>CM074722.1:437830790-439095790 GCA_037306005.1 Rhinophrynus dorsalis
ACTTTCAAGGGTTTATCTGGGGTGGTGGACGTCCCAGACTGAGCCTGGTCAAATTAATCCAGCCTAAAAAAGTTCAGGGGGTGTAATTTTCCACATTTACGATTTTATAATGTGGCATGCCTTCTTTGGTATGCAAGGGATTGGTTGGATGGCACTTCAGTTTACAACGATTCGGATAGGGACCAATGCTTTTGTCCATCACTTAGTCTCCCCCTATGTCTTACATGCCTCTCTGTCTGCTCTTTCCCCTTCTTGTGTAGCTAATCATTTACTGGCATCAACTGTGAAGGGCTGGCAATACATTAGATATCACGTTCTGTTTCGGTTCTTCTACCCCTCATCCGCAACTCCTCTTTCCAGGGTGGGTTGGCGGACGCTCGATTTCTTCCCTGGGCCTCCCGGGGTATAACATCAGTGGGTCACTTAATAGATCCTCTAACTCACCTGACATACTCATTTCCAGATTTAAAATCCAAATATACTCTGCCATTGAACCATCTCTTTGCTTACTTGCAGGCTAAACATTATGTTCAATCTCTTTTGCCAGTACTGTCCTCCCAACTTACTGATAACCAGTTGGACTGCTTACTTAAAGGGATAGTAATACTTCATTTTAACTTTATTTTATTTTGTAGGCATTAAAAAAACATGAAGAATGATATAAGTCTTATCTCTGAAACCTTTATGGTTTAAGAGATATTCACAAACAAAGTATCCCCCCCCTGTTCAGCCAGATAAGAAGGGAGATGCCCAGGTAGACTGCAGAGAGGGACAATCTTCAATTAAGATAATGGAAAAAGCTGAAAAACTTGTCAAGGGGGGGGAAGGGCTTTCATTGTTTTAATACAAAGAAAATTGTCCCCTTCTGTTATCTGTACTGTCATACAACCAGACTGACATCTGAGAAGATATGGCTTACACTAGGAAAAAGGGGCGGGGAGGGGAACTTTGCTTGTGAATATCTCATAAACCATAAAGGTTTGAGAGATAAGACTTATATCATTCTTCATGTTTTTTTAATGCCTACAAAATAAAATAAAGTTAAAACGAAGTGTTACTATCCCTTTAAAGGGATAGTAATACCTAAAATGTAAAAAAAAATATGTTGTAGGGTTTATCCCCCTGAGTAAAACAAGAGCACTCCCACTGCTGAAAGATGTTTCATTCAAAAGTTATTAATTTTCAAAGTTGAATTTTTTAGGTGCAATATCACAGTGGCCTGAAATTTTACAGTGGCGCTGTTGCTACACCATCCTATGGAGATTTATGGTCCTGAGACCAGAGCTGTCCATAGGATCGTGTAGCAACAGCGCCACTGTACAATTTCAGGCCACTGTGATATTGCACCTAAAAAATTCAACTTTGAAAATTAATAACTTTTGAATGAGACACCTTTCAGCAGTGGGAGTACTCTTGTTTTACTCAGGGGGATAAACCCTACAACATATTTTTTTTTACATTTTAGGTATTACTATCCCTTTAAAAAGCTTCTGGTGGCGTCTTTCAAAACTTCACATGTTTATAGCACTATTTTCTCCATGGCTTATAAGGATAGGAATCCCTTGAGCTCATCTGGCTGGTTAGTGGATACACCCGCACTGACGGTAGACATGTTGGAATCCAGCTTTTTGTGTAGATTGCATTGCTCCCCATCTGCATACGTTCATGATCTTTCTTACAGATTACTGCATAGGGTCTATGTGACTCCCCAAGTAGCTCACCGTATTGGCCTTACCCCAGTCTCCTCTTGTCCTAAATGTCAGTCCCCGAAGGCAACTCTACTTCACATGCTGTACTGATGTCCGCATGTGTATTCCTTTTGGACTAAGGTGTTCTTTTATATCACAAAAAAAACTCGGAATTCCCATTGATTTTACTTGAGATGCTGACTATATACATGATCTGTTAGTTACCTTTGGGTTTGCGACATTTCACGCTCACTGATTATTTTTTCCTGCTGTACTCCCATCCTAAATATCTTTTCAGACCCACTTGTACAGTCAGTGTGTGACGTACTTTTCAGTTATGGGAAGAGATCCCTGTACTGTTCATCCAACACGCTGGTGTTGTATTACCTAGCATGTTCTTTGTATTTCATGATGTCTCATGTGCCTTTTCTGTGTACATTGGTTTACAGAGATATTTTGAAACTTCAATAAACAGTTTATAAAAAACAAAAAAAAACAAACAAAAAAAAAACACGACATTTAAAAACAGGAATTTGTATTCCTCCCCCCTATGGTACAGTTTATTTTCCACTAGGTCATCCTCATAAATCAGCCCCATTTTACTTCATACTGGGCAACATGTGGCTCTCCAGTTCACAGACACCAGCCATGATTTAATGCCATTTATTTGTGACAGTGGGTTGAACTGAACAGTTTGCTTCCCATTTGTCAAAGTTTAACAAGGGGATGAGATGCCAAGCAAGGCATGCAATTTTACTCAGAGCTGTGCAAATGAGAAATGGTACCCCCTTCTTTTCCTTTAACATACGTCCAGCATGAATAAAAGCAATTTGTTCAAAAAATGTACAACCCTGTGGTGGTACTTAAAGTGTTAAATTCCCATGTGCAGTAAGCAGAGTTTGCTTATCTGCTGTCTTGATAGCAACTTCTTCCCATGAGATCCAGGACTAATGAAGCAGTTAGCTCTTGAACCAATGAGCAAAGGGAAAATCCACAAGGCCAAATTTCTGGCCACAGTAAAATCGGTAGAATATTAGGTTCCTTTAATGTTTATACCTACATGGCTATTTTGGGGTGTAGAGGCCACCATGCAGTTTGTGGGTTCCTAAATACTGGCCAAAAGCTCCATGATGAGAATTATAGACCAACAACAGCTGGAGAGTCACATCTTCCCCCATACCACTCTGCTATCTTAAAGGGAATTCCTTTGCAATAAGGGGCTAATTCGGACAACAGCAACAGGTGAATAAAACACCCAACCCTTGTTTGGGCAGCTCTGCATAGAAAATGATAAACATGCTGGATAAAATAGAATTGAAAATATATTTTATATGTAAAAACAGTAAAACAAGCTTTAATGGTCAAACAAAAATCAACGCATTTCAAGCTCACATCACTCTTTCTTCAGGTTAGTTCAGACCCCATCCCCCTTTATGGTCCGATTATTAGGCCATGCAAACTGGTGTGATATCTATGCGAGTACTATTTAGATATACAGTACATTTTATCCTCATGTAGAGAGCATCCCTACATATTTTGCTGGGTTGTTTTTCCTCTCTCTTTTCAAGATTAGGAGAATGTGATCCAGTAGGGAGTCGTTGTGTTTATGAGATCTGAATGGAGGCAGTATAATATCCTTCACATGCATTTAACCCTTTGAGTGCCAGAGGGGTACGCAACGCATTGCAAAGGGTTATACTACTAGTGAATATTCCTCAGTGGCCTTTTAGAAATGTGAGTGTGTTTATATTGGAATGTACCAATGTCATCTAATTGTGATGAGGCAACCCCTGTCTTTTACCTGTATGTGCTTTTCATATAGTATCAGGTATGTCTATTTCTATACTTCTGTATTATATTGCAGTTGCCTGTACACAATGATTTCTTTAGACGTCAACCATTAGTTCACAGGTCATTTGTTTGTTTTTTTTTTGTTTTGTTTTTTTTGGTTTTTTTTATCAACGTCAAAAAAAAAATAAAAAAAATAATCAAGTGTACAAAATAAAGCTATATAGGTATATCTGACTGCTGTATGAAGCATATCCACCTACCTAGGTAAATCATTATGTTAAAATGGAACAAGCCGCTTGGTCCTAAAAGTTCCCCCCTGGAAAATCCAGAGCAATTCTGGGTCAAACCAACATTCCCATTTATTTAAAACTAGTTTAAAAGCCTGTGTACATGGGCCACAGTGCCACCCAGCAGCCTCGACTGCTGCCCGGAGCCTCTCTGCTCACTGCCCGCACTGTACAGAGTGCCCGAACGCCCTGCAGCTGATACAAAGTGGGCAATCCGAAATCAGACCCTAGTCCTCTCTGCACACCTTCCTGGGACCAAGCGTTCCCAGGAAGGTGCTCAGAGAGGACTCCGGTCTAAATTCAGAGCTCCCCGCTCCGTATCAGCCGCGGCACGATCGGGCAGTCTGTACCGCGCATGACAACTTCTGACAAACATCCTAGCAAGTTATTATATGGGGGGGGGGGGTTAAAACACCTGAACACTAGAGAGATCTCGGCTGCATCACTTCACAATGCACTGAGAAGTCTGTAGTAGTCAAAGGGTTATGATTCCCATTTGAATCTGCTCACTGACACTGCACATGCCTCCTGCTGGTAAGCACTAGAACTGCATACCACTACCCAGCTGCTCCATTCACACAAGCATTTGACCCAGTTTGATCATCTGACAATTAGTAACACCTCCTTCGCATAGAGATACAGATTAACTTACAATTTCACATAACTATCACCTCACCCCCCCCACCACCACCACACAAGAAAACTATCAAATTATACAATTCAATAGCAGGAAAGTCAGACAAAGAGTTTGGGGAACATATTTACAGGGATAGAAATCCTTAATTTTGACTTTTCATATTCTACAAGTGAATTCTATGAATGGAAATTGACTTTTATTAAGCTCATTGGATCTATTTCCAGAAAGCTTTCTTTCAGAGGCCTTAAATACAGGTATATTGATTCAGTATTTAAAATACAAAGCACACTAGGGTGATTCCCAACTCTTTCCTCATGATTTACCCACTTCAGCACCAGATTAACTTACGTTACCTGTGCACAAGCAGTGAACTCCTAAACCCAACCTGTCAGGCACCTCTGGGAAGAGAGAGGTTCTGAAGCAAGCACACCACTCTGATGCAGTGATAGTGTTAAACTTTATCACAGTTCTGCTTTGGAGGGTCACGGACCAGAAAAACTCCGTGGAAATTGAAATTCAGTGAGCTTACCAGTGACATAAAAAAGAAGTATAGGCAATCTGACTTTACATACACAAAATAAAAAGGGTCACTGTTCCTTTAAATGATCAGTGCTCGAGTGGATATTTGCCATACACCTGGTTTAAACCACACAGGAGAACTGATGCACCAAGATGGAATTTCTAGTACCCCACCACCCCCATCAGATCAGGGGTGTACACGTTTTAGTGTTACACTAATGGTAAGAGCATTCTTTTGCTGTAACTGTGCCTATACAGGTGTAGTGTCGAAGTAGGTAACCCGTCGGCTTTGGTATCCGATTTGCAAATGTTTCCGATATTCCACTAGCCTAGCATCGAATGGGTTAAATTGTTTATTATATCTGTCCCATATGGTGCTATTTACTGCCAGGCATATACAAAGGTTAGAGTACATTTTTCACACCATGGAAATAATCACGTTTATACATTGTATACTTTTATTAAAATGGAAGTAATTTTCTTCTAAATGTAGAACTTTTGGCTTGATAATCATGCTTCACTGTGTAGATACCAATAAATGTACACTGCGGTAACAAACCTGTCTGGAACCAGCATCCCTGCCACTCACCTGATGAGCGAGGACCCTGGCTGGGTGACTGCGCAGATCAGCAGCAATGCCCACACTAGCAGAGAATCCATGATGGTACCAGTCAGGCGCCTGGCAGCTTCGATTGTTGTTTGTAAGTCCTCAGAAGTCTCCAGCAATCAGAAACGATCCGGCACTTCCCACCTAATCATGTGATGGATCAGCTGATCACCCAGTCACGTGAGTAGGGGTGTGGCCACAGGCTCTTAATAGTTATATGTAGGCAGTGGAAATGTCAATGTGTGATGTGGTTAATTACAGTATTAGTGGAGCTATGTAGCTGTACAAGTCATCTCAGTGTATGCTTAAAGATAAAATACTTTAACTTCTTAGACACTAGAGAGGTAGCCACAGCACTACGCCTTAAAGTGGACTTGTCGCTTAAAACAAGTTTAGATTGTTTTACAAATTATATTCAGTCTATAAGTTTCATTGGCTCTTTTTTTTAAACAGTTTTGATAAACTGACCTTCATATTTGTTGACCAAACTTATCACACGCTGTGGAAGTAGAAATATTCAGAGTGTGGTCTCTGATAAGGCTCATTCATAGCACATGACGTGGCAACACTGATGTAATACAAATTAATTAACAATAATTGTTATCAACAAATAACATTTAATTTCTCCAAAATGATTTGTATTACAAAGAGCTAGTGCAACACATATGTTATTTTTTTTCAACTGAGCTATAGGTACATTTTAATGATCTGATTCTGTAACACTTTGAGCGCCACAGGTGTGCAGAATACAAAAATGTGTTTTCAGTGTTACAGAAATATTCTGTAATCTGACATCAGTGCAGGAGAGCACAACTTCCCCTGATTCCACACTACCAGAACTTCAGGCTCCCCTGCATTGTTGCCTTTAATGATTGCCCAGCATTATTGTCTGGGCGATCAATAGCTGGGGGTGGAAAAAAATGTGCATTCCTGCAGGGTATCTAGACATCACTCTGCTTCCCCAGCCTTGTGTTCCACTGTCCACTGGCTGTTATTCTCTGATATCCCAGCCTTGCCCCACTTGTAGTTACACCTACAGTATCTATTTCCCCAGGTTTTTTTCCCTCTACTGTCCTACTACAACAAACCGTAGACCAGCACATACAGTCTGTTCCCCAGGCTTGTTCTACTCAGGGCCGGATTTACATCTCAGGAGCCTGTAGAAAATCTGAAGCACCCCCCCATTGGCCATCTCCACTGGACACCTCCACAATGCTCCTAATCTCCACATTGCCCACCATCATCTCCATATTGCCCTTACATTGTCCCCTGTCAGCTCCATATTGCCCCCATCAGCTCCACATTGCCCCCATCAGCTCCATATTGCCCCCCATCAGCTACTTATTGCTCCATCAGCTCCAACTTACCCTCACATTGCCCCCATCAGCTCCACATTGCCATCATCTCCATATTGCCCCCCATTGGCTCAAACTTACCCTTACATTGCCCCTTCATCTCCATATTGCCCCCCATCAGCTCCATATTGCGATCAGCTCCAACTTCCCCTCACGTACATTGCCCCATCATCTCTACATTGCAATCATCTCCATCTTGCCCCCCATCAGATCCATATTGCCCCATCATTTCCACATTGCCCCCCCAGTGTCCGTTTCCTACCTCTTCCCTGGTGGTCCAGCGGCAGGAGAGGTCTATATGTGCCTCCTTTGGCACAAACCTGTAGCTGCTGGAGCTCCCGCACGGTCTTCTCATAATGCAGAGCGCTGGGAGATGATGTCATCTCCCAGCGCTCTTTAATACTAAAGAGCCGACGAGGGAGAGCGGCATCTACAGGTCTGTCCTGAAGGAGGCACAGACCTGACTGGGCGGTGGGGGGGGTTAGTGCAGGCGACGAGGCAACTTTTTTTTTTTTTAAAGGGTCCCAATGACAGGCGCCCCTCTGTGGGGTGCTCCTGTAGGCAGATGCCTACTCTGCCTAACGGTAAATCCTGCCCTGGTTCTACTGTCTCACTGGTACACACAGACACACAAATACACTGTTTGCCTCTCCAGCAGTGTTCCTCTGTACTACTGGTAGCCACAAAGCCAAACACACAGTATTTGTTTCCCCAGCTTTGTCCAGGTGATGGCCACAAAACCACCCATGCCATTTTGACACCCCAGTCATGTTCTACTGTCCTCTAATAGTCACTCAACTTCACATACATTGGGGGAGATGCTCTAAGGTTCTAAAGTATGATAAAGAGCAGATGACTTCTCCAGTGATATCACTTCTCCAGTTTCTATGTTATTCTATGTAACCAATGCACTAAGAATGCTCCATAGAATAACATAGGAATTAGAGAAGTAATCTCCTCTATATCACCTCTTTATCACACCTTAGTGCATCTCCTCACTGACACCCTGGCCTTGTTTCACTGTCCCACTGATATCCACAGAACCACACACTATCCAATGTCCACTGTCTCATTGTTAGCCATAGAACCATACATGGTCTGCATAAAACATACACACACACACACACTCACATGTTCTAGCACCCTAACCTTGTGCACTGTTAGCCACATAACTATATATACACTGTCTGCTTTTCCAGTTTTGTCCCATTGGTAACAACGCACTTGGCACCTTCTACCAATACTGTAATGTTGTTCTTGGGCTGGCACTAGGTATTGAATACCGTAGGAAATTACATTCTGTTGAAATATCTTAGTATCTTTTTTAACGTGTTTGAAGTGTAATAAAGTGTCATGTTCTGATCTTTTTCTGCCCTCACTTTTTTCCTTATTTGCCTGGGTTTTGTGTTGGTTTCTCTTGTGTGCTGGATCCTTGTTCCCTGCCTTGGTTTTGTGCTCAGTCCTGAACCTTCATCAAGTGCCCGTTTCTCAGTGATGACACATTATCAAAGCATTCTAGTGCGTTATTCAGTTGTTTTTAGTCATGTTCCTGAATTCCCTTGTCCTTCCTCCAGTGTGTTTTTCGTGTATTGACACTGACTTGCTTCCTGACTACTTTTTTCTCTTCAACTTGTTACAGTGTTCTGGTTTGATTCTGCATTACTGACCATGGATTCCCTACTTGACTATTCTCCTTATTGTTGCTTCTGTGCTTCATTGCCAGCCTTTTACTGACCACGCTAGTTCAACCATCTGACTATCCAGCTGATTCTATCATCTGTTCGACTCATCTGCCTTCACAGTTCACCAGAGTGGTGATAGTTCAACTTCCTCGACCATCTGTCATTCCTGTGGGCTGTCTCCTCTGTTCAGCATTAAACTGTCCTTGAGGCCAGAATGTTTAATCCGGCCTTGGCCACAGCAAGGCTGCCTAGGTGGTAGCCAACGCTAGCCAGCACTGTGCCCCACTCTGGGTACCCCAGTATCTTGCCTACTGGGGAATCCCCTGCTGTGTACCTGTTGTTGCTGTGTTGTATCCCAATGTGTCTTAGCTCTGGTTATGCTAATATATATTAACTAGCAGTCTGCTTTTTCTCTGTGGATTTGCTCCTCCACAGAGTACAGATTCAGGCAGCTTACATTGGGCGATCCGGCTGACATTTTCATTGCGCCATGACTACTAATCTGACAGAAGTGTCAAGGGTCATAGTACAACAAGGGGCTAGAGCAGCTCCAAGTTAGATTCAACAGCCAACCTGCTGCAATATATTTAGCAGAGTTTTGAAGGAGCCTTACCCTCTCCAGCTGTCTCTACTGGGGTAGCGGCTGCTATCACCTCAGCTGCTTCTCCACTCCCTTCTAGGCTGCCATTACCCGATCAGTTTGATGGCTCTCCTGCAGAGCTAATGGGCTTCTTGAATCAGTGCTGTCTATATTTTCATAGCCAGAGGTGTATGCATCCCATCAGGCCCGTATCAGTTTATGATTTGGCCTGGGTCTCTCCAGTTCTGGACCGCCAGTCATCCATTCTTGCTAATTCCAATGCCACTGCTATGCACTCCGTTTTTGACATCCCAGGGTGTCGAGTTATAGCCAAGTCCGCTACCCTGGACTCTTAACAGGGCTCTAGGTCTCTGCTACAGTATGCCTTAGAGTTTTGGACATTGGCATATGATATAGATTGGGGAGACAATGCCTTGAAAGCCACCTTCTGGAGGGGTTTATCCGACCATCTTAAGGACGAGTTGACCATAATGCCTATTCCATACACAATAGAGGATCTCATTGCACTATGTTCTAATTTGGAGAAGAGGAGAAGGCCAGGAGACGGTCTCTTGGGTTGTGTCTGTATTGCCCCCAATGTGCACACTTTGTACGCTTGTGCCCAAACAAGCCAGGAAACTCCAGGACTTAGGGCCTAGTGAGGGACCCACCCTAAGTCTATCTTATGCTCCCTCCAAAGAAGACAACAAACTAGGCTTCTCCGCCTTTCTTCCTGTGATCAGAGAGTCATTCTTGTTTCTCTCTTTGTTGAATCTGGGGCTACAGGTCTTTTTATGGACACCTTCTTTGCTGATCAACATGGTATTCTTTCTAAGAAAAGAGATATGTTTGTTCGCATCGTCACTATAGATGGTTCATCCTTAGAGGCTGGTCTCATCACCCACTCTACAGTTCCTCTTACCCTCTTCAAATACTGAGTCACTGGCCTTTGATATTATATCTTGTCCTGCCAACCCATTGATTCAAGGTTATCCTTGGCTCCAGAGGAACAATCCTGTGATAGACTAGTCCACAGGGTCTTTCCTAGAGACTCTCCTACTACGACTGAAATCTTATTGTCATCAGATGATGTTCTGGGATCTGACTCCCCCTCTATCCCTGAACCCTACATGACTTTTGCTGACATCTTCAGCAAGTCAAATGCCAAGATGTTACTGAGTTGCTCCTCCACAGAGTACAGATTCAGGTAATTTACATTGGGCAATCTGGTTTACATAAGGTTTATATTTTTTTTCCCTATAGTGTCAAATTATGGAAATATTTGTGCACACCAGCTTAGTGGTATAAAGGCAAGTAACCCTTCATTTGATGTGAGTGAATATTTACTTTCCAAAATGATATGTCCTGCATACTTTTACCTAAAATATATACTGTAGGGTTTATCCCCTGAGTGAAACAAGGGTACTCCCATTGCCGAAAGGTGTTTTGTTCAAACGTTATTACAGCTCAAACTTGATTTTTTACGTGCAGTATCACAGTTGCCTGAAATTGTACAGTGGCGCTGTTGCTACACCATCCTATGTAGATTTATAGTCAACTGACCAGAGTTGTTCATAGGATGGTGCAGCAAAGCACCACTGTACAATTCAGGCTACTGTGATACTGAACCTAAAAAAATCAAGTTTGAGCTGTAGTAACTACTTAATAAAACATCTTTCAGCAGTGGGAGTACCCTTGTGTTACTCAGGGGGATAAACCCTACAAAATATTTTTTTTAATAGTTTAAGAATTACTATCCCTTTAAAATTTGACAATTGTGGATATTTTTATGTTTACCCTTTGGCTGAATTGGTTTGCTTCAGTTCTTCATTCTAAACAGCATTATTACATATAAAAATACACAGCCAATAGAGCGCAGTATTTTTCAATGTACTCACCTCCTCTTATTTCAGTTGTTTTTAAAGGGGATCTCTCACCCCTATAAAAGTTAGGCTTATTAGGTCCAGTATATAGGGATAGTGATGAAAACTTTATTTATTTATTTTAAACGCTATTTGGACTAAAATTATTGATTACATAGTGCCCTGCGCCCTACTTCTGCATACACTGGTCTTGCCACAACTTGCCGCACTGCCTCTGCTCCTTCCCACTACCCAGCCTCCTCCGATGATGGAGGCTTTCTGTCTGTAAGCTGAAGCGGTCTCATTGGCTAGATATTGATCTCTGTCAATGAGATCACTCAAGCTTACAGACAGAAGCTTCCATCATCAGAGGAGGCTGGGTAGTGGGAAAGGAGCAGAGGCAGAGCGGCAAGTCCATTGTATGCAGAAGTAGGGCGCAGGCACTATGTAATAAATAATTTTAGTCCAAACAGTGTTTTTGTTTTTTAAATAAATTACATTTTCATTACTATCGCTAAATACTGTACCTAATAAGCTTAACTTTTATAGGGGTGAGAGATCCCCTTTAAAAATCATAGCTTGTTATTTTCTTGTATAATTGTTGCTGTTCATACTGTTATGGATAATGCATATATCTGTACCTTCTTATATAATTGTTCTGTGGTCGGACCGGATTGATAATAAAAAGATTTAAAATAATAAATACATATCATAACTACTTTATACATGATGAAGGTGCAATATTTAATTTGTACTAGTTATAGCAAGAGACAGCAATTTCTAAATAATCAAGCATTCTTTTTATACTACACAGGAAATATATTGGTTGTGACCGATCATATTCAAAAGAAATCTCTCATTATGTTTTAAAAAAAATCTATTTATCCTTTAGAGCTTTTAATTTTTAAACTTGTGGAGAAGTTGAAAAGGACGTCCTGGGAATGCTATCTCACATTCAAAGGATTCTGTCCACAACTGATTGCCCCTAGCCCTGCCTTTGCCCCACCCCTAACCACACCCAATCACTTAGCCACACCCTTATTAATACTTGTTAATGGATTACTAAGCCATGGGATTTCCTTTCCTCTACACCTTGTTAACACCATATAGTAAACAAGGCTAAGAGGAAATAGTGTGACTTTATGTAGTTTTCCATATGCTATGGAACAGGTGTAATAATCGTGTTGGCATTAAAGGGATAGTAATGCTTCATAATAAAAGCAGCTCTAATTAATCATCATAGTATTTGGACTTTGGAGAATGTTATTTCAATTCTGTCAATGACAATGTCAATTCTGTCAATGACAAAGTGTCCCCCTCCCGCCCCTTTTACTGATGTAACACTGTTCAGCCAGATCAGAAGGGAGGTGCTCAGGTAGACTGCAGAGAGGGACAATCTTCAATTAAGATAAGGGAAAAACCTGAAAAACTTGTCAAGGGGGGCAGGGCTTTCATTGTTCTCATAGGAAGAAGATTGTCCCCTGCTGTTATCTGTCTGGTCTACGGACTACATTCCACATCTGAGAAGAGATGGCTTACACTAGGTAAAAGGGGCGGGAGGGGGAAACTTTGCTTGTGAATAACTCTCAAACCACAAAGGTTTGAGAGATAAGACTTATATCGTTCTTCATGTTTTTTTAATGCCGACAAAATAAAATAAAGATAAAACAAAGTATTACTATCCCTTTAAAGTCTTTTTACTAGGGTACTGGGGAGCGTCCTTTGGTGTGCACCACAGTGGTCATACAGTGCAGTGCAGAGCCCTGAAGCCAAGCCTCTGGTGTTCAAGGCTCTGCTCTGGAATACTCCTACATTCATGCCAAATGCCAACAAGTCTTTGTTTTCAATTTTTATCTCATACTCCTTCCTGGTAACATTGTTGTTCCTTGAATAATCTCTAAATTATGAATGTCCTTTTGGAGATATGAATATATTTATATAACATATTTTCACAGAGTCCAGGGGTATGATCACTATGGAAAAACACTCCTGCAAATAGTATTAAATATCTTTGAGAGGGCTGATGATTAATGGGTAAAATATAAACAAAAATAAGGTGTTATATACATATGTAAATAATCTGACATTTATTTTTTGATGCAAATGGCTCAAAAGTTGATCTAAAATATGCTTGGTTTAAATAAGTGTAATTTATGGGATCTGTTAAGATTTGTCATTGGCAGAAATAAACATAAAAGTCTGAGCCTCCCTGAATATTCAAAGAAAAGGAACTATCGTTAATGCAAGCTCTGTTTACCATGCTACTGAGCTTGCAAGCACAATAGCATGGTAAACGGAGTTTGCTGTAACGATAGCCCATGTAAATACAACTACGAAGGGAAGCGTTAACGTGCTCCCTGGGGCAGCTGGGAAGTCCTGCTCCATTGTGCTGCAGAAAGCGGAAGTGGCACATTTCAGGTCTCCGTAGCTTAAATACTAGGTAGGTAAAAAAAAAATACCAGAGCTAATGTAGTTGGGCTACTTTAAGTCCATAGGCAAAACTTTTTCTCATATGAATGTTCCCCTTTAAATCAATGGGAATTTTTATTTAATATCTACAGTGCAATTGGATTACCCCAGCATTGTTCTGCATACACAAAGTTAAAAGTGGAGCAATTCAACTGCAATATAAGGATACATTAAAGTGTTAGTAATGTCCAACAAAAAGTTTTTTGCATATAGAAGAGCTTAAAAAGCTGAGCTATTTGCAAAAAAACATATCTCTCAAACCGCTATGGTTTAAGAGATACAGGCGTTTAAAGTTCGCTGTGTCTGACAGCTGTAAAGCTGTCAGCAGGAGATCCGTGTCGGTCGACACGGAGGCGCTTGAGAAGTGCTGCGATCTCGTTACTTACAAGGAATCCCTTCATTGGAATGGTCTAAAACGTCTAAGACTTAATGGTCTAAGTCTCAAATGCAATACAAGCTAAGCATTTAAGGGGTTTTCCAAGAACAACCATCTGGTATTCAGTCAGTCATACCTGCAAATCCTGTAGCAATTCATGCAGATAAACGTATGTCACCACAATTAAGCAGGGGTGAGTGGCAGTGAGCACTCCGTCACCCTGGATAGCGCTTTGGAGGCCACTTTCATATCACTCCTTCATACTCTCTCTGCCCTTAGATGTCAGGCCTTTACCCCGCACACCCTCATAAGACGGCCAAAGAAGGAAGCCATTCTCCTCTATGATTGGCTAGCACCAGAGAAGCAGTTCTCCTCTCTCATTGGCTAGCACTGGAAAATCATTTCTCCTCTCTCATTGGCTGGCACCAGAGGAGCAGTTCTTACTCATTGGTGGTTTATGGTGCTTTGTAAATGTAACCCAGCTAGCCATCAATTGTTCAGTGTATTAGAAGATCGATGTTCAGCTCATTGAGGTGGTGGTGGTGGCCGCGTTGGTGACAGGCTGGCAGAGCTAAAATTAACATGCTGCTATTTCCAGGGCATTGTCCCACTGAGTTAATTGGGACAATGGTACAAAATAAGGGACACTCCAGAGCTATCCATGGCACATGACTGAATGACCAACTGCTCAGTCCGCTCCTGCACCCAGCTATGCTGCCTGCTACGCATACTGCAAATTTTAAGTGCAGACTGTGCGTAGCTGGTTTAGTCAGTGCCGCCCCCTTAGCCAGCACGCGCCATAGTGCCCAACGTTGAATTCACATGACACCCGGTCATGTGACATTGCTTCCACCAGCCACAACACAGCAAAGTAAGAGTGAGGCAGCGAGCCTATGCCTCAGATGTGGCTGGGGACTGAGCAGACACGGCAGCAAGTGAAGTGCCTGAGTCACAGGGGGGTGGTCTGGGTGGTGCAAGGCACCACCAGGTTAAATCACTCACTGTGGCACCGAGTTTACAAACGGAGGTACCCTTTGTACCACAGTAAAAAAAAATAAAAAAATTAAAACGGGGTGCGACTGGGCCACTGCCGGCCTCTTGATAAATTCGGCCTTGCTTGGTTTGAAAGATATTTTCAGTTAAAGTTCCCCCCTCCCTCCTCTTCTCCTGATGTAGCGTCCTGGCCGAAGAAGGAGATCCTCTGTCCCGGGACCATCCTGCTACTCTTCAGGAGAGCTGAAATATCACTATTTAAAAAGAATTACTTCATTGGAATGAAACCAAACCAAGCACACTTTGTAGACCATTCCAATGAAGTCATTAGTTTTAAATAGTGCTATTTTGGCTCTGCTGAAGAGCCGCAGGACGGTCCCGGGCCTGGAGATTTCCTTCTTCAGCTAAAGCGCCGATGTCAGGAGAAGGGGGGGGGCTTTAACTGCGAGTATCTCTCAAACCATAAAGGTTTAAGAGATGGCAATAGCATCGTTTGAGTTATTTTATTAATGGATAGAAGATTCCATTTTGTAAAAATGATACAATACTATCCCTTTAAACTTAAAATAATGAATGTAAGGTGAGTTTATTTAGAATTTATTTTATTCTGGTATGTTTTTTATTAGACCAATGCATGCTTGGACATTTTTAGGGCAAACCATTTGCCTCATAGTAGGGGGGCATATAAAATTCATTTTTGAACTAAATTGAGCTTTTTCTTTCTTAAAAGCTTATAGAGGTCTCCATGACCTTGGTTTTTAACACGTGAGATACCCTCAGCATTCTAAATGTTAAATTTGGTGGGAATTGTGGCTATTTTTATGTTTACCCTTTAGCTCAGTTGGTTTGCTCCCAATTTGCTCCAATTCTTCACTCTAAACCAGTGATTCTCACCCAGGGTGCCGTGACGCTTTGGTGTGCCATGGACATCAACTTAAGGTGCCCCATGTTTTCTATGAAGACTAACAAAAATGGACTTTTAAAAAAAGATTTATAGAAATTGTTTTTCACATTATGTTTCCTTTTGTTATTATGATTGTAAGACCTAATAATAACTGTATATGTATGCATTGTACCTTCATTATGCCCTTGATAAAGTACATTAAATATGTTGGGGGTGCCCCGAATGTTCTATATTATGTGTTAGGGGTGCCCCAAACAAAAAAAGATTGAGAACCACTGTTCTAAACAGTATTATAGAGTATGTGCTATTACATATTACAAAAATACACAGCCAGTGGAGGGCAGTATTTTTCAATGTAATAACCCCCTCATATTTCAAATATCATAGCTATTTTATATTTTACAGAGGTGAAATATCTCATTTGTACTTAGAAGAGTTATAACATGAAATTTAGAAAATATAAAATGCAGAAGAATGCAGTTTCTAAATAATCAAGCCTTCTTTTTATGTTATACAGACAAGCTATTGGTTGTCTGTAAAATCCTGTGAATACCAGCTCATATTCAAATGATTCAGTCCACAATTGGTTGCCACTGTATTAAACCTGAAATAATACATGTATGTTAAGTTTATTTTGAATTTATTTTATTCTGGTATATTTTTTATTAGAGCAAAGCATGCTGAGACAGTTTTGGGGCAAATCATTTTCCCCATAGTAGGAGCCATATAGAAATTCATTTTTGAATTAATCTGAGCCTTCTTTTAAAGGCTAACAGTGTTCACCAGCACTTTGGTTCTTAACACATGTGAGATATCCTCAGCATTCTAAATTTTTGTAACCTCTTTAAAATTGGTAGGAATTGTGGATATGTTTATGTTTACCCTGTGGCTGAATTGGTTTGTTCAAGTTCTTCATTCTAACAATACACATCCAATAGAGGGCAGTGTTTTTCAATGGTCTAAGCTCCTCTTATTTCAATGGTTTAAAATGTCATAGCCACTTTATATTTTATTTCTAATTTCTACTTCTAAAGAGTTATATCATGAGATATATCAAATGTAAAATGCAAGAAGAATGCAGTTTCTAAATTATCAAGCATTCTTTTATGCTATACAGGCAAGCTGCTGGTTGTGACCATTCACACCATATTCAAATGCAATCTCTGCCTTTTTTTTAATTGGTCTATTTATCCTTTAGATTTTTTTTTTCATTTTATACATGTGGAGAGGTTGAAAAGGAAGTCCTGTGAAAGCTAGTTAATATTAAAAGGATTCAGTCCACATTTGGTTGCCACTGTATTAAACCTGAAATAATAAACGTAAGCTGAGTTTATTTTAAATTTATTTTATTCTGGTATATTTTTTAATTAGAGCAATGCATACTGGGGTTGTTTTGGGGTAAACCATTGCCCCATAGTAGGGGAAAAAAGTGAGAGATCTCCAGCACCTTGGTTTTTAACATATTTGGGATATCCTTAGTATTCATATTTTTTAAAGCCTCTGTACAATTGGTGGAAATTGTGGATATTTTTATGTTTACCCTTTGGCTCAGTTGGTTTGCTCCAGTTCTTCATTCTAAACAGTATTATAGAGTATGCATTATTAGATATAAAAATTCACAGACAATAGAGGGCGTTGTTATTCACTGTACTAACCTTCTCAAATTTGTGGGGTTTTTTTTTATATCATTAGCTAATTTGCACCTGAGAAAAGTGCAATCTCTAGTTTATACTGATAAAGCATTATAGCATGATTCATATCAAAGTTAAAATTCAGAACAAAGCAGTTTCTAAATAATCAAGCACTCTTTTTTTATATACTATATGGCCAAGCTATTGATTGTGACCAATCATATTCAAATGTAGTCTCTGACTGTGAAAAAGAAAAATCTATCATTTAGAACTTTTTTTAATTTTAAACTTGTTGAGATGTTGTAAAGGACTTCCTGGGAATGTTAGCTCAAATTCACAGCATTCAGTCCACGATTGGTTGACCCTGTCTTAAACCTTATATCAGGGATGTATGGCAGGTTTATTTTGAATTTTCTTTAGTGTGGTATGTTTTTTTTCATTAGAGAAATGCATGCTGGGACCGTTTTGGGTCAAACATTTGCCCCATAGTAGAGGGTATATAAAAAGTAATAGTTTTTTTATAACCTCTTTTAAAAGCGGACAGAGGTATCTCCTTGGTTCTTAACACATTTGAGATTTCCTGAGCATTCTAAGTTTTTAAAGCCTTTTTAAAATTAGTGGAAATTGTGGACATTTTTATTAGGGATGGGGGAATTTTCACCTCAAACCAAAAATAGGTGAATAATGGCACTTCCCACTAGGCGAATAATTTCTCATGAAAAGTGCAATTTTTTCACGTAGCTGATTCTATTGAAATCAATGGGAACATTGAATTTACACACAACACATAGGAAATGTTATTTTATTTTCCAAAGACATAGTATAAAAGGGGCATGAGGGAGCCTATGTTGGTGGAACGTGTGTGCTCTAGGGTACAAACCTATATTATACATAAATATATATATAAACACACCTTCCCCATAGTAAAATAATGCAGTGCGCCGGGATAGGACATCATAGCCCAGCGTTCTATATTATTGAGCAGTGCAGTGCTCATAGAGGTCTCGCCAAAAGAGGCACATATCCGTTAGAAACACCGCTGGACCACCAAGTACTTGATGTACATACTATATCATTAGTATAGAATATAAGGTTATATTAAGAGAGATTATGGGTAACGGAGCTACAATGATGAAAAGTAGCAAAAAACAACAAAAAAAATACAGTATTCTTAACCCCTTAACGACCGGCCGTGCAGGCACTCGGCGGTCACTAAAGGACCACTGAGCATTTTTTTTTTTTTTTTAATTTGGATTCCGGACTCCCTGAACGGTGTGCAGCCGCGGGGGAGCCCGGAATTCCATGAGGGTCATAGTACGCCATGGGTCGTTAACGCAGATCTACCCATGACGTACTATGACCATCCAGGGGTCGTTAAGGGGTTAAACATGGCAAACTGGACTGATGTGTGTATGTAAGTCTCTACGGCTAATAACTAGGAGTATTATTTTAATAACAATCCTGTGTTATATAATATATAATTTCAACTTTATACTACACTTAGAGGAATCTTTGCACTGTCCTACCCTCCCCTATTTCATGCATCTGATATCTATTATCTGCCTGGAAGATTTATCTATCCTCAACATTATGCACATAACATGATTTCAGTGCCATTTATTATACTGACCACTTTCATGAAACTGCTTTTTTAGCGCTTCTGTTAAATCTGAAATTCTAGAACTAAACTGTGATTACCTTGCTAACCTGCCGGGATAGTGGTACACCAACCTTGTACAGATCAGACATCACACAATTTTAAGATTAAGAGGAAACACTTTCACTTATAGATAAAATGCCTGGGTGCAAAAGAACATGAATGCAACAAGTCTGTAAAGATAAAACACTCACAGAACTTGAAGATGAGCATAGTTGGGATTTATTTGGTCAACATTTCAGCCTCTTATCATGAGACCTACCTCAGGTGCTTAGGAAGTCGCACACTAAGAGACTGAAACGTTGACCGAATAAATAACTTTGCTGATCTTCAAGACCTGCAAGTCCCTCATCTTTACTCCCTTCGCTCATTCCCTCTGCGACACAAATTCTATAACCCCCAGAATTTGTGTGTGTGTGGGGCTCCTAAACCCAAGTATTTCTGATGTGCAAAAAGGTGATATTATTTTTACTTGGAACTGCCAGAAGGATGTGCAACACTCTGGTCTGGTATTGTAAAGGTTAATGGGATGGAAGAGGGAGAGAGAGAAAAACAAAAACAGCCCTGCAAATTATTTCGCTCCTGGACCCACAAACCCTAGGACCGGCTCTGGACTGAAGGTCCCCTCTAACAGAGGAAGGAAAATTAGTTATAGAATAAATAAGGGCTGTAACCCACGCAGGCTCCTGTTCAGGAGAAGAGGGGCCTGGGAGTTTCTATGTAAGGGCCACAGAACAAGAGGGACATCATGTACCAGTCAAGCCCTTTAGAAGACCAGTCTGACATAAGGAACAAAGGGGAAGTAAAAAACCCCTGAAGTCCTGGTGGTCTAAGTCTCTCATGCTCTCAGATACTGCCACGAGACACTTGAATAAATAATGCAGAGTAGAAGTAAGTGGTTAGAGACATAATGTCAGGAGGGAGATCTCAGCCAGAGGAAAGGATGTGATAAGGCATAGTACCTCCCCTTCATCTTCCCTGAGGTCCAGGGGGGAAAAACAAGCAAACACACAAAAACAGCCCTCTTGGGAAATGTAGTATTCCCTCCGTTTTAATGAACAGCACTGTGGCTCTCCAACCACTACATACACCACAAATAGGTAAAGAATAGAAGTGCAAGCCCATTTCCTCACATCAAAGCCTGTCTGGTGATGCAGGAACATTAATGTTGCTGCCAATGCCCCTTGCAATATGGCCACTGTGATCACCTGTTTCTTAAATGTGCGCTGGCCCACAACAATATCTTTTTAAAAGGGGTGTAGGGATTACAGAAACAAAGAGGAAAACTACGAGTGTTACCACAGGCATCAGAAAGTGTCTGCTAGACAGACAGACAAGAAGCCTACTCAAGGAACCTGTGCACTCTGAAACTAGATTCCGCTTTTATACATGATCTTTTTACTCCGACATTACCAAGCAGAGAGTGAGGAAGATGGCTGAGGGAGAAAGTAATTCTTTAGCAGACCCAGGTCCCTTAAAAGTCAAGGAGGCAAGGGATAAGAGCCACCTAACGGGGAGTTAAAAAAAACAAAAAGGCTAGCTAAGAGCATCTTTGTCCTAATGAACCTACTTTGAGGTGGCATCCATAATCCTTCACTACTCAACTGTTGATTGAGGAACATTGGTATTGTAATCCCCAAGAGCTGGAGGTTCCACAGATAACTACCCCTGACCCAGGTCTTTATTCTGGCAGCCATTACATTAGGGATGTGCGTATAAGGTCCAACAAATGGCGATAGAACATACTAGTTCCTCTTCTAGATACACATTGATCCCTACAGTGCCAGGATTTAAAGGGATAGTCATACTTCATTTTGGTTTTATTTTGTAGGCATTAAAAAAACATGAAGAATGGTATAAGTCATATCTCTCAAACCTTTATGGTTTATGAGATATTCACAAGCAAAGTTTCCCCTCCCGCCCCTTTTTCCTAGTGTAAGTCATCTCTTCTCAGATGTGGAATCTGGTTGTAAGACCAGACAGATAACAGAAGGGGACAATCTTCTTTGTATGAAAAGAATGAAAGCCCTTCCCCCCTTGACAAGTTTTTCAGCTTTTTCCCTTATCTTAATTGAAGATTGTCCCTCTCTGCAGTCTACCTGGGCACCTCCCTTCTGATCTGGCTGAGCAGTGTTACATCAGTAAAAGGAGCGGGAGGGGGATACTTTGTCATTGAATTACTCTGGAACTACAACTCTGACAGAATTGAAATAACACTCTCCAAAGTCCAAATACTATGATGATTAATTAGAGCTGCTTTTATTATGAAACATTACTATCCCTTTAAACACAGATGTTGATGCTAGCAAGGCTAATTTAATCCAACAATGGGTCCTGGGCAAAACTATAAAATTAGTGGGTCCTCCTTCACCCTCTGGATGCTAGAAGTGTGTAGGAAGCCTCTCTAGCATACAAGGGGTTGAATATGAAAGCTTTTCTATTCTACTGGAAAGTACACAGTGAATACAATTTTTAAAATCACCTTAAGTCACATTGATAAAATGTTGGGCTCACACAATGCTTAAATCTACAGTAGTTTGAGAAAATAGGTCTTCACACCTATCTGCATATCATGTCAGTTTTTCACACCTGGCTCTGCACTCTGATGAGACTTACGTGCCCCAGATCATATGGGAGGCGATAAAAAGGGCTCCAAGATGTAATTTATGAAAATTTGACTTTCATGTTGTTGGGACTCCTTCCCTGCAAGGGACCTTGTGAAATTAAAACTGAAGAGCTGCACCATTAACTCATAGCTTCTATTCAATTTCCTTTAAATGGATAGTTGCATGTATCATAGTACAGGCATGTCAAATGCAAATATAGCCAAGGGCATCAGTCTCAACATTTCCCTCCAAGGAGGGCTGCAACACTAGCTGCCAAGGTCAGTGTATGTGGTTGGTTGGATGGATAGATAGAGCAGACAGACAAAAGTGTATATGAATGATGGGAATGATGATGCAAGGACACCCCATGCTTGGTTCACCAGAATCCACAGAACCACCAGTATACTGTCTGCTCTTTTGCTTTTACTGGGACACATAGGTGGATCAATTAACCCTATGAGTGCCAGAGAAGTGTCCAGCTCCTTGCAAAGCAATGCATCTAACATCTCTGGCATTCAGAGGGTTTAAGTGACTGAACCAATGATACACAATAATCTGAATGGGTTGCAAGATATTGGCAGAAAAAGGTAAAATTTAATAAAAAATAAAAACCACAAGGAAAGCCAAGAACAGGAAGAAATTTCCTTTAATTTGTGACATTTACAGCACAATAAATAATAATTAAGAGTCGAGCTCTGAAGACTTTTCCCGATTACCATATTCAAGCCTGTTTGCAACATCCTGAATTTAACTTATGATTGTAAACCCTTTGAGTGTCAGAGGGGGTACATAACACATTGCAAAGGAATGTGCTGCGTACCGATCTAGCATTCAAAGGGGTTATTAACACAGGCAGTTCAAAGGCATATCTGCATTTTGGATACACTGAAATACTAAAGCTACTACTCTATGAAGTTGGTTAATAAGGCCACTGCATGTTCCATCTCCTTCAGAAATCCTATTACCATTAACCAATTATATATCATCTAATCATGCACAGAGTTTCTCTACAGAGAAATCGTCATGGCCCTATAAGTTGCCAGTATGGAGTAGGACATCTGCTTGGACATCCTAACAATAACACACTAAGGGACATTATGTTCAAAAGAAAAGTGGAGGCGTTCTGGGGCAACCCATTAGCACTATAGGGGAGAACTAACAATTCCCATTGATTTAAAAGCTGATTTTAACCCCTTGAATGCTAGAGAGGTCTCCAACGCAATGCTTCTCTAGCATTCAAGTGGTTAAAATCAACATTTAATCCCTTAAAGCAGAACTACCACCTATTTTAAAGTTTATGTCAAATAATTCCCCATCTGGCAACTAGCTGCTCAGTAGCGCTAGTCGGCAGAATAATTACCTGGTTAAATAGAATGAGATAACAAAGATCATTTCAGCAGCTCTTACTTCTAGTATCAATAAACCTTAGACACAAAATATCAACTTGTACTTCATTACACAATATCCATCCGGTTCAAATAAAACATGCAGTTATGAAGCCAGCGACATCGGAGCTTCTCCACTCTCTCCTTAAAGGAATAGTGATACTTACAAATTACTAATCCCCATATTGTAGCTTTGTTAAAAAGAAACATATTGCCCCCACTATCATCTCTCAAAACCTTATGGTCTGAGAGATGATAGCGCTCAAAGTTCCCCCCTCCCTCCCCCTTCCCTGACTGAATGCTGACTGCAGGGGAAGCTGTCGTACGACAGGTTTATGAGCGTCAGGCGGCTCTGCAGCTGAGCCGAGATCACGTTTATAAAAAAATAATTCTTTCACTGAAACGGTCTTTTTACTGCCTGTTGCAAGTAATACCGGATATCCCTGCAGTCAGTGTTCAGTCAGGGAACTTTGAGCGCTAATATCTCTAAAACCATAAGGGTTTGAGAGATGACACTGGGGGCAATAAGTTTCTTTTTAACAAAGCTACATATGGGGATTAGTAATTTGTAAGTATTACTATCCCTTTAATATAGCACAAATATCAACAAAGGAAATCGCTGTTATGTGAAAAAACTGCAAGTAATATGAAATAAAAATAATGACTTTACTGTGACAAAGTATAAAAGGACAAGTACCTTCACAGCTGCCGAAAAAACCTTTAGGTAAATGGATGAGAGACTTCAGGACAAACCCATATTGAACCAGCAAGGTGTATTCAAACCAGCCTTACACCGATCAACATGTTTCGTATTAGACATGCTTACTTAGATCGGTGTAAGGCCGGTTTGAATACACCTTTCTGGTTCATATGGGTTTGTCCTGAAGTCTCTCCTTCATTAACCTAAAGGTTTTTTCGGAAGCTGTGAAGGTACTTGTCCTTTTATACTTTGTCACAATAAAGTAATTGTTTTTATTTCATATTACTTGCAATTTTTTCACCCAACAGCGATTTTCTTTGTGCTAAATAGAATGAGACCCTGCTCCGGAGCTGACAGGCAGTAGAGAGCGCAGACGTCTTTCCATAGTGATATCTGTGTGCCTGCACTGTCAGTCCCAGCCGGCTCTAGGAGGTGTTGCTTGGAGCTGTTCAGCTCCAAAAGTGACTGACAGCGCAGGCGTCACTATGGAAAGATGTCTGCACTCTTTACTGCCCGTCAGCCCCGGAGCAGGGTATCATTCTATTTAACCAGGTAATTATTCTGTCTACTAGCACTACTGAGCAGCTAGTAGCTAGATGGGGAATTATTTGACAAACTTTAAAATAGGTGGTAGTTCCACTTTAAGGACCAGCCGTGCTGCCGGCACATAAAGACCAGGGGCCATTTTTTTTTTTGGAAATGGAATCAGGGGTCCCTGAATGGCATGGAGCCTCGCGGGACCCCTGAATTCCATGATGTACATTTAAGTCACGGGTCCTTAACATATGTTTTCCAATGGGTTCTTAAGGGGTTAAATCAATGGGAATTTTTAGTTGTCCTCTATAGTGCAAATGGTTTGCCCCAGAACTCCTCCACTTCTTTTTTACATACAGCCTTATGTCTATCAGCTGGAGACATTTTGAAAACCTTGCTCATCACTGTCCCACAGTGTAGGAATGCTTAACCCTTTGAGTGCCAGAAGGGTACTCAACACATTGCTTTGCAATGCGTTGCATATCCCTCTGGCACTCAAAGGGTTAGTATTGTCTTGTATTTATAAAAAGTATTATTGTAGATATTAAAAAAAAAATAAATCAGTTGAAGTCACTCCAATCTCTCAAACCTTTATGATTTGAGAGATATACAAAGATAAAGTCCCCCCCCCCGACATCAGCTGTATAGCTGACAGAAGAAGATTCGAGTCATGCAACTCGAGGTGGCTCTTCAGCAGAGCCGAAATAGCGATATCTAAAAAGAAATACTTCATTGGAACGGTCTACAAAGTGTGCCTGGTTTGCAAGCACACTTTGTAGACCGCTCCAGTGAAGTATTTCTTAGATTGCGATATATCGGCGCTGCTGAAGAGCCGCCTGCCGGTCCCAGGATCTTCTTCTGTCAGCTAGAGACTGACATCAGTGCAAGGGGAGGGAGGGGGGAACTTTATGGTTTGAGATATATACAATGATAAAGATTTGAGACATCAGACCGTTTTATTTTTTTTAATATCTGCAATATTACTTTTTATTAATACATGACATTACTAACCCTTTGAAGGGGAATTTTCACCTGAAAAAAAAAAAACTTTTGCCCATATGCTTACTTATGAAAATAGTATTCGGAAACATCTATTTTTTCCCCGTTTACCTACACTGTAAGATATTTAGTCTTCAGGATGCGCACTTCTGCGGCAAGCTGAATCTTTGACACAGCTCTGCAGGACTTCCCAGTGCCGTTTAATTTTCCTCCCACCTCCCTCCCAGCTGCCCCAGCAGCAAGCTCAGTTTATCCTTATACGGAGCTTGAAAACTTTTCATCCCATGTTGCAGCTGCTTTGCTTCACAATCCTATATAATAATTCGCTAATGTATGTTTGTCAGAAGCCGTCATGCGCAGTAGAGATGGCTGTGCATGCTGCAATCATGTGCAGTACTGACTGCCCGAACATGCCGCGGCCGATAACGAAGCGGGCGCTCCGAATTCAGACCGTAGTCCTATCTGCGCACCTAGGTGCGCAGAGAGGACTATGGTCTGAATTCAGAGCGCCCTGCTTCGTTATGAGCTGTGGCGCATTCGGGCAGTCAGTACGGAGCATGACTGCAGTGCAGCCAACAGGATCCGGCCAGCAGCTGAGGTTGCTGGGTGGCAGTGTGGCCCATGTACACGGTCTTTTCAACTAGTTGATCATATTTTGCTTTCTGCATGAAGTTCTTAAACCACTGAGTGACAGATGCGTAAAAGACAAATTGCTCTGTAATGCGTTGGACACCCCTCTGACACTCAAAGTGTGATCTTATTTAGGGCCAAGTGCAAGACTCACACTGTCTCAGTGAATAATAAAGAGGCCCTTAACCCCTTAAGAACCAGGAAAATACGAGGTGGATTTCACTTAAGGACCGGAGCAATTCTGACCTTTTTTTGACTATGGGCCATATGTTCAAAGAAGTAGCGAAATAGCTTTTGTCGTTTATGACGACTTTTCAAAGTACAGTGTCGTTGGGATCATTAATATTTTCAGAGAGTGTCGGTTGTGACTGGAAATATGTTGTTTGTCCTGACTGAAATTGTCGTATGGAACAAAAAAAATGTCTTAACTAAAGACAAAAATGTCTTTAAAAATGTCTTAACTAACGACAAAAATATCTTAACTAAAGACAAAAATTCTCACATTCAGAACACATTTCCTCCACTTTTTTCTTAACGTACAAATTTTGTCTTTTGAAGGACATTTTTTTGTTGTTAGTTACGACAAATTTTCTTTTCTTCTATACAACACTGGAGAATAGTTTAGCCACGCACCTTTGCACGTCAATTCTGGAGTTGTGTCCTACACAACGGACACTACTAGTTTTTTGTCGTATACTCTATAGAAAATATGTTGTTCATTCATACAATTACTTATTTTTGTCTTTGATACGACAATTTTATGTCGTTATCCCTTTGAACATACGGCCATATGTCCTTGTTCAACAGTGTTTTCCCTCTAAGGGCTGTATGTTCAAAGGGATAACGACATAAAATTGTCATATGAAAGACAAAAATAAGTAATTGAATGCATGAACAACATATTTTCTATAGAGTATACGACAAAAAACTAGTAATGTCCGTTGTGTACGACACAACTCCAGAATTTACGGAGCGTGGCTAAACTATTCTCCAGTGTTGTACAGAGGAAAAGAAAATGTGTCGTAACTAACGACAAAAAAAATGTCTTTCAAAAGACAAAATTTGTACATTAAGAAAAAAGTGGAGGGAATGTGTTCTGAATGTGAGAATTTTTGTCTTTAGTTAAGACATTTTTGCCGTTAGTGAAGACATTTTTAAAGACATTTTTGTTGTTAAGACACTTTAAGACATTTTTGTCTTTAGTTAAGACATTTTTTTGTCGTTCCATACGACAATTTCAGTCAGGACAAACGACATATTTCCAGTCACAACCGACACTCTCTGAAAATATTAATGATCCCAACGACACTGTACTTTGAAAAGTCATCACAAACGACAAAAGCCATTTCGCTACTTCTTTGAACATATGGCCCTAAGTCTTTTATCCCACCCCCATAAATTATATACTGTTTTTTAAGCACAAATAGGGCTTTCATTTGATAATCTACTTATATGGATAACCCACCGTTCACTTTATTAAAAGTAAAAAAAAAAATAAAAAAAAAAACAACAACAAAAAAAACACAATTTTTGTTTTTCCTCTTGGGATCAATTGGGCACAAAGGGTTAAATTTTTATGGCGACTGCATGAAAGGTATGAACGGTCAGTCATACCTATGTGTGGTGCAGCTTAAAGTGGCCACTGTCCCCCCCCTTGGGTGAAAATCCCCATGTCCCTTTTTCCCCACCCCATTTTTACAATTTTTATCCCTGACATTTGGTGGTGTGTATAAGTGTATTACATAGCTCCACAACAATCACACTTCCAAAATTGTTTAATTAGATTTTTTTTTTTTTTTTAAACACACAAGTATCATTGCAGGTCAGAAATTGACCTGCATTTAGCAAGCCTCTGGAACCAGCAGTGAAGGGGTTAATACCCCCAGCTGCTGTATTTTCTTTCACCACTAGGTGTCTCCTGTCTACTTCTGTCTCCCTTACTTTGATAGCAAGGGAGGTAGAGGCAGACAAGACACGCACAGACAGCATGCTTTCTCTGCTGCCTCTGTCTGTCACTATGCCGGTACATGTGATCGCTGCTACGGCGATCACCTGAACTGGCACAAGCAAGAAGGGCTTAGACTGAATGCCCCAGTCTCGGAGCGCTCAGTCTCAGCCTGGCATTAATGATAGCAGCGTGCACAGAGGCACGCTGCTATCATTTAAGACATGACGGTCCTGGCACGTCATTGGTCCTTCAGTCAAATCCAGCCATGACGTACCAGGACCGTCAAGTGTCCTTAATAATTGCAATTTCCTTTGCCCATTGATGTTCTTTTAGGCTAGGTCAACACAAACAAAACCACATTAAAAACACAAACACTGCTGTTTAATCCCTAACAAATAGTTTATTCTCTTTATTGGAAGTCTGCACTGCTATGAATAAGAAGGGTAACAATTTCTGTACATTAAATATCAATTATGTAAAAGTAAATAGAGATACTAAAGTTTGAAATAAATCACTAGTTTTTCCCCATCACAAAATCTAATAGGTACCTTATGGATCGGCTATGCTGGTACCATTTCATCCTCTATTTGCCAGTAGTATGTCCAATTGGACAGCAGCCTTAACCCTTTGAGTGTCAGAGGAGGTACACAACACATTTCTCTGCAATGCATTGCGTACCCATCTGACACTCAAAGGGTTTAAAGGAGGAGAAGCAACAACTAGTAATAACTCCTCCACACTTACACTTACCTCACTATGGCCAGAAAATCTTGATGTGCCCGACATGTTATGACTTTTTTCAAGAGATGACATCCAGGACTGACTGAAGAGGTTATGCACATGGAGGCAGACATGACAGCTGCTAGCAGGACCCCAAGACACAAGCTCCACCCACAGCACATGGTAGTCTTAAGTTAACTCATGCACTCTGCCTGCTTCAGTTTATAACTACAGTCGGCATACATCCAGGACCAATTGAAGAAGTTATATCTCTAACACAGGCACAAGGGCAAGTTTCACAGGAGCCATTAGAATTTTCTGGTCATAGTAAGGTAAGTGGGGATTATAAGGCGTTACTTCTCCTTTTCTCCCTGGGGGTTAGGACAGGCGACTCAAACTACATTCTTAAAGGACTGTGACTACATGTTTCTGGAATATCACTGATTTTGCACAAGTGGCAGTTAAAATAACGGAGCAAATGACAGCAACACTGGTGCAAAGTCAGGGATATGGAAAAGAAAAAGCCCCCCCCCCAAAAAACACCAAACAGTCGCTGTCCTTTAGGAACGTAGTTGGAGACAACTGTGGTCTGTCTTTTAGAGCCAAGTAAAACAAGAGTACTTCCTATTGCTGGGAGAAGTTATTACAACTCAAATCAGTGAGCTCTGTTGCAACTGACTATGGAGAGAAATGGCTCTCTAGAGATAGATCTAGCAAAATCTTCTCCAATAAATGGAATAGGCATAATGTTAAACTCAAACAATATAGGTTTACAATGCAATTAATCTTCATTGAGGAATCTCACAGCAAAGCAAATAAATTTGTTTAATCAGCTGGAAAAGCCATACAGAACCAAATTTTGTAATAATGGTTTACCATCCATTTAAAGTCATGTCAGCTAATGGTATTTTATTGGTGTCAATAGTGTTCAAATGATTTATTGTCATGGCACGCATGGACTGTTCCAGGAAGTGGTGCATCGAGGAAGGAGAAGATGAACAATGTTATAGTTGAGATTAGAAGAATTTATCAATAAATATATGGAGAAAGAACTGAACATAAGGTTTTCTAAAATAATACATTCTCTAACGTACACCAATTTTACCTCAACCCATTCAGGTGCCCTTCACCTTTTCATAGATACCCTGGTGTGAAAATCTGTTGTTCTGAAATGTTACAGGCTCTTTAACGATAAAGGAGGTAAGTAGGAAAGTACCAATATGTCTATTCAAGACCTGGGGGGAGATTCACTAAGCGGTGATAAAGTGGAGATGACTTCTCCAGTTCCTATGTTATTCTATGGAGCCTATTTACTAAGATCTTCAAAGCTGAAGAAATCTTAGTGCATAGGCTCCATAGAATAACATAGGAATTGGAGAGGTCATTGCCAGTTTATCACTTCTTAGTTGAATCTCCCCCTGGTAGAACCTTTAGTAGCACAATAATTTGTTGGCCTCTATTGTTCTCAAAGAATCAAAAGCACATATTGCATAATACAGACAATATATATCGTATAGCTTTTCCTGCTGTAAAAGTTATATTGATGACTTGTCACTGTATACATACACATTTCTATGTTAAACAATGATTTCCCTTTAAGGAAGCATATTTGGGGTTTAAAATTTGAAATGCAACAATAAGTCTACTATCTATAGCAGACTGCTCCCCAGAAACAGGCTTTGATTCCTGGGTTTGTTCAAAGTGCTCAATAGTTACATATTGTTCTGTATTGAAACAAAGATCAATGACTGTATTAGGTCAGCAGGCTGAGTGTTTGCAGAGCTGCTGAGATATCACTTTGCTTTAGCGAATCCCACGCGATCATTTGCCCGGTCAAAGACTGTGTAATACTGGCCAATAAATACATCTCCAAGTATCCAGAGGGGGCCAGCTGGAGGGGGGATGTTAAGGCCCATGAAGCCACTAAGGCATATTGTGCGACCAGCTTGGGATACCTGTAGAGAGATGGAAGACAGTATGAAGGAAGGTTGTGGGTGGGCAATGTGTGTTAAATAAACTTAGGCATGGACCTAGGTGATATACCAAAGTTATTTGTACAATACTATTTTCTTAATAGTAACAATGAGATATCATTTATTGCTTTATTAAGGTCTTTGTATGATTATATGGTGTTATAGATTGACCAGCTGATTGCTGATTTTGGGAGGTTGTGATAAATATATGGTCCACCTGCTGTTGGCGATGGAAGTTGTAGAACACCAGCTGTAGGGTTGAATGCTGCTTATCCCTGTTGCAGGCAGTGCCAAACAGACACCCTCCACATACAAGGACACCTTTGATCATGTAACATGGGCATAATCATTTATCCACAGTGCCAGCTTCCCCTCACATACAGAGAACCTTCACACGCCTAGTGCACAGTTCAGGTAATATGTACTTCTCTCTCGTTCACACTTATTACACAGGGTAGGTAATTACAGACACACAATGCCCTGTGCTATTAACACTCACCTCTCTCTCTTACCCAATCAACACAGGGAAGGTAATGCCAGTATCTCACATTCCCACTAAATGTGCATGTAATGCCAACTTCTCTTACACACCCACTGCACTGAGCTAGTGTTGCTATAGCCTCTCACATAGGCATTATGGAGTGCAGGTAATGCTACAAATGTTTTACATGCCCATTGCACTTTGCAAGTAAAGCCAACCTTCCTCTCCACTGTCCACTGCACATGGTAGGTAACAGAAACATCTAAAGCCTATCTCACATGTCCATTGAACAAGTAATGGCTTACCTTCATGATATACTGATCCCCTGTTAAGGTATACACCCGTCCTCCTAAAGTAAAGTGAATTATTGGTAGGGACGGAACCTTATCACACTGCACCATATACTGTAAGAGAGACAGGTTATACATAAATTTCTTCACAATGCTGTAGAACACAAGTCTTGCTAAGAGAAACATAAGGAGTGTTACCTCTCCCTGGACCAATGGGACAGCTCCAATAGCTTTCTGAATGGCAGTCACTTCTTCCACTGGGCCGGTGATCAGAGAGGTCCCTGTGTCCACAATAGCCTCGCAGCCACCCTTACATAGAGTGAGCTGATCTCCAACTCCTAATCTACAGGTGAGAGACCATGCAGTAAGAAATTAGAGAATGGAAGAGGTCTAGATGTGCAGATTGGGAGGTGTATAGATAGTTTTAAGACCCACAAAAATGGGTCTTTAATAATCATTAAAGATCTAAAAAATGCATTGATGTGTGAAAAGGTATTCCACTGTTATAATGTCTGCTGAAAGTCATCCTATATTGCCAATTCCACATAAGGTAGTTGTGCTTTTATAGCCTTATGTAGCAAGCAAAGATAAGCAGCTCTGGAACATACCAAACTGACCATAGGAGGGACAAATCCAGATTTTCATGGCGTTAAATTGGATATTTGACCCCTTGAATACTCGTGAGCTATCCAATGCATTGTTTCATGGTATGTTGCAGACCTTCCTGGCATCCAAGGGGTTCAAATCCAATTTCAGACAGTAGGGGGGGTTTTCATTTCTTCCCCCTTGTTGAAGTTGGTTTGGTCAGTCTTTTGGTTCCTCCATAAGCCCTTATGTTGCAAGGTATAGCAGGCTGTGGGGAATACAAAGCAATATGGCTCCCTACTACCTGCTAAAATGGAAATGTATAATAATGCAGAATATCAAGGTATAGATACTTTACATAAGTAGCAGTGACTTACAGGGTGCTTTGCTATGAAAAATAATGCGTTTTACACACGGGCGTTCTTTAGCCCCCAGAGTTCACAAGTTCATGCAACATACAACAGTCTAGAAATCAAAAGGGGTAACTCACACAGAGAGTCCAAGAACAATAACTAGATTGGGTCCTAAAGAGGATTGATGTATCAGAGTTCTATGGTGCTCAATTAGCTTTTAATATAGACATATAATAGGATTTCCCCTGGCTAGGTTTCCTTTAAATATTTTCCAGGTTAGAGGGAGGGGTTTAGAAGGGAGAGTACATTGTGATGTTTAACAGGAAGTCAAGAGAGGGATTTGGGCTTCAGCAGTTGAGGCTGACAGGAGAGGGGAGATAGCTGCTGCTAGAAAGGTATCTGTAAGGCAAAGCAAAGAGAGATCCCTTCATTGAGCTTTACTACCTGCCTGTTCATGTACCCAGAGGTAGGGGGCCTAGTAGAGATCACAATAATCACCTAGTAGACATAATCTGTAAGACCACAAGGGTCTGTTATTATAGAGGAGATGGAAGACTACCAGTGAAGGCAAACCGAGGACCTTATTAATCAGTCTAAAAAAGTTATAATACTAACAGCAATCTAAAAAAGCACCATGGGTGAGAAGTTAAAATTCTGCAAATTCCCACCAATTTAAGTAGGTCTTAACCCCTTGAATGCTAGTTATGTCTGATGCACACTAGAGACTTCTCCAGCATTCAGGGATTTAAAGCCCCATTTACGTCAGGGAATGTTAATTTCCTCATCGGGGTGCTGATGGTTTGCTCCAGAACTGAACCTTTCTATACACATTTAAAATTGCAAATATAGGTTTCACTACACTTTTCCTTTAAATTTTCCTTTAAGGCCACATAGCTTGGTTGGGCTGTAAAACCACCTGTTTGTAGGTAGACAATGATTCCCCATGAGACCTGCGGGGGGTGAGGGATATTACCCATAAAGGTGAAATGAGAAATCACAGTCCCTTTCAAAGGGGCTCCCACTTACTGCAGTCATGAAAGAGGCAGGTACATATATTCTCCTTTTGAATATACTTGGTTGAGAGTGTCTTTAATTGCATTCACTCAAATTTATAGAAATAAAAGTTTATAGAAATTTTTTTTTCCCCTTAAAATCAGTTTAGTCTTCAATCCAAGGTACACATTTTATTTTAGAATGTTTTTAAATTTAGTTAGTTTTTGTTTTTTTTTGTTTTTTTGGGAGAATTAGAGTAGGTGCTTTCTGTCGTGGGGTACCTTGGTGTGGTGGCAAGCTTGACCCTTTTTGGCCAAAATTTTGGGGACTAAGTCCTCATATTCATCAATACAATATTAAATATGCCTAGCACAGGGCAAATACATGACAATTAGAATGGAGGAGTGCACGTTTTCGGTTGGTTGTTTGAACATTTTTTCTAGTTTGTTCATGAAAACACCCAGCAGCCGGGTGAATTCCACTTTTGCACACTACACACTCTTCTGTAAGGCTCCACTTTTGGATTAAATACCCTGAAGCAGTGGCCAGAGGAGAAATCTCACCCAGCTGGGTATGCACCAGGTAAGTCCCCCATCTTAGCTGGGAGTTAAGTGACGGCCGCGTGTGTGCGCGGCTGGTCACTAAGGGGTTAAGTGCTAGTGGTCTACAATGCATTGATCTACAATGCTCTGGAGACCTTCCTAGCATTCAAGGTGTTAAAAGCTCCATTTAATACATTGTGAATTTTGGGAAGTTTAATTTGTTCCCTACAGTGCTGTGGGACTGCCCTGGAATTGCACCACTTTTCTTAATAGATCAGCCTCACTAAGATCTTGCATAATTTTGCTGAAGGCCAGCCCACCACATGTATAATGATGAGAAGCCCTCACTTTTGGAAGTGTCCCCCTGCCTGTGTCCCAAGTAACTCCAGGGATAGTGGAACCACAGGCTGAGAAACATTGCCTTATAGTTCAGTTGGTATGATGGTCCTGAATTTCTCCTTTCTAGTTTTTTTTTAAAGGAGCAGTAAACTTTTTTTTATGAAAAAATATATATTGTAGGGATTTTCCTATTGAATAAAATAGGGGTACTCCCACTACAGAGAGATTTATATTTCCAGAGTTATTACAGTTTAAACCCATGATTTTTTTTACATTAGCAGTGCCCTCTAGTGGTCAAATTCTAATTAGATTTTCTGTTAGATTCTAATGAAAAGGAAAGTCAGAAAAGTCAGTCATATGCAGTTCTTCATAGAATGCGATAGGAAGCAAACGCACAGTAAATTCACTTCCTGGTTATTTAAACTGCTATAATTTTTGAATAAAACATCTGACAGTGATGGGAGTGTTTTATTCAGCAGGAAACACTCTGGTTTTTTTTGTTTTTTTTTTATGAAAAGTTTAATGCTCCTTTAATACAGCCCACAGAGAAAAGAAAAGAAGCCCAGCACAGTTAGTTCAGTACTTGGCCAATCTCACTTACTGATCCATATGAACCTGCCAGTATGCCTTGCGGGTCACATTCAAGTAGTTAAAATCTCCAGTGTAATATTTGGGATCTGTGCCACCAAGTAACAGTTCTCCACCCGGCTGGGTTTCTGGATTCCTAAGAACCATAAAAACACAAGAGGTTTATTTCTACAATTACATTCACAAAACCCTGACTGTCTGTTGGTATTGCGGTGTGTGTGCACACGTGTTATTTTACATTTTATGATAATTTCTGCAGTAGGGGGGCTACAACTGGCTCCAGGTCAGGGGACAGCCCTGGTGAAAAACTAAAAATCAATCAAGTAAATCAGTAAGGTAAATCTGTAGATATTATCCCCTTGGATGCTATAGAAATCTGCAAATTGTTGTTTAATGGCTTTGGAGACATCTCCAAAAAGTTAAAGAATAACAATTCATGAAGCATTCGTATTGGTCAAGGCAACTAAACAGAAAGAAGAAGACTCAATGGCAGATTTGTAATTTAACCTCTTGATACTAGAGTGATCTCCAATGCATTGGATCACAATGCAGTGGCAAATTCTCTATGACTCAACTGGCAATAGCTTCGTCCCAGTATCCTATATAATAATTCGCTAAAACGTGTGTAACGACAAAGTCATGCGCAGTAGAGACTGCCCGCACCGCGGCTGATACAGAGCTGGACGCGTCGAAGGAGCGTTCAGCTCTGTATCAGCAGTGGCGCGGGCAGTCTCTACTGCGCATGACTGCCCGCAACCGGTTGGCAGTGGCACTGTGGCCCGTGTAATGGGCTCTTCAACTAGAGACACTACAATTCCATATCCAAACAAAATGGTCCCATGTCCCAAAGAAAACTGGAGTAATTCTATAGGGAAAACAACTTTCCTACTGGGGACAAAAACACCAAATTCACCAAATTACCACGGATTTAAACAGGGTTTGTAACTCCAAGCAATGCGTTGGGAGAATTCAAAGGTTTAATAGCCTAATTAAAATAAATGGTAATTTGTATGTGTCCCCTATGGCACAGTGGGTATGACCAAGAACAACTTCAGTTTACTTATAAACATAAGACAAGGTGACAAGACATCCCCGGTTTCCGGGGACAGTCCCCGGATTGAGGGCACTGTCCGCGGTTAGAATGTGTCCCCGGATCTAACTAATGCAGCCGCATCAACAGGAAGGCATGGACGGCTTTAGCTGAACTGTATCTGCTGTCTAGTGCTTTCCAAACAAGTTGAAATGGCAGCCAATGGGAGAGAAGGTTTTACCAGAATACTCCTCTCTCATTGGCTGTAGTGCGTAGGACAGCATCGTGGCACTCAAAGCAAGTGGAGCAGGAATGCAGGCAGCAGCAGGGCACCTGTCCAGCACGACTTGTTAAACTTGAAGTGAGCACATGTTTGGGGGTGGGCAATGTGGGGGTGGACAACAGAAAATTAGAAGAAACAGATCGCCCTGCTATCATTATTTCCTTATTACCATTGTTTAATTATTTGCACACAGTGCTTTCATTTGTTCAAATTTTAGGGACTATTTATAAACATAGACCCCCTTGTAATATAGATTTTCGTTATTTGTCTGCATGCACTTTTTTGTACACACTTTATTAATTTGCCTATTTTAGCATCTCTCTGTATAGTATTAAGATGTAGGAGACATTTGGGGAGCGTATATATATATATATATATTTTCTCATAGAAAACTTTTATATACTGATGTTTCCCTTGATATATGAATTATGGAACGGTATTTATTTAATTGGTAAGTGGGTTATTTGATGTGTTTTAAACAGTTTTGGAGGGATTGTTGCCTCTTAAAAGGACATTATCACCTAAACGAATGAGGTTAATACTCTTTTAAAAATCATGTACTCCTAGCCAGCATTTATTTCTTAGGTACATAAACCCCAACATATACACATGCTATTTCTATGCATCTCAAGATAGTTTAGCTGTACATGAACATTTGACCATACAGAGGATGCTTTTGAGGTTAATGTGCACCATCTGTTACCCTTTATATTTTTATTATTCCCTTCCCTATTGAGCATCACAGTATATAGTTTCTTGTTTATAAAATATAACTTAATTTTGGGACCTTGTGCGGGTATTTTTTTCTTTTATAGTATCCTATTCAATTTGTTTATCCATCAAATATCAATGTGGAGGTGGGCAGTGTGGAGGTGGACAGTGTGCAGAAGGGTGTGAGGGTGGACAATGTGGAGGGGAACAGTGTGTGAGGGTGGACAATGTGGAGGGGAACAGTGTGTGAGGGTGGACAATGTGGAGGGGAGCAGTGTGTGGAGGTGGACACGGTGTGTGGGCAAAAAAAAAAAAAAAAAAAAAAGTCTCCGGATTTTCAAAATCTGGTCACCCTACATAAGACCCAAAATGTGAAATACATTGGACACATTCTCATGACTAATCCAAAGATCATCCACATCTGATTGGGACATTGAATAATGTAACACAATCAGTTTTGCATTTATAGCTATATTCAGACCTATCGGTCCATGTTGGGTTGAGCTCTCACCGGTTCAAATAGAAGGAGAAGACATTTTTCTCTACCAGCTTCTGTGCCATGATGTTGTCAAACACAGGAGGGACTCCATCCACAGAAATTCTAGCATAAGCCATTCCCAAGATTCCATCAAACTTGGCTGCTGCAAAGGTGACTCCAGGCTGTTTGATGGCCTCTCCAAAAATCTGTCCCTTCACTGCCAGGTTTCCAATCTGAGACAGATAATGGGGATGGTTAGGGGATTAAGTGAAGTCAGTTAATCATGTAACAGCTTCCCTAAAGGCCATCTGTTCAAAACTAGATAGAATACTTCTGGGTCAAACCAGTCTCATCGCAGGGGACACAGCTGAAAGAGCGAAATAAATTGAAATATTCTTCCCGGTAAAATGCTTTAGAAAAAGAAAAAAAAGCCACATTCAATTTATTGAAATGAGGTGTTTAACCCTTTGGGTTTCAGAGGGGTATGCAATGCATTCTGGAGTAACGTGTACCCCTCTGCAACTCAAAGGGTTAATCCCTTGAATGCTAGTGTGGTGTCAAGTGCATCACAGAAAAAAACTCTTTGGAGAGCTCCATAGCAATGAAAAGATAAAATAACCTTTTAATTCAATGGGATGTCCCCTGTGGTGCAGATGGTTTACCCCAAAACTATTCCACTTTCGCTTGACACTACTCATAATGTAGGTTTATTTCCTTAACCCTCTGAGTGCCAGAGATGAATACCTGTGGCACTCTCTCCATCCATTGCTTTGCATGACATTATATAAAGACTGTGTGGAAAGGAATCACACAGATCAAATATGAATACTACATCTCTCAGACTGTATCCTACCACTTGAACAGACAGCAAGGCTGAATCACCAAGAGGAACTGGAGTAGACAAACAGCACCATAGGGGACAATAAAAAAAAAAATCCCACTGGATTGAAACAGGACATTCAACCCCAAGAACACCAAGGATCTTCACCGTCACTGCTATAGCGTTCAAGGGTATAATTCCCCATTTCACCCAATGGGAATCTGGGTTATTTACTTGTTTGCTTTGATACACAAGGACCCCCAGTGTCACACACAATCACACTGCAGAGGAGTGAGCAATGAATTGCTTAGTAATGCTTTTTACTCCTCTGCTACAGGAAGAGTTAAGTGTCTGAATGATGTCTCAGTACATGGGGAAATGGTGGGCAGTGGTAATACATCTTCTGGAACTCTCTGCCCTCCACCCGCTGCTGTCTTCAGTGCACTAGACACTCAGTCTGTGTCGCCGCTACTTCAGCCGTTTCTTATCAGATCCAGAGAAACATTGGGATTGTGCATTAGGCTGGGGGGGGGGGGGTAGAAAAGAGGATATATTTCCACTGCTCACCATTCCCTCATATACCACTGGGAGACTGGTCTGACATTTAACCCTTTGGGTGCCAGAGAGGCAATAATTCATTGCTGAGCAATGCACTGCTCACTATTCTGGCACTAAAAGAGTTAATATCAGCCTAGATCAGGAGAGAGAAGGTTCTGTCTGCCTCCTGATTTTTTTTTTTTTTTTTTTTAATTATTACTATTCAATATATTTTTTTTTTTTTTGGGGGGGGGCACACTAGAGAACAGAATTCAGAGGGTCAAGGTGAAGGGAAGAGCGCAGAAAGGACAGTGTTACCAAGCAGGCACATTCTGTTCAAGCAGTTCCACACAGGAATGTGTCAAGCCCTCCTTTCTGTTAGATTTGCAGGTACATCTATCATCGACAGAAGTGTGCATGGGTTTCTGCCCCTGCATACATTACTCTGCCCGTTGCCAGCGTAGAAAATAAATTCTTAGAACATTCCACTGGTCCTTGACCCTTTGAGTGCCATAGGGGGACTGTGCCACAATGACTTACATACCCCTCTAGTACTTAAAGGTTTAAAACAAACAAAGGCACAGAGCCAGCTGGTATCCAAAACCTTTTAAATAAATTTACTCTATGGGAGAGTGGGAGTTGACTACAGTTCTCAGCAGTAAATTGCAGAACAGCGCCACCTGGTGAACAGAAATAGGACAAAAACATTCAGTGAAATTTGCTTCCCTAGCCTATTGCATAAAGACATGTGAATGTTAGAACACACTCATTCATACAAAAGCAGCTTATATGTTTAATATGCATCCACCCTTCAGATTCCTAATCCCTGTAAATTGCTCATAACTATCATAGCTCCGATCACTTCCCACAATTCACACAATTGCTTTACGGAGTTGCTTCATAGAACTCGTCTAACGCCACTCCTTAGAATGTATCCACTTCACATAAAATAGGCAATATGCCAAAAAGCCTCCATCAGACTGGCAGGATCCAGACAGACACCTCGTGATCTGCTACAGACAAGAGCCATTAAATGACTAAGACAGATCTATAGATAAGCACTGAAGCAAATCGTGGCAGTCCAACTGCAGCATGGGGAACAACCCTTCAATTGGCTTTGGAACACTTAACTCCGAGTGCCAGAGAGATATCCAATGTATTAGATATCCCTCTGGCACTCAAGGGTTAAATCCTAGATGAAGAAAAACAAAGAAGAATAGCTCACAGCACTAACACCTTAATATCCTATATAATAATTCGCTATGATGTTTGTCAGAAGCCGTCACGCGCAGTAGAGACTGCCTGAATGCACGGAATGCTGGGAGCACAGAATGCTGTTTCGTGCTGGGAGCATTTTGTGCGTTCGAGCAGTCTCTACAGCGCATCGTGTGAGTGATGGCAGTAAGCAGACCTGCACCAGCCTTTTAACCCTTTGAGTGCCAGAGGGGTATGCAACGCACTGCTTTGCAATGCGTTGCGTACCCCTCCAGCACTCAAAGTGTTAACATCTCACAGACCTTGGCCTGTGTACACGGGCATTTACACTAGTATAGATATAAATAATAAAAGTGAAATGAAATGCAAATAAAGTGACTGAAGTGTGAAGCAAGGAAAGAGTTCTCCAGACCCCCGAACATTAGGCTGAATCCCAAAGTACAAACACAAACCACAAACCTGCGCTCCTCCATTCTAATTGTGAAAAGTGTGTCCTGTGTTGGGCATATGTAATACTATATTGCTAAATATGAGGTTTTGTTCCCAAATTTTGGCCAAAAGTTGGTTAAGCTTGCCACCCCGTAAAGGTACCCCAATGTATGGCAAGTCCTACTCTAAAACAGCCCTGAAAAGATGTTGTAACAAGCGTAGACTTTTTGGGATTCTAAAGGCATTTACAAGTATTGCTTGCAAATCACGGAAGAGGTAACTAGAAGCCACCAGGCCCTGGTGCAAGAATTGCCATGGGCCCTCCCGACCACATTGGCCCCCCTCAACCACATTGGCCACCTCCACATTGCCCCTCATTCTCCACAATGCCCTTCCACACTGCCCCCATCACAATGCCCCTCATTCTCCACAATGCCCCCATCTCCACATTGCCCCTACTGACCCCTCCCCCGTCCTCCTACCTCGAGTCCCTGGTGGTCTAGCAGTGTGTGACATGACAGATCTGTGCCTCATTCGGCACAGACCTCTGACTGGAACTCAAGCTCCCACACGGTTCGTAGTAACGCAGAGCGCTGGGAGATTATGTCATCTCCCAGCGCTCTGCATTACTAAAGTGCCGGCCGCCGGGAGATCAGCTGTGCTGCCCCATTTCATAAGTTGCTGTGGGCGTGTGGTGAGGGGGTCGCAGGGGGCGGCTGGGCCCCTGGGAGTGACGGGCGACCCCTATTGTTATGCCACTGAATCAAAGTGTATGCAATTTTAAATAAATGACAAACAAATTAAAAAAAAAAAAAAAAGGGAGTAATGATTTGGTAACCAAAACCTCATATTTCTTAGGCGTAAGAGGAGAGGTTAAAATAGTAGTTGTAACTGAAATTGTAACGGTCAGTTCTGACACACTATAATAATTTTTTTTCCATTAGATTCGACCATCTTCGAAGTGGGCTTGGCTTAATCTATAGTCAGGTTGCAAGATTAGTAATTTTCCTTTAAAGGGATAGTAATGTTTCATAATAAAAGCAGCTCTAATTAATCATCATAGTATTTGGACTTTGGAAAGTGTTATTTCAATTCTGTCAGAGTTGTAGTTCTAGAGTAATTCAATGACAAAGTATCCCCCTCCCGCCCCTTTACTGATGCAACACTGTTCAGCCAGATCAGAAGGGAGGTGCCCAGGTAGATTGTCCCTCTCTGCAATCTTCAATTAAGATAAGGGAAAAACCTGAAAAACTTGTCAAGGGGGGCAGGGCTTTCATTGTTCTCATAGGAAGAAGATTGTCCCCTCCTGTTACCTGTCTGGTCTTACAACTAGATTCCCCATCTGAGAAGAGATGGCTTACACTAGGTAAAAGGGGCGGGGAGGGGAATCTTTGCTTGTGAATCTCTGTCAAACCATAAAGGTTTGAGAGATAAGACTTAAATTGTTCATGTTTTTTTTAATGCCTACAAAATAAAACAAAGTATTACTATCCCTTTAAAGGGCTAGCAACGTCTATAATAAAGTTGCTCTCAGAGTCTTCTGCAGTTGTTTTAGAACATGCAGTGCTAAGTTTAAGAACTTACTGTTCAGTAGTTCAAAATATATAGAAGCTTAAATGATCCCCTTCACACCCCTTCTGGCTGCCTCCCACTATATCTGCAACTTGGTCGTGGGGCCGACGGTGTAGCGAGGGACAAACGTCAGTGAGTAAGTATAAGGAAAACCCTGGCCCCCTTAACAAAGGAGGGCAGGATTTTCCTTTTGCATACTGAAGTTTGTCCCTTGCCACTCTCCATCCGGACCATGCTCACAGGCAGTGTGACATGAACAGAAGGGGGGGGGGATCATTTAAGCTTCAATATCTTTTGAACTACTGAACAGTTAGTTATTAAACTTAGTGCTGCAGGTTATAAAACCAATGTGGAAGAATCGGAGCACAACTATTATAGACATTACTATCCCTTTAAAGACACGTCCATTTGTAGCATGGATACAGGCAACATGTCAGATTGTATGAAGTCATCCAGAAAAATATTCTATGAAATTACCTCCGTAAATCACAAATGCATCTTAATTTGAATTAAACATTGTATTAAATTTTAGGTTTTTGTTTTCTCCAAGAAGTGAGGTCATCAGTTAGGTCATACAGAAAAAAGGGCGGTTAAAGTATTTGATCCACTTAAGGCATTAATAAATGGATTTGATTTAGTCAATGAGTTGCACACCCTTCTCACATTCAAGGATTAGATAGTCCCACTACTATGATAAGATTTTTCTTAAGTTATGATAACTCAAAACGATTATTCAACTGTTTGCTACACAGTGCCACCTGAGTGTCTATTTATTTATTTATTTTTTAATTGCTTTCTATGGGGGATGGAGCCTCTTGGCGATACGCGTTGGGTTGTGTGGGTCGAGGTGGCATGTTTGAGGCTCCATTATTCCTGCCCGAGATCTTTTGATTTTTGTCCTGGGTTTTTGATAAATATTGCCTTTAAGACTTTGATATTTATCTTCGCACTTTATCACAACATAACTGTGTAATACGATACATATTTGCACATTAGTTTTTGTTTGCATAATTGGTCACTTTTGAATTATACTTTAGATTCGGGCAGTGTGAGATATATTTACCATTATTGTTGTTATTCTCTGGACCTCGTTTATGTGTATTTACATTGAATTACGAGGTCATAAGCGGTTCATGGGAGCCTCACTTGACCCCATCATGTTTTTAATTGTTTTAACCTGTGTGCTTATCATGATTTTTTGTATCCAATAAACATTATTATTATTTGTATTGCTGACTTGTGGTTGAGTGCCTCCTTTAAGAGTCTTGCTTTTTTAGGAGTCTTTGTTCCATAAATGTGTTTCTATAGGTGATGTTTGCCTCATCCTACAGTTCACCATAGAAAGGGAGAGTAGGGGTAAAGTACATATACAGTTCTGCTCAAAAACAGGTGCTGGAAACTATCTAGCCCCATGTCTGCTTAATGACAATTTATTAATGTAAATATGCTATTTCTCTCAATAAAGCCACTTGTGCCAGAGAGGGGTGATGAGGCAACCTGCTAATTTTGAGGAATTCCTTTCCTCTGTCTTGTTGCTGCTTGGTAGTTATTGCAGTTTAAACATTAACAGGGCTTCTGGGCATATTTCAGACATTTATGTTGTATGCTATGAGAGAGGAAAGTCACTGACAACACATCTCCATTGAATATCCAAGTAACAGCTTTATGACTTCCTGTCAGTTTGACTTTTCAGAAAGTAATGCAAGTGTTACCAACTTCCTGGCATTTTTTTTTTATTCCAAATTATAACAAAGTCAGCAGTGGAAGGGACTTTGTAGGATTTTTCAAGAGAACTTAGGCTCCTTTACACAGGAACTGGTGTAACTTTATGCATTTTCCTGAACATGCTATAGGAGAGGCACAAGAGGATTTTTGGCATTAAAGCGTTAGCAAATGTTCAGTATGTCCACTGGTATGAAAAGAAGCAATTGTACGCTGTAGTGCATACCCTGAAGTGCAACCACTGAAGACCATCATCAATGAAGCTGCACTGATGAACTCTTACAATAACTCCAGTAACAGTTCTGTCACCTTGTGACAATTTAAGCTGTAATAACATCAGAAATAACCTTCACACAGTGGGAAGATTCTCGTTTTACCCTGATAGAAAATTGTTACAATATATGGTTTTCAAAAAATCTTCACGGATCTTTTACCACTGCTAAATATTAAGCCTTCTGCTCACCGTCACAGTGTCCACGCTCAAGTATCCGGACAGGCTCCCTGTGCCATACTGGATAGCAAACTCTGTACCATTCTTGACATATGTGGAGGATTTGGAGGAATCATATTTGTGGTGCAGCCCTGGGACAGGAGAACAGAGTTATTAACACAGGTGGTGTGACCAGCTCTTATACATATAGATGCTTCTTGAATAATTAAGAGAAGATAGAAAAGGATAGAACAAACAGGACTATAAAATACAACCAAGAACACTTAATACATACAAATTTACTAGAGTATGCAAAAGGAACATTGGCCAGGATTTATTAAAACGGACCCGTCACACTAAAAGGTTTAAAATTTGTTTTATGGATAATTAAAAACCGAATGAATGTCGTACTGTGATAGAAGAATACTCGGCACTCGGCCTCCATCATGTCACAAACAGCAGCAACTCATTTGATAAAAAATATTTATTAGAAAAATATTTTAAAAAATCATGTAACACACTAGAGACAATTAGAATACACACATCCCAATTCTCCTTCTCTAACGCGTTTTGCACCTAGTTAGGTGCTTATTCAAAGTTAACCACATTAACTAAATAACGGGTATTTAAAAACAATCAAATCACTTGATTTGTTAAAAACAACATATGGAACATGTATAAGAGATAATCGTTTTACAGATACCCATAAGGTACACAGACAGAGCTATTAATACCTATATAAACCAATTCAAAAGATTATAAGAATCATTCCATTCAGGGAATACTACATTATATTACTGATATCCCATTCTGAGTTCTATCCATATGGTATTCTTGTATTTAATCTAAATAGTGTAGTATTTCCTGAATAGAATGATTCTTATAATCTTTTGAATTGGTTTACATAGATATTAATAGCTGTCTTTGTACCTTATGGGTATCCATATAAAGATTATCTCTTATACATGTTCCATATGTTGTTTTTAACCAAGTGATTTGATTGTGTCACGCAGAGTTTTTAAATACCCGTTATTTAGTTAATGTGTAAGCACCTAACTAGGTGTTAAACGCGTTACAGAAGGAGAATTGGGACGTGTGTATTCTAATTGTCTCCAGTGTGTTCCATGATTTAATATTTTTCTAATAAATATTGGTTTTTATCACGTGAGTCGATGCTATTTGTGATGGGATGGAGGCTAAGTGCCGAGCATTCTTCTATCATTATATGGATAGTCTTTACTCTAACCACCTGCTATGTATATTGTAGAATGGTAAGCACAGCAATGTGTGTCCCTTCAGTTTTTGTACTATGGCGACTGTACGGGTTTAGGAGCGGTTTGGGGTTCTCTGTATGCACCCGTTTCTCTGAACGTCGTACTGGCCATTCTTCTGTAAAATTAACAATTTGAGAAATAAAGCTTTACAATTCAGTGGCACTTTTTTGCAGATTCCCAACACAGTGTGCTAATTTGCTCTGCTGGAGGCCAAGCTTGCTGGTCAACGTGTTATGTCATAAGAGATGCCCTGTTACAAAATTCAGGGATCTCAAGTGCTAAATTGGGAGTAGCTTGAGTGCTATGAAAGGGGAGTGTAAAAGCCACAGAAGGCTGTTGACCAATGGACTCCTTTCACACAAACCTCGTAGCTGCTGAAAAAGAGGAATTAATCATTACAGCACTTGCTGATAGCAGGGGCAGGAGTCTCAGGCTGCAGACCGATGTACTGCTTTAAACACACAACAGTTGTAGCAGCCAAAAAGATGATGAACCTCAGCAATTGCTGATAACAGACAGCAGCTCCTGATACTGCGAGAGAGAAGACAGAAGCAAATACACTAGGGTCAGAAAGCAGAGAGTCAGTAGCCAGGAGGTCAGTCAGACCCAACACAGTACAGAGAGATGATAAAAGGAGAGAGGTCAAACAAGCTAAGATTTCAGAAGCTGGGAGATCAGACACCCAATGTGGAGAACAAAGGAAGAAAGACAGGAAAAAAAAGTCAGATGAATGGTTCCAGTTCAAGTTAGCAGGTCAGACAGAATCAAACAAAAGGGACTAGAAGAACAGACAGTGAGCCTTACAGGAGGGAAGGAATTTAAAGGACCGCTTTGCAGTAAGAACAGTAGCCCAAGTGAGGAGGGTTGGGCAAAGTGAACAGCTGAGCAGAACATGGCATGCCCCAGTGTGAGACCTCTGCCTAGATTCATTCATATTACAGTGTGTGAGAGTATTTGCCCTACACAGAAAGTAAGAAAGACTTCAATCTTAATCTACAGGTCCAACCGGTGTCTCTTTTCATACCCCACCATTGGGCTCCCCATTTATCTGCTGGAGCTCACAATGTCACTCAACCCTCATCAGCAGGTCTATTCCTATAGAACTGACAATTGCCCCTCAAAACAATGGGAATAGGGAATTCCCAGAACCAGGGAACCCAAAAGGAACCCCCCCACTCGGGAATCAAACCATCGGTTCTTCTCCTGTGTTTCACAATGAACAAAAGAAAAGGATTTTTTGGTAAGTGCACAAAGATCCAATTTCTCTTACATTATATGTGGAACACAGGAATCATGGGTATATACCAAACTATCCAGCTAGATTCCAGGGATAAAAATAACTGGTCTGTGTTTGGAGGGATTTTTCTAATGGAAATCAACTGGTACAACAACATGAACCTCACGTGCCAAAGGACACCAACACTACAAACTAAGGAATAGGAACCAACAGGGTACTGGTAAAAATAAAGCCAAGAAAGACACCTACACAAGGACAATAGCCTGTAGAACCTTCTGACCAAAGATGGCTTCAGCTAAAGCCAGCAAATGAACAGGATAGTGTTTGAAAATTGTGTGGCGGGACGACCACGTTGCTGCCTTACACAGCTGCTCAGCAGAGGCCCGATTCTAGGCCCAAGATGGGTCAACTGACCTGATGGAAAGAGCAGTAACCAAAAAACGGCAAAGGCTTCTACCTGAAAACAGATGACTAGTCACCATAATCTATGAAACCATGTCACCTTAGACACAGCCTGGCATGCATGAGGACCCTTAAGAAGGGTACAAAAAAGCAAAACATTTCCAAAAAGACTGCATGTGATGAACAAGCACTTAACCACATGCAAGAGCTGATGTTCCTGGACAGTAGACCGAGAGAAGGAAGAAAAATGTCCTGGTTGATGTCAAACTCATAAAACAGCCTGAATTTTGACCTGCTACTGGACCAACAACAGCAAAGAGCAAGATGATTTTGAGTGTCAATAAAAGGCAGGGAAATTGAAGACAAAGATTGAAGCACTCCCATAACCAGGTTCAAACCCCACAGTGGAGTAGGATGCCTTAAAAAGTGTGGACAAAAGTTGGCACATAAAATAGTAAAGGCATACTGCTGGAGGAGGGAACTGTACCCCATGGTTCCGGTGTTCTACATAGGATGCAAGAGAAATGTCACCATTAATGCCCTTAACTGTACCCTATAGACCACCCTGTTTTCAGTTTTATAAAGGGGAGTAATATATGCAGCTTATAGAATTCCTGTTTCTGACAGTTAGTAATAGTGCATGCGTAATAAGTCACTCACAGCAGGCAATATCCAACACAGAGCAGTGGACTGAAGGTACCCAGAGATTAGACGATCCTGTGTCAAACACAACCGTGAAGGTCTGTGGAGGGGTCCCGATTCCAATCTCTCCATAGTACTGTGCCTGTGTAGAGAGGCATCATCATGTCAGTTATTAAGTGCCATATTTCTGGCACAAAACTCAAGTAGTTCTGGGCAAACCAACTGCACTATAGGAGAGTACTAATAACCCCTATTGATATAAATAGGGCCATGAAACATCTTGAATGCTTGAGAGATCTCCAACTTCAGCATTCACAAGGAGTTAAATGCCCTGCGGCCCAGGGTCTGCCCTCACCATCCTTGCCACAGCTTAGGGTTGCCAACTGTCCAGTTTTCTGGCTTCTGTCGCCTTGAACACTAAAAGAGATCTTCAATGCATTGCAAAATAATGCACTGAACTCCTGCCTAGCATTCGAGGGATTAAAAGCAGTTGCCATTTTTATTTATTGCCTATGGTGCACTTGGTTTGCCCTACTTGTGGTTAGTACATCTGGGCCTTATTCATCAAGCTAAAGCGAGCAAATCTGAAGCAAACTATATACACCACATGGGGGAATTCTTCAAATTTCCACTGGACTTAAATGAGGGCTTTAACCCCCCTGAATGATAGAACAGTCTCACAGGCATTGCGAAACACTAGGGTTAAAGCCCCATTTAAATCAATGGGAATGCATCCATACAGAATTATCAGATCTTCTCCCATTGGGGCTGATTTGCCGACATAGAAACTCTGATGCTGGCTGCCCTTAAATTGGACTTGCCACCTTGACTGTTTTAATTACACATCTGGAAACTGCTTTTAAAACTGCCTACGTATCATGTTTAGCCACAAGTCTAGCAGATGTATACCATAGTTTAAGAGACAGTCATATGGAAAGAAAAAAGAACCCTGCTGTAGTAGCACATGAATGGAATTTAGGTGTACATCTAATTTAAAGGTGCTTTCATCTTATTCACTATTCCCCACTGACTTTACAATGCCCATGGAGTCTAACATCTAGCCTTTATTTATGTACATACACATATATATTTTAATTAATTTATTAATTCTTTAATATTGCTGCTGTGAGATACGGTGAGAAAGTGTAAACGTTTACATGTTATACATTGTTTCATTAACGTATGTTTTCGTTACTTTGATTGACATGTCTTATAGCCAATCAATTCTTCTCCCAACATCCTTTTGAATCTGTGGGGGTATATATCACAGCGGTATTATAGCAATAGTGTCTCACATGCTGCCTCTGATGAAGGCTATCGAAACGCACGTCAGGCGTGACAGGTATTTTTGTTTTTATAAATATTGGCAAGCCGGTTTAGTGCCCCGGTATTTAGGGAATGCTATTTCTGTTTGACTGGTTTAGCTCTGGTGTTTAGGGAGCTTTATGATTTAACTATTGGCAAGACGGTTTAGTGCGCCAGCATTAGGGCTTAGACATTCAGTGTTCTTTTGCTCCTGTTTTAACTCCGGTGTTTAGGGAGTGATACGATTTGACTATTGGCAAGCCGGTTTAGTGCCCCGGCTTTAGGTTATGATTTAACTATTGGCAAGCCAGTTTAGTGCCCCGGCAGGTAGGTTTAGACATCTAGGGGTAGATTTAAAGGCAGCCGTTAACAAAAAAAATCACTAACGGGTGCGTTAAGTGACATGTTGCAATTCAAAGATCCGTCTAAAGACCAGCTAACAGCAGTTGTACAATCCTTACGGCCGATACACTTACGTGCATTCAGACGCATGGAAAAACATACCCCAGAGCTATTCAAAGGCTTGCGGTACTGATAACGGCTGAAAAAAGACACACCTAACGGCTAAAAGTTAAGACCCACTTTTTTTAGCCGTTAGACACTTAACGGCCAAAACAAAACACCCGTTACATAGGAAAAGACACAAAAGGCTTACCGCACAACCATGTAAATGTGAAAATTAACCCGTGCAATGCCAAAACAACACAAAAACATGCACACACAACACAAATCACTATACACACAACAACAACCAACACCACAGGGACAACGACACACTAAAAAACAACAACACAACATGGCACGGAACAATGGGGGTCATCACACAAAGCGGACACCTGCAAATACAAGCTCACCTGGGCAACATCAACACGCCACCTGCACCCCACAACTGCATGTCCGCAAATGGCACACACAGAACAAGCACAACACACCACATCTTATAACACACACACACCTGCAAACACTTACCTGGACAAAAACAACTCACCATTGGCCAGCACTCACCTCATCACCACACCTACACAACGCCCTAGCAAGTACTTAAAGGGACAACTCAACACACTCACTTGTGGCTTGAGAGAGAGAGAGAGAGAGAGAGAGAGAGAGAGAGAGAGAGAGAGAGAGAGAGAGAGAGAGAGAGAGAGAGAGAGAGAGAGAGAGAGAGAGAGAGAGAGAGAGAGAGAGAGAGAGAGAGAGAGAGAGAGAGAGAGAGAGCAAACAGTATGTTGGGTTACATATTGTTGCGAAGACTGAAGAGAAGGCGTGCAAGGGAGAGAGCTAGGGAACATCAGCAACCTCCAAGCATGCCTGATCAACAGCCACCACCTGTTGCAAGTGAGGAGGCTCTGGCTCAGCAGCCACACAGGAGCCCATCCCCACCTGGAGGGCACAGGATGTATAGACGACCACCAAGGCCCAGGGTATACCGCCCAAGGGTCACCCGCTTTGGAATGACCGATGATGAGGTAATTGATCGCTACAGGTTGAGGCCTGACAGCATCATTGCCTTGTATGAGGTCATCAAGGAGCAGGTGGATCCCATCTACATCTACAACCATGCCCTAACTGGCCTGCAGAAACTACTCTGTGCCATGCACTTCATGGCAAGCGGGGCCTTCCAGTCCACAGAGGGTTACGCATCTGGCATGTCACAGGCCACATTCTCCAGGGTGCTGGCCCAGGTCCTGCCAGCCCTCAAAAGCAAGGCCAGTACCTATATACATTTCCCCACCACCGACATGGACTGGATACAAGTCAAGCAGGCCTTTTACGCCAGGGGAGGCATGCCCAGGGTCATGGGTGCTATAGATTGCACCCATGTCCGAATTAAGTCAAGTCAAGATTCCGATGTCTGGACCACTCGGGGGGAGCACTGCAGTATGCACCTGGAAAGGTGTGCGACATCATTGTGGCGTGCGCAATACTGCACAACATCGCAGTGGACACCAGGCTGCTGGAGCACATCCAGGCCCCCCCCATACAGGAAGTGCCCATGGACATCGGACACGTTGAGGAGACCCTGAGAGGGACACAGATCAGAGACAGGCTCATCACGGAACACTTTACATGTGAGTATAACACAGGCATGCAAACAATCCATGCAAGTCCCCCATCAGTCCTGTGACACTAACCACACTGCACATTTTGTTCTGTCTCACCCCACAGGAACAGTGACACAGCACTGCACTTGCAGCGGACGTGGCAAATTGTGTGTGTGGACTCAAAAACCATCCTCCATTCCACTCTCCACGTTGACATACAGACCCCAAGGATATCACGCACACCCTCAGGAGAAACAAGGTACAACACATAACCCATGTTCATCGCCTTACAGGGCTTGATTGACAGCAGCTAACTTGATTTGCCATGAGCATAGCCAGAGCAACCATGCTAGTCTTGTAGCGAAAGAGTGTTATCCAATGCTATGCATTGGATAATACTCCGTCACATCAGGGGTTAAAGGGCCATTGGACTCAATATGGAACCTGTACTGTGCTACAGCTGAGAAGAGCAGCACAGGGGTGGATGTACAGTGGTATGGGCACACAATGTAGAGGTCATGAGACGTAGATCAGATTACCAGGGACACCATGCTGACCTGTGAGTGTGCAGACATATGTGCCCCCGACATGAATACACACATCAACAAATGTGTCCTAACAGTTCCATGGAACAAATGACATTGGGCTGCCGCTGTCACATTAACAGTGGCAGCCCAAATTCATTACTTCCATGGAGCTCTCAGAACACTTGTTGATGTGTGTATCCATGTCAGGGGCACATATCCATAGGGCTGGGGCACATGTCCTTAGTTCTCCACATAATTGGTTACAGATGAGTACACAACACATTGTCAAGCAATGGTTTGTGTACTCACCTGTAACTGTGAAAATTGAGGGGATCAAAAAGACTAAATTGTTGTTGCTTGATGATCAGTTCAAGTCAACTACTCCAAATCCTGTCCTCTTCTTCCACAGGCATCCGTAACATGATCCATCCTTGAACTGAAGTTCTTCTATGTGACTGGATTGATGTCTTGACATCACCTTCATGGAGATCACCCCTTGCTGTTTATGTTGATGTTGTTGGTGATGCAAAGTTTGACCTGAGGTTCACACAAACCTCTACTGGATCATTTTCATATAGACACAGAAAACACTAATTCCTGAGTTTTATAACCTGTACAGTTAGGATGCTCAGCTACAGAGTTGTCAAACCTTGTGGACAACACATGAGCTGGGCAGCAGTGTAACTAAAGTACTATTTTTTTGTTTCAAAGTACATTTAGTGTTCTCATACAGGTGTTCAATGCATATAGGCAATACACAGAAAACACATGTACATCCTAATGTACTTTGAGACACAATAAAGATGAACCATCACCATTCTATCTGTGTCTGTAGGAGGATATATTTGAGAACACAGTTGTCAATGCGTTACCACACCCAGGGTAGAGTATCCCCATACATGGAAAGGCATCACCCATATCACAGGACTCCACCACTTGTTTGCAAGTGAGTGGACTCAGTGATGTATTCACGCTAACAGATGGTGGCAGTGATACACTAATGTGTTGTGGGAGTGATAAAGAGGTGATAAAGGGGACATACTTCCACAGTGAATTCCTGTCCACAGTTAATGTGTTGCTCAGTATAATCAATGTTCAGTGATATTGCTCCACTGGGACATATCACAGTACATGACCAAGTGGACAAGTGTTTTCACTGGGGAAGTCTGTTACACCCTTAGAAAAAACAACAAGTCAACTTACTGGAGGCCCCAATGCTCACCCCAGGATATCAATGTGTGTGCTACACATTGAAATCCTAGGTTGAAAACATTGGCTTCCCCAGTCAGTCTGTTGCACAATGAGTGTGTGAATCCAAGACAATATGGATACATGTCCCATTTATCTGTCCTGCTTGTTATCTCACCGCTAAGCCGTTTGTTTGGTTATCCCCTTAACCCTCTGAGTGCCAGAGTGGTACCCAACGCATTTCTTTGCAATGCGTTGCCTACCACTCTGGATATCAAAGGGTTAAACACTACATATGATGTAGATGAATGTTCAATGTTGTACCAAATGTTGGGCTAAGGGGAATGTTTTGTTATGCAAAATCAACACACAACATTGCCATATAACACAGTTGTGTAATATGGCAACAGGGATGTTTTTACAGTTGATTTTGTACAACGATGTGTATGTGAACCCATGTTGTAACATCCCACAAACATCTTACCTAGGCAGGAGTTGTATTCACTGAATTGTTTGGCAATGCATTGGAGACAACTCTGCCACCCAAATCTATGACCAAATTCAAAGCAGATCAGACAGGATTCAAAAGCACAATGTTCCTTTATTCAGGGGAAATTTAACATGTTGGGCATTTTATTTTTTTTTCTTGGGGGGGGGGGGGGGGCTTAGACTGTGTGGCAGAAGTGGATAACCTGGATGATCTCCTGGTCACCCTTTGCCCCCTAGGTGTGGCTTCGGGGGTCACATTAGAGGGGGTGGTGGGGGCAGTGGATCCCTCTGTGGAGCGCAGGTTTTCCCTCTCCAAACGCAAGTCCTCCCTGCGGTTCAGCTCTCTCAACTCCACCAGTAGCTGTGCAAGCAGGTCCATCACCCCCGTGTGTAGCTGATGGAGTTGAGTGTTGATCCTCATGACCTCCGACTCCAGGGCATGGATCCTTGCCTCTATCCTGTTAGTGTTTATACGGGATTCCCTACGGCTCCTGGTGATGTTGTCATTGGTGCGGAGGCTTGACCTGAGTAGTCTCCTTTGCAGAGCCATACACTCAGCTTCCATCCCCGTGGGCCGTTCACTGCTGGTGATGCTTGTGCCTGGTGAATCAGCTGCTGCTGTGTCCTCCTCTGCTGGTGCTGTATCCTCCTCTGCTGCTGCTGTGTCCTCCTCTGCTGCTGCTGTGTCCTCCTCTGCTGCTGCTGTGTCCTCCTCTGCTGCTGCTGTGTCCTCCTCTGCTGCTGCTGGTTGTGCTGCAGATGGGTATGTGCCCACCACATCAATTGACCCACTGCTGCCCACCGATGTCTGTGCTGGTGGAGGTGGTGGGGTAAACACGTCCCTTCGCATAGGCTGTTGGGGCTCCCCAAGCAGGCCCAGGTGTTGGTAGTCGAGTGGCCAAGGGTCAAACCTTGGCCACTGGTATGTGCTTGGCCCCCACCTAGGATCATACCTGGGGCCATGCTGGGGAGCCATCCAGGAGGGTAGGTCAATCTGTGGGTATGGCCCGTATTGGGTGGTGGCCACATCACCGGGCAGCCATTGCCTCCCTGGTGGTGGTGGTGCTGCTGCTGCTGCTGGGGAATAATAGCTCCTGGAGGTGGTGGGGGGCATCCAGTCACTGTAATAAGTCGGTGCAGGCAGAGTTGGTGCAGGCAGAGTTGGTGCAGGCAGAGTTGGTGCAGGCAGAGTTGGTGCAGGCAGAGTTGGTGCATCCAGCTGGCCAAGAGGTGTGGATGTCGTTGGGTACGGTGCCCACTGGCTGGTCCCCTCCTCCAAATACTCCTCACTGGGTGGTGAGGTGGCCTCCTCCATGGGCTCCTGATGTGCTGGAGACACATAACCTGTGTGGAGGATTGAGATTGTGTGATCAGTAAACTTAGCCATGATGGTGTCAAATTGATATTAATACTTGAAATGTGTAAAGGAACATATATGTTGTATGGTGTATCCCCCTGTGTGAAACAACGGTACTCCTACTGGTGATGGGTGTTGTATTCTACATGTATTGCAGCTCAGAGTTGAATTCCTTTGGTGCCACATCCCAGTGGCCTGAAATTGTACATTTGCGCTGTTGCCACATCATCCTTTGTGGATATCTGTTCCCTGGACCAAAGCTAGCCAGAGGATGGTCTGGCAACATTGGCATAGTACATTTTCAGGCCACAGTGATATTGTCCCTGGAATATTCAACTTTGAGCTGTTATACTCTTGTGATGAAACACCTTTCAGTAGTGGGGATACCCTTGCATTACCCGGTGGATCAATCCTATGACATGTATTTTTCCTTTCACATTTTAGGTATTACTATCTCTTTAACGGGATAGCAATGGTTAATTTCACTTGATGTAACATTGCAGGCATCATAGAGAGATGTTTAGAAAGATGTTGCTGTATGTGACAGCTGGAGATGTCAGTCATTTGACCACACGGAGGCTCTTCAGCAGACTCCACATTGACCCATTTGGAGATAACTACATCTTTGCCATTGTCTACTAAGTGTTCCTGGTTTGTAAGCACGCTCTGTGGACCATGTCAATGATGGATCCATCTCCAATTGTTTCAATTTTGGGTCTGCTGAAGAGCCTCCGTGTGGTCATATGACTGACATCTCCAGCTGTCACATACAGTAACATCTTTCTAAACATCTCTTTATGATGCCTGCAAGGTTACATCAAGTGAAATTAACCATTGCCATGCCAAGGTACACAGTGAGGAATATGGTCTGATACGTGTGTATATGTACCTTTCATACGGGTACAAACATATCCTTGATAGATATGAACCCAGAGATCTGTTCAGAACATGTGATTGTCTAACTGCCTATATATGTACAGCCATCACAAATGAACTTTCATAGATACAAGTGATACCCATCCAAGTAGGTGTAATATACTGGGTATATGTACTGTGATGATGATATCAATATGAGTTATTTTGTTGAGGGTGCACATATATGGGCAGTTGGACAATCACACGTACTGAACCGAACTCTGGGTTTACATCTTGTTGGGACCTATTTGTACCCATTTGAAAGGGACATATCCACATACAAATTTGGTTGTTTTTCTTTCTGTACATATCTTTTTTGAAGAGATCTGCAGTGTGATTCAAGTAGTATTCATCCCTATGTTATCAGTTCATCCCGTACAGTGCTGGATTTTGTCAGATTAGACATGTCCCTCTCTGGTTGTCATGATGGTATCCTATGCATAGCATTGTGATGCATGGGATACCACCGTGGCAATCAGGGATTGATGTACATTACAGGATTCTGTCCATGAGGTCTGTTCAAGTTGAATCCTGAGGGGCAACAATCAAGCCAGTCTTGAAGGATATCATTGATTGAGGCCTTTTTTTTCCTGGATCAGCCCATCCATCCTTCTGTGTGAGGCAGCCAGACCCGATCATAGATATCCATAATCCCTGGCCTGTTATTGACCAAACCTCAATGGTTCATATTTGGTTCCCATATTTATCCTGCAAATAGTGTCTGGTGTACCATCCATCCATGGCATCAGCACTCCTGAGGATCTATATGTGAATCAAATGTGAGCTATGTAAATTGAAGTTAGAGTAAATGATTGCATACACAACACCAAGGCCAACTTTTTCACCTTTACTTATGTGTGATTGTTTTTGGCCTGTGTGTTGCACATACAAGCATTTATTCTCAGTGGCACTGTGATTTGTGACCTGATCCATCCTGTTGGTGATTCAGTAAGCGGTTAAGTGGACCTGATGAACTGATTATGATGCTGACTTCTCCGCTGACCTCATTTCACCATCTGCAATGTTTTCTATGGAGTCCACACAATGGGGCCTGTGCAGCTTGAATCCTGTTATTGGATGTTCTCCATAGACTAACATTGTAATTGGTAAAGTGAGGGTATGCAAGTGTCAAATTCACTACATCAGCTCTTTTTCACCGCTTAGTGAATGTCCCCTATGTGTCATGTAATTGTTAACCTATCGACATGTGTTTGTTGTCTGGTTAACCCTTTGAGTACCAGAGGGGTTGCCAAAGCATTGTTGATCGATGCATTGATGATCCCTCTGGCACTCATGGGGTTATGTGCTGGATTCCCTGTGTGAACATGGGTAACACTGTGTGACAACAATTGTGATGTTTAACATACAACACTTTACTGAGCATGGTTTGTGTGTATTGTGTGTGATGAGCACAGCAACATGAGGGTTAACCAGGGAGTTGGACAGGTTTTGGCCTTGTTGAACATTGACATTTGTCCTTGTCTTGATCCCTGTTTAAACCCTCAGGGTGCTGTGTTGGTGCAATTGTGTGGTTGAATGAAGAGCAGATGTTGGGATGTGAGTGCTTGTTTGTGATGGGTGTGTGGTTTGGGGTGGTGTGTGGTTTTGGGGTGATGCACTTACCGGTGGTGTGGAGGCTCCTCTCCTCCCCAGTGTCTGATCCTCCAGGGACCCCCTCAATGAGGGTGGATGACAGTGTCTGCCGCAGCCTCTCCTCCCATGCGCTGTAGGTGATGGGGACAGGTGGCCCACCTCCGGTGGCTCTGGCGTGCAGGGCGGCATCCCCCATCTTCCTCTTCACCTGCCTTTTGCAGTCGCCCCATCTCTTCTTGATTGAGTCCACATCCCGTCTGCAGGTGGCCACCGCATTAACTCTGCTGCAGATTTGACTCCAGGCAGCTCTCCTCCTCGCAGACAGGCCAGGGAGTCTGTCCCCCGGGAAGAGGACACTCTCCCTCTCCAGCACAGCCTCCACGAGGGCCGTGTTTTCTTCCTCGGTATATCGGGGATCCCTGACCCTGTCCCCCTCAGCTCCGGCATGCGAGGAGTCAGACCCGGAGTGTCCTGCCTGCTCTGCCCCTGCCTGTGTGTGGTGGTCCCCAGGCACTACCCCTCGTCCCACTGCAGGATCTGTCCCTCTTCTTCTTTGTGTGCCTGTTCTTGTGGGCCTGGTCCCCCTCCGCCCTGCGTATCTCCCTCTCCCACCCCTGCTCTGCTGAGGGATCCCCTCCTGACCTTCCTCCTCCTCCTCCTCCACTAGTCTCCCCATCCCTCTCTCCTGTCCTCCTCTCCTGGCCATCATTCACCCAGTCACACCCAGGCACTCTCACACGCCCTCACAGACACACTCGATCCCACTCACTCTCTGTCACACACTTTCACTCACGGATTCACACTGTAAAAATAAAGTTTAAAATGTGTAAGGTGTGATGAAAAAAAAAAGACTATGTGTATGTATGTGTATGTGTTTGTATGGATGTATGTGCTATGTGCAAAAGTGTGCTGTGTGTCTATTTAAATGTAACTCTCTCCTCTCCAAAATCCTTCTACCTTACTCCTCTGTATGCCTCTCTCTCTCTCTCTCTCTCTCTCTCTAAATGCTATCCTCCACTCCTGGGTCCTGTGCTCTAGCTTGCTGAAACTCGAAACACAGACAGGGTGTAACCGTTATTTTGAGGTATATATAGGTGTATTTGAACATTTTTGATACTTTGGGGCCTTGGGATTGGCTGTAGGTTTGAATTTTGTTTGTGCATCTATCAGGGTTGCTAGACAACGGCAGCCGTAATGTAACATTTTGAGTTAAGTTGTGTTTTAACGGGTGTTTGGGACGCACGGTGATGCAAAATCAGGTGCGACGCTGGTTTTTGTTTAACGTGTTTTTGTAGTGCCTACGCCCGATAGCTATTCTTGAACGCTTACCTTTGAATCTGCCGTAAAACATGTGTTCTTTGCGGCCGACGTGCCTTTTTTACTTAGCGGATGGTTTAACGGCTGCCTTTAAATCTAGGCCCTAGTGTTTCCTGCTCCTGTTTTAGCTCCAGTGCTCTGGGAGTGATAGGATTTAACTGTTGGCAAGCTGGTTTAGTGCCCCGGCATTTAGGCTTAAATATACATTATATTCTGCTTTCATAGACATTCATATCGGCAGAGTGATTTATATTTGCTCATTTGGGCATTATGTATGTTCGGTGGGTGATTTATTCTTTTATGAACACTGTGCCGGTATGATTAATTTTTGACGAACACGATACTGGCATGATTAACCTCTGACCAGCTGGTCATACATTATGATGTACAGAAATAATTTTTTTGCGTGCACGTTTATTGCACTCTGATAGGCTATTTGATATGCCTTATTGAATGGACAATAGATATTCCACATTAGAGTAAGCTGCTGGAGTAGTTTGTAGGAAGCCAGCAAGCAATAAACTCTTGATAAGCTGTTTGATCGTATCAGCTTGTGGAGTAACTTTCAGTGTGCATGTGTATTGCATCCAATCAGGCAAGTTGTTTAATACCTGTTTGGATGAGCAAGCCGATTTATGCCTTGTTGAACTTGTTATTCACACTCATTCATTAACGTTTTTGTTATATATTAGCAACCCTAAATTTAATAAGTTGAAGTGGTTTTGGTTCATTTAATTACTTATTGAGTAATAAGATGGTATTTAAATTGTGAGTGCTTTAATATATTGCGCTTTATTTCTCTATAAGCTTTTGAGATAGTCTTCACACGTTTAAAACGTGTTATAGACGAGTTACCAATATTATCACTTCGTTTGTATGATATTAAGTAGCAAGCCGGTTTTCGCCCCAGTAAACACATTTTTTCTTTTAGTATTTTAAGCATAATACAGGTTAAGTTTTATTATGTAGACATTTGTCCTCCTTTGTTAAATTGAGCTCAGTTTTAGGGACACATAGGTGTGAGTACAGCAGTGTTCTTTTTTCTTTCCATATTTACATTCCCCTTTTCCCTGGAACACCCTATGCCAATTTTTAATAATTATTGGTCTCAATAACGGTCCAGTGAATTGGGTTGTGCACGATTCTCTCTTTTATTGTATTTAAGAGACAGTCACACTTATTTTGGGGGGTGAAAAAGTGGAAGACTCCTGGTGCAGCAGAGGTGGTTTTTTTTTTGTTTTTTAACATGTCAAGTGTTTGTTGTTATAGCCAACACTTACATCCAGATAGTTCTTCAGGGTCTCTGGTGTGGGATCACCATATGGAGGAAACCGAGGAGAATATTTCAATGGAACGCCATCCCTCAACAACGTCTGCACGTCCCAACCAGCTTCAGTTATAGTCTGTCGGATTGAGGGAATCTTCGTCAATGGGATCCTAGAGAGACAAAACATACATTTACGGTTCCATCCTTATCTTCGCCTCTTGGGATGCTAGGACGCTGCCAAAGCATTGCTTAATGATTTTGGGATATATATACACCATCTAAAAGGTAGAAACACAGACTACATCTTAGAAATGTGTTTTGAAGAAAAAAAAAAAATAATTCTTATAAAACAAGTTTGCCTTATAGGAAATTGCACACTTTACTCTGTATTTCTGGACTCCTTTTTAACCCTTTGAGTCTACCCATCCAGTACTCAAAGGGGTTAACCAGTCAGCAGCTAGAGGTGTTTGATGTTATTGTTTAGCAATAATCAGAAGGAGCTTAGAAGGTTAATTTTACACAACAGATCATTTTTAAAGGGATAGTAATACTTAAATTTAACGGTTTTTAATATTGTACAGATTAAAAATATGAATACGATGAGGTATGTTCCATCACTCAAACTTTTACATGCTTTGATCTCTCTCAAACTATAAAGATCCTGTTTTACAGAACTCTGCCATCTAGCTGAGAGAAGGAGATTCAGGTCCCGGGACTGTCCTGCGGCTCTTCAGCAGAGCCGAGATACTGAAATCGAAAAATAAATACTTAATTGGAACAGTCTACAAAGTTTACCTGGTTTGCAAGCAATTAAGTATTTATTTTTTGATTTCAGTATCTCGGCTCTGCTGAAGAGCCGCAGGACGGTCCCGGGACCTGAATCTGCTTTTGTCAGCTAGATGGCAGATTTCTGTAAAACAGGATCTTTACATGCTTTGATCTCTCAAACTATAAAAGTTTGAGATGGGACATACCTCATCGTATTCATATTTTTAACCCCTTAAGGACCGGCGGTCACGGGACATTTCCGTCCCATAATGACCGCATACGGGCACTTTGACGCGCCGCTACACGTGACCTGTCACGTGTATCGGCGCGTCACTATGGGGCTTGAAAGAGATCGCTCCGATCTTGGAGCGGTCTATTTCATGCCCTATTTTTACTTACAGCGCTCCCGGTAGAGCGCTGTAAGTAAAAAGTATGTGACGTACCATGACCGTCATCGGTCCTTGAGTAGTTCAAGGACCGTGACGGTCCTGGTACGTCAAGGGTCCTTAAGGGGTTAAACTGTACGATATTAAAAATAGTTAAAGTGTTACTATCCCTTTAAGAATTATGGGCCTTGTGAATTTTGAACATGAAGCATACCTGTGAACTCTCTGGGATTTGCCCCCAAGGCCTTGTTTTTGTAGTGTTAAAGGGGGATCTATCACCCCTATACAAGTTTGTCTTAATAGTTTTGTTATATAGCAAATGTGTTGAATAGTGTATTTCTCTTTTAAAAAAAAAAAAAAGAGAAAAGCTTGTTTGCCGAAATTCAAGGAATAAATACTGCACCCTACATCTGGGCAGACTGCGGTTACTTGCTCTGTACAACAGTCTGTCACTCTTCCTCTGCTCCCCTCCCTCTATCCAGCCTCCTCCAATGACGGAGGCTTTCTGCCTGTAAGCTGGAGTGCTCTCATTGGCCAGAGACCACTCCAACTTACAGACAGAAAGCCTCCGTCATCAGAGGAGGCTGGATAGAGGGAACAGACCAGAGGAAGAGTGACTGACTGTGGTACAGAGCAGGTAATCGCATTCTGTCCAGAAGTAGGGTGCAGGGCAGGATTTATGCCATGAATTTCAGCAAACAAGGGTTTTAAAACATAAATAAATAATATTTTATAACACTAACATATTCGCTATATAGCAAATCTATTAAAGACAAACTTGTGTAGGGGTGATAGATCCCCTTTAATTACAGGATCTCTGGAGACAGAGGCCGATTCTTCAGCTTTGGCGAGTTTCAGTTAACTCCACCTACTTATCTGTTCTGCTTAGTTCCCACCCTGTTCCACCTATTCTAAAGCTAAATCCTGCCTACACAATTAAGCACCACCCACTTTATGACTATTTGCTTCATTTAGACAGGCCCATTCCCAACCCAAGAGACCTTACCAGGGGATCCACAGAAGAAAATTCCCAGGTATGACAGGACGTCTGCTGGTTATTACTTCTGGACATGAAGTTGCAATAGTCAAAAATTAACATATAGTGATCGTTTTCAGGTGTCCCAGAATGAGGATACCAAAAGAGAGGAGTTTAGTCTTACCTGTTAAATCCTTTTCTTAGTCCATGTGACTCACAGGTACCATGGGGAGGCAACAGCTCCTCCCAATAGGCTGAATCAATTCTAGAAGTACAGCGGTGAAGCCTCCTCCTCCATATCAGGCTACCTAGCCACTCCCTCGCCAGATAGATTTGAGACAAGAACCTATCTAGCTAGATAGTAACAAGGAAGAGAGGAAGAGAAGGAAACTCCTGTAAGCGATGAACCCAGAATCCAACCACATCCCACATCCAACCACAGGAGACCCAGCATGGTCCCTTTCACTGGGTGGGAGACCTGTGAGTTATATGGACTAAGAGAAAAAATATTTAACAGGTAAGACTAAAATCCGCTTTTCTCTGTCATCCAGTATAACTCACAGGTATCATGAGGATGTACCAACACTGAACTCCCCAGGGTGGTAAGAAGGAAAGGGCCAAGTGCCAGTGCCCATGATACCAGGACACGGAACAGCCTAAACTAACAAAGTGTCAATGGACTCTGAATAATATAAAAACACAGCACACAAGAACAAGAGCCAACAGGGCTCAAACAGTTAAAGAGCTGTAAGGTACAGGAAGTGAAGTCCTAGACAGGCAAGACTGCCTCCAGGACTTTCTTGCCAAAGCTGGCTTCAGACAAAGTCAGGACATCAATACTGTAGTGTTTGGCAAAAGTGTGCACAGAAGACCAAGTGGCCGCCTTGCACAGCAGAGGCCTGATTCTTGTAGGCCCAGGAGGCCCCAACAGACCTGGTAGAGTGTGCTGTAATGCGGAAGGGAACAGGTTTCCCTCTGAGCTCATAAGCCTTGTGGATGGCAGACTTAATCAAAGATGCAATAGTCAACTTGGACGCAGCCAAACCAGCCCTGGGACCCTCCTCAGGGATGACAAACAGAGCATCCATCTTACGGATTAACTCCGTGCAGTGCACACAGAACTGGAGGCAACGCACCACATCCAACAAGTGAAGATCCCTCTGCTTGTCAGATTTAGAGTCAGGACAAAAAGAAGGCACCGCAATCTCCTGATTGATGTGGAACTCAGAGACCACCTTAGGATGGAATTCCTGAGAGGTACGGAGAACAGACTTATCCTTGTGAAACACCAGGAACGGAGGTTTGCAGGACAGAGCCTGCAGCTCAGCTGCTCTGCGGACAGAGACTACTGCCAAAAGAAAGGCCATCTTCCACTTCAGAAGACGAAGAGGAACGGTAGCCAAAGACTCAAAGGGAGGCCGCTGGAGGACACCCAAAACCAAGTTAAGGTCCCACTGGGGAGTGGGAGCCTTTTAGGCAGGGAAAGCATGAGAGACACCCTGAAAGAAGACTTTGACAACATGGCAGTACATCTCAGGAAAAGACTGAAAGAGCTGAAGTCTGGACCTTCAAGGATCTAAGGCTAAGGCCCTTGTTCACACCATCCTGCAAAAAGGACAAGATGGATGGAAGATCAAACTCCTGTAAGGACAGATCGATGTCCACGCACAGAGAATGTAAGGTAGAACAAACCCTGTGGTAATCCGTAGAGGACACAGGTTTCCTGGCTTAGATAATGGTGGAGACCAACTCAAGAGAAAAGCCCTTCCTCCTTAAGATGGAGGCTTCAACAGCCATGCCATCAAAGCCAGACTGTCTACATCCTCTGTCCAAAGGTAACCCTAGAGAAGATCCGGTCTGGGCAGCAGCAGAGTAAACAGATCCTTAGCAGACAGTGCCAACAGCTCGGGAAACCAAGGTTGCCTGGTCCAATGAGGAGCAATCAGTATGACTGATGCACAGTCCATCCGAATCTTCCTTAGCACCCTGGGGATAAGAGGAGGAAAAATGTACACTGGATGAAAGCCAAGGAATGGACAAGGCGTCCACTACAAACGCCAGAGGATACCCCCAGCAAAACAGAGGAACCTTCCTGCTGGCCCTGGTAGCCATCAGGTCTATTCAGGGACGACCCCATATCTGAACAAGCAGATTGTTCTGTCTACTGGGTCTACTATCTGGTGACTGAGAAAGTCTGCCAGAGTGTTCTCTATGCCTGGAATGTACACTGCGGAGATGGCAGGAACGTTTTCTTCTGCCCAGGCTAAAATAGCCTTGACCTCTAACCAAAGGAGGTGCTTCTTGTGCCTCCTTGCTTGTTGATGTAAGCTACGGCCATGGCGTTGGCTGACTGGATGCGGATTGGACATTCCCTCAGTGGAGAGGACCAACAGACCAGAGCATGATGAATCACTTTGAGCTCCAGAATGTTGATGGATAGGAGAGTCTCCTCTGCATTCCAACATCCCTGAACCACCAGGTGACCCAGAACAGCGCCCCATCCATAAAGGCTGGCATCTTTCGTCACACGAGTCCAAAATGGGATGACAAAGGGTTTCCCCTTCCTCAGGTTAGAGGTGTCCAACCACCAGAGGATGTCCTGTCTCACTCCCTGGGGAAGAGACTAGAAAATCCAGAAGCTCCGGATTCCCCCGGGAGGCCCTGATAGCAAACCTCTGAAGTTCCTGGGAGTGTGCCATGGAGTATGGATCCACTTCCATGGTAGATCCCACCTTGCCCACAAGGGACATGAACTTGCAAACCAAGGCTGAGGACCACTCCAGAATCTGGGACACCTTGTTCATGATCTGCTGAACAGAGTCCTCTGTCAGATAGACCATACTCTGACAGATGTCAAACCGGAGACCCAGGAAAACCAAGTTCTGAGAAGGAACCGGAGCAGATTTATCCATATTTAGAATCCAACCATGTTGGAGGAGGATCTGGGCACATTCTGGACCTGGTGGTCCAGAAGATCCCTGGAAGGAGCCTTCAGCAGAAATCATCCATGTACAGAGTCACCTGAATTCTCTTGGTGTGCAGTAAGGCAATCAAGACTTGTGCAAACACCTGAAGCGCAGTGGTGAGCCTGAAGGGGAGAGAGTTGAATTGGAAGTGTCATAGAGAGCAAGCAAATCTGAGATGCTTCTGACTGTCTGGATAAATTGGAACATGCAGGTAAGCATCCTGCAGATCCAGAGAAGCCAGACATTCCCCTAAACACATCACTGCAATGACAGAGCACAAAGACTCCATCTTGTAGTGAGTATGGACCACAAAGGAATTGAAGTGCTCTTACCCCCAGTAGTCTCACTGATGACGTTCTTCAGTTCAGGTCCAAAAAGAACTGTGCTCTGAAAAAGGGAGAGAGATTAGTGACTTCTTAGATGATAAGTCAGCAGACCAAATCTTAAGCGACAAAGCACATCTGGCAGCAGTCTTAGCGTCAAGCTAAGAGAGGGCATCAGTCACATAATTCTGAGCCTCAAACATATTTGCTAGAATAGATATAAGGTTCTCCTTAGGGGCACTTTTGCAGACTGCTTCATAAGCTGTTTAGTCCAAAGAGCAATGGCTCTGGTAACCCAAACAGAAGCCAAGGTAGGCCTCAAAGAGGCACCTATGGCAGCAAAAGCAGACTTAGCAATGAATTTAGGTGTAGCCCACTGAGCCAGTGCTGCTTCAGAGAAGGGATACAGCTTAGAAAACCCATTAGAATGAGCAAGACGCTTGTCAAGGGTTTTCCACTCCTCCATAATGACCTGATCAAGAGTTGGATTGGGCAGAAACATAGTACAGGATTTCTTGCTCCTTTGAAAGATGTCACAAATAGACTGTCTCAATAGGGTTAACAGGAATGTAAAGGGTAGTCAAAGCTGCCTTAATAAGACCCTCAGCAGAGGGTTCAGGGTCAGCCTCGAAGGGGTCACTATATGTATGCGAAGAAGCCCCTTCCGCACATTCACAAACCTCAGATTCCTCAAAAGAAGCCTCCTCAGAGGAATCAGATAGATCAGGAATACCAGGGGTAACAAACCTAAACGAAGTGTGTGTGTGTGTGTGGGGGGGCCCTTCCAAGACTGAAGTACCCACTGAAGGGAAAGAGGAAACTGTGCTATAGAGGACTATAAGTCCTTGACCCAGTGTGGCTCTTGTTCGTGGCTGGAGGGCCCCTGCTTCAGGAGAAGCAGGGGCCACAACGCATGAAGGGCATAAGTGATCTGAGTACTCTCTGGGAAGCACTGCTTGGCATGAGCAACATTAAGTGGGGGGGGGGGCCAAAGCACTTAGCCTTAGGCCTAGCCCCATGTACCTTCTGATCCGCCATCCTAACAGGAGAAAAGGACCCCCAAATACTGTCATCCAGATCAATAAACCACCCCAGAAAGCCTAAAAATAAACTTATCTGGCACGTGAAGAGTTAACCTGAGGAGGAGAGAACTAAAATGGTGTCCGAAATCGGATCCAATCAGAGACCAGCCCGTGAAACGGGCTTTATGGGAAATGTAGTTTCTTTCCTGAGAGTACCCTAAAAGCAGAGCCCAAACCCCCAAGACACTGTAGAGGTGAACCAGATAGCAGAGCAAGGGGAGACAAGAAGAATGAGCCATCTCCCAACTCGGTACATGGAACGGTTGCAGAGATATGCCCCAAGGCAGCCTGTCCCATAGAGATCAATGGAGCATTGCGGCTATGCTGTAAAGTATGCAAATCCAAATTAAATGAAAAAAATAAAGTTATTAAAAAGTGCAAAAACACGTATAGAACACCTAATAAAAACAACTGAATCCAAAAAGAAAGTGAGAAAAAGGCTCCCAATCCCCAAAGTCATGGTAGGGAAGGGGTTAACCACCAAACAGCCCAAAAATGCTCCAAAGACCCCAGAGAACAGACATACAATTATTCAACATTGGTGCAGGAGTTATGAAGAACTCCAGAAAGACCCCTGTGTGGAGGGGAACTGTGGGACATGTGGACCATGGCACTCAAAGGGTTGGTCACCTTTTTAACTGTTCACAGCCTTCAACCAGGTTGAAGGAACAAATCTGGTGGGGAGTGGCTAGGTAGCCTGATATGGAGGAGGAGGGGGAGGCTCCACCCCTGCACTTCTTCTAGAATTGTTCCAGCCTACTTGGAGAAGCCGTCGCTTCCCCATGGTACCTGTGAGTTACATTGGACGACAGATAAATTAACATGTAGTGATAATTTCAAAGTGTCCCAGACTGAGGTTATCTTCCTTATTATAATGTATACCTAAAATCACTCAATTATGCCTCTGAGCTATGACTTGAGATTACAAATTGAAAAACAGGGAATACGGCCGGTGTGCGACTGTTTGCACAGTAGCAGATTTAAACCCTTTGAGTGCTGGAGGTAGCCAACACATTGCAAATGGGTTACTTAACTTTCTGGCACTCAAAGGGTTAACAGATACACAAGGTATTGAAAAACAAAAACCTAAACACAAAAGAAAGATATGTTCAGGTTGGACTAGATTGTTGCCAGAGCTGCAGGTTCTCAAATGTCCCAACGTACAAGTTTCCTTTTGTTTTCAAAGTTGTCAATACAAACCTTACATGAGCGTCCTGTGTTTGTAGCACACAAACAAGGCATTGCAGACATAGCATTGCAGGTTAAAAGTCCCATTTAAAGGGATAGTAATGTTTCACGATAACGGCAGATCCAATTAATCTTCATAGTATTTAGGCCATGGAGAGTGTAATTTCAATACTGTCAGAGTTGTAGTTCAAGAGTAAATGAATGATAGAGTATCCCCCTCCCGCCCTTTTTACTGATGTAACACTGCTCATCTCAGAGCAGCAAGACTGTCCCTCTCTACGATCCATCTGGACAATCTAAGTGAGCATAAGGAAAAACCTGTTGGGGGGGGGGGCAGGGTTTTCTTTATGCTCACAGTAAGAAGACTGTCCCTTGCTGCAACCTGTCCGATCAAGAGACCAGAATCCACATCTGAGGGGAGGTGGCTTATACTAGGTAAAAGGGGCGGGAGGGGGATACTTTATCATTCAATTACACTTGAACTATAACTCTGACAGTATGGTCAGAGTTATAGTTGGCCCAAATACTATGAATATTAATTGGAGCTGCTTTTTTGTGAAACATCACTATCCCTTTAAAGCCATGATAAAAATTGAGAAAATGTGTTCCCTTTGGTGCAGTTGGTTAAACCCCGAATTTCTCCACATTTCTTTGAGATTATACAAGGTGGTTTGTAGGTGTATACACAGAGACAAACCTATACTAAAAACAGTCCATAGAGCAATCATTGCTTTTGTAGCAGGAGTATGGAGCGAGAATTTACTCCCAGTAGACCTGTTTCAATTGCTAATGTAGAAACAGTCATGCAGGTGCCAGCATTTAAGTGTCACCCCCAAGACAATTCACTCAGTGAGACAATAGGTACGGGCACTGGATAATATCATCTAATAGAAGTGTATATCCAGGGCTGGAAATTTTCCACTAGTCAACGGCTAGAAATCAAAATCCAGCAGATAAGTAAGAAGTTACACGGTTTTCCCCCAAGTTTAACACTAGGAGGACTAGCAACTTTTACAATGACTGGTGAACCCGAATAGCTTTTTCCAGCTCTGTTTATATCTAGTCTATGGCACGAAAGATACTGAGAGATATAAAAGTAAAATAATTTTTCACTTCTTGCAAATTCCCCTGTGCCATACAGAACATCAGATGTGGTCAACGAGGAGGCCAGGTGCCACATGAAGCCAACAGAGGTTTCTACTGCATCCTACAGTTCATTCTCTGGTAGTGTTAACCACCTTGCTGGTATGCTATTTCACTCCAGTGCTAAGCATGCTATACATTTGTTTTTTTCTTAGAAATGCACAAAATGCTAAGAGTCTGATCATTTACATTTCTATCCTAGGGTTATTTTCTATGAAATTCCTCTATTCTGACCACATTCCCCATCCATACTGAAGAGAAACAGCACCACAGAATGCTGCTGCCACCATCTGCTGGACATTAGATAGTGTGTTCTTTGGGTGATGCACAAACCATATTTTACCATATTCTACCATAAGACATTTTTCCCCACATGGTTTTGGGAGCAATATATATCTTTTTGCAGATTTTATATAAGCTTGGATGTTCTTTTTGCAAGAAATGGCTTCCATCTTGCCACCCTACAGCTCAGACTTTTGGAGAATACACAAAATGGCTGCAATATACAGGGAGTGGCCAGTTACTGCCATAAACTCCTGCTGTTCCTTTAAGGTCATCATTAACCTCTTGGTGCATTGCTGATGTTTCAGATTCATAACCTGATCTTTGCAATGTCCTGCCATATTTTGCCCACCTCTTAATGATGGTCTTCACAGTATTCTAGAACTATGTAATGCCTTTGAAATTCTTTTATTCCTCTCCTGATCTCTACTACTCAATAATGAGGCCCTGTAGATCTTTTATTAGTTCCTTGTGGACCAGGCTAACTGAAGTATGCAACCATGAAACATTCAAGAAATCCTACAGGAACAGCTGATTTTATGCACGATCCATTTGCTTTTCACTTAAACATCATTGCTTGCAATATATTATTAAAGTTGAAAAAAAGTCTGACTTTATTTTTCTTGATTTCAGCCTTTATAGCATCAAAAATTGCAATTTCAATAAGGGGTTATAGACGTTTGACAGAATGTGTATAATTATACAAGTCCCAAATTGTAAGAAAGCACTCTCACTGAAAAAGGGAAAATAAATACATTTTTGCTATGCCTGGGTGCTGGAATATTGCAAATATGATAATCAAAGAAAGAACATAAGCACACAGGACTTATCAAAAGAAGGATACTTTATTAACACCTTCTCCTTTTGAGAAGTCCTGTGAGTGCAGTATATATGTATAACTCCCTATTCAAAAAGCCAAAAGGTGCTTATATGTTTTAGGCTTGATCAATAAAAATAAAGTTAAGAACAATAAGGGATATATATGTATATATTCAGTCCAAAAAATGTCACAAGAACTCAAATGGTTAATATAAGAAAATCCCAAAAGACATCTATATAGACTAAAGAGACCGGTTCATAAAAGAAAAACACTATTTGAGATGAAGAACAAGATCAAAGTCTTTTTATTTGGTCAGAATCGGTGTTCCAGCAATTTTAAGCAGTATTCCTTTAAGATCCTCTCTTATTCCTTGGACGCTGCCCGTCGTTCCTAGCACTGTGTACTAGAGATACACGAAACGCGTTGGACTATTTTATATATATATATTATAACTTTACAATAAACTAATTTCGATTGAAATACTGGATTGACTGTTTATAACGGACCAAACGGAGACCAGATAAGAAACAAGGAGATAGAACTTTTCTATTTGAAGGCTTTGAGGTCACTGGAATCTGGTGAGTGCAATTAAGCGGGGGGTCGTTCACCTCACAATACAGATCGGCTCTTAGATGGCTCTGTGCCCTGTTCTTTTTTGTCTTTATATGTATAACTCCCCCATATTTTGACTTCCAACTAGAATTGTTGAAAACCATAACATACCATATTAGGTTAGGTAGCTAGGGGCCTTCGGAATATAGTGGTACCCCATTGGTATGAGCCAATATACCATAGGTGGTGCCAGGTCGAACCCCCTCCCCAAACTACATTCTGACAGTGACTTTTTGTTTTGTTTTTCATATGTCATACCTCCACCTGTAAGGTGTGTAACAAGAAAATATATGAGACACACCATTTTGGAATGTAGACAACCATCAAATGAAAGGTTAATTTGCTTAACTGCCTGTCTGCCTACCCATATACAAACATGATTCCAGAAGATTATGGAAAAGGAAAAAAATTCCTTACATTTCTACACCTTTTAAAAATGGTGCTGAAATCTTTGAAAGCTAAGAAATTTCAGCTAAGGGTTTGCTTGCTTTTCTACTCGTAGAATAGTCACATTTTTCCCCCCAAAAGGCGGTGCTATATACACATACTTCCATATTTGAAAACCCATGGTCTTTCCCAGTGTATTAAACACCTATTGCAAGTTCCCCACCCCCCACCTCACCAAAATCTATGAATGTTCCCAACTGCAGCAAGTACATTCTGGCAACCTGAGAAAAACCAAACCCTTTCAATAAAGGTTTACATACATTAGTAAGAGTAAGATTACAAAAGTGATGTAGATTTGGGCAGAATTTCTCATTTTAACTTATTTTTAAACAACATAATTTTCAGATTGCCCGATCAGCCCTGATAAGATTGATATAAACATCTTAATTAGAAGGAGAAGCATCTATTCTTTCAAATGAAGGTACTTTGGTATTCAGCAGAAGTGGGCAAACACAGCTCTTTTAGACCCCTGCCATCCTCCTCAACTCATTTCTACATATGATTTTGCCTGTTGATCAAGTGATCACTTGACAAGCAGACCATAATAGGTAGCACTGCTGAAAGACTCTTGTTGCAGTGAAGACTCTAATGGTAAGGAGATAGAAAGTAAGATATGGGTTCTAAATGATAGAACCTTCCCATCCACCATCCCCCAGCTTCTAAGATGCATTAACAGATATGTATTATTTACAACAGCTGATCACCTGGCACTAACTCCTTAATACATATCCTCTGGTAAACATGGGACTGTCTTTTCCAACAAGGGCACCCCTGCTACCTTAGAAGTTAGGGGGCCAATATATGGGCTTTAAAATTAGAGCCTACCCAGCTCCTTAAATCCTTTTGAAATATTCATTTTTATACCAGATGATCACCCCATTCATGCCTATTTTTGTTTGAAAGTGGAGACTCTTGTTTCCAACAAAAAAGGTACCCCTCCCATTTTAGAAGTTGGACAGCTGAGATAGGGTCACAGATCGCACAAGGCTCGGTCCAGCTCCTTTAAGGCACTTCACTTGTTTAAATAATGGCAGGTGATCATGATATTAACCGGCATTAGCCAAGTCATGCATATTCTTTGTTGGTCAGAGAAGACTAACAAGGAAACCTTTTGAGTGCCAGAGAGATGTCCAGCACATTGTGCCACATACTTCTCAGGTACTCTAAGGGTTAAGCTTCAAAAAGGATAGGAGATGTCTATATATGCTCTGTTAACAACCCAACCAACATGCTAAATCTGCATTTCCTGGCAATTCGAGTGGTCAAAAGGACCTCTGTGGACTTCATTGTTAGCACTGGTCTTCCCCCCCACACTAGAATCACACACGCCTTGTAGATGCTGGAACTTTCAGTCTGACAGGGAATAATGTATGTATAATAAATATTAATCCTGGAACAAATGAGTAAGTGACATTCACATGGTGTACAGCACAGACGACTTCTTGGCTCATCCTAACAACTGATTAGGTTACAAGTCTTAAATGTTGCCCTTTACACAGACAAAACGAAATACTTTTTAGATACAGAAGTGGGCCAAGAGGGAGAGAAAAGTTGCCCAGAAACCCCTCTCTGTCATTCTACTGCCCCGTAACAGAGATACAGATGCCAATATCTCCTTGTGTAATTTCACCAAAGTCCAGCATGTTGCAACTACTGTCCTTGTAAGTCATACGTTTGCAGTATGCAACATCTGACCAGTGGCTGAATTGGAGGTTACAATGCTCAATGGAACCTCCAATAAGTCTCAACCAATGTAAGTGCCAGTCAGTAATTTTGGCTGGTGCACACATGGGTCAGCTGGAAGACACACCCCTCCTACATTCTAGATCGGCAGTGGAACGCATTTGCGCGAGAGAGAGAGAGAGAGAGAGCGAGAGAAGTCAGGCAAAAATAAAATTTCCTGAAATATGGTAGCGTGACTACACAGAGACAGGGGTACCATAAATCAAATTTCTCAAGTCTGGAGGAACCAGTCTTCCCCACTAGCAAGTGTATATACCCACACACAATTACATTTATCAATCCGAGAATGAAGGAAAACCAATTATAAGTCACTCACACACCATGCTGGGGAGTTTAACTTAAAGTCTGAATATCAAGCAGCAGATACACATGGACCATTAAATCTGCCAATGTTCCAAGTGAAATACTTCAACTGGTGTCCATATTCACCCCTGCAGGTATGGTTTGTTCACTTCAAACCATTTTTGGTTTCCTTTTGTATAAGGAATGGGGTACCAAAGTGATGGTTGGAGAAAAATAAGATTGATAGCTGAATGAGAAAGACTAGAGAAGCCTTCAGAAAGATGGAGGCAGACATTGATTAGTAAATAACGGATGGTACTCTTCAGGTTGTCACCTCTTCTGCCTATCACCCTCAGTCTCTCTCCTGCAAAGGTTGAGCCTCCGGGTTTGCCTGAAGGTCAGGATTTACACGGTGTACACTATAGAACAAGTTGAATCCAAGCAAGGAGACTGAAAGCGGAACTTTCAGATAATAGTTAGTCGCCATGCATTCATTAACCCCTTAACGACCAGCGGTCACGGGGTGTGTGGTCCTTTAAGGACCCGATAGGGAATTTCGGCGTGCCGCCCCACGTGACTGATCACGTGGGGCGGAACACCGAACAGAGGGACTGAAAGAGATCGCTACGGTCTTGGAGTGATCAAATTCAGTCCCCGGTATTACTGCAGGAGCGTGGTGAGTAATAGTACGTGACGTACCAGGACCGTCACTGGTCCTTAAGTGCCGGACCAGCATGATGGTCCGGGTACGTCACCGGACGCGAAGGGGTTAAATGCATGGTGACTAGCTTGGAAAAACACCCAAACACACACACTTGTGTGTAAAGGAATCCATCCTGTTTCAGGACTGATGGACAGGTTAGTGCGGTCTGCGAGCCTGCTCAGTCAGTCCCTTTCGGTAACCATATGGTGCAAAGCAGTCTACTTTATGGAGACCGGGACTGACGGCGCATGTGCACAGACAAGATGTCTGCGCTCTAGCCTCAGTTCCGGTCTCCAAACAGGACAGATTCCTTTAGAAACAAGTTTTTTATTTTTTTTTTGGCAAGACATACATTTTCAAGCTAGACGCCATGCATTTGATGAATGCATGGCGACTTGCTATTATCTGAAAGTTCCTCTTGAAAATACTTTCCCTTGTAGCATACTGATAATAAGCAATGTGGAGTGGAAAGGCATCCCAGGTTTTAATCAGTAAGGACAGTAAGTTGCAGCAAATTGGAGGAGGTGGCTAGAGAGCTGCTGACTAAGTGTCAGAGGAGAAAATCAGAGCAGCAGTAATGCAGCAGTTAACCCTTCGAGTGCCAGAGAGGTATGCAACATTCACTCAAAGGGTTAATCTTTCCGGTGCCATGGGAAATGAATCACAGAACCAGGAGGCACAGGAAATAAAATGATCTAATGGTCCACAAAAGCGCCTGATAAACCGAGCTATCCATATTTGGGTGATGGGAATTGTCAGTGATGGTAATCCGCCTAATGGTGGTATTCCATTTCTAACAGAAAAATAATAAGCTAAAACTATAGCAGAACTGTTCTCTTGCTTGTGTCTTGACCAAGGAACAAATCTTACTGGTTGGGGATTGGATAGCTGCAAGCCAAGGAGAGGAGGTAGGCTCCACCCAGCAGTCACTTCTCATAATTGTTCCTGCCTATTAAAGGGGCTGATCGCCTACCCAAAGTTACCAGTAACCTGTATTGGACAACAGAGAAAAATGGTTTCCTTACGCTGCTAAAAACAGCCTGAACACCAGGCACACATTTTAGACCATTTCAATGAAGGGATTCCTTGTAAGTAAGGAGATCTCGGCACTTCTCAAGCGCCTCCATGTCGACCGACACGAATCTCCTGCTGACAGCTTTACAGCTGTCAGTAGGAAACAGCAAACTTTAAACGCCTGTATCTCTTAAACCATAGCGGTTTGAGAGATACGGTTTTTTGCATTTAGCCCAGCTTTTTAAGCTCTTCTAAATGCAATAAACTTTTTTGGACATTACTAACACTTTAACCCAAGGGTTAAGCATCACAGATGTGTTATTACTGATCAGAACTACTCAGGCAAACATACACTAACATGAAGGATGCACAGTAATGTATCCACAGTCAATAAGCCTGATGTAGATACACCTCCATGTAACACTGTATAATATATATTTATTGTTACTTTATATACACATACCACCTTATTCCACTGATAAGTGGTTCCTAAAGTGTTCCTCAAAGATTCCCCAACACAATGGTTGTCAGATAACCCCTTTAAAAAGAGGGCACAAGTGAAAAATGCCGGTTGCATAGATACATGGGAACAGCTGCAGCCTAGTAACGAACCACTGAAGCCCTGCAGCAGGCATTTTTCATGTGCGTTTTCTTTTAAAGGGATAGTAATACTTCGTTTTAACTTTATTTTATTTTGTAGGCATTAAAAAAACATGAAGAATGATATAAGTCTTATCTCTCAAACCTTTATGGTTTATGAGATATTCACAAGCAAAGTTCCCCTCCCCGCCCCTTTTACCTAGTGTAAGCCATTTCTTCTCAGATGTGAGTCTGGTTGTATGACAGGACAGATAACAGAAGGGGACAATTTTCTTTGTATGAAAACAATGAAAGCCCTTCCCCCCCTTGACAAGTTTTTCAGCTTTTTCCATTATCTTAATTGAAGATTGTCCCTCTCTGCAGTCTACCTGGGCATCTCCCTTCTGATCTGGTTGAAAAGGGGGGGGATACTTTGTTTGTGAATATCTCTTAAACCATAAAGGTTTCAGAGATAAGACTTATATCATTCTTCATGTTTTTTTAATGCCTACAAAATAAAATAAAGTTAAAATGAAGTATTACTATCCCTTTAAGTGTGATCTAGCAACCCTTACCAATAGGCTAAGACTCAGAGCCCTATGTTCACAAGAAACGCTGAGCAATGCTGGGGCAAATTAACTGCACCACAGGTATGCCTCCCAACATTTCAAATGGCTGAAGGGGTGTTGCTGGAGGTGGGGCTGGTGGGCAGTACATTGCTGATCATTTATAGGTTATATCCTGACCTATTGACACCTCTTTATGTAACTGAATAAGTTATTTAGCGCAAGACCACAGTATTTTATTTACATAGACTAATGTATAAGACACATGTACTGAAGTGTAACCCATTAAGAAGGTACTTGTACCCTTAAGGACTGCATACTGTCTCAACAAAGAGGATGAATCTGACCGCTCCGGTCTTGGAGCACTCAGTTTTAGGCTTCCCTATTGATCACAGCGTGCCTGCAGTACCGCTGTGATCACAAAGGTTATAATGTGCTAGGACAGTCACAGGTCCTTAACGCACAGACACCCATGACAGTCCGGGCAAGTCACTGGACCTTATGGTGACCATATTTCAGTCTTGACATTCAGGGACACTGTGGTGAGAAGAGCATACCACAGAGCTCTAAACACTAGAGAGCCACCCATTAACTGCTGTGGTGGGCTACAAGAAAATGTATATCACGACCAAACCCTAGATTAGCATTACAGTGCAACAAAATTGCACTGCAGCTCCTGTTTGATATCAGGGTTAAGAAACAGTTCTCTCGCTAATGCACAGATCTCTGACTGGAAGCCATTTTCTTGTAGCCCAGCAAAGACATCACTTCCTGTCACAGTAGACAATGGACAGTGCACCTTCTAGTGTTTAGAACTCTCTACTCTGGAGTTTTCATTCTGGGACTTTGCATTATCCCAGAAGAGGGCTGCCCGGGACAAGGGACACACATTTAAAATCAGGGACATGTGGTCACCCTACTGGACTGTAAGGGGTTAAGCAAACTTTAAAGTGAGTTTTATTACTGTGGAGCAATGTGATACATTTATATACACACACACACTAACACCGTTTGATCTCCTAAAACTAGGGACTCAGATTTGGGTCTCAAAGAGGGACCATCCCTCCTAAAAAGGAACATTTGGGAGGTATAACTAAAATGTAAGAAAAATGTAATTAAATATCATGTACTTACAGTTAGCATCTGTAAACAATATTTATTCTGCTCTAGCCCTAGAACAGCAGATATAAAAATAGGGCCCTTAGGGCTGTAATTATGAAGCTAAGGCGCAAGCAAAATGCATTATGGAGAAGAAATATATCACTGAAATTCTCATTAATTTATTTGGGGGGTGTTAACCTCTTAAATGCTTCAGAGATCGCCAACACATTCCTTTACCTTGGATAATAGTGAAACCCCTAGGTGACTGGAATCCAAATGATTAAGGATTCCTCCACTACACACAGGTGCAAAAAAATTAACCTTTTGAATGCCAGAGAGGTATCCAACACATTTCGATACAATGCATTAGACACATTACTTGCATTCAAAAGGTTAAGACTAATTTACCTACCTGTGCTCAAGCAGGAATACCTATACCTGGGAACTTGTGAAATTAGCTCACCCTGAGATCTTGCAAACATTAAAACTTTTAACTCCCCCCGAAAGTAGATTCTAGGTGTTATGTCAATGATTAATCTAACACAGAAGTGAACCATCATTTGTGAAGGAACTTTTAACAAGCTACAGTTCTGAGGTATCACTTAAAGAGTTAGTAATGTCCAATTATAATGTCATGTTATATTGTAGATATTTAAAAATATAAATTATCTGGAGCAAGTCCCTTCTCTCAAACATTTATACTTTGAGAGATAGAACATTTTAAAGTCCCTCCCCTTTCACAGACATCAGCCTCTAGCTGACAGGAGATTTAAGTAGTGCGACTCGACGACGGCTCTTCAGCAGAACCGAAATACCGCTATCTAAAAATAAATTATTTAACTGGAACGGTCTACAAAGTGTGCCCAGTTTGCCAGCACACTTTGTAGACCGTTCCAATGAAGTATTTCTTTTTAGATAGCTGTATTTTGGCTCTGCTGAAGAGCTGCCAACTGGTCCCGAGACCAGGATCTCCTTCTGTCAGCTATACAGTTGACGCCAGTACAAGGAGAAGGAGGGGAGAACTATAAAAATGTTGTTATATCTCTCAAACTAAAAAATATTTGAGAGACAGGACTTGCTCCAGTTAACTTATTTTTTTTTTTAATATCTACAATATAACATGAAATTATAAAGGACATTACTAACCTTTTAAACAGTCACTAGACAAGTATCACTTCTAGCTCTGCCTTTCTGGTAGAAATGTCACTAATTTAAATGAGCAGTACATTGCTGCAGATCATAAAGTAGAAAACGCTGGACACTCTCACCCAGAGAATCTGAACCTTCACCTGGAGATTTGGGACAAAGCCCTGAGTCTCAGGGTTAAACCCAGGACTTCTCAAGTATGCATACCTCCCAACATTTCAAATTGCCAAAGAGGGACACTTGTGTTGATGGGGGCGTGACTGGTGGGTGGGGCATTACCAATAATTTTTAGGTTATTTAATGACTTATTAACACGTATTTGTGTAACTTAATAAAATATTTATAACAAGGCCAAAGTATTTTATTTACACATACTAATTTATAAACACATATACTGACATTTAAACAAATAATTATGTGAGTTTTATTGCTGTAGAGCAATGTGATACACACCACACAGTCTGATCTCATAAAAAGAGGGACATAAGGGTGGGACAGAGGGATTTGAGTCTAAAAAGGGACACTTGGGAGTATGGGAACATCCTTACGTTATCTGTAGTTGTATCATAAGACAGGTTTGGGAACCAGTGCTTACATGTATGTATGTATGTATATATATATATATATATATATATATATATATATATATACACACACACACACACACACTCACACCACTCCAGCACTCAAAGGGGTGATATTGCATTCTTTTTCAATATGCAGCACACTCTTCTGACACACATATTAAGGGTTGCCAGCTCATTGCTTTAAAAGAGTACACACACAAAAATAAATAGTCTGCTGCATTGCATCCTAATAATTAGCCACTACAGCCCTGCAGCAGGGGTTTTTCACCCTTTGAGTGCCAGAAGGTTACGCAGCACATTTCAAAGCAATTAATTGCATACCCCTCTGACACTCAAAGGGTTAACAGAATGGTCTAGCAGCCCAATTTTATGAATTAATAATTCTGCACACACATTGCCCTGTTACATAAATATAACATTCACAGAGTTAATCTTCTCACACAGTGTGTTTAATGCAGAATGCACATGGAAAACACATACTGCTGAGCTGCACCGATTCTACCCTGCATAACAGACATTTCATAAGTATTCTGCATGGAAGGAAGGCCAGGAAACATTATTTATGCTGACAAAACAATTCCCATTTCAAAATATATCTATATATATATATACATGGACACACACAACATTTCCACCTGCTAGCCACTGACCTGATGAGTGTCAATCCTGGCTGGATGATGGAGCAAACCAGCAGTAACGCCCACACTAGCAAGGAGTCCATAGTGGTATCAATACCAGTTTACAGATTTGTTCTGAATATATATGTGTGTATGCCCTCTGTATCTCTTATGCTGTCAGCAATGACCCAGCAATCTCTCTCTCATGAGATGAGTCAGCTGACCATGCAGTCACATGACCAGCAGGGGAGGTGGGTGCCTAAAAGGCAGCTTTCTTTATCTCTGAAGAAAGCACAGCAGTCTGCCCTTCGCAGTACACTTTTCAAATTGCATTAATCCCAGTAATACTACAGACGATTTCAACATATTGCAAATCAGTCAGAGCAATTTGTAGCATCCCAGGGGTTAATCACAGTGATGGAATGAATAGTAAAAAATGTTTTTCTTAAGGGTCTGTGTTTAAAAGATAACTAAGATAATTGAGGCTAACCAGTTGCACCATACTAACTAAATACAAATTCCACATACGGTACTTCCTTATATTGAAATGCTGCTATTAACCCCTTCAATACAAAGCATGTTCGAGACCTGTATAGCATTTAAGGGGTTAAAGCCACATTTAAATCAATTGGCATTTTTACTCTGTGGCATAATTTCATACCACCCAACATTCCAAATGGCCAAGGAGCAGGGCGGGGCATTGCAGATTAGGTTTAGGTTATTTCATGACTTACTGACACCTCTTTGTGTAACGGAACAAATGATTTAGAACAAGGCCAAAACATTTTAATTACACAAACTATTTTATAAACACACATACTGAAGTCTAAACAAACAGTAATGTGAGTTTTATTGCTGTGGAGCAATGTGGTACACTTATACACACACCACACAGTCTGATCTCCTAAAAAGAGGGATACCAGGGTGGCAAAGAGGGACAGAGGGATTTGGGTCTCAAAGAGGGACACTTTGGAGGTATGTAATTTCTTTAGCATACCTCCCAAGTGTCCCTCTTTAAGACCCAAATCCCTCTTTCCCACCCTGATGTCCCTCTTTTTGTAAGATCAGATTGCATGGTGTGTATATAACTGTATCACATTGCTCTACAGCAATAAAACTCACATTAATGTTTGTTTAAACTTCAGTATATGTGTTTATAAATTAGTCTGTGTAAATAAAATACTAATGTCTTGGTATAAGTCATTTACTAGGTTATACAAGGAGGTGTCAGTAGGTCATGAAATAACCTAAAACGTCTTGGAAATGCCCCGCCCACCAGTCACGCCCCCAACAACACTCCCTAAACCACATGTGTCCCTCTTTGGCAATTTGAAATGTTGGGAGATATCCTTTAGGATACACCTGCTTGTGCAGGAGAGTTACTAAAGTGGAAGAGCCTTTCATTAACTCACCTGTTCACAAGCAGGGAAGTATTAAAGACATGGCCTGTTATTCTTCTCTGGGGGAAGGGGGGATGAACTAAGTGGTGATAAAATGGAGATGACTTCTCCAGTTTATCACTTCTCCAGTTCCTATGTTATTCTAGGGAGCATATGCAATAAGATTTCTTCAGCTTTGGAGGTCTTTGTGTATAGGCTCCACAGAATAACATAGCAATTTGAGAAGTGATGAACTGGAGAAGACATCACCACTTTATCACCTCTTTTATTACCGCTTAGTGAATCTCCTACGGGGTGTGCTTAGGAACCACTGGTCTATGGTACTGTGCTGTTTACCCACAAATTACTGTACCTGGGAACTCTCTGGATTTGCCCTGGAGACCCGGTAATGCACTCTCAAAACCAGAGTCTCCGAGGCTAATTCTCAGGAAGTGGGGAGTTTTCTTTAAAACTCTACCCACTTCTGCTCTTTCCCGCCCAGTTCCTCCCACTTTTCCTCCTTCCCCACCCTGTTCCTCCTACTTCCAGCCCAATTGTGTGATGCCATGGAAAGCCCCACCCCCACCCGTGGGTAAACTCCTCCCATTTTTTGTTGTGATTTGCAGCAATTATACTCCCCAGCGGCATCAGAGAAGTCCACAAACTAAAGTTCCCAGATATGCAAATGACTCCAGTTTTCTCTTGAACACAGGGCCCTCTTTTTCTTAACCCCTTGGATGCCAGAGGCATCCCCAACAAACTGCCATCTTGAGGATTCAAGGGTTCACTGTCATTAGGTCACATAGGCCCCATAAATATAATGGAACCAAATTATCACTTAATCATACCTGGGAACTTCATCCACTTGAGCCCCTGGAGAGGGCTTACGTGCTGCAACCGTGGGTATGTAAATTATGCAATTTAATGTACAAATTGTCAGGGCTTAAGCAGGTGGGTGGGGCTTATCAGCATGGTACTTGGAAAGTGGGCATAACCAGGTGGGAAGTAGGAGACAGGGGTGGGAAGTAGGAGGAACAGGTTGGGGAGAATGAGAAGTGGGCAGACTGTTCAATCGAGGAGAAAGGTTCATTGGCTACCAGGACACCCAAACAGCACTCATCCACAGCTCCTGGGTTCCAAAAACTCTCTAACTATCAAAGTTACTGTGTAGAGCCAGGGCCCCCTCCGGCCGCAGCAATACAATGTCATAGAAATGAGGCAGCACTAGTAAACAGAATGTAGTTCCAAGAGTATAAATAAAAACATATTATTTATTCATAATCTTGATGTATCAGACAGGACATGTGATTTCAACAACTCACATAGCTCAGGTATATAAAGTACATGCCAGTGGTCCTGGTCCATGCGTTTCACGTTATGCACCCGAAACACGTGGACCAGGACCACTGGCATGTACTTTATATACCTGAGCTATATGAGCTCTTGAAGTCTGATGTCCTATCTGATTTTATCAAGATTATGAATAATATTTTTATTTATTCTTTTGGAACTACATTCTGTTTAATAGTGCTGCCTCATTTCTATGAAGTGGACGGATTGTCACAGAAAACTCATCACTGCCAGAGAATCAGCCTCTGCCCCTGGAAACCTGGCAATTATCTCTAAAAATAGAGACTCGGGGCCAGATCCAGAGAGTTCCAGTTATGCATTTAATGCAGGACATTAAAGGGATAGTATTGGTTGTTTTAACAAAGTTTAATATTTTAGATATTAAAAAAATTAATTCAATGAGGTATGCCCCATCTCTCAAACATGTATTGTTTGCGAGATATAAGCATCTAAAGTTCCCCCCTCCTGCCCCTTTCACAGATGTCAGCGCTCTAGCTGACAGAAGGAGATCCTGGTCCCAGGACCATCCGGCGGCTCTTCAGCCAGCATTATATAGAAAGACATACTTCACTGGAACAGTAAAGTGTGCTTGCAAACCAGGCACACTAGCAGAACTTTTTGTACAACACAACTTCTACAGCAGAACAGACATTACACACAACTAAATACTACATTCAATCATATAAATAAGCAATATTACCATCTGGATAAGCCCATAACATATTAACCTTTTAAAAACAAGTACACAGAATATGAGGATACCTTTGTTTTTTTAAACCAGGGGCAAAAACAGTGATAACAGGATCCAGAGACAGTGAGCACAAACCATGTAATGTCCCTGGAAATCAGGGTCAGTGGACAGGGGGTTCCTGTGCATATGTAAATATCTCCTAAAACTCAATCCAGAACAATGTGTGAAAAACAACCAAATCATCCCAAAAAAGGTGTGTGGGGGGGGCAGAAACAATACTAAAAATATGGTGTACCCACATCAGGAAAAATAATAAACTCAAAAGACAAACATCAGAATCAATTATCTATACTATAAAAGAAGAAGTAGTCAAGTGACCACAGTTCTATGTCTGTGGCGCACACACACCCAGGGTGGCAGCTAGGAGGAGATTTGCATATGTCCTCTATTGCCTGAGCCCAGTATTACACACAGAATTATAATACACACAAACCAGGGATGGCACATAAGAGCACATATGCAGATCTCCTATAGACTGCCATAGCCCAACATACACACCCCCTGGGCGCAGCTAGGAGGAGATTAGCGTATCTCCTACAAACAGCCATGTAAATTTCCGCACCCCTCACTATCCCTTCACTAAAACCAAAAAAATAGCTGACACTCTCCTCTTGGGGACAAAAATTTCACCTATCACCAAATTCTGTTTTTTCTTAAAACGGAACTAACACCGCTAAGAAACTTTGTAATAATTCCCTATCTGGCGACTAGCTGCTTAGTAGCGCTAGTCCCAGAATTATTACCTCTTTATGGAGAAATATGCAGTCATCCTCGGCTGACAGGCAGGATGGAGCACGGACATCTTGCCCTAGTGACGTCCGCGCGCCTGCTCTGTCAGTCCCAGACGGCTGTAGGAGGCGTTGCTAGGGACTGTCAGCGCAGGCACGCGGACGTCACTAGGGCAAGATGTCCACGCTCTGTCCTGCCTGTCAGCCGAGGATGACTGCATATTTCTCCATAAAGAGGTAATAATTCTGGCGACTAGCACTACTAAGCGGCTAGTCGCCAGATAGGGAATTATTACAAAGTTTCTTAGTGGTGTTAGTTCCGCTTTAAAAACAGTGCTGTTTTCTCTGCAGCACTCGCCAAAAATCACATGGAGTGCATTTAGCACACTCCAGCACTGTTACACTAATGTACACTGTTAATACATATCATGGGCCTTAACCCTTTGACTGCCAAAGAGGTGCACAATGCATTGCAAATTAATGTGATGCACACCACTGTGCCACTCAAAGGGTTAACATAGCCTCTTCCACTCACAAGCTTGCATCCTTCCACATTTTCCCCAAACTATACACACACATGCTCGCAACACACACTCAATACATATGCACAACGCAAACAGACAACACACATGCACAATACACGCACAACACACACACACAATACATACATGCACAACACAAACAGACAATACACACACATAATAAACACACAGAAAAAACACATGGACAACACATACACAGACAATATACACACACACACAAACACACGTACTGCACACCACAAAATACACAAACAATACACACATGCAATACACATGCACAATACACACTCACACGCAATACACACATGTGCAAAACACATGCACTCAACACACATGCAAAACACACGCACATAACACATGTGCAAAACACACGCACAATACACGTACATATGCAATGCACACACACATGCACTATACAAACAGAACACCCACAGGCAATACACAAACACACACATGTGTATGTGTTGTCCAAATTCAACAATCCAGTCATTAAAAACTTTGTCTTAAAAGGGTTACAGGCTGCTCTACTACCCTGCTCTGCAACGCAATAATTACATATGCCTTATCTTACACTCTGCCTACCACACCAACAGTACTGAGAACCCAAAAGTGAGAGACTAGTCTCATGGTTCCTTGGCCAAGAAGCCATGCAGACTGGAATCACCCCATACGACAGGGCTAGGGCCATCCACAGCTTGGACCTGAACGGAAATCACAATTCTGTGACTACCCATACTCTTGGAAAATCTTATTGATTTTCTCTGCAAGGAGTAGCCCTTCCCCATCTCCTCTTTCAAAAAACAAATATGCCATTTCCTCCCTCTGCCACTTCTTCAATATACATACACACAATACGCAAGCACACACACGCAATACGCACACACATACACGCAATACGCACAACACACACATGCAATATGTACAATACACACGCACAACACACATGCAATACATATGCACAACACACAGACACACACATACACCACACACACAACACACACAATACAAACATGCATGCAATACACATGCAAAGCACAGACGATACACACACAAACAACACTCAACATACGCACAACACATATGCCCAGAACACACACGCCCGCAATACACATACAACCACAAAAACACACACAATATACACATGCACAAAAAAATGCACAACCGCACACATACAAGCAATACACACAGACACACAATACACGATAACACGCACAATACACACATACAACACACACAACAAACAATACACAACACAATACATACAACACAAACACAATACATACAAAAGCACAACACACACAATACACACAAACGCATAATACACACACATACAATACACATGCAACACACACACAATACACACAGACACAGACAATACACATGCCCATAACACACACACACACACACACAAGACAAACAACACACACATAGAATATACACACACGCACAACACACATGACAGCAATACACACACACGCAATACACACATGCAAGAAAAACACAATTGCATAACAAACCACATCACACATGCACAATACACAACACAAAGAATACACACATGAAATACATATGCATAATATACACTCACATGCAATGCACACGCTCAATACACACACACACAACATACAATAAATACACACAATACACCACAACACACACACCATATGCACGCACATGCACAATATACCACCACACACACACACATATGTACAACACACACACCCACAAAACACACACATGCATGCACACAAAACACACACACCACACACCCAATATATATGTGTGCAATAAACATGCACACACACAATAAACACCCACATACTCAAAAACAAAAAACACACCACAACACTCACACAATACACAGACACACACAACACACATGCCCACAATACAAATTCACAAAAAACACACACAATACACACACACACACAAACACATTCACAACACATACAAGCAATACACACAGACACAATACACCACAACACACTTGAGGGTAACACACACTCGCAACACACATGCATACAACACACACACACAATATATATGCACAACGCAAACAAACAACACATGCACAACAGACACACATGCACAATACAAGCACAACACATACAATCAATACACATTCACAACACAAACAGACAATACCCACACACATAATAAACACACACAGAAAAAACATATGCACAGCACACACACAGAAAATTACACACATACACATGCCCACAATACACACACACAAACATACGTACAGTTCACCACAAAATTCACAAACAATATACACATGCAATACACATGCACAATACACACTCACACTCAACACACACTCATACAACATACATGTGCAAAACACATGCACAAAACACACGTACACAACACATGTGCAACACAAACACACATGCACAACTCAATACACAAACAGAACACACACACAGGCAATACACAAACACACACGCACATTCAACAATCCAGTCATTAAGAACATTGTCTCCATTTCTGGATTTACCTGGATGTCAGTACCCCTGAAGCACTCAAAGGACTTAATCCCACTGGCAGTGCCATGCCCCTTTTGATAGTCAATTATAAAAAAATCTGTCATGATGTAGGGAATGTTACTTTATTAGTCCCAAAATAAAAACTTAAGAACAATAAGTAATAGCATGTGATATATCTATACAGAATACAAATAGTGGCACTTTGAAATGTGCAGTGAGTGAGGCTATCTAAAATTCTGCCAGTCTCAATTATAACACCACCATGTTACCATATACATATACCAACGCAGCATAACACATACACACATACACACATTGAGTTTATATTTGTGTCATGATCTGCCCTTTTTTTCTTTGTTTTTGGTGATTCCTTGTCCATTTTTTGTCTGTTTTTTTCCTTTTTATCCAGATTCTAGTTACCCGCTGTCTCTTGTTTTTACTCTGAACTTTTATAGAATGTCAGTACTCTTGGGCGGATGCACGATCAAAGCGTTCTAGTTCCTGATTCATAGTTCCAGTCTAGTTCCTGTGTGATCTTCTTGTGTATCGACTCGGTTTCTCCTTTGACTTCTCTACTGCTCTATAACTTGGCTCTGTGTTCTCAGATTTCCTGTTACCGACTTTGGATCTGTTTGCTTGACTCCACTTCTGCCTGTTCCCTGTGTACTGTTTGGTCCAACTGGTTTCTGGCTCTGTTATCAACTATTCTTTGTTTGCTGCTTGGATCAGTGTTACCTAGGGTGACCACGGGTCCCGGAATGTCCGGGACTGTCCCTTATTTCAGGGCTATGTCCCGCGTCCCGGGTCATCTCCAACCGGGACAATGAAGTGTCCCGGAATGAAGCCAAGCCGCCCTGGATGTCAGCCTGCAAGTGGTGTGTCACATCATGGACGCCGCGAGGGAGCGCTTGGTAGCATAAACCAGCGCTCCCTCGTGGCGTCCATGATATGACACACCGCTTGCAGGCTGACATCCAGGGTGGCAATGCAGCTGAGCCTGATCTGGAGGCAAGCGCTCTAGTAATACAGAGCGCTGGGGGATGACATCATCTCCCAGCGCTCTGCATTACTGAGCACAGCGCGCGGGAGCTTCAGCTCTGTGCCGGAGGAGGCACAGAGCACTTTCCACACCGCTAGACCACCAGGGACTCAAGGTAGGGCGATGAAGAGGCTTTTGTAGGGTGACCACGTCCCGGAATGGCAGGACGGAAATGTGGTCACCCTAGTGTTACCTGTCTGTTCCTGACTTGGCTTGTCCGACTTCCGTCTCTCTCAACCCTAGTGGGTTTCCATTTCTTGCGCCCTAAGTCAACCATCGACCATCTTGATTACCAGTCGACCTTCAACTACCAGTCGAGCAACAACCTCCAGTTAAGCATCTACCACCTCAACTTCCAGTCGAACCTTGTCTATTCAGTTCCTTGTCATTTCATCGTTCCTATATAACAACTATGAATTACTGCTGGTAAGCTGCCTTCTCTGTTATTCTCCTCGACCTTAGTGGGTAGTCACTGTTCTTTGGTTTGTCATCAATGGTGTGGGCCTACTCCTGAGTCAGGACTAATCTGGCCTTGCAGCCAGCATCTCTGACACTTCCTAGGCCACGACAAGGCAGCCCAGGAATAGCCACCACCAGACAGCTTCAAACCCTAGTCATCAATATCAAGCATCTGCCCACTGAGGCCTACATTGCAGTATATTATGTATTGTCTGTTGTTGTGTTTTTTTCTTATTATCTTATCAAATAGCAGTCTGTAACCTCTTTGTGGGGATCATAATTCACAGAGTCTAACCAGGCAGCTTACTAATTGGGTGCTTATTTGTCAGGTAACCACAATTTCTTGGAGGTCACTCTAGATATAGTCATAATCAAAGCCCTTAGTCCTCATAACACACACCTCAGCTATGTACTGAAAATGTTGATGCACTTGGGGGCATCAAGCGAGGGGGAATCCAGATAAAATGTACAACTAGTCTGTTCTATCATATATATATATATATATATATATATATATATATATATATATATATATACAGTATATATATATATATATATATATATATATATATATATATTTATATATATAACCATATCTATAAAATACACTAGCCACTAAAATAATTGCATAGAATCCCATATAGTGCACATATATCATAAACTTAATTGCACAAAACCCGCAATATTTCAGATATATTCTGTATAGTGTGTACATATGTATTAATGCAACCAGAGCCATGAAAATTAAAAGTTCAAAACAGATGTAAACAGAATTTTACTAAGCAGTTAGTATAGTATAGTATAATGTAAGAATGCTACACACTAGCCTAGTAGCCTTTGTATAAGGAAAGATACTACATTGGATACATTGCAACCTATAGATTTTAAGCCCTAGCGAGCAAGGTCCTTTTAGCCTAATTTCCAAAGCCTTTTAATTTTGATTATAACATTCTTTATATATTGTATATTGCTCTATTATTATATATATATATGTAACCATTATCATTCATATTGCCACAACTAAATTCAAGTTGAAATGATCATGCCACTCCGAAGTTGACAGTGGCCACACTGAAGCTCCCAGGTTTCCAACACATCGCAACACGTCAGTGGATGCGCTATGGAGCCGTTGTTCCTCACAGCTGTCTCCACAATAAAACAAGACATTCAAATATGTTGCAGAATGGTCAGATATTAGGACTTAATAGAACATAAGAGATTTAGAAAGGACAACACTATTCATATATTTGTGCAGCATATTGACCAGTGAATAACTCTAGCATATATTGAGACATAGGCACATACAGATGCTACTTGTTACAAAAGATCATATTGCCTCATGTCACCCCTGTAAAACATGCCATTATTGGTTGTTATCCCTACCTATAATAAGGGGGTTTAAAACAATCCACCTTAGCAAAGATAATCACTGTGGGTGAGTGATGAAGCTATATGGCCACCTGATGTTAGCATAAAACACCTTTTGTGGGCTCAGAATACAATGGTGTATTAGCATTAGTCATTATTGTACCCTATCAAAATAAAAGATAATTCGGTCAAACATAGCAGTTCTACTATGGGTGTTAAAGTATTATTCAATCCATATATGGATGCAAGTACAGAGGTTGCCAAATGTATCTTGTCCGTAGAGTTTAATGCTCGATTGAGCTAAACTGTCTATGATGTAAAGATCTTGTTATCTGAAAGTAAGCTCATAATAGCTAGAAGAGTAAGAAAGCATTGGAAAACATAGCCAGAGGCGTAAGAAAGCATTGGAGAATCTCATATAAAAATTCTCCTATAAAATATATAGCGCTATAAAAAAAATATTTCAAATGTGAATTCACATAAAAGTCAAAAATACAACCAAACTCCGGATTCGGAAGATATCACCTGAAAGCAACTGAAATATATGAGCTACTGCCAGATGACCAGAGGGCCTTCATATTGAAAAGTATTTACTTTATATTGCATAATAATTATTTTCAATACGGAGAATCATTTTTTCTACAAATAAAGGGAGCAGTAATGGGGGACAGCTTTGCCCCCAGCTATGCCAACCTCCACATGGGCCATTGGGAAATGTTCCATGTGTGTGTGTGTGTTGGGGCTGGACTGGGGGCAAGGCTGGCCTATTGCGGTCATTTTATTGACAACCTGTGGATCATCTGGCAGGGCACCAAAGAGGACCTTGAGAGCTTTATTAAAGGGCTTATCGATAACGATAAGGGTCTGAAATTCACGTACATTATAAATGAAGAAGAAATGCATTTCTTGGATCTCACCCTCACATATTTAGGCACTAACATTGTTACAGAAACATATTTTAAAGAGATAATAATACTTAAAATGTAAAAAAAAAATATGTTGTAGGGTTTATCCCCCTGAGTAAAACAAGAGTACTCCCACTGCTGAAAGGTGTTTCATTCAAAAGTTATTAATTTTCAAAGTTGAATTTTTTAGGTGCAATATCACAGTGGCCTGAAATTGTATAGTGGTGCTGTTGCTACACCATCCTATGGAGATTTATGGTCCTGGGACCAGATCTGTCCATAGGATCGTGTAGCGACAGCGTCACTGTACAATTTCAGGCCACTGTGATATTGCACCTAAAAAATTCAACTTTGAAAATTAATAACTTTTGAATGAAACACCTTTCAGCAGTGGGAGTACTCTTGTTTTACTCAGAGGGATAAACTCTACAACATATTTTTTTTTACATTTTAAGTATTACTATCCCTTTAAGCCTACAAGCAAAAATAATTATTTATATTATGATAGTTATAATAATAACTAGTATTTATATAGCGCCTTTCTCCCAGTGGCACTCAAAGTGCTTTCAGAATTAACCAAATCGGCAGCTGAAGTAATAGATGTTATTATTACCCAATTAATGGTACTCGTTTATCGACCTCGGAAGGATGAAGGGGTGAGTTGACCCTGCCGGGATTCAAACTCGCAACCCTGGGGTTGAATAGGCTCCATAGTCAGGGACTTTACCACTGAGCTATCTCACCAATATCATTCAGTTTGGAAAAAAGTATACCCAATGGGCAGTTCCACAGACACAATTGTTCACAGTTTAGTGACTTTGAGTCTCAGTCTGTGGAGCTGCAGAATAAATTTATTAATAAAGGATATCCAGAATTGATGGTGACAAATATTTACCAAGAAATAGCCCAAAAAGATAGAAACAATTTATTATTTTCTGAAAAACAAAATAAGGGAGGTAGAGATCAAAATAATACAGTGCAATTTATCACTATATATAATAACTGTCATAGGGACATATATAAAGTCATTAATAAACATTGGTCAATATTATTGTATACCACATCTAACGGAAAACCCACATATAATCTATACAAAAAATAAAAATGTAAAAAATATATTTTCAAAAAAGAAACCCAAACTTGAACTAAAGCCCAATGTGAATTTTCTAATACAATCAGGAATATAGCGGTGTGGGATATCACAATCTATTACATGTAAATTAATTGAACATAACAAAAAAAGAATTTAAAGATGTGCAAGGAAATGGTAATAAAATAAATGCCTATATTAATTGCAACTCTGAATTTATAGTCTACAGCATAAATTGTCCATGCAATAAAACGGATATAGGTTGGACGAAGAGAAGATTAAAAGATATGTTTCTTGAGCACAGGAGAGCTATCATTAATGTTGACAAAAAATATCCACTGACAATACATTATCAAAAATATCATAATTCATCCATGGAGGGGACAATGCTTATCCCTTTAGAGTATATATCCCTTCTGGCCAAGGCACGGGAGGAAAGGTTACGTAGGTTGAACCAGAGAGAGACCTTTTAGATCTATCATTGTGACACGTTCCCAAGTGGACATAGAAGTCCGTTCTATGTACTAGCATAGGTTCAATTTCCAATTATTGTATGGTGATAGCGTTAATATATTATAGTAATCCGGTCATTATCGGATGATGTCATCAACACCAAGGTGCACCATGCATATAAAAAGGGCACAAACCATACCTAGCTATTACATATCATTATCCCTCAAGAAGTATCATCTTAGATACGAAACGCATAGGAGGATTGGACCCCCACTGTCTTTTTTATTCCATACCGGAACATCACCGTGATTGCAAGTGGACTGTTGAGTTACTTTTATATCTTGAAGGATGGGAGGTTTTAATATTCTTAACAGCGTTCAAGACACATATATGCCTCTGCCAGTGTGAGTCCTCTAATAACAACTGCTGTAATTTATCATGCCCCATACATCACTATAGACAGGAGAGACATCTGACAGTGAACAACATTGTATCAATGTACATATCCATTGATTGTCTCTACCCACTGATATTCCTGCTGTTTCCATCCTATTATACCTGCCCACTACATCTTTACAGAAGCTCATACATTTCAGTTGCTTTCAGGTAATATCTTACCGATTTGGAGTTTGGCTGTATTTGTAGACTTTTATGTGAATTCACATTTGAATTATTTTTATATAACACTATATATTGTATGATACAAGGGGGAATTTGTATTTGATATTTTCTATTGGGTTTAATGCCATAATAAACATATATATTTTATTACATAGAGGTCTTGCGCTCTATCTGTATTGCTATTGTTTGTTAGTTCTGTACACTATCAGAATTTCAGGGCTGTAGTGATAGACCTCTTTGTGTCTTATTAGGATTTAGGAACCAGAGACTTGGTGCCATTTTTCTAATATAATCTTGTTTGTGTGTGTATATATATATATATATATATATATATATATATATAAAGTATATAAAGTTGGGGTGCTCCAGAAATATAACTCTGTATATAATGACAAGCTGGGCACTCTCAGATTTTTATTAACAAAAACCAATTTAATGGTAATAAAACTGCAACATTTTGGTCCGCAGATCGGGACCTTTGTCAAGCAAACATGTTTTTTGTTAATAAAAATCCGAGAGTGCCCAACTTGTCATTATATAGCACAAACTGAAAAAGTTATGGTGGGGAAAAAAGTGAATGAAAACCCCTTCCACCTGAATTTGGTGGGTGGTAGATACAATGTTAAACAAAAATTTGACACACCAGTCAAGCCATAAGACTTGCTTTTCCCACAGAAATCTCCCATTTGCAGTGTTGTTACTACTGCAAGGGATTCTGGGCAGGTATATGCAAATAAGTTTAACAAGGAATCACCTTTTTGCCTCAGATTCCACTTTATACATGGATTCCTTAGAGTATGTGTATGCTGAGCAACAGCTTTAAGACACAGCTCAGGAAGATGGTTCACTGGCTTTGCATCTCTTCCTGAGTTGTGTCTTAAAGCTGTTGCTCAGCATGCACATACTCTAAGGAATTCCTATATATATATATATATATATATATATATATATATATATATATATATATATATATATATACACACACATACATACTAACAAATGGTGCACAGCATTGCCCGTTTGATTGGGCACACCTTGCTCTTCCTGAAGCTGCTGGACATCTGTAGCTGCTGAAAATCACCACCCCTATGAATCTCGGTGCAGAAATTTTCACTGGCATGGACAGGGGGACCTTCCAACCTACTATGACAATTGCTGCCCCTGATTTGCTACCTACTGCCGTACTTCGCCACCCTTTCACACCAGGGCAGGGGTGGACAGCAAACCAGAAACAGAATTTTATATCTCCAGTCTCTTTACTTCAGCAGTTCAAATGCATGCTGTTGGTAACTCATCAAGCATCTGGGTATATGAAAGTAGAACATCCTCAGATCAAGCTGATTTGCAGAGTCTGAATTAATCCAATAGTTGATATCTCTGTGCCAACTCCCAATAATGTTAACAGCAACAATATGTGCCTCACCACCACTAATGTGATCTTGACCACAATACCACTTCCAGTATCTCTGTCTAATGATCTATTATGTACCTGAAGGCAGGTCACATTCATGAGATAGAGTATCAATGCAGAGAGGTGCACAGCCATAAAAAACATACTAACGGATGGACTGAAGATGGAGACAGAGCCCACCTCAGTGAGCGTCCACACAACTTCAGGTCCAGAATACAAAGATACCAGTCAAGCAACGAATCCAGAGACCAGATGTCCAAGATATCAGAACAGCAGGCACAAACAGCATAAAGCAATCTTGAGCATGGCCAGATGCTAGAAACCAGGAAATGGGTGCAAAATGGAAGAAGAAACCACTTGCCAACTAAGACAGAGTCCCAACATTCAAGCAGCTGCAGACAGGATGCGGTATAGTCCTAGGACCATTGCCAGATCAGCACACTAGGAAACGTTAGGCATTCTGTGTCAGGAGCCAGAATAAGGCACTGTATCTGTAAGAAGCAACCACTTACCACCAGAGGTTGAGACCATAGGTTTGTGCAGGCACTAACAGAATACTGTAAGTCCAAGGAAAGATACCAATATATATAGGTGAAAGCAAAGCCAGACAAACCAAGTTTACGGCAGAAAGCAAACATTCATAAGAGAAAAAACAGTCCAGATGTCTGAGGCAAGCACATTGGTATGCAAGTCCAAGATCTGAGGCAGCGGAGTCCACATCCAATTCTATGGTCAAGATTCCGGACAACGTTCAGGAATGTTGAGTATCCAGAACAAGAAAGACTAGTTGTTTAGGGAGGCTGACAAGACCCACCATCAGAAAACACAAAGAAGGTTCAAGAAAGCCACGTGTGAATAACAGAAGCAGCGACCAAGCTGCCACAGAAAGCCTGCTGAACCAAGTCCCTCTAGTGCAAGCATGTCAAACATGGGGCCACATGCAACCCTCTAGCTAACCCTCTAGCTAATAAACTGTGACCCACCCAACAGAATTCCTCATTTAAACTACCTGTAGGAGAGTAGTAAAATTTCCCATAGATTAACAATTTCAGTGCCAGGCAGGAATACAACACATAGAAATATAATGCATTGGATTCCTCTTTGGTTTTAACTCCTTGAATGCTAACAAGCTGTTCAATGCATTGTTTACCATTTAAATCAGAGAGAAAATCTGGAATTTTTATATTTGTCTTTGGTGCAAAGGGTTTGCCGCCAGAATTTCCTCAACTCTTCTTTGCTTTCCTCAGGTTCAGGTCCCAGAGGCACAATGCAGGGGGAAGGGGAATCACACGGTCAGTGGCATATTGTGGGATCCATTGACCGCTAGTCTGGCTGATCGGCATCACTTCCACTTCCACCTCAGCAGAAGGATCTACAGTGGTCACGCTAGTCCCACCACCAGTTGCTTCACTATCATGCCTTCATCATCCCCTCACTCACCCGCAACGCTCTCTAGCTGATGCGTGGTAATAGTAGTGGGACTGTTTGGGGATGGTAAGTATGACTTAGGCTCCCCTGCAGTCACACTTATCATCTCCTCCTCCTGAGTATCAGAAGGCACACTGGCAGTAGTAGCAGCAGGCACAGGTAGTTAACCTGTCCAGTTCACACTGCTACCCACTTTTTCATATGTCTTTGCTGGTTTCCTCACAAATTTCTGCCAGATCCCAAGGGACGATGTCAGGGGACTGGGCATCACTGGGTCTGGGGAATCACGGTTACCAGATCCCTCTATGCTGGTGATGGTCACTTCCTCCTCTGACTCACTGGACACATCACGGTCCTTCCAAATGGCTATTCATCTTCTTAACCAACAGTCTGAGACTCTGCTGACCTTATTTCACTATATAAATAGGTACAAAATCACCTATCACTTATTGGCCGACTTCACCGATCCATCCACTCCTACCCAGTGGCTCCAGGTAGAATGGAAGCAGGTGAGCTCTCTTGTTCCCCTGCGTCGCCTTTATTGATCTCCCAGCCAAATCATCTGTGAGATCAATAGCTGGGGGGCATCAGGAAGGAAGGTATGACTTTTTGTTTTCTAAGCGATCTGCTTTGCCCCATGCTTCCTCTTAAGCTACAGAGTAACATTTTTGTTTTAAACACAGTGGCAGCAGCGGGCTACTCCTCAACCAGTCAGAGCTTTCCCTGACAACTAACCAGATTCACTAAGATTTTTATTCTTCACGTATCCTTTTTTACATTTTTATGTCCCTGATAGGGAGTTCTCCGAATTCCTGCTTCCAGAGAGCTTTCTGTCATGTACTTTGAGAGAACAAAAAATTATAAGAATGCTTTACTATAGGTGCAGCACTGAGTACTCTGTATGCTGTAGTCAAGGGTAGACTTTTTGCTGCTGAGATAGTGCAACATTGATCCACTGTCCCTTCTTTCACAGTCCCTGACAGAAAACTCTCTGGAAGCAGAAATTCAGTGAGCTCTTTCTTAGGGACATTAAAGTTAAAAAAATAGGTGAATATGAAAAAAATATACCATTGCAATTATTTAATTATAAGTCTGACCCTTTAGCACATTCATTCTCAGCAGCTATTTATTGTTTTAGATCTAGATATCTTTTTAGTTGTCAAGTCCAATAACAGACCGTATTTAAAGGGATAGTAATACTTCATTTTAACTTTATTTTATTTTGTAGGCATTAAAAAAACATGAAGAATGATATAAGTCTTATCTCTGAAACCTTTATGGTTTAAGAGATATTCACAATCAAAGTATCCCCCCCCTGTTCAACCAGATCAGAAGGGAGATGCCCAGGTAGACTGCAGAGAGGGACAATCTTCAATTAAGATAATGGAAAAAGCTGAAAAACTTGTCAAGGGGGGAAGGGCTTTCATTGTTTTCATACAAAGAAAATTGTCCCCTTCTGTTATCTGTACTGTCATACAACCAGACTCACATCTGAGAAGAGATTGTTTACACTAGGTAAAAGGGGCGGGGAGGGGAACTTTGCTTGTGAATATCTCATAAACCATAAAGGTTTGAGAGATAAGACTTATATCATTCTTCATGTTTTTTTAATGCCTACAAAATAAAATAAAGTTAAAATGAAGTATTACTATCCCTTTAAAGCATAACTTAATAGTGCTATTATCTGACACAAGTATGAGGTTCTGAAGTAATCCTTCTTTTCCTGAGACTGACGGCTAGGCTTCTTGCTTTAGAGCCATCCGCCAGTCTGTCCCTTCTGGTACCTTAAGGTACCATGCAATACCTCCTAGAGGAGACCGGGATGGACAGAGCAGGTGCGCAGACATCACTAAGCCAAGATGTCTGTGTGCAAGCTTGGCTTACGGTCTCCGAAGAAGGAGGATTACTTCAGAAGCTGGTACTTGTGTCCTGTTATAGCACTATTTAGAAACTAATCCCTCTATGCCTAATTATGGGGGGGGGATTTCTATAGGGTGGTAGTTCCAATTTAAGCATCACTAAGCCCTTAATGTTTCTGCCGGGTTATCTCTATAATTCCATTGGATAATGTCCTCTAGGAGTGAAGATGATGCAACTCTCTCATTTCTGCTGATACCAGCAAAAGATACCTAACCAAGCAAAATATGCCATGAAGCCAGTTTCATTAATTACTGAGAATTGATATTTAAGTATACATATTAATCACACAAAATAAGAGACTGAATGTGAACAAAATTGAATTTTAAATTATATCTAATGTGTGCATCTAAATAGACTGAAGGAATTTTGCAATCTGTATACATTTACAAACATTGTATTAAACATTGAGAGATAATTAGATTGTGCATGAGAGAGACTCAGGGAATATTGTTATGTATACAATATTAAGTCATCTAAGTGCAGATTGGCAGCCATACTTTCTTTCTTTGTGCGGCTTCAGATGTTTACAGACATAACCTGTAAGCAAACAGCAGGGATGAATACATTCCTTAAACAAACCAGTGCTCTCTAGTGGTCAAAATTTGGCATTAAAAGTGGAAGAGACATTAATGACTTAGGATGATGTGCAAGAGATGAATAAAAGGTAGAAACACTGTATAATAAATCATTTAAAATGAACCAAATAACAAAGAGTACTCTGTATATTTGAAACAGAATCTAGAAAACTATATATGATATGCAAAACAATCATAAACCAATGTAAACTAATGTTGAAAGAATAATTTGGAAAGGTAGAGAGTCCTCAACTGTTTATGATGAAACTACTTAGTAGACTTGTGCGATTCGGCTCGGCGACATTTGGAATTTTATGAAAATGGGGTAATGTGGTGACATTCGGACCTTCTAACAGGCAAGGGTCGTTCGCAAAAAAAAAATGCCAATTCGACTAACCTTGGTTCGAATGTCGTCTAAACTTTCGTAAATTCGGTGACTACTACCTGCTCTTGATTACTTTCCCTCCATACTTTCCCTCCATGTCTGTAGTCCAATTAGCTTCTCCGTTTCATGTGCTACTTTCCCGCTTTGTCTCTATTCCAATTGGTTTCTTCGTTTCATGATGGGGGTTGGACTAATGACACAGACACCCAAGCAGACAGCCTGCATTTCCTCATTGTGTTGTTGGAGCTCAGAGAGAGAAGAAGAGATAGAGAGTGTCCAGTTGTTGTGTAGACAGGCAGTTAACATTAGTGCCTTATTGCCACTGCAAGGGAGAGTCATCTTTGTTCCTGTGCAAAAAATTAAAACTATTAGGGATTTATTTGAATAATTTTCAGAGTGACACATCAGCCAGTCTCACAGATCTGTAGGCAGGCCTAGTACCTTATTACCACTGCAAGGGAAAGTCACCTTTGTTTCTGTGTTAAATGTTAAAATTAATATTAGGGATTTGTCTGAATAATTTTCAGAGTGACACATCAGCCAGTCTCACAGTTCTATAAGCAGGCCTGGTACCTTATCACCACCGCAAGGGAAAGTCACCTTTGATTCTGTGTTTAACGTTAAAAATAATAGTAGGAATGTGTTTGAATAATTTTCAGAGTGACACTTCAGCCAGTCTCACAGTTCTATAGGCAGGTCTAGTACCTTATTGCATCCTCAAGGGAAAGTCACCTTTGTTCGTGTGTAAAATATTAAAAGTAATATTAGGGCTTTGTTTGAATAATTTTCAGAGTGACACATCAGCCAGTCTCACAGTTCTGTAGGCAGACCTAGTACCTTATTACCACCGCAAAGGAGAGTCACCTTTGTTTGTGTGTTAAACATTAAAATTAATAGTAGGGATTTGTCTGAATAATTTTCAGAGTGACACATCAGCCAGTCTCACAGTTGTGTATGTGTATTGTGTAGGCAGGCAGGGTGCCTTATTGCTACATTCCTACTTCATCTGCTTCATCCATAGTACCATAAGGCTAAATGCCCACCTTACCCTGTTCCACCATCTTCAATTAGACTCTGGAAATGGTTCCATTCATTTAATTTTAATTTTTTATTGTATTTTTAAAGGTATTTTAAAGTTGCAGAATAATTCGGACTGGTGCCGACTTTTGTCCCAGTCGAACAGGTCGGATCCGAATCGACGAATGAAAAAAAAAAAAGAGTCCGACATTGAATTTTACCGAAACGTTTTGTCGTGCACAAGTCTAGTACTTAGCTTAGTCTTCATGTGTTCAACCAAGCAGCCTGTTGTTGATTAACTGCTGAGGTTAAATTATTATTTTTTTCAATTAAAGTATTTAACCAGGAAGGATACATAGACATTGCTGATCCTTTTCAAGTATGTTCTGGGTACACCTTGGACTGGTGAAAGGTTGAGTTGACCTTTCTGGGACTAGAACCTGCAATGCAGAGGTTTATATACAGGTAATGCATTAAAGTGATAGTAATGTTTCATAATAAAACCAGCTCTAATTAATCATCATAGTATTTGGGCCTCGGAGAGTGTTATTTCAATACTGTCAGAGTTGTAGTTCAAGAGTAATTTAATGATAAAGTATCCCTCCTGTTCCTTTTACTGATGTAACAATGCTCACCTCAGAGCAGCAAGACTGTCCGGATGGATCGCAGAGAGGGACAATCTTCAGTGAGCATAAGGAAAAAAACTGAAAAATCTGTCAAGGGGGACAGGGTTTTCCTTATAATCACAGTAAGAAGATTATCCCTTGCTGTGAGCTGTCTGGTCCAGGGACCAGATTCCACATCTGAGGAGAGATTGCTTACACTAGTTAACCGGGGCGGGAGGGGGAAACTTTATCATTCAATTACTCTTGAACCACAACAGTATTGAAATAACACTCTCTATGGCTCATATGCTATGAAGATTAATTGGAGCTACTGTTTTTATGACACATTACCATCCCTTTAACTATCTGGGCTAAGCATGATGAAGTATATAAACATTTGTGATGGAAGCTGATGTGCACTTGTTAACGTAGTTTTTTCAAATTCTTTATCATATTAATATGTTTCTTTTCAGACGTAGTGACATGAAATCAGTCAATATTAGGTAATGCTGCATGGCAAAATCTTTTTCTTTAACCAGAAGGATTCAATAAGATTGTCTCTCTTCTTTAAGTACGTCCTGGGTACTCATTTTACCTACCTCAGAAGGATGGAAGGTTCAGTCGATCTTACCAGGATTATAACCTGCAAACATGAGGTTTGAACAGATTCTATAGCTGGTGTATTAACCAACTAAGATTTCTTACCAATTACTCTTTTACGCTTTAACCATTTTGATGTGAATCTGGGCTTATGCTATAACTGATTAGTGCTCTTCTACTAAAAAGGTCTCTTGTTATCTACTTTGGTTATGAACATCATGAAAAATTGATCTGTTTCAATTACAGCTAAACACAAACACAGTAGAAATGTTAAAACAGTCATTGTCCTTATAGACCATTGCTGTTTCAACACTTCTGGATCATGGCTGTTTTAACATAGTAACACAGTAAATTAGGTTGAATAAAGACACAAGTCCATCAAGTTCAAACTTCTCCTCATACCCCAGTAATTTTATAACTTTCCTGCTACCAAATAAGTTAGTCTTTATCAGACCTTCCTGATCTGCGTACTAATAAACAGTATAACTCTGTATGTTCCCTTTGGAAAGAAATGTATCTAATCTTCTCTTAAATGTATCCATTGTATCTGCCATAACTACCTCCTTGGGCAGAGAATTCCACAGACCTTACTGTAAAATAACCCTTCCTCTGCTGAAGTCTAAACCTCCTTTCCTCTAATCTTAAGGGGTGTCCCCTGGTCATCTGATCATGCCTTGGAATAAATAGCTCACCGCAGAGATCCTTGCATTGACCTCTCATATATTTGTACAATGTAATAAGGTCTCCTCTTAGTCATCTTTGCTCTAGAGTAAATAAACCAAGTTTGCCTAGTCGTTCCTCATCCGTCAAGTCCTCCATTCCCTTAATTAATTTTGTTGCTCTTCACTGTACCCTCTCTAGTTCTAGTATATCCTTTTTCAGAACTGGTGCCCAAAACTGAACTGTACACTGAAGGTGAAGTCTTACCAGAGATTTGTACAATGGCAAAATAATGTTATCCACTCTTGCTTCAATACCTCTTTTTATGCAAGACAGGATTTTGTTTCCCTTTCCTACTGCTGTTTGACACTGGTCACTGTTTCCAAGTTTGTAGTAGTACAAGGATACCCAGGTCTTTCTCTAGCAATGAGTCCCTTACAATGATTCCATTAAGTTTATAAGTAGCTTCTACTGTGTTTGTTTTTAGCTGTAATTTTCCTCTTACTCATTTAATGTACCCACATATATTATATACTGTTCTTGCCATAAGATGGGCTTTCTAAAGATACCATTATTTTTATCAAATTTCCTTTAAAACAATTTATAAAATATGATATATATATATATATATATATATATATATATATATATATATATATATAATACAAATGTAACAAATGCACTCTTTTTTTAACTTTGGCACTAAAAATATTTTACAAATCTACAAATGCTAAAAAAAACCTGCTAAATAGATTATAATATTTGTCTTGATTTTAGAAATACACACTGTTTATATGTTTTTCTAATATATTTGTCAAGTTATATGGTAATAACTAAAATCAGCAAAAATTGAGGTGTTCTCAAACTTTTGATCACTAGTGTATGCTGGGTGTTCACCGATGTTCAGCAACCCAGTAATATTGATGTGTTTTTAACTGGTTGCAAGTTCAAGATGGCTGACAGTCTTTTAAACAATCCATCAGAATTTCCATATGGAGAAGGAGTCACTAAGTAGTGTATTTTAGCAAGACTAAGACTTAAGGACGGAGGAGGGCAGTGCAAAGCATTGCTTTCAATGTGTTGTGTCCCTCTCTGTTCTATAAGGAGTTAAAGGGATAGTAATACTTAAGTATTACTAATCCCTATATTAAAGTCCTATTAAAAATAAATGTATTGCCCCCAGTGTCATCTCTCAAATCTTTATGGTTTGATAGATGATCGCTCCTAAAGTTCCCCTCTCCCTCCCCCTTCCCTGAAGTCAGCGATGTAGCTGACTGAAGGGAAATCAGGTCTTAGATCATCAGGCGGCTCTGCAGCAGAGCCGCGATCGTGTTAATAAAAAAAAATCTTTCACTTAAACGGTCTTCTACATGTGCCTGCAAACCAAGCACACGTAGAATGCCATTTCAGTGAAAGTTTTCTTTTTTATTAACGCGGTCGTGGCTGTGCTGGAGAGCCGCCTGAAAGTCGTACAACTAGCTTCCCTGCAGTCAGCTAGAATGCTGACTTCAGGGAAGGGGGAGGGAGAGGGCAACTTTAGGAGCGATCATCTCTCAAACCATAAAGGTTTGAGAGATGACACTGGGGGCAATACATTTGTTTTTAATAGGACTTTAATATAGGGATTAGTAATACTTAAGTATTACTATCCCTTTAAGTTTTGGGCATGGTACATTGGGCATGGTACATTGAACTGGCCCACTTCCACTGTAAAGAGATAAGAGAATATATAACCATTGTCATCGTATAATGGCTTTTCTCATTTTTGGGGGGTATATTACTATCATTCCAATGCATAGTGTTCTTTAGAAGTGAAGCTGAGAGCTATTGCAATTACCAGAAACCATATTACCTCTCATTTCTGTTGATACCAGCAGAAGTGTGAAGTGTCTTAGCCGCCACAACTTCCTCTTTCATATTCATGATGCTGACTCATTTTGGGTGAGAGGACAAACAATCTGATGCCACCATCCACGTGCGGGAGGGAAAATGATACTGATTCTTTACATAGGTCATCAGAAATCCTAAATATCTTAATACTCAGGTCAAAAAATCTACCACACAGCTCTTCTATTCGACCTTTAACCCTATGAATACCCTGCAGTGCGCTGGATACCTCTCTGGCACTCAAAGGGTTAAGGGCCAGAGGCAATGTGTTGCATACCACTCTGGTCCTTAAATAGTTAATTTGTGATGCCAGAGAGGTATTTTTGCATTAAAATACATTAGGAACCTCATGAAAAACAAACATTATTACATATCTCTCTATAATCAGCAGTGGTACCAGGTGTGAACACAAATTGCAGTTTAATTAAAAAAAAGGGTTAGATGGAATAATGTTTGAAAAAAGCATCTTCCAGCATAGGGACTGTCCTTGTTTTATTTCGCAGTAAAAGCCCTACCCTCATCTAGTCCTGTAATAAAGTGAAACATTTTCTATCACAAATCCAACCTGCACAGCACCCATCCACTATATTTCCTTCTACAATATGCCTCGTTTCACTCACTTGATTTCAGTGTGATAATGCTGGTCCACATTTCTTGGTAAGTCCCCTTCAACAAAAGAATGAAAAAAAAATACGAATAGGAATCTGTATATTTGTTGACAGACATAAATGGATCCCAATATTAGACCTGTTTTTAATATAGTACAACCCTACATCAGACATTAACTGAGCATCAATATGATCTATAACATATATAGTAAATGGTATTAACTTTGCAACTACACGTCTCCAAAAAGTAGAAGTAACTTCGTTTTACTCATCAGAAAAGTTCTACACTGGGCGTAGCCAAACCTAGTCCTCGAGGCTATGTCTGAATGAGTGTAGGCAGACCAATTAAAGTGATTGAACCAATAACTGCTCTAACTGTGCTCCATCTGGGTTATCCTGGAAACATATACTGTTGGTAGCTCTTGAGGACTTGAGGTAGCTCTTGAGGACCAGGGTTGGCTGATGCTGCTCTGCACTATATATTTTTTTCCTAATAAAGGTTTACTACTTTTTATGTTTGAATATCTGAAAACTTAATTCCAAATGGCCAAAAAGGCAACCAGTAAACAGTTTCACAGATATTAATTATTTTTGTATAGTATGCTGATGTATGAGTGAACCACCATATGGTAGTGGTAGGGCTTCCTACTAAAAAACAAAACAGCAAAAACAAATGTTATTAAAAAGTGTAGAATTGGGTCATTATCACTATCATTCCAAAGTGTCCCTACAAACCTTAAAGGGAAAGCAATGTTTTAAAATAAAAGCAGCTCCAACTAATCTTCATAGTATTTGGGCCATGGAGATTGTTATTTCAATACTGTCAGAGTTGTAGTTCAAGAGTAATTGAATGATAAAGTTTCCCCCTCCTGCCCCTTTTACTGATGTAACACTGAACACATCAGAACAGAAATGTGGTGTCCAGATGGCTTGCAAAAAGAGACAATCTTTAATTAGCATAAGTGAAAAACCTGAAAAACAAAACCTGAAAAAAAAAGGGGGGCAGGGTTTTCATTGTTCTCATAGTAAGAAGATTCTCCCTTGCTGTGAGCTGTCTGGTCCAGGGACCAGATTCCACATCTGAGGGGAAGTGGCTTACACTAGGTAAAAGGGGTGTGGGGGGGATACTTTATCATTCAATTACTCTTGAACTACAACTCTGACAGTATCGAAATAACACTCTCCATGACCCAAATAATATGAGGATTAATTAGAGCTGCTTTTATTTTGAAACATTACTATGCCTTTAAACTGTTCACAATTATCTCAATTTCATCTCCTTCTGGACCTACCATTGATCATCAAATACAAGTTCAGTGATGAAAATCTAAAGAACCAAAATGAATGCTGGTTTACAGTTGGAATAACCTTAACAGGGACTCTCCTCCATTGTCAAAGCAACACAAAATGTTTGCTAATGTATTTAATAATAATTGTATGTAAATAAGAGAGGAAAAGGCAGAAATTAAAAACAAAGATATCTTTATCTCTGCTCTTAACATTATCATACATGGGGACCTTGAATCCCATGCCCCCAGGAGTATCAAGGAGGCATGGGAATGCCCAAATTATTTAATCCTTATCGTAATTTGATCATGGCTTAATCAGGGTGAATGGGATTTGGAGGCAGACTTTTCCCCAAAATAGGTGGAGAAGAGGACAGAATGGGGCGGGGTTATTGAGAAACACAGCAAGATGGACATTAGCCTCTGTCCTGCCAATGAAAGTGTAACATTCACTTTATTATGGGTGATTTTGAAAGGGATTTCAAAGTCACCTATATTTATATTAGTCATTTTTTATTTAAATCTATAGTTTAAGAGATAGTTATCTTTATTTATTTGTGATTTTATACAGATGAGGCAGTACTGGCTGATAATAGCATTCCATTTTAACCTCCCAACTGCCACTTCCTACCAGGAAGTACTTGTTAATGTACATAAACTGGTAAATAAATCTAAAATAACTAATAAGCTGAAGTTTTAAATAAAGAATGCGTACATTTCAAAATCACCCAAGTCCTCAGAAAGTATTAATTCCACATTAAAGGGATAGTAATGTTTCATAATAAAAGCAGCTCTAATTAATCATCATAGTATTTGGACTTTGGAGAGTGTTATTTCAATTCTGTCAGAGTTGTCGTTCAAGAGTAATTCAATGATAAAGTGTCCCCCCTCCAGCCTCTTTTACTGATGTAACACTGCTCAGCCAGATCAGAAGGGAGGTGCCCAGATAGACTGCTGAGAGGGACAATCTTCGATTAAAATAAGGGAAAAACCTGAAAAACTTGTCATGGGGGCAGGGCTTTCATTGTTCTCATAGGAAGAAGATTATCCCCTGCTGTTATCTGTCTGGTCTATGGACTGCATTCCACATCTGAGAAGAGATGGCTTACACTAGGTAAAAGGGGCTGGAGGGGGAAACTTTGCTTGTGAATATCTCTCAAACCATAAAGGTTTGAGAGATAAGAATTATATCGTTCTTCATGTTTTTTTTAATGTCTACAAAATAAAATAAAGATAAAACGAAGTATTACTATCCCTTTAAGTGTGAAGAGCCAATGCTCTAAGGCTGATCTGAAGAGTTTATAGGTATGAATAATAATGTATTAATTTCACTTTTGTCCTAGGAGGCACTGACCCTCATATTTTGCGGAACTGAAAGAAATTAATATCTACAAATAGAAGTATTATTGTCTGTTAACTCTTTGAGTGCCAGAGAGGTATCTAACACATTGCTCCGGCACTCAAAGGGTTAAACTATGCATTTGGAATAATAAATAGGCAGTTTGGTATGAAGTGTACAGATATGCAAACTTAATTAAAGCTGACAAATCCACCTTAACGACTGGAGCGCACGTACAACCGGCACCTGAGGACCACGGGGCATTTTAAAAAAAATCTTTTTAAGTGAACCGATTCAGGGCTTCCCTTGTGGCGTTCAGCTGCGCGGGGAGCCCTGAATTCCATGACGTGCCAGTACCGTCACTGGTCCTTAAGTGCGGGACAGCAGTGATGGTCCTGGCACGTCAGTGGACGCGAAGGGGTTAAGCACCAGTGACTCTGTCAGTAGGTCTCCTAGACTGATGGGTTGGCCTATGTTTAATGACAGTTTATCTTTAAACCCTTAAGGACCTATGATGTGGGTTAAATAATAGAAGCGCCTCAGTGCAAGCTGCTATCATGCTGGTGAGGCTGAAACTGAACGCTCCAGGACTGGAGAGCTCAGTTTCAGCCATTCCCCATTTTGCCAGTACATGTGATCACTCCTACAGCGGTCACGTGTACCGGCTTTTTCATTCACAAAGGCAATAAGTTTTACACATTGCCTTTGTGACTGTTCTCTGCCTGTCTCTATTTTACTATGAGAGTAAGGGAGAGGGAAGCAGGAAACAGACAGAAAATAAAAGGCACGGGGGCCAAATTTGGGGGGTATTAACCCCTTCAGTGTTGGTGCTGGGGGCAGGATAAATGACTTACTGACAGCAACGTTGTTGTTTTTTTAAATGCATTTAAGCAAGGCTAAAGTATAACATTTCACACACTAATTTATAAACACATCTACTGAAGTTGGAAACTAGGGGGGAAAGAGGGACGTGGGTATTTTCACTCCAAAGGGACAGTGCCCCCTAAACCTGCACATTTTGTAGGTGTAAATGACCGGTCATACCTATCATGCAGTCTACGTAAAAAAATTAACACACTGGGCACAAATGATCAAAAGAGAACCAATAAAAAGTGTGCTTTTTTACATATTTTTTATTGTTTCCTTTATTAAAAAATAAATAAATAAATTAAAAAAAAAAAAAAAAAAAAAAAATATATATATATATATATATATATATATATATATATATAAATGGCAGGTTATCCATGTAAGAAAGCCCTACTTGTGTGTGAAAAAACAGTATATAATTTGTGTGGCTGGAATAAAAGACTTGGAGGGAACACACTGTTGAACAAAGACATAGTCAAAATGGCTCTTAACTGCAAACCACCCCAGATTTTCCTGGCCCTTATGGGGTTAAACCCTAGAAGGCTGTTACCCTTGAGGACTGTAACTCCATATAAAATCAAAAATCTCTATGTAACATCTGAAAGTGGGGCAGGCAAGCCAAAGCCCTCCAGCAGTTGTGGACTACAATTCCCATCTTTCCAAGTCAGCCAGTGGCAGGTTGGGAATGATGAGCGTTGTCGTTGACCACAACTGGAGGGCTTCATCTTGCATACCTGTGATATAAATCAGGGCTGTCCAAGTTCAATCCACAAGAGCCACTAACAGGCCATGATTTACAGATTTCCCTGTTTGAGCACAGGTGGGACAATCAAATGAATGAGCTACTGATTAACTCCTTAGTGACCGGCCGCGCGCGCACGCGGCCGGCACTTAACAACAGGTTTTTTTTTTTCCCCATTATAGCGAATTACTTCCGGGACTTACCAGGCACGTCCTCTGTCACTATGTGACATTTTTGTGTGACGTACCTGGTAAGTCCATTGTCGCGATGGGGTTAATTCATCTGTGCTTATTCAGGAAAATCCTTACATCCAGGCCTGATGTTGGCATTTGCGGATCGAGCTTGGGTATCCCTGATCAAAATGGAATAAACTGCCAGCACCCTTCCACTATACAGTAAGCTGACCAGATCTCACCTGTAACCGGGGAGACATAGGCAATAGCCATTTTGCAGTACTTCACTGAAATCAATGCACTCCTGCAGTATGCATTTCTCCTATGTGTCCCCGGTTAAAGGTGAGGTCTGGTCAGCCTACTATACAGGAACCATAATTCTATAAGATGTTATGACTAGGCTGACCAGACCTCACCTTTAACCGGGGACACATAGGAAATAGGCATATTTCAGGAGTGCACCAAAGTCAAAGCATCCCTACAGAATGCATTTTTCATATGCGTCCCCGGTTAAAGGTGAGGTCTGGTCACCCTAGTTATGACACTTAAGGCTGGGCAGGAGTTGCAGTTAGGAAGCAAACCAGCTGCTCTATAGAGTAACTGCCAGATCTTCCCTTTAGAATAGGACACATGAAAAATGCCTGCTGCAGGGCTCCAGTGGGTAATCATTAGGTCGCAATGGTTCCCATGTATGAGAGGAGCAGGCAGTTTTCATGTGTCTCTTTTAACCCTACAATAGAGAACAAATTATTTTGCCTGTAAATGCACTGGACACTTCTTCAGCACTCAAGGGGTTAAAGGTTTAACTGGATCTCCTACTTGCCAACCCTTCTCTACAATGCTACCCCTAAAGTGAGCAACCAGCATGGAAAGAGTTACAATAGTAATTCAAATTGGGGGGTGCATAGTGCATCTGTTATTCCACTGCAGCCAATCATAAATAGTCCTGTTTAACCATTTCAGTGCTGGGTTGCTCACTTTAGTTGGCACATTGCTGCTCTCTATCCATTGGTAATCTCCCTTCTCAACTTAAGAAGAAGCTGTTTTAGTCCATTGTTAAAAGTGACAAAAGATATAAGGTAATTATTACATTTTAGTATTTGTTTTTCTAACTTGCTACTGGAGTAAGGTGATCACATTTCCCTTTAAATAAGGGATGCTTATGAAAATGTCATTGTTCAGTACTGCACAGGAATCAGTGCTACCCTGCAGTGTGTGTTTTATGTGTCCCTGATTTAAAGGGAAATGTGGGCACTTTATATGGGAGCAGATGTAAAAAAAAAGCCTGAGACTTCACTCTGCAACCCCAAAATGGTTTCTGTTATCCATTCAAGGTGTCAAAAAACAGAACCCCGAGGCTGAAACACCACATGGAAGGAAGTTTGTGGTTCTCAGCCACCAACTTCACTGGTTGCACCTGCAGCCTCCATAGGCCCTTAGTGTAGGGTGACCAGATCTCACCTTTAACTTGGGACACATAGGAAATAGGCATATTTCAGTACTTAGAACAAACGGCAAACCTGTGCTCTTCCAGTCTAATTGTGAATAGTGTGCCCTGTATTAGGCATATATAATAACACTGTTGGTAAATTTGAAGCTTTAGTGCCCACATTTTTTGCCAAAAAAGAGGTATAAGCTTGCCAACCCCACCAAGGTACCTCAAGTGTGGCAAATTGATCTTGGGGCTAGTCACCCTAAGGGTAATGGGGGAATCCAGACGTGGACCCCTTGCTCACAAGTGTCTAGAAGGATCAGCTAGCTCACCGATGAGGCCCAACAAGACGTATGTCTGTGGTTAGCTGCTTTACTTGTTCAGAGAAGAATTGTCTGGCATTTCGTGGCTGGACTGTCATTTTGGCAGAACCTGTATGGTATGCTTCAGAATATTTCTTCTTTGTGCATGGCATTTGTGAGCTAAAAGAGATTGCACCCTGGGTGTGAGGACACAATCCCAGTGAGCTTTTGCATACCCTTGCAAGCTCATGAGCCTAGCTGAGCATCTCTGACTTCTTCTACCTATATGCAAATGCTCTTGGGGTTAGACAACCTAAGGGTAATGGGGGAATCCAGACGTGGACCCCTTGCTCATAAGTGTCTAGCGGGATCAGCTGCACCTCACTGACGAGGCCCAAGAAGGCCGAAATGTACGTCTGGGGTTAGCTGCTTCTATTGTTCAGAGAAGAATTGTTTGACATTTTGTGACTGGACTGTCATTTTGGCAGGGCCTGTATGATATGCTTCAGAATATTTCTTCTTTGTGTATGGTGTTTGTGAGCTAAAAGAGATTGCACCTGGGCGCGAGGACACAGTCCTGAACCTTTGCATACCCTTGCAAGCTCATGAGCCTAGTTGAGCATCTCTGACTTCTTCTACCTAAGTACCTACTCTAAACACTTGAAGTCCCTATCTACAAAAAAAAAATTAAATTAAAAATGACCCGAGGAGATGTTAATCTCCACTCAATGCAGACACACAAGGCAAGTCTTTCTTTACACTTTTTTAAATATTTTTTGTTACTTGTTTTTAATTGCATACATGGGGACCTTCACGCATTAAAAAAAAAAGTATATAAAAGGGTCCCCTTCCTACACTTTACTATAACATCTCTTCAGGAGTAATTTTTAATTTAATTTTTATTTTTTTCTAGATAGGGACTTCAAGTGTTTAGAGTAGGTACTTGCCACACTTGAGGTACCTTGGTGGGGTTGGCTAGCTTATACTTCGTTTTTGGCCAAAAATGTGGGCACTAAAGCCTCAACTTTACCAACAGTGTTATTATATAGGTCTAGTACAGGGCACAGTATTCACAATTAGACTGGAGGAGCACGGGTTTGCCGTTTGTTCTGTGTTTGCACTTTGGGCTCTTGCATGATGTTTGGGGGACTGGAGAACCCTCTTATTCCTTGCTGCACACTTCAGTAACCCCAATTCTCTTAATGGACACTTCATAAAAAATATATTAAAAAATCATAAAAATGTATTATATATACAAATATGCACCAAGGTGAGTTCGCGCTGTGAGCTGCTGTTTCTTTATATTTCAGTACTTCACTGAAATCAAAGCAGTCCTGCAGTATGCATTTTTCCTATGTGTCCCAGGTTAAACGTGAGGTCTGGTCTGGTGTTTTATTTCTCATTGATCTGCAGTTCTGGTTAGATCACCACATCTCCTCCCAGACACAGTAAAACATGTAGCCCTTTAAATAGAGGTTTTGTTTAAAGGAGCAGTAAACTTTTTTTATGAAAACACATATTTTATAGAGCTTTTCCTGCTAAATAAAACAAGATCACTCCCATCGCTGTCAGATGTTTTATTCAAAATGTATAGCAGTTTAAATAACCAGGAAGTGAATTTACTGTGCTTTACTTCCTGGAAGTTCTAACTGACAGGAAGTGACAGGCAGTTTCTATCACATTCTATGGAGAACTGTATGTCTCTGACTTTCCTTTCTATCAGAATCTAACAGGATATCTAACTGGAATTTGACCACTAGAGGGCACTGCTAATGTAAAAAAACATGGGTTTAAACTGTAATAACTCTGGAAATATAAATCTCTCGGCAGTGGGAGTACCCTTATTTTACTCAATAGGAAAATCCCTACAATATATATGTTTTTATAAAAAAAAGTTTACTGCTCCTTTAAGTATAGTGGATTTTATTTTGTGATACTCATCTGGCACCTTTGTGTCCTCTACCCATTCTTCTCCAACCCTCCTTTTCTTCATTTTTGCACAATAAACCTTCTTCTCTTATGAAATGTTAAAGCTGTTTCTATAAATATGAATTATACCAAAAAGTATAATCTAGAATCATCTTTCCTTATTAGAGTTTGGTTGCGTCACATCATTTGACCGCTCTCGCAACCTTGGTGACTCTGAGCAAACAGTCTCGGTTCCTGTGTAGCTGCACATCTCATGTCTTGCTGAGGAAGCTGTTCACACTGTGTAACTAGTTTTCATTTAGAAAATGTACAGATATTTTCATGATCATGCCTTGGATAAGGGTTTCTAGTTTGTAAACTATTAAAGGGATAGTAACACTTACTATATAAAAAATATATATTGTAGGGCTTATCCTCCTTTGTAAAGTAAAGGCACTCCCACTGCTATGAGGTCTTTTATTCAAAAGTTATTGCAGTTCAAACTTGAAATTTTTTAGGTGCAGTATATCAGTGGCCTGAAATGTTACAGTGGTGCTGTTGCTACACCATCTTATGGAGCTTTATGGTCAACAGACCAGAGCTGTCCATATGATGGTGTAGCAACAGCGCCACTGTAAAATTTCAGGCCATTGAGATATTGCACCTAAATTTTCAAGTTTGATCTGCAATAACGCTTGAATAAAACACCTCTCAAGAGTAGGGGTGCCCTAGTTTTACCCAGGAGGATAAACTCTACTATATATATATATATATATATATATATATATATATATATATATATGTGTGTGTGTGTGTGTGTTACTATCCCTTTAAGGCACCTTATTCTCTTTTCAAAGACTACAATATAAACATCATATTCAAAAAGAAAGCAATTGAACTCCTATTCCATAGTTCAGTTGTGCCCAGGCCACTTCAAGCTGGATTTGATCTGAATAGCAGGCTTTCATATACAAGGCATAATCAAGAGATTGGGGGGAGATGCACCAAGTTGAGATAGCAATATAATAACGCCGAGAAACTCTAGAGCAAGGGTGGAAAAAGCCCAGGAGCCTTTCAGCCAAGGTTCCTAAAACTTACATCCCAAGTGTCCCTCTTTTGGAGGGACAGTCCCTTCTTGAGTCCCAAATCCCTCTTTCCCACCCTGGAGTCCCTCTTTTTAGGAGATCAGACTGTGTGGTGTGTATATTAGTGTATCCCATTTGCTCCACAGCAATAAAACACATTAATAATTTTTAAACGTCAGCGTATGTGTTATAAATGAGTCTGTGCAAATAAAATACTTTGGTTTTACTTTAAATAATTTATTCAGTTCCACAAAGAGATGTCAGTAGGTAATTAAATAACCTAAAAATTCTCAGTAATTGCCTCCAGCAACCCCACCTAAAGCACAAGTGTCCCTCATTGACCATCTGAAACGTTAGGAGGAATGCTAAAAATGTTGCTTCTGGCTCCTAAATCTTAGAGGTATTTTATTTACATCGTTATACATGCTTCCCATTCGGTGGCTACTAAAATTCCTGGCTGGCTCCTATGTTTTCTTCAGCAATTTTTTTCACCAAGCTCTCCATTGAGATAAACTCTACAATCCCTATGGAATTTCTTTTTTTTTCTTTTCAAGTTGGAGAGGTCTTAATGCAAAGTTCTTTAAAGAATAACAAATAAACCAAAGATTTCACCTCACTGGAAAGTTTGGGGTACATTTAAAGGAATAGTCATACTTCGTTTTAACTTTATTTTGTAAGCATTAAAAAAACACGAAGAACGATATAAGTCTTATCTGTCAAAACTTAATGGTTTAAGAGATATTCACAAGCAAAGTTTCCCCTCCTGCCCCTTTTACCTAGTGTAAGCCATCTCTTCTCAGATGGGGAATCCAGTCCATAGACCAGACAGATAACAGAAGGGGACAATCTTCGTCCTATGAGAACAATGAAAGCCCTGCCCCCCTTGACAAGCTTTTCAGTTTTTTTTCTTATCTTAAAGGAAGATTGTCCCTCTCTCCAATCTACCTGGGCACCTCCCTACTACTCTGGCTGAACAGTGTTACATCAGTAAAAGGGGCGGGAGGAGGATACTTTGTCATTGAATCACTCCTGAACTACAATTCTGACAGAACTGAAATAACACTCTCCAAAGTCCAAATACTATGATGATTAATTAGAGCTGCTTTTATTATGAAACATTACTATCCCTTTAAAGGCAGGCGTTAAACCAGTTGGTAGGGCCAAAGTGAATACCGTCTGTTAAACTAACATGTCTAACGCGGTATTGAAAGGCTCTACCAGCTAAAATCACAAAGGACGTTAAGCCACAAAAACTGGCTGAACGTCCGTTTTGTGAGTTAAGTTCCCAAAACGCAGCTAAAAGCAGCAATATTGGGAACTTAACAGTAAAAAACAATTAACTATCGGTGCCTGGCATACTGCCAAGCACCGATCGTTAACTGATCCATGTTACACTTACCTGTCATTCACTGTCTCCTTCTGTCTCGATTCTTTCTTCTATCTTCTTTCTTCTCTTGTATCTTCTGTCTTCTTGCTGTGAAGCAAAACAAAGGTTTAAGGTAAGAAAGCATAAATACTTTAACTCCTTGAGTGCCAGAGGGGTACACAACGCATTGCAAATCAATGCGTTCCGTACCTCTTTGGGGCCCAAAGGGTTAAAGTACGTAGTAGTGTGCCAGTTGTTAAAACCCAAATGCCCCCATAATAATAATAATAATGTTTTTAATATATAGAATGCTAAAGGTATTGCCAAAAGTAAAACAAAATTATACTTGGCTTTGCTTCGTCACTGTCTCTGCTGCTGTGTGAGGCCACTGAGGCGGCAGTGGAGACAGAATACTGCGCGACACCCCCACTCTTCTTCTCCACGGGTCGATGCCCGCTCCGGTCTGAGGGAATTAGAATTGTGGCTGCCCTTATATATGGGCAGCCTTACTTCTATTTCTCTCACAGCCATTGGCTGTGATATGCTTACGCATCTCCCAGCCAATCAGTTTAAACCACAGCTGGTCAAAGCTGATTGGCTGGGAGGTGTGTAAGCATATCCAGCCAATGGCTGTGAGAGAAATAGAAGTAAGGCTGCCCATATATAAGGGCAGCCTCAATTCTAATTCCCTCAGACCGGAGCGGGCATCAGCCCATGGAGAAGAAGAGGGGGGTGTTGCGCTGTATTCTGTCCCCGTTGCTGCCTCAGTGGCCTCACACAGCGGCGGAGACAGAGACGAAGCAATGCTATGTTTAATTTTGGCAATACCATTGGCATTCTATTTATTAAAACATTATTATTATGGGGGCATTTGGATTTTAAGAACTGGCACACTACTACATACTTTAACCCTTTGGGCCCCAAAGAGGTACGGAACGCATTGCTTTGCAATGTGTTGCGTACCCCTCTGGCACTCAAGGAGTTAAAGTATTTATACTTTTAAGTTAAACCTTTGTTTTTTTTCACAGACAGAAGACAGAAGATGACCAGGAAGTTGAGGACTCCGCTGACATCAGGATTACTGGTAAGTGTTAATGCGATGTTGCTTTACTTAGTCGGGTTAACCCTATGAATGCCGATGGGGTAATTATACCCCACATGTTTTAGGCACTTTGGATGTATTGATATGGGGCTTAGGGCCCCATAGCAATACATGCACTGAGGACTTTGTTTTTTTTTTGCCAGTTAATAGCTGCGTTATCTGGCAAAAGATCCGATAAGGGACTTTATGGCCAAACAAACGGGGTCTTAAGTTTTAGGCGCTAAGTGAGTCCCTTATCGAATGGTTTTCAGCTAATATAGTCCTTTAAATGCCAAATTGGAGCGTTTTTTTTTTTTTTTACATGGGCCAAAACACACGTTAGTGTAGCGGCCGTAATACTAGATGAACTGCCGTTAGCAGTTCATTACATGGTCCTTTGAATGGCTTACTACATGTTAAAACACCCGGTGGTGTGTTTTTGGTTTAATGCCTGCCTTTAAATCTACCCCTTTATCTCACCTTTATCACACCTCAGTACTGGGGCATTCAAGTATTTTCAGTCGACAATCATGATTGGAAATTCATATTTGTAAGGACCAACTTCATTTGAATAACAATGGTAAGTTATGGCCTGTTAGCTGTGCATAAATATAGATTTTTCAGCAGTAATATAAAAGCATACAAAAATGTATGAATCTACTTCATGAATGCAAAAGTGCACATATAAACAAGAAGTGTCTTCCAATCAATATCTAATGGAGGATTGCAGTCATTACTGCAAATGGCTCAAGAATATATAGTTCGGTCAGTTCCATTAACTGAGCAATGGAAAAAAAAAAATAGCTCTTACATGAAAGAGGATGTTATTGGATGAAAACAAGATCTATGGAAGCCAGAACTTGCAGTATTAACTCTTTGAGTGCCAGAGAGGTGCAACACAATGTGTTGCATGCCTCTCTGGCACTCAAAGGGTTAACAAGAACTGGGGAAAGGCACTAAGGTATGATAAAGTGGAGATGATGTCTACAGTGAGAGAAACTCCCCAAGTCATATGTTATTCTAAGGAGCCAATGCACTAAGATGTCTTGACTTGAGAGATCTTCGTGTAATGTCTAGGAGGCCTCTCTAGCAATCAGGGGGTAAAAGCCCCCATTTAAATCAGCTGTAATTTGGGGAGTCCTTATTTTCCTCAGCGGTGCAGTTGGTTTGCTCCTGAATAATTTCTGGGTGAGATGAACTAAGGTGTGATAAAACAGAAATAACTTCTCCAGTGGTATTACTTCTCCAGTTCCTATGTTATTTTATGGAAGACTATGCACTAAGATCTCCAAAGTTGGCTCTATAGAATAACATAAGAAGTGGAGAAGTGATATCACTGGAGAAGTCATCTCCACTTTATCACCTCTTTATCACAACTTAGTGCATAATCCCCCCAGTTCTTCTTATTACATCAGCCTAAATAACTATGTACATATTTATTCACATACGATTCCATATCTTTATAGAAATATTTCTCAGTGTTTGTTACTTTGTTTTTTTTTCACAATGGATTAGGTGACTGTTTTAACCCCTAGTGCTAGAGAAATCTCCCAGGCATTTCTATGCAATTTGGAGACAGAGGTGTAACTACAGCGGGTACAGTTGTGATAGGGCCCGTTGGCTCTTTTCTATACAATCATACAAGAATCATATCTTCATTGTTGACTGGTGACATCATCATAAATGACCACTGCCAGCTAGTAAGATAATAATAGACTGGTGAGCTACTTTTACCTTTGCTTCATTAATCCTTTGAAAACCAGACCATGCCTGGAGAGGGATCCAGCCACAGATCACATCCGAAGGCCCAATAGGTTTCTAGATACATCTCTGTTTGGAGACATCTCTAGCATGCAAGGGGTTAAATGGACTCTTTTATGCTTGTCTGAACAGTGATCAGATAATGTTGGAATGTGATTGTTGAACAAGATGTCCTTTAACTCGCTGATCTACTTCTGGAACAATGAGAATGGAAACATTTGCTTGGGAAAAATGCAGCAATGCATTTGATAGACAGAGCCAGATTTATATCTTTTGGTGCCCCAGGGCAAAGTACTCTAAGGCCGAGAGCCACTAAAGGTCAATGACGTGGCGATATGATTTTATCGATGTGTTCAAAGCACTTAGACTTTTCGATTTAGACACACAACGCCATATGCAGTAAAATTTAGGGATGCAAGGGAAGGGGAGGAGAAGGACCCCATTAGCATACAGGGTTGTCGAGCTGCTGTCAATGTGGAAGGGATGCCTTCCCTTGCACATCACCAGCAATAAGACAATCCTGAAGTCGGAGAGCGTTCTCTGTGCTGCCCCATGTGATCAGTAGGGGAGTGGAGAGGATCCTTTCAGCATGTATAGACAATAACAGTCCTCAGATTGGCTGCTCAGTATTAAAGTAGGAACTTGCTCATCCGAGCGTGGTCTAGAACAAAACTTTGCAAAGCATGAGAGACCTCTCTAGCATTCAAGAGATTAAAGTGGCTTTATCATGTATACACTTTACCTCCGCTATCGCTTTCTCCCACTAATATATTGCCAAAAATATTGGTAAAATGTATTTCACTTCCACTGTGTGTAAATTATACCTAAGTTATTGTCCAACCAGAATAGGAACAGTGCGGCCATGTTGATGATTGGTTAATTTTGAATGTCAGCGCTCTCCCTCCCTGGAGATGTCAGTCTTCTATGTAAAGACTGCTCCTTCTTAGTTTTCTATGTTGATGTGTTAAAGGTTGAGGGAGGGATTATAAAACAGGGGTGAGGTAATGTGAAGCCGTGCGGTACTGCATGTACCTCAGCAAGCCTCAAAGGGACGCCACGAGGTACATTTTTATATTCCTAATATCTTGGAATCTATAACGATTTTAACAAAAAAAAAAAAAAAAAGCAAATACAGATAACTTTAATAGAGGAACAGATTAACATTTACTTTAGCTGAGGTGAAAGTTCCACTTTAAAATCACCATTTAACCCTTTGAGTGCCAGAGAGGTATCTCTCTTAAACTCAAAGGGTTCAATTAATAGGAATGTTTATGTTTTTTCCCAAGATGCGGGTGATTTTCCTCCGAATTGCTTCAGTTCCAATTAATACATCAGCCTCACAGTTATTTAAAGGGATAGTACTGCTTGAAAATAAATTTATTCTGTGTTGTAGCCCTTAAAAAACATTAAAAACGACATAAGTCTTATATCCCAAACCTTTATGGTTTGGGAGATATTAGCAAGTAAAATTAATAATATTAAAAGTAAAGTTCCCTTTTCTTGGCTGTTTTAGCCAAGTCTGCCATCTAGTGGACAGATTTGGAATCCGGTCCACAGATCAGCCGGCAGCTCTTTAGTAGTGCCAAGATCACGATCTTTAAAAAGAACTACTTCATTGGAACTGTTTATAGACTAAGGAGATCCTATTATTATTCTTTATTTATATAGCACCAACATATTCCGTAGCGCTGTACAATAGGGAATGGACATACAGAGATATTAAATAGTACAAATCAAATGTGGAGAACAGAAGGATCAGAGGGCCCTGCTCGTGAAAGCTTACAGTCTAGTCCATGGTTCTCAACTCCTGTCCTCAGGACCCACTAACAGGCCAGGATTTGATGATTTCCTTGTTAGAGCACAGGTGAGTTAATCAATGTGAATGAGCCTCTGATCACCACACCTGTGCTCTAGCAGAGAAATCCCTAAGTCCTGGCCTGTAAGTGGGTCCTGAGGACAGGAGTTGAGAATCACTGGTCTACAAAGTGTGCATGGCTTGCAAGCACACTTTGTAGACCATTCCAATGAAAAAATTATTTTTAAAGATCGTGATCTTGGCACTGCTGAAGAGCTGTGGCCGGTCTGCGGACCGGATTCCAAATCTGAAGGCTTGAGCAGTGATGTCACTTCAGGGGAAACTTTACTTGCTAATATCTCCCAAACCATAAAGGTTTGAAAGGTAAGACTTATATCATGTTTAATGTTTTTTTAAGGGCTACAATATAAAATAAAAGTATTTTCAAGCAATACTATCCCTTTAAGGCAAGCTGCTAGCTTTTCCAAAGCGATGTGCCCAACAGTCTTTAACCCCTTTCCAATGTGTTCAAGATGTCTCTAGAACCCATGGAGTTAATGTGCTGAAATGAATATGGCCCAGAAAGGTGTGTAAAGCATTGCTTCACAATACTATGTACACTGTGGTCTTTATAGGGTTAAGAAAATCCTTACTGGTCAGTAGAAAACAATAATTCGATCATACATGGGGATTTGTTTTGTTTTTCCAGAAAATAAAAACAAAAATTAGAGGATTTGATCAGAGGGCTGTGTGAGGGGGATGAGAGAGGATTTGTAGGGTAATAAATTCAGCCTGGATTCCCACAAGAGGTTTAGTGAGGGGGGGATTAGAGGGTAATTGCCAAATTCAGCACGAGGACAGGAAAGTAGATTATGTGAAGAACAACACCTCCAGCACAGGAGTTATATCACTTGTTTATAGCAAGGACTTAATATATGGGGCAATAGGAGATGTCATGTGAAGGGGTTACATGGAACAATATGTGGAGTCATAGGAAGGGGTTATTTGGGGCAATAGGATAAGATAAAGGCATACCTGGGAACTCTCCAGATCTTCCCCGGAGTCTCTGATTTTTACGGTTAAACCTTTGAGTGCCAGAGGGGTATGCAATGCATTGCATACCCCTCTGGTACTCAAAAGGTTAATTACCGGGTTTCCCCGGGACAGAGGATGATTCTCTGGCTGCAGTGTGTTTCCTGTGAAGTTCTGCCCACATCTCCTCCTTCTCACCTCTGTTCCACCCTCTTCCCAGACCAATCTTGGTTAAGCCCCGACCACCCAGATAAGCCACACCCACTGTGTGATGCAAATCGCATCACTAACTTAAACCTGGTCACAGCCCATGAGCCGTCTCTCCAGGAGCGCCACAGATGGAAGTTCATCGGTATGGTTATATGGAGCAGTTAGACAGAGAAACAGGGAGGAATCACAGGAAGAGGTTATACGTAGGAAAATGCTGACTTATATTGCAGTTATATAAAGCAATTGGAGAAGTGATAGGGAACACTTACATAGAGCAGTTATATCAGGGATGGTCAATATAAGGCTCTACATTGTACTGAAATACTGTGAGCCAAGCAGCAGAAATTCTCTTTCAGTTAAAGGAGCAGTAAACTTTTTTTATGAAAAAATATATAGTGTAGGGATTTTCCTATTGAGTAAAATAAGGGTACTCCCACTGCCGAGAGATTTATATTTCTAGAGTTATTACAGTTTAAACTCATGTTTTTTTACATTAGCAGTGCCCTCTAGTGGTCAAATTCTAATTAGTTTTTCTGTTAGATTCTAATGGAGAGGAAAGTCAGAAGAGTCAGAGATATACAGTTCTCCATAGAATGTGATAGAAACTGCCTGTCACTTCCTGTCAGTTAGAACTATCAGGAAGTAAACACAGTAAATTCACTTCCTGATTATTTAAAGTGCTATAAATTTTGAATAAAACATCTGACAGCAGTGGGAGCTCCCTTTAATTTATTTATTTTATTTATTATTTTATTTATTTATTCAGCAGGAAATGCTCTGTAAATATGTGTTTTCATAAAAAAAAGTTTACTGCTCCTTTAAAGGGATAGTAATGCTTAAAATGTAAAAAAAAAATATGTTGTAGGGTTTATCCCCCTGAGTAAAACAAGAGTACTCCCACCGCTGAAAGGGGTTTCATTCAAAAGTTATTAATTTTCAAAGTTGAATTTTTTAGGTGCAATATAACAGTGGCCTGAAATTGTACAGTGGCGCTGTTGCTACACCATCCTATGGACAGCTCTGGTCCCGTGACCATAAATCTCCATAGGATGGTGTAGCAACAGCGCCACTGTACAATTTCAGGCCACTGTTATATTGCACCTAAAAAAATTCAACTTTGAAAATTAATAACTTTTGAATGAAACCCCTTTCAGCAGTGGGAGTACTCTTGTTTTACTCAGGGGGATAAACCCTACAACATATTTTTTTTTACATTTTAAGTATTACTATCCCTTTAAGCTCTTTCACATTGGTGACTAAAACATGGCAGTAATCGTGCCACATTTCAATTACCCATGTTTTTATACTTACTTTTCATGCATTCCCATTGCAATCCTGTTGTTAGGGGGCTATGGGTGTAAGTGTGTGTGTATGAAGGTGGTCTGCGTGGCTCCTGTTTATCCTCTATTGCACCAGGGATGCAAACGATAAGAAAAGGAAAGAGCTGCATGTTCTTGCAATGTCTTTCTAATCATTTAGCTTAGCTGCCATACCAGAGTTTGGGCTTGTTCACATAGGCTAAATTACACATTATCCACAATTCTGAGCTAATGACCAAAACCAGAACGATGAGCCTTCATTCAGATTGATCACAAAGGAGATTATCGCCTTGTGTGATGCAGCCTAATACAGCTTTCTGTAACGTCCATGTTTTCCATGCAAAATGTAGGGATGTTGCTGTGCTGAAGATCTGCATGACAGCACATGAGTGCCCGTATAGATCATCCACATGGAGAGATGGTTTAAAGCTCCATATGGCCCTATCCAAGGTACCAATTTGGTTCCCCCACATCTCTTGCTTCTGACACAGAGTGCTGCTAGCAGGTACTGGCATTGTGGGTCTAATGGAAGTGGGTGCAACTGCATGATGCTAGTCTTTCAACAAAAAGGACATCTGACACAAGATGTTAGCAGCAGCAACAGCAGGCCTCTGTCTGTGACCCAGCACTTGCAGCCAGGGCCTCTCATACTGCCAAGAGGTCTAGGCAAAAAGCTCAGTAGTACTGTGCCTTGCACCCAGGGTGCCATCTCTTTTAGCTCACAAGTGCCATCATACAGGTCTTGCCAAAATGACAGTCCAGCCAATAAACGCCAGACAATTCTCCTCTGAATAAGAGAAACAGCTAACCCCAGATGTATGTTTGGACCTTCTTGTGCCTCGTCGGTGAGGTGCAGCTGATCCTTCTAGGCACTTGTGAGTGAGGGATCATCTGGGGTTAGCTGTTTCCCTTGTTCAGAGGAGAATTGTCTGGCGTTTAGTGGCTGGACTGTCGTTTTGGCAAGATCTGTATGATGTGCTTCAGAATATTTCTTCTCTGAGTATGGCACTTGTGAGCTAAAAGAGATGGCACCCTGGGTGCAAGACATAGGGCCATATGTTCAAAGAAGTAGCGAAATAGCTTTTGTCGTTTGTAACGACTTTTCAAAGTACAGCGTTGTTGGGATAATTAATATTTTCAGAAAGTGTCGGTTGTGATTGGAAATATGTTGTTCGTCCTGACTGAAATTATCGTATGGAACGACAAAAAATGTCTTAACTAAAGACAAAAATGTCTTTAAAAATGTCTTAACTAACGAAAAAATGTCTTAACTAAAGACAAAAATTCCCTCCACTTTTTTCTTAACGTACAAATTTTGTCTTTTGAAAGACATTTTTTTGTCATTAGTTACGACAAATTTTCTTTTCCTCTATACGATACTGGAGAATAGTTTAGCCATGCCCTTGCCCTGCCCCTTTGCCCGTCAGTTCTAGAGTTGTGTCGTACACAACGGACATTACTCGTTTTTTATCGTATACTCTATAGAAAATATGTCGTTCATGCATTCAATGACTTATTTTTGTCTTTCATACGACAGTTTCTTGTCGTTATCCCTTTGAGCATATGGCCCATAGTCCTACTAAGCTTTTTGCATACTTTTCAAGCTCATGAGCCTAGTTGAGCATCTCTGACTTCTTATTCAAGAAAAAAAGAGAAAAGGAGCGCCAATGGTGCAGTATCATTAATGCAACCTAGAATCATTAAACAGTCTCATTATATACTCACATTGAGTTGTTGCCAGAAACTTGATACCAAGATTACTAGCTCACAGACTTAGGGAGACTTTGACCCCTTCTCCATTCAGGTAATCACCAGGGTCAGTCAAGTATTGACAGACGGAGGCTCAAACTTTATGGACTTTCATAAAAATGTAATAACATTCACAAATAAAATGCACCTTTAAAAATACACAGGTTCTTAACACTACGCGTTTCGTGGCTGTGACAATGCCACTTTATCAAAGCAAGACAATCACCTAGTGTAATACTGAAAAATGTTGTGTTTTTTTGGTCCTCGGACCTAATTGAGTTGAGGCCTAATCATCACTGGCCCTTTAACCCTTTGAGTGCCAGGGGGTATGCAACACATTGCTCTGCATTGTGTTGTGTACCCCTCTGGCTTTTAACCCCTTAATGACCAATGACTGTCCTGGCACATCATTGGTTGGTGTGCGATAAGGACCCATGACGTGCCAGGACCGTCATGGATTTCAGGGCTCCCCATGCGACAGCACTCCATTCGGGGAGCTCTGATTCTGTTCGAATTAAAAAAAAAAATGGTCCGTGGTCCTTAAGTGCCAGCCGTGTGCACACAAGGCCGGTCCTTAAGGGGTTAAAGGCTTAACAATCTTGTGTATAGTTTATCTCGCCTGTCAGTGCTTGGTGTGAGTCAGTCATGGAAAGAAAGTTCAAGATAAGCAATGAAGATTAAATAGTTTTTACAAGGAACTTACGATTTTCAGCTACAAATATCAATTACCATCAACCTAACATGTCAGAAATTCCCCTCTGCACGATTACAGATCTACTCATTCACGTATCCAAGCTCTAAACATTCTCTGCAATAGGAGTAATCAATTGCTGGACCTCCAGCTCTTGGAAACTACAACTCCCATCATTTCAAACTAGCCAATGGCAGGCTGGAGATGATGGGAGTTGTAGTTCCCAACAGCTGGAGAACCTACAATTGACTAAGACAAAAAGAAAAGGGAAGGAGAGAAAGGGGAGCCTCATAGAGTAGCATTCTCGTATATCAATTTGACCTCCAACCAGTCCCTACATGAGGGTACTCACATAGATCAGTGGTCTATCACACACATATGAGAGCTAGACAAGAATAGCAGGTGAAAGATATTCTTAATCCACTTTCACTTTGGTCAGCTCCTCCAGAATCACACAGCTGCTCATGTTGACCACCAGGAACCACACAAAATGATCGCCTCGATGGACCCAAAAATGAGACAGAAAAGGCAGTGCAAGTAGGCTAACTTGATACTGAGAGCGCTATAAACATTGATTCGGAAATATTCAATATCAGTACTCACGGAGCTGTTTGTATGTTTGCTGTGATTTATCGACTAAGCTTGTAGTGGTTTGATAAAGTAGCAGTTAAAAGCTACGAAACGCGTTCCATTTGTGTTAAACACCCACATGCAAAAAAGTTTTAAATAAATATTTTTGATATATTCAGCACGCTTAGAAAGTTTATTCTTCTAACAACCCTCTGTGGTTTATTACTACAATTAACCCTGTGGATACTGGCAACTACTAGCTTAGAACTGAGAGTTTGCTGCTTGAGCAGGGACAAGTATATTCTCCCTGCATGTGATGCCGGTGTATTGGAGACACCGGGGAGATCACCCCCATGACTTCTGATATTGAATATTCCTGAATCAATGTTTATAGTGCTCTGAGTATCAAGTTTGTCTACTTGCACTGCCTTTTTTCTGTTACAACTGACTAACACTGTATCACGGTGCCCGTGCTTTCCTGTCACTCTCTGAGCTGGAGCGCATCCATTGAAGGATGCTGATTGGCCCGCCCAGGGTGTTCCTTTTTATGGAACGCCAGGGCACCTGTCAGGTGCCCTTTCGTGGTGTTCCTGTGTCTGCGATATTTTGCTGTGTTCCTGTATTCCTGTGTACCGACCCGGCTCGTCTGACTACTCTATGTTCCTGCTCCGTGATTGACCCGATTCTGGCTGACGTTCCTGCTCCGTGATTGACTCGATTCTGGCTGACGTTCCTGCTCCGTGTTTGACCCGGTTCTGGCTGACTTCCTGCTCCGTGATTGACTCGGTTCTGGCTGACGATCCTGCTCCGTGATTGACTCGGTTCTGGCTGATTTCCTGCTTCGTGATTGACCCGGTTCCGGCTGACTATCCTGCTCTGTGATCAACAGATACTGGCTGACGTTCCTGCTCCGTGATTCCTCTGCATTCATCTGCCGCCTGGCGACATTGTGAGCCTGCTCACAGTTAGCACCAACTGATCTCACTCTCTTTCCCTGTGGCCTCCGCTTCTGAGCCTGTTGGTTTCTTCCGTTACTGAGCCGAGAGATTACTGCTGAGCTGTACCTTTGTGTCTGAACCTGGTTTAACACTGCTGTGCCTATTGCTTCCGTTTAACCGAGCCGTTGCATACACCTGCCAAGCTTGTTGCCTCCGTTACCAAGCCCCTCTTACATTGCTGAGCATTTTTCCGTTATACCGAGCCTAGCTATACATTGCAGAGTCTCTATCTGTTGGTTGCCGTGATCCGTTACATTGCGCCGCATGGTGCAAAGGGCATTCCTATACTCTGGCAGTGGAAGCTCCGTGTCGGCACCGGAAGGGTGCTTGGCTCCGGTTCTATTTGCTCACTGTGTATGTGTCCATCCATTCGCACTCAGTTGTGCGTGGGCTCAATAGTCAACTTGGGTAGTGCTATCTCCGTTACAGCACCTAAGGGGTGCGAGGCTCAGGTCCCGTTGGCATTCACAGTGTACACTACTACCGCACCAGGGGTGCTTCCTATGTTGGCTCCTTAGGCTCAGGCAGTATCTCTCCGTGTCGCTCACCCCTGTTGGGGCATTGGCTCTCACTACTGTTGGTTACCCCTATCCCAGGGGCATCTCCAGACCGTGGTCTGGCCGTGATTCAGTTGGTCGCTCTGCTGGAGCTAGCTGCTACCTATTTCCTGGGACTGTTGTATACCGGGAGTTGGCTAATCACCATCACAGAGACTGACTACAGATTGGGTATTAACCCTATATTGTGCTTGCTATACTATTCCTGCTATTGTTATATCAAGCCTGTATTTCTCAGTATTGTATTACCGATTTTGGCCCTTAGGGGCGCAGTTCCTCATGTTATTTATTTTTTAATAAAACTGTGTTTTATCTCAAACTCTGAGTGTCAGAAAACCGTAACACACTGCTATAGAATTTTTGGTCTAGAACTATTGTAACCAGTTCTTTTACCCATGGATCTTTACTCATCCCTCTCCTGCATTTTACCACTGACTTGCATGCAGGCATGCCCATGGGAATTCCAGCCAATAACACTGGCTGGTGCCCATGTGAGTAAGCAACTCATTGGTTGTCAACCTCATGTATCACATGTAATCACATAAACACACAATCATATACTGCACACACAAAATTTGCCACCCACAGGTAATTATGCAGTCTGGTACCCACTTGTAATCATGCACATAATCTCCAACCCACACACACACAGTCTGTCATCCACATGCAATCTATACATCCCATGTGTCCCTCTTTAGGAGGGCAGTCCCTCTGTGAGTCCCAAATTCTTCTGTCCATCTTTTAGGAGATCAGACTGTGTGGTGTGTGTATAAGTGTATCACATTGCTCCACAGCAATAAAACTCACATTAATGCTTGTTTATACTACAGTATGTGTGTTTATAAAGTAGCCTATGTAAATAAAATACTTTGGTCTTGCTGTATGTCATTTATCCAGTTGCACAAAAAGGTGTAAATAGGTCATGAAATAATCTAAAAATTCTCAGTAATGTCCCGCCCACAAGCCATGTCACCAGCAACACCAACTAATCACGTTTCCCTCTTTGGCCATTTGAAATGTTGGGAGATATGTTAATCACAAACATGCACTGTCTGTCAACCACATGTAACATAGGTTAATTGTGCACACACTCATGTAACCACGCATACAATATTTGGCATCCACAGGTAATCACACACATGTATATGGGGTGCCGTTTGTAAAGCTTGCAGCATATGTGCTACAAAACTAATGTTGTCCATTGAATGTTCTTATACATATCACAGAATAGATTGTTGCTTACAAAATTTGCTAAGATATTCCACAAAATGCATTGAGTTGACCAAAGTTTTTAACCAAATAAATGTGGTACAAATAACATGTCAGCCAGTTCACCAAATTGATGAATGTGTGACCAAATACGCAACCCCATACATGAATAGTCTGGCAACACTTAATCACACACGTGTTATCACACATTAATACGTATACAAAAAACAAACTGTTTATCCAGATATATTCATACACAAACATTCTGGCACCAACATGTAATCACACCCATGTACAGTCTGAGACCCACATGTAACCACATACATATACAGTCTGGAATCTACATGTCATCACACATATGTACATCTGGCACACACATGTAATCACATACATTCTCATTCTTGGTATATAAGCTTTATCATCTAACTGCCCAGGGGAATTTATCTTTGGTTTAATTTTTTTAAATACTGTCAAGTAAGGACTTACTCTGTAGATTACATCTATCATCTTAAATCAACACAGGAAATTTTGAAAGAATTTTCAAAAATACCTAGAATTGTTTTAAATAATTTAACCTCAGGGCTAGACAACAGCGAAGAGCGATCCAGAGAGGCCATATGCAGAGGGTGTAATATAAAGGAATATGTTCATGTAAGTTGGAGAAGGAATGTAGTATTGATACTGATTGTCATATGCTGGTTTTGTGTGTGGCATGCTATATAGATTTATCTAGAGGCAGGGGGTTAATGAGTAAAAAGAAAGAAGAAAATGCACATTGACAGGTCACAGCTGCAAACAAGATAAATTTATGAAATGTTGGGAATTTACTGCTGGCAAAGAAATATATTTTTGTCTAACAGAAAGACTATTTTAAAGGGATAGTAATACTTGTGACGGAACTGTGGCGACCATGGGAGATATTGGTGTGTTAGAGATATGGGATCTCATGTCTTCAGACTATTTCTACCCAAAAGACAAACACCCAATGACTGAGCTTAGCCATAGTTGATTCCAGTACATTGCTGGAGTGCAGAGATAGTGGGGGGTTGGGCTTTGATTCCACTCTACTCCAGGCCTGTGCTAAGGAATGTTAATTGATTCCTGCTGTGCTTCCTTGACCAATCAGAGGCGGTTATTGATGAGCCAGTTAAGAATGTATGATTTCAAGTCTTAATCTGCATTCTTATCCTGATAAGGATGCTGGTGGCTGATTGGTCAAGCATAGAAACACTGTCCCAAGTATTCGTTTGCATGCTGATCTAGATAAGAGTCTCTGTAGTGTATATAAGCTGTGTGTTTGAGTCAATAAAAGAGAGTTCTTCCCTTCATCAAGTCTCGGCTGATGTTTGGGAACAGGAGGGTCAGTTTACTATTGGAGTGTTATTCTGAGGGAGAAAGGAACTATAACAGAGGTATCCAGCTTATGATACAAGGCGTCACGTTACAACTGGTGGCAAGCGGCGGGATTCGGCTTATCCCAAGGAACTGAAACTGAGACCAGCATCCAGGGGGAGATATAGCCGCTGGCTTGACCCCGGTCTCAGCAACGCAGAGAGCAGTGGATGGAGCAACAGCGAAACTGAGACCAACATCCAGGGGGAGATATAGCCGCTGGCTTGACCCCGGTCTCAGCAACGCAGTGAGCAGTGGATGGAGCAACAGCGAAACTGAGACCAGAATCCAGGGGGAGATATAGCCACTTGCTTGACCCCGGTCTCAGGAACGCAGCGAGCAGTGGATAGAGCGTAGGTTCACCTGAACCGGAGGAAGCAGTATTGCGGCGGGCTTAGCGAAGCCCTGGAGGATCTGCTGGAGTCCAGAGTGCAAGGGGGCCCCAACCTGTGGATGGCCAAAGCAACTTGAATATCCTAGAACTTGGAGTACTAGTATCCAGTGCATTGGGAGGTACCTGGGATCTTGCCTGTGGAACATGGCAAATCTAGGACCAATGGGAGCTGTTAAGTCCAACTGGAGACGAATTGAGAAGCTGGTGGCATTGCGATGGCCGCTTCTGGGAGACAATCCTCTGCTGGATTGGGAGGACAGCATGGACTGCTTTGTGAAGGTGGAAAGTAAGCTACAGGATCAGTATATCGCCCTGTACCGGAAAGCAGAGCAGAAGTATTACAGCAGGATCCGCCCCTCTTGTTCTGCTGCAGGCAATGGATACAATGGCCCAGGAGTAGGATGGGAGGCCATCTGTGTCGACCCCAACTTTGGCAGCAAGGAGGAGAGTAGGTTTTGGGAAATCAGGGATGCCCGGGAGGAGATGATGGGGTTCCAGAATACCCCTGAGCTAGCAGAGGAGCTGGAGGACCTGGTGGAGCAAGAGTGGCATCTGGAGCGAGCTTACCAAGGCCTTATCCGGAAAGTTGCGAGGCATACGGGGGAGGGACCATGGGCAGCCCCCCCATATACTATACCGCAGGAAGACGTGGCCTGGCTGGCCAACCCGCCCTGGGATGGAGGCTCCGACCTTGGAATCGAACAGTCCTTTGAGTCCTGTGACCCGGTGGGGTGGAGAATGAGGAATCTACTGCCCCACCTAGGACCCAATCTGTCGGAAGAGACGGTTGCCCAACTTAAACTGTCGGTCGAGCAACAGTACTTTCAAGACATCTAGAGCCCCTGGGTTCCCCATGCTGGGGGAGTGAGACAGTGATACACACCAGCCCCTTTGTTACCCCGGACCTGAGGAGTGGGAATTCGCTGCTCCTCAGCCCCAAGAATGCCCCTGTACCAGGGGATGGGACAACCACCCCCCCTGGTGGACATTTGGCCCCTTCCCCTGTTTTTCCTACTGTTGTGAGTGAGAGAGAGCTCACCAGCAGCCCCAAGAAGATGCTCCCTTTGTTAATGGACACTGCCCTGGAGAAGGAGCAATGTGTGCTCTCCAGGGGCACGGTTGATATGACCCTGAGGAATGGGACTGCGGTCTTCCTCAAGGCAGAGAATGGCCCTGCGGTTTGTGGCCTGAAAGAAGAGGACCCCAGCAGACTGAAGGAGAACAGTGCTGCTGACCCTCTTGTTGATCCTATGGACTGTGAACTGGTGGGTGGGAATGCGTTCCCCACCAGCCCCCCTGTGAACCCTGGCCTGGTGAGTAGGAGTGAGCTCCACAGGGCCTGGGAAACCCCTGTTGCTGTGGATGAGACGCAGGTCCCCACCAGCAGCCCCTGTCCTTCCCCTTTATTATTGGATACTGCCCTGGAGAAAGAGAAATGTGTGCTCTCCAGGGGCGCAGATGTTATGGCCCTGAGGAATGGGACTGCGGTCTTCCTCAAGGCAGAGAATGGCATTGGAGTTTGTTGCCTGGAAGAAGATGACCCCAGCCGACTGAAGGAGAAAAGTGCTGCTGACCCTCTTGTTGACCCTATGGACTGTGAACTGGTGGGTGGGAATGCGTTCCCCACCAGCCCCCCTGTGAACCCTGGCCTGGTGAGTAGGAGCAAGCTCCCCAGGGCCTGGGAAACCCCTGTTGCTGTGGATGAGACTCAGGTCCCCACCAGTAGCCCCTGTCCTTCCCCTTTGTTATTGGATACTGCCCTGGAGAAAGAGAAATGTGTGCTCTCCAGGGGCGCAGATGTTATGGCCCTGATGAATGGGACTGTGGTCTTCCTCAAGGCAGAGAATGGCCCTGGAGTTTGTTGCCTGGAATAAGAGGACCCCAGCAGATGGAAGGAGAACAGTGCTGCTGACCCTCTTGCTGTACATGTGGACTGTGTACTGGTGGGTGGGAGCGAGCCCACCAGCCCCTATGTGACCCCTGTCCTGGTGGTTGGGAGCGAGCCCACCAGGCCCTGTGAAACATTGGCTGTGATGAGTGGGACAACAGCCCTCATCAGCAGTCCAAAGCCTGTTGCCCCTTTTCCTGATACCCCAGCCTTGGTGAGTGGGACCACGGTCCTCACCAGGGATGCCCTTGTTGCCCCTGGATCTGTTGACCCCAGCCTGGTGGGTGGGAAGTCATTCCCCACCAGGCCAACTGTTGATCCAGCCTGAGGGAGGGGGACCACCGTGCTCCCTAAGGAAGTTGGGAGTTGCCCCAGTTTTACCAGCAGCCCACAGTCTGTTTGTCCTGGATTGGTGAGTGGGAGTGCGCTCCTCACCAGTCCTCTGGATGCCCCTACCCTGAGCAAAAGAGTCCCCAGTGTTTCCAGTAGCCCTTTGGATGTTGCCTCAGCCCAGGAGAGTAGGAGCAGCATCCTCTCCTGTTCCCGTGGGGTACTTGCCCAACCAAAAGGGGGAGATGTCCCCAGCGTCCACCAAGGTGACCCCCAGGCCATTGGGAACCCAGAGACACTGTTGCCAAAAGGAGGTCCACCTTATAGACTGGCTATGGACCCTGAGCCACTGGACCCAGACCCAGGAGGGTCTGACCCCAGCTCTGCCTGGAGCCTGGCCCAGGAGAGACCTCCCAACTTAGTGACAGCCAGAACCAAGAGGTACACGTTTCACTGGCCCAGGATCAAGGACCCCAGTTTTACTCCTGGCCCCGGACACGGGGCTTGTTTATTCTTTCCAGACCCCAGGACTGTAGGGGCTGGCTGGGGACAAGACTTTTGGGACAAGTACTGTTGTGGACATGGCACTACCAGATTATGTGTCCACTCCGGACAGCAGCGAGCTGACCCGTGTGGATCATGCTGTGGCTGTCGGAGGTGGACAAGGGGGAGATATGTGACGGAACTGTGGCGACCATGGGAGATATTGGTGTGTTAGAGATATCGGATCTCATGTCTTCAGACTATTTCTACCCAAAAGACAAACACCCATAGACTGATCTTAGCCATAGTTGATTCCAGTACATTGCTGGAGTGCAGAGATAGTGGGGGGTTGGGCTTTGATTCCACTCTACTCCAGGCCTGTGCTAAGGAATGTTAATTGATTCCTGCTGTGCTTCCTTGACCAATTAGAGGCGGTTATTGATGAGCCAGTTAAGAATGTATGATTTCAAGTCTTAATCTGCATTCTTATCCTGATAAGGATGCTGGTGGCTGATTGGTCAAGCATAGAAACACTGTCCCAAGTATTCGTTTGCATGCTGATCTAGATAAGAGTCTCTGTAGTGTATATAAGCTGTGTGTTTGAGTCAATAAAAGAGAGTTCTTCCCTTCATCAAGTCTCGGCTGATGTTTGGGAACAGGAGGGTCAATTTACTATTGGAGTGTTATTCTGAGGGAGAAAGGAACTATAAAAGAGGTATCCAGCTTATGATACAAGGCGTCACGTTACAATACTTAAAATGTAAAAAAAATATGTTGTAGGGTTTATCCCCCTGAGTAAAACAAGAGTACACCCACTGCTGAAAGGTGTTTCATTCAAAAGTTATTAATTTTCAAAGTTGAATTTTTTAGATGCAATATCACAGTCGCCTGAAATTGTACAGTGGCGCTGTTGCTACACCATCCTATGGAGATTTATGGTCCAGGGACCAGAGCTGTCCATAGAATGGTGTAGCAACAGCACCACTGTACAATTTCAGGCCACTGTGATATTGCACCTAAAAAATTCAACTTTGAAAATTAATAACTTTTGAATGAAACACCTTTCAGCAGTGGGTGTACTCTTGTTTTACTGAGGGGGATAAACCCTACAACATATTTTTTTTTACATTTTAAGTATTACTATCCCTTTAACCCCTTGGATAGTAAAGATGTCTCCAAGGCATTACAAAACACTCCACCAGAGGCATCTTAAGCACCCACAGGATTTAATAGCTTTGAGTGCCAGGGAGATATCAATCTAATTGCAATGCAAGGGGGGACATTATGCATTAAGGAGTGATAAAGAGGTGATGCAGTGGAGATGACCATAGCTGGGAACTCTCCGGATCTGCCCCGCAGATTCTGTTTTTTGCTGTCGATTACTGGGTCTCTGGGGCAGAGGCTGAATCTCCGGATGTGGAGAATTTCTAATGAAACTCTGCCCACTTCTGCTCCTTCCCAGTCTGTTCCTCCCATTTCCCTCCCACTTCTCTACCCTGTTCCTCATACTTTTTCACATGTCTGTTAAGCCCCACCCCCACTCGTGATTAAGCCCTGCCCTTTTTTGCAGCTAATCATGTCCTTTATCTCCCCCAGTGGCACCACAGGCACAAGACAAAGTTCCAAGGTATGGAGATGACATCTCCAGTGATATCACTTCTCCAGTTCCTATGTTATTCTATAGAGGCTATGCACTAAGATCTCCAAAGCTGGAGAAATCTTAGTGCATTGGCTCCACAGAACTTAGAGAAGTGATATCACTGGGAAAGTCATCCTCACTTTATCGCCTGTTTATCACACCTTAGTGCATCTCCCCCAAAGTATATAGTACTGCTGTGCCCTGGGTAAAGCATAGAGGGCCCATGGATGCTAGAGAGGTCTCCAACGCATTGCAGAGCATTCATGGGATTAAAACAAATCACTGCCTCAAATGCACCTGTTTCTATAAGCAAGTAATCAAGCTTACAGTAGCTTCACATAATTTTGAGACTGCATTAACTTTAGAGAATTCTACATTTACCAACATTAGCTTGACAAAACACTGAGTTTTTTTTACCCGTTTCACACATTGATCACACCAGTGGTTCTCAACCAGGGTAACGTGGCACTTTGGTGTGCCTTGGGCATCAACTTAGGGCTCTGCTTTTTATTTAGTAAACCTAAAACCAAAGTGTGAATACTGAGTTTCAAATGTATATTTATGTAGGTTATTATACAAATACTCTTCTTTTGTCATTCTGATTGTGAGATCAAATAGTAATTGTATATACATTTACACACCTGGGATCTGTCCCAGAGACTATGGTTTCTAGACTTAATTACCAGGTTTAATGGGACAGAGGCCGATTCCCGGGCTTTGGTGAGTTTCTCGGTTAATCCTGCCCGCTTCTCATCCATTCTTTCCAGTTCCCCCATTCTGAAAATGAAACCGCACCTTTCCTCCTCTCAATCCTACCCTCCTGATCAAAGTCCCACCCACTTTATAACACAACTAGTTGAACAGCCCGTTACACGGGCCACAGTGCCTCTGGCAGCCAGTCGCGGGGCAGTCACGCGCAGTGGAGACTGCCCGCGCCACGGCTGATACAGAGCTGGACGCTCCTTCGGAGCGCCCAGCTCTGTATCAGCCATGGCGCGGGCAGTCTCTACTGCGCATAACTGCCGCACGGGCAGCAGTGTCTACTGCGCATGTCGGGCGTTACACACGATTTAGTGAATTATTATATGGGATGTGCCTTATTCTGACAGGCCCATTCCCAGCTTATGAACCCGCTTCAGAGGATCCAAAGAAGAAAGAGGGAGATTTGTAAAAGTGGAGCTAAGACAAAATAAGCGTTAAAATGGCTGTAACAGAGTGTCCGATATTTATAAACATAATAATGCCAGTTTAAGAGGACTAAATGGTGTGTAGTATTTTTTTTGTAAAATGGAGTAACGACTTTTGTAAAAAGTTGCGCAGTGAATTTATAAAGAAATGTCACTAAGTGAGACAATTCTGTGACAGACTTTTGCCAGAATATTAACACCAGGTAAATACTGTACTTAGAAGGATAGTAATACTTCATTTTTACTATCCCCCATGTTGTAGCCCTTAATATTCTGAATTCAACAATACCAGCGGCATCTCTCAAACCTTTAGGGTTTGAGAGATATCCACTTTCAGAGTTCCCTCTTTTTGCCTTTCCCTGACGTCAGCATTATAGCTAAGAGCAGGGGAATCTTCTCAGTGATCAAGAGGCGGCTCTGAAGCAGAGCTGAGATTGCGTTATAGAAACAGAAATCCATCACTATAATGGTCTTCTACGTGTGCTTGGTTTGCAAGCACACGTAGAAGAGCATTTTAGTGAAGAATTTCTGTATCTATAACGAGATCTCAGCTCTGCTGGAGAGCCGCCACCGGTCCCGGGACTGGATTCCCCTTCTCTCAGCTACAACACTGACGTCAGGGGAAAGGCAAAAAGAGGGAACTTTGAAAGAGGACATCTCTCAAACCATAAAGGTTTGAGAGGTGCCAATGGTATAGTTGAATTCAGAATTTTAAGGGCTACAACGTGGGGGATAGTAAAAATGAAGTATTACTATCAATTTAAGCATTCCAGTCATTAAAACCAGCATAATAATGCCATATTTATAAAAACGCCTTTAATCATTTAGAAATCAGACCTGACGTTCTCTCCGCTTGCCATGCCTTAAGGACAGTTCTTTAAAAAGTAAAAAAGAATGTTGTTTATAAATCTCCCCCAAAGTTCCTAGGTATGGTTATGTATTTTTATCCAATCATTACACCCTTGACATACTACATAAAACAGAGTGCTCTGAAAATTACAGACAGTGTGTTAGGTGTCCTTTGAGCAAATAATTAAACATTCAAACTGATCTAAAAAGGATTTTTCATCCCTTGAATGATTAGAGGTCTTCAATGAATCACTTGAGACCTATCTGGTATTCATGGGGTTAAAGTCACATTTATCAATAGTAAATTTGGGGATTTTTTTCATCCCCTACAGTGCAGATAGTATGCAACCAAAATTGCTCCAGTTTGCTTTTATACATATGGCCCTGCGGTCAAGTTCTATGACAATCAGGATAACTCCTTGGGATGCGCTAAGGTGTGATAAAGAGGTGATAAAGTGGGGAATACTTCTCCAATTATATAACTTCTCTGATTCCTATGTTATTCTATAGAGCCGATGCACTAAGATTTCTCAAGTGGGAGAGCTCTTAGTGCATAGACTCTATAATATACATAGAAATTGGAGAAGTGATTTCCCTGGAGATGTCATCTCTACTTTATCACCTCTTAGTGCATAACTCCCCATTAGTCTGGAAAGCCCCTTCTACTAGCGGCCCCTAGATAGATGCCCACTTTACCCTGTGTTATAACAGCCCTGTCGGGGTCCTATATGTCATAGGAACCACAGTTTACATCAGGAGTGGGCAACCTATGGCTATATAACGGCTGTTGAACTACAGCTACCAACATCCCATTACACTGCTACTTATTGATGGGGATGATGGCAGATGTAGCTCAACAGCAGCAGGAGAGTTAAAGCTTCCTCTTTTTCATCCGCCACCCAAATTGTGGCACATGCTGTAACCCTGGGGCAACCCAGCTGCCCTGTAGGGAACAAATACAAATTCCCATTGATTTATGTGGTCCTTCTAAACTTCTGAGTGCCAGAAGGGTAGCAAATCATTGCATACTTGTCTGGCACTCAAAGGGTTACTTCAGTCTCAGGCAGTTCCCACAGTAATAGCTGAACCATTGATTGAGTCCCAGTGATCATATGAGAAGATCCTCAAAACCTGCACCATTTGGATAGCATGATGACAGGTTTGAACACCCAGGGGTGGACTGACAGGACCCAGGGCCCCTGGTCCAAATAGAGGCCCAGCCATCCAGTACCCCCTGGTGCTGTGTGTGTGTGGGGGTACTGGATGGCCTGGTGATGTGTGGAGGGGTATTGGATGGCCTGGTGATGTGTGTAGGGGTATTGGATGGCTTGGTGCTCTTTGGGGGGAGTACTGGATGGTCTGGTGCTGTGTAAAGCGGGGGTATTGGATGGCTTGGTGCTGTGTGTAGGGGTACTGGATGGATTGGTGCTGTGTGTAGGGGTACTGGATGGATTGGTGCTGTGTGTAGGGGTATTGGATGGCCTGGTGTTGTGTGTAGGGGTACTGGATGGATTGGTGCTGTGTGTAGGGGTACTGGATGGCCTGGTGCTGTGTGTAGGGGTATTAGATGGCTTGGTGCTGTGTGTAGGGGTACTGGATGGCCTGGTGCTGTGTGCAGGGGTATTGGATGGTTTGGTGCTGTGTGTAGGGGTATTGGATGGCTTGGTGCTGTGTGTAGGGGTACTGGATGGCCTGGTGCTGTGTGTAGGGGTATTAGATGGCTTGGTGCTGTGTGTGTGTGTGGGGGTATTGGATGGCTTGGTGCTGTGTGTAGGGGTATTGGATGGCTTGCTGCTGTGTGTAGGGGTACTGGATGGATTGGTGCTGTGTGTAGGGGTATTGGATGGCTTGGTGCTGTGTGTAGGGGTACTGGATGGCTTGGTGCTGTGTGTAGGGGTATTAGATGGCTTGGTGCTGTGTGTGTGTGTGGGGGTATTGGATGGCTTGGTGCTGTGTGTAGGGGTATTGGATGGCTTGGTGCTGTGTGTAGGGGTACTTGATGGCTTGGTGCTGTGTGTAGGGGTACTGGATGGATTGGTGCTGTGTGTAGGGGTATTGGATGGCCTGGTACTGTGTGTGGGGGGGTATTGGATGGCTTGGTGCTGTGTGTGTGTGTAGGGGTATTGGATGGCTTGGTGCTGTGTGTAGGGGTACTGGATGGCTTGGTGCTGTGTGTAGGGGTACTGGATGGATTGGTGCTGTGTGTAGGGGTATTGGATGGCTTGGTGCTGTGTGTAGGGGTACTGGATGGATTGGTGCTGTGTGTAGGGGTATTGGATGGCTTGGTGCTGTGTGTAGGGGTACTGGATGGATTGGTGCTGTGTGTAGGGGTACTGGATGGCTTGTTGCTGTGTGTAGGGGTATTGGATGGATTGGTGCTGTGTGTAGGGGTACTGGATGGATTGGTGCTGTCTGTAAGGGTACTGGATGGCTTGGTGCTGTGTGTAGGGGTACTGGATGGATTGGTGCTGTGTGTAGGGGTACTGGATGGCTTGGTGCTGTGTGTAGGGGTATTGGATGGCTTGGTGCTGTGTGTGTGGGGGTATTGGATGGCTTGGTTTTGTGTGTGTGGGGGGGTATTGGATGGATTGGTGCTGTGTGTAGGGGTACTGGATGGCTTGGTGCTGTGTGTAGGGGTACTGGATGGCTTGGTGCTGTGTGTAGGGGTATTGGATGGATTGGTGCTGTGTGTAGGGGTACTGGATGGCTTGGTGTTGTGTGTAGGGGTACTGGATGGATTGGTGCTGTGTGTAGGGGTATTGGATGTCTTGGTGATGTGTGTGGGGGTACTGGATGGCTTGGTGCTGTGTGTAGGGGTACTGGATGGATTGGTGCTGTGTGTAGGGGTACTGGATGGATTGGTGCTGTGTGTAGGGGTACTGGATGGCTTGGTGCTGTGTGTAGGGGTACTGGATGGATTGGTGCTGTGTGTAGGGGTACTGGATGGCTTGGTGCTGTGTGTAGGGGTACTGGATGGATTGGTGCTGTGTGTAGGGGTATTAGATGGCTTGGTGCTGTGTGTGGGGGGGTACTGGATGGATTGGTGCTGTGTGTAGGGGTATTGGATGGATTGGTGCTGTGTGTGTAGGGGTATTGGATGGATTGGTGTTGTGTGTAGGGGTACTGGATGGATTGGTGCTGTGTGTAGGGGTACTGGATGGATTGGTGCTGTGTGTAAGGGTATTGGATGGCTTGGTGCTGTGTGTAGGGGTACTGGATGGATTGGTGCTGTGTGTAGGGATATTGGATGGCTTGGTGCTGTGTGTAGGGGTATTAGATGGCTTGGTGCTGTGTGTAGGGGTACTGGATGGCTTGGTGCTGTGTGTAGGGGTACTGGATGGCTTGGTGCTGTGTGTAGGGGTACTGGATGGATTGGTGCTGTGTGTAGGGGTACTGGATGGATTGGTGCTGTGTGTAGGGGTACTGGATGGATTGGTGTTGTGTGTAGGGGTACTGGATGGATTGGTGCTGTGTGTAGGGGTATTGGATGGCCTGGTACTGTGTGTGTGGGGGGGTATTGGATGGCTTGGTGCTGTGTGTGGGGGGGTATTGGATGGCTTGGTGTTGTGTGTGTGTGTGGGGGTATTGGATGTCTTGGTGATGTGTGTGGGGGTACTGGATGGCTTGGTGCTGTGTGTAGGGGTACTGGATGGATTGGTGCTGTGTGTAGGGGTATTAGATGGCTTGGTGCTGTGTGTAGGGGTATTGGATGGATTGGTGTTGTGTGTAGGGGTACTGGATGGATTGGTGCTGTGTGTAGGGGTATTAGATGGCTTGGTGCTGTGTGTAGGGGTATTGGATGGATTGGTGCTGTGTGTAGGGGTACTGGATGGCTTGGTGCTGTGTGTAGGGGTACTGGATGGATTGGTGCTGTGTGTAGGGGTATTAGATGGCTTGGTGCTGTGTGTAGGGGTATTGGATGGATTGGTGTTGTGTGTAGGGGTACTGGATGGCTTGGTGCTGTGTGTAGGGGTATTGGATGGATTGGTGCTGTGTGTAGGGGTACTGGATGGCTTGGTGCTGTGTGTAGGGGTACTGGATGGATTGGTGCTGTGTGTAGGGGTATTAGATGGCTTGGTGCTGTGTGTAGGGGTACTGGATTGATTGGTGCTGTGTGCAGGGGTACTGGATGGATTGGTGCTGTGTGTAGGGGTACTGGATGGCTTGGTGCTGTGTGTAGGGGTACTGGATGGATTGGTGCTGTGTGTAGGGGTACTGGATGGCTTGGTGCTGTGTGTAGGGGTACTGGATGGATTGGTGCTGTGTGTAGGGGTATTAGATGGCTTGGTGCTGTGTGTAGGGGTACTGGATGGATTGGTGCTGTGTGTAGGGGTATTGGATGGCTTGGTGCTGTGTGTAGGGGTATTAGATGGCTTGGTGCTGTGTGTAGGGGTACTGGATGGATTGGTGCTGTGTGTAGGGGTATTGGATGGCTTGGTGCTGTGTGTAGGGGTACTGGATGGATTGGTGCTGTGTGTAGGGGTATTAGATGGCTTGGTGCTGTGTGTAGGGGTACTGGATGGATTGGTGCTGTGTGCAGGGGTATTGGATGGCTTGGTGCTGTGTGTAGGGGTATTGGATGGATTGGTGCTGTGTGTAGGGGTACTGGATGGATTGGTGCTGTGTGCAGGGGTATTGGATGGCTTGGTGCTGTGTGTAGAGGTATTGGATGGATTGGTGCTGTGTGTAGGGGTACTGGATGGCTTGGTGCTGTGTGTAGGGGTACTGGATGGCTTGGTGCTGTGTGTAGGGGTACTGGATGGATTGGTGCTGTGTGCAGGGGTACTGGATGGATTGGTGCTGTGTGTAGGGGTACTGGATGGATTGGTGCTGTGTGTAGGGGTACTGGATGGCTTGGTGCTGTGTGTAGGGGTACTGGATGGATTGGTGCTGTGTGTAGGGGTATTGGATGGCTTGGTGTTGTGTGTAGGGGTACTGGATGGCTTGGTGCTGTGTGTAGGGGTATTGGATGGCTTGGTGTTGTGTGTAGGGGTATTGGATGGTTTGGTGCTGTGTGTAGGGGTACTGGATGGATTGGTGCTGTGTGTAGGGGTACTGGATGGCTTGGTGTTGTGTGTAGGGGTATTGGATGGTTTGGTGCTGTGTGTAGGGGTACTGGATGGTTTGGTGCTGTGTGTAGGGGTACTGGATGGCTTGGTGCTGTGTGTAGGGGTACTGGATGGATTGGTGTTGTGTGTAGGGGTACTGGATGGATTGGTGCTGTGTGTAGGGGTACTGGATGGCTTGGTGCTGTGTGTAGGGGTATTGGATGGCTTGGTGCTGTGTGTAGGGGTACTGGATGGATTGGTGTTGTGTGTAGGGGTACTGGATGGATTGGTGCTGTGTGTAGGGGTACTGGATGGATTGGTGCTGTGTGTAGGGGTACTGGATGGATTGGTGCTGTGTGTAGGGGTATTGGATGGCCTGGTACTGTGTGTGGGGGGGTATTGGATGGCTTGGTGCTGTGTGGGGGGGTATTGGATGGCTTGGTACTGTGTGTGGGGGGGTATTGGATGGCCTGGTACTGTGTGTGTGGGGGGGTATTGGATGGCTTGGTACTGTGTGTGTGGGGGGGTATTGGATGGCCTGGTACTGTGTGTGTGGAGGGGTATTGGATGGCTTGGTGCTGTGTGTGGGGGGGGGTATTGGATGGCTTGGTGTTGTGTGTGTGTGTGTGGGGGTATTGGATGTCTTGGTGATGTGTGTGGGGGGGTATTGGATGGCTTGGTGTTGTGTGTGTGTGGGGGTATTGGATGTCTTGGTGATGTGTGTGGTGGGGTACTGGATGGCAGGGGGCACAGACCTCTTTTTGGACTATGGGCCCTGGCTCCTACCAGTCCTACCCTGTTCATATACAGAAAAATACCAACCCATCTGTGTCTATGGAATTGTTACACTAATGTAAATGATATGTCCAATCTAAAAGTATATAATAATTAAACATATGGACACAAATCCTTGTATACAATACCACTCATACCCTCCAGCTGGTACTAAGATGCAGTTGGTTTCTCCAGAACTGCAACATTTTTCAGAGCCGCAGTGACATTCTGAAATGCACCAGTACAAACACTGCATATCAGCAGACAAGGCAAGCACTTTGTACACAGACATACAATGAACAAGTCAATGCACACATAACAAAACACCTCTAAGCACGCTATAAACACAAACTAAGCCTGTTGTTTTCATGTAGAAAAACTGGTACCACGGGTCTGCCAAGATTTACAGTTTAAGCTCCCTGGGCCCCCTAGTGGCAGGAATATGAACAGAGCGTCGTTCACACTGCTGTCTCTATAATTTCACCTAGTGGGAGGAATTTGAAAATACTGCACTCATTCTGCATCTTCATCTGCTCAAACAAGCAAGTTCAAAGCAGGTATATTTAACCTGTTACCTAAAAATAATTGGCTTGTGTTCAAGGAGGTGCCAAAACAAAATATACTTAATACTGCCACATTGACGTCAAAGCAGGAGAGTGGCAGAGTAAAAGTGATACCTTTATTACTGAGTAGCTCTAGGATGCTACTCAGCCAATAAATGTGTCACATTTGCTTTTTCTACCTCTAACGCGGTACCACCTTTTAACCCTTTGTGTGCCAGAGGAGTATGCAACACATTGCAAAACAATGTGTTGTGTACCCCTCTGGCACTCAGAGGGTTAAATATACCACAGCTGAAGTCAAATCCCTTACTGTGATATGCACAAACCCTTGCTGTTTCAAATGAAATCCCTACGGAACCCCAACAATTAAGGCATTAACACAGCATTAATATATTATGTATCTAAATTCTATTTGGTATTGGCAAGTTATCATGTACAACCACACTTTTGTGTAGCAGCATACCTTCCAACATTTCAAATTGCCAGAGGGACCCTTGTGTTTTAGGGGGTGTTACTGGGGGTGTGGCTGGTGGGCGGGGCATTACCAAAAATTTGTAGGCTATTTCATAACCTATTGTGTAACCAAATAAATGACTTATAACAAGAACAAAGTATTTTATTTATACACTCATTTATAAACACATATACTGATGTTTAAACAAACATTAGTGTGAGGTTTATTGCTGTAGAACAATTGATACACTTATATACACACCACACAGTCTGATCTCCTAGAAAGAGGAACATCAGGGTGGGAAAGAGGGACAGAGGGATTTGGGTCTAAAAGAGGGACTGTCCCTCCTAAAGAGGGACACTTGGGAGGTATGTAGCAGGGAATTCATATGGAACAAAAACTGCATTTATTCTACACTTTACAAGTGATTTTGTCGCAAGGGTTTTTCTATCAGCATCCCTTGTAGTTGTTGAGGCAGCGTGGTGTACAAATCATTAGCACCCCTCTAGTGCTCAAGGGGTTAATATGTACAACTTAATATACACAAAAAAGAACTATCTGTAATATTTTTGCAATTCCATTGCAATTTTGGTGTAATTCTACTGAAATACACTAGGGCGATTTCACAAACAGGTAAAGCTCACTCACCACATCATTTGTATCATCCGCCTCCGTACCAGGCACAATAACTAATATAAGATAAAAATGTAATTGTCATCTGGTTTACCCATTTGGATCTTGTCCATGATTTAGAAGGAAAGGATGGCCTGGCGTGTGATGTTAGCACGGTCCTATTATGTTAAAGGGGCTCAAAACCCTTGTTATGAAACAATAAAAGTAGTAAGAAATATCTGTCTTAGCTTTTCATGCAGTATTTAACAAGATTATTCACACTTCTGGGAAATGCTTTATTCAGCTCAAAAGTAATTTTTTTTTTATATTGTGAGTTTATTATTATTTTTTTTTTTACTTTAGTCAGGTGGTTTTGTTGCTATTTCTGTCAACTGAGAGCTTGTTTCTGCAACAAGAGCTATCCATATACAACAATAGCAACAGTGCAAAGAGATTTAAAACATGCCAGTTTAAAGTGAACTAACTTTTGAATAAAGCACCTCTCATAAGTGAGGAAACCCTTTTTTTAAATAGCAGAAAAATCTATTGGGCTCTTCATACTGATTTTGTGTATACGGCAGTCTACAGCTTTCTAGTGAGAAGCATTGGTCATGGAGAAGTTGCAGCATGAAAAGTCTAAGCTGATGTGTATCAGGGCAGATGTTCACACAAGTGATTAAATCATTGTAATGCACATGCAACATCCATTCTATGTAGGTTACATGTGTGCATCAGAGAGAGGCAGAAGGAGCCTGTAGACCTTTCAGGAGCTGCTGGGACTCAATCACTCATGTGAACTTATCTTTATTCTGTGATGATTCGTAAATAGGTACATATTGGGCTCTATGCTCATATGAAAACTGGAGCGGTTCTTAGGAAAATCAGCAACACTAAAGGGAAATAATAAAAATGTTTATTGATTTAAGTGGGCTTTTAACCCATTATGTGCTGGAGAGGTCTCCAATGCATTGCGGAACAATGCATAGTAGACCTTTCTAGTATTCAATGGATTAAATTCTCCATTTAAATCGATGAACAGTTAGGCATTTTTATGATGCATCTGGTTTGTCTAAGAATTCTTCCATTATTCTTTTGTGAATAGTGCCCATAGTCTTATTTAACCTGATTATCATTGATAACAGTATGTCTGTTCAGCTGCAAGGTCTCAGCTTAGGCTGACCATACGTACCGTTTTAAACAGGGCAGTACCGTTTTTTTACATATTTCCTGACCGTCACTTCTTTTTAATATAAATGTCAATTTTGTCCCATCCTATATTATAATTCACTAAGGATGTTTGTCAGAAGCCGTCATGCGCCGTAGAGACGGCTGCGCACACTGCAGTCATGCACAGTAAAGACTGCCAGCACCGCGGCTGATATTGAGAGGGGTGCTCTGAATTCTGACTGGTGTCCTCTCTGCGCACTGCAGTGCCGCCAGTGTTGGTCCATGTACACGGGCTTTAAAACTAGTTTTTTAATATAACATATGTAGTATAAGTAGTAATTTTTTGTAAAAAACTGAACACGGCTTGTATATTTCTCATAAGATAAAATAAATCTGAACTTCTTTTCATCACACTAGTGGTTTTACTGTGGTTTTACTGTACACATTGATTACCATAGAGTCTTATGACTCGAGTGACTCATAACTGTCTAAGACTCTCAAGTCTATAGTAAATTACCATAGAGTCTCTTAGACAGTGATATGATGACTATTCATAAGACTCTATGGTAATCAACGCGTACAGTAAACACAGTAAAACCACTAGTGTGAGTGACAAAGAGAAGAAGATCTGATTTACTTCAGGGGCACGTACTTTTTTACATATGCTAACTGTTAGTATGTGAGATTGTAGTTTAGGAGTAATTCAATGATAAAGTATCCCCCTCCCACCCCTTTTACTGATGTAACACTGCTCAATCAGATCAGAAGGGAGGTGCCCAGGTAGACTGCAGAGAGGGACAATCTTCAATTAAGAAAAGGGGAAAACCTGAAAAACTTGTCAAGGGGGAGGGGCAGGGCTTTCATTGTTCTCATAGGAAGAAGATTGTCCCCTTCTGTTATCTGTCTGGTCTATGGACTGCATTTCACATCTGAGAAGAGATGGCTTACAGTAGATAAAAGAGGCGGGAGGGGGAAATTTTGCTTGTGAATATCTCTTAAACCATAAAAGTTTGAGAGATAAGACTTATATCATTCTTCATGTTTTTTTAATGCCTACAAAATAAAGATAAAACGAAGTATTACTATCCCTTTAAGTTCATTTCAACTAATGTCATTTTTTGGTGTTTGTGTACTTTTAAAATCAGCATTTAACCCCTTAAGGACTAGTGACATGCCAGGTCCGTCAACGTTTTTTATACCCTTAACCCCTTTGCGACCATTGACGTGCCAGGACCGTCATGGCAGTCTGGCACTTAAGGACCAGTGACAGTCCTGGCATGTCATGGAATTCAGGGCTCCTGGCACGCCGCTCCGGTAGCCCTGTGGTCGTCAAGTGCCGGCTGCGTGTGCGCGTGCCGGTCCTTAAGGGGTTAAGGACCGGTGACGGTCCAAACACATCAAGTACTTTATACTTACAGATCTCCTGCAAGAGCAATGTAAGTAAAAATGGGGTCTGAAATTGACCGCTCCAGGACCGGAGCAGTCTCTCTCAGACCCCCTCTTGGCGCGTCGGAAAACATAAGAGGTCATGTGCATCGGCGCATTGGGAAGGATCAAAGCAGCCCCTAAGGGAAGGTAATCATTGGGAATTTGGGGAGTGTTTACTTATTACCCTATGATGAAGTTGGTTTGCTCCATAACTGCTCAATTATTCTAAATACGACAGCTTGTATGGACCTTAGAGTTTTGCATTAACTTGTAGCACTCTGTAAAAACATATAACAATGTATACGCATGAGCACAGACATATATACGTTATACTGCTCCATAGTAAACTTTCTCAAACAGGCATTTGAGAAATTTCTCTGAACTAAAGGGGAATTGTATTATAGGAATAAATGCCTCAATTTATTTAAAACAAAGGTTTATCTTGGCTAGTGTCCTTTATATAGTAGTCGGTTATATCTAGGTATTTTTTTTACATGTGCGTTTGGTATTTGTTGGTGTCTACGGCTAATTGTTTCAGTTTACAGTCTGCTAAAGACTACTGACCCTTACAAAACAATAAGGTTTTGAAGCCATTTCTTTTTTGTGTAGAGATGTGACCTAGAGGCAGTCTGCAATCGAGGTCACTACTTAGAGGAGACTGCAGATATAATGTGAATAAATAGATAGATAGATATGCCTGACTGCAGTACTGAGGACACCTAACTAGTTAAATTATTCTGTTAACCGTAGAGTGCCAGAGGGGAATCCAGCACATTGCTTTACAATGCGTTTAAATACCCCTCTGGCACTCAAAGGTTTAAGCAATTCCTAGGACATAGTTCCACTCTTGTGTGATATGTCTGTCAGGCTTTTCCTGTAACTGTTTGGAACTTGGAATATTTCTTTCTTACAAACTCTTGATCACAAACTTCCTGTACTGCAGACCCCATGTTGTCTTCCTGCCTGGGTGGTGAACTCTGGATGTGACTGCCTCTTTTAATTATGGTCTCTTTGTAACAGCCTGTGGGTGTGGTGGCATTTTACTATGTCACATAGTTGAATTTCCAGTTCTCAGTGTTAGTTGAGAAGGGAGAGCGAGATAACTGTTCTTGTGACAAGGAGACAGCTTAATTCTGGTGAGTATGTGAATCCATATCAGCGGGGTCTATGTTTGTTTGTCTTGCAGTTGCTGGCATTGATAGGTATTGGACGAGAGGGCTAAAGACTCAGGTCTCACCTTTAAGCTTGGGTCTTTGCCAGTTTGGGGTACGTAATCATGATAATCTCCCTACTAGTAATGGTGTAGTTTGGCTGTACGGTGCAATGATAATGCTTTAGACTGCCTCATGCCCCTGGTGTTTGGAAATCTAACAACCCCCCTGTTTTCAATCATTGCTGCATTTTTATAAGGCTGAATATCAGGAAAGTCATAGCAGGCTGACCTGTCTACCAAGAAACTTTCAGGGTTTGACCCTTGAACTCAGGGCTTTAACCCATATCTCACGCTCTTGGGGTGAAATGTTAAGTAAAGGTGGTGGAATCCAGTGTCTCCTGCTATATGATCTTCACAAATTAGCTGCTTCTTTAGTCAGTAAATTAGTGCCATTACTACCACAAAGACAGAGGGAGAAGTCTTATTGTATTTTGCAAGTTCCAGCAGTGATATCTCTGTTAGGCGTACATATGTCCCAAGTGTCCCTCTTAAGGAGGGACAGTCCTTCTTTGAGATCCACACCCCTCTGTCCCTCTTTTCCACCCTGGTGTACCTCTTTTTAGGAGATCAGTCTGTATGGTGTGTATATAAGTGTATCACATTGCTCCCCAACAATAAAACTCACATTAATGTTTGTTTATAGTATATGTGTTCATAAATTAGTCTGTTTAAATAAAATACTTTGGTCTTGTTCTAAATGATATTTTCAGTTACACAAAGAGGTGTCAAGGGGTCCTAAAGTAACCTAAACTTTGAAATGTTGGGAAGTATGGGAGTAGTTAATTGCTGGACCTTTCCATATTGAGTACTACAACACCCATCATCCTCAATCAGTCTTTGCCTGGTTGGGAATGATGGGAGTTGTAGTCTCCAACAGCTGGTTGTCCACCAATTGACTATATCTTCTCTAAGTTATATCATGTTAAAGATTCCTTGAGCAATAATTGGATCACATCTTGGTTAGAGTAAGCATGAACACATCACCTAGTATCTTTGTTCTGAGGAACTTTAAGGGTTAATATTTCAAAGATCGCAGAGTCTGTTCATTTTGAAAGTTCCCATGTATTAACTTACAGGTATTTTATGTTGCATTACATTCCACCAGTAGAGCAATACATTATTACATGTTACCAGCGGAGCACTACACTATTACAGTCTACTAAAAGATCTATACACTATTAATTGCCACCAACAGAGCAATACACATTACATGGCACCATCAAAGACTTACATCATTATATGCTACTAGTAGTACTACATCATTACATGCCACAAGGTGAGCAAAGCAAACATTACATGGCACTAGCAGGGCTTAAAAGTTGAAGTCCTTTACTACTAGCCAGACATGAAAAGTTACTCGCCACTGCAAGCCATAACATACCAACCAGGGCTGAATTTCTACTCGCCAGAGCTAAATTTTCACTCGCCATTGGCTAGTGGCGAGTGGAAATATTGAGCCCTGGCACTAGCATAGCAATACACCATTACATTCCACCAACAGAGCACTACATAATTACATGTCACCAAAAGAGCAATGAAACCTTACAATCTACCAAGAGAGCAATTAGCCCTTACATTATATCAACTGAGAAATACACTATTACAGTTCTTTAAAATATTGATACACTATTACATGCCACTAACAGAACAATGCACCATTAAATGGCAGCAACAGAGCAATGCACCTTTACATCCCACCAACAAAGACTTACATCATTAAATGTTACCAGTAGAGAACTACAACTACAACTTTACATGCCACAAACAGAGCAATAAAACATTACATGGAACCAGCACAGCAATACACCATTACATGGCATCAACAGAACACTACACCATTACATTGCCACCTGCAGGGCAATACAAACTTACATGTCACCAACAGAGCAATACACCATTACAGGAGAAGCTGAGAATGTTTAAAATGATCCGACCCTGAGATTTTTGCAATATCATACCTCCCAAGTGTCCCTCTTTAGGAGGGACAGTCCCTCTTTTGGAACCAAATCCCTCTGTCCCTCTTTCCCACCCTGATGTCCCTCTTTTTAGGAGATCGAATTGCATGGTGTGTATATAAGTGTACCATATTGCTCTACAGCAATAAAACTAACATTATTATTTGTTTAAATGTCAGTATATGTATTTATAAATTAGATATAAAATACACAGTGTATATAAAAATATATGCACCAAAATTTAGGCGAGTCCGCAAGAAACTTAATTGTAAGTTGATACTTTTGTTTCTTTGGCAATTGAACTGTTGGATTCTGATTGGATCTTATCTTTCTTTCCCTTGACATGATTTGGAGCGGTTATTGAGAAAAAGTTACGCTACAATCAATTAGTCGGGAGTTGGACTTGTTATGCGCATCCAGTGAAAAGGTTATACATACATTTCTTGGCTATACATACATTTCTTGGCAATAGCGGACTCGCCTAAATTTTGGTGCATATATTTTTATATACACTGTGTATTTTATATCTAGTTTTCCTATTAGAGTATATAGGTTATTTGGGCTGAATCCTTGCTCTTGATTGCTTTTGTATGTACTGTTACTAGGTTGCACAGCGCCGAATTATTTTTTATTATAGTGTATTTATAAATTAGTCTGTGTAAATAAATACTTAGATCTTGTTATGAGTAATTTATTTGGTTACTCAAGAAGGTATCAATAGGTCATGAAATAGCCTAAAAATTCTCGGTAACGTCCCACCCACCAGCCACGCCCCCAGCAACACCCCTTAAAACACGAGTGTCCCTCTTTTGCAAATTGAAATGTTGGGAGGTATGCAATATTAATCTTAAATCTCCCAAGAACATACCTTCTAGTTGATTTGTCCCTAATTGCCCTAACCAAGAGGTGCATCAATCAGTCTGCACCAGTCAGTCTTCAAGGGATCTCCAACATGCTACAACTTAGAGATCTCACTTCTTGATCACACACGAGATGAATTGGACTCCTGCTTTTCCCTTTCTGGTATACATTTCTCCAATTTAGAGACTAAAGAAACAGTTAGCCATTCACCCTGAGACCCTGAAATTTAGGTCAAAACCCTGAGAGTTCCCAGGTATGAATTTTCTTTAAATTATTGATTGATTGATTGATTGATTGATTGATTTAGAAATGTTTTATCAGCAAAAATACAAAGAGATTTCTCTTGTTTTCAAGTATGTCCTGGAGATTAAAGGGATAGTAATGGTTAATTTTAAGTTAATTTAATATTGTAGACATTAAAAAAAGATTAACATCAATGTAAGTCTTATCTCTCAAACCTTTATGGTTTGAGAGATATAACTTGCTAAAGTTACCTTTTCCTGGCTGTTTTACTCAAGTCTGCCGTCTAGCTGACAGCTGCAGATTCCGGTCATTTGACCAGACAGAGGCTCTTCAGCAGAGCTCAAATCACGCTATTTAGAAATAAATACTTCATTGGAACAGTCTATAAAGTGTGCTTGCAAGCCAGGCACACCTTGTAGACCGTTCCAAATTAAGTATTTATCTTTAGATATCGTTATATAGGCGCTGCTGAAGAGCCACATCTGGTCAAGCGACCAGAATCTGCTTCTGACAGCTTTACAACTCATCAAGCAGAAAGGGGAGGGACCAGAGAACTTTATTTTCATATATCTCTCAAACCATAACGGTTTGAGAGATACAAATAAGTGCAAGTATTCTCTTTCAATTGAATATACCATATAGTTAATACTTTTTTCTGACATTACTATCCCTTTAACACACCATTACATATTAGCAGAACAATATACAATGGCATACCATCAGCAGAGCTCTCACCATTAAATGAGAACAATGAAGCAATAAACATTTACACACAGCGGCATATCTAGTGAATAGGGACCCTGGTGTAAAATTAGATTTTGGGCCTCTGTTTCTCAGAAAACTACTGAAAAACCCTAAACATTTTCTATTTTCAGCATTCAGTGAGCCCCTAAATTTGGCACAAGCTACACCAATGGCAGTTTAGGATCTGATTATATGCCACCAGTAGGGCAATGCAGGCATTACAGAATGAGGGAACCAGGAATATTTCTTTTTAGAAAACCTCCTGAGTTTTACAGTAGAAAGCTACAGGTGATGTTTGCCAGAATTCATACAGAGTACAGGTTACAATTACAGTTCCTGACGTTGAAATGTTTTATAGGCAAACGAACATTATTTTTTAAAGATGTGCTTTTTAAATGTAATATTTCTGTAAAAAATGACTGGTGTTTATGGCTGTTAAAGGAGAATTAAAGTGGAACTTTCATCATTACACTTAGTCCCAAATCCTTAAATGGATAGTAATACTTAAATATTACTAATCCCTATTAAAATCCATATTAAAAATAAATGTATTGCCCCCAGTGTCATCTCTCAAACCTTTATGGTTTGAGAGATGATCGCTCCTAAAGTTGCCCTCTCCCTCCCCCTTCTCCGAAGTCAGGGATGTAGCTGACTGAAGGGAAATCCGGTCTTAGATCATCAGGCGGCTCTGCAGCAGAGCCGCAATCGCATTAATAAAAAAAAAATATTTCACTAAAACGGTCTTCTAGGTGTGATTGCAAAGCAAGCACACGTAGAAGACCATTTCAGTGAAAGATTTTATTAAAACGATCTTGGCTGTGCTGCAGAGCCGCCTGATGGTCGTACTACTGGCTTCCCTGCAGTCAGCTAGAACGCTGACTTCAGGGAATGGGGAGGGAGAGGGGAACTTTAAGAGCGATTATCTCCCAAACCATAAAGGTTTGAGAGATGACACTGGGGGCAATACATTTGTTTTTAATAGGACTTTAATATAGGGACTAGTAATAATTAAGTATTACTATCCCTTTTAATATGTTAGCAATATACATAGAAATACTTGCCATTTGCAGTATAAGTCCTTAAGTCCTGGTGCCTTAAAGCACAAGGCTACCAACTCACCAGTCATGGAGGTGAAGGGGATGGACAGTGCAGACGCAGAGGTGCCATCTCTGCAAGATGTCTGTGCTGTTCCCCGCTGCTGCCTGCCAAACCAGTTCTATTTCTTACTTATGCTGGACTTATACTGCAAATGGCAAGTATTTCTGTGAATATCGCTACCATATTAAGGATTTGGGACTAAGTGTAATGTTGATGAAAGTTCCGCTTTAACAGCTCCTAATAATAACAATCATTTAACGTCCTTTAGCCAGAAAATCCTAATGGCCCTATGAATTTTGCATTTGTTAAAGAGATGACATCTTCAGTTAGTTCTGGTTGTCGTATTACATAGTAACATGGTAACATAGTAAATTAGGTTGAAAAAAGACACAAGTCCATCAAGTTCAACCTTCGCCTCATACCCCAGTGACATGAGAATGTATAGCTTTCCTGCTACCAATTAAGTTAGTCTTTATCTGACCTTCCTGATCTGCCTACTGATAAACAGTACAACTCTGTATGTTCCCTTTTGAAAGAAATGTATCTAATCTTCTCTTAAATGTATCCACTGTATCTGCCATAACTACCTCCCTGGGCAAAGAATTCCACAATTTAACAGACCTTACTGTAAAATAACCCTTCCTCTGCTGAAGTCTAAACCTCCTTTCCTCTAATCTCAAGGGGTGTCCCCTGGTCACCTGATCAGGCTTTGGAATAAATAGCTCACCGCAGAGATCCTTGTATTGACCTCTCATATACTTGTAATGTGATAAGGTCTCCTCTTAGTCTTCTTTTCTCTAGCGTAAATAAACTAAGTTTGTTTAATCGTTCCTCATATGTGAAGTCCTCCATTCCCTTAATTAATTTTATTGCTCTCTGCTGTACCCTCTCTAGTTCTAGTATATCCTTTTTCAGAACCGGTGCCCAAAATTGCACTGCATACTCAAGGTGAGGTCTTACCAATGATTTGTATAATGGCAAAATAATGTTATCCACTCTTGCTTTTATGCAAGACAGGATTTTGCCTTTGCTACTGCTGTTTGACACTGGTCACTGATTCCAAGTTTGTAGTTGACAAGGATTCCCAGGTCTTTCTCTAGCAATGAGTCCCCTAAAATTATTCCATTAAGTTTATACGTAGCCTTGGGATTGTTTCCTCCCAAATGCATGACTTTACACTTCCCCACATTAAACTTCATATTCCACATGTTTGCCCAGTCTGACATTGTATGTAAGTCATGACATGATAGTTGCTGTCAGTTTTTTCTCTGTACATTTATACCTTCTGTGATAGCAGATTTTCTGGAGGCTGCACTAGGTACCCTATTCTGAGTGTATAGCTAATAGGAGCGCTGAGGAGCCCCCCACCCTTTGTATTAGGGACCAGAAGGGTGCAAAACGCATGTGTAGCAATGTGTTACTCACCCTGAAAGGGTTATGATTACCATATTCAGTGAGCAGAGTGTGAGATCCTGTGGTCCTGCTTGCAGCTGCCATGTCTGACTCATGAACATGACATCCAGAACTAAATGAAGATGTTATCTCTTGAACATAGGTCCAAGGGCAAGATTCTTAGGCTTTTCCCTCCACAGGAAGGAAAGTGTGTGTATGGGGGGGTTAGTATAAGGAGGTGTTAATTTTACACACCGGAGGGGTGTGCAGTACATCACATCGCAATGTGTTGAGCACCCCATAATCATTAAAATTTTAATCTCCTGCCCAACCGATGTAATTTGATTGTCAAGGTCAATGTGTCTTTATATGCATAGTTGGGAACTCTCTGGATTTGCCCCAGATCTGCCCCGGTTTTTGTAGTGAATTACCGGGTCTCCAGGGAAAGAGGCAGATTCGCTGATGGTGGGGGGTTTCTTATGAAACTCTGCCCACTTCAGCTCATTCCCACCATTTTCCTCCCACTTCTCTTTCCCAGCCTGTTCTTCCCATTTACCGCCCACTTCTACTACTTCCCCACCCAATTCTGCCCACTTCCCGCCCACTTTATTAGACATCCTGTTAAGCCATGCCCCCACACAATTAAGCCCCACCCCTTTGTGAAGCAAATCTCATCATTTATATCCTCCCACTGACACCACATGTGTCCCCTCAAGAGACTCTAGAAAAAAGTTCCCAGGTATATCTATATGACTGTTGTTTAACAGATCCAGGATAGTATTCAAAGTGATAACGTCATGGTTTTCTTTTCTTTTTTTTTTCTTTTTTACAAAGGGAGCAGTAAAGAGTTAAAAAAATGAAGTCCTTTAACCCTTTGGAACCTAGTGAGGTCTCCAATACATTGTGAAGCTACTTGTTGTTGACCTCTCTAGCATCAAAGGGATTAATATGAATATCTGCTTGTGTTATGTCTAGATGTTTTCTGTACTTAACATAATCTTATTTTGAAGACGTTGCTAACACATTAATACTCCTCCCCTGACAACACGCCATTGTTTACAGTACAGTAAAGTATGTGACTTTACAGTAAAGCATGTTACAGGGTGTTCCCTACTGAGTCAAAGACGGGTGCTACCAATGCTGGAAGATGATGTATTCAAAAGTTATTAACACTTATATTCACATTTTTAAGATCAAACCCCAATTTTCTATTCCAGCCACCAGGTAGTGCTGTACCTATCAGTTACTATAGAAAGCAGTAGTTAGGTACTCAGGTTTTCCCATAGAGTGCATTAAAATACACATTTGCCTTACTGGACACTAATTGGATCTGTAATACCATTTAGGGCCATATGTAGCCCTAAAGTAGCAAAATAGCTTTTGTCGTTTGTAATGACTTTTCAAAGTACAGTGTCGTTGGTATCATTAATATTTTCAGAGAATGTCGGTTATGAATGGAAATATGTCTTTTGTCCTGACTGAAACTGTCGTAAGGAACGACAAAAAAAATGTCTTAACTAACAACAAAAATGCCTTAAAAAACATCTTAAGCAGTGGCGTAACTATAGGGGTCGCAGGGGTCGCACCTGCGACCGGGCCCGTGCACTCCAGGGGCCCATCCTCCCCCTGTGACCCCTCCGCCTGGCACCTGCAATCTCCAGCCAGCGCTCTAGTAATGCAGAGCGCTGAGAGATGACATCATCTCCCAGCGCTTTGCATTACTAAGAGGACCACGCGGGAGCACCAGGTAGGAGATGGGGGCATTGTGGAGGGGGTCAGTGTGGTCAGGGAGGCCCGTGGCACTTCTTCTACCAGGGCCCGGAGGCTTCTAGTTACGCCTCTGGTCCTAAGGACAAAAATTCTCACATTCTGAACATTTCCTCCACTTTTTTCTTAACGTACAAATTTTGTCTTTTGAAAGACTTTTTTTGTCGTTAGTTACGACAAATTTTCTTTTCCTCTATACGACACTGGAGAATAGTTTAGCCACACCCTTGCCACGCCTCTTTGCCCATCAATTCTGCAGTTGTGTCGTACACAACGGACATTGCTAGTTTTTTGTTGTATACTCTATAGAAAATATGTCGTTCATGCATTCAATTACTTATTTTTGTCATTCATACAACAAATTTTTGTCGTTATCTCTTTGAACATATGGCCCATAGAATGAAAATATTTTCCAGTGTTATTATAGAGTTCCAAAGTAGTAAGAGGAATTGACTGGCAACATAATTACCCAGAACTTAGATGTCCTAGGAGGAACTGCAGCTACAATAAGAGATAGACTGATAAGCTTTAGTGCCCACACATTGCCTGAGTCACAAGAAGATAGTCTTTCTTATAAAGCTCAGTCACTCGGTGTTCAGACTTGTATCAAAGATATACAGAATGATACAATGTAACACATAGAAAGAAACATAATAGGTGGCACCCTGTAAAAATCACTCCTTTATTGAGCTTCTACCCTATTGCAGTATGGCGATAATTGGTATTCCTAAAACAAAAAGTCAACAACTGTTTTTTGCCACAACAGCACTTTGTCAAGGCATGTTTCTGTATTTTACATTATGATGAAGCTAACCACATTTTTTTACATTGAGTTAAAGAAGTTTTGCTTTCAGGAGGAGCTGTTGTTATATCTATCTATGCAGAATTGTGTCTGATACACTTAGCTTTTCACAGGTAGTAATTGCAACAGCGCCTCCTGGCTGCAAAAAAACCCCTTGAACTCAAAAGTGAAAAAAAAAAAAAGAGAAAAATAATAAAGCAAGCTTCATTGGTAATAACTTTTTAAAGAAGTATCTCCTAGCTTTGACAATACCCTTGTTTTGCTCGCATTTATGTATAAAGACATATAACAAATATATTTACATACTTTTCCTGGTTTTGTTTCCCTATAGCATGTGACATAGATGATATAAAACAACACAATCAAACTGACAAAATGATGGCGTCCAAATCATATCATTCTGTGCAGACTAGATGGATTATTTTGAAAACTACCATTATTTTTATCTGAAAGTCCACTCATGTTAAAACACATTGGTGGTTATGCCCTATAGTGTGATAAAGAGGAGATGACTTCTCCAGTGATATCATTTCTCCAAGTCCTATGTTATTCTATGGAGCCAATGCACTAAGATTTCTAGAACTTTGGAGATCTTAGTACATTGGCTCCACAGGATAACAAAGGAACTGTGGAACTGATAGCACTACAAAAGTTATCTCCGTGTTATCGCCTATTTATCACGCTTTAGTGCATAACCCCCATTATGTTTATAAAAACGCATGTTGTAATATCCTCAGGAATGAAAACAGAATATATGTAAATTTTATTGCATGTGTTGGGGGCAGTTTACCTTTGCACTGCTGTGCTTTAACCCTTTGACTGCCAGACAGGTATTCAATGGATTGTGTTGCAATGCATTGGATACGTCTCTGGCATTCAAACGGTTAAACAGTAGACTGCAGCTTTCTGGGAATGAAGTGAGGAGAGCAAAGGGAAATTGCTTCCCCTGCTTTTCACATAAATGTGTCTTATAATTTAGCCTTGAAATTCCTTTAACCCATTGCATGCCAAAAAAAGTGTCCAATGCATTGTCCCACAATGAGATTGGCACTTTTCTGGTGCACAAAGAAAGGGTTAAGGTTGTAGTCTTCAAGAGTTGGGAGTGCAAAGATTGACTACTCCTTTCCTAAGCTCTGTTAGCCACGTTGATGGAACTACTCCCAAATGGAGTGGGCCACCCACAGTCCACCCGGTATCCTTTTGAAATGTTGCACTCCGCATTGCGCATGTCAAAATGTCGCATTTCTTTGGTCGCCAGCTTACAAATGACACATTAACAATGTTGCTTGCCAAACAATCTCGCATTCAATATATCGCCTTGCACAACATGTCGCCTTCTATATGTCGCCTGCGTCAAAATGTCGCTCACATGTCCACTATGTCACACACATATAATGGATGCTCATTTTTATGTCGCACACATAACGGCGCACATGTGACATATTTAACTTCACATCTGTAGTGCACACATATGAAAAGCGGGCGCATTAAGGGCGCACATGTGACATATTTACCTTCACATCTTCAGTGCAAACATATTAAAAGAGGTCACATTAAGGCCTCATCAAGGGCACACCGAGTCAAAACGTCATCCACATAAATGGCTGCATCAAAATTGCGTCATATAAGTGTCGCATTACATTCCGCTGCTTCAAAACTTCGTCATTTTTTTTTCTACAGTCCAGATGTTTTCTGTAGTGATGCATTTTCTGATTGGACTGGGAGAAAAAATGACATTGTTAATGCATCATTTGTAAGCTGGCGACCAAAGAAATGCGACATTTTGACACGCTTGATGCAGCGTGCGACATTTCAAAAGGATACTGGGTGGACTGCAGGTGGCCCATTCCGTTTGGGATCAATCCCATCAACGTGGCCATCTGTGACTTTAAGGAACAAATGTAAGACAGGCTAACAGAGCTTAGGAAAGGAGTAGTCCATTTTTGTACATCCAGTTCTTGAAGACTACAACCTTAACCTTTTCTTTGTGCACCCATACCCATCTGTTAAGCTCTTCTGTCACATAACCTTGCTTCTGTCATGTAACCTCTTGTATCTCCCAAGTGTCCCTCTACAGTAAGGACAAACCCTCTTTGAGACCCACATCTCTCTGACTCTCTTTCTTACCCCGGTGTCCTCTTTTTGGGAGATCAGCATGTATTGTGTGTATAAGTGTACCACATTGCTCTAAAGCTAAAATCCCACATTAAAGTAATAGTATGCCCCCAAACTAAAACTAGTTTACAGTTTGGCCATGTGTCAATGACTAACACTAACCTGGATTCCTTGGGATATTGGCTCAGAGCAAGTGCACTGGTATTACAGGAGCTTGAGATATCAGTCCCTACTCCTATAGAGCCAGTCACCGGTAAGAGGGAGGAAGCGGAGCCTGACTCTGTCCTAGTCTTCATTTTACAGCACTGATTCGAACATAAAGGTTGGTGTTAGTCAGAGACACAATGCCAAACTGTAATCTAGATTTAGTTTGTCAGTATATGTGTTTATACGTTAGTCTGTGTAAATAAAACACTTTAGTCTTGTTCTAAATAATGTATTCAGTTATTTAAAGAGCTGCCAATAGGTCATGAAATAACCTAAAAATTATTGGTGATGCTCCTACTACCAGCCACATCACCTATAGTGCAGTTCATTGTAATAAAAGCTTTATTGTTTTTTGATGGTGTACTCCAGCACATTGAATCTGAAATGAAACAATAACTAAGAGGATAAAGTACAGACTGTCCCTTTAATTTGAGAGTATTTACATTGAGGTATATCTAATCTCTCTAGTCACTGTGAGCAAGGGGTCCACATCTGAATTTTTCTGTTAGCCTTGGGCTGATCAATTCCAATAATAATTTGCATATGCAAATTACTTGTTAGAGATGTGCTTTAGAATATTTAATCTCAGTGTAAGGCACTGTTAAGCTAAAATAAATTGAAACCAGGGTTGGACACCATTCCAATAGAGCCTAATAAATTATATGGCAGGTTTGCTCCTAGTTCAGCATCTCTGGCCTGTTATTTTGCAAAGGCAAATTACCCTTCTGGTTGGTCACCCAAAGGGTAATGTGGGAATCCAGCTGTGAACCCTTTGCTTAGAGTATCAATGCAGATCAGCTATACATCACTGTCAAGACCCAACAAGACCAAAATCTAGTCTGTGGTTGTCTGGCTCTGTTTCTTAGATAGGAATTGCTTGGTATTCTGTGGCTGAATTGATATCATGGTAGGAGCAGATTGATGTGCTGTAGGCTATTTCATCTTTGTATAAGGCACTAGGGAGCTAAAAGATATTGTACAGTACGTAGAATACCATTCCTATAAAGCCAACTAAATTTTAGGGTAGGCTCGTTCTAGTTCTTCTGCATATGCAAATTACCCTTGGGTTGGTCATGCTAAGGGGAATCCAGCTGAGTTGACTACTGTAACTGATTTCTAATTGGCCTTCCTCTCACTCGACTAACCCCACTACAGTCCATAATGAACTCTGCTGCAAGACTAATCTACCTCACTCATCACTTCTCTAACACCAGACCCCTCTGTCAGTCCCTACACTGGTTCCCATTAGCATACAGAATTTAATTAAAAATTCTGGTCCTAACTTATAGAGCCCTCACTAACACCGCACCCCCCTATATTTCATCTTTCATTTCTAAATACACTCCCACTTGACATCTTCTCTCTGCACACGACCTTCTGCTCTCCACAGCTCTTATCACATCCTCCCACTCCCGCCTACAGGACTTCTCCTGTGCTGCACCGGAGCTCTGGAATTCCCTCCCCCGCCCAATCAGACTCTCCCCCAGCCTTCAGATGTTCAGACGCTCCCTGAAGATTCAACTCTTCAGGGGAGCCTATCAACTGCCTCCATAAACATGATCACCAAGATTCACCCCTTGCCTGGACCACTGCACTCAATAGCACTTCTCACTTCCACCCACTGACTGTCAGTTCGTGTGGCAGGAGGCACTTAAACCCAATAGCACTCACTCCTTCTGTGTCCAGCCTACCTTCCCCTAGACTGTAAGATCTCATGAGCAGGGCCCTCTGATCCTTCTGTTCTCCACATTTGATTGTACTATTTAATAAACCTCTGTATGTCTATTTCCAAATGTACAGCTCTGCGGAATTAGTTGGCGCTATATAAATAAAGATTAATAATAATTTTATTTTAATTTAATTTTTTTATTTAGAAAATGTTTTACCAGGAAGAGTACATTCAGATTTCTCTCGTTTTCAAGTATGCCCTGGAGACATAATAGCCATATACCCCTTGCTCACAGTGCCTAGAGATCAGCTACACCTCACTGAGTAGGACCAACAAGGACAAAATGTATATCTGTGGTTGGCTGTTTCCCCTTGTTAAGAGAAAAATTGCCTGGCACTTTGTGGCTGGACTGTTTTGTCAGGATTGAGATGCGCCTTAGGATATTTCCTCTCTGTGTAAGATACTAATGAGCTAAATATATTTTGCATATGCTTGCTCTCTTGTTTAGAGAGAGAGAATTTTCTGAGGCTGTGATTGGACTGCTGTTTTGGCAGGATCCGTATGATATGCTTTAGGATACTTCCTTTCTGTAGGACACTAGGGAGCTAAAAGTGACTGCACCCTGGGTAGGACACCTCTACTGTAGAACATGCTCAATTCTATGACAAGCTTGTTCCCATTTTTTTTTTGTCTGGGCTTTGCTGTCTCTTGTTCAGAAAGGAATTGTTTGTCATTTTGTGACTGGACTGCTATTTTTTAAGGATCAATAGGATGTGTTTTAAAATATTTCCACTCTGTATAAGGCACAAGTAAGCTAAAAGGGATTGAAATGGGAAGGACACCATTCCAATAGAGCCTGCTAAATTCTATATCAGGCTTGTTCGTAGTCCACAGTTTCTGGCCAATACTTTTGCATGTTAATTACCCTTGGGGTTGGTCACCCTAAGGGCAATCATGGGCCCTTTGCTCACTGTGTCTAGAGATATCAGTTACACATCATTGATATGGCTGAATTTGATCTCTGGAGCTATCTGTTTGTCTTGCTCAGAGTGGAAATGCCTGATACTTTGTGTCTGGTCTGCTACTTAAGCAGTATCAGTATGATATGCATTAGAAAATGTTCTCTCTGTGTAAGGCATTGATGAGCTAAAGATGATTATGCCCTGGGTAGAACACTATTCCCATAGAGCCTACTATATTATGTGGCAGGCTTGTTCCTAGTTGAGTGACTCTGACCTGTTCTTTTGCATATGCAAATTATCTGTGGGGTTGTTCATCCAAAGGGTAATGTGGGAATCCAGCTGTGGACTCCTTTTCACAGTGCCTAGACAGATCAGCTTCGCTTCACTGATGGGGTCCAACAAGGCCAAAACTTACTTCTGAATGAATAAATATGTTTATTTATATATGTGTGGTTGGCTGCTTCTTTTGTTTAGCAAGGAATAGCCTGGCACTTTGTGGCTGGACTGCTTTCATGCCAGGCGCAGCATGAGGTGCTTTAGGATATTTAGTATAAGGCACAAGTGAGCTAAAAGAGATTGTACCTTGGGTAGGATGCCATTCCAAATTCTATAGCAGGTTCGTTCCTAGTTGAACGTCTCTGAACAGTTCTATTGCATATGCAAATTACCCTTGGGGTTAATCACCCAAAGGTTAATAGGATTATCCAGCTGCAGACCCCTAGCTCACAGTGCCCAGAGGGAGCAGATACATCTCAGTGAGAAGCACCAATAAGAAGTGTATGTCTGGGGTTGGCAGTTTTTCCTTGTAGAGAGAAACTGACTGGCACATTATGGCTGGGCTGACATTTTGGCAGGTTCACTATGATGTACTTCAGGATATTTCCTCTCTGTGAAAGGCACTAGTGATCTAAAACAGAGAATATGCTGGGAAAGAGACCACTCTTGTAGTACCTGCTCAGTTCTATGACTGGACTGCTGTTAAGGCAGGATCAGTATGATATGCTTTAGGATATGTCCTTTCTGTGTAAGCTAAAAGAGATTGCACCCTAGATAGTACACCTTTCCTGTAGAGCCTGATCAATTCTATATAAGGCTCGTTCCTAGTTGTGCATGTCTCTGACCAGTTCTTTTTGCATATGCAAATTACTTTTGGGGTTGGTCACCCTAAGGGTAACAGATGAATACAGCCATGGACCCCTTGTTCGCACTGTGAGAGAGATCAGATACACCTTGCTGATGAGGAAGGGAAAAAAAAAAAAAAAAAAAAAAAAAAAAAAAAAAAAAAAAAAAAAAAAAAAAAAAAACACAAACAAACAAACAAACAAAAAAAACAAAACAAAAAAACCCCTGAAATGTACAGTTGGGGTTGTTGTTTCTTCTGTTCAGGGGACCGCTTCATGGCTGGACTGTCATTTTGGCATGATCAATATGCTGTGCTGTGCTTTAGGATATTTTCCCTTAGTTTAAGTCACGATTGAGCAACAAGAGACTGCATCCTGGGTAGGACACATTCCTATAGAGTCTGCTCAGTTCTAGGCCAGGATTATTCCTAGTTAAGCATCGATGAATGCTGGAGATTGCGTTGGAGACCCCTCTAGTATTAACCCTTTGAGTGCCGGTGGGGAATCTGAACTGGATACCCCACTGGCACTGAAAGGGTTAAAGTGTTTAAAAGGCCCAGTTAAATAAATGAGATTTTCATTAATTTTTGTCACCTGTGACACAGCTGGTGTGTTCCAGAATTGCTACTCTTTTCTTTTGTGGATAACTTGTGTGTGTGTGACCTTAGCATTGCTTGGATGAGGGTGGTACAATGAAATTGGGGGAAAGAAAAATAAGATAAATTGATAAAAGGAGGTGGCCAGGGGGGAAATGGAGAAATTAACGGGAAGGCAAAAGAAGGGAACGATCGGGAAGGAAAGAAAAGGGTAGAATGGACTGGGGAAGGAAATGGGAGACAGAATTGTGTGGAAGCCAAGAGACTGAATGGGGGGTGCTGAGTGATTGAGTGAAAGCGTGCATTGGTAAACTGAATCTGAAAGAGAACATGGAAAGTAAAGATGGTGTGGGGGGGCTGAGTGAGAGGATGGACAGATGAAGAGAGAGATTTGTCGAAAAAAGAAAGTGACTGGTGGGGTTCTGAAAGCAAGGTTGGGAGTCCAGAGTCACCATTTGTTTTATAATTTGTAGGCCCATTGCCTTTGCATTCTTCAGGGCTGCCAGCTTTGGTTTTACAGGGACAGAGGAGAGGGTTATTATTTTATAAGGGGAGGCTAGGCAGAGGGATGAAAGGTAAACAGCATGCTGCTCTGCTCTGCTTTGCCTTGGCTGTTATGAGAATTGGTGCAGTGTAAGGATTTTTCTGGAGATGTCATTCGACTAACCTCATCTAAATCAGAATTTGGAACTGCCGGACCACTGTAATTAAAATGAGAGTGCTTGCTAGGTGCAGCAATTTTTCAACTAGGGGCTTCATGTTTGAGATGCCAGGTGTAGACTTTTAAATATTTTAGAAGTAGTCTCTCTCTATTAATGTATTCATTTCTTTTAATATTTTTCTGGACAAATAGACCAATCTCTGCATCAAAATTACAGAAAAGTCTTATTTACTAAAAAGCAACTAAGATTTCCTGTGCGCGTATCAGCGTATAAAAAAGAATGGGGCTCAGTTTGTCTCAATGCAGCGTTATCACTAAAGTCAGGCTATAACTTTTCTTAAAGGGATAGTTATGTTTCATAATAAAAGCAGCTCTAATTAATCATCATAGTATTTGGACTTTGGAGAGTGTTATTTCAATTCTGTCAGAGTTGTTGTTCAAGAGTAATTCAATGACAAAGTATCCCCCTCCCTCCCCTTTTATTGATGTCACACTGTTCAGCCAGATCAGCAGGGAGGTGCCCAGGTAGACTGCAGAGAGGGACAATCTTCAATTAAGATAAGGGAAAAACCTGAAAAACTTGTCAAGGGGGGCAGGGATTTCATTGTTCTTATAGGAAGAAGATTGTCCCCTTCTGTTGTCTGTCTGGTCTATGGACTGCATTTCACATCTGAGAAGATATTGCTTACACTAGGTAAAAGGGGCGGGAGGGGGAAACTTTGCTTGTGAATATCTCATAAACCATAAAGGTCTGAGAGATAAGACTTATATCATTCTTCGTGTTTTTTTAATACCTACAAAATAAAATCAAGTTAAAACGAAGTATTACTATCCCTTTAAACTATAATATAGACTGGGATTATGCTGGGGATTTGTGTGGCTACCAAAACAACGGCACCATCCCCACTGAACCAAATAGTAATGTTCTTAAATTTTAGCAATATGAGGGGGATTCATCAAAATGTTGGAAATGTAGAGTATCAAATATGCTGCTTTTTGCCATCAGTTCTCTGTGAATATTGATGGGTACCTCTGGTTATTCATCAGTGACACATCATTTTTCCCTAGCCTTGCATATGCGAAGCAGGGAAATACAATTGAAACCTGGTGTAAATGCCAACATACCTGCAATACATACACATCTACACATGCAGTATATGTGTATGTTTGCCCCCTTTGCCAGCTGTAATATATAAAACTAGATTAGTGTAGATGATTTTTTAAAATCTTACTGACCTAGGAGTGAAGTTATGCAACATTAAAATCTGGCACTTCCGCAATGTGCGGCACACAGTATATGCGGCACGCCGCCTCAGGACTTCCCACCTCCCTCCCAGCTGCCCTAGGGTGCTCGTTCACACTTCCCTTCGTAGCTGTCTTTCTGTGGACTAATGTTACAGCAAGCTCCGTTTATCATGCTACTGAGCATGCAACCTCAGTAGCATGGTAAACGGAGCTTGCTGTAATGCTACACCACAGAAAGACAGCAAAGAAGGGAAGCGTGAACGCGCTCCCTAGGGCAGCTGGGAGGGAAGTGGGAAGTCTTGAGGCGGCGTGCCGCATATACTGTGTGCCGCACATTGCGGAAGTGCCAGATTTTAACGCTGCATAACTTCAGTCCTAGGTCAGTAAGATTTAAAAAAATCACCTATGCTAATCTAGTTTTACATATTACAGCAAATGGGCACAAGTTTGACGCATATGAATCTTCACCTTTAACCCCTTGGTTGCTAGGGAGCTGTCCAATTCATTGTGCTGCAATGCTTTGCAGAGCTCTCTGTCATTCAACGGCATTAATAACAGCCTTTAAATGGGTATGAAGCTGGTGGAGGGACAGTGAGGTTGCTCTGGTCACACCCACAATTCAGAATGTGGGTGTGGCCAACAAAGCTGTGGTGCCCCTCAAAATTTGGAGCTATTCTTCCCTCTTCTTCCTCTTACCCCTTAATATCCACCTCTTCCCATCCCTCTCTTTCTTTTCATTTTGCTCTGTTACTGACCCAATAACACTGTATTACATTAACCCAGCTTCTGAGTGCCTTATTGTTTTATCACTGACCATGTAGCACCCTGTTAGACTAACCCAGCTCCTGAGTGCCTTATTGTTTTATCACTGACCATGTAGCACCCTGTTAGAGTAACCCAGCTTCTGAGTGCCTTATTGTTTTATCACTGACCATGTAGCACCCTGTTAGAGTAACCCAGCTTCTGAGTGCCTTATTGTTTTATCACTGACCATGTAGCACCCTGTTAGAGTAATCCAGCTCCTGAGTGCCTTATTGTTTTATCACTGACCATGTAGCTCTGTTAGAGTAACCCAGCTCCTGAGTGCCTTATTGTTTTATCACTGACCATGTAGCACCCTGTTAGACTAATCAAGCTCCTGAGTGCCTTATTGTTTTATCACTGACAATGTAGCACCCTGATAGAGTAACCCAGCTCCTGAGTGCCTTATTGTTTTATCACTGACCATGTAGCACCCTGTTAGACTAATCCAGCTCCTGAGTGCCTTATTGTTTTATCACTGACCATGTAGCACCCTGTTAGACTAATCCAGCTCCTGAGTGCCTTATTGTTTTATCACTGACCATGTAGCACCCTGATAGAGTAACCCAGCTCCTCAGTGCCTTATTGTTTTATCACTGACCATGTAGCACCCTGTTAGACTAACCCAGCTCCTGAGTGCCTTATTGTTTTATCACTGACCATGTAGCACCCTGTTAGAGTAACCCAGCTCCTCAGTGCCTTATTGTTTTATCACTGACCACGTAGCACCCTGTTAGACTAATCCAGCTCCTGAGTGCCTTATTGTTTTATCACTGACCATGTAGCACCCTGATAGAGTAACCCAGCTCCTGAGTGCCTTATTGTTTTATCACTGACCATGTAGCACCCTGTTAGACTAACCCAGCTCCTGAGTGCCTTATTGTTTTATCACTGACCATGTAGCACCCTGTTAGACTAATCCAGCTCCTGAGTGCCTTATTGTTTTATCACTGACCATGTAGCACCCTGATAGAGTAACCCAGCTCCTGAGTGCCTTATTGTTTTATCACTGACCATGTAGCACCCTGTTAGACTAATCCAGCTCCTGAGTGCCTTATTGTTTTATCACTGACCATGTAGCACCCTGTTAGACTAATCCAGCTCCTGAGTGCCTTATTGTTTTATCACTGACCATGTAGCACCCTGTTAGACTAACCCAGCTCCTGAGTGCCTTATTGTTTTATCACTGACCATGTAGCACCCTGTTAGAGTAACCCAGCTCCTGAGTGCCTTATTGTTTTATCATTGACCATGTAGTACCCTGTTAGACTAACCCAGCTCCTCAGTGCCTTATTGCTCTGTCACTGAGTTGGAAATACCTTATTACAGTAACGTAGCTCCTGAATACCTTATTGCTCTGTCACTGACCATGTAACACTTTATTATAGTAAGTAATCAAGCTACTGAGTGCCTTATTGCTTTATTACTGACCATGTAGCACCCTATTAGAGTAACCCAGCTCCTCAGTGCCTTATTGCTCTGTCACTGATGTGGAAATACCTTATTACAGTAACCCAGCTCCTGAATACCTTACTGCTCTGTCACTGACCATGTAACACTTTATTATAGTAAGTAATCCAGCTCCTGAGAGCCTTATTGCTCTATCACTGACCATGTAGCACCCTATTAGAGTAACCCAGCTCCTCAGTGCCTTATTGCTTTATCACTGACCATGTAGTACCCTATTACAATAACCCAGCTCCCGAGTGCCTTATTGTTTTATCACTGACCACCCTATTACAATAACCCAGCTCCCGAGTACCCTATTGCACTGTCACTGATGTGGAAATACCTTATTACAGTAACCCAGCTCCTGAATACCTTATTGCTCTGTCAATGACCATGTAATACTTTATTATAGTAGCTAACCCAGCTCATGATTGCCTTATTGCTTTGTCCCTGACCGTGTAAGAAAACATTTTAATTACAGTATACCCACCTCAGTATAGTTCTTTATGGTCCTATACTTTGCTAGGTGAGGTGATTTCATCTTTGAATATGATAAGTTGATAGTTGTTGAACAGGGAGGAGGAACATTATAATGACGCAGCAAAAAGTAAACAAAGCTTTAGAAACTCAAGGGAAGGAAAGCAAGAGGAATGTGCACATTTCTTGTTAAACCAGCATGTGAAAGGGCAGGGTGTGTGTGTGTGTTAGGAATACCATCCTGTATGTTTAACCAGGAATAAGCAAAGTACAGAAAGGTGTGAGTGTTTTATGTGTGTCTGCATGTGATAGCAGCAACAGAACATTTTTAAAACAATGCATTGGACTCAAGACCTTTAAAGGGGAACTACCAACCCGCAATAACTTTACATGTATTCAGTCTTCATCTGGCGACTAGCTGCTTAGTAGCGCTAGTCGCCAGAAATATTACCTGGTTCCAAAGATTTTGCAGTGTAATATTTCTGGCGACTAGCGCTACTAAGCAGCTAGTCGCCAGATGAAGACTGAATACATATAAAGTTATTGAGGGGTCATAGTTCCCCTTTAAAGGAGAAGTAACACATACCTCCCAACATTTAAATGGCCAAAGAGGGACCCTTTTGTTTTAGGTTTTGTTGCTGGGGGTTTGGCTGGTGGGCGGAGCATTGCTGAGAATTTTTAGGTTATTTCATGACCTACTGACACCTCTTTTACTATCTGAATAACAAACAATAATGTGAATTTTATTGCTGTGGAGCAAAGTGAAAAACTTATATACACACTACGCAGTGTTATCTCCTAAATGAGGGACACCAGGGTGGGAAAGATCGACAGAGGGACTTGGGTTTCAAAGAGGGACTGTCCCTCCTAAAGAGGGACACTTAGAAAGTATGGTAAAATCTTGTTTTAATAAACTCCACTTACCTTACTATGGCCACAAAAGTCTTAATGTTCCCTATGGATATTGTCTTGGAGGGACATATGACAGTTTCATCAAACTACAAATGGCAGAGTGTATGAGTCTGCTTAAAGGGATAGTAATACATAATTTTTACAAATCTTCATCTTATAGCTATTAAAATCTTAAAACTAAATGCCCCCAGTCCCATCTCTCAAACCTTTATGGTTTGAGAGATAATCATAGGTAAAGTTCCCCCCCCTCTCACTCCTTTCCCTGACGTCAGCGCTCTAGCTGACTGCAGGAGAATCCGGTCCTGGGACTAGGGTTACCACCCAGCCGGTATTTTACCTGCAGGCTGGTAAAAAATTGGCTTCTGTCCAATGTTAAGTCTATGGACGGAATGCCATGGCCGGGATTTTTTGGAAGAAAAGGTGGCAACCCTACCTGGGACCAACTGGTGGTTCTGCAGTAGAGCCGAGATCGAGATATTGAAAAAGAAATCCTTCACTGGAATGGTCTTCTAAGTGTGCTTACAAACCAAGGACACTTTGTAGCCTGTTCCAGGGAAGAATTTATTTTTCAATAGCGCTATCTTAGTTCTACTGAAGAGCCTCCGTTGGTCTCGCCAGGACTGGATTCCCCTACAGCCAGCTAGAGAGCTGACGTCAGGGAAAGGGGAGGGGGGAACTTTAACTATGATTATCTCTCAAACCGTAAAGGCTTGAGAGATGGGACTAGGGGCATTTAGTTTAACCCCTTCGCGTCCGGTGACGTACCCGGACCGTCACGCCTATCCAGCACTTAAGGACCAGTGACGGTCCTGGTACGTCACGTACTATCACTCACTGCGCTCCTGCAGGAGCACGGTGAGTAATACCGGGGACTGAATTTGATCGCTCCAACACTGGAGTGATCTCTTTCAGTCCCTCCATTCGGCGTGCCACTCCACGTGATCAGTCACGTGGGGCGGCACGCCGAAATGCCATATCTGGTCCTTAAAGGACCACACACCCCGGGACCGCTGGTCGTTAAGGGGTTAAAGGAGCAGTAAACTTTTTTTATGAAAAAATATATATTGTAGGGATTTTCCTATTGAGTAAGATAAGGGTACTCCCACTACGGAGAGATTTATGTTTCTAGAGTTATTACAGTTTAAACTCATGTTTTTTACATTAGCAGTGCCCTCTAGTGGACAATTTCTAATTAGATTTCCTGTTAGATTCTAATGGAAAGGAAAGTCAGGAAAGTCAGAGACATACAGTTCTCCATAGAATGTGATAGAAACTGCCGAGTCACTTCCTGTCAGTTAGAACTATCAGGAAGTAAACACAGTAAATTCACTTCATGATTATTTGATCTGCTATAAAGTTTGAATAAAACATCTGACTGCAGTGTGAGTGACCTTGTTTTATTCATCAGGAAAAGCTCTATAAAATATGTGTTTTCATAAAAAAAGGTTTACTGCTCCTTTAAGCTTTCAATAGCTACAAGATGAAGATTTGTAAAAATGAGTTTGTGTCCTGTTGTCCTTCTGGCAAATGTCATATCTGCCTCCATGGACATGAATTCCAGGACTAATTTAACGTTTCACGTGCCAGAGAGGTATCTAATGGATTGCAAAGCAGTGTTATCTCTTGAAGAAAGGCACAACTCATAGGAGCCATTAGATCTGTTTGGCCTAGTAATTTAAGTATTATTATGACATACTATTTCTTTAAAGCTTAACATATAAAGGAAAAGTATTCTGTAATATGGAAAATGTATATTTTGTAGGGTTTTCTGTGCTAAAGAAGACACAATGGCTCTCCAGCTGTTGGGAAAATGCTTCATTCAACAGTTATTTTGGTACAAACCTGGAATGTTTTGGATGCAGTATTTTCATTGTACTTAACAGAAGGGGGCAGTAGTAACAGCACCATACTATATGACAGGTCATTTAAAGGGATAGTAATACTTAATATGTAAAAAAAACTATGTAGTAGGGCAGCGGTTCTCAACCTGTGGGTCGGGACCCCTTTGGGGGTCGAATGACGATTTGCCAGGGGTCACCTAAAACCATCAGATATTTATATTTCAATTCATAATAGTAGCAAAATTACAGCAATGAAGGCGCAACGAAAATAATTTTACTGTTAGGGGTCGCCACAACTTAGGAAATTTTATGAAAGGGTCGCGGCCCTAGAAAGGTTGAGAACCGCTGTAGTAGGGTTTATTCCTCTGAGTAAAAGGGTACGTTCACTGCTGAGAGGTGTCTTATTCAAAAGTTATTACAGCTCAAACTTGAATTTTTCTAGCTGCAGTACCATAGTGGCCTGAAATTGTACAGTGGTGCTGTTGCTACACCATCCTACGGACAGCTCTGTTCAGTTGACCATAAATCTCCAAACGATGGTGTAGCAACATTGCCACTGTAGAATTGTGGGCTACAATGATACTGCACATAAGAAAATTCAAGTTTTAGCTGTAATGACTTTTGAATAAAATACCTCTCAGCAGTAGGTTTACCCATGTTTTACTCAGGAGAATAAATCCTAGACTATATATTTTTTACATATTAAGTGTTAATATGCCTTGAAGTACTGTACCCCAAAAATGCATGTCTGAGCTGTAATAACTGTTAAATGAAACATCTCCTAACAATAGTGATACCCTTGTTTTAGCCAGATTAGTTTTCCATATTACGTGATACCTTCTCTTAGAGGATACAAGAGTAAAGGGACATATTCAAGAAGCTAAATAGGTGCAATTCTGGGGAAAACAAACTGCACTGAAAACTCCAATTGAAATAAAATAAGGCTTTTAACCCCTTGAATGCCAAAAATGTATCAAAGGCATCGGTTTGCAATGCGTCAGAGACCTCCCTTGCACTCAGTGGGTTAAAAGGCCCAATTTTCTTTTGCTTCAAAATGTCTCTTCTTTAATTTCCTAAATGCAGCCCATATTAACTCCCATATGTACAAGAAAGTAAGATTAACCATTTGCGTGCCAGAGAGGTATCAATGCATTGCTTTGCATTGCGTTTGCTACCTCTCTGGCACTCAAACAGTTGATGTTGAGTAATCAAAGGTGTGTGGCTGGGGCAAGCTTAGCAGAAATCACAACTGTGTGAGAGGTCAGGAGTAGCAGATAATAATTAAAGGGATAGTAACACTTAAGACTTTGAGTGCTAGAGGGGTATCCAACACATTGCCTGACACCCCTCTGGCACTCAAAGGGTTAGTGGGGAAGCACAAAACACCTTAAGTCTCTACATTCATATGCACCATTAGCCTGTTAAGAACAACAGATCCTAGGGGTTGGTTACCCTTTAAGGACCACGTTGAAAACATTCAGCGCACCAGCACGCGTGATACCAGCACTCCGAATGGGGGTCTGAGAGAGACAGCACCGGTCTGGGAGCCATCAGCTTCAGACCCTGCTAGTGTTTACAGTGCGCCCGTGGGAGCGCTGTAAGTACAAAATATGTGATGTGCCAGGACCGTCAACAGGCCTTTAGGCAAAGAAACTGGTGACGTTCCTGACACTGGTCCTTAAGGGGTTAAAGGGATATTAATGCTTAATCTTGCAAAAAATCTATATTGCCGGATTAATCCTGCTCTAAAAATAAAAGTGCTCCACTGTTAAGAGATATTTTATTGATGCACAAACTTTCAGTTTCTTGTTGCAGTACTTCCATCACCTGAAACATTACAGTGGCGCTGTTGCTCCACCATCCTGTGGAGGTTTATGGTCAACAGACCAGAGCTGTTCATAGACCGCTGTAGCAAAAGCGCCACTGCAAAATTTCATGCCATGTAGGTACTGCACCAGAAATATACAAGTTTGAGCTGCAATAATTTTTGAATAAAACATCTCTCACAGTGGGAGTAGCCTTCTTTTTCCAACAGGATAAACCATACAGTGTATGTTTTCAATATTAAGCAATACTATCTCTTTAATGGTTTATAGGAGTGTACAACAATATTTTTTTTTGTGACAGACCAGGAATGAACAGAAAATCCTGTAAACATGAACAGGGCTGGGATAACAGAGATTTTCTTGTGAGTAATAGAAACCTGAGAGAGATTTGCACGAGTGAGAGAATTATTTCTAGTTAGAAAAACAATCTCTCCATTTAGTATGATTTCTTACAGGACCTCCTTTTCATTCTAGAAAGTTCTTGAACACTTTAATGCAGTTGTTCTCAACCAGGGTGCCTTGGCTCTTTAGTGCACAGAGGATACACACTTAGGGTGCCCATTCATTTCTAAAAAAAATTTGAAACAAATACTGAGTGCTGAGTTTCAGTTAAATATTTATTGACATTGCTATGCATAGTATGTTTGTGTTATTCAGATTGTGGGACCTAGAAATAAATATATATTTATGTAATTACTAATTGAAGAGCCCGTGTACACGGTCCACAGTGCCACCCAGCAATGGCCGCGGTGCAGTCATGCACAGTAGAGACTGCCCGCACCGCGGCTGATAATGGAGCGGGGCTCTGAATTCAGACTGTAGTCCTCTCTGCGCACAAAACCATTGCTGGGTGGCACTGTGGCACCACGCGCAGCCATCTCTACTGCACATGACGGCTTCTGACAAACACACATTTAGAGAATTATTATATAGGATTCCTTTTCTTACGCCCCTTAAGAACCACATAGACGACGTTCGGAGTGCTGGCACAAGTGACTGATCACTTGTGCCAACTTGCCGAACGGGTGTCTGATAGTAACCGCTTCGGTCATGGAATGTTCAATTTCAGATCCCGCTAGTGCTTACAGTGCTCCCGCAGGAGAGCCGTAAGCACAAAACACGTGATGTGCCAGGACCATTACCGCTCCTTTAGGCAACGAAACTGGCGACGGTCCTGACATATCACCAGCCCCTATGGGGTTAAGTACATATTAACTATATAGCGCTTCTGTCTTGATGCTCTGTAAAGTCTCTTCCTTATACAATAATTTTATCCAATACAGTCTTCAATAGTGCATATCATTGTGGATCTTCATCACCAAATGGCTAGTGTTTTTAAGTTTGTGTTTATTGTTTTCAACCCTTTCGAGTGTCAGGGCTGTTCAAATGCACTGGACACTCCTCTGGCACTCAAAGGGTTAAACACCTTAACAAATGTTACATATTATGGCTCTCTAAATGTAAGTGTCTATGCCCTTCGCATTATATTTGTAACTGATAAAATCTCTTCTGATATGTTTAACCCTTTGAGTGCCATGGGGTAAGCAACGCATTGAGAGCAATGCGTTGCATATCCCTCTGGCAATCAAAGGGTTAAGATGTTCGTCCTGGTCAGTAGTCCCTGAACAGATGTAGTTATACCTTAGGGCCTGGCTGTAACAGACTGTTTTCTGCACCTAGAATGGAATCATAGTAACATAATAACCTAGTAGTAACATAGTAAATTAGGTTGAAAAAAGACACAAGTCCATCAAGTTCAACCTTCGCCTCATACCTCAGTAACTGAGAATTTTATAGCTTTCCTGATACCAATTAAATTAGTCTTTATCAGACCTTCCTGATCAGCCTACTGATAAACAGTATAACTCTGTATGTTCCCTTTTGAAAGAAATGTATCTAATCTTCTCTTAAATGTATCCATTATATCTGCCATAACTACCTCCTTGGGCAAAGAATTCCACAATTTAACAGACCTTACTGTAAAAAAACCCTCCCTCTGCTGAAGTCTAAACCTCCTTTCCTCTAATCTCAAGGGGTGTCCCCTGGTCACCTGATCAGGCCTTGGAATAAATAGCTCACAGCAGAATCATTTCTTCGATAGTCTAGTCTGTCTGTTGGTTTGTGGTACACAGATGTCTGGATGGAGTTGTTTTTAATGCTGATTGTGGTGTCCAAAAATATGGAAGGAATATGGAAGTTACAGGGTAATTGTGGGATGGAAAGCATCATTTTTGTGAAATGTCAAAAGTTCATAATTACTGGCAGGCCAAATCATTAGGATATTATCTATAGAGCGGAGAGAGACCAGAGGTTTTATTTGCCATGAAGACAAGAACACCCCTTGCAATTATGCCATTAATAGGTTGACGTACAGTGGCGAAATTCAATTTCCCATAGTAGTTACAGTCTTTTGTGGGTAGAGGTCTTGTTCAAATGTGAAGTAATTAGGCCTTAGTATGAAGGTATTAGCTGTGTTGCTGGTTTTATGGTAGGCCCTCTTGGTCTAAGAATACACTGCAGGATGCTACACCATCTTCATATGAAGATTAATTGGAGCTGCTTTTATTGTGAAACATTATTACATACTTCCCAAGTGTCCCTCTTTTAGACCCGAATCCCACTGGTCCTCTTTTCCACCCTGATGTCCCTCTTTTTAGGAGATTAGACTGTGTGGTGTGTATATAAGTGTATCACAGTGCTCTACAGCAATAAAACTCACATTATTGTTTGCTTAAACATCACTATATGTGTTTATAAATTAGTCTGTCTAAAAATACTTTGGTATTGTTATAAGTAATTTATTAGGTTACACAAGGAGGTGTCAATAGGTCATGAAATAATATAATAATTCTCGGTAATGCCACGCCCCCAGCTACACCCCCTAAAACACAAGTGTCTCTCTTTGTCAATTTGAAATGTTGGGAGGTATGTTACTATCCCTTTAATCTATTTTTTTCACTCACTATTTAGAATTTTCATCCATGTTGTACTTTGTTTGACTTGTTGCTTTTACTGTTAATCTGGTTGACTCTCAATGCCTTAGTGCCATACCTGGAAACTCTCAGGGACTCTCATGACCTAAGTAGCAGGGTGAAGAGCCAAATGCTCAGTGGAGCCGAATTAGCATTATCTAAAAAGAATTACTTAATTGGAACGGTCTACAAAGTGTGCCTGGCTTGCAAGCACACTTTGTAGACTGTTCCAATTAAGTATTCCTTTCTAGATAGTGCTACTTCGGCTCTGCTGAAGAGCTGCCGGACGGTCCGGGACCAGGATCTCCTTCTGTCACCTAGAGTCTGACATATGTGAAAGAGGAGGAAGTGGGGAACTTTATCATCATATAGCTTTCAAACTATAAAGGTTTGAGAGACGGGACTTGCATTAGTTAGTTTATTTTTGTAATGTCTACAATATTAAATTTTATTGAAAAAAAGACATTACTAACCCTTTAAAGTGGCCCTATCACATTGAAGTTTCTTTACATATTTACAAACTTCATTCAAAACTGCCTGTGTTTCATGTTAACTAAAAGTCCAGAAGATGTCTAGTTTAGGAGATACTAACACTTCTATTTCTAGGAAAAGTGAAAGTGAAATTTTCCTGGTACAGCCAGGGGTGTCCGCAGAAATGTTTTCAAGGGGGACAAAGCCATAATATGACCCCCAGACACGCTCGCCCATCCCTTGTATTTATATGGTGGGGCAATTGTAGGGGGGTCAATTGTTCCCCCTTACCCCCTCTCTAGAACCCATGGGTACAGCAGAGAGCTTTATTAGCATAAGAAACGTCACAGAAAACCTTAATTAGCATATAATAACAAGTGTGAATATCTCCTTAACTGTACATTTTTTGGTCTTTTTTCTAACATGACACATAGGCAATTTTGAATGCATATTTCAAATATGCAAACTTGAAATAAGGTGAAAGTTCCACTTTAATCTCTAAATTGGTCCTGTTTGAACCATAAAGTAGAAGTTATGCTTGTCTTGTGTGTGTTCAAACAGTGAGATCTCTAAGTAGTAGCATGTTTAAGGTTCTTTGAGGACTGATTTAACCACCTCTGGGTTGGGGCTTCTTTTGTGTGTGTTCAAATAGTGAGATCTTTAAGTAGTAGCATGTTTAAGGTTCTTTGAGGACTGATTTAACCACCTCTGGGTTGGGGCAAACTGGGACATATCTCCTAAAATCTATGGTCTGTAGGGTGACCACATTTCCATTCTGACATGTGGTCACCCTAGTCTCGCGGCTGAGTCTCCCACCGGAGCAGACCATCTTTCTGAGGCTGACACAGAGTAAGAGTTCCCAGTGTCTCACACGCACTAGTCCAGCCAGCCAATGAAATGTATTTGCTATTTGGTCCTCATTGGCAGGCTCAGCAAATCCATTTCATTGGCTGCCTGGACTGGTGCGTGTTGCTCCATTCCAGGACTCTTTGTTGTCCCAGTGGGGAGTGACGCGGGACACAGACCCCTAATTAGGGACATTCCTGGGCATTCCGGGAAGTGTGGTCACCCTAATGGTCTGGAGATTGCTATTCTGGGGGATAATGCAATAAGCATCCAAATAAGCTGTCTCGTTAACAGAGTGTTGTAAGATGTGTGAAAGAGTGGAGAGGCTATGCACTAGGTGTGATAAAGTGTGATTAAATTTGATAAATTATCCAGCTTGAGCTATCTCAGTACATATGAGAATAACATAAGAGTTGGAGAGTTTATTACACTGGAGAAGTTATCTCCTCCTCATCACTTGTTTATGATACCATAGTGCATCTTCCTACTGGTGTAGCAAAGAGTTTTGTTAAGTATGGAGGAGATCACAGATATGTAATTGCTTCTGCAGAGGGAATAAGGAGGGCAGGAATAGGCTATAAATTCCTGGTTCTTATCCTGACAGGAAGATGTTTCCTTCCTCTTCTTGAGCACAGTGCAGACTTCCTGCATTCCATTACAGTCCTTATTTTTTAGGACTGGATGTCTGCAGAGAGTCACATTCCTCAAGGGTGAGTGGATACCACAGTGATTCTCAAACAGGATGCAGTGACACATTGGGGTGCCATGGACATCCACTTAAGGTGACCCCTTTTTTCCATGATGACTTTGATAACAATTTGAATGTTGATTTAAAATGTATGTTTATAGAAACTGATGTACAATATGTTTTTTTATTTGTCTGATTGTGAGAGCATAGAATAACTATATTTATGTATTTGCATACCTGGGAGCTTTTTGTTGTGGACTCCCCAGAGAGGGGAGCCCTGTGGTGCTGCTGGGGGAGAAAAATGAAGAGATCTGTGGCAAAAAAGGGCAGGACGTAATTATTTGTGGGGGCGGAACTTATAAAATGAAGAATAAGTATGATGAATAGGCTGGGGAAGGAGAAGTGGGCAGAGTTTCTTTAGAAACTCTCCACATCCAGAGAATCAGCCTCTGCCCCAAAGACCTGGTAATTAGCAGCAAAAACCAGAGTCTCCATGGTAATCCAGAGAAGTCCCAGCTATGTATATTTGTAGCCTTCATTACACCATTGACAGATGACATATCATATTGTGGTGTGCCCTGAAATTACAGTTGTGTGTAAGAGTGTCTTGAGCAAAGAAAAAATAAAAAGATTGAGACCCACTGGAATATAGTGTTAAAATATATTTGAATTCTGGAGCAAACCAACTGCACCACAGGGGACAATTAATATAAATGGGATGTTCAACCCCTTGAATGCTAGAGAGGTCAGCAACATACTGCAGTGCATTGCGTTAGAGACCTCTGTAGCATTTAAGTGTTTAAAAGCCCAGTTTAAAGGGGAACTACCACCCCGCAAAAACTTTACATTAATTAAGTCTTCATCTGGCGACTAGCTGCTTAGTAGCGCTAGTCGCCAGAAATATTACCTGGTTTAAAAGATTTTCGAGTTTTTTGGAGGCTGACAGTAGCAGGAAGCATGGACATCTTGTCAGAGTGACGTCCGTGCGCCTGCGCTGTCAGTCCCTTTTGGAGTCGTCCAGCTCCAAAAGGGACTGACAGCGCAGGCGCACGGACGTCACTATGACAAGATGTCCGTGCTTCCTGCTACTGTCAGCCTCCAAAAAACTCGAAAATCTTTTAAACCAGGTAATATTTCTGGCGGCTAGCGCTACTAAGCAGCTAGTCGCCAGATGAAGACTTAATTAATGTATAGTTTTTGCGGGGTGGTAGTTCCCCTTTAAATCGACAGACATTTTTATTTGTTCCCTGTAGTGCTGTCGGTTTGGCCCAGAATTACTCCATTCCCTTAGTACATCAGCCTCAGTGTTTAACCACTTAAAGGAATAGTAATGTTTCACAAAAAAAGCAGCTCCAATTAATCTTCAAAGTATTTGGGCCATGGAGAGTGTTATTTCAATACTGTGAGAGTTGTAGTTCAAGAATAACTGGATGATAAAGTATCCCCCTCCCGCACCTTTTACTGATGTGACACTGCTCACCTCAGAGCAGCATGACTGTCCAGATGGATTGCAGAGAGGAACAATCTTCAGTGAGCATAAGGAAAAACCTGAAAAACCTGTCAAGGGGGTGCAGGGTTTTCCTTATACTCACAGAAAGAATATTGTCCCTTGCTGTGAGCTGTCTGGTCCAGGTACCAGATTCCACATGTGAGGGGAGGTGGCTTACACTAGGTAATAGGGGTGGGAAGGGATACTTTATCATTCAATTACTCCTGAACTGCATCTCTGACAGTAATGAAATAGCACTCTCTATGGCCCAAATACTATGAAGATTAACTGGAGCTGCTGTTTTTGTGAAACATTACTATCCCTTTAAGGACCAGAAGGGTGTGCAACACACTGCAAAGCAATGAGTTGTACTCCCCTCTGGTCCTTAAGGGGTTAAGCAAATATGTGCTAATATTATATACAATGGGTGCAATTCAATAAACTACAGAAATGCAATTCTGGAGCAAATAAATTAGACCACAGTGGATAAATGAAAATCTCCCAAAAGTCCATTGGTTTAAATTATGCTTTTAACCCCTTGAATGCTAGTGCTGTCTCCAGTGTTAGAGGCCTCGCTATCATTCAAGGGATGAAAAGCCCCTTTATTCATTGGGAATTTGCCACCCCCCAACCATACCTGGCAATCTTTGTGTCCCAAGCCTCCGGAGCTCCTCTAAGGTCTGTGGTAGTGTTTGCGATTCGCTCTATGAAGTGGTTAGGTCTTGATCGTGATGGGCGCGATTGTTAGAGGGGGTGTGAGGTTAGCACTAAAAATGGGCTGAGCATGGGAAGAACAGTGAAGAGAGTGACAGGAAGTGGCAGTGAAGTGGGAGGAGTTACAAGGGAACTCTCTGAGCCCTGAGATCAGCCTCTGTCCACAGAGACCCCATAATCCTATATAGTAATTCGCTAAGGATGTTTGTCAGAAGCCATCATGTGCAGTATAGACGGCTGCGCGCTCTGCAGTCATACGCAGTAGAGACTGCCCGCGCCACGGCTGATACGGAGCAGGGTGTTCCGAATTCAGACCAGAGTCCTCTCTGCATACCTTCCTGGGACCGCTTGGTCCCAGGATGGTGCGCAGAGAGGACTACGGTCTGAATTCGGAGCGCCCCGCTCCGTATCAGCCACGGCGTGGGCAGTCTGTACTGTGCATGATTGCACCTCTGCCAGTGATGACAGGATCCAGCCACCAGCCGAGGTTGCTGGGTGGAATTTGGGGCCCTTGTACTCTCCAGTCAGATCCAGACAGTTCCCAGGTATGTCCCCCAATGGTGCAGATGGTACTGTCTAGAATTGAACTTATTTTGCTTAAGGCACATAATGATTTACACACAAAAAATGAAAAAGGAGCAATTCTGGTTCACACCAACTGCACTGTAGGAGGAGAAATACAAATTCTAATTGGTATAAATGGCCTTTTAACCCCTTGAATGTAAGTGAGGTCTCGGGTCGGAGACTTCTCTAGCATTCAAGAGGTTAAAAGCCTACTTTAAATATATGGGATTGTTGGGAATATTTATTTTCCCTTTTGGTGCAATTGGTTTGCCCCATTTCTTTTTTACATAAGATCCACAGGGCAGAAAGAGAGAATGGAGTAATTCTGGCACATACCAACTGTACCACAAGGGACAACTGAATTCCCTCTGTAGCATTCAATTGTTTAAAATACCAATTTATCCCTTTTGAGTGCATTGTATCACAATGCGTTAGATACCTCTCTGGCACTCAAAGGGTTAAATTAATGTGTGTGTGTGTGTGTGCGTGTATATATATATATATATATATATATATATATTTTTTTTTTTTTTTTTTTTTTTTTTTATTTCCCCAGTTTACAAACTTGGTAACTTTCAAAAAGGCGCTGACCCTGAACTTTTTGAAATATTAATCCTTAATTTCCCAGAAGGTAGATTATATGTGATATGTCTTGGGGGTATCTTAACCCTCTCAATGCCAGAGAGGTATCTGACTCATTGCAGTGCAATGAGTTGGATACCTCTCTGTCACTCAAACATATGTACTTCTGTTTACTGTACCTTCAAACTGCAGAGTTATATCTATCTACTATGTTTTTAGTTGTTTTTGATCTCTTTTATAGGCTGTTGTTAAATGTTTGTGTTTAAATCTGATGTAAACCTGTGTCCCTTATGAGTCATTCAAGTCTATTGAAGGCCATTGTTTGTTCTTTCTGACTAGGTCTGATATAGAGGGAGGCTTCACCATAGATCACTATATACTGTAAACTGCATATATAATACAAACAATATATTGATAGACTAGTTGAACAGCCCGTTACACGGGCTATAGTGCCACTGCCACCCGGTCGCGGACCAGTCACGCGCAGTAGAGACTGCCCGCACCACGACTGATACAGAGTTGGACGCTCATTCGGAGTGGCCAGCTCTGTATCAGCCGCGGCACGGGCAGTGTCTACTGCGTATGTCGCGGCGTTACACACGATTTAGCGAATTATTATATAGGATATTACTGATTGCTGTAACACACACATCCACACACAAACACACACACAAACACACACACTCACACACAAACACACACACACACACACGCACACAAGCATGACTTCACCTTCTGCCTTTTCGGTAGAAATGACAACAATTTAGAGATTAATGAAGCAGTTAATCATTGCGCGTCTAGTAACAGGTAACACAGGACTCTCTTGTCCTGAGAATTTTTGCCTTCACCTTGAAACCCTGACATTTGTCTCAAAACAATTACCCACAGGGTCAAATCACAAAACAGCCAGGTATGCATGTATGGTGCTGTTGGTTTGCTATGGAATTGCTCATCTGTTTCTTTCTGCGAATGGCCCATAGTAAGTTGTAAGATTCCTATAAGGGGTATTATGAGCTAACAGTGTGTATATGTCTCTACAGGAGGAGGACACGGAAGGCTGATATTCTGTGTACTGGAAGAGGATTGTCCTCCTCTCTCCAAACACAGAAATGGCTCGAAATGCAACAAATCACACTGTTGCCGCCACCACCACAATATTTGCTCAAACGACTGCAGACCCAGTGGTATCATGGATAGAAAGCATCCTAAATAAGATCCCATGTAAGTATTTAGATATGGGTCAAAATCAGATAATGGAAACAAGATGATATAGTGTTCCTCTATGTGTAATATCTAGATAATTTATATGTTAACATTTACTATGAATAATGTTATAGTACTTACTCTGCTGAGTAAAACATAGATGCTCCCACTGCTGTCAGATTTTTAATTGAAAAGTTATTACAGTGTCCATACAATGCCCTCTATGGGAGAACTTGAGTCACTGACTACTGCTCCTTATAGTAAGTGATAGGAGCAGCATCTCCTGGTGACCACGGATGAATATTGCAGTCTTAAAAAGACCTGTGAGTTCTGATTTCCCAAGATTGATGATGAACACTGATTGTGCACTCAGGCATCTGCCCCAGGCTGTCGTGTGTGTGTGTGTGTGTGTATATATATATATATATATATATATATATATATATATATATATATATATATACACAAGTATACTCCTCCTGCGATGTCCAGGGGCGTGAACAGAGACAGCACTCTTCAGGGATGTAGCATAAGTAAGTAGTTGTTCCATCAGTGAGATCCAAACGTTTTCAGTCCTTTATTAGACCCTCATCAGCGCAAATAAAGTTCCAATAAAGGGCCGAAAATGTTTGGCTCTCACTGATACATATGGAATAAACCACTTACTTCTAATACATCCCAGATGAGTGTTGTCTCTGTTCGTGCCCCGGGACATCCCAGGCAGAGTATACTTGTATTATTATCCTTATGGGACGTGCACAATATATATAATCAATAAATTATATTCATTTTTAGTGTGTGCCATTGACTCGTTTATATATATACACACGCACACACACATATAAAACATGTGACATGTCCGTACAGGACCCACCTGTTGGCTGGGAAAAGGTAAGAGTAATACATTCTGATATTCGTTGTCCTACATTACTAGAAATTAGCATAAGACCAGCAGTTATATATACAAGCCCTAACATAATTAAAATATATATATTTTTTGCCATTGGGATCTATACCCAAAACAATGTATCAATAAAATACCAACTCTGAAGTAGGCAAGTGTGGACAAACTGTGGATCACCAGTTGTGGCTATACATCTTCATCTGGCCAATTCAACAACAGCTGGAGGGCCATGTGTTCCTCAACTCAAGGCTTAAGTCACATTCCTAGGAATCTAACACAGAGGTGATAAGAGAGAGTGTCAGAATACAATAGAGAGGAAGACTGATGTACTGAGAAGACCTAGGGGGTTATGTACTAAGGCTTGATAAAGAGGTGATAAAGTGGAAATGACTTCTCCAGTGATATCCGATTTCTATGTTATTCTATGGAGCCTATGCACTAAGATGTCCAAAGTTGGAGAAATCTTAATGCATTGGCTTTATAGAATAACATAGGAATTGGAGAAATGATATTAGTCGAGAAGTCGTCTCCTCTTTATAACCTCTTTCTCACTCCTTAGAACGTCTCCCTCCTAGAGTAATTCTGGTGCAAATCAATTGAACTACAGAGGGCAAATAACAATTTATTTTGATTTAAATGGGTCTTCAACCTCTTGAATACTAGAGAGGGTTCCACCACATTGTGTCCTCTCTAGTATGCAAGAGTTTGAAGTCCCATTTAAATCCTTGGGAATTGTGGGAATTTTTATTTGTCTGCTATGCATTCCTGGGAACTTCATCCACTTGATCCCATGGCGAGGGCGCATATGCTGCGACTGGGGTTTGTTAATTATCAGATATGTGTCATAAAGGGGTTCGGGCTTAATGTGGTGGGTAGGTGTTATTGGCATGTTACTTGGGAAGTGGGCGGAACAGAATGGGAAGGAGGAGAAGTGGGCAGGAATTGGGAAGAGCAGGGAGGGAAGGAAGAGAAGTGGACAGGAAGTGTGAGGAGTAGGGAGGGAAAGAGGAGAAGTGGACAGGAAGTAGGAGGAGCTGGGTGGGAAGGAACAGAAGTGGGATGGAAGTGGGAGGAGCAGGGTGGGAAGGAGGAGAAGTGGACAGGAAGTGGGAGGAGCAGGGTGGGAAGGAGGAGAATTGGGCAGGAAGTGGGAGGAGCAGGGTGGGAAGGAGGAGAATTGGGCAGAGTTTCACAGGAAACTCACCTTGCCGGAGAATTAGCCTCTGTCCCCAGAGACCCGGTAATTAACTTTAAAAACTGGAGTCTCTGGGACAGATCCAGAAAGTTCCCAGGTATGCCGCTGTAGTACAGTTGGTTTACTCCAGAATTGCTCCAGTTCCTTTTAGTACATCGTCCTCCATGAGAAACTGAGACTGACTTAGATTGATACTATTGGATATTTGTGTATATTTATGTGTATGTGCACACTCTACAGAGCTATTTATGCTAGTGTATATAATACATGTAATTAACTGGTATTTATCTTTGTATTTTCATCCCACCCCCATCTGTCTATTGTCCTCTTTATCCTACCTCTGCTGGCATTCTCCTACTGCTCCTCTGCCAGTGCCACGATGGGCCATTTATGCCCTGGCCGCTGTGGCTCTTTTCCTGATTCTTCTCTTCTTCATCTGCATCTGTTGCTGCTGCTGCCGACGCAAAGACAAAAAAAAGAAGAAAGAAAAAATTGATCTGGGCAACATTCCAATCAGTGCGACAACGAAACTGGTAAATGCTACAATCACTTTTATAATGCAAACCTGACGAAGACTGACATCAATAACTAGCTCTGACATACAGAAGCTGATGTACTAAGTAGGACTGTGGGGGGAATACACTAAGGTTCAATATGGAGGTAAAATCTGCTTGGCAAGTTGTGGCGAGAGATACACCTCTCCATGGCAGGACTCACATCATCTATACTCTAGGGGTCATAAGGGGTCATATGTTCAAAAGAAAATTCAAGGAGTTCTGGAGCAAACTATTTGCACTATAGGGGAGAAGTAAAAATTCCCATTGATTTAAATGGGGATTTGAACCCCTTGAATGCTAGAGAGCTCTCCAAGGCATTGCTTCGCAATGTGTTGGAGACCTCTCTAGCATTCAAGGGGCTAAAGTCCCCATTTAAATCAATGGTAATTTTTATAATTTTTAGTTCTCCTGTATAGTGCAGTTGGTTTGCTCCAGAAACCCTCCACTTTATTTTGAATCTACGGCCTTAAGAATGATGTATTTATTGGAAGGATGAGAGACTTGTCTTTGGCACATGTTGGAGTAAGTCTCACCTACATATCATAATTGTATATGTTTTCAGTTAAAGGGATAGTATTACTTCAAAATTACTATCCCTCATATTGTAGCCCTTAATAAACTGAGTTAAATGACACCAGCGGCATCTCTCAGACCTTTATGATATAAGAGATAGACGCTTTCAAAGTTTCCTCTCCCCTGCTGTCAGCATTCTGCTGCCAGCAGAGGGATCCGGTCCTGGGACAGGCGGAGGCTCTTAAACAGAGCAGATATCTCATTATGGAAGGAAAATGATTCATTGAAACAGTCTTATACATGTACTTGGTTACCAAGCACACTTAGAAGACTGTTTCAATTAATCATTTTTCCTCCCATAACGAGATATCGGCTCTGCTGAAGAGCCTCCTCTTGATTCAGAGACCAGATTCTCCTGCTGGCAGCAGAACGCTGACAGCAGGGGAGAGGAAACTTTGAAAGCGGCTATCTCTTACACCATAAAGGTTTGAGAGATGCCGCTGGTGTCATTTAACTCAGTTTATTAAGGGCTGCAATATGAGAGATAGTAATTTTGAAGTAATACTATCCCTTTAAAGGGACAGTAATGTCCCAGAAAAACTTGTTATAGTTTTGTAGAGGACGAAAAAATAAGCTTAATGGCGCAAACCATAGCGGTTTGAGAGATAGGGTTTGTGCAATTAAGCTTATTTTTTCGTCCTCTACAAAACTATAACACGTTTTTCTGGGACATTACTAAAACTTTAAAGAGGAACTTTCACTCAAATTAAAGTGCCCCCCAAATCATTATGCACATAGCGATACACATATCCATATTAGTATTATCCTGAATAAGTCCATTGTTATTGAGAAATCCAACTTGTTCCGATACACACAGGCAGGCATCTTGCTGTACCGGCATCTGTGCACCTGCACCGCCAGTCCCTTCCTGTACCTTAAGGTACAATGCAACTCCCCCTCATCAATCTTGGAGGAGACCGAGACGGACAGCACATGCGCACAGATGTCTGTGCTGATGCCTGCTTGTACATCTAAGAATGTGTTGGATTTCTCAGTAATGCCCGACTTATTCAGAATAATACTTGTAGGGATATGTGTATCACTATGTGCATAATGATTTGGGGGGAAATTAAATCTGAGTGAAAGTTCTGAGTGAAATGCAAAAAACACTTTTTTTGGACATTACTAACACTTTAAAGGGATAGTAATAATTAAATATTTCTAATCCCCATATTGTAGCCATGTTAAAAAGAATGTAATTGTCCCCAATGTCATAATGGTTTGAGAGATAACCGTACGCAAAGTTCCCCCCTCCCTCCCCCTTCAGTACAACAGTACAACAGTACAACACTGACTTCAGGGGAAGCCTGTCGTACGACAGGCTTGTGGCTCTGCAGCAGGGCCGAGATCGCGTTAGTAAAAAATAATTATTTCACTGACAGGGTCTTCTACGTGTGCTTGGTTTGCAAGCACACATAGAAGACTGTTTCAGTGAAATAATTCTTTTTTACTAACGCGATCGCTGCTCTGCTGCAGAGCTGCCTGATGCATATAAGACTGGATATCCCTGCAGTCAGCTACAACGCTGACTTCAGGGAAGGGGGAGGGAGGGGGGAACTTTGCGTAAGGTTATCTCTCAAACCTTTATGACATTGGGGACAATTAAATTCTTTTTAACATGGCTACAATATGGGGATTAGTAATATTTAAGTATTACTATCCCTTTAAAGTGTTAGTAATGTCCAAAAAAAGTGTTTTTTGCATTTAGAAGAGCTTAAAAAGCTGAGCTAAATGCAAAAAAACGTATCTCTCAAACCGCTATGGTTTAAGAGATAAAGGCGTTTAAAGTTCGCTGTTTCCTACTGACAGCTGTAAAGCTGTCAGCAGGAGATTTGTGTCGGTCGACACGGAGACGCTTGAGAAGTGCCGCAATCTTGTTACTTACACGGAACGGTCTAAAACGTGTGCCTGAACTTACAAGGAATCCCTTCATTGGAATGGTCTAAAACGTGTGCCTGAACACCAGGCACACGTTTTAGACCATTCCAATGAAGGGATTCCTTGTAAGTAATGAGATCGCGGCACTTCTCAAGCGCCTCTGTGTCGACTGACGTGATTCTCCTGCTGACAGCTTTACAGCTGTCAGTAGGAAACAGCGAACTTTAAACGCCTGTATCTCTTAAACCATACCGGTTTGAGAGATACGTTTTTTTGCATTTAGCTCAGCTTTTTAAGTTCTAAATAAAAAAACTTTTTTTTGGACATTACTAACACTTTAAATATCACATACTTACAGCTAGCAGATATGAATCATTTTTACATGTTACATACCTAAAATATAGTCCTAAACTTGTGTAAAGAGTCCTGTTCAGAGAGCATTTATTAACCATTTGAGTGCCAGGGGTACACAACGCATTGCAAAGCAATGCGTTGCATACCCCACTGGCACTCAGAGGGTTAATGTTGACAAAAAATGCAAATCTATCACTAATACCAACACCACAACCCGAATTAAAGGGATAGTAATACTTAAATTTTACTATCCCCCATCTTGTAGCCCATAAAAAACTGAATTAAATGAGCCCAGCGGCATCTCTCAAACCTTTATGGAGATATCCACTTTCAAAATGTTGCCTTTTTCCCTCTCCCCTGACGTCAGTGTTCTAGCTGACAGCAGGGGAATCCGGGACCGGGGGAGGCTCTTCAGCAGAGCCGAGATTGCATTATGAAAGAAGAAATCCTTCACTGAAATGGTCTTCTATGTGTGCTTGCAAACCAAGCACACGTAGAAGACCATTTCAGTGAAGGATTTCTTATTCCATAATGTGATCTCGGCTCTGCTGGAGAGCCTTTGCTTGCTCAGAGACCAGATTCTCCTTTGATGGATAGTAAATATATAGCACTATTAGCATTTGGAATGATGTTAGTGCTGTACATTCACCTCTTTTTCTTAGGTTGGCATCTTCACTGGAATCAAGGCCATTAAAGTGTTAGTAATGCCGAAAATGTATTTTAATAGATTTATAGAGGCTAAAAAAAGATTAACATTGCCACAAACCTCATCTCTCAAAATGCTTTTCCGGCATCAGAATTGATTCAGAGGATTCAGAGGAAAACGGCCTTCCCATTACTCTAATAGAAAGTCAAGTACAGGCCAGCACTATGCAAACTATACACAACACATACAATCACTGTATTTATGTTTGTTCCATAAATTATTTCTTACTAATAAAATCAAAATTTAAGTCTTCCATAGAAAGGGGAGAATTAGCTGAATTTCTGTTAGGTCTCTGTGCTTAAAGAACAGTAACCTTTTTTATGAAAACCTATGTTCTAGGGATTTTCCTGCAGAGTAAAACAATGGTACTACCACCGCTGTCAGTTGCTTTATTCAAATGTTATAACAGTTCAGATTTTCAGGAAGTGACAGCAGGATTACTTCCCGAAAGTTAAAATTATGACTCAGCAGTTTGTGTCATATTTTATGAAGAACTGTTTGTCTGTGACGTATCGCTCCTAGAGAATGTAACATAATAACAAATTGGGATCTGGCCACTAGAGGGCACTGTAAAAAAAATAAAACAAGAGTTTAAAATGTAACAGCATTGGAAATATCCATCCCTCAGCAGTGGGAGTACCTTTATTTTACTCAAAAGAATTAGTCCTACAATATATGTTTTTGTTTTGTTTTTTGTTAATAAAAAAAGTTTACTGCTTCTTTAATTGCAAAATTTCACGGTTGTACTGATCTCTTCATTCAGTTAAACCTATATTCTCTGTTGCTGTGCAGGTGCAGCCTGATGTAGAGGCTCTGAAAAAGGCTAAGGAAAATGAATACCGTGGCCGGGTTCAGTACTCTCTGGAGTATAACTTCCAGAAGGAAGAGGTAAGAACAAGCTTGTCATTTAATCAACTGCAAAATGGTAAAATGATAAACTTTACAGTGATCCTGTCACTTGGAATTCAAGTATGTATAACTTCATTAAAACTGCTTATGTTTCTTATTGGTCAAAAGGTCAGCAGATGCATAGTTCATGATCTATTCATACTTTTTTCTCTATGGTGAGCTCTGTGAGTGTAGTACCATAAGCTAAAATACACAAACACGAGTTCAAGCTGACAGTAACATTTTGTTATAAAAACAAAAATCCTATATCATACTTATTCAAAAATTATTTCAGTTCAAATTGGCAGAGCTGTTACTATTACATTCTATGGAGAACTGCTGTCAGTGACTCACCTCTTCCATAGATTGCAATAAAATAACTGTCTGGACAGTGAACTGTAGATTAACTGTCTGGACACCAGGTCACACTGTTAGTCTAAAACAACCATTTAAACGGCAATAATATTTGAACAAGGTGTTTTCCAGTAGATTACCCTTGTTTTTCTCTGCAGTAGGACATGTTCTTTTCATAATACCATTACTCCTATAAAAATTTGAGTGCCAGGGAGGTATCCAAACCATTGCATTGCAATGGATCGGATGTCTCCCTGGCAGTCAAAGTGTTAATCCCCTGGATGCAAGAGAGGTTGACAAAGCCTTCCGCTGGATATGTCTTTTTTGTCCAACGGGTAAATGAAGTGTCAATTTCAAAATGGTGTTTTTCTTTTGTAGGTAAGGTTGGGGCAAATTCAAAGGAGAATTTCACATTGTGTTGCTCAGGCTGATCTACCAAGATGAACTGGAGTAATGTTGAAATAAACCAACTGCACCATAGGGGACACACTTCAAAATTTACATTGATTGAAATGGGACTTCAAAATGTTTTGAAGACCTCTCTATCATTAACTGGAGCAAAAGCTCCATTTAGATCAAATGATTTGGCCCCTATGGGGCCCGTCGTTTTCCCCAGAATTGCTCCAGTTCTCCTTAGTACACCATTCTTAATGTCATGTCTGGATCTCTGTCCCTATAGATCACAGTTGCTGTAAAACAAGCTGCAGGCCTGAAGGCAATGGACTTTGGAGGAACATCAGATCCATATGCCATTGTGTACTTGACCAATGACACCCGCAAGAAACACGAGACCAAAGTCTATCGCAAGACATTGAACCCTGTCTTCAATGAGGCTTTCACATTCAAGGTAGAGTGGGGCAACAGGGAATGTTCTAATAATGTTGATCTGGTAGGGCAAGATCTAGATGTGGGAGTGCTTGGGAAAAATATGGGGGATTAAAAAAGGATTTCCACCTAATCACTACTTAGTCTCTCATCTTTGGCGGTAGGGCTGCACGGGCACTTACATACCCTCATGCACTTGTCTCAAACTGTCTGTCCTTTTCCTAATTCACTTCCTTTTTCCCCTTTCTCCCAATGTGTTACCCCTCCTCCCTCGACCATTTTACTCCATATAATTTCCCACACGTGCAACCTACTCATTCATGAACCATTGAGTAGAATTTCCTCTACAGCGTGGGGATGCACCTATTTGAATCTCCCTGGTGCGCAAGGTGCCTCTGTATTGGTCTCTCCACATTTATTCTTCCCTGATGATGGAGGAATTGAATCTCTACTGCTGTACTCTTTGTCTACCCCACACCTGTTGTTTCCAGTTTTTTGAAAGAAGGATACCCTGGAATACCCAGATTTTAATGGCAGACAAGAACCAGTTAGCCCATCCAAGTTTTGTTTTACCTATTAAATTATCAGAAAAGTTTCATTATGAAAAAAGATATATTGTACAGCTTTTCCTGCTGGTACTCCCACTACTGGCAAATGCCTTATTTAAAAGTTATTATACTCCAAGCTCTTACCAAGTGCTAGAGCTATTGTTATCACATTCTATGGAGGATTGTAGTCAGCCGATCATCTCTTTCACAGAATGCAATAGAATAAGTGTCTGGACACCAGATGGCACTGTTTGATGTGTGATAATTGTTTAATGAAGCAACTCCCAGCAGTGGGTGTACCCCTGTTATACTCAGCAGGAAAATACCTACTATTGATATACTGTTCCTTTGAAGAGAACACTCTTATATCATTTTCACAATTGACATGTCTATCGCTAACAATCTTGAATTTGTGTACTGTACACAACGTATCAGCACTTTGCATGTTCAAATTTCCCTTGGGTTTGGTCACCCTAAGGGTAACACGGGAATCCAGATGTTGACCCTTTGCTCACAGTACCTAAAGAGATCAGCTACACCTCACAGAGGAGGTGGAACAAGGCTGCAACATATAGCTGGAGTTAGCTGTTTCTCTTGTTCAGAGATGAATTGGGTAAGGCACTAGGAACTGGGAGCTATAAGAGACTGCACCCTGAGGAGGACACTCCTTCTAAAGAGCCTGCTTACTTCTATGGCAGACTCTTACCAAGTTGAACATATCAAACCAGTATTTTGCTTTGTTAAAAGGGAAAAATACCCAAGTATAACTGGCTATTCATTTCTTTAAAGGGAAAGTAACACCACAAAATAACACACACACTAGGTCACATTTTTGTGGACATTAAACTGCTGTAGCATTTACTTTTTTTCTAGCAAACACAGTAAAATAGAAAATCTAAATTGCTGTCACCAATGCAAATCCCAATGTCCCTGCTCCAGACACGCACTCATGGTTTATGATGGCTGATTTATTTACTAGTTAACCCTGTTTACTGGTGATTTGTTAAACCTTTGGATGCTACAGAAGCAATGCACTGGAGTCCTCTCTAGTAACCAATGGGATAAAGAGTTCTTTCTGTGCTTGTACATTATAGGCTAAGGAAATTGTGCATGCTAGTGGATTATGTCGGGGGGGTCATATGTTTGGGGTGTGTTCATGGGTGGAGCTAAGGTTGCCTATGATGCCCTTGCTTAGCGGTAGCTGAAATGTAAATCCAGTTTAGAGTGAGAATGTTTATTTATCCCCTTTGACTCAATTGGTTTGCCCCAGAATTGCATAATTTATTCTTTGTACATCATCCTCTTTATGGAGAAAAACAGAGGTACTACCAGATATGTGGACAATCATGGGGAGACACTCTTAATGAAAAAATATGTGAAGTTTAAAGGAGCAGTAAACTTTTTTTTATAAAAATCTATAAGTTATAGAGCTTTTTCTGTTGAGTAAAACTAGGGTAGGCCCACTGCTGTCAGTTGTTTTATTCAAACTTTATAACATATCAAATAATCAGGAAGTGAATTTACTGTGTTTACTTCCTGAAAGTTCTAAATGACTGCATGACTCAGCAGTTTCTATCACATTCTGTGGAGAACTGTAAGTCGCTGACTTTCTTCTCCATTAGAATGTAAAGAATAATTAATTGGAATTTGACCACTAGAGGACAGTGCTAATGTAAAAAAACACAGGTTTAAACAGTAATAACTCTGGAAATATGCATCTCTCAGCAGTGGGAGTACCCTTATTTTACTCAACAGGAAAGCCATATAATATCTACTTTTTCATTAAAAAAGTTTACTGTTCCTTTGAGTAGTATTATAAACATGGGATACGTGGTATGACAAACTGCATGTAGAATCCCTAATGAGCAATTAGAAAGGTAAGTAAGGTTAGAGAAATTCTGGGGCAATCCAACCACACTAAATGGTACAAATAAAAATTCCCTTTGATTTAAATTCATTTTTTTACTCTTTCAGTGCTAGAGGAGTCTCTGGCTCGATTTAAATCAATTGGAATATTAATGAATGCCCCTATAGTGCTATTGGTGTGCACCAGAACTGACACAATTTCTGAAGCTGATGTACTAAAATATGTTACAATCCTGGGCCAAACTAATAGCGCCGGGGTGGGTACATTCTCATTGACTTGAATGGGTATTTCAAATGTGTTACCTCACTATCATTCAAGAAGTTAAAAATCCAATTTAAGTCAATGGGAAATTATGAATGTTATGTTATTCCCTATAGTGCAGTTGGTTTGTTTGTACCACATATCTCAGGTAATCGGCATCATTGTGTTTAGTTTCTTTATTGGGTAACACAACCAAATACATACTTCCCAAGTGTCCCTCTTTAGGAGGGACAGTCCCTCTTTTAGACCCACATCCCACTGTCCCTCTTTCCCACCCTGATATCCCTCTTTTTAGATCAGATTGTGTGGTGTGTATATAAGTGTATCACATTGCTCCACAGCAATAAAACTCACATTATTGTTTCTTTAAACGGCAGTATATGTGTTTATAAATTAGTGTGCTTAAATAAAATACTTTGGTCTCGTTATAAGCCATTTATTAGGTAACTCAAGGAGGTGTCAATAGGTCATGAAACAGCCTAAAAATTCTCTGCAATGCGTTACGTACCCCTCTGGCACTCATAGAAACATAGAAACATAGAATTTGACGGCAGATAAGAACCATTCGGCCCATCTAGTCTGCCCAATTTCCTACTGTGTAAAAAAAAAACACACACACGACCTCAAACCTTTTTTGGTCCTTGGTCTTTTCTTATGTTAAGGACTGCCTTATGCCTATCCCATGCATGCTTAAATTCTGTCACTGTATTGACATATATCACTTCTGCTGGTAGGCTATTCCACTTGTCTACTACCCTCTCAGTGAAGTAAAACTTTCTTACATTACATCTAAACCTGTGTCCCTCTAGTTTTAGACTATGGCCTCTCATAGGGTTAAGGGATAGTTTTGGGGACCCAGCCCAGATAGAATTGTTTCGTTGTAACCTTTATGATTTTCATCCTGAGTTAAGGTAAGTGAGAGGTTATTATAAGTAGGTGTTAATGTTCCTTTAAGAGCACATAATCATTTAGTTACTTCACAACACAATATTTACAGCTGAAGTGGAAAAGATAAATGTGCAAACACCAGCCCAACCTTAGAGTATATTACAAGGAAATCCCAACACCTTTACTTCCTGAATCTCTGAGTGTTTGACAATGGAAACATGAGCAATAAACAGTATCGGTTTTTATGCTGTAAAGATATTGCATAGCATATTTCTAATGCAGAGACCTGTCCATTTTGAATCTGTTAAGGTCACACCTTGGAACTCTCTGCCCCAGAGACTCTGATTTTTGCGGTTAAACGGAACTTTCAAGTTAATTACATTTCCCCAGAACATATTACTAACCGAAGGATATGCAAAGTTATACTATCCCTAAACTCAATAAGTCCGTGGTAGTTCAGTAAAAACACATCTTGGGCAGGAACCAGAGACAGTGCAGACATCTTGGAGGAAATGCACCTCTGAGACTGCGCTGTCTGTCCCGTTCACTTCCAGCATTGGTGGTGACTTTCCTTTATGACTTAAAGTATTAGTAATACTTCATTTTATCTTTATTTTATTTTGTAGGCATTAAAAAAAACATGAAGAACGATATAAGTCTTATCTCTCAAACCATAAAGCAAATGGTTTCACAAGCAAAGTTTCCCTTCACTGGTTGAAATGGTCAAGTCTGCCATCTACTTGTCAGATTTGGAATCCGGTCCGCAGACCAGCCGGTGCCTCTTCAGAAGAGCCGAGATCGCAAGATATAAAAATAACTAGTTAACTGGAACGGTCTACAAACTGTGCTTGCAAACCAGACACATTGCGATCTCGGCTCTGCTGTAGAGCCGCCGGCTGGTCTGCGGACCGGATTCCAAATCTGACAGCTAAAGCGGTGACGTCAGTGAGGGGGAAACTGCTTGTGAATATCTCTCAAACCATAAAGGTTTGAGAGATAAGATTTATATAGTTCTTCATGTTTTTTTAATGTCTACAAATTAAAGTAGAGATAAAACGAAGTATTACTATCCCTTTAAGGCACAGGAAGGGACTGACCGTGCAGGTACACATAACTTCTCTTGTAAGCTCTGTGCAGCTGATGCCTACGGAAGATGTGTTTTTACTGAACTACCATGGACTTATTGAGCTTAAGGATAATATAACTTTGCATATCGGTATTTAGTAATATATTCTGGAGCAATGTAATTAACTTGAAATTCCACTTTAATTACCGGGTCTCAGGGGACAGAGGCTGATTCTCTGGTGGTGGTTTCTTATGAAACTCTCGCAAAATAAATTAATTGCGTTAAAGGGATAGTAATGTCAAAGAATATTATTATTTTGCATTGTAGATGAAAAAAAAAATATTTGCGCCAAATCCCATCTCTCAAACCGCAATGGTTTGAGAGATATTCTCGTTTACAGTTCCTTCCTCCCTCCCCTTCTCCTGACGTCAGCGCTCTGCTGAAAGCAGGCGATCCCGGTCCTGGGACCAGCTGGCGGCTCTTCAGCAGAGCCAAAATTGCATTATTTAAAAAGAATGACTTAATTGGAAAGTTCTACAAAGTGTGCCTGCTTTGCAATCACACTTTGTAGACTGTTTCAGTGAAGTAGTTAAGTAGTTCTTTTTAAATAACAGGATTTCGGCTCTGCTGAAGAGCCTCCTCGAGTCGCACGACTCGAATCTCCTGCTGACAGCTTTTACAGTTGACATCAGGGCAAGGGGAGGGAGGGAGGAACTTTCAATGCAAATATCTCTCAAACCATAGTGGTTTGAGAGATAGGATTTGCTGCAAATATTTTTTTTTAATGTACAATACAAAATAATATTCTTTGACATTACTATCACTTTAAACTTCGGCGCTTAAGTGATCTCTGTACTAAATAATCTCAAGTGGCAATAGTAATGTAGGTTCATTATATTTAAAACACACAAACATATAATAGCTCTATATAATACTAATGCATTCATATAATAGATAAACAAGAGTAATATGGTCCTGTACAGTTTCTAGAGAGAATGTGTCCTATGTTGATAGTAAATCCCACAGCTCCAAACTGATGGTCAAATCGACATACAAAGAAGAAGAACCAAATACTAAAGTCAGGTTTATTTTAATCTCTGCTCTATAGTGCCAATAATATCCACTTATGGTCATAAATGTGATATTTGATTGTATATCTAGTCTTTACCCTTCAAACTCCACAATTCCAGACAAGTGATCAAATAGATATGTAAAGGAGAAGAAGCAGGTTCCCAATCACGTTTATGTCAATCTTTGTGTTATATCATCATTAAAGGGATAGTAATGTTTCATAATAAAAGCCGCTCCAATTAATCTTCATAGTATCTGGGCTATGGAGAGTGTTATTTCAATACAACTCTGACAGTATTGAAATCACACTCTCCATGGCCCAAATACTATGAAGATTGTTTTTGTGAAACATTACTATCACTTTAATGTCATGTGATGTGCCAGGAATGTCACACCGTCCGGATGTTAAAGACCAGCGATGGTCCTGACACATCATGCATGCCGCTCTGCCATCCCAGAAACAATTGCGGCAACAAAAAAAGTGCTGTGGTCCTTAACGTATGCCCAACTCCGGATCGAGGCCATCGTTAAGGGGTTAACCAATAGAGCAGAGCAGGTAATAAGCAGTTATTTTGCAGCCTTAACTCTACCACAGATGTCCAAGATAAAAACTGTACTGAATACAGATGATGCAGAATGCCAGATTACTAATACTAACTAACCCACATTCTTCTTACCACATGACAATGTCCCTTTGTTCTCTGATTGGCTGCCTGTAAACTTAGGAATGATTCAAGACTGGCTGGGTGACTTTTCTACGTAACCAGGTTCCTAGGTACTTGAAGGGACTTCTGGTCAATTATAGCTCTTCCCACTCTCATAAATCTGTATGCTTAGGTAATATCTAAATGTGTTTACAGTTTACTCAACATTCAGAGCCATTGGCCATGCTGATTCAACTCTTTGGAATTACAGTGTTTTCCTTGTACAATACAAGAGGTCTTCTCATTGGAAGTATTTATAAACATGGCCAAAACTAATCAATCTTCCTCAGGCATTGCAGTTAATTTATATCAGTCTTTTAAGTGTGTACTCCAAGCTGGGCGTCCACTATTTACTCTGTTGGCATCATTTTTTAATATAATTTATTTTGAATTCCTTGGAATTTATAATTACAAAACACACTGAGTCCCAATGGGAGAAATGTTATACATTTTATTCCTGGTCATCTGTTTCAAATTATTATGCTGGAAACAAAATATAGTTTTTGTCCAACTATGGTCATCTTTATGGGGCAGAGTCCACCAGTCTTTAAACAAAGAGAAACAGGTAGGAGTCATACAGATGTGATTTTAAGCTTCAGTTGGGTGATATCAAGATCAGACTCTGAGGAATAACTACAACAAGTATAGTAACATAGTAAATTACATTGAAAAAGCCCATCAATTTCAACCTATGCCTCGTAGCCCAGAGACATGATAATGATATAGCTTTCCTGCTGCCAGATAAGTTAGTTTTTATCAGACCTTCCTGTTTTACCTGCTAATATAAAGTATAAACCTGAATGTCCCCCTAATCTTCTCTTAAATGTATCCATTGTATCTACCATAACCACATGTTTGGGCAAGGAATTCCATAATTTGACAGACCTCACTGTAAAAAAAAAACTTTCCACTGCTGAAGTCGAAACCTCCTTTCCTCTAATCTCAAGAGATGGCCCCTGGTTATTTGATGAGGCTTTGGAATGAATAACTCAAGGGTGATCCTTGTATTAACCTCTCATATACGTGTACATTGTGATAAGATCTCCTCTTAGTCGTCTTTTCTCTAGAGTAAATAAACTAAGTTTGTCTAGTATTTCCTCATACGTCAAGTCCTCCATTCCTTTAATTAATTTTGTTGGTCTTTGCTGTACTCTCTCCAGTTCTAGAATATTTTTTTTTAGAACTGATGCTCAAAACTGCACTGAATACTCAAGGTGAGGTCTTACCAGCAATTTGTACAATGGCAAAATGATGTTATCCACTATTGTATCAATACCCCTTTTGATGCAAGACAGGACTTTGTTTGCTTTTGCTACTGCTATTTGACATTGGTCACTGTTTCCAAGTTTGTAATTTACAAGGATTCCCAGGTCATTGAAATAATATCTTCTTTATTTATGTTGATGTAATAATATGTCCAAATGGGACTCAAAGCACTTACAGCATTGCTAAGCTGGTAGAGTCTTTGATTGTGAGTGGCTGAGAGTTCCAGAATGTTGGTGCTGCATACATAAAAGTTCAAGCCCCAAAGGTACATAGAGAGATTTTGGGGATTGCTACCATTTTGTCACTTGCATATTTTATTGGGTGAATTGAAGAAGAGGGAATTAGGAGCTCCTTCAGGTAACTAGCGCCATGGTCATGTAGAGATTTGAATGTCAGCAATCCAAGCTTGAAATGTTTTAGATGTTTCTCAAGCAGCTAGTGTAGATCATGGAGGATAGGGGATTTGTCTGATAATATAGATGTTTTTTATAACCTGTAGGCAGCATTCTGTACCAGTTGCGCTCTGTGTACCTTTTTTAGGAAGTCCTATATACAGATGATTGCAGTATTAAAATTTTGAGGATACAATGACCTGGAACACTATGAGGTCTTCTGAAGTTATCGGGTTCTTTATCAGTCACTGTTCCTCAAATGAAAGAAAGAGGGTTTGATCATGGCTGACACCAGATGGTTAAGAGTCAGGCCACAATATCCTATATAATAATTCACTAAAACGTGTGTAACGCAACAATCACGCGCAGTAGAGACTGCCAGTGACAAGGCTGATACAGAGTGGGGTGCTCCTAAGGAGCTTCCAGCTCTGGATCAGCCGCTGTGCGGGCAGTCTCTACTGCGCATAACTGCACCGCAACCGGCTGGCAATGTATCAGCCGCGGTGTGGGCAGTCTCTACTGTGCATGACTGTTCCGCAACCTGCTGCCAGTGGCACTGTGGCCCGTATAACGGGCTCTTCAACTAGTAAGTCAATAAAATATATACAAAAAAATTCCAGCGCTCTTAAGTGAGCAAAATTTCAAATACCATTGGACTCAGACATTAAAGGATATTTTTATTTATTTATGAATCACCTACCTGGTACATTGCATGTGTACTCTTCTGTACACACACACAACCAGTTTTCATCCTACTAAGTATCCAAGAACCTTTGAACAAAGCCCCTTATTAGACTGTGGTCTACAAAAGGAAACACCAGTAGGCACACATAAAGTATGACTGATCAGTCCACAAACATTTGTGCAAAATAAGGCTAAATAAAAAAAATGTTAAAAACGTAACCACATAATTTCTACAACTAGTAATTAAACAAATAAAAATCATAATTCCTTCTACTTTCAAATCAATTATAAGATATAGCGTGGCAATGTGAATGTAATTCTTTAAAGAAAAGCATAGAAAAAGGTTACTCAGTCACAAGTTCATAAACGGATAAATGGCAGGAAAATACAGGCAATATGCATAAAATAGATGATAATAGTCTAGCATTATTAAAGGGATAGTAATACTTAAAATGCAAAAGCAGATGTTATAGGGTTTATCCCACTGAGTAAAACAAGGTAACCATCACTGCTGAGAGGTTTTTTATTAAGAAATTATTGGAGCTCAAACTTTAATATTTTTAGGCGCAGTACCACTGTGGCCTGAAATTGTACAGTGGTGCTCTTGCTACACCATCCTATGGAGATCTCTGGTCAATTGACCATGAATCCCAATAGATAATGCAGCAACACTGCCATGTACAATTTCAGTCCACTGTGATACTGCACCTAAAAAAACCTTTCTGTAATAACTTTTGACTAAAACACCTTTCAGCAGTTGGAGCACCCTTATTTTACCCAGAGGGTAAAATATAAAATATTACTATCCCTTTAAATCTGATAACTTTGCATATGTATTGTAATGCTGCTGAGGCTGCATGTTTAATGTCTTAAGGGTATGTTCCGGCAGGTAATAAGAAGCAGAGGTAATTCCAGTGGAATGAGTGTAGCAGGTGTGTCCAGAGAAGCAGACAAAACTGTAGGTAATAGCAGAACAGGATCTCTGGAAGCGTGTTCTCTCAATTTGTTTTTTCAGTCAGTGAGGAAATGGGAACGATATATATTCTAAGTTCATAAACTGATTAACCCTTTGAGTGTCAGAGAGGTACGCAAAGCATTGCTTTGCAATGTATGCATACCCCTCTGGCACTCAAAGGATTAATGATGATAAGAAAGTATGATGATTAAATAGATTATGGTATGAGAATAAACGATGTGCATTGTAAGTTCATAAATCAATCAATGGTAATTAGATGATAAAATAACATGATGATTAGAGAGATGGTATACAGATGGATGCGTTCCACTCTATGTAAACAAGAAGCAATGTTTATCATAATGAACTACATGTAGATACTGTTCATACAGATGAAATATATAGAACTGTTTATACTCTGAGTATCCAAATGAACAATAAGACATGCCTCAGGAACCTCGCTTTTCAGCAACACCTTTATGGACAGACACTATTATCTTTTTACAGAGTGTGGTAGTGAGCATATATCATGTGTGTAGTGAATCCCGGTTATGCTTATGTGAGTGTGTTTAAAGGAGCAGTAAACTTTTTTATGAAAAAATATATATTGTAGGGTGTTTCCTGTTGCGTAAAATAAGTGTACTCCCACCGCTGAGAGATGAATATTTCCAAAGTTATTACGGTTTAAACCTGTTTTTGTTTTTTTTTACATTAGCAGTGCCCTCTGGTGGTCAAATTCCAATTAGTTATTTTGTTAATTTCTAATGGAGAAGAAAGTCAGTGACTTACAATTCTCCAAAGAATGTGATAGAAACTGCCAAGTCACTTCCTGTCAGCAGTGGGAGTACCCTTGTTTTACTCAGCAGGAAAAGCTCTATAACATATAGGTTTTCACAAAAAAAAGTTTCCTGCTCCTTTAACCCTTTGAGTACCAGAGGGGTACGCAACTCATTGCTCTGCAATGCGTTGCTTACCCCTCTGGCACTCAAACAGTTAAAGATCAAACCTTTTCCTACCATGGAGTGCTCATAGCTTCTCCAGTTGGTGTCTCCTTTCTGTTATAGCATTATTTGTATTGTTTCTTCAGTGCCATCCCATGTGACTTTTCTTGTCGAGTGTCCTGCCGGTACTAAGGTTCTTCTGGGCAAATCCTCTCTCAGGGCATTTCTGAACCTCTGCTGCCTCCACCAGGGTCATCATATTTCACTTCTCTAGAGTGCTTAAAGGGGAACTTTCACCCCGCAATAACTTAACGTTGACTTATTGCTCACCTGGCGACTAGCTGCTTAGTAGCGCTAGTCGCCAGCAATATTACCCGGTTCTTCAGATATCGGCTTTTTGCCGATGGTGACAGGAGCAGGAAGCACGGACGTCTCTTCACAGTGACGTCCGTGCGCCTGCGCTGTCAGTCCCTTTTGCACCGTGTGAGCATCAGATCCAGCCAAACTATGTGACGAATGCTTAAAAAAGATTGCAAGCACGGAAGTTCCAAGTCAAATATCGGATTTCCTGTCATGGATGAAATCATCCATGCAAGAAACCTTCTTGTCCCTTCAGTCATCCATCCGTAGAAAAAGACAAAGCTTAGAGGACCCTGAGGAAGGAACCTCTAGTAGAATGGGGGATGATGAGGATATTGAGGATATTTTATTCCAATATTCCTCAGAAGAGGAAAGGGAGATTATTGAAGAGGAGGAGGGTTCCTTCTGTTTGGAGAAAATAGACCCTTTTCTAAAACTGATAAGAAAAATGCTAGGCCTGGTAGAAGAAGCTAAGAGCAGGGCGTTTTAGACACTGCCTTCTTAGGAAAGAGAAAAGATTTGCCAGTATACCCAGTCCATCAGTCCTTATCTGACCTAATAAAAACAGAATGGTCAAAGGGAGACAAAAAAATCTCTACATCCAAAAGATTCAGTAAAATGTACCCCTTTAAGGAGGAAGATACAGCAGCCTGGACATTTCCACCTAAGATAGATGCTGCCATAGTACAAATATCAAAGAGAACTACCATACCAATTGATGATGGATAATCTCTAAGAGATACAATGGAGAGAAGGATAGAGAATTCCTTGAAGAAACAATTCTCTCTTTTAGGACAGTCCATGAAGACTGCTACAGCTATGGCATAAGTAACCAGAACTATTAGGATTTGGTTATCAGAATTGGAGCAGAAGATTGAGTCCAATGTATCAAGGTCAAAACTATTGAAGGACATAGCAAATATAAAAGAAGCAGTAGCATTCTCATGTGATGCTTCCTTAGACAATCTAAGATTATCATCAAGATCTTCCTCCCTTTCAGTTATTGCCAGAAGGGCGTTATGGTTAAGATTGTGGGAAGCAGACGCCTCTTCTAAAAATAAGCTGGTCTCGCTACCTTTTTCTGGAACACTGCTCTTTGGGCAACAGTTGGAGGAAATCATAAGAAAGATCACTGGGGGCAAAAGTTCCTTCCTTCCACAAGATAAAAGACACAGATCTTCTTCCTTTCGGAATAGAAGGCAATCCTTTCAAGATTCTAGACGCTACCAAGAGTCAAGAGCTTTTGATTCTAGAAGGCAAACTGCCTTTCAGCCAAGAGATTCTTTCAAGAAGGAGGGAATATGACAAAACAACTTTAAAGGGATAGTAATACTTCGTTTTATCTTTATTTTATTTTGTAGGCATTGAAAAAACATGAAGAACGATATAAGTCTTATCTCTCAAACCTTTATGGTTTAAGAGATATTCACAAGCAAAGTATCCCCCCCCCCGTTCAGTCAGATCAGAAGGGAGGTGCCCAGGTAGACTGCAGAGAGGGACAATCATCAATTAAGGGATAAGGGAAAAAGCTGAAAAACTTGTCAAGGGGGGAAGGGCTTTCCTTGTTTTCATACAAAGAAGATTGTCCCCTGCTGTTATCTGTCTGGTCTTACAAACAGATTCACATCTGAGAAGAGATGACTTACACTAGGAAAAAGGGGCAGGATGGGGAAACTTTGCTTGTGAATATCTCTTAAACCATAAAGGTTTGAGAGATAAGACTTATATCATTCTTCATGTTTTTTTAATGCCTACAAAATAAAATAAATAAAACGAAGTATTACTATCCCTTTAAAAAAGAGTCTCAGTGGGGGTCAGAAGACCCTGTTTCCGGTTCCAGTGGGAGGTCGATTGGAACTATTCAGAAAAGAATAGAAGACCTTGACAGTCCCAGACAAATGGGTAATTCAAGTATTGGAAACATGGTGCCCGCTAGAGTTCGACCTTTTTCCACGCAGAAGATTATTCAAAATTTCAAAAACTCCAAGAAAGGCTGCAAGAGCCTTAGAATTGAAGAACGCAGTTCAGGAATTGATACTAAAAAAGGCTATAGAGCCAGTGCCAAAAGAAGGCAGAAGACAGGGCTGGTACTCGGTCATCTTCACCACTCCAAAGGCAACAGGTGGATCCAGAGCAATACTAGACCTAAAGATCCTCAACACCATGATAAAGAAAAGATCATTCAAAATGGAGACCATAGCCTCAGTCATTCAGACAATTCACCCAGGGTATTACCTATCAAAGATAGATCTCCAAGATGCATACTTCCACATTCCAATCAACTCACAGGAGGTTCCTGACATTCTGTTACGAGGGTCAACATTGGCAATTCAGGGCGCTGCCCTTTGGGTTGACCTCTGCTCCAAGAATCTTCTCCAAAATGTTGGTAGTAGCCTTGGAGCCCCTAAGAATAAAAGGCATAAACATTCTGCCCTATCTGGACGACCTTCTAATAGTAGAAGAATCCGAGATACTGGCAAAGAAGCATGTCTCTCAGTCCCTTCTTCATCTACAACAGTTAGGTTGGATAATAAACGAACAAAAGAGTTGCCTAAATCCAACCCAGAGATTAATATTTTTATGTCTATCCATAGGCACCAAAAAGGGCCTAGTTAGTCTATCTTCAGAAAGGATCAGGAACATAGTCAAGAAAGTATCAAGTTTCAGAAAAAAGACAGTATACACAGCTCATGATTATATGGAAATACTGGGATCCATGACATCATCCATACAGGTGGTCCCCTGGGCGAGACTACATGAGACCTCTACAACGCTGGTTCATGGGAAAATGTAACAGGAAAATGGCAAATCCAGCCCAAAGAATACCTTTGTCCTTCAAAATAAGGAAGCAATTATCATGCTGGACAAACAGATGTAGCCTTCAAAAAGGAACAAGTCTAAAGGACACCATCTGGGAGAGAATCTTCACAGTTGCTAGTCTCAAATTATGGGGGTATACTGGAGAGACAAGATAGAGCAAGGAAACTGGTCAAATCAGGAGAAAGTTTCTCACATAAACCTGCTAGAACTGAAAGCAATTTCCAAGTGTTTAAAGAAGTTCAAATATTATCTGAATCACAAGTCTGTACAAATTGTATCAGACAGCATGGTAGCAGTGCTACCATGGGAGCATAAGAAACAGCCAGCTAAACAAGGAAGCAAGCCACATTCTGAGTTGGACAGAAAAAAATCTGAGGTCAATATCGGCCATTCACATTTCAAGAAAACAAGAACATACAAGTAGACTACCTGAGTCAAAACAGAGTGGACCAAGGAGAATGGTCCCTCAGCAACAAAATATACAGCATGATAGTGACCAAACGGGGGTTACTGGAAATAGACCTCATGGCATCATTCGACAACAAGAAGTGCCAGCAGTTCTTTTCCTGCTCATATCATCCTCAAGCGCTAGGAGTAGATGCCCTGAGTCTACATTGGAGGTTCAATCTGGCATATATAGTTCCCCCCATTCCAATGATACTGAGAGTCATAAGGAAGATCAGACAGGACAAGGTCACAGTAATTCTGATAGCCCCTTATTGGCCCAGGAGGTCTTGGTTCGCACAGCTAGTGAAGCTATCAATAGAACATCCATGGACGCTGCCAGTCAGCTCAGACCTACTGACTTAGGGACCAAAATCCAGGTTTTTTTAAGCTGGCAGCCTGGAAGCTGAAAGAAACTCTCTGAGAGTAAAAGGACTTTCAGATTCTGTTATTGATACTATATTTTTGGGAAGAAAAGCATCTGCGTCAAAGATTTATTGCAGAATTTGGAAAATATTTTTGGCCTGATGCAAGAAAAATAGAGTGGATAGGAACAATATATCATCTCCTCAAATCCTAGATTTTCTACAAAAAGGATTTGAAGCTGGATTGTGTCCTGCTTCTCTAAAGGTTCAATTATCTGCAATTTCAGCATGCCTAGCATGTCAATTTGCAGAAGAAAATATTGTAAAGATATATTTTAGAGCAATTGATAAGGCAAGACCCAGGATAAAGGACATTATTGCTCCATGGGACTTAAATATAGTGTTAGAACAACTAGCCGGATCATCAAGATTTGAACCTTTAGAGGAAATTCCAATAAAGTTTCTGACCCTGAAAGCGATCCTTTTAACAGCCATAACATCGGCAAGAAGAGTTGGTGAACTTCAAGCCTTGTCCTATAAAGAACCTTATACTACCTTTCACCAGGACAAAGTAGTTCTGCGTATCTTCCTTTCACTTGAACCAGGAAATTGTGCTACCTTCCTTTTTTCCGAATCCTCAAGGAAAAAGAGAAAGTCACCTGAATAACTTAGATCTAGTAAGATGTATTTCCATCTACCATTCCGAAGATCAGACTCCTTGTTTGTGCACTTTGCAGGGAGATTCAAGGGTTCATCATCCAAACAATCCATTGCAAGATGGATAACGGAATTTATCAGACTATGCGATCTGTTAGCTGGAAAAGAACCTCCTAAGATTATTAGAGCTCACTCTACTAGAGCTCTTCCTGGGCAGCAAAGGGGTCAGCCTCTACTTAGGACCTGTGTAAAGCAGCCACATGGTCCTCTATTTCTACATTTATCAAACATTACAAGATTGATGTTATGTCAGCCTCAGAAGCCAGATTTGGCAGAAAAGTCCTCAAGTCAGCTACATCTAGGTATGGGTAAGACTGTCTTGGGATATATATATATATATATATATAGATATATATATATATATGTAATTGTATAGATATATATATATATAGATGTATATATATGTGAATTTATTATTGCTCTGTATGTTCTGGCTGCTATATAATAGATATTATAGTCATAGTTTTCATGATGATGGTACACATATGGGCAGATGTGTACATATTATTTAGTATAGATTAATTTCGTTTTTCCCACCCGGGATCATAGGCTTGGGTATATCCCATTGGTTTCCACGGCCATGGTTAGGGACACGGAAGAAAGGGAGAAATTTATCTTACCGATATTTCCTTTTCTTCTTTGTCCCTCCACGGCACACCCTGACCTCTAACCTGTCTATATTCTAATTTTTTAGCTTGGACAAATGATGACTGCAGATGGTCAGGTGGCAGCCTTTTTTGTTTTTGATTGGTCCTAAATCAAGCTGGAGGAAGGAGACACTTTACCCATTAGTTTCTATGGCCGTGGAGGAACACAGAAGAAAAAGAAATATCGGCAAGATAAATGTCTCTCTTTTGTCCTTGTTGGGTCTCATCAGTGAGATGCATGTGAGCAAGGAGTCCATGTCTGAATTCCCCCATTACCCTTAGAGTGACCAACCCTAAGAGTAATTTGCATATAGAGAGAAGAAGTCAGAGATGCTCAACTAGGTTCCTGAGCTTGCAGGTGTATGCAAAGAGCTCACTAGAACTACATCCTGAGACCAGGGTGCAATCTCTTTTAGCTCACAAATGTCATACACAGAGAAGAAATATTCTGAAGCATATCATAGAGGTCCTTCCAAAATGACAGTCAAACCATGAAAGGCCAGACAATTTTTCTCTAAACAAGTGAAACCACTAAACCCAGGCATTCATTTTTGCCTTGTTGGTCCTTCGCAGTGCAGTGCATCTGATCCCTCTAAGCACTTGTGAGCAAGGGGTCCACATCTGGATTCCCCCATTACCCTTAGGGTGTCCAACCCTAAGAGTAATTTGCATATAGAGAGAAGAAGTCAGAGATGCTCAAATAGGCTCATGAGCTTGCAAGTGTATGCAAAGAGCTCACTAGGACTACATCCTGCACCCAGGGTGCAATGTCTTTTAGCTCACAAGTGCCATACACAGTGAAGAAATATCCTGAAGCATATCATACAGGTCCTGCCAAAATTACAGTCCGGCCACAAAATGTCAGACAATTTGTCTCTGAACAAGGGAAACAGCTAACCCCAGACATACGTTCCGGCCTTGTTGGTGAGGTGCAGCTGACTTTCTAGGCACTTGTGAGCAAGGGGTCTATGTCTGGATTGCACCCTGGGCACAGGGCACAGTCTTATTGAGGTTTTTGCATATCTTTGCAAGTTCATGAGCCTAGTTGAGCATCTGTGACCTTTCTTTCTACATATGCAAATTGCTCTTGGGTTTGGTCACCCTAAAAGTAATGGGAGAATCCAGACATGGACCCCTTGCTCACAGTGCTTAAAGGGATCAGCTGCACATCACAGATGAGGTCTAAAAAGGTTGAAATGCATGTCTTGTGTTAGCTTCTTCTGTTCAGAGAGGAATTGTCTGGCATTTTGTGGCTGGACTGTCTTTTTACAGGACCAGTATGATGTGTTTCAGAAGATTTTTTCTCTCTGTATGGTACAGATGATGTAAAAGAGATTGCATTCTGGGTGCAGGACACAGTCCTAATGAGCTTTTTGCATATCTTTGCAAGTTCATGAGCATAGTTTGGTATCTCTGACCTTTTTTTCTACGTTTGGAAAAAGTAAATGGAAAAGCACTGCAATCAGACTCCTACCAATATCTTCAACTTTTTTTAACAGAGTATTGGGCAAAAAACATTGTAAAACAAGGTGTGATAGGAAAAATAGCAAGAGATAATAAGGACAATTATGTCAACCTTTAGCAAATCAGTCAATTCACTGGAAATTTCTGGAAAACATGAAGACCTATATGAACACAAGAAAACTGGAGTGGTTCTGGAACATACCAAATACAACATAAGGGAGTAATATAATGTTCCAAATCCCCCATTCATTTAAATGAACCGTTTAACCCATTGAAAGCTATATACCTTATTAACACATTGTGAGGCAATATGTTGGAGCTCTCTGTAGCTTCCTCAGGATCCTCAACCCCTTTATCATGGTCACAGTTATCTGAAAGGCTGAGTGACATGAATGCTGAATGATGCATTAGTGTGAGACTGCTCTCCTTTGTATGGAAGCCCATTGACAGCAGATTCGCCAACACCAGGCTTCTCTTGATTTCAAAACAGAGGAAAGCAATTTCCCATGAGCGTTTAGCTTTGCGCTGATTTCACCCCATTTTGCAGGTCATTGTGATCTGTAAGGCTTACTGGCAGGTAATGGGGGAGTTTAGAGATATGAAACATAACACTTTGGGCACAGACTAACATTTAAAGGCTCTTTTATGGACCCTATACTGAACCATTAAAGGAATCATAAAAATATTCCTCTATTTGGGACCTCTTTAAACAGTTTTACCAGGGGCCTTAGAAGATCACAAAATGAACCTGGTTCTGAAATCCTCATTTTGTCTCTGGTATTTATTTATCTGTCATGTTTATTTCCAGGTCACACAATCAGAGATCCCAGAAACAGCTGCTGTGGTGCAAATTTATGACTTTAACCGATTCTCAAAGCATGATGTGATTGGGGAGCTGAGAATACCATTGGGGGAGGTGAATCTACAGCATGTCATTGAAGATTGGAGGGACTTGAATCCTGGAGGGAAGCTAGAGGTATGAGAAGAACTAGTTCAATGATTCTACTAGAGCAAGGCTACCACAATACTAAACTATCCTATGGTCATGGGCATTGCTAGGTACTGGCTGTGGGTGGTGGTGGGGTCAAGCACTGGGTCTCATGTTTAAAGCCTTAAGTGAGAATTCCTGAAGTGGTGATTGGCATAGTATGCAAAGAAATCAGTGAATTTCCAAGTGCTTTGGCAACTGGCCTATTTTTTAATGTCCAGATCATATCTGGCCATTGCTCATTCATTAAAGAACAATGGCTAGATTTGCAAATTCCATCCAACAGCTTCATGCTGACACATTAGAATCATTGGGAAGAGAAAATACATACACATATGGAATACATAGTTTATTTATCATGGAAACGACTGTAGTTGCATCAGATATTAATTATATTTCTCTGTCTTGCACAGTGGCGTAACAGTAGGGGTCGCACCAGCGACCGGGCCCATCACTCCAGGGGCCCAGACGCCCCCTGTAACCCCCTCGCCCGCAGCAGTCTGTAGCTTAACTGATCTCCCACTCGGCGCACCGCTCTAGTAATACAGAGCACTGGGAGAGGACATCATCTCCCAGCCTCTGCATTACTAGAGCGGCGCGCTGGAGCTTCAGTTCTAGAGATCTGTGCCGAAGGAGGCACAGATCTGTCAAGCCACGCCGCTAGACCACCAGGGACTGAAGGTAGGGGTATTGATGAAGGGGCAATGTGGAGATGGGGGCATTGTGGAAGGGGAAATGTGGAGATGAAGGGGCGATGGGGGCATTGTGGAAGGGGCAATGTGGAGATGGGGGCTTTGTGGAAGTGGAAATGTGGAGATGAAGGGGCAATGTGGAGATGAAGGGGGCATTGTGGAAGGGGCAATGTGGAGATGAAGGGGGCATTGTGGAAGGGGTAATGTGGAGATGAAGGGGGCATTGTGGAGATGGGGGCATTGTGGACATGAAGGGGCAATGTGGAGATTGGGGGGCAATGTTGAGTTGGCCAATGTGGATGAGGGGGCCAATGTGGTCGGGGAGCCCATGGCAATTCTTGCACCAGGGCCTGGTGGCTTCTAGTTACACCTCTGGTCTTGCATATGAATAATCAATGATGAAGACCTTAAGGTATATAGCAGTGATTGCACAGTTGGTGAATTGCAGAGTACCCGAATCCCTAAATCTTGTTATCAGCACAGGACGTGTAATGGTATAGTACTGTAATGTCCTCTCTAATGTTAATGATGCAGAGGAGCTGAGAGATATATTAATAAAGCATTTGGTGGGGTCAAGCCTCAGGTCTTTTGGGAACCTTACAATCCTCCTGCTTCTTGACATTTATCAACATTGTGATTATGTCCAGCAACAAGAATTCCTCTCGACACCAGGCATCCCCATTTTTTACTACCTGGTATTTCCCTTTTCCTTTACCTACCTGAACCGTCTCACAATCTGTTTTACAGCAAGATCCTCTGGGGGACATCTGTTTCTCTCTGCGATATGTACCCAGCAGTGGAAAACTCACTGTTGTCATTCTAGAAGCAAAGAAACTAAAGAGAATGGATTCAGATGGATTGTCAGGTCAGTTGGTTATATGGGAGGAGTGTTGTGTATTGTCATATTTTAGTGTAGCTTTTTGTTTTAAATGATAATTTGTCTTATTGGTAGTCTTTATCCTGGTTAACAACATACTGATTACTAGCAATGTGGAGACAGTGTTGCCCACCTTGTTTATTGTTAATGGTATCTCTCTCTCTTCCTATTGCTATATCTTTGTGTTTGTATTTGTGTCTGTGTGTTTCTTACTCTGTCTCTCCGTCAGTCATTGTGTGTGTGTCTCTGCCTCATTGTCTCCTTCCATCACACCCTGTGTTACTGTTTTGGTTTTCCTGTGTGTGTGTGTGTCTGCTTCTGTCTGCTCCTAAACAGAACATCACATTGAAGCAATACGTTGTGGTCCTTAACACGTTAAATGTTAGACAAGACTTTAGTGTAGATCAGGGCTCAAAATTTCCACTCGCCACTAGCCAAAGGCAAGTGAAAATTTAGCCCTTGCTAGTAGAAATTCAGCCCTGGTTGGTATGTTATGGCTTGCAGTGGCGAGTAACTTTTCAGGTCTGGCTAGTAGCAAAGGACTTCAACTTTTAAGGCCTGGTGTAGATTATAGTGTCATCTGCATGCATGTGCACAGAAGATGTGTTGCAAACCATTGCCAGATCATTTATAAATATGGAAAATAGAAGAGGGCCAAGAATATATGCTTGGGGAATGCCAATTGGTACTTTGAGCAGAAGAAAAATTTTGTGAACAATAGACTCATATTGTGTTCTCTCTGTTAAACAGAATTGGGCTGGTTTTAGAGAATAATTACCCACTCCTGAACCTTTAAGCCTATTTATTAGAATATTAAAGGAGCAGTAAACTTTTTTTATGAAAAAATATATATTGTAGGGATTTTCCTATTGCGTAAAATAAGGGTACTCCCATTGCCGAGAGATTTATATTTCCAGAGTTATTACAGTTGAAACCCATGTTTTTTTACATCTGACAGAGATGGGAGTACCCTTGTTTTATTCAGCAGGAAATGCTCTATAAAATATGTGTTTTCATAAAAAAAAGTTTTCTGCTCCTTGAAGGTGTACTGTATCAAAGGAATTTTCAAAATCTAGGAAAATAGCTTGAGTAAGTTCACAATTTTCCATGCCACTCTGCATATAATTTGCATACTTTTTGGAGGGAAGTAACTGTTTAGTGATTTGGAAAAGAAGAAATTCTGTAATCCTAGCAGTTGTTAATAATTGTGTCACCTCAGATGGGGGTACAGAAAGTTAACCCGTTCAGCGCTGACAGGAGCTCTTTGTGGAGTCTGTGGTTAAATAAGTTAGTCTTTATCAGTCCTTCCAGTTTTTTCTACTAATACACAGTATAACCCTGTATGTTCCCTTTTGAAAGAAATGTATCTTCTCCAGGGGCGGACTGACCATCGGGCATTCGGTCACGGACCGAGGGCCCGTGACCGAAGGGGGCACGCCGCCTCCGCCACTACTTCCAGAGCTGCTCAGCAGCTCTCCTACAACGGCCGCCGGGCCGTTCTAGTAATACAGAGCGCTGGGAGATTACATCATCTCCCAGCCTCTGCATTACTAGAGGCGCGCCCCACGCCGCTAGACCACCAGGGACTGCAGGTAGGGGCATGGTGGAGATGAAAGGGGGTATTGTGGAGATGAAGGAGCAATGTGGAGACGGGTGCATTGTGGAGATGGGGGCATTGAGGAAGGGGCAATGTGGAGATGAAGGGGGTATTGTGGAAGGGGGCATTTTGGAGATGAAGGGGGTATTGTGGAAGGGGGCATTGTGGAGATGAAGGGGGGATTGTGGAAGGGGGCATTGTGGAGATGAAGGGGGCATTGTGGAAGGTGCATTGTGGAGATGAAGGGGGCAATATTGTGGAGATGAGATGAAGGGAGCATTATGGAGATGAAGGGGGCAATGTGGAGAGAAGGGGGCATTGTGGAGATGAGATCAAGGGGGCATTGTGGAGAGAAGGGGGCATTGTGGAGATGAGATCAAGGGGGCATTGTGGAGAGAAGGGGGCAATGTGGAGATAGGGGGCATTGTGGAGATGAGATGAAGGGGGCAATGTGGAGATAGGGGGCATTGTGGCGATGAGATGAAGGGGGCATTGTGGAGAGAAGGGGGCATTGTGGCGATGAGATCAAGGGGGCATTGTGGAGAGAAGGGGGCATTGTGGCGATGAGATGAAGGGGGCATTGTGGAGAGAAGGGGGCATTGTGGCGATGAGATGAAGGGGGCAATGTGGAGATAGGGGGCATTGTGGCGATGAGATGAAGGGGGCAATGTGGAGATAGGGGGCATTGTGGCGATGAGATCAAGGGGGCATTGTGGCGATGAGATCAAGGGGGCATTGTGGAGAGAAGGAGGCATTGTGGCGATGAGATGATGGGGGCATTGTGGAGGTGGAAGGGGCATTGTGGAGATTTCTGCAGGGGGCCCAGACCTCTTTTTGGACCAGGGGCCCTGGGTCCTGTCAGTCCGCCCCTGATCTTCTCTTAAAAGTACCCATTGTATCTACCATGTTTAAGTTTAAGGTTTTGCTTTTATTTTGAAATAAAGTCCCCCCACCTCACCCTTTTACTTACGTCAAGCCACCTCCCCTCAGATCTGGAATCCGGCTATCGGTCCAGACAGATCACAATGTGGGACAAGCTTCTTTCCTTCAGTATAAGGAAAACCCTGTCCGCTTCACAAAGGAGAGCAGGTTTTTCCTTATGCTGAAAGAAGATTGTCCCTCGTCAAGATCTGTATGGACCTGCTTGCTGAGGCTGTGTGAGGTAAATAAAAGAGGCGGGAGGGGGAAACGCTATTATAGAGTAAAAGTAAAACCTTAAACTTATACATGGTCATAAAGGTACAGACTGGTATAGAAAAGTATATAGAAGACTCGATTGTACTGTAAAAATGAAACATTAATATCACTTTAATTAGGGATGCAAAGGGATGCATTAGCTGTCCAGTGTGGGAGCCCTGTCTAAATTTGTTCATAGCACAACATGTGGTAATATTCAGGGTTGGATTGCCTAATACGCAGAGTAGGCAACTGCCACACGTGCTGTATTGGCCACACCCACATTCTAAGTTGTGGGTATGGGCAGAGCTATCTCAATGTCATTGCACTGGTTTTATACCACTTTACAGACTATTATTTAACCCCTTGCATGCAGGAGAGATCTCCAGTCTATTGCAGAGCAATGCTTTAGAGATTTCTCTAGAAACCAAGGGGTTAAGTCAATTTTGCTTGTTATAGGCCAATGGTATTTTCTTTGCCAGGAAACAAAGTATAGGATTGGGGGTGTAGTCATGTAAGGAGTTTGGGTGTGGCCATGGGTGGAGCTAAGTGCACCTAGCATGCTTTACCTAGGGGTGCCTGAGATGTAAGTCCATCAATAGTAATAATGACCCCATACATAAACTAATTAGCACAAAGTGCTTCAATGTGATCAACAAATACAGATTTTTTTTTCAAAACTTCTTATAAACAAATGGCTGCTGCAACATATAGTTCATTTTTTAGTGCTCTTAACTACACTTATCTTATGATCACAGGTCCACTTTAATATTTATCTATTTGCCCCAGTGGGTAACTATAGGGGTTGCAGCTGCGACCGAGCCCGTCACTTCAGGGGCCCAGCCAACCCTGCAACCCCTCTGCCTGGCGCCCGCAATCTCCCTCCGGCTCTAGTAATGCAGAGCGCTGGGAGATGACATCATCTCCCAGTGCTCCTCATTACTGAAGAGGACCGCATGGGAGCTCCAGGGAGGTAGGAGATGGGGCATTGTGGAGATTGGGGGGCAATGTGGAGGGGGCCAATGTGGTCGAGGGGGGGGCATGGCACTTCTTGCACCAGGACCCAGAGGCTTCTAGTTACGCCTCTGATTTGCCCTCTCCAATACTGTATTTCTTCAAAGTTGGACAACACTGGACTGTTTTATGGAAAAAAAGATATGTGACGTAATTGATGAGCCTCTAGTTATGGACTTATCTGAAGACTTTAGTGGGGAGGGTCCAATGCCCTTATTGAGGAATTAGCTAGTGACTCAAAGGGCTTTCTTTACTTAAGGTTAATTTAAAACATAATGCATGTTTTATTGTGAAAGTGAATGTGTCATCCTTAACCCTGTGAGTGCTAGAAGGATGCCTAATGCACTGCTTAGCAATGTGTTAGAAACCCCTCTGGCACGTAAATGGTTAAAGTTACTGTCAACTTCCATTTTGACATTACACATTCTGCAAGTGTATTATATGTAAAGTCAAATTGTCTATAATTTTCATTGCTTGTTTAATGTCTTCACCTATTTTATTACACTTTTTCCCTGACAGGGAGCTCACTTAATTTCTGTTTCCAGTGATATTTCTGTCATGGAAGCAGAGATAGTGGTACAATGTAACATTATCCATGCAGCTCGTAGTACTCTCTAGGCTGTATTGGTGGCAAGCTTTTCTGCTGCAGGCATAGTGCAACATAGTATCACTATTTCTGTTCCCATAGTCCCTGACAGAAAGCTCTCTGGAAACTTAAATTCAGGGACCTCCCTGCGAAGTATATAAAAGTAAAAAAAAAATAGGTAAAGATGAAGAAAAGATCATAGTAATTTGACTTTATATACCATGCACTTGAAGAATATGTAAAGTCAAAAACGAGGTTGACTGTCACTTTAAGACAAGTTTATTTTATTTTACAGAGTATTAAAATCAGCCTATATGTTATACTAAGCATTGTTCTGCAAAATAAAATGTATTTGAGAAATCACTTTATAGCTTGGTGACACATTGTGGTACTTTATGCTGATTCCCTGTTCAGTATGTTAATTTGTTACTTTCAATGTCAAACTTATCAACTGTTGTGCAAGTAGAAATGTGCCAGTGTGTAAGCATGTCTGGAAAGAGCGGGAGTTCTCAAAGGGGCTGTGATGGGAAAACCCTGTGCAAATGTATCCAATGAAAGTACCAGCGCATATTGTGGGCCTCTCTACCCACTTCTTCAAGATTATTGGAGTATCAAAGCTAGAAATAGTTCACTACTACAAATACATATAACCATCCCTCTCATTTTGATTTACAGTGGGACAGGGGTGGTGTTCAGGAGGTGCGTGTGTGTGTTTATGTAACTTGTTTTTCTCTGTATAATAAGTACATATTAAAGGGATAGTAATGTTTCACAATAAAAGCAGCTCCAATTAATCTTCATAGTATTTGGGCCATGGAGAATGTTATTTTAGTACTGTCAGAGTTCTAGTTCAAGAGTAATTGAATGATAAAGTATTCCCCCACCCGCCCCTTTTACTGATGTAACACTGCTCACCTCAGAGCAGCAAGACTGTCCAGATGGAACACAGAAAGGGACAATCTTCAATTAACATAAGGGAAAAACCTGAAAAACCAGACAAGGGGGGCAGGTCTTTCATTGTTCTCACAGTAAGAAGATTGTCCCTTGCTGTGAGCTGTCTGGTCTTAAGACCAGATTCCACATCTGAGGGGAGGTGGCTTACACCAGGTAATGGGTCGGGAGGGGGAAACTTTATCATTCAATTAGTCTTGTACTAAAACTCTGATGAAGATTAATTGGAGCTAAAGGGTTAGTAATACCTTGAAACCAACGTAGCTCCGACTGATCTTCCTATAAAGAGGATCATGTAACACTTTATTTTAATGTGCTCCATGTTGTAGTTCAATAGATATTCTCTGATAAAGGATTTCCCTTCCTCCATTTTCCTAGGCGTCACGCTGCCTGTTTGGAGTGCAGCGAGGGACAACCTTCACTAAGCATAAGGAAAATCCTGCCCTCCTTCCTCAAGGGGGACAGGGTTTTCCTTATACTTAGTGGATGAAGATTGTCCTTCTGTGCATATTGTACGGTCCCACAACCGGATTCCACATCTAAGGGGAGGCGGCTTGCAGGCTGTAAAAGGGGCAGGAGGGGTATCATTTTCCAGTTAATTTCAATTGAACTAGAACATGGAGCATATTAAAATAGAGCATTACATTATGCTCTTTATAGGAGCATCAATCAGAGCTGCATTGGTTTCAGGACATTACTATCCCTTTAATTCTGAATAAAGGTGTACTCTTCATGCTAAAATAATTGCCCACCCTTCCTTTAAAGCGGAACTGCCACCTCCACTAAAGTCGCTCTGCAATACTTAGGCAGGTGGTGACTAGCTTACTAATCATCATTTTACCTTTAAAAAGTGCCCACGAATAAAGTTATGCTTAAAGGGATAGTAATGTTTCATAATAAAAGCAGCTCTAATTAATCATCATAGTATTTGGACTTTGGAGAGTGTTATTTCAATTCTGTCAGAGTTGTAGTTCAAGAGTAATTCAACGACAAAGAATCCCCCTCCCGCCCCTTTTACTGATGTAACACTGCTCAGCCAGAGCAGAAGGGAGGTGCCCAGGTAGACTGCAGAGAGGGACAATCTTCAATTGAAAAGCTTGTCAAGGGGGGCAGGGCTTTCATTGTTCTCATAGGAATAAGAGTGTCCCCTTCTGTTATCTGTCTGGTCTATGGACTGCATTCCACACCTGAGAAGAGATGGCTTACACTACGTAAAAAGGGCAGGAGGGGAAACTTTGCTTGTGAATATCTCTCAAACCATAAAGGTTTGAGAGATAAGACTTATATCGTTCTTCATGTTTTTTTAATGCCTGCAACATAAATTAAAGATAAAACTAAATATTACTACCCCTTTAAGTTTCCGAGACTGACGGCCAGATTACTGCAGCCTGCACGCCTGCGCCTTCAGTCTCTTCCGATGCCGTCTTGGCCAGTGCTATGCCTGTGAAGAGGACCGACTGCGCAGGCGCGCATTCAAGATGTCCGCAGTGATGCCTGGCTTCCGGTCTCGGAAGCTTAAGCATAACTTTATTCGTGGGCACTTTTTAAAGGCAAAATAATGAATAGTAAGCTAGTCGCCACCTGCTTAAGTATTGCAGGATGACTTTAGTGGAGGTGGTAGTTCCGCTTTAAAGGGGAACTTTCACCCCATACGGTGCAAAAGGGACTGACAGCGCAGGCGCACGGACGTCACTGTGAAGAGACGTCCGTGCTTCCTGCTCCTGTCACCATCGGCAAAAAGCCGATATCTGAAGAACCGGGTAATATTGCTGGCGACTAGCGCTACTAAGCAGCTAGTCGCCAGGTGAGCAATAAGTCAACGTTAAGTTATTGCGGGGTGAAAGTTCCCCTTTAAGGAGTTTTTCACATAGATGGTGTGCACTAGAGACATTGTGGGCCAAAATACACCGAGACATTTGTACATAAGAACAGGCACGTGTTTAGTGACTTTATATATCTCCTCAGGTCATGCATTGAACCCTCATTTCATACACTACCCTCAGGCTAGCTTTCTTTAAGAATCAGTAATATTTGGTTATTAAAAAGAATATTGTAGGGCACTTCCTACTGAGTAATGCAATGGTATTCCCATTGTTGACAGCTGTATTATTCAAAAAAAGAGGACCAATTCTGGGTCATTCCAATCACACCATAGGGGGCAAATAAAAGGTCCCATTGATTTAAAGGGATAGTAATGTTTCATAATAAAAGCAGCTCTAATTAATCATCATAGTATTTGGACTTTGGAGAGTGTTACTTCAATTCTGTCAGAGTTGTAGTTCAAGAGTAATTCAATGAAAAAGTATCCCCCTCCCGCCCCTTTTACTGATGTAACACTGCTCAGCCAGAGCAGAAGGGAGGTGCCCAGGTAGACTGCAGATAGGGACAATCTTCAATTAAGATAAGGGAAAAACCTGAAAAGCTTGTCAAGGGGGGCAGGGCTTTCATTGTTCTCATAGGAAGAAGATTGTCCCCTGCTGTTATCTGTCTGGTCTATGGACTAGATTCCACATCTCAGAAGAGATGGCTTACACTAGGCAAAAGGAGCGGGAGGGGAAATTTTGCTTGTGAATATCTCTCAAACCATAAAGGTTTGAGAGATAAGACTTATATCGTTCTTCATGTTTTTTAATGCCTACAAAATAAAATAAAGCTAAAATTAAGTATTACTATCCCTTTTAATGGGAATTTTAACTTCACAATGTGTTGCAAACCTCTCTATCATTAAAGAGATTAAATGTTTCATTTAAATCAGTTTAAATTTGGGATTTTTATCAATTTGTCCCATATGATGCTGTTGGCTTGTTCCAGAATTGCTCCTCCTTTGTTTGGTACATACATAATAATAATAATAATAATAAGACACTGAATTGTAGGATTGATGACCTCATACTCATTAATGCTATATTCTTCCAGACCCATATGTGAAGGTACAACTGGCCCTAAACAAGAAAAAATGGAAACGCAGAAAGACGACAGTAAAGAAGAATACGTTGAACCCTTACTTTAACGAGTCCTTCACCTTTGACGTGTCACTGGAGCAAATTCAGGTATGACAAGGAGCTGTGTGCAGTACAATTAGCTGTGTTTTTACTGATGTGTTTATGTCAAGCTCTGTAAGGAAAACCCAACCCTGGTCCTCAAGTCCTGAGAACAATACACATTTACAGAATGTTCCTCCTTGAGTACAGAAGGATCAGTTAAAGTAACTGAGTCAATGACTGTTCCATCTGTTCTCCCAGAGTTCTAATCAGTTAATTATGAACTGAGCTCTACTTCCTGACACCAACAGGATCTACAGCCAGGGGAATTTTGATGTATAGGCATAGTTGTCATTCCTCAGGAGCCTCCTGCTTCAGATGGCATCGCTTGGGGTCCTGACAGTCCCACTTCTACAGAAAGGAACCTACTTAATTCTTAGGCTGATGATCAGGGATGAGTGAAGCTGTTCTGGGTGCCCAATACATAAATCTTACTGCTGTTTCCAAAAATTGGAAGGGAAGAAAAAGAATGTTTCATCTAACCTTTACAGGATAAAAATGCTTTCCTACCTATGGGTCCTCCATTCACAATACCGCCAAGGGGTCTCAGGGATTCTTAAAACAGCCCTGGCAGAAGCAGCCATTTTCTAATAGTTGTAAGGCCACTGCACACTCTTTTTAACTGCCATTATAAGTAGGTCACTGGATTGTGGATTTTAGTTATATTTACAGGTAAATTATATATCTTTGTATTTATCTCTTCTCTAGAACGTTGACTTAATCATCTCTGTGTGGGATCATGACAAAGTGAATAAGAATGAGGCAATTGGCAAGATTTTTTTGGGATGTCGAGCCTCGGGGAATGCTTTACGGCATTGGTCTGACATGCTTGCCCATCCCAGACGCCCTATGGCACAGTGGCACACTCTTCAGCCCTCGGAAGAAGTGGACAAATCCCTGGGACTAAAACACAAATTAAAACTGCCCCTCTCCAAAAGTTAATGACACCCATTACAAAATACTGAGAGACCCGAATGACACAGGAGATGTCTACGCTGATCATTAATCAGTTATTGCGCTGGAAGTCTTCTTCACAGTACATTGTTGGAAGAAGAATGTCTACCCTGAGCATTTTTGGGATTCATCAGAGAGAAGCTTCCACTAGAAATATATGACAAGGCATCTCGACCATATCAGCACACAACATTGGCATACCCATTTGCAAGAGGTCACCATCACGCTGTACATTACTGAGCAATTTGTAATTTGTTGGCACACTGGCTGTTATGTGTTAAGTCATAGGTGCTCCAACCCAGCCCTACTCCCAATCGTGACGGTTTTCAGTGTCTCTTCACATGAACACAGAATGAATCAACCGATGCTCATTCATTCGGAATGAACTGTTTGTAACAACATACACCTATATTCAAATGAGGACCTCCTGAAAACATGCAATGTTGGGAGGGCTTGAATATTTGAGCACCTCTGTCCTAGGATTTCACTGCCCAGTCGCATTAAAGGAGCACTAATGTTTCATTTGATCAAATATATTGCAATTCCTTGTCTGTGGAATAAAACAAGGGTATTCCCTCTGCCTACTTTCATTCAAAAGTTATTACACCTCCTAATTTTCTTATTAAACTGTAATCTTTTATTGCGGTCAGCAGGTGGTGCTGTTCCTATCATTTGTTAGGGATAACTATAGTGTATGACAAAAGCCCTTTCACAGAATGCATTATAAAAATTGTTTTAGGCATACCACCTGGAGCTGTTGCTCACATTTTAACTTAATGCAATGCATTGTATACCTCTCTGGCATTCAAAGGGTTAATAGAAAGTAAGTTTGATATATTATAATTTTGGGATAAAGGATCCACAGCAGTCATAGTAGTCTTGTTTTTCTCAACATTAAAAAAACATTTACTGCTCCTTTAGCCATCCTGCTGCTGATGGACTATAACACCCATCATTCTTCATTGGCCATTGCCTAACTGAGGATTATGGGAGTCAGATTTCAACAACAGCCGGAGGGAAACATATTACCCAGCATTACTGTAATGGGATTGTGACCCTATCTGAGATGCAAAACAAATCTGCGAAAATATGGGTTTGCTAAACGTAATTTATTTTGGTAAATCCTACATTTTGAAAATAAAACCACTTGGATGGTAGAAATTTCTCCAAGGCCCCGCAAATACATTTCTAGCATAACATCCAAGGTAGGGTGACCAGACCTCACCTTTCACCGGGGAGACATATGAAAAATGCATACTGCAGGCCTACTTTGATTTCAGTACATCCTGAAATATGCCTATTTCCTGTTTGTCCCCAATTAAAGAGGAGGTCTGATCAGCTTATCCAAGGAGTTAAATTCCAGCCACTGACATGGCAGTGTGCACAGTCTATATCACTGACAGACAACAGATTCTGTCCATTGGGGGATTAACTACATCTTTATCTTAATAAATATGAATCTATATATATTAATCTGTATTTATGTCTGTGAGTGGAAACTGATATATGTTTTATGCATTAGTTTCTCTACCTATTTAAATGTGTAAATATCATGGCCAAAGCCTGAAATTGCAACCATTATTGATAATTATCAGACGCATTAGCCCGTAATATTTAACCCTTTGACTGCCAGAGAGGTATCCAACCCACTGGAAATGGGTTGTATACCCCTCTGGCATTCAAAGGGTAAAGCAGGGAAGAGGTCCTGGAAGGCCTGCCCTCCAATCTGTTATTTTTTATTTAATTAAATGTGTGCTTTAAAAATTAAAACAGGGGTATGCAAACCCATGTGGACTCCAGGCCCTTCCAAGACTCCAGTCCTGTCAATGCTACTAGCATCTAGGTCTAAAGCAGAGGAAAACAGCCTTTGGCTTTCCAGCTGTTGGGGACTACAATTCCCATCATCTCTTGGGCTGGAAGGTACAGAGAGAATATGCTATGTTAGGCTGACTAGATCTCACCTTTAACCGGGGACACATAGGAAATAGGCATATTTCAGTACTTCACTGAAATCAAAGCAGTCCTGTAGTATGTATTTTTCCTATGCGTCCCCGGTTAAAGGTGAGATCTGGTCAGCCTTTGCTATGATTAATATGACCCTTCTTGTAGATTCAATTACATAATTAAATGTGGCCTTCTGCAAATCATAACAATCCTTGCTTGATCTTTATACACAAGGCAAACAATTCATGCAGAGTGTGACAGATTATGTGTTAAAGTGTAGGTTAACGTGATAGCCTACCTTAAAATCTCAGGTTTAATAAGCACAATTTTACCGCATTTCACCTTATGTGAAGTGGGAGTGCGTATTATACACAAGAGTTTTTTTACAAAACATTTTTTTTATGGCTGGCAGATATCGTCCCTCCCTCCCCCGGCGCTATCCGCTTTCAAAATAAAGCTTACTATGCTCCACAGAGGTCCCTGTTGTAGCCAAAAGAGGAGAAGGCAAACTTCATCTGTGTAAATCTTCTGGTCAGCCTATGCTATGTTATTGCTGTGGTTTATGCACTAAGGTGTGATAAAGAAGAGATAACATTTCCACTGTGGTACATTCTGCAAATTCTATTCTGGGAAGTCTATATACTAACATATCTCCAACTTAAAGGGATACTAACACTTTATACTCCTGAGTAAGCCTAACTTTTATCAGGGTGGGAGATCCCCCTTTAAAAGATAATTACTTATTTGTCTGTGTATGCCAATCAAATACTAACATTCTTCACTGGTCTTCCCCCAAATGCATTAACATAAATGAAGCTAAATATCTCATAAACTATTGTTTGAAAGAAAAATAGAAAACATAACTGTAGGTCATTTTGAAAGTTCTTTCAAAATCACATATTTGCTTTAAAGTGATCGTTCCGTTTGATATCCATAGCTGAGCTCAGATGAACTAGTGTAAATCACAGATATCCTTAGCAGAGCAGTTTTTCAGGATATCGGCACACGATCACTGGTAGATGAAGTAGCGACATCCATTCTTTGTTAATGACAGAACTACCTGTGTGCAGTTGAGGACATTTGGCAACTGGTTTTTAAACAGGTTTGGTCACCTCTAGATTTAATGATTAAGCCACATAAAACCTATGCTTAGGAAGGGATATCTTCACAATAGCACATGGGGATCGGTCAGTCAGTGAGTAATTCTGGAAGATCCATGCAAAATGACAGAACCACCCATGTTAGGAATTTCTTAAAGGGATAGTAATACTTAAAATGTAAAAAAAAATGTTGTAGGGTTTATCCCCCTGAGTAAAACAAGAGTACTCCCACTGCTGAAAGGTGTTTCATTCAAAAGTTAATAATTTTCAAAGATGAATTTTTTAGGTGCAATATCACAGTGGCCTGAAATTGTACAGTGGCGCTGTTGCTACACCATCCTATGGAGATTTATGGTCCCGGGACCAGAGCTGTCCATAAGATGGTGTAGCAACAGCGCCACTGTACAATTTCAGGCCATTGTGATATTGCACCTAAAAAATTCAACTTTGAAAATTAATATCTTTTGAATGAAACACCTTTCAGCAGTGGGAGTATTCTTGTTTTACTCAGGGGGATAAACCCTACAACATATTTTTTTTTACATTTTAAGTATTACTATCTCTTTAATACCGGCAACCCATGGGGGAGGAGGGTCTGCAGTAGTAAATAAAAGAACTGCTTTTTTTAATGTATTTAATGAAGAAGTTGTTTCAAGGATTCTTTTGGATTCCAAAGTAAATAAACAGAGAGACACATAGGTAATCACAGATTTTATTATCAATAAGCAATAATCATAGCAACAATCATGGAATACTTATCAGCCAATGATCTCAGCGCGTATGGGAGATCCCCTGGATGGATCTGACTACCGCCCATACAGTCTTGCACAGACTCACAGCAGTACTCGTCTCATGCACGTTCCTGACGAAGCTGTAAACCAGCCCCCACATCACCCAGCTCTTATGCTCTTTATCACCTACTGATCAGAATGCTTTGACCTATCAGATTACACGGTTAGTGTCAACAGCCTATGTCACCATTACATGCCTAGCTCGTGCTCTGAGGCTGCGAGGGTTAATGCAGTCTGCAAAAATCAACATTTCTATTAGTGCTGCATGGCTTTGAAAACGTAACATAATGACCTTGAAAATGTAACATAATGACCATGCACTGAACACTCCTAATAAACATGTTATGTACAAAGATTTGTAAGAAATGCATTAACCCCTGATTAAGGAATACAAAACCCTTATTAACTCCTGAGTTATCCCATTTTGCTTGGGATGGGACCATATTTTATACATCCTTATACAAAGGTAACCTAAGGAAACAAGACACCCCCTATGATGCAGGACACTTCTGAAAAGTTAATTCTGGAGAGCTGCATAAGAATCAGTGTAACCCTGCAATATGTGTTTCCCATAAGCAATGCGTTGCTTACCCCTCTTGCACTCAAAGGGTTAAAGGTCTGGTCACCTGAGAATAAACATTCTCTAAATATTATGCCATTCTATTAAGACTCTTATTAACCCCTTAGTGACAGCCAAGTGCGTACGCAGCTGTCACCTTAATGCCCGGCTAACATTTTTTTTTTTTTTTTTTAACGAAACGATTCCGGAGTCTCTGAACGAGGACTTACCAGGTACGGCCTCTGTCACTAAGTGACAGTTTTTGCAGCACGTACCTGGTAAGTCAATTGTCGGGATGGGGTTAATTTATGGCCTTTTTCTGTTGAGTAAAACAAGGGAACGCCCAATGCTGGAAGATGTGTCGTTTGAACTTTGCATTTTCTGATAGTCTGAGTTCAAGATGTTTTGCAGGTAGGTGGTGCTGTTGCTACATCCATCTATGTGAAGCTTGTGTGACATGCAGTAACAGCAACAGGGACGATGCAAAACATCTTGAACTCAAACTCTCAGAAAACATTCTTCAGGAATATTTGTTAGACTGAGTCATCCCAACCAGGAGAACCCTCTTTTACTCAGCAGAAAGAGCCCTACAATATTAATATTTTCATAATAAGAATTCACTGCCCCTTTAGTTTTGAGACATTTTCAGAGGCTGATAAAGAAGCTACTTAAAGGGATAGTAATGTTTCATAATAAAAGCAGCTCTAATTAATCATCATAGTATTTGGACTTTGGAGAGTGCTATTTCAATTCTGTCAGAGTTGTAGTTCAAGAGTAATTCAATGATAAAGTATCCCCCTCCCGCCCCTTTTACTGACGTAACACTGTTCAGCCAGAGCAGAAGGGAGGTGCCCAGGTAGACTGCAGAGAGGGACAATCTTCAATTAAGATAAGGGAAAAACCTGAAAAGCTTGTCATTGTTCTCATAGGAAGAAGACTGTCCACTGCTGTTATCTGTCTGGTCTATGGACTGGATTCCACATCTGAGAAGAGATGGCTTACACTAGGTAAAAGGGGCGGGAGGGGAAACTTTACTTGTGAATATCTCTCAAACCACAAAGGTTTGAGAGATAAGACATATCGTTCTTCATGTTTTTTTAATGCCTACAAAATAAAATAAAGAAAAAATGAAGTATTACTATCCCTTTAAAGTATATATCAGTCGGAGTGTTTTCTCACTGTTTAGAGATGTGGTAATTACACAAGACCAGGCAACTTGGAAAACAGTGGGCCATAATGCTAATCATGCATTGCCAACCATTAGCTAAGAACATCTTCATTCTGTACATTTACCTATGTATACTTTTGAGTGTCTTCAAAATCAAGTCCCGACTGTTATTTTAATATCTTTATGGTGACCTGACCTCCCCTTTAATTTTAGGACACTTGTGAAAGTTGAGTTCTGTAGCACTTCACAGGAACCTGGGGAGATTTCCCATTAGGAAGACTAGGCAGTCTCTTAGGATACATGATTGTGACGGGCACAACTGCTGGTCACACAAACTGTGTTGAGCTATAGGTGTGGCTTGTTCAATCCAAACTCCCATGCAGCAAATCCCAGTTTATATCCACCCTTTACTGAGCACTTTGCAAAAGTGCTGGAGACTTCTCGAGCATCCAAAAGGTTAAAAATATATTTTTATATTTTATTTCATAGGCTTAAGGTGTTTTCTGTGATAAGAAGCAATGTAAGGGGCTGGGGGCATGGTCATAATTAGTGAAAGTGTGTGGCCATGGATGGGGATAAAGGGACTTATTGTGCTTTGCTTATGGGCACCTGAAATGTAAAACTGGTCCTGGCAAGAATGGGTATAATCATGTAGCCTGTTTCTTATGTGTCCTCTTTTTTCTTTGTACTAGCAATGAGGGACAGCATCGCCCATCATGTTCTGTCTGTTGGGAGTATGTGTCTGATACACTGATAAACATAGACACATGCAACACACAGGCAAACAAGTACACACAGTGAGCAGCAGAAACATGCAAAAGACATGCACACACACTGGAGATGCACACATGTACACGCACATGTAACCGAGATGTACACACGAAACAGACATGAGCAGATGCATGCTCACACACAGGCAACAGAGATACACACACATAACAGACATGCACACACACATTCAACAGACATGCACACACACATGCAACAGACATAAACACACACATTCAACAGACATACACACAAACATATGGAACAGACATACACACACACAGAGGGGACACTGACACAGATAGCCGTCCCCCACATGTGCAGTATTCAGAGTGTTAGAAGCCAAATGTAGCCCTCTAAGGACCAAAGGACATTGCTTCACAATGTGTTAATGTCCCCCCTCTGGTCCTGAAACCTTTAAATGGACAGTAATGTCCTACAAAAAATCTTTATCATTTTGTAGTGCTTAAAAAGTTCAACTATATGCAACAAATCCTATCTCTCAAACCGCTATGGTGTGAGAGATATCCCTTTTCAAAGTCCCCCCCTCCCTCCCCTTTCCCTGACATCAGCACTGTGCTGACCGCAGGGGAATCCTGCCGGAGGACCAACTGGCAGCTCTGCAGCAGAGCCGCAATCGTGTTATTAAAAAGAATAACTTCATTGGAAAGGTCTACAAAGTGTGCCTGGTTTGCAAGCACACTTTGTAGACCATTCCAGTGAAGTAATTTGTTTTAAATAACGTGATTGTGGCTCTGCTGCAGAGCCTCCTCATGTCGTCTGACACTGATCTCCTGCTGCCAGCTTTACAGCTGACAGCAGGAAATGGCAAACTTTGAAAGTGAATATCTCTCAAACCATAGTTGAACTTTTTAAGCAGTACAAAACGATAAATATTTTTATTGGGACATTACTAACACTTTAAGTCAATGTTGTTTGTTATTTTCTTTACTTTCAGGCAGAATAGCTGTATTATGCCTCTGAGTGTTTGGCGTGTAGAAGTGGAAAGCAGAAACTAAAAGAAGATTATGTGAGAGAGACTTATACCAGCATGTTAAGCTATAGAGTGACATGCAGTATACAGTGGTGTGCCATGTCAGAGTTATCTATTTGAGTGTTGGAAAGGCATTCAATGCATTGTGGTGCAATGCATTAGTTACCTCTATGACACTCAAAGGGTTAAATAGAGCTCTGTTAATGTATAAAGAAGTTGTCCAGATACAGCAGAGACACTCTTCTCCCCACCGCATGCCTCGCAATGTCCAGATCCAGTGCTGGTGGAAGAAGCCGCTGTTGATTCTGATGGATCAGGCCTGAGCCTAGGGGCTGGCAGGGGTATTGGCAGTGGAGAGGCAGTGCTGGGCATTTGGGAGTTGATGAAGACCAGAAATCCAGTGCATCCAGTGTCCATCTTAAAAAAAAAAAAAAAAAAGCCAAAACCCCCCAACATGGACACACCGGAAAAAGTCAAGAGTATATAATGTTTTAAAGGGATAGTAATGCTTCTATAAAGTTTATCTCTGGGTATTCTTTATATTTTTTTTTAACATGTAGCGTTATATTTAATTACTTACAGTGCTGCAGTTCGAATGCTATTCAAGCCAAAAGGATCCCCCTCCAGCCCTTTCTGGCCACCTCCTATTAGATCTAGAATCCTGTCGCGGGACTGGACGGATGCAGCAAGTGACAAACTTCATTCAGTAACTATAAGGAAAACCTTGCTTTGACGTAGGGCAGGATTTTCCATTTGCTTACTGAAGATTGTCCCTTGCCCGGATCCATCCGGACCAGACTGAGAGGCTGAGTGACGTAGGGAAAGAGGCAGGAGGGGGATCCTTTCGGCTTGAACAGCAAACACTGTAAGTAATTACATATATAATAATATTATTAATAATAAATATATATTAAAAAATATAAAGAAGACTCAGAGCTAAACTTTAATAGACGTTTTACAATCTCTTTAACCCTTTGAGTGGCAGAGGGTTTTTCATCCCTGTCCCTCTGGTACTCCAAGGGTTAACCGTTTGAGAAGCATAGACGTCCAACATTCCTCCCTCCCTTATACTTTACTTTCCTGAAAGTTAAGAGTCTATAAGGGTTTAACCTTTTGAGCTCCAGATTGGTTTGCAACGCATTGCAAAGAATGTGTTGCATACCTCTCTGGCACTGAAAGGGTTAACAGGACAAGTGCAGATGAGGGCATTTTGTGTGTGTGTTTGTGTGTGTGTGTGGAGTAGCCTCGTTTTCATGTCCTGCATCTGCGTAGTACGTTTCTTGTATTCCAAGCCTCTGTTTCATGTTCTGAGCATGCTCATTCAATTACTTGAAGTCCACACCTCCATTTCACATCCTGAGCTCAATCACATAGTCCTAAACAGCCGAGTAAGTCCTTCTCAGTCACTAGTTGACCCACAACAGAAAATATCCAGGGGGCTGTGTTTTGGTTGAGGAGGAAGTTGAGGGAGGGCAAACTAGTTGCAGAGATTTTAACAAGAGTAGCCAACTCACTTCTGCCAAAATCACGCCCTCCTGTATCTCCAGCACTGGCAGTATAGAGGAGATTTCTATATCTCCTTCTTACTGCTGCCCCTGGTTGTATGTGTCTCTTGAGGAGAAATAAATTATGTAATGAGGCATTCTCTTTTATATTATATATTTCAAATGCTTAGGGTATTTTTAATAAAAGTCTACAGTGGGTAGGGGTATGTGGTTACATGGGAAGTGGGGGTGTGGTCAAGGCTAGGGTTAAACATAGCTAGTGGCCCTTACCTAGGGCCCCTGAAAGGAACCAGTGTAGCCCAACTTTGTATGTGTCTTCATATGTATCCTAATATAAGAAGCCAGAGATGCTCAGCTAGACTCATGAGCTTGCAAGGGTATGCAAAAAGCTTACTGGGACTGTGTCTACTAGCTCACAAATGCCATACACATAGAATAAATATTCTGAAGTATATCATACAGGTCTTTTCTAAAATGTCAGATGTTTCTTCCTAATCGAAGAGAACAGCTAACCTCGGATGTACACTTCTGCCTTGTAAAATTGAAGTCACAGACACTGGATTCCCCTATTACCCTTGATGTGACAAATCTCAAGGGTAATTTGCATATGTAAAGTGGAAGTCAGAGACGCTCAACTAGGAATGAGTCTGCAATACAAATTTGCAGGCTTGCTCAGAATGGTGTCCTACCCAGGGTACACTCTCTTTTAGCCCACTAGTGCCTTTCACAGAGAGGAACTATCCTAAAGCATATCATATTGGTCCTGCCCTAACAGCAGTCCAACCACAAAATTCCAGGCAAATCCTCTCTGAACAAGACAAGCAGTCAACCCCAGACATACATTTTGGCCTTGTTGGGTCTCATCAGGTGCATGAGGTGCAGCTGATCTCTCTAAGCACTGTGAGCAAGGGGTCCAGTGCTGGTTTTCCCTATTACCCTTGAGGGGACAAATCTCAAGGGTAATTTGTATATGTAAAGTGGAAGCCAGAAACACTCAACTACAAACAAACCTGCAATACAAATTTTCAGGCTCTCTAGGAATGGTGTCCTACCCCCAGTGCAGTCTCTTTTAGCCCACTAGTGCCTTTCACAGAGAGTAAATATCCTAAAGCATATCATACTGGTCCTTCCCTAACAGCAGTCCAACCACAAAATGCCAGGCAAATCCTCTCTGGACAAGAGAAACAGCCATGCCCAGATGTACATTTTGACCTTGTTGGGCATCATCAGTGAGATGCAGCTGAGCCATCTAGACACTTGTGTGCAAGGGGTCCAAGTCTGGATTCTCCAATCACCCCTAGAGTGACTAAATCTAAGAAAAATTTGCATACAGATAGAAGAAGTCAGAGATGCCCAGTAGGTAATCTTCTTTAGCTTACAAATGCTATATAGAGAGAAAAAAATTTCTGAAGCATATTATACAGATTCCACCAAAACACCAGATATTTCTTCTCTAAACAAAGAAGCCCAGCAGCTTCAGATATACAATTCACCAATGTTGTACTTCATCAGTGATTATATAGCTGCCATAAGCAAGGAGTCCAAGTCTGGACTCCCCCATCACCCTTAGGGTGACTAACCATAAGAACAATTTGCCTAAAAACAGAAGAAGTCAGAGATGCTCAGCTAGACTCATGGGCTTGCAAGGGTATGCAAAAAGCTCACTGGGGCTATGTCCTCGCGCCCAGGGTGCAATCTCTTTTAGCTCTCAAATGCCACACACAAAGAAGAAATATTCTGAAGCATAACATATAGGTCACTGGGCGCGAGGACACAGTCCCAATGAGCTTTTGCATGCCCTTTCAAGCTCATGAGCCTAGTTGGGCATCTCTGACTATCTATATGCAAATAGATGTGGACCCCTTGCTAACAAGTTGTTAGAAGGCTCAGATGTGCTTTGCTAATTAATACAGCATGTTATGGCTGTGAGTGTGGTTAGTTGCTTCCCTTGCTTTGAGTGGAGTTTTCTGGCTGTGTTGTGGTTTAAGTAGGCCTTGTTTGAAAAGTTTCTGAATTTGTTTTTTTTTTATTTGATCTCTTCCTCTATGTATTGCGTTTTGAGCTAAATTAGATTGCACCTGGGTGTTCAGAGAAAAATTGTCTGCCCTTTTGTTGATTGACTGTCATTTTGGCGGGACCTGTATGATTTGCTTCAGAATCTTTCTTTTCTATGTATGGAATTTGTGAGCTAAAAGAGATTGCAAGGACACAGTCCCAGTGAGCTTTTTCAAACCTTTGTAAGCTCATTAGCCTAATTGAGCATCTCTGACTTCTTCTATCTATATGCAAATTGGTCTTAGTGTTAGACACCCTATGCGTAATGGGGGAATCCCTTGTTCATAGAAGAATTGTCTGGTCCAATATTGCTGTACTGTCATTTTGGCAGGACTTGTATGATATGTGTCCGATTTTTTTTTTTTTTTTTTTTTTTTTTTTTTTTTTTTTTTTTTTTTTTTTTTTTGGTACACTTCCTCTCTCCTTCTTCTTTCCCTTCTTTCTTCCTTCTGTGTATGGTATTTGTGAGCTAAAAGAGATTATACTTGAGGTTGAGGTTGAGTCCCAGTGAGCTTTTGCATACCTGTGCAAGCTCATGAGCCTAGTCGAGCATCTCTGAATTCTTCTATCTACATGCAAATTGCTCTTAGTTAGTCACCCTAAGGGTAATAAGGGAATCCAAACGTGGACACCTTGCTCACAGGCTCTTAGAGGAATCATCTGCATCTTGCAGACAAGGCCCAACAATGCTGAAATGTATGTCTGGGGGTGTAGCTCCCTTCCTTGTTCAAAGAAGGATTGTTGCTTTGGCAGAGCCTGTATGATGTGCTTCCGAATATTTCTTCTCTGTGTATGGCATTTGTAAGCTAAAAGAGATTGTTCTCTAGCTGCAAGGACATAGCCCCAGTGAGTTGTTGTTTTTTTTTTTGTTTTGTTTTTTTTTTTTTTTTTTTTTGTTTTTTTTTTTTTGCATATTCTTGTGCGCTCATGAGTCTTGTTGCGCATCTCTGATTTTTTTCTATCTATATGTAAATTGCTATTAGGGTTAGTCACCCTAAGGTTAATGGGGGAAAACAGACGTGGACCCCTTGCTCATAAGTTCCTAGAGAAATCAATGGCACTTCACTGATAGGCCAAACAAGGCTAAATTTATGATTGGGGGTTAACTGTTTCCCTTGCTCAGAGAGGAATTGTCTGACATTTCATGGCTGGACTGTCACCTTGGCAGGACCTGTATGATATGCTTCAGAATATTTCTTCTCTGTATATGGCATTGGTGAGCTAAAATAGATTGCACACTGGGCATGAGGACACAGTCCCAGTGTGCTTTTTGCATACCCTTGCAAGCTCATGAGCCGCGCTGAGAATCTCTGCCTTCTTCTTTGTGTATGCAAATTGCTCTTTGGGTTAGTCACCCTAAGGGTAATAGGGGAAGCCAGACATGGACCCCTTCATCATATCTAACGTCACCGGTAAGGCTGAAATGTGTGTCGGCCATTATCTGCTGCCCTTGTACAGAGAGGAATTGTCTGGCATTTTGGTAAGACCTGTGTGATATGCTTCCATATATTTTTCTCTCTGTGTATGGCATTTATGAGCTAAAATAGATTGCAAAGACACACTCCCAGTGAGCTTTTGCATGCCCTTGCAAGCTCATGAGCATAGTTGAGCATCTCTGGCTTCTTCTATCTATATTCAAATTGCTTTTAGTTTTAGTCACCCTAAGGGTAATGGGGTAATTCAAATGTGGACCCCTTGCTGTGCTTAGAGGGATCAGCTGCACCTCACCGACGAGGCCCAACAAGGCCAAACTTATGATTGTGTCTAGCTGTTTTCCTTGTTTAGAGAGGAACTGTCATTTTGGCAGGACCTGACTGACATTCTTTGGAATATTTTTTCTCTGTGTATGACATTTGTGAGCTAAAAGAGAATGTGAGGAAACAGTCCAAGTGAGCTTTTGCATAGCCTTGCAAGCTTATTAATCTTGTTGAGCATCTCTGACTTTTTTCTATCTATATGCAAATTGCTCTTAGGGTTTGTCACCCTAAGGTTAATGGGGGAATCCAGACGTGGACCCCTTGCTCACAAGTTCCTAAGGGAATCAACAACACCTCACTGATAAGGCCCAAAAAGGCTGAAATTATAACTGGGGATAGCTGCTTCCTTTGTTCAGCAAGAAATTGTCTGGCATTTTGTGGCTGGACTGTCATCTTGGCAGGGCCTGTATGATGTGCTTCAGAATATTTTTTTCTCTGTGTATGGTGTTTGTGAGCTAAAAGAGATTGCACCTGGGCATGAGGACACAGTCCCAGTGAGCTTTTGCATACCCTTGCAAGCTCATGAGCGTAGTTGAGCATCTCTGACTTCTTCTATCCAGAGGCGTAACTAGACGCCACCGGGCCCTGGTGCAAGAATTGCCATGGGCCCCCCGACCACATTGGCCCCCTCATCCACATTGCCCCTTCCACAATGCCCCCTCCATCTCCACATTGCCCTTCCACAATGCCCCCTTCATCTCCACAATGCCCCCCTTCATCTCCACATTGCCCCTTCCACAATGCCCCCTTCATCTCCACAATGCCTCTTCCACAATGCCCCCTTCATCTCCACAATGCCCCCTTCATCTCCACATTGCCCCTTCCACAATGCCCCCCCTTCATCTCCACATTGCCCCTGCAACAATGCCCCCTTCATCTCCACAATGCCCCCATCTTCACATTTCCCCTTTATCGCCACATTGCCTCTACCTCCAGTCCTGGTGGTCCAGTGGAGTGTCTTTACAGATCTGTGCCTCCTTTGGCACAGATCTCTGTAACTGGAGTTCCCGCACGCCGCTGTAGTAATGCAGAGGCTGGGAGATGATGTCATCTCCCAGCGCTCTGTATTACCAGAGCGGAGCGCCAGTTGGAGATCAGCTGAGGACTGCTGCGGGCGAGGGGGTCGCAGGGGGCGGCAGGGCCCCTTGAGTGACGGGCCCAGTCGCAGGTGCGACCGCTGCGACCCCTATTCTTACACACCACTGCTTCTATCTATAAGGAAATTGCTTTTAGGGATAATCACCCTAAGGGTAATGGGTAATCCAGACGTGGACCCCTTGCTCACAAGTGCATAGATGGATTATCTGCACCTCACTGACAAGATTGAACAAGGCTGAAACGTGCCCTTGGGGTTAGCTGCTTCCCTTGTTCAGATAGGAATTGACTAGCATTGGCTGGACTGTCGTTTTGTCAGAATCTGTATGACAATAAAAAATCCAGTCTCTAGTATATATATTTGTTGTATTTGTACCATCCCTGATGAAGTGCGTTTAAAAGACATGAAACGCATTGGATTGGGACCCCCTATTTTTTTGCCACATATGACGAAAATATAGCCCCACGATATTAGCCAGTAGCTGATACACTACTTGTAACAGGAGGGTAAGAGCCCAGTGGGAGATCCCTGCCCGCTATACAGCTACAGACAAAGACACCCACTAAGTGATACAGACAGAGGTTAAGAAGACGGGAGTGGTATTGTGAGTAGACCGACACTTAACAGACACAAAGTATCAGAGAAATATTTGCTCTATGCAAGTCAATAACACATTGCAAGATGGAAACAAGTAATTGACTTTTTGTCGATATACACAAATAATATAAATATACGGCTGTATTGAAGACGTGAGAGCATACACTTTATCCATCCACCGACCTATGATTACTTATATTGGATCCAGGCAAATACGCAAATATATATACTATATACTGGAGACGGTATTTTTTATTTTTTTACTTTTTTGAGCTCTTTTTTTTCTTTTTTTTTCTTGTTTCGGTGATATCACTGTTTTTTTATACAAATAGGTGCTTTCATCATATGCCAAAATATACTGTATTCTTATAATGCTTTTATAACGTTGTATGTTGTTGAATAAAATACAGTGTTTGATATTGGAAAGTATATGTCTTGCTATATGACAGATATTCTATTTTTGTGCCCTTCACACTAACAGGGCGATAGGATTGCAGCTACAGGTATCTCTCTTTTTAATTAGAAACTGCGGTGCTGTATGGGCGCTAATTGATCAGCTAACTTTTTGGATTTATATATAGATATATAAGTTGAAAAAAATGCATCACCAGTGGGACTTTTTGTAAAAGTTATGCAACAAATTTATTGTCAATGTTTTGGTCCAAACCAGGACATTAACCACACCAAACATCACACTTTTAAATCTTATGGTTACCCATAACTCTGTACCTTACTGACTGCACTAGCATGCAGTTGGAGTTCCCAATGCACGAAAGTGACATCATACCCCCCAAGTAAAGGAAAAAACATTTATTTAAACAGGGCTTAAAAGTTGAAGTCCTTTGCTACTAGCCAGACCTGAAAAGTTACTCGGCACTGCAAGACATAACATACCCACCAGGGCTGAATTTCTACTCGCCAGGGCTAAATTTTCACTCGCCATTGGCTAGTGGCGAGTGGAAATTTTGAGCCCTGATTTAAATATTACAATTCAGAAAAATATAAGACAAATTGTCTATGCATTAAATAAAAAATAGTATTAAATAGTGAAATTCTATAAGAACAAATGGCTAAGCTAGAGAGAGAAAGAAAGCAGATATTTCTAGCTGCTGGTTATTGCAGAGTATTGCGTTCGCATAGAAAATGATAGCCATTAAAGGAGGAAAAATTAAGAGTTCCTATGTTATAATGTTCCAATTAGAAATAGATCTGGATTTACCATCTTAATACCAGATCTCCAGGAAGATTAAATGATCATTGAATTACGCATGTTTTTATTAACCTTAAGAGTTGCTAAATTTGAGGGGTATGCCAATAACCCAGCAGCGATTGGGCACAGATCCCAGTAGAGGTCCCTACTGCGTGTTGCTATTAAATAGAACTCTGACCGGAACGCCCAATGTTAGCAGCTGGTGGATTCCTAGAGGGGAGAGCCCCATAAAGAGTAGCTAGTTGCTATATACTCAGAATGTATAGATAATATACAGGAGATGTAAAGTATACTTGGTATACCCACTGGGTAGGCCCCTGTGAGCAAGAGGTTAAACAGCATTGTTTGGGGAGCGGTGCTGGCTGTTGGTGGCTGATCCCAGGGAGCCTTGCTGTGGCAGGGGCCGGGTGGGGTAGCAGGACGCGAAGCCTGATGGTCGGATGACCCCCTAGGGGACAGACAACTACTCACAGGACTGGAAGCAACTGAAAGAGCCCTACCATGGTACACAGCTAGTATTCGAGTGAGAAGTCCAGACCAGAAGTCGACAACACTGAGGAGGGTTTGACTCAGAGTCGACAGATTCGAGGAGGAACATGGAGAAGTGCTGAGTCCCGGAAGTTGAGCACACCAGAGCACACTCGACACGGAAGCGACAGAGGAAGACAAGAAGAGTCGTACAAACCAGAGTCGAGAACCAGTCGAGCAAACACAGCACCTAGACAAAAGACAGGAGAGGAGTCGAGGACAAGCCGAGATCAAGAGCCAGATGAGCAGACGTAGTATCCGAATCGGTAGACAGGTGAGGAATCAGGAACAGACCGAGGTCAAGAGTCAGTTGCGCAAACGCAGAAGTCGCGTCAGTAGACAGGAGAGGAGTCAAGAACTAGCCGGGTCGATAACAGGAGAACTCTGGAACAGGATCTGAACACTACAAGATACAGAACGCTTAGATCGCGCACCACAGTGAAGGATTCAGTGCTAAATATAGGCCAAAAAGGCAAGGGTGTATACCGAACAGGGCGTAGAATACCAAAAAGCAACAAGAGAGCTATAAAACCAGGTAAGAAACCGGAACAAAATCCGGGGGAACATGACACTGCTACATAGGCTTGGTGGTATTACTTGTGCATCTATTACGTCTCTTCCTTTATTACACCTCAAATGAAGACTATCAATTGTTTAATATACCTAAATTGTGGTCTGCCTAAGCTATGGTTACATAAAAATAATTATCTTTGAGAACAGGACTAAAGCACAATCTACCAATATTCTCAATATCCCCTCCTGTACATGATTAATAGTGGTTCTCCCATGGAAATTAAACACCATAATCAGATGCCTTTACACATTTGAATCACAGTATACTATGATTGCTTCTAATAAGAAACTAATCTATCTTGCTCTTAATGAACTACTATATAACATTCCTTAAAATCGGTTTCTGACTCATCAGCACATTTGGACTTATTAATAACTTAGACTTTAAAGGGATAGTAAAGTATTAGCTGTAATGTAGATATAAAAGAAAGAGATTATTTGAGGTTAGTTATAGCTCTCAAACCGTTATGGTTTGAGAGCTATACAATGTTAAGCTTACCCCTTCCCTTCCCTTTTCTTGACATGAACTGTAAAGCTGTCAGAGCTAGATTCTGGCCATGCGACCAGATGGAGGCTCTCCAGGAGAGCCGAAATAGCAATTCCTAAAAATAAATACTTCGTTGGAATGCTCTACAAAGTGTGCCTGGTTTGCAAGCACACTTTGTAGACCGTTCCAATTAAGTATTTATTTTTAAGTATCGCTATTTCGGCTCTCCTGGAGAGCAGCCAGACCAGGATATCATGCTGTCAGCTATATAGCTGATGTATGAGAAAGGGGCGGGAGGGAAGAACTTTATCCTCGTATATCTCTCAAGCCATAAAGGTTTGAGAGATATGACTAACCTCAAGTAATCTCTCTTTTTGATATCTACAATACAGCTAATACTTCTCAGGCGACTTTACTATCCCTTTAAAGGGATAGTATTGGTTACTTTAACAAAGTTTAATAATGTAGATATTAAAAATAAAAATGCAATGACCTACCTCCCATTTCTCAAACATGTATAGTTTGAAAGATATAAGCTGCTAAAGTTACCCTCTCCCGCCTATTTCATAGACATCAGCGCTCTAGATGACAGAAGGAGATCCTGGTCCCAGGACTGGTTGGTGGCTCTTCAGCAGAGCCAAAATAGCTCTATCTAGATAGGAATACTTCATTGTAATGGTCTACAAAGTGTGCTTGCAAACTTGTGGGTCTATTTGTATTTTTAGAATCTAGATTTCTTGTGCATTATCTTGTAGACACTGATGAATACATGTACATAATCAATTCCATATCTTCCTATACATGCCCCTTTGTTTTCTCATTAAAAAAAAGCACACGAGTCCTGAGAAGTTTCTTTGTAATTGTTACCTTCTCTAACATTTGACAAGACTATACAAAACTGGTTCAACAGGGCACATATCTGCAATTCAACATCTGTCCTGTCTACAGTCTAGAAGCAAGATCATACCACCTTAGGCCAAGAAGTTAGAGAAGGCACAAAAACATATCAAATATATTCTAAAAGTGGTCTTGTCTTTGACTGGAGTTTGAGAGAAACATAATAGAGAGCAGAGAGGAATACACTGGGAAGTATCAAAGTACACAGGAACATATGTGGGGAAAGGGTGGTGAGAGAAGCATGAAGGAGGGAATGTTCTAGCTCATTTTCCCTCTGATTCACCAATGAAGAATTATAAACATGTAGGAGATAGCTCCTGGGTATTAATTGTAACAGACAAACAGTCATTCCGTGTAAGAGGCCAAGCAACTCATTTTTAGTTAGAAAGGCCAGGAATGCAACTTCTCAGTTTCACTTTGTGACTTATTGATTTGATCTTTTTTGTCTGTGTGTTTTGTTTATTTATTTATATTATTTACAGGTAGCTATATTATTATTAATGCAAAATTGCTTGAAAAGAAAGCTGTCCGTCTCTCAAGAAACTGCATAACAGATGGAGTGCAGTACAGCTCCCACCAAGGCAAGTCCTGGATAACCAGGAATCCCAGAACATATGTTAAAGGGATAGTAATACTTCGTTTTATCTTTATTTTATTTTGTAGACATTAAAAAAACATGAAGAACGATATAAGTCTTATCTCTCAAACCTTTATGGTTTGAGAAATATTCACAAGCAAAGTTTCCCCTACCGCCCCTTTAACTAGTGTAAGCCATCTCTTCTCAGATGTGGAATCCAGTCCATAGACCAGACAGATAACAGAAGGGGACCATCTTCTTCCTATGAGAACAATGAAAGCCCTGCCCCCCTTGACAAGTTTTTCAGGTTTTTCCCTTATCTTAATTGAAGATTGTCCCTCTCTGCAGTCTACCTGGGCACCTCCCTTCTGATCTGGCTGAGCAGTGATACATCAGTAAAAGGGGTGTGAGGGGGATACTTTGTCATTGAATTACTCTTGAACTACAACTCTGACAGAATTGAAATAACACTCTTTAAAGTCCAAATACTATGATGATTAATTAGAGCTGTTTTCATTATGAAACATTACTATCCCTTTAAAGACAAGACAAGAGAAGGGTACATGTGTCAGCACCAAACTTGAACATAGACACTCAGTGGGTCCCATCAGTGCTTTGGACAGGTCCAATAAACACACTTTGAAAATCATCAGTGGTGAGAAGTCTGTGAAGGAGCATTTAACCAACCAATCCTGTTCCTCAGGTAAGAGTGGTTGTTAGGTGTTGAGTCAGGCAAGAAGGAATCTCAACTGAGGAATTACCAAAATCACCTAACAGGAGCAATTGAATTCTTTCTAGCATTCAAGGGGGTTAAACCACCATTTAATTTACTGGGAATTTGTATTTGTTACTTATGGTTCTGTTTTGCACCAGAATTGCTCCTTTTTCTTTCTGCATACAGCCCTAAGTAGTTCCATAGAATGTATTTATTGATGGCATCTGCAATCCTCCATCTGTTACACTACTTGCTCTCAGTCATGTAGAGCTGAATTTATTTGTGCCATGAAGGGAAAGAGCATGTAATGTTTTGCACATTAACATGCATTATGGCACACACAACTTCTAGCCCCTATTTACCAAATATATGCTGTTGTGAGAGTTACCTTTTTCACATCATCTTCAGGGGTGTAACTACACAGGTGTAGTTGCACTGGGGCCCAACATCCAAGTGGCCGCATCTACCCTAGGGTCCAATAGGTTCTATTTCTGCCTCTGTGACAATATTTTTGTGATAGGGGGCCCACAAACATGTTTGTACAAGGCCCCTCCAAAGACTAGTTACTCAGCAGCTCATGTTCTCTTTCCCTATTCACTGAGTGATTTCTGTTCCTGGCCTGAGCAATTCTCATATATTTTTTCATGTTTAAGCCAGGAGAATAATCCCATTTTAGCTAATTAGAGCAGAGCACCCCCAGACTTTGGTATCAGGGGCATTTTGACCCTTCTCAATGTGTTGCTCACCCTCTGGTCCTCAAACGATTAAAACATGGGCAAAACCTGTGGCCTCCTGGTCCAAGGGGCCTCAACAGTGTCAGTTTTTACAGATAGAAATCTATGTAATTCTATGGTCAGTGAGGAGTGACACTGGCCTGGGTACTCCCAGGGCCGGATTTTCCATAAGGCAGAGTAGGCATCTCCCTACAGGCGCACCCTACAGAGGGGTGCCTGCCATAGAAATCAATTTTTTTTTAAGTGGCGTGTCGCGCTGCGCCGCCCGCTGCATGTAAGGTCTGTGCCTTCTTCGGCACAGACCTGTAGCTGCTGACCTCCCCCGGCTCTTTAATAATACAGAGCGCTGGGAGATGACATCATCTCCAGCGCTCTGCATTACTAAAGAGAAGACCATGCGGGAGCTCCAGCAGCTACAAGTCTGTGCAGAAGCACAGATCTCTCCTGCCGCTGGACCACCAGGGAGGTAGGAAATGTGAGGCTTAATGTGGAGATGATGAGGGAAATGTGAGGGCAATATGGGGATGATGGGGGGGCAAGCAATGTGGAGCTGATGGGGCAATATGGGGGCAATGTAGAGTTGAAGGGGGCAATATGGAGTTGATGGGGGCAATGTTGAGATGATGGGGCAATGGCTAGCTGATGGGGGGCAATGTTGAGATGATGGGGCAATATGAGGGCAATGTAGAGCTGATGGGGGGCAATGTTGAGATGATGGGGCAATAGGAGGGCAATGTGGAGCTGATGGGGGCGATGTGGAGCTGATGGGGGCAATGTGGAGCTGATGGGGCAATGTGGATGTGGAGCTGATGGGGCAATGTGGAGCTGATTGGGCAATGTGGAGTTGATGGGGCAATGTGGAGCTGATGGAGCAATGTGGAGCTGATGGGGCAATGTGGAGTTGATGGGGCAATGTGGAGTTGGTGGGGCAATGTGGAACTGATGGGGGGTAATGTGGAGATTAGGAGCATTGTGGAAATGGGCAATGGGGGCGGGGCACTTCAGATTTCTGTGCCTACAGGCTCTTGAGATGTAAATCCGGCCCTGGGTACACAACACATAATGATGCTGATTTACATACATATAGGAAGGGTAAAAAAGGAAGTCTGCAAATAAATGTAAAATAATCCTTAATGTTTACCAGTATTTGGAGGGTTCCCTTCACAATTATGCCAGGGCACACAGGAGTTATTAAACCTGCCCTGCCTCATACGAATGAAACTGTGGAAACAGTTTTGTTTATTAAGTGGAAACAGTTACTGAAAACTGCAACCACATTTTTAGTGACTCATTTCTGTAAACTGACACATTTTACTGACTTCCCATTATTCATAACTTTTTGAGTGCCAGAGGAGTGTCCAACACATTGTTCTGCAATGCACCGGACGCTCTTCTGGCTCACAACTAGTTAAACACACCTTCAAATTTTAGCACATTTTGGCTGAGTGTCAGCACATTTTCTGATAGTTATAAACCCCTCCCATACCCACACACACAAAGGAACAAATTCAGCTGCTCACAAGAAAAATGGCCCCCAAAACATATGCGCATTGCTACATCACAAAGATATCACAAACCCCCACACAAAGGCAGTTGAACTAAGAAAATGGAGCAACCCGTCTGCACCATAGGCAACAGCAAAATAATGCAATTGGTTTAACGAAGTTTTTAAAACCTTGAAGCCCCAACACATACAATTGCCCAGCACACATCCATGCAAAGCAAAGCCACCTACTCTTACACACTGATTCCACAAACACACACACACACACACACACATACATACATACACACATTCACACACCTTCTAACATACACACAATCACCCACAAATGCTCTCAGACTTTCATCAACACCCTCAGTTACCCCCACATAAACTCTCTCACCCCAACACATACACACACTGTGGCTCCACAAACAGCCCCTCACATGCCTAATCCAACACATACAATGGCTCAACACACACCCAGCCACACACTCCCCCCAAACACTGATCCCACAAATCCCTATAAGCAAACAGTCACCCAACACATACTCACGCCAACACCATCAATGGCCTCCACATACCCTCACCCACCCCGACACACACATTGGTCTCACAACACACAACTCACCCAACACACATACAACAGTCCTACACACACCCATGCAAAAGTAGTCACCCCACAGACACATTCCTTCCCACACATTGATCCCACAAATACACAGAGATATAAGCACAAAGCTACTCCACACATACTGTCACACCATCAGCAGACTTCACATACCTTCATGTACCCCAACACACACACTGCTCCCACAAACACACACACGCAACAAACAATGACCCAGTGCATGAGCATGCAGTGCCCCTACAAATACCCCCACGCATTAATTCCACAAACACGCAAACACCAACAGTGGCCAGTGGCTCACATACACTTAACCCTAAAACCTGGGGAAATGGTTGATGAGTAGGGTTGCCACCTTTTCTTCAAAAAAATACAGGCCATGGCATTCCCTCCATAGACTTAACATTGGACAGAAGCCAATTTTTTTACCGGCCTGCCGGTAAAATACCGGCTGAGTGGCAACCCTATTGATGAGGCAGGGGATGGGGTAGTATAAGAATGAAAAACAGGGTATGTAATGATATGAGAAACAGAGGCAGATGATGGGTTGATAGGATAGACAAAGACAAGGGGGTAAAAGGAGAGAGGAGATTTAGGAAGTGGGTTAGTATGATGAGACTGAAAAAGGCAAAGGAAGGGGTGATGGCAAAGAGAGGTAGGGTATATTTTGGTGGGCTGAGTTAGATAGAGAAAGCTAGCTTTCGGGCAGGGACCTTCATACCTCCCAAGTGTCCCTCTTTAGGAGGGGCAGTCCCTCTTTTAGACCCAAATCCCTCTGTCCCTCTTTCCCAGCTTGATGTCCCTCTTTTTGGGAAATCAGATTGTGTGGTATGTATATAAATGTATCACACTGCTCTACAGCAATAAAACTCACATTATTGTTTGTTTAAACATCAGTATATGTGTTTATAAATTAGTCTGTGTAAATAAAATACTGTGGTCTTGTTATAATTCATTTATTAGGTTATACAAGGCTCTGTCAACAGGTCATGAAATAGCTTAAAAATTCTCTGTAATGCCCCGCCCATCAGCCATGCCCCCAGCAACACCCCCTAAAATACAAGTGTCCCTCTTTGGCAATTTGAAATGTTGGGAGGTATGGACCTTGCACCCAATGTTTCACTCTACAAAGCACCTGTAACCCTGTGTTGTTTAAACCCTTAAAGTGATAGTAGTGTTTCATAATACAAACAGCTCTAATTAATCTTCATAGTATTTGGACTTTGGAGAGTGTTATTTCAATTCGGTCAGAGTTGTAGTTTAGGAGTAATTCAATGAAAAAGTATCCCCCTCCCGCCCCTTTTACTGATGTAACACTGCTCAGCCAGATCAGAAGGGAGGTGCCCAGGTAGACTGCAGAGAGGGACAATCTTCAATTAAGATAAGGGAAAAACCTGAAAAACTTATCAAGGGGGTCAGGGCTTTCATTGTTCTCATAGGAAGAAGATTGTCCCCTTCTGTTATTTGTCTGGTCTATGGACTGTATTCCACATCTGAGAAGAGATGGCTTACACTAGGTAAAACAGGGGGGAGGGGAAACTTGCTTGTGAATATCTCTTAAACCATAAAGGTTTGAGAGATAAGACTTCTATCGTTCTTCATGTTTTTTTAATGCCTACAAAATAAAATAAAGTATTACTATCCCTTTAAATTGTAAAGCTCTGAGTACACTTGTGGCGCTATATAAATAAACATATTCATTGATTCATTCATTCATTCAAAAGGTGCGCAATGGGAAAGAGGCAGGAAACTGGTGAAGAGATAGGGAATATAACCATGAATAGACAGAGAGAGATAATTATGGGGGAGAGAGGGGTCAGGATGTATGAAGAGTAAGAGAGGGGCATGGATAGGTATATAAAAAGAGGAACACTCTACCACACCATGCATTTACTTTTGTATATGACCAATTTGCATCTGACTGACATCCTCCCATTTCCCACGTCTCCTTTGTCAATTGTCACTCTTATTCGAAGTGGAAGTCATGTACGAGCAATATTATGAGGTTGCTGTGATTCACATGAGACCATCAAGAATACTGTCTGCCTCATGTTAAGAGTCTTAGCGGAAGAACACATTTTGTTCTAATTTGGAAGGTGCCACTGCCCTCTTCTAGTACAGGGCCCCTAAAGTGGCTTAGAAACAACCTCGCTGAGACTGCAATAATAATATTTTAAAGGAGCAGTAAACATTTTTTATTAAAACACATATTTTATAGAGCTTTTCCTGCTGAATAAAACAAGGTCACTCCCACTGCTGTCAGATGTTTTATTAAAAAAATATAGCAGTTTAAATAATCAGGAAGTGAACTTACTGTGTTTACCTCCTGATAGTTCAACTGACAGGAAGTGACTCAGCAGTTTCTATTACATTCTATGGAGAACTGTATGTCTCTGACTTTTCTGACTTTCCTCTCCATTAGAATCTAACAGGAAATCTAATTAGAATTTTACCACTAGAGGGCACTGCTAATGTAAAAAAACATGGGTTTAAACTGTAATAACTCTGGAAATATAAATTTCTCCTCAGTGGGAGTACCCTACAATATATATTTTTTCATAAAAAAAGTTTACTGCTCCTTTAAATAAAAGAATTTGGCTTGGCCATTTCAACAAATAGGGCCTAATTCAATAAGCTGAAGACATGTGGATCTGGAATAAACCAGCTACTACATAGAGAACAAATATGCAAATCAATGCATTGGTACCTTCTCTTGCACTCAGGGGGGTTAAAAAAAAACCTTAAAATCATTGGGAATAAAATCTTCTCCCCTCTGGTGCATTTGGTTTGCTCCAGAATTGAACTTCATTAGCTTATTAAATGCACAGGCCATAGAGCCTCAAAATCAACAACAAAAGTTGATTTATTTGTTCAGTAAATACCCGCTCCAGTCACAGTCTATCAACATCATTAAACTCTTGAGGACCAGAAGCTTGTGTAAACTTTCACCCAGAGGGATGGTATACAAAGATGCCTTAAAAATATCAGCAGGAGAATTACTAGGCTCCAAAAAGTCCAGGGGCTTGGGTCAGCCTAATGTGTTATTAGTGAACCTTGCAGGCCAATTGGGGGCGGTGTTAAATATTCCCATTGATTTACATGGAGATTTTAAAGGAGTAGTAAATGTTTTATGAAAAAAACATTTATTTTAGGGCTTCTCTTACTGCATAAAACAAGGGTACTCTCACTCAGATGCATATTAGGAGAGTTATTACAGTTTATTTTACAATAACAGTCCCCCTCTAGTGGCCACATTTCATTTAGGTTATTCTGTTACATTCAATGGGAGAGGTGAGTCACTGACAAACAGTTCTCCAAATAATGTCATTGAAACTGCTTAGCAAAGCCACTTTAAGACCCCATAGGGCCCTAGGCAGTATCCCAAATTGGGGCCCCCTGCCAGCTTGCCCCCCATCCATCAACACTCTTGCCACAATCCTTACTCGATTCTCCCATTTTCTTGTGTATCGAGCTATTAGTACCAACTTATTAAAAGACAAAATGAATGAAAAACCTTCAATACCAGAAAGGTCACCAAAGCATTGCCAAGCTATGCATTAGGCACCTCCCTGGCATCCAAGGGGTTAAATATATTAAAATGTATAACAGAGCTTATAATTGAAATGGGGCTACACTAGTGATGCCATAGAGCTTACAATTGAAATGGGGCTACACTAGTGACACAGCAGAGTGCACAATTTAAATTAGGCTACAGAAGTGATGCCACAGAGCTTACAATTGAAATGAGGTAACACCAGTAATGCCACAGAGCTTACAATTGAAATGAAGCTACACTAGTGATGCCAGAGAGCTTACAATTGAAATGGGGCTGCAGTAGTGACACCACAGAGCTTACAATTGAAGTGGGGCTGCAGTAGTGACACCAGAGAGCTTACAATTGAAAAGGAGCTATACTAGAGATACCACAGAGCTTACATTTGAAATGGGGCTACACCAGTGATACCACACAGCTTACAATTGAAATGGGGCTACACCAGTGATACTACACAGCTTACAACTGAAATGGGGCTACACCAGTGATACCACACAGCTTACAATTGAAATGGGGCTAGATCAGAGATACCACATAGCTTGGAATTGAAATGAGGCTACACTAGTGACACCACAGAGCTTACAATTGAAAAGGAGCTATACCAACAAAATCATAGCGCTTACAATTGAAATGGGGTCACAACAGTGACACCACAGAGCTTACAATTTAAATGGGGCTACGTAAATTATACCACATGTCTTACCATTGAAACTGGGCTATAACAGTGATAGCACACAGCTTGCAATTGAAATGGGGTTCCCCAATGACACCAAACAGCTAAAACTTAAAATAGAGCTACACTAGTGATGAAAAAGGGGGACAAGAAAGGGCAAAGGGAGGGCACTAAGGAAAGAGGAAGGGCAAAATGGGGGAAGCCCCCAATATTTTTCCCCTTCTTTCTCTGCCCCCTAGTCTGTGTCTCCCTCTCTCTCCCCCCATTTCTGTTCCCCTCTCTTTCACTGCTCCCCCAGTCTGTGCCCCACATTTTCTCTCCCCAGTCTGTTTCATCCCTTTCTCTAGCCCCTCTGCTTTTGCCCTTTCTCACAGTTTTGCCCCCCTTCCTATAATCATTTTTGCTCTTTTAGTTTTTCAATTATTTTTCAAAATTTCACATTTCCTGCAGCCCCCTCCTACTTGCCTATTTTTTATGGCACAGGAGGGGGCCTCATTTCTGGTGGTCCAGTGGCATGTGCTGTGGAAGAAGAAGTGTGTGCCTTCTTCTGCACAGACCTCTATTAGCTGCTCCTTCTTGGTCCTTTCTGTGTGAAATAATGCAGAGCGATGAGAAATGATGTCATAGCCTGGCACTTTTCATTATCAGAGACAGCAAAGGAGATGTATGGAGAGGTCTGTGGCAAAGGAGGCACAGACAAAGAAATATTGTGACGAGCACTCACTGAAAATGAACAAAATAAAATGTTTTCTTCTAAGGCATGGTAGCCTCTCAGAGGTGCTACAAATCACATTTTTCACTCCCATGTGCCACTGAAGGGAGGAAATCTCCATGTCCATATCAGACTGGTCCCGCCCTCAGACAGTCCAGCTCCGAAATGTCAATCAAATCCTCCCTGCACAAAAGAATCAGAAAAACCACAGATGTACATTTCAGCCTATGTGGGCCTCATCAGTGTGGTGCCTCTGATTCCCTCTAGGCACACAGAGAGCAAGGGCCCATGCCTGGGATACCCTTCCAACTTAGGGAGACAAACAAAGAAATATTTTGCCGAGCACTCACTGAGGATGTACAAAATAATGTGTTTTGTTCTAAGGCATGGTAGCCTCTCAGAGGTGCTACAAATCACGTTTTTCACTCCCGTGTGCCATCGCAGGGAGGAAATCTCCATGTCCATATCAGACTGGTCCCTTCCTCAGACAGTCCAGCTCTGAAATGTCAGGCAAATCCTCCGTGCATGAGAGAATCAGCAAAACCACAGACGTTCATTTCGGCCTATGTGGGCCTTGTCGGTGTGGTGAAACTGATTCCCTCTAGGCACATAGAGAGCAAGGGCCCAGGAGGCACAGACCTCAGCTTGCTGGTGGGAAGATCTGTCTGATTTTCCTGTCGGCAAGTTGTTTTGCTGCAGGGCTGGATCAGTGGGCCCCCCCAACATGACGGGTCTCTAGGCAGGCACCTATGGTGTCTTGCCCATTATTCATTTCTGCTGTTCAATCATGCAGTCAGTTAGAACTTTCAGGAAGTAATCATGCTGTCACTCACTTTCTGATAATCTGGCGTGTTATAAAACAAGGGACAGCAGTGGAAGTTCCATTGTTTTAGTCAGCATGAAAAGCCCTATAAGTTTTCATATAAAAGTTTAGAGCTCCTTTATCTTTTAACATACTACTATAGAGTTCTACAACATTCAAGGGGTTAAAATCAATGAGAATTTTGGGAATGTGTATTTGCCCCACTTGGTACACCAGTTCATCTTGGTACATAAGCCCCGTGGAAGGAAATGGGAAACGGAGTATTTGAGTAGCTGCTATAGGGTGGATGATGGCCTGGTAGAATGATATCCTTTTAAAATTGTGCATTTTTAAAGCGGAACTAATACCTCAACTAAAGTTGCCCTGCAATACTTAAGCAGGTGGCGACTAGCTTAATAATCATTATTTTACCTCTCAAAAGTGCCCCCAAGTAACGTTATCCTTAAGCTTCAGAGATCGGAAACCAGGCATCACTGCTGACATCTTGAATGCGCACCTGCGCTGTCAGTCCCCGGCACCCTTCATAGGCATTGCACTGGCCCGAACGGCTCCGGAAGAGACTGGCGGCGCAGGAGCACAGGCTGCAGTAACCTGGCCGTCAGTCTCAGAAGCTTAAAGGGATAGTAATACTTCGTTTTATCTTTATTTTATTTTGTAGGCATTAAAAAACATGAAGAACAATATAAGTCTTATCTCTCAAACCTTTATGGTTTGAGAAATATTCACAAGCAAAGTTTCCTCTACCTCCCCTTTTACCTAGTGTAAGCCATCTCTTCTGAGATGTGGAATCCAGTCCATAGACTAGACAGATAACAGAAGGGGACAAACTTCTTTGTATGAGAACAATGAAGGCCCTGTCCCCCTTGACAAGTTTTTCTCTTACCTTAATTGAAGATTGTCCCTCTCTGCAGTCTACCTGGGCACCTCCCTTCTGCTCTGGCTGAGCAGTTTTACATCAGCAAAAGGGGCGGGAGGGGGATAGTTTGTCATTGAATTACTCTTGAACTACAACTCTGACAGAATTGAAATAACTCTCTCCAAAGTCCAAATACTATGATGATTAATTCGAGCTGCTTTTATTTTGAAACATTACTATCCCTTTAAGGATAACTTCATTCAGGGGCACTTTTGAGAGGTAAAATAATGATTATTAAGCTAGTCACCACCTGCCTAAGCATGGCAACTTTAGTTGCGGTGGTAGTTCCACTTTAAGAGCGCGTGGCTTGGAGCCACATTAAGTAGGTCGCTTTGTTGAAACAGGCGACATGAGAATCTCACCCTGCATATCAGCACGAGATTTTCATGTTGCTTCTTTTAACATCGCGATTGCCTGCGGGGTTGGTTTGGGAAAAAAAAGTATAATCGAGCATAGTGTCCACTGCATTGCCTGTAATAACAAACTACTTTAGATTTGCAAAATGTTTTGAAACTTGAGCTATTTACTAATGATAGATGTGTGCCTGCCTTTGTGTGTGTCATTAATTAAAAGTGAAGCTGTCCGATAATAACCCTTTCTGTGCTGAAAAGGTTATTATTCATATTTTTTATCGGGCAACTTCACTTTTAATTAATGACACACACAGAGGCAGGCACACATCTATCATTAGTAAATAGCTCAAGTTTCAAAACATTTTGCAAAGCTAAAGTAGTTTGCTATTACAGGCAAGGCAGTGGACACCATGCTCAATTATACTTTTTTTTTCTCAAACCAACCCCGCAGGAGATCGAGCTGTTAAAAGAAGCAACATGAAAATCTTGCGCTGATATGCGGGGCAAGATTCGCATGTTGATATTTTCAACACGGTGACCTACTTAATGCAGCTCCAAGCCGTGCGCTCTTAAAAATGAGCTATTTTAAAAGTGAACCAGTAGAAATGGGGCAAATTTCACATAATAACAGATTATTCCATAAAAATTAAGATAGGAGAAATCATGACTAGAATCTTTTTAATCCCTTGAGTACCAGAGGGTGTAAAATGCGTTGTTCCATAATGTGCTGCGCACCTCTGATCCTTAAGAGGTGATGTCTTACATAAATATTTCTGAAATACAGTGGGTGGGTCATTGTAGTACATGGGCATACCCGGTGCTCTCCAGGGGCCGTGCCCGTTTGCTCCAGGGGTTCTCACTTTGGGTTCCCATTTGTCCCTGTTTTTATGCAAGGAACCATTTTAACTGTGTAATCTGACAGCTGGGAAGGAGGGTGGCTGTCTTTGGTGAATAACATATTATGAATCATTAACTATGAACATTAAAGGGTAAGTATACTCTAGTAATGAAAAACATTCCATAACTTTGAATTTTTATAACACCTTGAGTTCAAGTGTATAGCCAGGTGAGTGTTGTAGGCTTTCAAAAGTGGATGCAGCAACAGCGCCACCTGGCTGCAGAACACTTGAACTCAAGCTATCATATAAATGGCAAGTTTTTTTTTAAAAACACTTTTAAAGAAACATCTCCATACATTAGGAGTACCTTTGTTTTGCTCTACAGGAAAACGTCTACAAAACACTTTTTAGATAATCAGGGTGTACTTCCCTTTTCAGAAATAATATTACCAGGAAGAATACATAGAGATTATCTCTTGTTATCAAGTATGTCCTGAGCTCATTTTATTTACCTCAGAAGGATAAAGGGCTGACCTTGCTGGGACTAGAACCTGTGACCTTGTGGTTTAGAGTCTATAGCTGGTGCATTAACCAGCTCAGCCATCTCTCTGGCTTTATAGCCTAAGACCTAGTGAGAGAAATCCCTTTGAAGCTTGTGATTTCTCCAGTGCATTTTGAAGCAAAAACTGGCCCATGATTTGGGGACAGGACCCACATGACTGATAGAGCAAGGAAAAGTAGAGGAGCAACATTAGGAAGTGAGGTTGGGTTATGCAGGATTGTGAGTGGTCTAGTATTTAAGGAAGGGGTGGGAGCAATATTGGCCTCTTTGCCCTCTGGTTACCTCAGAGCATCGTTCACCCGTGCCCCCATAGTCACCCTTCCTCAGGGTGCTATTTGTTTTTACATTTTTCTTTCATTGCCTATTCATTGTTTCTTTTTTTTATATTCTTTTGCATCTTTAACTTTCACCATTCTGCCACCCCTAATCCATCTCATTCACCTCCTCCCCTAACCTTCTCTCCCTCTGTCATCCACTCAAGCATTTTCTTACACACTCTCTCCGGACACTTCAGAATCAGCCATTCCTGCTTTTCTTTTTTGGCAAGAGAGCACTCCAGCTCACATGCTGGATTCCTGCGTCGACGGTGGAGGTGATAACGGGGAACAACTGGGGAGGGGACAAGACAAAGATTGACAAACTGTGGGGCAGAGCAGTGCTGCTCTCTGTCCTGAAATGACATCATGGGCTTAATTTCAAAAGCTTGTATCTCTGTCTATACTGTATTAAAATAAGAAATAAAAAAAGTTTGAAGATTTTTTTAGCACTTTAAAGTGGCGAGAGTTCCCCTTTAACAGCCATCTATTCTTGAACTATACGGTATTGGCAAGCAGGGAATTAGCTGCTTGATTCTATTAGAGCCAGTAGTACAACAAAACTAATACTGGAGTTTCAAGTCATAGTTTGGCATTGTATTACAACAGGTAAAAATGCACAACGGGCACTAAATTAGCTCCCATTGAAAACAATGAAAAAGCAGATGAATTTGACATTCAGTTACATGTGGTGGCTAGTAACACACGTTAAGGGACTCTCTTTTTTGTGTTAAATTAGAGCCTAGCAAACCATGTGTTAAGTCCCTAACACGCTTGGTAAAAACCACAGAAGTGCAATTGAGCAGTAGTAAAAAACAAATATGCATGAGCAACTAGTGATCCCTACACTAGAGACCCGTGGATATATTGAGATCAGGGCTAGAGTAGGCATCTGCCTACTGGAGCACCCCACAGAGGGGCGCCTGTCATTGGGATCACTTTTTTAATTAGTTTTTTTAATTAGCCTTGCTGGCTGTGCAGTGGCATAACGATAATCCCCCCACCCGGCGCCCACTCCATGTTGCCAGTTTCCTACTTCCCTGGCAGGACAGGTCTGTGCCTCTTTTAGTACAGTCCTGTAGCTGCTGAGCTCCCTCGTCGGCTCTTTAGTAATGCAGATGACATCATCTCCCAGCGCTCTGCATTCCTGAAGAGAAGACCGCGCGGGAGCAACAGCAGCTACAGGACTGTACAGAAGGAGGCACAGATGAAAGATCTCACCTGCCAGGGAGGTAGGAAACGGACAATGGGGTGGGGGGGAGTGAGGGCAATGGTGGGGGCAATGTGGAGATGGGGGGGGCAGGTTGGAGCCGATGGGGGGCAATGTGAGGGCAACATGGAGATGGTGGGAGCAATGTGGAGCTGATGCGGGGCAAGTTGGAGCTGATGGGGGACAATGTGAGGGCAACATGGAGCTGATGGGGGGCAAGTTGGAGCTGATGGGGGGCAATATGGAGATGGTGGGGGCAATGTGGAGCAGATGGGCAAGTTGGAGCTGATGGGGGGCAATGTGAGGGCAATATGGAGATGATGGGGACAATGTGGAGATTAGGAGCATTGTAGAGGTGTCCAGTGGTGATGGTGAAGGGGGGGTGCTTCAGATTTCTGTGCCTACAGGCTCCTGAGATGTAAATCCGGCCCTGATTGAGATGGGGCCATATCAATACATCCAAGGTACCAAAAACATGAGTTAAACCAAAAAACTTAACCCTTTGAGTGCCAGTGGGGTATGCAACACATTGCAGAAATTTGCATCTCTCCAACTAATCCACCTATCCAACTCAATTTTATGGTGGAGCTGTTTCTATAGTAGTCTATAGAAAGGGCTGGATTTCCCAACAGACAGAGTAGACAACTGTCTATGGCTTAAAATTTTGAAAGGTGCCTCAGTTATGCTGGCTACACCCACATTCTGGACTATGGGTGTGGTCATAGCAATCTCAATGTTCCTGCACCAGTTTTATAACACTTTACAAGCTATTGTTGAACCACTTGGACACTAGAGAGATATCCAAGAGGTTAAATATTGTTTTTTACTTTGCATGTTATAAGCCAAGGGTATTTTCTGTGCCAGGAAATAGTGGATGGGACTGGGGGTGTGACACCATGTGAGGAACAGAGGTGTGGTTATGGGTGGGTTTAAGGGCGCCTAGCGTACCTTGCCTAGGGCCCTGTCTATGGACATTTGTTGTCAGTGACAATAATCCTTCATAGACTGCTGAAGCAACAGCACCACTGTACATTTTCAGACCATGGAGGTACTCCACACAAAATTACAAGTGTGAGCTGCAATAACTGTTGAATAAAACATCTCAGCAGTACTAAGCAGGGTTTGCTCTCTAATATTTTTCCATGTAATGCAATACTATCCTTATAAAAAACAAGATTAGGATTACATATGGGAAATACAGAAACTAGTTTGGAGTATGTGATATCTACATTTTTGTAACCCCATTTAATTGTAGGTACCAGTATTATTTTAAACCAAATAATAAGATATAATATAGCAGTACAAACGGAAAGTTAACAGGAGGAAGTATACAATTTTATTAGTGGCAAGAAACCCTAATTATTTCTTGCATACACTTTCCTTTAAATCTTCCGTTGCCATAGTAGAATGACACAAACAAATGGAACCGGTGATCTAAGTTGTTTTGCTAGTGTAAGATGGAACAGTGACAGACAGGACTCCAAGCAGATGGGAACATATGAGTGACTGACAGGGCCAGGATGTGGGGCTTAAAAGCTTGTGTGGCTGTTGAAATAAGAACTGAGTGGCCATATGCACAAAACAAAAGTGGATCAATTCAGGGGCTGCATGATCAGAACAAATAAAGGCCTAAATTACATTATATTTGATACATGGTTTTACCTAATAAATTCTATGGGGAAAATTGTAGATAAAATGATCAATTACCAAGGAATTCAAGCCAAAAATTCACATTGATTTAAATGATAATTTTAACCCCTTGAATGCTTGAGAGGTTTTCAAATACATTGGAGACCTCTCTGGCTTTCAAAGGGTTAAACGCCTCCTTTATTATCTGATGAGATTTTATTTGTTCCATATACCTTCCAACACTTCAAATGGCCAAAGAATGACACTTTTATGTTAGGGGGGTGTTGCTGGGGATATGTCTGGTGGGCTGAGCATTAAGGTGAATGTTTAGGTTATTTGTATAACTGAATAAATATTTAGAACAAGAATAAAGTATTTTGTTTACACAGGCTAATTTATAATCAAACATTAATATGAGCTGTATTGCTGTGGAGCCATGTAATACATTTATATACACACCACACAGTCTGATCTCCTAAAGAGAGGGACAGTAGGGTGGGAAAAAGGGACAGAGGGATTTAGGTCTCAAACAGGGACTATCACTCCTAAAGAGGGACACTTGGGAGGTATGGGTCCCTGTTCTGGTGTCCGCTTGCCCCAGAAATTCACCAGTTTTGTAGTCTACAGATTGCCAATTGATTAAGAACTGCTATTTCACCATATGTCCAGCAGAGGTCAACACAGCACTGTTTTTTATTTGAACTCGGTATTAGGAGAACAGAATTACAGTGGTAGAGGTTTGCGAGTGGCACAATCTATATACATATCAGGGTGTGTTCAGACTTCAGGAAGGGATGGGCAACGTGTGGCTTTTTAGTTGTTATAGGACTTATACTCCCATCATGCTCAGTGGTCTGAAGATGAGAGCTGTAATCTAACAACAATTGTAGGGCCACACCTTGCTCTAGAGACAGTGTCAATAACTTGCTGAATTTGGAGACAGGTGTGTGTGCATATGGTTGGGTCAAGATTGGAACAGAAGGGAAAGTTGACCTAAATTCGTGGCATAGTTGTGGAGGGTACAGGTGTTTTTTTGTTGACTGGGGAGTGGGTTGGGTAGGAAGGGTCATTTTAGGGACAGAAAGGAGATCTGCGCGAAAAATAACATTAGCCCCCAAGCAGCTGAGATTGTTTAAAGTAATATTGACGTGGGGTGGGGGTTGTGCTCGTCTAGTCTCCATCACTGAAGAGGTTAATGGTACCCACCCACTATGCATTTCTACACAAGTTAATTATACATTGCACTGAGCCTGGGAATGTTATTAATATGATGTGCCTGCAGACCACCAGCAGATACAGGGTTAAGATGTCTTAAGATGGGCTGCAGGGGAGGGGCTAAGTATTTGTGTCTCTTGTCTGGTGATTGGCCGGAGGGGGTCTGCATGCCCTTACTGAGCTAGGCATCTAATGCCCTGGGCAGCCCCCCCAGCACATTAATAACCCCCTCACCAGCCATTCTTGCCAGTCCCACCCCTGCTTCTTCTTACAGAGTTCTCTGTCCACGAGGGTCAGGTAAGAGATAGCCTTCCAGGGCAATAAGGCACCCAGGGGCTGATGTTGTAATGGCATGCGTCTGCCTATGATGGATCTGTTGGGGGAAATCCATGAGATGGATTGCCCAAAAGCTAACAGCCATGTATAGAGAAAAAAGTGGACTACCATAGGGAACAAATAAACCCAAAATGCCCACTGATTTCAATGGGACTTTTAACCCTTTGAGTGCCAGAGAGCTATTCAAAGCAATGCTTTGCAATGCATTGGTCACCTCACTGGCGCTCAATTGGTTAACCCATTGAATGCTAGAGAGGTCTACAATTCATTGCTTTGCAATGCGGTGGAGACCTCTCTAGCATTCAAATGGTTAACAGCCCCATTGAAATCAATGGGCATTTTTACTTGTTCACTATGGTGGTTTTATGACATAGAATTGCTTCAGTTTTCCTTTGTCAGTATGGCCCTAAAAGTCTATAATTATACACAGTGTATACATACAGATCTTTTTGCCATCACATCTTTTTACTAGATGGTGAAATATTTGCTATGATTTTATAATCCTAATTATGTAACAAATTGTGTAATATAATTACATATGAAATGTAGAAGAAAAGATAAAGATGAATCAATTATGAGGCAAAACAAATGCAGCTTCTAAAAATACATTATTATTATAATTATTATTATTAATAATAATTATTATTATTAATAATAATAATAATAAAAATATTATTATTATAGTGCTTTGTCCTCACATTTCTCTTCTTTTTTGCCTTGTATGTGAGCTGATTTGAGGAGAAATGAATCATCAAAATGTTGATGCTGTTCCAACCTTAAATAAAGCATCATCATTCATTTCTTTTAACCCTTTAGATGATAGAGAGGTTGCCACTGCACTTATATTTTGAGTTGTATTTAGATAATCAGATATAATTATAAATAAATCATGATAATGTTTTCAGAACTTTTTAAATTGATTTACTGTGTGTAATATTGTCAGGAGGAGGAAGTGTATAGAGATACTTAGTACTATTATGCAGTGTGATGTGATCATTATCAGGAGGTGGAAGTGTATAGAGATACTCAGTACCATTATACAGTGTGATGTGATCATTATCAGGAGGTGGAAGTGTATAGAGATACTCAGTACCATTATACAGTGTGATGTGATCATTATCAGGAGGTGGAAGTGTATAGAGATACTCAGTACCATTATACAGTGTGATGTGATCATTATCAGGAGGAGGAAGTGTATAGAGATACTCAGTACCATTATACAGTGCAGAGTGATCATTATCAGGAGGTGGAAGTGTATAGAGATACTCAGTACCATTATACAGTGCAGTGTGATCATTATCAGGAGGTAGAAGTGTATAGAGATACTCAGTACCATTATACAGTGTGATGTGATCATTATCAGGAGGAGGAAGTGCACAGAGATACTCAGTATCATTATACAGTGTGATGTGATCATTATCAGGAGGTGGAAGTGTATAGAGATACTCAGTACCATTATACAGTGCAGTGTGATCATTATCAGGAGGTGGAAGTGTATAGAGATACTCCGTACCATTATACAGTGTGATGTGATCATTATCAGGAGGTGGAAGTGTATAGAGATACTCAGTACCATTATACAGTGTGATGTGATCATTATCAGGAGGTGGAAGTGTATAGAGATACTCAGTTCTATTATATAGTGCAGAGGGATCATTATCAGGAGGTGGAAGTGTATAGAGATACTCAGTACCATTATACAAAGAAACATGTTCATTATCAGGAGGTAGAAGCATAGAGCTACTCAATACTCCTATACAATATTACATTTTCATTATCAGGCTGTGAAAGTTTATATAGATACATAGTATCACTATAGTAACATCTGGCTCATTATCAGGAGGTGGATTTGTATAGGAATACTCATTATCATTATATAGTGCAGTGTTATAGATACAGATAAACAACAAACTAACATATAGTGCAGTGTGATCATAATATAGTGCATAGTTGTTTACTAGGATAATGGTAACACAGTATCATTACATGTTGCTGTAATATGTTACAGTGTATTCTTTTCCAGCGGTGTGTGTGTGTGTGTGTGTTATAATAATAACCCTATGTAGTATAAAGTGGAACTATATAGATGTCACTATCTCTTAAAACATGGGGTATCCAAGATTTTTCAGTATTGGTCCTCATGATTAATTATATGTGTGAGACAGCATTCATTTTTATAGGTAACTAGCAGTTTGGGACGGCGTTGCCCGTCATGTTATGCAGGAAATGTTTCTTGTTTTTTAAATAAATGTTATGATAGTGAATTATAGCGTAGGGTGTACGTGTCAGAAAGGTACACACAGTGATAGACAGAGACACATGCAACACACACATATACACACACATGCACTGACAACACAAACAGTGACACACAGCTGCAAATCAGAACATAAATACATACAGTGTGAGCAGTGTAAGTAACATACCTCCCAACATTTCATATGGCCAAAGAGGGACACTTGTGTTTTCGGTGGTGTTACTGGGGGCGTGGCTGGTGGTGTATTTTAGAGAATTTTTAACCCTTTGAGTGCCAGGGGGTAAGCAATGCATTGCATCCCCTCTGGCATTGAAATGGTTAAGTTACTCTTTCTGTAAGTGAATGATTTAGAAGAAGATGAAAGTATTTTTTTTACACAGACTAATTTAACAGATATATACAGAAGTTTATTCCCACATTACTGTGGGTTTTATTGATGTGGAGCAATCTGATACACTGGTATATACACCACACAATGTGATCTCCTAAATAGAGGAGCAGAGGGATTTGGGTGTCAAACAGGGACTGTCCCTCCTATACTGTATAGTGCCAGTCCTTATACACAGACACATGCAGACTATATACTATACAGCAGAGGTTCTCAGCCCATGCCCTCAGTGGCCACTAACAGGCCAGGACTTAGGAATTTCACTGCTAGAACACAAGTGTGTTGATCAGAGGCTCAGTCATATTGATTAACTCACCTGTGCTCTTAAAAGGAAATTCTAAAATCCTGGCCTGTTAATAGCCACTGAGGGCACAGATTGAGAACCACTGCTATACAGTGCCAGACCATTGTAGATAATTTTTAACCCTTTGAGTGCCAGGGGGTAAGCAATGCATTGCATCTCCTCTGGCACTGAAATGGTTAAGTTACTCTTTCTGTAAGTGAATGATTTAGAAGAAGATGAAAGTATTTTTTTACACAGACTAATTTAACAGATATATACAGAAGTTTATACCCACATTACCGTGGGTTTTACTGATGTGGAGCAATCTGATACACTTGTACATTAGGCTGACCAGACCTCACCTTTAACCAGTGACACATATGAAAAATGCATACTGCAGGGCTGCTTTGATTTTGGTGCACTCCTGAAATATGCTTATTTCCTATGTGTCCCCGGTTAAAGGTGAGGTCTGGTCAGCCTACTGTATATACACCACACCGTGTGATCTCCTAAATAGAGGAGCAGAGGGATTTGGGTGTCAAACAGGGACTGTCCCTCCTATACTGTATAGTGCCAGTCCTTATACACAGACTGTATACTATACAATGCCAGACCATATATAAATAGTTTGTCATACATGCTATACAGTGAGCTATGTACAGCATGGAGATGATTGCAGGAACTGGCACCTCTACTTACAGACAGACTGACAAACAACCTGCTCTCTTTCTCTCTCTTTGTGCAATATATAAATACAGTCACATCCATGTCTCTGCCATTTACCAGCTCAGCTGAAGCCTTGCTCTGCACTGCCTGATCACCTCTCTGCCGTTGTTTCCACTTTCTCAGCAAGCCAGTATCCCCCTGCTGATTGTTTAGAAATCAGCTCACTTGTAGTAATTAGCAGAGCTGTGTAGGCTCAAAGACAGGGAATGAAGAAGCTGCATAATACAGATTGGACCATGGCCTTCCAGCTGTAGCTTGAACATTGTTCCCATCATCCTCAGCGTGCGTGTGTGTATATGTGTGTATGTGTCTGCTAGTGTGTGTGTGTGGGAGGGCATGTGCATGTGTCTGTGGTGTAGGAGTGTGTGGCAGCCATTTTTTTTTTCAGCCTTAGATAGTGGTGGGCGGGCTGGATAGTGGGGGCAGGCCAAAAATCACACTCCCACAGAATCACCCAATGGCAGCAGTAATCCTTTTTACTGCCGCCCCTGGGTGTGTTTTGCCAGGCACAAAGTCTTCTTTTATATATATAGATACTTATAAATTATAGTGTGATAGCTAATCAAAAATTTACATATTTTAAGCAGTAATGCAAAAGTTGTATGCAAAATAGTCTCTTCAATTGTATTTATACATAAGTGCACAGTAGTGGACTCGGTGCTATTCATTGATCAGTTTTGACTAGGTCAATTGGGAACACTGATTTATAACCCTAACCCAACACATTGCATACCCCTCTGACACTCAAAGGGTTAACATCAAAAGTGTATGGTGTCAGTTACACAGTGGAAGCGGTGAACTGGTGGGGAGGCCTTCATGTGTGCTAGCTGTTAGGTAAAATATGTTTTTGTTACAAATATCATATGGGTCACACCTTGGGCTTCGGCAGATGCCCATGTCTTAAATGGATAGTAGTACCTGGATTTAAGAAAGTTGAATATGGTTTGCAGGCACACTTTGTAGACCATTCTAATGAAGTATTTCTTTGTAGAGAACGCTTTTTCAGCTCTGCTGCAGAGCCGCCCGGTCAAATGACCAGAATCTTGATCTGTCAGCTAGAGCGCTGACATGAGTAAAAGGGGTGGGAGCAGGGGAGGCTGGAAACTTGTGGCCCGGGGGCAAATACAATCAAGCTGCCCATTTCTACTATCGTTTGAGCCCACTCTCAAAGCCCACCTCCTTTTGTTAATTTTAAACGTGGCATTAATATCGTGAAGTAAAGCGATACCACATAGCTCACATTAAAGTGGGCTAAACTACTGATATTACAGAGCTTACAATTTAAGTAAAGCTACACTAGTGATACTATAGAGCTTACAGTGGAAATGGGTTATTTAACTATTGTAGCCTCATTTGGATTGTAGCTTTGTGGGATCATTTGTATAGCACCATTTAAATTGTAAGCTCTGTGGTATCACTAGTGTTACTCCATTTATAGCAACAAGATGAAGATTAAGTGAGACAGTGGCCCACTGGCCCAGACATATGACCGGCCCAGGGGCCCCCTAGGCCAGCCCTCCCCTAGGTGGGAGGGGGATTTAAAAGCTTATAAATCTTAAAATATACATCTTTAAACAACAGGATTTACTGCATTTCATTTATTTTTTTATATGAACAATATTAAACATTCTTAAATCCAGGCATTACTAACCCAAACACTAACAAACCCCACCTAATAATGAATCCCACACCATAATCTGGGCCAAACATCCTAATGCCCACTAAGAATCAGTTCTGCACGGGCTAGTTCCCCAAAATGGATCTTTAATTAGTACTGGATACCCTGCCCACAGTGGCTGACATGATTATCTGTTGTTGGACTCTAAATCCCCAAACTCCTCCCACTGAAATTCTTCCTTCCTAATAAGACTTAAGTGGAAGGAGTCCAGTAACAAGGAATCATGTCTACCTTCATGGACATTATACCCAGTAGTAATTAAAGATACATTTTTTGGGAGCCAATCTATGAAAACTTGATCCATAGGGGGCATTAGGATTTTTTGTACCAGATTAAGGTAAGAGGGGGTGTTAAAAGCATTTTGTTTTGTATTGGAACTCTGTTAGAGAAATGACCTGCTAAACATAGTCTGATTACTAAAAGTAAGGATGACTAGCCCGTGGCCCTTCAGCTGTTGTTGACTACAACTCTCATAATCCCCAGTGCACTTTTGTCTGAATTGTAGTCCACAACAGCTGAAGGGCTTTAGGTTTTCCATCCCTGGAGGGCCTTAGGTGTCCCGTGTCTGGAGGGCCTTAGGTTTACCATTCCTGGAGGGCTTTAGGTTTACCATTCCTGCAGGGCTTTAGGTTTCCAGTGCCTGGAGGGCCTTAGGTATACCATCCCTGACCTAAGGTCTTGTTCCCACAGATACGTTCATGGTCCATTCGCCTGTTTTACATACTGTCACTGTCCTGCTTCCCCAAACAGATCAGATCCTAGATTGGGCATATCAGTTGACCAGACCATATGTGAATGACTGGCGCCTAGATTGGACTTGTGGTGAACATCACAATGTTTCATTGAGTTACCTGATGTATCTCAGCATCAGTCCCATAGGCCAGTATGCAGATATTTACTGCTGAATCTTCCCTGCCATCCTTCATTTAACCCTCTGAGTGCCAGAGGGGTACACAACACACTGCGGAGCAGTGTGGTGTGTACCTCTTTGTCACTCAAATGGTTAATCATTTGAGCACCATAGGGGTGTCTAGTACTTTGCAGGACAAGGCGTTGGGCACGCCCTCTAGCACTCAAAGTGTTAATGCACAGAAGTTGCAGCAAGCTGCACTGAAACATAGAATTTGACTGCCGATAAGAACCATTCGGCTCATCTAGTCTGCCCATTTTCCACCTGTAAAAACCTCAAACCCTATTTGGTCCTTGGTCTTGTCTTATGTTCAGGACAGCATTATGCCTATCCCATGCATGCTTAAATTCCATCAGTGTATTAACTTCTACCACTTCTTCTGGTAGGCTATTCCACTTATCTACTACCCTCTATGTGAAGTAAAAATTTCTTACATTACATCTAAACAAACATCTTTCACTCTAGTTTTAGATGAGGACCTCTTGTATTAACATTTTTACTCCTTTGAAATGTACTTCCATCGTGTACTTTGTTGAATCCCTTCATGCATTTGAATGTTTCTATCCTACCCCTTCTCTCTCTTCTCTCCTCCAAGCTATACATGTTCAGATCCCTTAGTCTATCCTGATATTTCTTTTCCTGTAAACCAGTCACCATTTTAGTAGCTCTTCTCTGAATTCTTTCTAGAGTATCTATATCCTTCTGGCGATGAGGTCTCCAGTACTGTACACAATACTCTAGATGAGGTCTAACCAGAGATCTGTAGAGTGGCATGATATCTTCCCTCTTTATGCTGCTAATGCCCCTAGCTATACAACCCAGCACCCTGCTTGCATTCCCCACCGCTTTGGTACATTGCCTGCCTACCCTTAAATCAGAAATGGGCTGCTACAACTGCAAAGATAGCCACCCAGTATGAAAAACAATGACATGTTGCACATTGGTGATACTGAGTAGGTATCGTTTCTGTACTAATGGTTCCCTTGTGAACATAACCTTAGACTGTTTAGGTAAATCTTTATTTGTATGAAATTCCTTATTTAGACCTTATTCATCAAGATAAAGAGTTGCCATTTGGAAGCAAATCAACTGAACCATATATTTGAAATAAAATATTTGCAAAGCAATGCATTGGATACCTTTCTAGCATTTAATGGTTAAAACAATTTAAATCAATAAGCATTTTAATTTCCCTCCAATGCTTCAGATGGCTTGATTTGCCCCACAAATGCACCACTTTTATTGTATATGGCCCTTAGCATTTAGGACAGTAATATGCAACCAGATTCTTACTAAGGGCCATATATGTGGCCCTTGAGTGACCCCAAGGACCATACATTACTGTTCTAAATAGGGATTAAAAAAAACAGACTAATCCCTTGGATGTCAGTGGGACATTTACGCATTGTACTTAAGACATCTGTAACACCCAAGGGGTTAAACGGGACTTTCATGCATACCTCCGAATTGTCCCTTTCTTTAGTATGAACGGTTGCTCTTTGAGACCCAAATCCACCTGTCCCTTTTTCTTCCCCTGGTGGTCCTCTTTTAGGAGATTAGAATATTTGTGTGTGTGTTTTGTGTGTGTGTGTGTGTCATATTGTTCCAGAGCAATAAAACACATTAAATGGAAACTCACACCTTCCCATACTGCCCCATTATAATTTTATAGTGTCAAAGCACATCAAATATGTTTTAATATTATGTATAACCTAGCTCTATAAAATTCTACATTTTTTAACTACCCTGGCTATCGTGGGTTAGGCTGCATTAGCAGCCATTAGTGGGTGTATACTGCACTGTGGAAGGTTGGCAAAGTGGGAGAAGGCATCAGAGAGCTCCATGTTTGGCCTTACTCCCTGGATGATATCACACACAAGCTTGTATCAAGAATGTTGCAGGTGCAGAAGTAATTAGCCATTGTAATGCATTCTAGCAGTAGTGAGAGGTTGGGGCAAATTGCACCAACCTCACACTTCTGACAGAATACGTTAAAATTGCTGATTTCTTCTGTATCGCCAGTGGTACTAGTGAGTTGTGTGAAGTTATCTAGAAGCTTAAAGGGATAATAATACTTCGTTTTAACGTTATTTTATTTTGTAGGCATTAAAAAAACATGAAGACCGATATAAGTCTTATCTCTCAAACCTTTATGGTTTAAGAGATATTCGCAAGCAAAGTTTCCCCTCCCGCCCCTTTTACCTAGTGTAAGCCATCTCTTCTCAGATGTGAATTTGGTTGTAAGACCAGACAGATAGCAGCAGGGGACAATCTTCTTCCTATGAGAACAATGAGAACCCTGCCCCTCTTGACAAGTTTTTCAGGTTTTTCCCTTATCTTAATTGAAGATTGTCCCTCTGTGCAATCTACCTGGGCACCACACTTCTGCTTTGGCTGAGCAGTGTTACAACAGTAAAAGGGGCGGGAGGGGGATACTTTGTCATTGAATTACTCTTGAACTACAACTCGACAAAAATGAAATAACACTCTCCAAAGTCCAAATACTATAATGATTAATTAGAGCTGCTTTTATTATGAAATATTACTATCCCTTTAAAATACAACAGTGACTAAACTGAGGCTGTATGCTGACTGGTGCCTAGGCATGTGTCAGAGGTGAGCAAATGAAAATTCCCTAATTTCAGGAAATGGAACAATAATAAGAGCTGTAATGATTATAAGACAGCGCTTCTGGCTGCAAGACTGGAATAATTAAAGCATACAGTGTGCACTTTAATACTATCACTGGTTATGTGGTGTCCCTTTAATGTTTATTAAAACTTCTGTATGTATGTGTTTATAAATGAGCATGTGTAAATAACATAACTTGGCCTTGTTGTAAATCATTTATCCAGTTACATAAAGAGCTGTCAATAGGTCCCCACTTTATGTGTATCACCCAGCGCAGGGCTGTCTAAGTCCATACCTCCCAAGTGTACCTCTTTAGAGGGGACAGTCCCTCTTTTAGAGCTAAATCCCTCTGTCCCTCTTTCCTACCCTGATGTCCTTCTTTTTAGGAGATCAAACTGTGTAGTGTGTATATAAGCGTATCCCATTGCTCTACAGCAGTGATTCTCAACCAGGGTGCCATGGTACTTTAGTGCGCCACGGACATCATCTTAGGGTGCCCCACATTTTCTATGAAGACTAACAAAAATGGACTTTAAAATAAAGATTAATAGAAATTGTTCTGCACAATATGCTTAGTTTTGTTACTATGATTATAAGACCTAATAATAACTGCATATTTGTGTATTGTACCCTTCATTATGACCTTGATAAAGTACATTAAATATGTTAGGGGTGCCCCGAATGTTCTAGTTTATGTGTTAGAGGTGCCCCGAGCAAAAAAAGATTGAGAACCACTGCTCTACAGCAATAAAACTCATATTATTGTTTAAATGTCAGTATATGTGTTTATAAATTAGTATGTGTAATTAAAATACTTTGGTCTTGTTATAAGTCATTTATTAGGTTACACAAGGTGTTGTCATTAGGTCGTGAAATAGCCTAAAAATTCTTGATAATGCCCCGTCTACCAGCCACACCCCCAAAAACACCCCCAAAAACATGTGTCCCTCTTTGGCAACTTGAAATGTTGGAAGGTATGTAAGTCCAGTTCTCAAGGGCCACCAACAGGCCAGGATTAAGGATTTCCCTGCTTAAGTACAGGTCGGCCAGTCAATATGAATGAGCCACTGATTAATGCACCAGGAAAATCCTTAAATCCTGGCCTGTTGATGACCGTTGAGGACTGTACTTGGACATCTCTGTCCTAGTGTATCAAATATTCAGGACTGCTTTTCACAATGATAAAATATTTGAAAAGCTTTCAAAATCTCCTATATTTATTTTAGTCGTTCTTTATTTAAAACTTAAGCTTATGAGATATTTAGCCTTATTGATTTGTCAGTTTATGAAAATTAGCCAATATTTTCAGGTAGGAATTTGCAGTTGGGAGGGGGAGTGTATTGTTATTATCTGACATTAAGGGTTGCGGCAGCCAGTACTGCCTAATTTGCATAAACTGACAATTAATAAAGCTAAATATCTTATAAATAATAGTCATAAATAAAGAATGGCTAACATCAATATAAGTAAGTTTTAAAGCTCTTTCAAAATCACCCTAGTCATTATAAAGTGTTAGTTCCACTTTAAACACTTTAAGAACTAGAGAGGAGTCCAGTGCTTTGTAAAACATGATTCAAACTTGCTCCATGACTTAAATGACATAGTTGGAGCACATTAATCAAAGTTGCTTCAAACCATGTTGGTCTAGCCTCAGATTTAACCCAGGGCCCAATAGGTTCTACTAAGGTCCATGGGTCTGTCAAGCTTTGGTGGTGGCTATGAGCATCACACCCTCCATTGTAGCTTATGTAATAGATCTGCCAGCTGTCACACTGCTGTGCGTATCTTCCCTGTTGTATTTGTATTGCTTTACTGAGTGAATACAGTGAACATACAGATTGGTGAACCTTGCTGCATTCATAAAAAGCAATACTTGCCCATGTGAAAGGCATCCCAGCCCAGCATCTTATTTTTCAGCAGGGGCAATATAACTAAGCTAGCATCACTGCAATTGTATCATCAGTGTGAAAAAAGCCTTACTCTGCTCTGGCTGCATACTCATACTAAAGTTGATGTACTAAGTAGACCAGGGGAGATGCATTAAGATGGGATAAAGAGATGATAAATTGGAGGTGACCTCTCCTATGTGAGAAACTCTACATTATCAACATGATGCTGTTGAGCCTATGCATCAATTGTTGGACCTCGAGCTGTTTGGTATGACAACTTAAATCTTAAATAATTCCCAGCCTGCCATTGGCTGGTTGGGAATGATGGTCATTGCTGTCTGCCTTAACCTTTTGAGTGCCAGAAGGTTAAGAACGCATTGCAAGGCAATGCATTGAGTACCCCTCTGGCACTCAAAGGGCTACGTTTCTTGTCGCACCTCCTGCAAGAGCTGAAGCTGCCAGTGGCAGCCCAGTTTTTACTGGCTGTACAGGTGCTTATGACATCACAGCTGTCAACAAGAATAATCAGCTGCCCCTCTGAGGGCTGTACATTTATAATGCTGCTACTCCCAGAGGTAGGGGTAGCAGTGATTAACTAGTACAATACTTTTTTTCCATATTAGTTGTCCATTAAATTAAGTCAAGAATCACTGTCCTAATGTGTAGTTCCACCTTAATCTACTAATATGATTGTTATGGCGTCCTTAGATTCATACAGAGACCGACATCAAAATTACAGCACAACATTTTCATTATCGGGAGGTGGAAGTATATAGAGATACTCAGTACCATTATACAGTGCAATGTGATCATTATCAGGAGGTGGAAGTATATAGAGATACTCAGTACCATTACACAGTGCAACGTGATCATTATCAGGAGGTGGAGGTGTATAGAGATACTCAGTACCATTATACAGTGCAACGTGATCATTATCAGGAGGTGGAAGTGTATAGAGATACTCAGTACCATTATACAGTGCAGTGTGATCATTATCAGGAGGTGGAAGTGTATAGAGATACTCAGTAACATTATATAGTGCAGTGTGATCATTATTAGGATGTGGAAGAGAGATACTTAATATCGTTATCATATGCAACATGTTCATTATCAGTAGGTGGAACTGTATAGCAGTATGCTGTATTATTATCATAAAGTGTTGGAGACCTGTCTAGTATTCAAGGCTTTAAAATCCCAACTTAGATTAATAGGATTTTTCTTTGTCCCCTATGGTGCAGATGGTTTGCCCCAGAACTGGAACACTTTTATACATAAGGTCCGACGTTCTGTCTTTGGAGTATGAAATAAGTCCACCTTAAAGGGGAACTATCACCCCAACTAAAGTCCACCCCACCTAATAAGTCATCTAGGCATAAGCTTAACAATCAAACAGTTATGTAGAATAAAGACCGCGTTAGTCAAAAATCCTACCTCTTCTGACACTGACGGCCAGGAAACTACGCTGTCAGTCCTGGTCTCCTCTAGGAGGCGTTGCTTGGTACCATAAGGTACCAGAAAGGACTGAGCGCAGATGCGCAGATGCCTCTAGAGTGATATTGCCTGGCTATCAGTATCAGCTGAGGAAAGATTTCTGACTAACGCGGTCTTTACTCTGCATAACCGTTTGATTGTTAAGGTTTTTGCTGGATGCCTAATAAGGTGGGGTGAACTTTAGTTGGGGTGATAGTTCCCCTTTAAATACGTCATGTGGATTGTATCTGCTGGAATTTAATCTGCTGAACATTTTCTCCTGAGTCCTTTTTATACCAGGGGGGTTGGCAATGAGGTATTAAGGGGGAATGGGGAAAGACAGCTGATGTTCCTTAAAGGTTCCTAAGGATATTTTGGGAAAGTCTTACAAAGTTTCTGATCCATCTCATGGGATCAGATGACTTAAAAAGAGGGGACAGGTGTCCCATATCTATTACTCTGCCTGCCAAGATCTATTTAGGGGACTGGGAGTAATGGAAGAGACAGAGGATAGTGAAGGAGTAGAAATATTTCCAGAATTCAGGACTAATTGATCCAGCAGCCTGTAACTAGACTGGTATGCAGGGTTGCCAATCATCCCTTTCTATCTAGACACAAATGAAAAATGCCTGCTGCAGGGTTCTAGTGTTATTACTGGACTACATTGGTTATGTGTATCCATACTACAGGCTTTTTTTCCTGTTGTCAAGGGATGATTATACATTCACTGTGGATTGTATATAGACAGAGTACAGATATGAAACATCCTAGGCTTTATTAAAAAGCTGAAGGGCTGCATTTCTGGAGCAAATCAGTGTCACAATGAATGGATTTCAACCTCCCCATATTTCTGTTGATGTAAATGGGGATTTTAACCCCCCTTAATGCTAGAGGTCTCCAACACATTATCACAATTCAAGTAAGTTAGATATTTTATTTTTTTCTCTCTGGTGCAGATGGTTCCCCCCAGAATTACACTGGGGGGGGGGGGGTTATTCACTAAGGTGTGATAAAGGGGTGATAAAGTGGAGATATTAGTGCCTAGACTCCATAGAATAATATAGGAACTGGAGAAGTGATAACTGGAGAAGTCATCTCCACTTTATCACTTCTTTATCACCTCTTAGTGAATCTCCCCTGACTTCTCCAGTGATCTCACTTCTCCAAAACTTAAAGGGATAGTAATACTTGCAAATGACTAATCCCCATATTGTAGCTTTGTTAAAAAGAAACTTATTGCCCCCAGTGTCATCTCTCAAACCCTTATGGTTTGAGAGATGATAGCGCTCAAAGTTACCCCCTCCCTCCCCCTTCCCTGACTGAACGCTGACTGCAGGGGTACGACACTCTTATGTGCATCAGGCGGCTCTGCAGCTGAGCCAAGATCGCGTTTATAAAAAATAATTCTTTCACTGAAACGGTCTTCTACGTGTGCTTGGTTTGCAAGCACAGGTAGAAGACCATTTTAGTGAAAGATTTATTTTTTATAAACATGATCTCGGCTCAGCTGCAGAGCCTACTGATGCAAGTAATACTGGATATCCCTGCAGTCAGCGTTCAGTCAGGGAAGGGGGAGGGAGGGGGAACTTTGAGCGCTATCATCTCTCAGACCATAAGGGTTTGAGAGATGACACTGGGGGCAATAAGTTTCTTTTTAACAAAGCTACAATATGGGGATTAGTAATTTGCAAGTATTACTATCCCTTTAAGAAATGTTAGTGAATTGGCTCCATGGAATAACATAGGAGCTGGAGAAGTGATATAATTGGAGAAATCATCTCCACTTTATCGCCTCTTTATCACACCTTAGAGAAAAAAAACCCTGTTGAGGTATTTTAGAGTAAATAGGTTAGTATGAATTCCCCACTGGCATGCACAGGGTTAGTAATGCTTTATTTTGAAAAAATATATAATGTAGGACAGGGGGAACCAAATGCTAGCTGTCTGGCTATCTCCTCCATCACTGTATTTCCCTTTGTTTATGATGTCAGGAATAGGATTTGGAGCAGTCTCTGCCTGTTATGTTTTTTTCATCTTTATCTCTAACATCTTTTTCCCCTCTCTTTTTCTTTCCTCCTTCATGGTGTTTTCAGTGAAGTGACGTAAGTATCATCCTTTTATTTATATCCCAAATAGGACATGTGGGGGGCAGTTGTATAGGGTATTAAGTGAAAGGGTAAAACAACTCCCGTTGTTGGGAGATTTTGAATTCAAAAGATAATATAGCTCAGACATATTTTTTAATCAAACTGCTAACTACAGCTAATGGGATTTCATAGAAAAGAGATGGGTTAAAGGAACAGTACATTTTTTATGAAAACACATATTTTATAGAGCTTTTCCTGCTAGGTAACATAAGGTCACTCCCACTGCTGTCAGTTGTTAAATTCAAATGACAGAACAGTTCAGATAATCAGGAAGTGAATTTACTGTGCATTTACTTCCTGATAGTTCTGAGAGGAAGTGACAGGCAGTTTCTATCACATTCTATGGGGAACTTTAAGTCACTGACTTTTCTCTCCATTAGAATGTAACAGAATATCTAATTAGAATTTGACCACTAGAGGGCACTGCTAATGTAAAAAAAAGATGGATTTAAACTGTAATAACTCTGGAAATATGCACCTCAGCAGTGGGAGTACCCTTATTTTACTCAATAGGAAACACCCTACAATCAGTGGCGTAACTAGAAGCCACCGGGCCCTGGTGCAGAAATTGCCATGGGCCCCCATCTCCTACCCACTCCCGCACGGTTCTCAGTAATGCAGTGCGCTGGGAGATGATGTCACCTCCCAGCGCTCTGCATTACTAGAGCACTGGGAGATCAGCTGTTACACAGACTGAGTTGCTGCGGGTGCGTGGCGAAGGGGTCACAGGGGTGACCGGGCCCCTGGAGTGATGGGCCTGGTCGCAGGTGCGACCCCTATTGTTACACCACTTGTTACCACCTATTGTTACACCATATTTTATCATAAAAACGTTTACTGCTCCTTTAAACATTGTAAAGATTCAGAGAAGTCTCAAGGTTATTGAAGTAAAACCTCTAAGTTCTTTGTTTAATTTTCTTTCTGCAGAACATGTCGAAACTCTCGAGCACCCGCAAAACCCACCTGAAGGTAAAGTACCCCAAAATTCTACCCTCTTTTACTGCCCCCCCCTTACACGCATGCAAAACTCTCCACCTCCACCCACACACACAGTGATCCACTACCCACAGATACCGCTGTGACACACATACATCTCTGCAATTCCATCCACCCCCCCAACATGCACACAAAGCTGTGCACCCCACTCATATAGACTCCCACATTCACACACTCAGCACTACAGCCCCGCATACTCACAGCTCTTCACCCAGAGCGATGCACAGTGACTCGCGCTACAGTCCTGCACTGCTCTGCACCACCACAAACATATGCATAATGAACTTTAAAGGGATAGTAATACTTCATTTTAACTTTATTTTATTTTGTAGGCATTAAAAAAACATGAAGAATGATATAAGTCTTATCTCTGAAACCTTTATGGTTTAAGAGATATTCACAAACAAAGTATCCCCCCCCCTGTTCAATCAGATCAGAAGGGAGATGCCCAGGTAGACTGCAGAGAGGGACAATCTTCAATTAAGATAATGGAAAAAGCTGAAAACCTTGTCAAGGGGGGAAGGGCTTTCATTGTTTTCATACAAAGAAAACTGTCCCCTTCTGTTATCTGTACTGTCATACAACCAGACTCACATCTGAGAAGAGATGGCTTACACTAGGTAAAAGGGGCGGGGAGGGGAACTTTGCTTGTGAATATCTCATAAACCATAAAGGTTTGAGAGATAAGACTTATATCATTCTTCATGTTTTTTTAATGCCTACAAAATAAAATAAAGTTAAAACGAAGTGTTACTATCCCTTTAACCCCACGCACCCACACACACACATTCAGCTCAAAGTAATACTAGATGAGAGCTGGTACCATGTTAGCCGTAGAAATACAGGCAAATATGATCTTATCTGCTTTCCATTCTAAACAATGCAATGTGTACTTGTATTTAAAGGGATAGTATTACTTCAAAATTACTATTCCTCATATTGTAGCCCTTAATAAACTGAGTTAAATGACACCAGCGGCATCTCTCAAACCTTTATGGTGTAAGAGATAGCCGCTTTCAAAGTTTCCTCTCCCCTGCTGTCAGCGTTCTGCTGCCAGCAGGAGAATCCGGTCTCTGAATCAAGAGGAGACTCTTCAGCAGAGCCGATATCTCGTTATGGAAGAAAAAATGATTCATTGAAACAGTCTTCTATGTGTTGTTGGTAACCAAGCACACATAGAAGACTGTTTCAATTAATCATTTTTCCTTCCATAACGAGATATCGGCTCTGCTGAAGAGCCTCCGCTTGATTCAGAGACCGGATTCTCCTGCTGGCAGCAGAACGCTGACAGCAGGGGAGAGGAAACTTTGAAAGCGGCTATCTCTTAAACCATAAAGGTTTGAGAGATGCCGCTGGTGTCATTTAACTCAGTTTATTAAGGGCTACAATATGAGGGATAGTCATTTTGAAGTAATACTATCCCTTTAAGAGAAATATTTTCATATTTCTCTGTAAAAGATGCCTGAGGAAGAGACCTAAGAGGTCTTGAACGCTTGCATGCTAAATCTGCTTAGTTAGCCAATAAAGGTATCAAATTGAATATATTTGCCTTTGGAGTAATACTACTCAGAGGAATGCACGTCCACACACATTACACTCTTATACTACTCTGTACCCCCATACACATACACACAATGAACTTTAAACCTCCACACACAGCTCTAAATTACCACTCACACACTGCTCTTACACTGCCCTACCACATACACAACTCTGAACCCACACACCATTCTTACACTGCACTATCACACATATAAAACATTGTACCTACACTCACACAGTATATTCTACCCTACCACACACAAAGTGCTGCTCCCGCTCCCGCATATTCTTATACTGCGCTACCACACACACAAACACTCTTATACTGCTGTACCATACCGCATCTTGCACAATTTCCAACACAGTACTCTCCCTCACACAGTTCTGCACCCCCACACACTCCTTCAATGCAGCTGTCTTATACTGCCTACCTCCATAAGCTTTGTTACACTACCTCCCTCTATGCAACTATCTTACACTACCTCCCTCAATACATTTCTCTGCTATAATATAAGCAAAGTAAGCAGCCACTTAGGGCCTTGCAGCTCTAATACAGTATCGCCATCACATGAAAACAAAATCAGATGGCAATGTCTTAATAGATATACCAATATAGGAGTAAAAGGGGACCCCATGTGAATTATTCGCTTAGGACCCCCGAAAACCTAGAGCCGCCCCTGCTTACAATGCCTTCCTCAATAGATTTCTCTGTCATTGCTTCCATCAGTGCAGGTCTCTTACATTGCACCCCTCAATGCATTTCTTCTATACTGCCTCCCACAGTTCAGGTCTCTTACATTGCCCCCCTCAATGCATGTCTCCTACCCTGGCTTCCTCAGCGAAGCTCTCTTACACTGCCCCACTCACTTACACTGCCACCCTCAAAGTAGGTCGCTTACATTGCCGCCATCAATGCATTTCTCCTACACTGCCTCCATCAACACATTTCTCCTTCACTGCCTCCATCAATGCAGGTTTCTTACACTGCCCCCCTCAACACATCTCTCCTACACTGCCACCCTCAATACATTTCTCCTACACTGCCCCCATCAATGCAGGTCTCTTACACTGCCCGATCAATACATTTCTCCTGCACTCCTTCCATCAATGCAGCTCTCTTACACTACCTCACCCAATACATTTCTCCTACACTGCCACCCTCAACACATCTCTCCTACACTGCCACCCTCAATACATTTCTCCTACACTGCCTCCATCAATGCAGGTCTCTTACATTGACCGATCAATACATTTCTCCTGCACTCCTTCCATCAATGCAGCTCTCTTACACTGCCTCACCCAATGCATTTCTCCTACACTGCCACCCTCAAACTATTTCTCCTACACTGCCTCCCTCAATGCAGCTCTCTTACACTGCCTCCACACATTGTTTTCTTTCACTGATTACCTCCATGCATCTTTTCTTACTCAAATTATCTTTCATTTGCAGAGCTTAATGCTCCAGGTGGCAAAAGATACTCTAGAAAGGGAAGCCGCTCAAACTGCTGCTGAGAAGCAGAGTTACCTGAATGAGCACTGTCCACCTCTGAGTCTGCCACACTCCATGGCCGATCTCCAGGTATTCACTAACACAAAGAGGCTGATGTACTAAAAAGAACTGGGAGGAGATGCACTAAGATGTGATAATGAAGAGTTGACTTGTCCATTGTGATCGTCTCTCCAGGTCTTATGTTATTCTATGTAGCCGATGCACTAAGATGTCTCAAGCCAGACAGAGTGCATAGGCTCCATTGAGGAACATAGGAGGTGGATCATTTTGTACTGGAGAGATAATCTGTCTATCACCCCTTTATCACACTTCAGTAAATCTCCACCCTGTAGTAATTCTGGAGCAAATCAACTGTACCATGGGGGCGGGGGAGGGGAGATAAACATTTCCAAAGCTCACGTTAATTTTAATAGGGCTTTTAACCCCTTGAATGCTAGAGATGTTTCCAATGCATTGCAAAGCGCTGACAGAGAAAGATGGACCAACAAATGTGGAATTATACTGGAGCAACCCATAGAAAATAAATAAACATTCCCTTTGTTATAAATGGGGCTTAAATGCTGAAGAGGTCCCTAGTGTTCTGCTTTGCAATACATTAGAGATCAGCACCAATGGGAATTTGGGAAATTATTATTTGTTCCTTATGATGCCTACAGTTTTCCCAAGAATTGTTTCACTTTTCTTTTGTATACATGTTAAAGGAACACTAACATTTATTAATAATAACACCCACTATCACCACTTTTCCTCACTGTGCACGATATCTTAATGGCCACTAAGAGACATTTCTCTGTGGATCTGTTCTCTAAAATGTAACAGTTAATACCGTATATCTTGATGTCAAAGCCGTACAGGCAGGGATTTGTCACAAGCAATAGAACAGAGAGGCAGGTATGGAGAACAGGCCCCTAAATGCTCGACTGGGTCATTATAATGGTAGAGCCCAAATTTGCAAGCCCAATAAGGACAGGCAATAGAGAAAGACAAACTGAAGTGACAAACCAGAAGGAGAATCCAAGAGAATGGTCAGATGTAGCCAGGGGTCAGGGCAGGCAGAGTACAAGAATGGTCAGACTTTAGCCAGAGGTCAGGGCAGCTAGAATTATGGATGGTCAGACTTTAGCCAGAGGTCAGTGTAGGTAGGAGAATGAATGGTCAGACTTAGTCAAAGGTCAGAGCAAGTAGAAATATGAACGGTCAGATTTAGCCAGAGTTCAGAGGAATGAGGAACACTTGAAGGGTCAGGGCAGGAGACAAGAAGAATGGTCAGTACAAAGCCAGGGGTCAATATACCAGGATAAGCAATATATATTTTAGTTAGGACACTAAGAGGCACAAAATAGAATGAGCGCTGAACTGCTGGTTCTCAGGGCTTATCTAGAAAAAGAACGCAACATGACTATGCCCAACATCACAACATCAGAGTGACGTTGGCAGAGCTGACTCTAGAAAAACAAGGAAACGGGATGCCGGCACAGTGTAGGAGAGGACAAGAGCTACGTGCACCACCATACCGATGCAGGGCAATCCGGCAGGTACGGGGAGTACGAACCAGACACTTGACCATTGAGCAGACATGATTCTTTAATGAAGGACTTTAAACTCCTGCTTCTGAAGGCGTTTTAAGTGGACGGGCGAGTTTGGAGTCCAGCATCAAAGAATTACAATGGCCATTAGTGTTTTTTTTGCACAGATTAAAGATGCAGTAAACTAATCTGAACTACCTAAAATGAAATGCCATCCTCGCTCTGTGTGATCACAATATTAATATTGGGTTTGAGAAGCCAGGAAGTTTGTCCCTTTCAGACCCCATATAACCAGTTACCAATCACATGGGAATAAAAGGAGGGTGAGTGACTTTGTAGGTATTATCTTCTGGGCTACTGAAATAGAATAGCAATCGACAGAGACACATGATCTGTCATCTCAGGGCTTTTAGATTGAGGGTTTCCTGCCCCTATAAAATGAGTGGGGATTTCTTATTAGAAGTTGTTAGTGTTCATTTAACCCTTTTAGCTCCAGAGGGGGTGAACAACGTTCACCTTCATGGCATTCACAGGGCTAATTGAACACATCTCTATCCTCTCTCTAATTGACCTTCCCTTGCTCCCTTCTTTCTCAAGGAATTCTGTAAGAAGTTACATGCCAAGATTGACGTAGTGGATGAGGAAAGATACGACATGGAGATCAAGGTTCAGAAGAGCAGCAAGGAGGTGAGTCTTATATTGGAATTTCTTTCTGGGAACAGATCAGCAGATTCCCCCTACTTGAGATCTACAGAACACATCTCTATTAGCCTCTCTTTGAAAGCTGCAGAGCCTCTACTCTTTGGCTTCCAATGGAGTTCACTAGGTCACTAGTTTGTTTCCCATTAGCCATAACACATTGTTTTCCCACTGACACCTCTGAATCCTTAGACCTGCAAGATTCCATACAGTTTTAACTTTATCTTCAAATTTTCCCATACAATTCAGTAGTGCTATAATCCCAGTACTAACATTTATCTCCTGCAATGAAAACTAAACCCAACTGAACAGGGCCTTGATAAAAGTGCCTCCTTTGAATTCTCCACAACCTCAACATATTGACCCTTCCTTTAGAATTTTGGTGCCTCATTCCATGTTGAAATGACTGAGGAAAATGGAATCCTTATTTTCATGATTGTCTTCCACTATGCTGGACTTTCTGTGACAGTTACTGAGCCTCCTATTGTGAAATGTAGAGAGTTACACTTTAGGTCTCACACTAATATCACCAGAGACTCATTTTATTGTTCTCCCATGAAGGTCCTCAGAGCCTTTTTTTAAGAATGTTCCCTTAAAGAGCAACTATCATCAGATGGTTACCATATCGGCAGATCTGCTCCCCATGGAGTAGACCTGCTGATAAAGATAGGGCTCACTGTGAGCGGTGGTGCGCCAAAGGGGAGCAGAACAGGAGTCTGAGAAAAGACCCATGATGCTTTCTGTTGCATCTCCAATACATCAGGCAGGACAGTTGCCTTTCCTACTTGATGCAGGTCCCCATAGACCTGTTGTATCAGACTTGAAAGCACGGCACATCTGCTCTGTGTGTACTTTGCATACAACCCAACAGTTTGTGGCTAGAGCCACATACTCTCTTATTATCTTCCAGCTGAAGGGTCAGTTTTTCAACTAAAAAGAAAAGCAGTAATCCTGGAGTACACCACCTACAACACTGGGGACGAATAAACATACACAAAATCTCCATTGATGTAAAGGAGGCTTTTAATCCATTGGGTGCTAGAGAGTTCTCCAGTGCATTGTGAAACAACTGGAGCAAATCTGGAATAAACCAACAGCACATGGAGAGAACTAAGGCAGGAAGAAGACATCCCTCGAATGCTCAAAAGGACTCCAAGCAATGCATTGGAGAACTCTTGAGCATTCAGGAGTTAAAAGCCCCATTTGATTAATTGAGAATTTTGGAATTTTTAATTGGTCCCCTTTGGAACAGTTGGTTTGCTCCAGAATTGCTCAATTTGTTCTTTATACATATTAATACAACACATTTCTGCTTCTTATAGTCTCTCTCCCATAGATAACACTCATTACACTCGCTATTGTTATGTTACTCCCTTCACAGCCCTCAGTTATTTTCACTCTTGTTTCTTATGCTCGTATGATCTGTCTGACTCCATCTTTATTCATTATGTAGCTGGAAGACCTGAACCAAAAGATCTTTGACCTGCGTGGTAAGTTTAAGAGACCACCCCTGAGACGTGTACGTATGTCAGCTGATGCCATGCTTCGCGCTCTGCTCGGTTCCAAACACAAAGTCAACATGGAACTCCGTGCCAATCTCAAGCAAGTCAAGAAGGAAGACACTGACAAGGTGAGCTGTCACCCAGTCACAGGACATGGCTGTTTGAAAGAAGTAGACATAATGTGCCGTCATTAGGTCAATATGACTGTCATTCACAATAATCCTACAGTCCACTAGCAATATTGCTGTCTCCAATCAAACATGGACATTGTTAAATGGACATATTTGCATTGCTTAAAATCTAACTCAGTAATAGACAATGAGATTCTTTACCAGGGCCATATATGTGGTCCTCAATTATTCCAAAGGGCCAAACATTATGGTTTTAAATTCTAAATAGGGGTTCAAGAAAACATTAATTAACCCCTTGTATTCTTCAGATGTCTTCAACATATAGCTTGGCAATGTTTAGAAGACCTCTCTGGCATCCAGGAGTTTAAAGTAGACTCGAATTATAAGTATGTAGGGAATTTACCATAAGGTAAACAAAGGAAGATGTGTGCTTTTTTGGATGAAAGTATGTAATTTATATGTTGGGAAGAAAATGTATCTCTTATTCCAATTATACAAGAGACCTTGCTGGGGATCACTGAAGAATCTTCAGGGGACTCCATGCGGCCCCAGGACTACCTATTGCCCACCAATAATGTAGCCAAATATAAACAAGCTTAGGTCTGTTCTAAAGTATAGCTCTTCCCACAATGCATCGCTTTTCATTCTCCACCATTTATTGATATTAAGTCATTAAAGTGATAATGCTTGAAAATAGCTTTATTTAAATATTTTGGAGTGTGACTAATATCAGTCACTATTTAAAATGTAGATATTTTGAAGTTATTGAAGTTTTATTCTCCCTTTCCCTATTCACTGACCTCAGTCCTTCAGCATAAATGAATTGATAAGGTCAACCAACTGACAAGTGAGCAGACGAGACTTAAATACATTCTCTGTTAGTCATTTTACTGTGTCTTGAAAACTTAATCAGCAAAGCTAGCGTTCAGGACACAGTAAATGATTTTTAGTGAGGTAGATCTTATCTTGGTCTGTTCAGAAAAAGATAGATCTGAAAATACAGCCTGTAAACCATCTGATCAGTCTTCAAAAACATGAACATTTTACTCATCCAAATTAGCCATTCCTCACAATAAAAAAAACTACCTTGCAAAAAACAGGCCAGACCCATTAATGAGTTGCAAAACATGTATATAAATCAAGCAGCAAGTGACTGTTTCCTCCCTCTCTTCCTCCAGGAGAAGGATCTCCGTGACGTGGGTGACTGGCGTAAGAACATTGAGGAGAAATCCGGCATGGAAGGCAGGAAGAAGATGTTTGAGTCTGAGGCTTAAGTAACAAATAAGACTACAGCCATCTTCAACCCCTTAGCTGCCAGAGACACCCACCTCCCCAAATCACAGGATGACCCTCTGGCAACTATGAGGTTAACCCCTCTGCTGCTCAGTCTCCAGCAGCCTAGGAGATAATGAAGTCTTACCTCCACCCCTCTCCCTCTGATTTCTGGATATCACATCACTCCACTTCAAACCCCTAAAGAAGGTCTTAAAGAATGTTATGGACTCTTGGGGCGCTCCGGATTGGGGGTCCCCTCTGTTTTACCAAACGTTTTGGTTTTGCAGCAGTTGTGTTATGTGGACGTGAAAACGTAACTGTAAATAAAGCTTGTGACGGCCTTTGAAGTTGGTGATACCTGAAGCGGAGGAGACGTCACTGACCATCCTTGTCTAACATTATTGTGGGCTCATCTCTTATATCTCTTCAATAGAGCAGACATAGTTAGTTGTCAGACCTCCAGCTGTTGGAGACTATAACTTTCATTATCCCCAAACAGGGGGAAGATTCACTAAGCGGTGGTAAAAGGTGATAACTTCTCCAGTGATATCAATTCTCCAGTTCCTATGTTATTCTATAGAGCTTATGCACTAAGATCTCCAAACTTGAAGAAATCTTATTGCATAGGCGCCAGAAAATAACATAGGAATTGGAGAAGTGTTAAGCTGCAGAAGTAATCTCCACTTTATCAAGTCTTTATCGCCGCTTAGTCATTCTCCCTCAAGTTGTAGTCCTTAAGAGATGGAGGTCTGACAGTTGACTACCCCTGCTATAGAGCTAAGCCAAGTATCACATATTGCAATCCATACACTAAAGAAAAGGGGGCAGTGTGGAGTACACAGTGCCATTTTAATCAATAGCTAGTAAATACATTAATTTGTAAAGCAGTGTGTCATCTTTCACAGTGCAACGTCACATAATCCAGAAGAACATTGCCACTCCATCTGAAGGGAACATCTCCCATTTTGCCTTATTTGTGGGAAAGGTTGCTTCATTTGGATGGCAGTATTGCTCATGTTTTATGCTCCGTTCAATGACAGTAAGACTCCATATTATTATCACTCATTTGGATGACTTTTCCGTTAATTTGTCCTTCATCTGAGTGTCATTAGTAAAGGGGTGTGATTCATTTAGGTAGCCATGTCATTCATTTGGATGGCAGTAACATTCATTTGAATGGCAGAGCTGCTTATTTGCATAAGTAGTGCAACTGATTAGTAAGGCAGAGCCCTTACATTGTATTATAATGTCACACTAACCCTTTTGATTGCCAAAGAGGTGTGCAACGTATTGCTTGCAATGCACTGAGCACCCCTCTGGCACTCTCGAGGCTAAAAAAGCACTGACACTCATTCGGATGGTAGAATCAGGGTTGCTTTAAGAAGCCTTGCAGCCCCTGATGAAATTGTAAATGGAGGACCCCCCCATTATACACTAATACATTTAGGATCTCATTTGGTTTAGTGGGAGAATATTTTAGGGCATTGTGTACCCAGAGCAGCCTCACTTCTCCATGACCATAGTATTAAATTGGCTTTCTTTCTAGCTAAATTGGGAACCCTAGATGAGCCCCCCCCCAGCGAGGTACACACATGCATTAAAATACCCCAGGGAAGAATTGTTCCTGAGGATGTCACTACCTCTCATTTGAATTACAGCATCACTCATTTATAAGCCACTATTGCCACAGTTTATGGCTGTACAACTCAATGGCTCACTTGGATGGTGCTGGCACTGATTTTTATGCCAGTGTGCCTAATTTGGATGGCATTATCATTCAATTGAATAGCTGTGTGCAACTGATTGTGACATTAGTTTGGCTCATTTGGATGGCATTGTCAGTCATTTGGATTGCCATGTGCTGCATTTATATGGCAACAAAGGTTATCTAGATGGCAGCAAGGCTTGCTTGAGTGGCATATACTCAAGAGAATGGCATTATTACTGAAATTGATATACCTGCCAGTTTTGCTCATTTGGCTGTCAATGCCACCTAGTCATGTACAGGGTATCCCATTAACCCATTGAGTGGCAGAGGGGTGCACAACGTACCCCTCTGGCACGCTAAGGATTAAGTTGACAAAATCCTTGATTTGGATGGCAGTAGGATTCACTAAACAAGCCATGCCCCCATTTAAATGGCAATGCCATTCATTTCAGTGGAAGCTATACTCGCTACAGTCATTATTTCTAAGTGGATACAAGGTGCTGCTCTTTAAGTATCACACTGGGAGATACTGAGGCGGATGTACTATGAAGAAACAGGGGAATTCTGGACCAGTTCAGCGGTAACACAGGGAAGACATAAACATTCTCACTGATTTAAATGGGGCCTTTTAACCACTGAATGCTAAAGAGGTCTCCAACTCATTGCAAGGCAATTTGATGACACTCACTTTATCATTCATTGGGTTAAAATCCCTATTTAACCCTTTGAGTGCCAGAGAGGTGTCAAGCGCATTGTGTTGGATACCTCTCTGGCACACACAGGGTTAACTCAGTAGGAATTTTGAAAATTCCTTCACTGTGGTAAAGTTGGTTTACAGTAGAATTATGACATATGTATTTGTGCATATGGTGCATAATCACTACATCCACTTATTGCAATGTTCTAGTCTCAGCAGAGTCATAGGTTTAGTATGTACTGGCTGGGGAGTTACAACCCCTGGTCTCATGCTTAGAGGCCCAGGTCTTGGGGTCAGTGCAGGGCCTATAATATTATTACTCTCTCTACTAGAAATGGTGCAATGGAGTTGTACAGGACACTAATAATAATGCATTATTTCACTCAAACTGAAGGACAGTTCACTCTGATTGTCTTTAAACAACATAAAACAGTATGAAACATTAAACTAAAACAGTGCCTCTTAAAGAAGGTCTGTCTCCAAATCTTCATCTTAGTGAGGAGAGATTTGATATCATTATTCCTCCCTACAAATTTGTACCACACCTCTGATATCTTCTGGCAGCCTCAGTGGGAGGAAGGAGCCAATTATCCCACAGGAGAGTAATTAAGTATGCAGGTTGTGCCACACGGGTCATAAAACTCAACTTTGCTGACACGTGAGTCCATAACTACTAAACACAACTCTCTAAAACTGCCCAGAAAACTAAACATATTTAGTTGAAATACCTTTAAAATTGTGAGTGCTATAGAGATATTGGATACCTTTCTGGCACTCAATGGGTTAATAAGACTATTTGCTGGTAGTTGACAGATCCCCTTCAAACATTTTGCAGTGGTGGAGCCCACTAATTGCAAATAATAGTAATATGAAACCATAACAATGAAACCTTTTGATATCTGACATGGATCCCAAAGGTCTCAATTACTGGTGAGTTAGTTCAGTTGGTTAATGTACCAGCTGTAGAACCTGTTCACACTTCAGTGTTACAGGTTCTTGTCCAGTAAAGGTCAATCCAGCCTTTCAATCTTCTGAGATAGATAAAATGAGTTCAGAACATGCTTGAAAGCACAAAGCAATCTCAATGGGGGTTATGCACTAAGGAGTGATAAAGCGGAGATGACTACTCCAGTTCCTATGTTCTTCTATAGAGCCTGTGCACTAAGATCTCCAAAGTCAAAGAAATTGTAGTGTATTGGCTCCATAGAATACCATCAGAAATGGAAAAGTCATCAGCTCTTTATCACACCTTAATGCATCTACCCCAATGTAATCCTTCTTGATAAAATACTTTAACAAAAAAAACAACAACAATGCACTGGATACTTCAATAGCATCCAGTGAGTTAACACTGTATCAGTATCAGGGCTCAAAATTTCCACTCACCACTAGCCAATGGCGAGTGAAAATTTAGCCCTGGCGAATAGAAATTCAGCCCTGGTTGGTATGTTATGTCTTGTAGTGGCGAGTAACTTTTCAGGTCGGGCTAGAAGCAAAGGACTTCATATTTTAAGCCCTGTCAATATCATTCCTACAATGCCATCGGATAACAGTTAGCAGGTCATTTTTGTCTGAAAAGCTAGGTTACATTTTTATTACAAGAGAAGTCTAGCAGAAAACAAAATTATGTTTTTTTGAACTGTTTCAGTCTTTCACGTGTTCTGGTAGTCAGAACTACACACACTGTCTGCCTCCCAGGCCCTTGTTCTCTTGTCCACCATTACTTACATTTATTTTATGGAACCTCATTAAAGGATCAGTAACACCTCATATTAATATCCCACTTAACTTACAATAGCCACTATGAATTGTGTCCTTGCTCTTTGGTTCAAGGGATAATGTTTTTAATCAGCATTCAATGTCATGTCCATGGAAGTGGATATGACAGGTGTAGGAACAATTACTGAACCTCAAATCCTACCTACTGTACACAATAATCTTCTGCATGAGGCTTCATATTTGAAAAAAATCTGTAGTTCCAGTGGATGGAATCTGAGGTATAGTAACAGTCATGTCCACCTCCATGAATCTAACATAAAACACTGAGTGAAGGTGTTACTAATGTACCAGGGCAAAATTCATAGTGACAATTAGGATTTTCTGTCCATACAAAGAGAGATGGAGGTATTATGACAGGGTATTTATGTTCCTTTAATGTATTTAGGGATCTCTAGAGTAGCCAATAAAGGGTTTTAATTAACATGCAACAGTATTAAAAATGACAACATTTTTGTTCTCAAATGTGCCTGTTCTTTATTATCTCATAGTGGTAATCAGGGCTGGACTTAGATCCCAGGAGCCCCTAGGCAAGGCACTCTAGGCTCACTTAGCTCTGCCCATGGCCACACCCTCACTTCTCATATGATCCCCCCAGCCCCAGTACCATTTACAGTTTCTGGGAACAGAAAAAAGCTTTAACGTCTTGGTTGCTAGAACGATCTACAACTTATTGCAAAGCAATGCATTGTAGATCTCTCTAGAATCCAAGGAGTTCTATAGTAGCCTGTACAGGGGCACAGAGATTACTCTGGCAACACCCACAATTTAGAATGTGGGTGTGGTCAGCACAGCAGAAGCGCCCTTCAAAATTTGGAGCTCTAGGCTGTTGCCTACTCTGCCTATTGTGAAATCTGGTCCCGGGGGTGATTAAACCAATGAATCTTTTGAGTGCCAAGGAGGTATCAAACTCTCTCTGGTACTCAGAAGGTTCAAAGTTAAGGGCCAAATATGCAAGATAAATGTAGAGCAGTTCCAGTACAAAACAACTTCAACATAAGGAACAAATAAAAATGTGTACTACATTAGAGATCTCTCTAGCATACAAGCTTCCTTTAATACAGTCCAAAGAATCTACAGGAGTGTTGCTGATGGAGGTCCTCTTCTTGCTCACAGCCATGAAGGGTGATCCCTCTGGCAGGAGAGCTGCTGTATGTTCCATTGTTCTGAAGCATTACAATGAGATAAAGGGAAGATAATATATGAAGGAGCAGAGACACAGCAAGGAGATACATGAAAGTGAGGAAGCGAAAGCATTACAGACAGAAGTGCTGTGAAAGGGAAATTCAGAGGAATCAATTGGACAAGATTAAAAGGCCTTATCTCAGAAAGCAGTAGAATGCAGTAGTAAAGACAGACAGTGATAAAGAAGGATAAGTACCATGAGATAGCAACACATACTGTATATCCAAACACCGAACAGACAACACAATTACCAGGTTCCAGGAAATCTGCTTCCACTTACTTTGGTACTCAAGGTTAGACACTCTATCATACGGTACTTGTAGATACAGTACACCAAGTCCACAGCCTCATGTGGAAATTTAAAAAATTACTAATGAGTCCTAAAAGACCTTTACAGGGTTGCCACCTGTCCAGTTTGTCTAATGTTGGGCTTCCCTGTCCAGCTTTGTCAACACTATGCAAGTATCAGTAGTTCTGAAACCTGAACATATTAAATGTCAGTCTCTTGTACTCCCATTCGTTAGAGCACACATCTATCACCACAGAACTGAGTCTAATTGGCTGGTTGTACAGCTGTCTCCTGATTTAAATATGACTATTAATCCTTTGAATGCTAGAGACTTTACCAATGCATTACATGTTTAAAACAGGCCTGCAGGTAATACATTAAGTTTCCCATCAGGAATGTGACATATCGCTCTGCATTTAGCACAAAGCATCAAGTCTGTTTGGTTTGAACAAAATTAAAAAGTGGCAAACACCCTATATAATAATTTGATAAAATGTATGTAACGCCACAATCATGCACAGTAGAGACTGCCCATGACGAGGCTGATACAGAGTGGGGCGTTCCAAAGGAGCTTCCCGCTCTGTATCAGCCGTGGCGCGGGCAGTCTCTACTGAGCATAACTGCACTGCGTCCGGCTGGCACTGTATCAGCCACGGCGTGGGCAGACTCTGCTGTGCATGACTGCCCTGCGTCCGGCTGCCAGTGGCACTGCGGCCTGTGTAACGGGCTCTTCAACTAGTAATTCCATAAATGGCAATGTTTTGGATCAACCCCCATGGTTGTTTTTCAGGCAAAAATGCATGGAAAAAAACTCTTAAAGGGATAGTTTAAGTTTTCAAGTAAAATCGAGTATTCTCTATTCTTTTTTTTAACGATGTGTAGCAAGAAAACGTTATTAAATGCTGCCGTTTTTCATTTACAGTCTAATAAAGTTTCCCCCTCCTGCCCCTTCCGCTTACTTCCTCAGCCTCCCCTCAGATTCGGAATCCGGTCTTCGGACCGGACGTGCTGCATCGAGGGACAATCTTTCTGCTTTCAGTATAAGGGAAAGCCTGCCCCACTGATGAAGGAGGGCAGGTTTTTCCTTATGCTGGAAGAAGATTGTCACTTGTCGCATTCTGTCCAGTCTGGCTTGCTGAGGCTGCGGAAGTAAGTGGAAGGGGCAGGAGGGGGAAACTTTATTAGACTGTAAATGAAAAACGGCAGCGTTTAATAACGTTTTCTTGCTACACATCGTTATAAAAAAGAATAGAGAATACTCGGTTTTTCTTGAAAAATTAAACATTACTATCCCTTTAACCTTATATTAGAGAAAATACTGTAGTCATTTGTCAATAGTTGCAATAAAGTGCAGTATATCTGATACACAGCACTTCATGTAACTTGATGAATTCTGGACAAAAAGAAAGGTTATGGGAAGTGAGATGAAATTTAAGAAGAAGTTGTGAGAGCAAAAGGGAGTATTAGATAAATGGAAAGGGCGAAAAGAGGTTGAGCGTATAATAGGAAGGAGATTGGCATAAATGCAGAGAAATACATTTAGTAGTGGATGCACTAAATGACACCTTCATATGAATCATTGAAAGAGAACTGACATCTCCTAACAATAAATCCTCTCCTCCACTTACCTTAATATGGTCAGGAAATCCTAATGACCCCCATGAATTTTGTTCTGGCTCCTCGATGCAAGAGGTAACATCTTCAGTCAGACCTGGGAGGAGGCACTAAGGTGTGATAACAAGGTGATCACTTCTCCAGTGTTGTAAAGTCTCCAAGTCCTATGTTATTCTATGGAGCCTATGTACTAACATCACTCAGGCTGCATTGGCTCCATAAAACAACATAGGACTTGGAGAGTTTACCATACTGTAGAAGTGATCTCTTCATCAGCCCTTTATCACACCTTTATCTCCCCTTCTGGCTATCATGTCCATGTAGATGAACATGAGAATTGGTTATAGAACCACAGGACTTTGAATTGCTCACTGCACATGGTAATCCTAATCCTTTCAGGACCAGAAGCTTTTCAATGCTTGACATCACTCTATTCCTTAACTCCTTTATGACCAATGATGTGCCAGGACCGTCATCAGCGTCTGTGCCTTAAAGGGATAGTAATGTTGTAGTTCAAGAGTAAATGAATGATAAAGTTTCCCCCTCCCGTCCCTTTTATCTAGTGTAAGCCCCCTCTCCTCAGATGTGGAATCTGGTTCATAGACCAGACAGACAATAGCAAGGAACAATCTTCTTACTCTGAGAACAATGAAAACCCTGCCCCCCCCCTTTGACAGGTTTTTCAGATTCTTAATTGAAGATTGTCCCTCTCTGCAATTTACCTGGATACACCCTGCTGCTCTGAGCTGAGCAGTGTTATATCAGTAAAGGGGGCGGGAGGGGGATACTTTATCATTCAATTACTCTTGAACTACAACTCTGACAGTATTTAAATAACACTCTCTATGGCTCAAATACTATGAAGATTAATTGGAGCTGCTGTTTTTGTGAAACATTACTATCCCTTTAAGGACCTGTGACGGTCCTTGCACATCATGGAATTTTGTGATCACAGCACATCTGCATGCTGTGTTGTTATCACTGGGTTGGCTGGAACAAACAATAAAAATGCTTTGGTCCTCCAGCGCACCCCAACCCTGGACCCCGTGGTCCTTAAAGTGGAAATTTCACTCAAATTAAAGCACTCCTGAAATCATTATGCACATAGCGATACGCACATCCATACTAGTATTCTCCTGAATAAGTCTGGAGTTATTGAGAAATCCAACTTGATACGAGACTCACCAGCAGGCATCTTGCTGTAGTGCGCCTGCACCATCAGTTCCCTCCTGTACCTTAAAGTACAATGCAACTGCCCCTCACTAATCCTGAAGGAGACCGGGACGGCACCCACAATTTGCAATATGGAATTTTCAGGACACCCCTAACATGCAATGTGGAATTTTCAGGGCACCCCTAACTTGCAATCTGGAATTTTCAAGGTACCTATAACCTACAATGCGGAATTTTCAGGGCACCCCTAATATGCAATGTGGAATTTTCAGGGCACCCCTAACTTGCAATCTGGAATTTTCAGGGTACCTATAACCTACAATGCGGAATTTTCAGGGCACCCCTAATATGCAATGTGGAATTTTCAGGGCACCCCTAACATGCAATCTGGAATTTTCAGGATACCTATAACCTACAATGCGGAATTTTCAGGATACCTATAACCTGCAGTGTGGAATTTTCAGGGCACCCCTAATATGCAATGTGGAATTTTCAGGGCACCCCTAACGTGCAATCTGGAATTTTCAGGGTACCTATAACCTACAATGCGGAATTTTCAGGGCACCCCTAATATGCAATGTGGAATTTTCAGGGCACCCCTAACTTGCAATCTGGAATTTTCAGGGTACCTATAACCTGCAATGCGGAATTTTCAGGGCACCCCTAATATGCAATGTGGAATTTTCAGGGCACCCCTAACGTGCAATCTGGAATTTTCAGGGTACCTATAACCTGCAGTGTGAAATTTTCAGGGCACCCCTAACGTGCAATCTGGAATTTTCAGGGTACCTATAACCTGCAGTGTGAAATTTTCAGGGCATTCCTAATTTGCAATGTGGAATTTTCAGGGCAACCCTCACATGCAATCTAGAATTTTCAGGACACCCCCCTAACATACAATATGCCATTTTCAAGGTACCCTTCACATGCAATGTGGACTTTTGAGGGCACCCCTGGCATTTTATAAATAATTTCACAAGGGTTAAATGAAAGGTTCAATATATAAATATTTGTTTATTCTTAGTTCCCATAATCATAATGACAACAAAAAGAATATTATGAATAATAATTTCCATAAATGTTCTTTTTGAAATTAATTTAACATTTTGACAAAGTCTTCGTAGAAAAAGTGGGGCACCCTGAGCTGGTGTCCACGGCACAGCAAAAGGTCACAGCTCTCTGGCTGAGAACACTGTGCTAGCAATTGTCATGTCCGCCTCCATATTTGTGACATCCAAGACTGACTGAAGATGATATCTCTTGAACAAAGGCACAAAGGCAACATTGACAGAGAAAGTTAGGGTCAACCCTTTAACATCCAGTGATGTGCCAGAATTGTCACAGATTTCGGTCCTTTAAGGGCCAGTGACGGTCCTGGCACGTCATGGGTTAAATAAACACGGCGCTCCTGAACTCATGCCATGATCATGCACTGAGGGTTGAAACTGACTGCTCCAAGATCAGAGCAGTTAGTTTCAGCCTTTCTCCTGGTGAACTGGCACAAGTGATCGCTGACATGTGCTGGTTCAGCAAATTAAATTAATCGGGTCCTTTCCTACCAGATCAAAAAAAAGGGATTAATGTATTAGCAGATCTCTTTATTTTTTGCAAAATGTCTGTTTTAAAGATGAAATTAAGGACATGTTTAACTTGTTTCTTTTAAAATATTAATTTCAAAGACAAAAGTAAAGACTTTTTAATGTCAGAATTTCTAAAGGCAATATTCATCAAGCTCGCCTTACTGTCATTTTTAATTGTTTATGACTCATTTTCAAAGTGAAAAATTTACATCTGAAAATACTGTCTTTCTTTTACCACCAACTCAGGATCTAGCAATTGTTTCATTATGACAATTTTTTTGAACATCGTGTCCTTAGACCTTTATTAACAAAAGAAATGAAGAGCATTTCTGAAGCAAATAAAGCGCACCAGAGGGGACAAATAAAACTTCAGGTTGACTTAAAGGGATAGTAATGTTTCATAATAAAAGCAGCTCTAATTAATCATCATAGTATTTGGACTTTGGAGAGTGTTATTTCAATTATGTCAGAGTTGTAGTTCAAGAGTAATTCAATGACAAAGTATCCCCCTCCCGCCCCTTTTACTGATGTAACACTGTTCAGCCAGAGCAGAAGGGAGGTGCCCAGGTAGATTGCAGAGAGGGACAATCTTCAATTAAGATAAGGGAAAAACCTGAAAAACTTTTCAAGGGGGGCAGGGCTTTCATTGTTCTCATAGGAAGAAGATTGTCCCCTGCTGTTATCTGTCTGGTGTATGGACTGCATTCCACATCTGAGAAGATATGGCTTATACTAGGTAAAAGGGGCGGGAGGGGAAACTTTGCTTGTGAATATCTCTCAAACCATAAAGGTTTGAGAGATAAGACTTATATCGTTCTTCATGTTTTTTTAATGGCTACAAAATAAAATAAAGATAAAATGAAGTATTACTATCCCTTTAAATGAGGGTTTAACCCCTTGAATGCAAGGGGTTAAAATCTCTGTTTAAATCAATGACAAGTTCAGGGAATTTTTATTTCTCCCCTACCCACAACTGGTTTGCTCCAGAATGGCTCCTCATTTCTTTTCTGAATAAGGGCCTAAACATTGTGGCATGAATAACAGCGCTATAAGAAAAGAAAGACTGATGTGTATGTGAGCTAGGCAGGAAACATACAAATGACATCAGGAGGAAGTAAGATCGTATGATCTTCACATAAAGACACCACAAGTGTATGAATGGACAAGCATGAGATGAGTGTTCTGGAGAATGAGGTACTTTACCACAAGCGAGGAAGAGAAACCAAAAGGCACCTCACTTGACTGTGCAGGGACCTAATTTGGGTAAATAAATGTTTCACAGGAAATAGAATCCATATAATATAATCTATAATATAAATCATGGGTGGCCAAGTTTGGTCCTCAAGCGTTACCTGCTGGCCAGGATTTTTGAGAACAGGTGAGCATGTCAAAATTAATGAGTATTTGATTAACTCCCTTGTGCTTAATCAGGGATGTCCATAAATGCAAGGGTTGAGGACCGAACTTGACCGACACATATATATGAAGGTGGGGGTTGAGGTATCAGGCTGCATGTGATGGCAATAAGAGTGGCATGTAAGAAACTGGAGCATTCAATATTTTTTTAAAAAGACATTGATTTATGCATTGCTTGCGATTGCTCATGGTTTGCTGCAGGAAACATACTAATGCCTTGGTGGTGAAGAGCACATGCTCCTAATCTAACAGCAAAGTTAGTGAATGTAGCTAAATTAATGGCAAAGTTAGTGAATGTGCCTAAATTAATGACAAAGTTAGCCAGATCTATGAAAACGTGTGGGAATTTTAACCACTCCCACCAGTGGCATAACAATAGGGGTCGCCCACAACAAGGGGTCGCGTCCACGACAAGCTGAGATCTGTGCCTTCTTCGGCACAGACCTCTATCAGCAGCTCTCTTTCTGTCATGGGACTATAGTAATGCAAAGTGCTGGGAGATGACATCTTCTCCAGTGCTCTGCATTACTGGAGAGAGGACAGCACAGGAGCTGCTGATAGAGGTCTGTGCAGAAGGTGACACAGACCTCTCATGTCATGCCTCTGGACCACCAGGGATGAGGCCTCCCTCCTGAACCAGCTAAGGTAGAAGGTGGAATGGGGGCCAGTGTGGAGGTGGTCACTGGGGGCATTGTGGAGGTGGTCAATGACGGCATTGTGGAGGTGGTCACTAGGGGCATTGTGGAGGCATTGTGGGGGCATTGTGGAGGTGGACAATGGAAGCAATGTGGAGATGGACAGTGTTGAGGTGGTCAATGTGGTCGGGGGCCCCATGGCAGTTTTTGCCTCTGACTACCACTTTTGAAATGCAGTCACAAAAAAAAAGTGCAAATGTTTGCTAATTCTGAAGAAACATGCACAATTCAGTAATATTTTGGTACTAATCATTTTAACATCAAAAGTACACTGTAAATAGAGACTGCGAAAGTTTCTTGCATTCCGCCCTTAGAACCCAAAAAATGAGGGGAAGAGACATTGTGCGAAATGCACAAATATGACTCTGCTCTAAATCAGATTTGGAATCTATTTTCTAGCCCTATGAATGCTTAACGCCAATTTAATAAGCTACCTATACCTACAATTCTTTCCTTAAAGCCACTGGCACTATGGAAAGAGTCGTGTGGGAATGTACGAGTATGATGTGGCATTCTTTTGATAAAGGGAGAGTTAAACATAATATGAAAAAAATATATCTTACAGGGTTTATTTTGCTGGGTACAACAAAGGTACTTCCACTGGTCAGAGATGTTGTAGTCAAAAGTTATTGCAGCTTAAACATGCATGTTTTAGGTACAGGATTTCCATGATCTGAAATGTTATGGGGTACTTTTACTACACCAGTCTTTCGATATTTCTAGACCATTCACCATAAATCTTCACAGGATACTGTGACTATTCATACTGTACTTGTACTGGAGTTAGAGACTAAGGCCGGCTTTTTGGGATTCATGCATTTACCCTTTTGTCCTTTGACTGGAGACCCATTTAAGGAATCATCCGGTCTATGGAGACCAGAAATGCTACTTCAGATACTACCTGACTGGTATTCCTTGGAGAACTAAAAGTCTTTCGGACAACATTAGCAGGAATCAGAGGAATGGCAACTGGTACACGAGTCCAGGAGAAACAAGTAGTTACCACAAAGACTTAATTTGAACAGTACCATCTGATAGACCAAGTGCTGATACCCAGAGGCAGGTTTCTATGGAGTATATGAATGGGATACTTATGTTTGTTTTATACATGTGTTCTCTTAATATTGAGCTCTCCCTCCCTCTCACTCCCTTTCTTCTTTTGTATATGCAGGGATTTTTGTAATATTTATTTCCCTGCCTTTCCAGGGAAAACAAGCTGAGATCCAATCAGGATACAAAACTATCTAAATCAATAAAAAGGATCTCTCTGTGATCCAGTGTTCTTCCTGTCCTCCGGCCTTCTGAAATGCAGCTGACCTTCATTCAATTCAGAGCAGCCAATGTCCATGCAGACAGTGTTTCTCCATCATAAACAAAGCCAAGAAGATAGTTTTGTTCATCTTCTGACTCTGAAGAGAAAGGTTTCCTTGGTCCAGAGAGGTCACCCTCTTTAGAACAAGAGGATGATGAAAGAGAAGATTAATATATCTTTTCAGTGGAAGAAGTAGACAAACTAGTAGCATCAGTGGCATCTGTCATGAACTTAGAAGATGCACAGGAAGAGTAGAAGAAGGATCCATTATTTAGTGGATACAATGAAAAGACTAATACCTTCCCTGTGCATAAGAAAATTACTAAGGAGATCCAAAAGTAATGAAAGATTCCCGTGAAAAGGCTGGCTCTGTCGAGAAGAACCAGAATGTTCTGCCCCTTTGACTCCAAGGATACAAAAGCCTAGGAGTCTGAAAAGATAGATACGGCAGTATTCCACGAGATGATGGGTTAGACTTCACAGGTCCTATGGAAAGAAAGGTGGAAGGGACTATGAAGAGTCTTTGAAACTCTTCAGCAGCTAGTTTCAGACCACACAGCATTAGCAAAAGCAAGCATAGTACAGTCTTGCTTAAAAGGGGTATTGAAGCAAGAGTGAATAACATATTTTTAACACTGTATAAATCATTACTAAGACCTCACCTCAAATATGCCATGTAGTTTTGAGCACCATTTCTGAGAAATTATATTCTAGTGCAGGAAAGAGCACAGAGAAAAGCAACACAATTAATTAAGGGTATGGAGGAATTGTATAAAGCATCAAGAACATCTAGCCAAACTTGGTTTATTTACTCTATAGAAAAGATGCCTAAGAAGGGTCCTTGTTATAGTGTATAAGTAAATGTGCGTTCAATAAAAGGATCTCTCTGTCAGCTTTTCATTCCAAGGCCTGATCACATAACTAGGGGTTAAACTTTATGATTAGAGGAAAGGAGGTTTCAACATCAGCAGAGGATGGGGTTATTTACAGTAGGTCTGTGTCACAGAGTGACTAGGAATACCACACTGACAAGTACAACTGAACTTAAAGTAAAACTTTATTAAGTAATGAAAAGGCAGGGTGCAAGGCAACAGGCAAATAAATGACACAGTAGTATGATAATGAAACAAGTGGCAATTGATATTGGCACACCTTCACGAGCCCAGAGAGGAACAGTGTAGGCACTTTCCTCACCTTCACAGGACAGGTGGATAACAGCGGAATGGCCCTTGACTACACAGTAGGTGGGTATAGTGCAGAGCACTCAGTACCCTGATAAGATGGCACACCTTCACGAGACCAGAGAGGAACAGTGTAGGCACTTTTCTCACCCTTCACAGGACAGGTGGATAACAGCGGAATGGCCCTTGACTACACAGTAAGTGTGAGGCAGTGCAAAGCACTCCCCAGCACTGAGTCAGCAATAAATGGACCAGACCAGTATCCCCACAGGGGATACACAATAATGTAGCCGATAGAGATAGGCTAGGCAACACGGACTGGCACGGCCACGGAAGGTCAGACACACGGAGTGACTGACAAGCGCAGCTTCAACGGAAGCAAGCGCAAGCAGGAGGCACAGGCAGAACAACAACCGACTCATACAACGGGAAGGTAACGGAGCGCAACGTAAACGTAAACCAGGAGACAGCCAAGGGTCACACCGGATCTGGTATTCAGACGTCGTCAATGGTCGTAACCGTAACAGGTAGTCGGTGAAGCCAGAGGTCAGAACCGGAATAGGTAGTCAGACGAGCCAGGAGCCAGAACCAGAACTGGTATTCAGATGAGCCACGAGTCAGAACCGGAACGGAAGTCAGACGAGCCAGGAGTCAGAACTGGAACAGGTAGTCAGACGAGCCAGGAGTCAGAACCGGAACGGGTAGTCAGACGAGCCAGAAGTCAGAATCAGAACGGGTATTCAGATGAGCCAGGAGTCAGAACCGGAACGGAAGTCAGACGAGCCAGGAGTCAGAACTGGAACAGGTAGTCAGACGAGCCAGGAGTCAGAACCGGAACGGGTAGTCAGATGAGCCAGGTAATACACAGGAACGGTAGGCACCACACAGAACTAAGCTCAGGTACACCACGAAAGGGCACTGGAAGTGACACAGGCTGAGGTTTAAAAACCCTGATGGGTAGGTGGAGCAATGACCTCATCAGCTTGGTGCCCTATAAGAATAGCGACTCCACAAGAGCGACATTTAGATAGTAAACAATGTCGCTCCAGGGCAATGACAGTCACAGGCAATCACGGGCACCGTGATAGTCTGTTATATTGTGGAATTTTTTTGCCCAAGGATGTGGTAATGGCAGATACTTTGGATAGTTTTAAGAGAAGACTAGACATTTCTAGCAGATGGGAAAATACAGGGTTATACTTTGTATTAATATGTAAAATAGGAGGTCCTGGTAAACAGACTAATACCCATTTTGGAGTTGGGAAGGATTATATAAATCTCATATTCTGCCATACTGTGGCACAGGTTGAACTTGATGGACCAGTGTATTTATTTAAACCTAATTTACTATGTAATTATGTTATCATGGAAAATTCTGTAGCCAGATCCTTATACCTCTGGATGTTCCACATCTAGGATGATCTCAGATTTCAGACTGCCAGGGACCAGATCCTAATAAACCTAACCTCTCATAAAATGGCAATTGAATTCCTTTGAGATGCAAAAAATCTCTTCTACTCAGAAAGCACTTTCCCGGGTTTCACAAGAATTCCTTTCCAAGCTTCAGACATCAAGGAAAGGAATATGGAAAATCGTCCACAGAAAGATCTCCCAAGGACAAATTAGGAATACACTTTTTTCGGCCCCCTGGGCTCCAATTCTTCCCTCTTATGATGGAAGACTTTCAAAGGACTCTGTCCCAGATGGGGGCAAACTTTCAGCCTTAATTCAAGCTTGGAAAGCCTCTGCCTTAGATCACTGGGTACTCAAGATCATCAGGAACGATTACAAGATAGAATTCCTTCAGTCTTAACCCCACAGCTCTTTTCCAACTCAGTCAGAAGAAGCATCCTAGATTCCATCTCAATTTTCCTCATGCAGAATGTTCTGCTTCCAGTCCCTCCTCAGCAAATAAGAATTGGCACATATTCAATACTATTCCCAGTTCACAATAGCTCAGGGGGCTTCAAACACATCAAAGCCCTCCAGTTCCTGAATAAATTCATCCAGAACATACATTTCAGGATAGAATCTGTAAAGTCTACAGAGGATGTTTTGCCCCCAAGGGAGTATAACAGACCTCCAAAATGTTTTTCTTCATATTCATATCTATTCTGCTCATCAGAGATACCTTCAGGTGCCTATTCCAGATCTAGAACAAATTCACCACTTCAAATTTACAGCCCAATCTTTCTTTGGAAGTCAACATTCATGGAAAGTCCATTATTTGCATATCTTTATCCAGAGAACCTGATCAGAAGGAGAAGCCTCCAAACCCTCCAGTTGTCTAGAGTTATTGGCAATGTAGAAGACCTTGGAATCCTGTAGATATCTGCTGAAGGTTTGTACTTAACAGATCGGAATTGGTATCATGTTAGCTGTAGAAATACAGGAGGCAAATATAGTTAAGTTGATACCATTATTGGCTAACTAAGAAGATTTAGGATGCAAGCTTTCAAGACCTCTTAGGTGACTTCCTCAGGCATGTTAACATGCCTGAGGAAGAGACTTAAGAAGTTTTGAAAGGTATCAACTTGACTATATTTACCTCCAAGATTTGTACTCGGCAGAGATGAATTTCTTCTCGGCCATTTGCATGCAAAGAAGCTGAATATACAAGCAGATTACTTGCGTAGGTACCAAATCATTTAAGGCAGTGGTTCTCAACTCCGGTCCTCGGGACCACTAACAGGCCAGGATTTGATGATTTCCTTGTTAGAGCACAGGTGAGTTAATCAATGTGAATGAGCCTCTGATCACCACACCTGTGCTCTAGCAGAGACATCCCTAAGTCTTGGCCTGTTAGTGGGTCCTAAGGACCGGAGTTGAGAACCACTGATTTAAGGTGAATGGTCCCTGAACTATAGTGTCCTTTTGCAAGAGTGAGTAATAAATCCAAGCATCACAACTGCTTGTTTAAAATGTTGCAGGTGTTAAAATGGAGATTTAAAATGTTATTATTTAAAATATCACCTTATTAAAATAGATTCTAAAATTATGCAGCTGAGCAGTAGTTAGGTTAGGGTAGTTAGGTTAATTTAGGGGCACAGTTGTTAAGGTTTAGAGGTGGTTTTAGTTTGGCTTAATATTTTTAAGGGTAGTTAGGTTAGAGTATGTAGGTTAGGGTTAACATTGTTTAGGATACTTAGGTTAGGGTACTTTGGGTATATACGTTAGGATATGTCTACATTTTAAACGGCAACATTTTAAAGAGATAGTGACCAGATAAAGTAATATTTGATTATTCATTAAACTTCTATATAATATATGTACAGTTTTAAAAGTCCATATTGTTGCGTTCTCCATGTATTTTTAGTTGAAAGTTTCCCCCTCTTGCCCCTTTTCTGTACGTCACTCATAGACTCCTCAGATCTTGTTACGGTTTGCAAAACAAGACAAGGAGTCAGACAGTATAGTTAAAATCACCTTTATTAGAATAATAAATAGTAGGCAAATACTATAAACTGAGGGAGAGGCTAGAGACTCTATCAGACATAGGAGCCTGCCGACGGGTCAACCACAACTGCTGGATACTAGGCCGAAGCCAACCGGTAGTCTCAGGGTAATAGGTGAAACACAACACAGAACATACAGTCTCCCGTAACATAGCACCAAGGGAGACTACTGACTCACGCCTGCAGTCAGTAAGGTCGGAGTCTGCCAGAGCCCCAGGTCTGCACCAGGATGGATGTCTATGGAGAACTGAGCCACATAGCGTAGTGAACAGACACAGCCACAGGACAGCACCAGCTAGCATAGTCAGACAAGCCAGGTTCATACACGGAGCGGGTAGTCAGCCAGAGGCACAGGTCTGCACCAGATAGGATGTCCACTAGGAGTGGGTAACGCTGGGAGGATACTTGGACACAGCCCCAGGTCACCACCAGAATGGATAGTCAGACAAGTCAGGTTCATACACTGAGCGGGTAGTCAGCCAGAGCCACAGGTCTGCACCAGATAGGATGTCCACTAGGTGTAGGTAATGCTGGGAGGATACTTGGACAGAGCCCCAAGTCAGCACCAGAATGGATAGTCAGACAAGCCAGGGTCATACACAGAGCAGGTAGTCAGCCAGAGCCACAGGTCTGCACCAGATTGGATGTCTAAGACAAATGGAGCACACAGAGAGAATGGTCAGACAGAGCCACAGGTCACACCAGAATGGATAGTCAGACAAGCAGGGCCATACACAGGATACAGGAACAACTGGAACTAGAACTGCACTGAACAACAACATAAGGGTAACTGATACACAGGCCCATAGTGGTTTATAAAGGAGTAGGAGAAGGCGGGACCAATTAGGTCCCCCAGGCTGGGCCTATAACAGGTGTCCCAGCAAGTGCCTGATTCATGATGCCAATAACAAGGAATCAGGTGCCACCAGGACGCAAGCAAAGAGGAACACGGCTAGTGATGCCGGAGCATCAGTCCAGAGCCCTGCTCCCGGCCAAATGACGCAGGCCGAGGTAAGGCACTGTGACAGATCTGAAAGATGGCCCGGACGAATCACAACAAGGGACAATATGTGTCAACATAAGGGAACATCATCAAAGGGAACAGGGTTTTCCTTATACAAACACAGACAATATTGTCCCTCATTACGCTCTGTCCGGCTCAAGGGGAAATTCATAGAGGCCATTAGGATTTTCTCCTCACAGTACGTTAAGAATGGAAGGGTTATTATTAGGCTGTGTTAGTTATATATTGCTGTAGGATTATGCACATAGGTGTTTCTACATGAGCACAGGTGCGCCTGCATGATTTTTAACCCTTTGAGTGTCAGAGAGGTATACAACGCATTGCATCTCATACCTCTCTGGAACTCAAAGTTTTAAGAGAATCTATAGATGCAGCAAATGGGCTGAGCAGTGAGATTTGTACTTTCTACCTAAAGTATGAAAGTTGTGATAACCATAGGCTCAGTTCTTCTCAGTCATAAAGAGGTTAAATATCAGATCAAGTTCAGTGGGGACAGAAAATCAAGAGGGAGGTTGGGAGGAAGCTGAGGTTTGACTGACATGTGGAAACATTCTAGGTAATCGCCGCTCCGCCATGTACCATAAGCAATAATGACAGTTTCCATAGAAACATAGAAATATAGAATTTGACAGCAAATAAGAAACAGTTGGTGCATCCATTCTTCCAAAATAGTTTTCAGAATAGATTTTTGTGCATTCTAGGCAATTTTTATTTTTTACTGTATTTTTTACAGTGTTAGCCTCTACCACCTCCGCTCGGAGGCTGTTCCACTAATCTATCTCTCTTTCCGTAAAACAGTATTTACAAATATTAATTCTGATCCTTGTAACTTTAGGTCATCTTGTTTTAGTAGTCCACTTTTCCTGAAAAATGTTTTGCTCCATAGCTTTATTAGAACCTTTAATATATTTAAATGTTTCCATAATAACCCCCGCCACCTTTCCCTCCTTGCTTCCAAGCTATACATATCATGGTTTTTGAGGCTATCCTGGTAAATTTTGTCACAAATTCCTTGAATTATTTTAGTGTCTCTGCCCAAAGTTTATTAATGTCCTTCTTGGGATGTGGTCTCCAGACCTGTACACAATACTCCAGTTGAGGCTTCAACAGTGATCTATAAATTAACATTAATAACTCTCTGCTCCTGCTAATAGTACCTCTTTCTGAGCAGCTCAGTTTCTGTTTAGCTTTTTGCACTGCTTTACTGCACTGCTTGCCTACCTTCAAGTCATCTGAAATAATAGCTCCCAAGTCTGCTGTTGTTAGAAATTACCATTGAACCTGCATTCCATCTCTGGATTAGTGTACCCAAAATACATTATGTTACACTTTGCAACATTAAATTGTAGATATAACACTCTTATTAAGTCCTCCAGTTTTCGTAAATCACTATGCACAAGTATTATTCTGCCTGGAGTGTCAACCCAGTTACAGATCTTTGTGTCATTGGCAAATAGGCACACATTACCTTGATTATCTTTAGAAACAACATAAATGAATATATTAAAGAGACAAAGACCTCTAATGCACCTCAATAGTAACATATCCTTCATTGACCATGACATTCTTTAGACAATTTTTTATCCAGTAAACTATCATTGAGTTCATATCTAAACTATGCATCTTATGAATCATCTCACTATATGGATCAGTGTCTAAAGCATTATTAAAATATAAGTAAGCAACATCTATTGCTCTATCCTTGTCTATCACCTGAGTTATATAGTCAAAACGTTCAATTAGATTTGTTTGGCAAGATCTTATTGTTGTAAAAGCCATACTGCCATTGTCAGAGCCTGAGGGTAGGTGTCTGCTGGGGCCCAAGTGCAGGGAAGAAAAAACCTGAGTAAGTATAGGTAGGCAGGTATCTAGCTGCAGAGATGCGGCCGAAGGAGATAGAGAGAACCTGCGGATAGCGTAGAGGGGGTCACGAAGGCCAAAGGTCTGGAGTGGAGAGGTCAGTGTATTCAAGGTCACGGGTACAATGGTCAGGATTGGAGAGGTTAGAATGGTCAAGGTAATTTTAATGCCAGAGGTCAGTGTTGGAGAGATCAGCATCGTAGGGGTCACAGAAGCCAAGGTCCAGGCGTTGAGAGGTCAGAAGCATCAAGTACAGGCCAATTTCAATATATATAATAGCAAGTAGCAAGGTTAAAGGGCTAATACATACAAGCCCTGAGCAGAAGTACACCTGAGGTTTCAATAGAGGTGCTGCATGACAAGTACCTTCCTTGGTTGGCCAGTCCCAGCAGCCCCCACCCTCTCTGCATATCATATGAGCATAAGAGCAGTCATGCCTCCTCCCGGCCTGCAATGTGGATGCAAGCGCCGGAGCAGCTGATCCACTTGTGGGACACAGTGAACCCCAAGCAACAGGTCTGGGGAGGAGAACTGCCACAGACCAGCCACAAGAACGGGCGCTCCGAACAGAGGCCCCAGACCCGGTCCCAGTGAGGTACGAGCCTGACAGCACCCCCCTCAAGGCACACATTCTGAGGGAGAGAAAGACCAGAATGCAGCGGGTGAAGGTGGTTGTAACGGTTTGTTTGACTCACAGACACAGAGTTAGGATAAAAACACAGTTTTATTAAATACAATACTACATAAAGAACCCTCACAGGCCCTGTAATATATTTCATATAGTACAGACACACGACAGGTTACTTTAGGCCCACACAGGTCCAGCACAAGTATAGGAGACAAACAGTTTATGCTGACACGGGTCAGGCAGATGATAAGGTTTCCAGGTTACAGCAATGCAGGAGTTAACGTTCATGAAGAAAGGAAAACAGTCCCATATGTGTTGGCAACAAGCTGCTTCTTGAACATGCCAAAGACTGAGTTCACAGCGAGTACCAGTCCACTGAAGTAAACAGGAGCGCTACCGGTGCTGACACGGAGGCAACACTTGCAACCGGTTATGACAGAGTGGAGCGTAACCAATGGCAATGTACCGGTGCAATCACGGAGGCAACACTTGCAACCGGTCTTGGCAGAGTGGAGCGTAACCAATGGCAATGTACCGGTGCTATCACGGAGGCAACACTTGCAACCGATTTTGACAGAGTGGAGCGAACCAATGGCAGTGTACCGATGCAATCACGGAGGCAACACTTGCAACCAGTTTTTACAGAGTGGAGCGTAACCAATGGCAATGTACCGGTGCTATCAAGGAGGCAACACTTGCAACCGGTTTAGACAGAGTGGAGCGAACCAATGGCAGTGTACCAGTGCTATCACGGAGGCAACACTTGCAACCGGTTGTGACGGAGTGGAGCGAACTAATGGCAGTATACCGGTGCAATCACGGAGGCAACACTTGCAACCGGTTTTGACAGAGTGGAGCGTAACCAATGGCAATGTACTGGTGCTATCATGGCGGCAACACTTGTAACCGGTTTTGACAGAGTGGAGTGTAACCAATGGCAATGTACCGGTGCTATCACTGAGGCAACACTTGCAACCGGTTATGCGGAATGGAGGACTATGCTAGAGGTGCTCTGTAGAGCCAAGTGGGAATACTAGGCAAGCCTGCATGGGCAGAGGTGCCAAACAAGGTAAGGCACCGGAAGTCAGAATGTCGCTGAGGCGACCAGGACCACAATGGGAGACTGCCGAGTCAGAATCCAGGAGCAGGTACATCAGCCAGGCTGGGTCAGGATACAGGAGCAGGAACGTCCGCCAATCTGGGTCGGTACCCGGTAGCAGGAACGTCAGCCAGGCCGGGTCGATACACAGGAACGATCACTGGAGAGTAGTCAGGCAGTCCGGGTCGGTACACAGGAGCAGGAACAGGAGAGTAGTCAGGCAAGCCAAGTCGGTACACTGGAAACTTCAATAACAAATGTAGAACTGGCACAGGAACACCACGAAAGAGCAGTGAGAGGGTGCAGGAGCCCAGTATATAAAGGCTATACTGGGCGGGCTAAACACAGGGCAACCAATGAGGACCTCACATTGGATAACTGACAGAAAAACTATAAACAAAGAATCACGGGCACCGTGATAGTGGTGGAATGCCCAGACCCTGGCAGGAGCAAAAACACTAGTAGAAGGCTCCCAGGATAGCTGTTCTGGGCAGTAGCCCTTCCAGTGGATAAGATACTCCAGGCAGCCCCTGCGGATGCGAGAGTCTACAATCTGTACGTCGTCCTCCTCTCGTCCATTCCCCAGCAGAGGACCTGGTGTATCTGGTTGCCTGCCGGAGTATGGATCAGCAACCCAGGGTTTCGGTAGGGACACGTGAAACACTGGATGGACACGCATCGTGTGAGACAAATGTAGATTTACTGTCAATGGGTTGACAATCCTCAGAATTTCAAAGGGACCCACAATCCTGGGACCCAGTTTCTTGGTTGGACAGGAAAGACATAGATGTAAGGTGGAAAGCCAAACCTTGTCCCCAACAGCATACTGTGGAGCAGAGGAACAGTGTTGATCGGCATAGTACTTGTACAGTCTTTGTGCCATGAGCAAGGATCGACAGATGTATGAGTTGGTGCAGATCATAGTCCAGAGCCAGAGAGACATTTCTGGGACTGAACAAGGTACGGGAGAACCTGGAAGTGTGACAGGGTGTAATCCACAATTAGTGGAGTGGTGATAGTGGAGAGGTGAACCTGATTATTGTAGGCAAATTCTGCCAAAGGGAGGAGCTGTACCCAGTCATCTTGGAGTTAAGTGGTGAAACAATGGAGATACTGTCCCGGGACTTGGTTTGTGTATTCTGTTTGTCCCTTCTTCGGTGGGTGATAGGAAATAGACAGAGATCTTTGTACCTGGAGAACTTGGCAGAAGACAGACCAGAAATGTGATGTGAACTGCATTCCCCGGTCAGAAACAATGTTCTCTGAGAGTCCATGGAAACGAAAGATCTCTCTGGTGAAGAGCCTGGTCATTTGTGGAGCGGTAGGGAGAAAGTGGGCCATCTTGTTGAATCTATCCACCATAACAAAGATACAGGTGTGTCCTGAAACAGCTGGAAGATCAGTGATAAAGTTAATTGAGATGTCTGGTTAAGGACGTGTAGGAATAGGTAATGGCTGTAGTAGACCTGCTGATTTTATGTGTGGATCCTTAGAGTAGTTGCAGGTGGGACAAGAAACGAGGTACCGTTGGACGTCATTTCAAAGGTCGGGCCACCAGAAGGCCTGTAGAATGACTCTGTTTTTCACTGACTGCCATGACCTGCCATGGGAGTGTCATGAAGAAGCTGGAGTACTTTGGATTGAATCGGAGTAGGAACATAAATGCGGCTCTTATGGATAAGAACCCCGTTGTTTAGAATAAGAGAATTGCATACATTGAGTATGGCTCATCAGTGTGTTCACGGATACAGTCCCAGAGAAATTAAGTCACACCCACAAAATGATCTTGTTGTAGGATAATTTCCGTTTGGTTAGGAGGATCTCGCTCTGTACTCTTTGTACAAGAGAGGGCATCTGCCTTGCCATTTTTGGAAACTGGTCTGTGGGTTATGTGGAGATGAAACCGGCTGAAGGATGGGTAGAACGCAGGTGCTCCAAGTTCCTGTGGTCAGTGTAAATTATCACAGGATGGTGTGCTCCCTCCAGTAGATGCCTCCATTCCTCCAATGCCAACTTAATGGTGAGGAGCTCTCTATCACCCACATCACAAATCCTTTCCGACTCCATCAGACAACGGGAGAAGAAGGCCACTGGATGTAGTTGTTCCTTCTTGGGATCCCTCTAAGATAGGACTGCTCCTACAGTGATCTGGGAAGTGTCCACCTCTACGATGAAAGGTTGCTGTGAATCAGGAAGAACCAGTATGGGAGCAGTTGTGAAGCACCTCTTGAGGGTCATAAAGGCATCCTGTGCCTGGTCAGACCAGCAGAAGCAGGTCAGTTTCTTAGTTAAGGCAGTGATAAGGAGTATAAAGCGTGAGAAATTGCGTATGAACCTCCTGTAAAAATTGGCAAAGCCCGCAAAGCGTTGTACACTTCTTTTGTCTGCGGGAGGAGGCCATTCCAGTACAGGTAAAGGTTTTGTGTTCTTCGGTGGGCCCACTCTGCTGCCGAGATGGGCCCCCTAAATAGGCCAATCTGCATAGGTTCTTCAGTAGCTACTGACTTGACTGGCATAGGTAGTGGGGTAGGAGGAAGACGTCTTTGTGGCGGGCTATTAGCCACTATTGTGCAATCCAGGTCTTATAGGAGTCATCGTACAGAGACTCCATAGCATGACTGAAGATGGTCCAAGACTCCAGTAAGGGACTGTTGTTCTGGAAGAGATGGTGGGCTCAGGACTGGGGTTCTCCAGATTACAGGAATATAACCGTACAAATATGTATGAAGTCTGTGGAGTATGTACGAGGTTTCAGGGAAAACAGCACCTGGCATGCTGTGATAAGTGCCCTGTAGTGGGTTCTATCCCCTGCAAATGTCTCTGGTAGAGAGACCTGTGGTTGAGGGAGAGCCACAGCCCCCTCTTGGGGTAAATATGTTGTGGCAGATGAAGGACCAGGACCCTCTGCATAAACAGGCAGGGTTGTTAGAATCTTTTGGAGCTGATGCTGGAGGTTAACTTGTCCAGCTTATAGCTCCTTCACAGTCTGGGTCAGTAAAGAAATCTGCTCGGTCAAAGCCACCATGGCTTGTGCCATCCCTGCGGGCTCCATGTTGGCTTGTGTATGTTATGTCGGACCCTGAGAGTAGGTGGCTGCTAGGGCCCAAGTGCAGGGAAGAACAAACCTGAGTAAGTATAGATAAGTAGGTATCTAATTGCAGAGACATGGCCGAGGGATATAGAGAGAACCTGCATATAGCGTAAAGGGGGTCACGAAGGCCAAGGGTCTGGACTGGTGTATCCTTTTAAACGGTCGTAAGCAAAAGAGCGTGCAACCTTTTTACAGAGTAACCATGTAGCAGTAATAAAACTGCTGACATGAGAATCTTGCCCTGCATAAAAGAGCAAGGTTCTCATGTTGTCTTTTTAAAAGTCTCTAGCTTCAATCTACTGCACTGCCTGTAGCATCTAAGCAGCATGCAAGTGCAGCATATAACATATAAAGAACAGCATATTACACTACAACTCCCATCAATCTTACCTTGTCTGGTGGTTCAATCACACCTCACAACTGCCCTAAACATTGCTTTGGTTGAGTGCCAGGTGACAGAATGGAGCTGAGTGGGGAGAGAGCCGGGGCAGCGCTCATTCACGGCTCCTCTAACACTCAATCAGTGCACAAAAAGCACAAGTGAACAACCAAAAGATTATTTTTAATAGATCCCCGCTCAGCTCCGATGTGTCACCTGGCACTCAACCAAAGCAATGTCCAGGGCAGTTGTGAAGTGCGATTGAACCACCTGACAAGGTAAGGATGCCGGGCGAGATTCTCATGTCGCCATTTTTATTACAGCGACATGGTTACTCTATCAATTGGTTGCATACTGTCTTGCGTGCAACCTTTTAAAAGTAAACCCTGGAGTGGAAAGGTCAGTGTATTCGAGGTCATGGGTGCAATGGTCAGAACTGGAGCGTTCAGAATGGTCCAGGTCACTTTAATGCCAGAGGTCAGTGTTGGAGAGATCAGTGTATTAGCGGTCACAGAAGCCAAGGTCCAGGAGCTGAGAGGTCAGAAGGGTCAAGTACAGGCCAATATCAATATATATAATAGCAAGTAGCAAGGTTAAAGGGCTAATACACACAAGTTTTGAGCAGAGGTTCACCTGAGATTTAAATAGAAGTGTTGCATGACAAGCACCTCCTCTGGTTGGCCAGTCCCCGCAGCCCCCGCCCCCCTCTACATGTGATATATGCATAAGAGCAGCCCCAGTTATGCGGCATACCTCCAGTCATACCTCCCCCGGCCTGCGATGTGAATGCAAGCGCCAGAGCGGCTGATCCACTCAGAGAACACTGCACACCACAAGCAACAGGTCTGGGGAGGAGAACTGCCACAGACCTGTCATAAGAACGGGCGCACCAAATGGAGGCCTTAGACCCGGTCCCAGTGTGGTACGAGCCTGACAGCCCTGCATCTTGCAAGGCATAAAAGTTCAGATATGATAAAATTGCCTCTTTAGATAGTGTTTCCACTAGTCTCCTAATTAGTGATGTTAGACTGACAGGTCTGTAATTACCAGAGTCCTCCCTACTGTCTTTTATGCAAAGAGGCACAACACTGGCAGTTTTCCATTTATCTGGAAACACTCCTGTCAGCTATGGCTGTTTAAAAGCTAAGGATGGTGCAAGCACAGACCTAAGCTATTTGAATAGTTGTGGAAGAATCTCATCTAGACTAACTGAATTGTCCACTTTTCATTTTGATAATACCAACACCCTTAGTAAACACACTTGTGCCTACTGCTTTAAAAGTAACACTTCTTCTTCTTTACAGTATTCTGTAAATACTGAGCAGTAATAATTAGATATTTCCTTACCTCTGTACATAATAATTATATTATACTACCTTCAGTTTTTCTCCATAATATAGCTAAAGAAAGATTTGTTACCCTTTTTTACAGATTTGGATGTTTTCTCTTCTGCTTTGATTTGGCACATTTTATAGTGTGCTTAACCTCCTTGTAAACTTCTCGTTCTTTCTCTGACTAAGACTGCCTGTATTTCCTGTATGCACATACATACCTCCCAAGTGTCCCTCTTTAGGAGGGACAGTCCCTCTTTGAGACCCAAATCCCCCTGTCCCTCTTTCACACCCTGGTGTCCCTCTTTTCAGGACATCAGAGTGAGTGGTGTGTATATTAGTCTATCACATTGCTCCACAGCAATGAAATACACATAAATGTTTAGATAATCTTCAGTATATGTGTTTGTAAATGAATCTGTGTAAATAAAACACTTTGGTCTTGTTCTAAATCATTTATTCAGTTACACAAAGAGGTGTCAATAGGTCACAAAGTAACCTAAAAATTCCCCGCCCACCAGCCACGCCCCCAGAAACACCACCTAAAACACAAGTGTCCCTCTTTGGCCATTTGAAATGTTGGGAGGTATGCACATAGTATCTCCTTTGCAATACATGGCACCTCTCAAGAGAACGAGTGGAGAACAAGGCATTAGGTGGTGAAGTGTGTTTCTGTTATGTGTGTTATACAGAGGAAGTATATGACTGCAGAGTAAGCTGAAAGTACAGTTTAGTGCTTGTGTGTACATAGTAGTATATGGACATCTACATACATACATCAAAAGCAGAGAAGGTACATATTATAACTTTGCTGACATACATAAATAAAGCAGTGTAGGTGTACATTTAAAGCTTTACAGGTATACACAGAGTAGGGTAGGTGTACATTTAAATATTTGCAGAAATACACAGGGCAGTGCAGTTGTACACAGGCATACAAATCAAAGTAAGCATATGTGTAAATATTTGCAAATATATACAGAGCAGTGCTGGTGTCTATATAGATCAGGTGTGGGCAACCTGAGGGTATGATTGGAGTTGTAGTCCGCAGCAGCTGGAGGATCCCAGGTTGCCCTCTCCTGCTCTAGATCTTTGTGGGAATGCAACTACAGACCAGTAAGTCCTGCATCAGTAGCGGAAAATTAATGGAAACACTGTTTAAGGTAAGAATTTTTAAATATCTGAATTAAAATTTTTTTCAAGATCATAAAACATGGGTTTGCAGCAGGGAGATCTTATGAAACTAATCTCATAGATTGAGTAACTAAAGTAATAGACTGGGCGGAGCAGTAGATATAGCTTATCTAGATTTCAGTAAATCATTTGATACTGTGCCTCATAGATGCAGTGTTTGGGTCTGGATGTAAAATAGTTGAATGGATAAGGCAATGGCTGAGTAAGAGGCGGTAGAGGGTTGTAGTTAATTCACATGAAGGTTGTGTTACTATTAACGTACCTCAGGGATGTACTCTCATGCACATTTTTTAAAATATTTTATTTAGCGATATTACAAAAGGTCTTCAAGGTAAGGTATACCTTTTTGCAGATGATACAAAGGTCTGCAACAGGGTAGATATTCCTGGAGGAATAAGCCACAAGGCTAGTGATTTAGGTAAATTAGAAGAATGGACGAGAGTGTTGCAGCTGCAGTTTAAAGGGATAGTAATACTTAAGTATTACTAATCCCTATAGTAAAGTACTACTAAAAAAAATGTATTGCCCCCAGTGTCATCTCTCTAACCTTTATGGTTTGAGAGATGAACGCTTCTAAAGTTGCCCTCTCCCTCCCCCTTCTCCGTAGTCAGCATTCTAGGTGACTCAGGGAAATCCGGTCATAGATCATCAGGCGGCTCTGCAGCAGAGCCGCGATCACGTTAATTAAAAAAAAAAATCTTTCACTAAAATGGTCATGTATGTGTGCTTGCAAACCAAGCTCACGCAGAAGACCATTTCAGTGAAAGTTTTCTTTTTTAGTAACGCGATCCGGCTGTGCTGTAGAGCCACCTGATAGTCATACAACTTGCTTCCCTGCAGTCAGCTATAATGCTGACTACGGGGAAGGGGGAGGGAGAGGGCAACTTTAGAAGCATTCATCTCTCAAACCATAAAGGTTTGAGAGATGACACTGGGGGCAATACATTTTTTTTAGTAGTACTTTGCTATAGGGATTAGTAATACTTAAGTATTACTATCCCTTTAATGTTGATAAATGTAAAACAATGCACCTGGGATGTAAAAAATCCAGTGCAGCATATAGTACTATGGGTATTGTGCTGTCAGTGTCAACAGAGGAATAGGACTTGGGAGTAATTAATTCTGATGTCTTAAAGGTAGGCAAGCAATGTAACAAAGAAGTGGGGAATGCAAGCAGGGTGCTGGGTCTTATAGCTACAGGCATAGCTGGGAACTCTCCGGGTTTGCCCCGGAGACTCTGGTTTTGACTCTGCATTACCGAGTCTCTGGGGCAGATTCTGAATCTCCGGGATGTGGGCAGTTTCTTAAGAAACTCTGCACATTTGTGCTCCTTCCCTATCTGTTCCACCCACTCCCTGCCCACTTCTTCTCCTTCCCCAGCCAATTTTCCTATATTTTTACAAGCTTCTGAAGCCCCACCCCAGTCGTGATTAACCCCCCCCCTTTTTGATGCAAATTGCATCATTTTTCTCCCTCAACGGCAACACAGGCCTCCCCCTCCAGGAAGGCCAGAAGAAAAAGTTCCCAGGTATGGCTACAGCATACCTCCCAACATTTCAAACTGACAAAGAGGGACACTTGTGTTTCAGGGGGTGTTGCTGGGGGGCGTGGCCTGTGGGAGGAGCATTACCGAGAATTTTTATGCTATTTCACGACCTATTGATTTCTCCATGTGTAACCTAATACATGATTTAGGACAATAAAGTGTTTTATTTACATAGACTAATGTATAAATACATATACACTGATGTTTAAACAAACAATAATGTGGGTTTTATTGCTGTAGAGCAATGTGATACACTTATATACACACCACACAGCCTGATCTCCTAAAAAGAAGGACATCAGGTTGGGAAAGAGGGACAGAGGGATTTGGGTCTAAAAGTGGGATTGTCCCTCCTAAAGAGGGACACTTGGGAAGTATGCTACAGGTATTAGTAGCAGAAAGAGAGAAGTCATCATTCCACTCTACAGATCACTGGTTAGACCACACCTATATTATTTGTGCACTATACTCTACTATACAAAGCGGGGGGGAATGCAAGCAGGGTGCTGGGCTGTATAGCTAGGGGCATTAGCAGCATAAAGAGATAAGAGCTCATGCCACTCTACAGATCTCTGGTTAGACCTCATCTAGAGTGTTGTGTACAGTACTGGAGACCCCATGTCCAGAAGGATACAGACATCCTGGAGAGGATTCAGAGAAGGGCTATTAAAATGGTGAATGGCTTACAGGATAAAAAAAATATCAGGATAGACTAATGGATCTGAACATGTATAGTTTAGAGAAGAGAGATAGTGGATAAGATACAAACCTTCAAATACATAAAGGGTTCCAACATAGTACAGGAGGGAAGTACATTTAAAGGAGCAGAAATGTTAGGAGAAGAAGTCCTGGTCTAAAACTAGATTGGCAAAAGCTTAAATGTAATTTAAGAAAGTTTTATTTCACTGAGAGGGTGGTAAAAAAGTGGAATAGCCTACCAGCAGAAGTGTTCAAAGTTAGTAGAGTGAGGGAATTTAAAGAGATAGTAACGTTTCACAATAAAAGCAGCTCCAATTAATCTTCATAGTATTTGGGCCGTGGAGAGTGTTATTTCAATACTGTCAGAGTTGTAGTTCAAGAGTAATTGAATGATAAAGTATCCCCCTCCCACCCCTTTTACTGATGTAACACTGCTCACCTCAGAGCAGCAAGACTGTCCAGATGGATCACAGAGAGGGACAATCTTCAGTGAGCATAAGGACAAACCTGAAAAACCTGTCAAGGGGGGCAGGGTTTTCCTCGCAGTAAGAAGATTGTCCCTTGCTGTGAGCTGTCTGGTCCCAGGACCATTGCGCCTCTGCCGAAGAGCCTCCGCCAGTCCCGGGACCAGATTCTCCTGCGCTGACACCAGGGAAAGGGGAGGGTGGGGGAACTTTAAAACGTTCTATCTCTCAAACAATAAAGGTCTGAGAGATATGAATGGCATTGATGGGTTTCTTTTTTAATTCTCTACAATATTCCTTTTTTACATATATAGTATTACTATCCCTTTAATTGGAGCTGCTTTTATTTTGAAACATTACTATCCCTTTAAGCATGAATGGGATAGGAATAAGGCTAGCCTCAACATAAGACAAGACAAAGGACCAATTAAGGTTTGAGGTTTTTACGGTAGGTAAAATAGGCAAACCGGATGGGTCAAATGGTTCTTATCTGCTTCCAAATTTTAGGTTTTGTTGCAAAGAGCAAAGTATTCATATGTGCAGGTAGGGCTGCCACCCAGCCGGTATTTTACCAGCAGGTCGGTAAAAAAATTGGCTTCTGTCCAATGTTAAGTCTATGGAGGGAATGCCATGGCCGGTATTTTCTTGAAGAAAAGGTGGCAACCCTATGTGCAGGTCTTTAAAGTTATACACAGAGCAGCATAGGTGTATGTGTAGATAATTGCAAGCATACATTGAACAGGGTAATGTATGTGCAAAGCTTTGCAGGTATATACAGAGCAGTGGAGGTGTTGGTTGGCTGGTGATGATGTGAACTGCAATCTTCAACAGCTGGAGGGCCTTAGGTTGCCCTGCCGTAGTGCAGGTATACACAGAGCAGAGTAGGCGTATATACAAAATGTTGCACGTATACACAGGTCAGTGTGATTGTATGTGCAAAGACTGGCTAGTATACACAGATCAATGAAGGTGTATGCTTAGATCTTTGCAGGCATACACAGTGCAGTGCAGATGCATATTTAGATTTTTGCCAGTATACAGAGCGGTGTAGTTGCATGCTTAGATCTTTGCCAGTATACACAGACATACCTCCCAACATTTCAAATGGCCAAAGAGGGACACTTTTGTTTTAGATGGTGTTTTTTGGGGCATGGCTGATGGGTGGGGCATTACCGATAATTTTTAGGTCATTTTATGACCTTCTGATACCTAATGGTGTAACTGAATAAATGATTTAGAGCAAGGACAAAGCATTTTATTTACACAGACTAATTTATAAACACATATACCAAGTTTAAACAAACAATGTGGTTTATTGATGTGGAGCAATGTGATACACATACATACACCACTCACAGTCTGATCTTCTAAAAAGAGGGACATCCAGGTGGTAAAGAGAGACAGAGGGATTTAGGTCTCAAAGAGGGACACTTGGGAGGTATGCACAGAGCAGTGTAGGCGTTTGTGCAGTTCAGTGGCGTAACAATAGGGGTCGCAGCGGTCGCACCTGCGACCGGGCCCGTCACTACAGGGGCCCGGCCACCGCCTGCGACCCCCTTGCCCGCAGCAGTCACTAACCTGATCTCCCACTCAGCACGCCGCTGTAGTAATACAGAGCGCTGGGAGATGACATCATCTCCCAGCCTCTGCATTACTACAGCAGCGCATGGGAGCTCCGGTTACAGAGATCTGTGCCGAAGGAGGCACAGATCTGTAAAGACACTCCGCTAGACCACCAGGGACTGGTAGGGGAAATGTGTAGATGAAGGGGCAAAGTGAAGATGGGGGCATTGTGGAGATGAAGGGGGCATTGTGGAAGGGGCATTGTGGAGATGCAAGGGGGCATTGTGGAGAAGAGATGAAGGAGGTATTGTGGAGATGAAGGGGACATTGTGGAAGGGGGCATTGTGGAATGGGCATTGTGGAGATGGAAGGGGCATTGTGGAGATGAGATGAAGGGGGCATTATGGAGATGAAGGGGGCATTGTGGAAGGGGCATTGTGGAGATGAAGGGGGCATTGTGGAAGGGGCATTGTGGAGATGGAAGGGGGCATTGTGTAGAAGAGATGAAGGAGGTATTGTGGAGATGAAGGGGGCATTGTGGAATGGGTATTGTGGAGATGGAAGGGGCATTGTGGAGATGAGATGAAGGGGGCATTGTGGAGATGAAGGGGGCATTGTGGAAGGGGCAATGTGGATGAGGGGGCCAATGTGGGCGGGGGGCCCCATGGCAATTCTTGCATCAGGGCCCGGTGGCTTCTAGTTACACCTCTGGTGCAGTTCAATACACATAAACACACAGCAGTGTAGGTGTAAGTGCAAAGCGGTGCAGTTATACAGAGAGCAGTAAGTATCCATAACTAAAATCTGCTTGGTCCTGGGACAAAATCTGAGCCTCATTCAGTACCACCCTCATTATCTGGAGCACTTTGAATAACACAGGCTGACACATACCTTATTTCAGATCCTGGAGCAAGTCTGAATCATGTTTTGCGCTGCATTAAACACCTATCTGGAGCTCAAAGTATTTAAGAAGAAAAGGAGTTTTAAAATCAATGGGAAGGTGCTCACTGACCCTATTCCTGTTTACTATCTGGCAGACGCAATGTGTGATGAGGTCAATGGCCACCAGCCAAGACAGTACACTTGTCTGATTGTAAACGGTTGTTGGAGAGGGCAGAGACAATTACATGCTGGGACCTTTCTCAACTGCACCCTCTGAAATCCCTGTAGTTACGGCCCTGATCTGCAAGGAGTTGTTACTGGCCGGCTAAGTAAGATGGGAGTTACACTTTAACAACAGCTGGAGAGCCATATGTTATCCACTCCTGCTCGTAAGATACAGTGGTTCCTATGCAGCCCTGCAGTATGCATCTTTCATAAGAAGACAGCATTTAAGGTAGCAACTCTGGCTATGAAAGCACATTGTGCAGTGCATCAGCATACACAGCTACTTGCACTGTGCTCACCGAGCTGATCTGTGCAGTTTGAAATGCAGAAGTGTGATCATCTCCCCCAAACCACATCCTGTATCATATCAATGAGGAGGGGGAAAGAGGGAAGCTACACACACCGTGACACAAGACAGGAAAAGGAGGGGGCACACTGTGACACAATGCAGGATTAAGGAGAAAAAGTAGAGTAGATGCACACAGCTACGCTGTCTGAAAGTGTCAGAAAATAAAAAAAAAAATCCCTAATTTACAGCACAGTCATCACACACACACACATCTGGACTTCATAGACGCAGGAGTGATTCACTCAGCAACACCCTTACAGGCTCACAGTGGTCCTCTCAATCACATCCACACGTTGACAGTGACTGATCAGTGACAGCAAGATGTCCGATAGCGAAGAGGTGCAGAGAGAGGAGGGGTGCGAGGAGCAGACATTTCAGGTGAAGCTAGAAGAGACTGAAAGGTGAGACTTTTTCAGACACGCACAGTATATATGTGTGTGTGTGTGTGGGGGGGGGGGTGTATTCAGGATACCCCTTTAAGAGGCCTCAGTGCACAGCAACAGGCCAGGTTTTTAGTATTTATCTGCAGGATATTCAGTGGCTCAGTTGTTATGATAGAACTGCCTTCTCTTAAGTACGGATATCCTTAACCCTTACAGTGCCAGAGGCGTGTGCCGCGCATTTCTCTGCAATGCGTTACACACCCCCTGGCACTCAAAGGGTTAATGCAATTGACCTGTTAATGTATCCTGTGGACTGGAATTGAGAATCACTGAGTTAACCTTTTTCTTAAAACAATAAGTTGTTAATCTGAATAAAATGTTATCTATATATTATTATTAGTATATATATATATATATATATATATATATATATATATATATATATATATATATATATATATATGTCTGTCTGTCGATCTCTGTCTGTTATCTATCTATCTATCTATCTATCTATCTATCTGTCTGTCTGTCTATATCATGTCTATAGATTGTGTTTTATGGTGTCATGTCTTTAGTGTAAGATATTGGATTATAAACAGCTTTATAATAGGGTGACTTAATGATACACTGATTAACCCTTGGATGCCGCAGATGTCTCTAGCACTTTAAAGTGCGTTTGAGACCTCTATGGACTCCAGGGATTTAACCCTTTGAATACCAGAGGGGTAGGCAACGCATTGCTTTGAAATGCGCTGCATACCCCTCCGGCACTCAAAGGGTTAACACTGATTTAATAGACTGAAGATGATATGTTAAGAGGAAGTTAAATAATTATGGGACAAAATCACGTGCATTATAGAAGTCATGTACATTTCCTCGATATTAACTTTGAGTTAAATAAGACTTTTAACCCCTTGATAGCTAGATAGCTCTAACGCATTGATTCGGACACCTCTCTAGCAATCAAGTGGTTAAAAGCACAATTTAAAGTATGGGACTTTTTTTCAGTATATCTGCAGTGTAGCTGGTTTGCCTTACAGTTGTTCCACGTGTGTCTTTGTACATCAGCCTCACTGACTGACACTGAAGGCTGGAATTTGTTGCAGATGATACAGTATCACTGTTTGTACCTATGGATTTAAGCATATTGCCACCAATGAATGAGTACAGGCACACACAGAGCTGATTTTCAGCTGGGTCAGGCCAGTTGAGTGACCTGGATCATTTTATCAGTGATATTTGGTTAATATTTTCACCAATAATAAGATGACTTGAAAGCTATCTTTTTTAGAAAATCAGCCATGGGCACACACAGTGTTTAAAGATCAAATGCTGATCTTTTTAGCAGAAACACTGCATGTTTCAGGCATCAGATTCCATCAGGCTATGACCAAAACAGGCTTTTGATATTTAACCCTTTGCGTGCCAGAGGGGTACCCAACGCATTGCAACCCCTCTGGCACGCGAAGGGTTAAACACTCACTGTGAGCCTACACTCGTCCATTGGTTGCAAGACTGGAAGAGACAGCCCTTGGGTACAGTGTGGCACCAGTATAATCCTTTACAGCTTTTGGATCTGGGCATCCGAACTTTTGTCTACACATGTATTCATCGAAAAATGTGACCGGATCTCCCTATTAATGCAAGCTACTTATGAAAAACACACACTGCAGGGCTGAAAAGGGTTCATTGCATTGTGTAGCCTTGCAGGAATGTCATTTTAGAAGTGTCTTGCATTAAAGTGGAGGTCTGACCAGTTAGCCCTGCAATAGGAAATTCTGATATAAAATCAAGCGATACATTCATTACCTTCAGTTGGATCTAGTTCAGTCTGAAATAAAATCAGTTTGGGGAGACCTCAGGCAAGTTCCTTAATTTAAAGGATCAGTAAAGCTTAATTACTAAAATATGTTGTAGGGTTTCTCCAGCTGAGTACAAATGAGGTAACATCCACTACAGGGAAATGCTTAATTCAAAGTTATCAGAGCCCAAACGTTTTATTTTTTTAAATTAACACTTTGAACGCCAGAAGGGTACCCAATACATTGCTTTGCAATGCATTGGGTACCCCTCAGGCACTCAAATGGTTTAACTGCAATTTTCGATTGTTGTAAGTAGGCCAAAAGGTCCATATGACTTACACTTGACAGCCATAGTCTAAAATCCCAGCTCTCCTTCAGAATGTATTAGAAAAAAATGTTTTCCTTCCAGACACCAATTGGAGCTGTTGATAACAGATTCAAATGAACTGAACTAACTTTTGCACAAAGCAACTCCCAAAACAGTGGAAGTAGTCTTGTTTTATTCATAAAAGCAAAAGGATATTTATGGAGCTTAAGGTCACCTCATTTTTAATGTTCTCATCAGCAAACACACCACTTATACATAAGAGTAGCAGGAGTCTTAAACTTCATGGTGGACAGGAAGGGGGGCAACCATTACATCTTCTTCTGAGACACCTACCTTCATTTAACAAAAGTTAACAACAGAGGGAAACATATTACTTGACATAGACTATATTCCCCTTAAAGGAACAGTATACTTTTTCAATAACAAAATATACATTATAAGACTTCTACTGCAGCATAAAACAAGGGTACTTCCATCACATTACAACTCAAACTTTTTTTTAACTCAAATTGTTAGCAACAGAGCCATTTAGTGTGCAAAAGGCATTTTTAAGTAATTGAGTCATAGACTACAGCTCTCTATAGTAAGTGGTAGGAATAGAATCATGGGGGCGGGGTTGCACTAAGGTGTGATAAAGAGGTGATAAATTGCAGATGACTTTTCCAGTGTTCTAAACTATTAAAGTCCTGTGTTATTCTATAGAGCAGTGATTCTCAACCAGGGTGCTATGGCACGGCAACGTGCCACGGACAGGAAATTAGGGTGCCCTATGTTTTCTAAGAAGACTGGCAAAAAAATGAATATTTGTCTTTTAAATGTAGAATTATGGAAGATGTTGTGCACAATATGTTTATTTTTAGTATTATGTATGTGAGACCTAATAATATATGTATATTTATGAATTGAACCCTTAATTACACCCTTGATAAATTACATTAAGCATGTTAGGGGTGCCCCAAAAGTTCCAGATTGCAGATTAGGGGTGCCTTAAGGAAAAAAGGATTGAGAACCACTGCTATAGAGCCTAAGCACTGACTCATATATCTAAACCAGGAGAAATTGTAGTGTACTGGCTCCATTGAATAACATGGGACTTGGAGAGTTGATCACACTGGAGAAGTCGTCTGCACTGTATCACCTCTTTATTACACTTTAGTGCAGTGGTTCTCAACTCCTGTCCTCAAGACCCGCTAACAGGCCAGGACTTAGGGATTTCTCTGCTAGAGCACAGGTGTGGTGATCAGAGGCTCATTCACATTGATTAACTCACCTGTGCTCTAACAAGGAAATAATCAAATCCTGGCCTGTTAGTGGGGCCTAAGGACTGGAGTTGAGAACCACTGCTTAGTGCATCTTCCCACTGGTGACCACAACAGTTTGAACAATGGATAGACATTTACTTTTATCTGCAGGAAAAACCTTAAAACATTTTTATTTAATAAAGAAAGTTTAAGGATCCTTTAATGTGGTTTTGTGACCCACCTTAATGTGTAAGTCAGGGCTCAAAATTTCCACTTGCCACTAGCCAATGGCGAGTGAAAATTCATCCCTGGCGAGTAGAAATTCAGCCCTGGTGGGTATGTTATGGCTTGCAGTGGCGAGTAACTTTTCAGGTCTGGTTAGTAGCAAAGGACTTCACATTTTAAGCCCTGGTGTAAGTTATAAAATAAATAAACTGTTTTTCCGCTATTTATCTAGTCCTTTTATTTTCAGTGCTACTACAACAGGGCTGCAAAGCCCTGAAGATTTGTTATTACTGGCAATAGTGTAAAAATGTGAGTCAACCAAGCTTTTCTTCTGACAAACCAAAGAGAATTGGCATATTTTACTGACGCCACAGTTTTTATATGGATGCCTCCCAAGTTTAGCCATAGCCATTTGTATCAACTCTCAAAGCCCTATGTTCAAATGAATAACCTCTACTTACAATGCTATGACCAGAAGAACCCAATGGCCCTATGAATGTTCACTTATGGCTTGAGATAACGGGGGAGATGCACTAAGACGTGATAAAGAGGTGATAAAGTGGATATGAATTCTCCAGTGATATCACTTCTGTTAATATGTTATTCAATGGAGCCTATGTACTAAGATTTCTCAAGTGGGAGAGATCTTAGTGACTTGGCTCATAGAATAACAGGGGAATTGGAGAAGTGATATCGCCAGATAAGTTATCTCCTCTTTATCACCTCTTTATCACCCCTTAGTGCATAACCTCCAACATCTTCAATCAGTCGTGAATGTCATGTCAAGGGAGGCGGACATGGCAGTTGCTGGCAGGACCACAGGAAATAAACTCCACCCAGTGCACATGGCAATCTTAACCCTTTCAGGGCCAGACAAGGTATGCAGTGCATTGCTTCATGATGACACACCCATTTAGTCCTTAAAGGGCTAGTAATACTTTGTTTTATCTTTATTTTATTTTGTAGGCATTAAAAAAAACATGAAGAACAATATAAGTCTTATCTCTCAAACCTTTATGGTTTGAGAGATATTCACAAGCAAAGTTTCCCCTCCTGCCCCTTTTACCTAGTGTAAGCCATCTCTTCTCAGATGTGGAATACAGTCCATAGACCAGACAGATAACAGCAGGGGACAATCTTCTTCCTATGAGAACAATGAAAGCCCTGCCCCCCTTGACAGGTTTTTCAGGTTTTTCCCTTATCTTAATTGAAGATTGTCCCTCTCTCCAATCTACCTGGGCACCTCCCTTCTGATCTGGCTGTGCAGTGTTACATCAGTAAAAGGGGCGAGAGGGGGATACTTTGTCATTGAATTACTCTTGTACTATAATTCTGACAGTACTGAAATAACACTCTCCAAAGTCCAAATACTATGACGATTAATTAGAGCTCCTTTTATTATGTAACATTACTATCCCTTTAAAGACTTAAGTAAGCTCATGTACTCTGGTTGTTTCAATTTGAAAAAAAAAAAGTAACGGTCATGTCCGCCCGCATAGACATGACATTCAGTAGTGAATAAAGATGCTGTCCCTTGACCACAGGCACAAGCACAAAATGCATAAAGGCCATTAGGATTTCCTGCCCATAGTAAAGTAAGTGGGGGTTTATTATGAGGCAGTGGTGCTTCTCATTTAACCCTTTGAGTGCCAGAGAGGTATCCAACGCATTGCAATGCATTCAAAGAGTTAATGCTACAGATGTTTCCAAAGTATTGTAAAACAACCGTGTGTGTGACAATCAGAGATTCTCCTTGACTGTGAGGGGCCCCTTCCACCAGCGGCTCTGGGCAACTGCACCTGTGGTTAAGACGGATTTGCCAGAAACACATTTATGACTGGACTTTAAATAGATAATAATGTTTTATTTTGGCTTTACATATTTTACAAAAACATATAATATGTAAAGTCAAATTGTCTGTACAGATCAGAGTAGGCCTATGTGCAAATCTTTGCAAATATATATATACAGAGCAATGCTGGTGTCTCTGTAGATCAGGGGTGGGCAGGCTGAGGGTATGATTGGATTTGTAGCTCTTAACAGCTGGAGGGTCTTAGGTTGCCCTCTCCTGGTGTAGATCTTTGCACTTATGCAACTACAGACCAGTAAGTCTTACGTCAGTAGTGGGGAAATTAACAGAAACCATGTTAAAGGTAAAATGGTTAAGTATCTGAATTCAAATGGCTTGAAAGATCCTAAACAGCATGGGTTTACAGCATCGAGATCTTGTCAAATTAACCTCATAGACTAGTCCTATATAATAATTTGCTAGAATATTTGTCAGAAGCCGTCATGGGCAGTAGAGACTGCCAGAATGCACAGAATGCTGGGAGTTCTGTGCTGGGAGCATTCTGTGCTTTTGGTCAGTCTCTACAGTGCATGACTGCGTTGGCGGCAGGACGCAGAGCAGGACCGGCCTCTTAACCCTTTGATGGTCAGAGGGGTACACAACACAGTACCCCTCTGGCACTCAAAGGGTTAACATCGTCCGGACCTTGGCCCGTGTACACGGGCTTTTACACTAGTAAATTAATAAAGTAATAGACTGGGAGGAGCAGTAGAGATACCTAGATTTCAGTAAAGCAGTGACATGGACATCACATTAGAGTGCCCCATGTTTTCTTTGAAGACTGACAAAAATGTGAATATTGTTCTTTTAAATGTAAATATATGGAAATTGTTATGGACAATATGTTTATTTGTGTTACTATGATTGTGGGACCTAATAATATCTGCATATTTATGAATTGTACACTTTATTATTGATAACATGTTACGTGTGCCCCGAATGTTCTACATTGCGTGTTAGGGGTGCCTTGAGTACAAAAAGGTTGAGAACCACTGCAGTTAGGCAGTTAATACTGTCCCTCATAGAAGTGTTTGGGTCTGGATGTAAAATAGTTGAATGAATAAGGCAATGGCTGAGTAACAGGTGACAGAGGGTTGTAGTTAATGAAGAATATTCAGATGAAAGTCTTGTTAATATTGAAGTACTGGGATGTACTCTCGTGCCCATTCTTTTTAATATTTTTATTAGTGATATTACAAAAGGTCTTCATGGTAAGGTATGCATTTTTGCAGATTATACAGAGATCTGCAACAGGGTAAATATTCCATCTACTGCCATCCCAAAATTCATTGGAGCCACCCCCACACACACACACACTGGATCAGGTGGTCTTCAAGGGGTTAATAGACTGGAGGCAAACACTTCTGTTGCTGGGATAGTGTTACATTGTATCACTAGCTCTGCATTCACACTTCCTGACAGAAAGCTCTCTACAAATGGATCCAGGAAGCTCACTGTCAGGGACATAGAAGTGTAAAAAATATATTCAAAGTGTGTACTGATAAATTAATTGATAAAAATATAATTCCAGTCCAATAAGTTGATATAGGGGGTTGGGAAGAGGGAAGGCAGCATATTAACCCTGTGAGTTCCAGAGCAGTGTGTACAACTCATTACAATGCAGGTCAAACAGGTCAGAGAACAAAGAAACACAGAGATTACATTCCCCAACTACTAAATTAAAAAAAACAAACATATTACTACAATATTAACCTGATTAAGAAAAAAATAGACAAGATAAGCAGTTTAAATAGATACATTTAATGCAGTACATCTCAATGTTAAAGCGGAATTAACACCGCTAAGAAACTTTGTTTAAAATAATTCCCTATCTGACGACTAGCTGCTTAGTAGTGCTAGTCGCCAGAATTATTACCTCTTTATGGAGATATATGCAGTCATCCTCGGCTGACAGGCAGGACGGAGCGCGGGCATCTTTCCCTAGTGACGTCCGCGCGCCTGTGTTGTCAGTCCCTTCCGGAGCCGAATGGCTCCTAGCAACGCCTCCTACAGCCGTCTGGGACTGACAGAGCAGGCGTGCGGACGTCAGTAGGGCAAGATGACCGCGCTCCGTCCTGCCTGTCAGCCGAGGATGACTGCATATTTCTCCATAAAGAGGTAATAATTCTGGTGACTTGCGCTACTAAGCAGCTAGTCGCCAGATAGGGAATTATTACAAACAGAGTTTCTTAGTGGTGTTAGTTCCGCTTTAATCGTTGGGTACACCAACAGGCCAGATAGCTCTGCTCAATCATAGGCAAGCAGGGCCGGAGTTACATCCCAGTTCTTTCTAGAAAGAAAGAAATGTAGGTGCTGTTAGCTCCACCCATGGCAACGCCCCACTTCTTTCATGACCCGCCCCCAGTACCATACACTGTTTCCTGTCACAGAAATACCACTGGCTTATAACAGGCAGGAATGGAAAAAAGCTTTAACCCCTTGGTTGCCAGTGAGATCTCCAATAGCCTCTGAGATTATTCAGGCCACACCCACAACTCACAATGTGGGTGTGCCAGCACAGCTGATGTACCCTTCAAAATGTAGTAGTCTAGGCGGTTGCCTTCTCTGCCTATTGGGAAATCCATCCCATCAGGCTAGTGATCAGTGGTTCACTGGTTAATTAGAGATATTCTTCATTGCCTGGAATCTGCAGAGATTTGCTCTACATCTGGGACACTTGTGATGCGAATCTCTGAGCCAAAATGAGTACACACCCAATGCAGCTGATTGGAACTTGGACGTGGTGGATGTTGGATGACAGAGAGTAACGCCTAAAAATTTAACGCTGTCTCTACCTGAGGGTCCAGCAAGAAAATAGGATGATGAAAAAGTGGTTCAGTTCTGGGATAAACCAACTGCACCATGGGGAACGAATGTATCAGTGAGTTAAATTGTGTATTTTAACACTTCGAATGCTAGGTTACCAACACTGCTTTGCAATGCATTGGAGACCTTTCTAGCGTTCAAGGGGTTAACAGCCCACTTAAACCAATGGGAAGATTTATTAAAATGTATTATCTTCCCTATAGCAGAGCTGGTTTGCTCCAGTCTTGCACGATTTCTTAGAAGATCAAACTCACAGACTAATTGGGAAAATAATAAATAAATAAATTGAGGAAATATTGAAAAATTGTGGTAAAAAACAGGCAATTTGCCTCTGATAAATTAACTCTATGGTTACTAAAGAGAGGTGGTTGTAAAGCTGGAGAAACAAGAGAAGTGGATGCTGACCTTCAGGACATTAAAAGAACAGTAACCTTTAATTGTAGGCCATTTCCTGTTGAGTAACGCAATGGTACTTGCATTGCTGAAAGATCTGTTATTCCCAAGTTATTAGAGTTTAAAGGGGAACTACCACCCCAAACAATGTTTACCTTTACTAAGTCCCCATCTGGAGACTAGCTGCTTAGTAGCACTAGTCACCAGAATAATTACCTTATTTAATAGATTTCTCCTTTCTGTCATGGGCGACAGGCAGGAAGGAGCTTGGACATCTTGCCATTGTGACGTCTGTGCGCCTGCGCTGTCAGTCCCAGCCGGAGCCAAATGGCTCCTAGCAATGCCTCCTAGCAATGCCTCCTAGACCCGGCTGGGACTGACAGCGCAGGCGCGCGGACATCACAATGGAAAGGTAAACATTGTGTGGGGTGGTAGTTCCCCTTTAAGGGGTTAAAAGACAATTTATCAGTGGGACTTTTTGGAATTTGTATTTATTCTCTATGACATACTTGGGTATGGTAACCATATATCCCTTTAAATGAGGGACACTTATGAAAATTTCATTTAGCAGGACTGCACAAGAATCAGTGGTAGTGTGTATCTTGTACACATCTGATTCATGGTGCTATATGGACACCTTACGTTTGGGTTACACCAGAATTGCACCATTTTCTTGGTACAGCAGTCTTACTGCTATATAATACAAAGCAGATCCCCCTGCCGTTAAAAAGGATTCTTGTGTTTGTATTAGGGTGACCACATTTCTGTTCTGCCATTTCGGGACTCTTTGTTGTCCTGGTGGGGGGTGACCTGGGACATGGGACACAGACCCCCAATAAGGGACAGTCAGGGCTTGATTTACATCTCAGGAGCCTGTAGGCACAGAAATCTGAAGCGCCCCCCCCACCATTGGCCATCTCCACTGGACACCTCCACAATGCTCCTAATCTCCACATTGCCCCCCATCATCTCCATATTGCCCTGAGATTGTCCCCTGTCAGCTCCATATTGCCCCATCATCTCCACATTGCCCCCATCAGCTCCAACTTACCCTCACATTGCCCCCATCAGCTCCGTATTGCCCCATCAGCTCCAACTTACCCTCACATTGCCCCCATCAGCTCCATATTGCTCCGTCAGCTCCAACTTACGTGCACATTGCCCCCATCATCTCCATATTGCCCCCATCAGCTCCGTATTGCTCCCCATCAGCTCCAACTTACCCTCACATTGCCCCATCATCTCCATATTGCCCCCATCAGCTACTTATTGCCCCATAAGCTCCATATTGCCCCATCAGCTCCAACTTACCCTCACATTGCCCCCATCAGCACCACATTGGCATCACCTCCATATTGCCCCCCCATCATCTCAAACTTACCCTCACATTGCCCCCACATTGGTCTTCTCTTCATGCAGAGTGCTGGGAGATGATGTCATCTCCCAGCGCTCTGTAATACTAAAGAGCCGACGAGGGAGCGCAGCATCTACAGGTCTGTCCTGAAGGAGGCACAGACCGACTGGGCGGTGGGGGGGTTAGTGTGGGAGGCGAGGCAACTTTTTTTTTTAGGGTCCCAATGACAGGCGCCCCTCTGTGGGGTGCGCCTGTAGGCAGATGCCTACTCTGCCTAACGGTAAATCCGGCCCTGGGGACAGTCCCGGCCATTCCGGGATGTGTGGTCACCCTAGTTTGTGTGTGTGTGCTTGCATGTGTGGGGGGTGACAGAAGTCACCATACGTTTATTGAACTCACTTGTGTCTGTACATACACTGAACAGATATAGAGAGTTTTCAATTACATTTGAACCTGATTTGTACCAGAGGAGTGTGTAACACATTGCTTTACAAAGATTAAGGACAGAGGGTATTTGGTGTGTTTGTTATATGTTGTTTTTGAAACCTTATGCCAAAATGCACAAAAGTATAAGTGAAGCAATACTGGGGCATGAACCCAAGAAGGCAGATTCCCGAGGGCTGCCCTACTATCTAAAATAACGACAACCAAGAAGAGTACTGGAGGTTAGAGGTCACTGCCTTAAAGGGATAGTAATACTTCGTTTTTTCTTTATTTTATTTTGTAGGCATTAAAAAAACATGAAGAACGACATAAGTCTTATCTCTCAAACCTTTATGGTTTAAGAGATATTCACAAGCAAAGTTTCCCCTCCTGCCCCTTTTACCTAGTGTAAGCCATCTCTTCTCAGATGTGGAATGCAGTCCGTAGACCAGACAGATAACAGAAGGGGACAATCTTCTTCCTATGAGAACAATGAAAGCCCTGCCCCCTTGACAAGTTTTTCAGGTTTTTCCCCTTATCTTAATCGAAGATTGTCCCTCTCTGCAGTCTACCTGGGCACCTCCCTTCAGATCTGGCTGAGCAGTGTTACATCAGTAAAAGGGGCGGGAGGGGGACACTTTGTCATTGAATTACTCTTGAACTACAACTCTGACAGAATTGAAATAACACTCTCCAAAGTCCAAATACTATGATGATTAATTAGAGCTGCTTTTATTGTGAAGCAATACTATCCCTTTAAGCTAGTCAATATCCCTGTGCCAACATGTGTACACCCATGAATGTTGCAGCAAAGTAACCCTATGTCTGTGCCAAGTTCTACTGGATTATCTTCCATGTAACCAGTGCCACCACCCTTTATGATAGTTCTACTTCACCCTCCAAAGCACCTGCCATCTTGCAGGATTCATTTCACGCCCTCATGTCCAGCCACTTCCTCTTTTCTTAAGAAATTTGCTTCTCTAACAGATTTTACTGGATTATTTCACAATCAAGTAACCCGTCAAGTGCCAAAGTGGTGAGTGACACATTTCTGTGCAATACCCATCTGGCAATCCAAGACTTCAGTTTAGGGTGACCGGACCTCACCTTTAACCGGGGACACATATGAAAAATGCACACTGCAGGGCTGCTTGATTTCAGTGCTATCCTGAAATATGCCTATTTCCTATGTGTCCGTGGTTAGAGGTGAGGTCTGGTCAGCCTACTTCAGTTGGTGAACACAATTTCTCCACTATCGATCACCTCTGAAGACACAGCTGAGGGGCTGCAGTGCATTATGGGGTATACCTGGGAACTCTTAGGGTTTGACCCTGAGACTCAGGGTTTTGACCCAAATCTCAGGGTGAGTGTCAAAGTCTCAGGGTGACAGAGTTGTGTGTTACCTACTGTTTGATTTTCCTCAATTAAATGTTTCTTTAAATTGGTGTACCAGAAAGGTAGGGGAGATGTTCAGCTTGTCTTGTGTGTGTGTTTACACACTGAGATCTCTAAGTTGTAGCATGTTAAAGGTTCCTTGCAGACCGACTGGATCACCTCAGGTTTAGAGCAAGCAGGTATATATTGCATAAAATCTACATTACAGGAAGCTCCGGAAAATGGCATAATGTTACACACATTCCTCTGCTTCTTGTTGTATACAGGACTGTTTTAAAGTGATAGTAATGGCTGAAAATAAATGAAGCTCCAATTACACCTCATATGTTTTGGGCCACGTAGAGCGGTATTTTAATATTGTGTGAAATCTAGTTAAACAGTTATTAAAGGGATAGTAACACTTCGTTTTAACTTTATTTTATTTTGTAGGCATTAAAAAAACATGAAGAATGATATAAGTCTTATCTCTCAAACCTTTATGGTTTATGAGATATTCACAAGCAAAGTTCCCCTCCCCGCCCCTTTTTCCTAGTGTAAGCCATCTCTTCTCAGATGTGGATCAGGTTGTATGACAGTACAGATAACAGAAGGGGACAATTTTCTTTGTATGAAAACAATGAAAGCCCTTCCCCCCTTGAAAAGTTTTTCAGCTTTTTCCATTATCTTAATTGAAGATTGTCCCTCTCTGCAGTCTACCTGGGCATCTCCCTTCTTATCTGGTTGAACAGGGGGGGGATACTTTGTTTGTGAATATCTCTTAAACCATAAAGGTTTCAGAGATAAGACTTATATCATTCTTCATGTTTTTTTAATGCCTACAAAATAAAATAAAGTTAAAATGAAGTATTACTATCCCTTTAAGTATTTTAATATTGCGTGAGATGTAGTTAAACAGTAATTAAATTACAAAGAGATCCCCTCCCTCCCCTTTTACAAACATAATGCGCTCTCCTAGCCAGTCCGGATGGAGCGCAGTGATCATGAAGAAAAGCCTGCCCTCCTTCATCAAGGGGGCAGGGTTTTTCTTATACTCACAGCATAAAGAATGTACCTTGCTGTGAGCAGTCAGGTCAAGTGACCGGATTCCACATCTGAGGGGTTGGGGGCATACAGGAGGAGGAGGAGGACTTTATATAATTGAATCACTGTTGAACTACAACTCGGGCAATACTGAAATACAGCTCTACATGGCCCAAAACATAAGAGGATTAATCGGAGCTTCTTTATTATCAGCCATTACTATCCCTTTAAGAACTTCAGAGCATACCTGGGAACTTCTTCCCATTGAGCCCCCAGAGAGGGCTTAAGTGCTGCCGACCAGGGGGATGTCAGTGAGATAATTTGCATCATTCATTGGGTGGGGATTAATTGAGTAGGTGGAGCTTATTCTTATAATGTCATAAAGTGGGCGGAACTAGACTGTAAGCTCTCAGAGAGCAGGGCCCTCTGCTCTTTTTGTTTTCCATGTTCCACTTGTACTATTTAATATATCTGTATGTCTATTCCCTATTGTACAGCACTACGGAACAAGCTGACGCTATATAAAGAAAGAAAGAAGGAAAGAGAACAGGGTAGGAAAAAGAAGTGGGAGGGAGGCAGAAGGAACAGGGTAGTAAGGGGAAGAAACTTACCACAGCTGGAGAATCAGCCTCTGCCCCCCGGAGACCTGCTAATTCAGTCTGAGGTATGCCTCAGAGGCTCCTACTGAAAATTTGTCTGGAGACCTCAAAATATAGCAATAGATTTAGATATGTCCCTTAAAGGGATAGTAATGTTTCATAATAAAAGCAGCTCTAATTAATCATCATAGTATTTGGACTTTGGAGAGTGTTATTTCAATTCTGTCAGAGTTGTAGTTCCAGAGTAATTCAATGACAAAGTATACCCCTCCCGCCCCTTTTACTGATGTAACACTGTTCAGCCAGAGCAGAAGGGAGGTGCCCAGGTAGACTGTAAAGAGGGACAATCTTCAATTAAGATAAGGGAAAAACCTGAAAAGCTTGTCAAGGGGGGCAGGGATTTCATTGTTTTCATAGGAATAAGAGTGTCCCCTGCTGTTATCTGTCTGGTCTATAGACTGCATTCCACATCTGAGAAGAGATGGCTTACACTAGGTAAAAGGGGCGGGAGGTGGAAACTTTGCTTGTGAATATCTCATAAACCATAAATGTTTGAGAGATAAGACTTGTATCATTCTTCATGTTTTTTTAATGCCTACAAAATAAAATAAAGTTAAAACGAAGTATTACTATCCCTTTAAGCTTAGTGGTAGCCTTCATAGAGCCTCTTAACCATTTGATTGCTTTGGCAATCAAAGGGCAATTCATCCATATATCGTAAAATCTCGCATATAATACACACAGTTTTTCCACTGTTCACCTTATGTAAAGTGTGGGGGGGTGTATTATACATGAGGCAAAAAAAATAATTAAAAAAATTCCCATTGCTGCACTGCTTCCCTCCCCGCTTACCCATACCCATAGCTATGCTCATTGGATCTATGGTATTGCCCTGCAAGGACCTTGCTGTCCTTGCAAGACATTACCATTGGCTGGTAAAAAGAGGTCCTGGAAGTGGGCAGCAGATGCAAGCCTGTCAGGCTGAGGAAATTGGACGGACTACAGAGGGGCAGAGGAGGAGGAGGCTATGGGTAAGCGGGGAGTGAGGGAAGCAGTGCGGCAATAGGAATTTTTTTTGTGTGTGACAGGGGAAAACAAGAGTGTGTATTATACAGAGGCACTCTTGTTTTCCCCTAAAATCTTGGGTATAACGTACACCTGCATATTATACACAGGTGCGTATTATACCCGGGTTTTACGGCATGTGTGTTATGCACTCAGAATTACCTCATTCCTCTCTGATCATATGGCAATAGGATTAAATAGGTTCCTTGGTGAGAAACTGAGTATTGGGAACCCCTGGCGATGCCCCCTGGAATGGGAGTGAATGCCATGAACATCCATGCATTAAAAAGGCCCCTGCTGCCCCATGGCCCTCCCTTTTGTGCAGGTGGCATTAAAGGGACAATTTTTGAAGCAAGCAGCTTAGTAAATTGCCAATAAGTAAGCAAGAGGAGAAATAGCACTGTTTTATGGCATGCAGAATTCATAGAGGCTGATGTATTAAGTGAAAGTGGAGCAAACTAACTGCCCTATAGGGAACACATACAAATTTCAATTAATTTAACTGAGAGTGTTAACCCCTTAAATGCTACAGAGGTCTCAAAGGCATTGTGCACAGGGCAAAAAAGCTATTCTAACAACAAACATAGTTACATAGTTACATAGTTACATAGTAATTTAGGTTGAAAAAAGACTTGCGTCCATCCAGTTCAACCCTTTTCCTATTCCTGTTTACCATCGCTGACCCAAAAGAAGGCATCCGACTCCAAATGGCAATCAGATTTCTCCCTGGATCAACAAGTCCTAACTAAATATTAATCCCAATACTAACGTGCATAGCCCTCTATAGGAGAGCTCTATTATTCGCTATATAAATGATATACACAGAAATAATTTATTTTGATTATTTTTTTTTATTATAGTTCTGTGCATATTGCTTATATAAAGAATAATAGCACTCTCCTCCTATGTTATAAATATATTTAGAGAGAGAGAGAGAGAGAATTAGAAAGTATCAAGCACTCACAGGACTTAAATGGATAGTAATACTTAATTATTACTAATCCCTATATTAAAGTAATATTAAAAATAAATGTATTGCCCCCAGTGCATCTCTCAAACCTTTATGATTTGAGAGATAATCGTGCCTAAAATTCTCCTCTCCCTCCCCCTTCCCAGAAGTCAGTGTTGTAGCTGAGTGAAGGGAAATCCGGTCTTACGATCATCTGGTGGCTGTGCAGCAGAGCCGCGATTGCGTTAATAAAACAAAAAATTCACTAAAACGGTCTTCTATGTGTGCTTGCGAACCAAGCACGCATAGAAGACTGTTTTAGTGAAAGATTTCTTTTTTATTAACGCGGTCTTGGCTGTGCTGTAGAGCCGCCTGATGATCGTACGACAGGCTTCCCTGCAGTCAGCTAAAATGCTGACTTCGGGGGAGGGAGAGGGGAACTTTAGGAGCGATTATCTCTCAAACCATAAAGGTTTGAGAGATGACACTGGGGGCAATACATTTATTTTTAATATGACTTTAATATAGGGATTAGTAATAATTAAAGGGATAGTAATACTTAAGTATTACTAATCCCTATAGTAAAGCACTACTAAAATAAATGTATTGCCCCCAGTGTCATCTCTCAAACCTTTATGGTTGCGTACCCCTCTGGCACTCAAGGAGTTAAGCACAGGTGAGTCAGTCAAAATAAATAAGCCACTGATTAAATCACCTGTGCTTAATCAGGGAAATCCTTTTATACTGGTCTGTTGGTGGCCCTTCAGAAATGAACTTAGACCGACCTGACATAGGACATAAAGCAATTATTTTTCCTCCATTTTCTTACTCCTGTTTTTTGTCCATTTTTCTTGTTCTGTTTTTTTGCTCTGTGTTCTTGCACTAAGATCTCTAAAGCTAGAGAAATATTTAAAGGGGAACTTTCACCCCGCAATAACTTAACGTTGACTTATTGCTCACCTGGCGACTAGCTGCTTAGTAGCGCTAGTCGCCAGCAATATTACCCGGTTCTTCAGATATCGGCTTTTTGCCGATGGTGACAGGAGCAGGAAGCACGGACGTCTCTTCACAGTGACGTCCGTGCGCCTGCGCTGTCAGTCCCTTTTGCACCGTGAAGAACCGGGTAATATTGCTGGCGACTAGCGCTACAAGCAGCTAGTCGCCAGGTGAGCAATAAGTCAATGTTAAGTTATTGCGGGGTGAAAGTTCCCCTTTAAACGCTGGCTCAATAGAATAACCTAGGACTGGGAGCATCATTTTTTACACCATTTTCTTGCTCCATTTGTTTGCTCCATTTTTTTCTCTCTGTATTACTCCTTTTTTGCTCCATTTTTTTCATTTCGTGCTCTTGCGCCACTGTTTTAATCTTTATTTTACTCCTTTTTTATCCCTTTTCTTGCGCTAAGATCTCTAAAGCTGGAGAAATCTTTAAACACTGGCTCTATAGAATAACAGGACTGAGACTGGGAGAACCGTTTTTTATGCCCCATTTTCTTGCTGCACTTTTTCTCTTTATTTTACTCCTTTTTTTGCTCCAGTTTTTTGCTCCTTTTGCTCTGTTTTCTTTTTTTTTTGTACTGTGTTCTTGCTCCATTCTTTTAATCTTTCTTTTACTTCTTTTTTGTTCCATTTTTCTTTGCTCCATTTTTTGCTCAGTTTTCTTGCACTAAGATCTCTAAAGCTGGAAAAATCTTTAGACAGTGGCTCCATAGAATAACAGGACCTAGAACACCTTTTTTTGCACCATTTTCTTTTTCCATTTCTTTGCTCTGTTTTTTGCTTCTTTTTTGCTCCATGTTTTGCTCCTTTTAGCTCTGTTTTTTGCTCCATTTTCTTGCTTCTTTTTTTGCTCCTTTTTTCTTGCTCCATTTTGTGCTCTGTTTTCTTGCTCCATTTTTTTTATCCAGCCCTTGGAGCACTATTTTTTACACCATTTTCTTGCTCCATTTTTTACTTCATTTTCTTGAACTAAGATCTCTAAAGTTGGTGCCATAGAATAACACAAGTCTTGGATTGCCCTTTTTTCTCTATGGAGCCAATGCACTAAGCTGAAGAAATATTTAACATTGCTGTACAGGACCCAAAGCACCATTTTTTGCAACAATCTCTTGTTCCAGTTTTCCAGTCCTTTTTCTCCATTTTCTTGCCCCATTTTTTTGCTTCTTTTACTCATTTTTTGTTTTGTTTTTTTTTTTGTTTTTTTTTGCTCCGTTTTCTTGCACTAAGATCTATAAAGTTGGAAAAGTCTTAAAACATTGGTTTGGACCATCCTTTTCTTTACTCTATGGAGCGAATGCTCTAAATTGAATACATTGTTATATAGGACTTGGAGCAACATTTTCTTGCTCCATTTTGTAAGGGTATGAGCCTAGAACACATATAGTACATGTTGGGGGTCCTCAAGGAATTATCATGATACAAAAGCAAGGAGTGATTATAAGGATATCCTGGATGATGGAGCGGACTGTCAGCAGTCAGGTTAATTTCAATTAGGGTAGTTGGCTGATTACAGGTATGGGGAGGGGGAGATCTTTTACAGTCTAAAATAAATGTATTTTATAGGTTACATTTTTATAGTATTAGTTATTTTTGGTGTAATTTTTGAGAAGTGGAGTGCTGGATGAAGATCCCCTCTTTTTTTTCCAAAGAGAAATGTAAAGCCTCCTTGTGGTTAGATATTTAAGAGGTGGGCATTATTTTTTAGATTGAAAGAGATATTGTAAAAGCAGACATATGGAAACCATGTTAAAGGAAAGAACTGTTAAATATCTGAATGTAAATGGCTTGCAAGATCCCAAATAGCATGGGTTGACAGCATGGCGGAGGCGTAACTAGAAGCTTCCAGGCCCTGGTACAAGAAGTGCCATGGGCCCCCACCACCACCACATTGGCCCCCCTGACCACATTGATCCCCTCCCCACAATGCCCCCATCTCCTACCTGGAGCTCCCGCGCGGTCCTCTTTGTAATGCAAAGCGCTGGGAGATGATGTCATCTCCCAGCACTCTGGATTACTAGAGCCGGCGGTAGATTGCGGGGGCCAGGCGGAGGGGTCGCAGGGGGAGGCCGGGCCCCTGGAGTGCACGGGCCCGGTCGCAGGTGCTACCTGTATAGTTACTCCACTGCAGCATGGAGATCTTTTCAAACTAACCTCATAGATTTTTTTGACTGGCTAACTAAAATAATAGACCAGAGGAGAGCAGTAGTAGATAGCTTATCTAGATTTCAGTAAGGCATTTGACACTGTCTCTCATAGAAGACTCATTAATAAATTGCAGTGTTTAGATCTGGATGTAAAAATAGTTGAATGGATAAGGCAATGGCTGAGTGACAGGAGACAGAGGGTGGTAGTCAACGGAGAATATTCGGAAGAAGGTTGTGTTACTAGTGGTGTACCTTATGGATCTGCACTAGGGCCCATTCTTTTTAATATTTTTATTAGTGATATTGCAAAAGGTCTTCAATGTAAGGTATGCCTACATGCAGACGATACAGAGATCTGCAATGGGGTAGACATTCTTAGGGGATTAAGTGAAATGGCAAATGTTTTTGGTAAATTAGAAGAATGGACAAGAGTGTGGCAGCTGCAGTTTAGTGTTGATAAATGTAAACTAATGCACTTGGGACATAAAAATCCAAAGGAAAAATATACTATTAAAGGGATAGTAATGTCAGGAAAAAAGTATTAAATATATGGTATATACAATTAAAAGAGAGTACTTGCACTTATTTGTATCTTTCAAACAGTTATGGTTTGAGAGATATAGGAAAATAAAGTTCTCTGGTTCCTCCCCTTTCTGCTTGATGAGCTGTAAAGCTGTCAGAAGCAGACTCTGGTCTCTTGACCAGATGTGGCTCTTCAGCAGCGCCGATATAACACTATCTAAAGATAGATACTTAATTTGGAACTGTCTACAAAGTGTGCCTGGCTTGCAAGCACACTTTGTAGACCGTTCCAATTAAGTATTTATTTCTAAATAGCGTTATTTCAGCTCTGCTGAAGAGCCTCTGTCTGGGCAAATGAGTAGAATCTGCAGCTGTCAGCTAGATGGCAGACTTGAGTAACTTTAGCAAGTTATATCTCTCAAACCTTAAGACTTACATCGATGTTAACCTTTTTGAATGTCTACAGTATTAAATCAACTTAAAATTAACCATTACTATCCCTTTAAGGGTACTGTGCTGTCAGAGACAACAGAGGAAACAGATTTGGGAGTAATACTTTCTGATGACTTAAAGGTAGGTAGGCAATATATCAGAGTGGTGGGGAATGCAAGCAGGTTGCTGGGTTGTATAGCTAGGAGCATTAGTAGCAGAAAAAGGGAAGTGGTCATGCCACTCTACAGATCTCTTGATTAGACCTTACCTAGAGTATTGTGTACAGTACTGGAGACCCCATCTCCAGAAGGTTATAGATGCTCTACAGAGAATTCAGAGAAGGGCTACTAAAATGGTGAATGGTTTAAAGGAAAAGACATATCAGGATAGACTAAAGGATCTGAACATGTATAGCTTGGAGGAGAGAAGAGGGGATATGATAGAGACATTCAAATACATGAAGGGATTAAAAAAAAAGTGCAGGAGGTACATTTCAAAGGAGTAAAAATGTTCGGACAAGAGGCATTGTTTAAAACTTGAGGTAGTAAAGTAAGAAAGTTTTACTTCACTGAGAGGGTAGTAGATAAGTGGAACAGTCTACCAGCAGAAGTGCAGAAGTTAATACAGTGATGGAATTTAAAGGGATAGTGATACTTCAAATTTACTAATCCCCATATTGTAGGCATTAAAAAAAAAGAAAATTGCCCCCAGAGCAATCTCTCAAACCTTTATGGTTTGAGAGATAATCACTCGTAAAGTTCCCCCTCCCCATTCCCTGAAGTCAGCGTTCTAGCTGACTGCAGGGGAATCCTGTCATATGACCATCAAGTAGCTCTGCAGCAGAGCCGAGATTGAACTAATAAAAAAAGAAATTCTTCACTGAAATGGTCTTCTACGTGTGTTTGCAAACCAAGCACATGTAGAAGACCATTTCAGTGAAGGATTTCTTTTTTATTAACGCAATCTCGGCTCTGCTGCAGAGTTACCTGATGCACGTAAGACCGGATTCCCCTTCCGTCAGCTAAAACGCTGGTTCCGGGAAAGGGGAGGGAGGGGGGAACTTCTCAATCGAATATCTCTCAACCCATAAAAGTTTGAGAGATTGCACTGGGGTAATTAATTTATTTTTTGTAATGCCTACAATATGGGGATTATTAAATTTTATGTATTACTATCCCTTTAAGCATGCATGGGATAGGCATAAGGCTGCCCTGAACATAAGACAATGATTAAAAATAAGTGCAGGAGGTACATTTCAAAGGAGTAAAAATGTTAGGACAAGAGGCCATAATCTAAAACTAGAGGTAGTAATGTAAGAAAGATTTACTTCACTGAGAGGGTAGTAGATAAGTGGAATAGTCTACCAGCAGAAGTGGTAGAAGTTAATACAGTGAGAGAATGTAAGCATGCATGGGATAGGCATAATGCTGTCCTGAACATAAGACAAGACCAAGGACCATATAAGGTTTGAGGTTTTTACAGTAGCAAAATGGGCAGACTAAATGTGCCGAATGGTTCTTATCTGCTGTCAAGTTCTATGTTTTTATGTGTTTATTTTAAAGGGATAGTAATACTTTGGTTTACAAATGTCTAATATTGTAGATATTAACAATAGAAGTAAAATAACCTACCTCCCATCTCTCAGAACTTTATAGTTTTTGAGTTTGTAGCATTTAATCCTACTCATTACCTTCAAGGCTCTCCATCACTTGTCCCCACCTTATATTTCATCTCTGATATCCCGCCATAGTCCTGCACGTCCACTATGCACCACTCATGGTGGATGACTCTCTGCCCCTTTAAAGGGATAGTATTACTTCAAAATTACTATCCCTCATATTGTAGCCCTTAATAAACTGAGTTAAATGACACCAGCGGCATCTCTCAAACCTTTATGGTATAAGAGAAAGCCGCTTTCAAAGTTTCCTCTCCCCTGCTGTCAGCGTTCTGCTGCCAGCAGGAGAATCCGGTCTCTGAATCAAGAGGAGGCTCTTCAGCAGAGCCGATATCTCGTTATGGAAGGAAAAATGATTCATTGAAACAGTCTTCTACGTGTTGTGGTAACCAAGCACATGTATAAGACTGTTTCAATGAATCATTTTTCCTTCCATAACGAGATATCGGCTCTGTTTAAGAGCCTCCGCCTGTCCCGGGACCGGATTCCCCTGCTGGCAGCATAATGCTGACAGCAGGGGAGAGGAAACTTTGAAAGCGGCTATCTCTTAAACCATAAAGGTTAGAGATATGCCGCTGGTGTCATTTAACTCAGTTTATTAAGGGCTACAATATGAGGGGTAGTAATTTTGAAGTAATACTATCCCTTTAACCACTACCACTGTTTCACGATTGAAAGCTTTCTCACTTGCTGCCCCCTACCTCTGGAAAGCTCTACCACCCAGTATTCGCCAAGCCTCAACCCTCAACATCTTTAAATCAAAGCTAAAAGATCACCTTTTATCTCTAGCAACAGCGTAATATGGAAACATTATCATTATCAAACATTATTATCATAAGCCAAACACTGCACTTCCTCCTCTACCAGCTTATATCTGTATGTCACCCATCCTATACTTAGATTGTAAGCTCTACGGGGCAGGGACCTCTTATCCTAATGTATACTCTCCTGTTGTTTCCCTTATGACTGTCTATATAAGCACTTAATCACCGCAGTTATTGTACCCCTTCTATATTAAATGTAATCTGTAAAGTGCCAAGTACACTGGTCGGCGCTATATAAATAAAAATATACAACACAATACAATACAATACAATTTAAAGTTCCTCCCTCCCCTTTCTCATACATCAGCACTCTAGTTGATAAAAGCTGATCCTGGTCCCGGGACCGTCGGAGGCTCTTCAGCAGAGACGAGATAGCACTATTTAAAGGGGAACTACCACCCCGCAAAACTTTATCTTAATTAAGTCTTCATCTGGCGACTAGCTGCTTAGTAGCGCTAGTTGCCAGAAATATTACCTGTTTTAAAAGATTTTCGACTTATTCGGAGGCTGACAGTAGTAGGAAGCACGGACATCTTGCCATAGTGACGTCCGTGCGCCTGCGCTGTCAGTCCCTTTTTGAGCCAGCCGGCTCCAAAAGGAACTGACAGCGCAGGTGCACGGAGGTCACTATGGCAAGATGTCCGTGCTTCCTGCTACTGTCAGCCTCCGAATAAGTCGAAAATCTTTTAAACCAGGTAATATTTCTGGCGGCTAGCGCTACTAAGCAGCTAGTCGCCAGATGAAGACTTGATTAAGATAAAGTTTTTGCGGGGTGGTAGTTCCCCTTTAAAATGAAATACTTCATTGGAACGGTCTAAAAAGTGTGCTTGCAAACCAGGCACACTTTGTAGACCGTTCCAGTGAAGTATTTCATTCTAAATAGCGCTATCTCGGTTCTGCTGAAGAGCCTCCGCCGGTCCCGGAACCAGGATCAGCTTCTGTCAGCTAGAGCGCTGGTGTATGAGAAAGGGGACGGAGGGGGGAACTTTAAATGCTACAAACTCAAAAGCTATAAAGTTTTGAGAGATGGGAGGTTGGATATTCTACTTCTATTGTTAATATCTACAATATTAGACATTTTTAAACCAAAATATTACTATTCTTTTAAAGGAAATATTTGTATAGGCTCTTAGGAATTTTTAGGTTTGAAGGGTCACAAGGGCATTGTGTAGAACTGCTATTTCCAAAGTAATATCTTTCTGGAATTAGTAGACACTAATCCGGCCCTGGTCCCCCCGGTCTCTACACAAGACCTTCATCATGGACATGAGGAAGGTCTCATATGAGAACTTAACGGGATAGTAATGTTTCATAATAAAAGCAGCTCTAATTAATCATCATAGTATTTGGACTTTGGAGAGTGTTATTTCAATTCTGTCAGAGTTGTAGTTCAAGAGTAATTCAATGATAAAGTATCCCCCTCCCGCCCCTTTTACTGATGTAACACTGCTCAGCCAGATCAGAAGGGAGGTGCCCAGGTAGATCGCAGAGAGGGACAATCTTCAATTAAGATAAGGGAAAACCTGAAAAACGTGTCAAGGGGGGCAGGGCTTTCATTGTTCTCATAGGAAGAAGATTGTCCCCTGCTGTTATCTGTCTGGTCTATGGACTGCATTCCACATCTGAGAAGAGATGGCTTACACTAGGTAAAAGGGGTGGGAGGGGAAAACTTTGCTTGTGAATATCTCTCAAACCATAAAGGTTTGAGAGATAAGACTTATATCGTTCTTCATGTTTTTTTAATGGCTACAAAATAAAATAAAGATAAAACGAAGTATTACTATCCCTTTAAACCCTTAAGGACCATTGACGTACCTGGACTGTCACGCATGGTCCTGGTATGTCACGTACCGGGGACTGAAGTTTATCGCTCCAAGACCGGAGCGATCTCTTTCAGTCCCTCGTTCGGCGTGCCGGCACACGTGATCAGTCACGTGGGGCGGCACACCAAAATTCCTTATCTGGTCCTTAAAGGACCACACACCCGGGGACCGCTGGTCCTTAAAGGGATAGTAATACTTTGTTTTAACTTTATTTTATTTTGTAGGCATTAAAAAAAACATGAAGAATGATATAAGTCTTATCTCTCAAACCTTTATGGTTTAAGAGATATTCACAAACAAAGTATCCCTTCCCTGTTCAACCAGATCAGAAGGGAGGTGCCCAGGTAGACTGCAGAGAGGGACAATCTTCAATTAAGATAAGGGAAAAAGCTGAAAAACTTGTCAAGGGGGGAAGGGCTTTCATTTTTTTAATACAAAGAAGACTGTCCCCTTCTGTTACCTGTCTGGTCATACAACCAGATTCACATCTGAGAAGAGATGGCTTACACTAGGTAAAAGGGGCGGGGAGGGGAACTTTGCTTGTGAATATCTCATAAACCATAAAGGTTTGAGAGATAAGACTTATATCATTCTTCATGTTTTTTTAATGCCTACAAAATAAAATAAAGTTAAAACGAAGTATTACTATCCCTTTAACCCCTTAAGGACCTTTGACGTGGCAGGAACGTCACGCTGGTCCGGCACTTAAGGACCAGTGACGGTCCTGGCACGTCACGTACTTTTACTCACCGCGCTCCTGCAGGAGCGCGGTGAGTAATACCGGGCACTGAAGTTGATCGCTCCAAGACCGGAGCGATCTCTTCCAGTGCCCTGTTTGACGTGCCGCCCCACGTGATCAGTCACGTGGGACGGCACATCAAAGTTTCCTATGTGGTCCTTAAGGGACGGCACACCCCAGGACCGCTGGTCCTTAAGGGGTTAAGGGGGTTAAAGGATGATTATGTAATAAAACTTCGATACTTTGTTAAGTCCATTGACTTAAGTCCTTATTTTGTGTGTTTGTCTGTTGCTCAGCATACACATACTCTAAAGAATCCATGTATAAAGTGGAATCTGAGGCAAAAAGGTGATTCATTGTTAAACTTATTTGCATATACCTACCCAGAATCCCTTGCAGTAGTAACAACACTGCAAATGTAAGATTTCTGTGGGAAAAGCAAGACTTATGGCTTGACTGGGGTGTCAAATTTTTGTTTAACATTGTATCTACCACCCACCAAATTCAGGTGGAAGGGGTTTTCTACACACACACATACAGAAATATGAACTGTTATTGTTTATATGACTGCATTTTTACATAGATGTGTAAGGCAATATTAACTGATATGTTCAAAGTGATCAGATCCTCATTTAAATGCAGGATGCTTATGAACATGACATCATACCTCCCAACATTTCAAATGGCCAAAGAGGGACACTTGTGTTTTAGGGGGTGTAGCTGGGGGTGTGGCTAGTAGGCAGGGCATTACCGAGTATTTTTAGGTTATTTTGTGACCTATTGACACCTCTTTGCGTAACTGAATAAATGATTTAGAAAAAGACCAAAGTGTTTTAATCATACAGACATTTATATACACATATATACGGAAGTATATACAAACATATATGTGAGTTTAATTGCTGTGGAGCAATACACTAATATACACACCACACAGTCTGATCTCCTAAAAATAGGGACACCATGGTGGGAAAGAGGGACAGAGGGATTTGGCTCTAAAAGAGGGACTGTCCCTCCTAAAGAGGGACAATTGGGAGGTATGTGACATTCTGTAGGACCACACACAAATCAGTACCACTCTGCAGGGTGGGTTATTCATAAATGCCCAGCATTAAAATATAGATATAGTCACATTAGTTATTCTGAAAAGTGTTAAATAGCATTTCCATTAGACTGTTATTAGGTCCATTGTAAATAACAAGGCATTATTAACCACATGTCCTAATTTGAACTCAACAAAGCAACCTCTTCAGCAGTTTAGTCTGAGATAAGGTGCAGTAAATCAAGCTACATATATGTTTGACAGTAATGTCTGTGTAATGAACTTGTTACTCTTTGCTGCCCCCTCTTGTCAATAGCAATACTTCACTTTTATTAGTGAGATTTAGTAGAGTAAAAATAGTTGAGCAGACTACAGCTGTGGTCCTCTATGCACAAACACTGGCGCAAAAACTCTTATGCACTAAAAATGTTTAAAACAATATGTTCATACATTTTTAGGTTTGCAAATTATTTTTTGCTCTTAAAAATGCACAAAAATGGGAAAACACTAAATATCATTAATGGGCTAACACTGGAGTCGCATTAGTGAGTTGCAATGTGTGGGATACCCCTCTTTCACTTAAAGGGTTAAAAGTATATCTGGTCATCTTAGTCAAGATGGAAGTGAAAACATACAAATTGCTCTCGGATAATACGCAAAAACATTTCTTCTAAATTCTCCAAATGGAAAAATGTGCACAAAATAGGTATCTCCAAAATCACTTAAAAATGCACCAATGAGTAAGACAATGAGTCTGATGTTATAAGAAGAAATGGACCAGTTAAGAGTTAAAAACAGCTGCACCATCAGACACAAATGAAAATTCCCATTGAATTCAATGGGGTTTTAGTGTCTTGTGTGTCATTGGGGTCCCTGGTTCATTATTATACCTGCGAACTTTGACTTCTGGACTCCCTGGAGGGAAGTCCTGTGGTGCCGCTGGGGGGGGCAGAAAAATTATGGAATTTGTGTCAAACATGGGCGTGGCTTAATTGTGAGTAGGGGTAGGGCTTAAAATATGTGGCAAGAGTAGGAGAAATAGGCAGGGGAAGGAGGAGAGGTAGGTGGGGAGTGGGAGGAACAGCCTTGGAAGACGCAGAAGTGCGCAGAGTTTGATTACAAACTCCCCAGATCCGGAGAATCAGCCGGAAATTAGCAGCAAAAACCAGAGTCTCTGGGGCAAATCTGGAGAGTTCTCACGTATGCGCATTGTGATTAGACTCATTAGACGCAATCTACAGCATTCAAGGGGTTAAAAAAAACCTCAATAGAAATTTTTAGAAACAATTTATTTTCCACAGGATTACTCAAGGGGGTTTATGAACTAAAGTGTGATAAAGAGGTGATAAAGTGGAGATAACTTCTCCAGTGATCTCACTCCTCCAGTTCCTATGGAGAATATTCATGATAAGTGATAAAGCAGAAATAATTTCTCCAGTGATATCACATCTCCAGTTCCTATGTTATTCTATGGACCAATGCACTAGTGCATAGGCTCCATAGAATAACATAGGAACTGGAGAAGTGAGATCACTGTAGAAGTTATCTCCACATTATCACCTCTTTATCACACCATAGTGCCCCCCCCCCCCCAAGTTCTTTTAGTACATCAGCCTCACTGAGCCACGCAAATGCTGGTTATGGCCAGAATCATCTAAAATGACAAGGTCTAGTTGGCCAAAAATACATAATCATAAACGCGCTCAGTTCATCTTATTGAGGTTTAATATAGCTCAGATAGTTATGTGCATTAGTCCCTGCCATCTTGGGTTTCAGTTCTACTCCTGTTCTTGGGTTTCAGTAAAGGCCCTGTGTGTTTCTAATGGGAATAAACTGAGCATGCTTACTCATGTCTTATATTGGCCGTAACCATATATACACAGACATGCACATTCCAGCCTCAAAGACAGTGGCCACGAGTGCAGTAATTAAGGCCTGATGCACTGAGCTAAAGAGGATACATTTTGGACCAAACCATCTGCACATTAGGAAACAAATACATTATTATGTAGTTTTAAATCTTTAATGGTGGGAAACATGTTGCTTTGCAATGAATCGAAGACCTCTCTAGAATTTAAGAGACAAAAATCCTATTTATATCAATGGGAATCTGGGGAGCTTTTAACTTATTCCCCTATGTTGCAGTTGATTTGCTCCAGAATTGTACCAGTTTTCCTCAGTACAATACCCTCACTGTCTTTAGGTCTGGGATTCATCAGGGCATGAAAAGAACGGTGAATAGAATGGATAGATGCAGCTGGCCCTCCTCGTTCATTGATAAATTAGCTAGAGCCTGATACATTCCAGCCACTGAAGAGTGAGTGAATGGCTTAGGCACGAGGATATCCAGTGATATCTTTGTGTGCTATGCAGTTCACCATTTAACCCTTTGAGTGCCATTGCAGAGTACCAGAGGGGTATCAAATGCAATGCCAAGCAATTATATGGATACCCTCTGCCACTCACGGGATTAATTAATTCTCCCTATTGGGGTTCCAGGAAAGGAACCATATTAATAGTAGGAATGAACTGTGCATGCTCAGTGTTGTCCAGCTTTAGCTAGTGATTCATGGCCAATGCTTTCCAAGGGGTTAAAGGGATAAGGATTAGGTTCAAGGCCAAATTTAGTCTCTCTGCTACTTCTCCAGCCAGTGCTGGAAAAGGGTAGAAAGAGAATATGGAGGTTGAAAGGGAGAGTGAATGAAAGAGGAAGGGAACAGGAAGGGAGGGGAGGGGATAGAATGAAATGATATAGAATCAAAATGCATTCACTGAGGGAGGGAGGGAGGCAGAGAATAGAATGCGAGGGGTAACCTAACTCACACACCACCCCATCACTTACTGCTGCATTATAACATGACCTCTGACTTCTCCCTAAATCTGGCTCAGAGGAAGAGTAACCCTAGAAGGGAGAGTTTTCCTCCTAAATAAGGAGAACAGGCATGTGTGTGTGTGATGCATAGGAGAGGCTGTGTATACTGCATGCTAGATACATGATGGCCTGTGTATACTGTCTGCTTTATACATATGGGCCTGTGTATACTGCCTACTATATAGATCAGGGTTTATGTATTCTACTTGCTATATATGTTAAGGTCTGTGTATATTATCTGCTTTTTACATGAGACCCTGTCTGGTATGTACATGAGGGCCTATGTATACTATCTGCTATATACATGAGGGCCTGTGTATACTGATGTCTATATACATGAAGGCCTGTATATACTGACTGTGATATGCAGGAGGGCCTGTGTATACTGTATGCTATATACATGAGGACCTGTGTAAACTGTCTGCTATATACATGCAGATCTGTGTATACCGTCTGCTATATACATAAGGACCTGTGTATACTGTCTGAAATGTACATTAGGATCTGTGTATTCTGCCTGCTGTATACATGAAGGCCTGTGTATACTGCCTGCAATATACATGAAGGCCTGTGTATACTGTATGCTATATACATGAGGACCTGTGTAAACTGTCTGCTATATACATGCAGACCTGTGTATACTTTCAGCTATATACATGCAGACCTGTGTATACTGTCAGCTATATACATAAGGACCTGTGTATACTGTCTAATATGTACATTAGGATCTGTGTATACTGCCTGCTATATACTTGAAGGCCTGTGTATACTGCCTGCTATATACATGAAGGCCTGTGTATACTGTCTACTATATACATGACGGCCTGTGTAAACTGTCTACTATATATATATGAGGGCCTGTGTATACTGTCTGATATGTACATTAGGATCTGTGTATACTGCCTGCTATATACATGAAGACCTATGTATACTGCCTACTATATACATGAGGGCCTGTGTATACTGTCTGATAAGTACATTAGGATCTCAGTCTCTGAATAAAATACACAATTTGCACTGAAATCTTTTTCTGAATCTTTTTCCTTGGTAGAATTATATCCCCAAAAAGATATAAGAATTATGTGTTTGTATTTTATGAATGTGATAAATATGATAGGTACAATAGATTCACTCCAGATACAAGGCATGTATAATCTGTGGAAAATATGCTCATAAAATGTTTTTTTACCATGTGCCTTGAGCTGTGTTATCCAAGCATTTTGTGTATACTGATTGCAGTAAAGAGAAGATGTATATCTAGCCTGTGATACACACTATAAGCTGCGTGCAATGCGCTGATATGGAAGAGAAGCCGTGGGTGGGTTCTTGCAGGAGAATGTTCCACATGTTCACATCTGGTAGCTGCCCCCCCCCCATACCACAGGACCTTGCTAATGACCTCACTGCCTCTGTACAGCCATATTGACCCTTTCTGTACCCAAGTCCTGTAGCTGGATATACATATTGCCACAGACAAGTTCCTCTTTAACCTTTGAGTGCCAGAAGGGAACACAATGCAATGCTCTGACTGTAATGTGTTGTGTACTTCTCTGGCACTCAAAGGGGTTTACCAATAATTCCACTCACCACATATATCCAGACTAGGGTGACCACATGTCCCGGATTGCCATGGACAGTTCCGGAATTTATATGTGTGTCCCATTTCCCGGGCAGCCCCTATCAGGGACAACACAAAGTAGGCCCATGCCTACTGTGACACAAAGTGATGCCTCTGCTGGGCTACAAGAAAATGGCTTCCACACAGAGCTCTAAAACTAGAGACAGACCTGAGCCTTGATCCTGACATCAAACAGGAACTGCAATGCAATTTTATTGTAGTGTAATGCTCGTCTAAGGCATTGGGTGTGCTGTATATTATCTTGTAGTCCACCACAGACATCGCTTCCTGTCACAGCAGTAAATGAAAAGTTCTCCCTCTAGTGTTTAGAACTCTGTGGTGCACCAGATAAAGAGCAATGTCCAGTGATGTATACTGACTCCACCCGCATAGCTGCCCTAGAGCTGTAGAGAAGTAATCTCATCACCATGAATGGCAGAATGGAAATGTGGTCACCCTAATCCAAGCTCCAGTCCCAGATGGTGTCTGTTCAGGGGGATTCCTTTCCAAGACTGCTGCTATTATCATCTGGGAGGCAGCACTAAGGTGACATAAACTATACAGTGAGCTAAACGGTTCAATTCCTATCTTATTTTTATGGAGCCTATGAACTAAAGGTTGTATTCATTCAGCAAGCCAAAGAGGCACATTTCTGGGGCAAATCATCTGCACTATAGACGACAAGGAACAGTTCCTATTGATTTATATGGGGCTTTGCAACAAAGTGGAGGACTGACTAGCAATCGATGGGTTAAAAACCCCATTTAAATTGATGAGAATTTTTAACATTTTTATTTGCCTCTAAGATTCACTTGGCTTGATCCAGAATTGCACATCAGTAACTTGTTGAATATGGCCCTTAGATCTCTCTGGTATCCTTTTAAAAGGTCACACACAAAAGACCGTATGACCACATGATACATTAATGATGTCGCCATGATAAAAATGGCAACATGAGAATCTAGCACTGCATGAAGTGCAAGATTCTCATGTCGCATACTGAAAGGTTGCATACCTTTAACCCATTCATCCCCCTCATTCATGATGCCTTCAGAATAATTATAGAGCTGGGAGCCAGGAGCCGATCTTCCGTGGTTTGCTTCACCTCCTAGTCAATTGCCCGGGTGGCAAGAAGAGGCTGTCCTGGACCATCATTGTACGAGAGGAAAAAAAAAACTCATTAGTTTAGCTAAAAGCTGAACGACCAAAGTATTGAACTACGACTCCCATCATCCTAACCCGTCTGTGGCCGCCGAGAATAAGGAAAGGCTCTTATTAAGCCCCGGCTACTGGCTCTATAATCATTCTGGAGGCGTCATGAACGAGGGGGATGAACGGGTTAAAGGTATGCGCCCTTTCAGTATGCGACATGAGAATCTCAAGCTTTCATGCAGTGCGAGATTCTCGTGTCGCCATTTTTATCATGGCGACATGGTTAATGTGTCATGTGGTCGCACGCTGTTTTGCGTGCAACCTTTTAAAAGTGAACCGATCTCTCCATCTTCAGAAAGAGGTTCTGTAGGATAAGGAAGCAATTTCGCTTACTGGGGCCTTTATCTAATCTCTCTACATATTACCCCCACCGTTCCCAGTTGTTTAGAGTGTATCTCTCTGTATTATGTAAATACATGGATTAATTTGTAAGTGTGTATATATTTAATGTAGGATAGCCGTGATAGTCCAGTAGATGCAAAATGAAGGAGTATCACAGTATGGGAGGTTGTTACTCTCAAAAACTCCTCCTTAGATGCTCATATATATTGTCATTTTGTAAATATAGATACACAGATTTGCAGGGTTTGTGGGAACTGGTACTGACTCCTTAATTTACAAATGTAGCATAAAGGACAACTATCATAACACAGTTTCTTATTGGTAGATCTGCTCTCCTGACAGCTAACCTATCATTTAACCCTTTGAGTATGAGAGGGGTATCTAACACACATCTTTGTGATCCCCAACAGGGAAGCACAATGCTTGTCTAAAGAGAAACCCCCAATGGAGGTCTCCGCGATGCAGGTCCCAAATAAACCAATGATACTCAACTCTAGTCCTCCATACACACCAATAGGTGAGGTTTTCAGAACATCCCTATTTGACTACAGGTGGATTAATCACCATCACAGAGCGACTGATTACCCACTTGTGCACAGTCAGGGACGTCTTGAGATCACATACCATTGGTGTACCGCAAGGACTAACTTTGAGAATCACTGCCTTACATCCGCTGTATTTGGCATGAAAACTTGACACATGCAAACCAAGAGACTTTGGCAGACAGCCACGTACTTTTGAGTTGTGATCCAGCCGAAGGCGGCAGTTTTCTGACCCCAAAACAGCTGATAAAAGTAATTTTAGGGCTGCAGAGCCATGGTCCTTGTTTTACTAAAATTTGATAATTGCCCTTTGTTTCAACATTTTGTTCAAATGGTATAAGCATCTGAAGATTGTCATTTAACATAAAACAGTCGTTTGAACCATAACTATGGCAGAACGACCTTGTTGCCATAATACTGCTGTGATATCTTGTTGATATACACTGCATTTTATGTTGTATAAATTTCCCACAATGCACTGAGCCTTGAACATATTTTATTCCTCTCCCTAATGTTATTCTTAGTAACGTACGTCTCGCTTTCTCCCACTCTGTGGTATGCATGGAGTTTTAAGGGGAGGGGGGTTAGTTTAAGGAGATGCTGAGACACTTGGGACATCTGTGTCTGCTTGTGACAGACGGTGACACAAGTGCTGCCGGACCAGGGGTAACTTGCCAGCTCTGCAGATCTGAGCTCTGTGACCTTACATGGAGAATGATGGGGGGGGGGGGGGGGCAGGTGATGGTAGCAGGGTGGGGAAACACTTAGATGTTTGAGGCGATGGATAAGATTCTAAAATTTCCTTCAGCCTCTCATGTGGTGCCTTGGGCACTTATTTCAGCCCAGCAAATAAGATGATTAGATTAGAAGCCGTGGTGGTTCAGAGACCCTTGTTTTGACATCTCCTCACTTTAATCCTTTGAGTGCTAGAGATAGGTCCAAAGCATTTCAGAGTAATGCAGTGACCACCTGTGGCACTCAAAAAGTTGAATGACTGGCTTTTCTTTTACCTAGAGCTGTTGCATTGGCAAAAAACGGGATTAATATGAATGTGAAGAGGGGCCAATCTGCATCTCTCCCAACATTGCCAGCTAGCCATACCTCCCAACATTTCAAATTGCCAAAGAGGTACACTTGTGATTTAGGGGGTGTTGCTGGGGGCGTGGCTGGTGGGTGTGGCATTACCAAGAATTTTTAAGCTATTTCATGACCTGTTGACAGCTCCTTGTTTAACCTAATAAATGACTTATAACAACACCAAAGTATTTTATTTACACGTACTAATTTATAAACACATATATGTTTAAACAAACAATAATGTGAGTTTTATTGCTGTAGAGCAGTGTGATGCATTTATATACACAACACACAATCTGATTTCCTAAAAAGAGGGACATCAAGGTGGAACAGAGGGATTTGGGTCTAAAAGAGGGACTGTCCCTCCTAAAGAGGGACACTTGGAAGGTATGCAGCTAGCTGATGATGAGAGTAATACTTCAGCAGCTGAAGAGCCACAGATTACCCACCACTCTCAATAAGGGTTCTGAGTGTATTATTGCGTTGTCAGTCAAAGGGTTATACCCTCCCCACCTACCTTCTCTTTTTGGAAAAACCAAGATGGGGTTAATAAGATCTAGCCTACCCTACACTAACAGATGGTAATGTTTAGAGAGCAGCTGTCCCAGTTGGGGGTGGCGGACAGAGATAAGTTAGCAGTCTAAGCCTACGGATTAACCCTTTGAGGGCCAAAGGGGTAGGCAACATATTGTGGTGCAATGCGTTGGCCGCTCATTTGGCCCACAAAGGGTTAACCTTTTTCTTTTTTTTTTTTTTTTCTTACAGCTCTGTTTATCTTCCTCATTTCCCACATGTAAGTTCTCAAATCAAAACAGTTCCTTGCACGGGTTTTAAAAATGGCTGACACAAATGTTTTCTGAAAGATTTTTTTTTAACCATTTGAGTCTTTGTCCCTAATCATCTGATTAAGTGACAGTCACCTTATTTTGTCTGTAAGACAAGATGGTCTCTGTCTACCCTAATTATCTGTACTCAGGAGGTCACTCTTAACAAGGTACCTGTATATTAACCCTTTGAGAGCCAGAGGGGTACGCAACGCATTGCAGAGCAATGCGTTGCGTACCCCTCTGATACTCAAAGGGTTAATCATTTATGAGCCCGAGGAGGGGAGGGATGCATCACATTGTAGAGCAATACAGTACACACCCAACATATCCTCAAGGGGTCACTTATCCTGTTTTTGGTGATCTGCCATGTAGATGTACAAATCTGTCCCTTGATAATCTTCTGTCAAGAGGTCACCATACATGACAATTGACTATAATTATATTAGAGTTGCCACATCATAACTTAAAAAAAGGCATACATAGAAAATGCATGCTGCTTTACTTCATGGGAACCGTTGAAGACCAATAATAATCACTACAGCCCTGCAACATGCATTTTTCTTGTGTGTTCCTATTTAAAGGAATGATCTGGCAGCCCTAAATTATATGGAGCCTCTCTTTCAGAGGGTCTGAAATGTTTCCAACTTGAAAAAAAGCAGCTGTGCAGAAACTGGAGAGCTTCCTCTCACTGGAGAGACTATTTGCTTCTTTAAGGATATCCCCAAGCCTCTCAGGTTACTGTTGAACATAACAATGTAATTACATACAGTTACCACAAGGTGGAACCCTTTGTCAAGTCTTATTTTTCACTCCAACCTATGCTGTAAGAACCTGATGAAATAAAGACATCTGAATCAGAGAGGGTTAATGTTGTTTTTCTAACACAGGCAGTGATGTAGAAAAAAATTCTTGTACTGGACTCACAAAGGGTAAATTATTTGACTGCCCAGACTTAATAGGGAACAGATGCTTATAAGGGGTTAGTTCCTTAACCCCTTATATGCTAGAAAGGTCTCCATCATATCGCCTCACTATGCATTGGAGATCTTTATAGCATCCAGTGGGTTAACCCTCTCCCTTCAAATGCCAAGACAGTGTCAATCAACACACAGGTCCCTGGGTATGCCTTATATAATATTAAGATGGTGCTGCTGTTAAAGAAAGGGTTAACCCATCCAAGCCAACTTTAACATAAGATATAACAGCCTGTAAAAACAGTCTGTCATTTGGGGGTGACCGCAACCTAGTAACCGAATCAAGATGAGTTGTTCAGCCATCCAATCAGAATACATGACCTGCTGTCCAATCGAGATATAAATGATACTTTCCAATCAGGATGCACAGACTGATATCCAATCATAGCAGCACAGGATAATAGTTGAGCTGTACTGTTAGATAACGGAATACTTTGGAAACACATATACACTCTCTCTATACTCCCACTCTAGGAAATGCAGCACACCATACTTTCAGAATATTTATCTAATCAGCAAAATACTCTCTGCGCACACGCTCTGGGTCTTATGTACAAAGATAAATTGGAGCAAACCAACTATGCTGTTAGGGACAAATACAAATTCTCCAAATTCTCTTTGATTTAAATGTTGCTTTTGAACCCCTTGAATGCTAGAGAGGTCTCCAATGCTTTGCGATACCTCTCTAGCATTCAAGAGGTTAAAAGCAAAATTTAAGTAAATGGGAATGTTTATTTGTATCCTATGATTCAGGTGATCTCCCCCAGAATTGCTCCAGTTCCTCGTAGAACATCAGCATCTCTGTAGTCATCAGCAGGGCAGCATCCTTTTCAAATGTCGCCCATTTTTTGGCAACCAACTAAACGGAGCATTAAATGGATGGTAATGTTTCACAAAAACAGCAGCTCCAATTAATCTTCATAGGATTTGGGCCATGGAGAGTGTTATTTCAATACTGTCAGACTTGTAGTACAAGAATGATAAAATATCCCTCTCCCACCCCTTTTACCTAGTGTAAAACACTTCCCCTCAGATCTAGAATCTGGTCTTGAGGCCACCAGACAGCTCACAGCAAGGGACAATCTTCTTACTATGAGCATAAGGAAAACCCTGCCCCCTTTGCAGGTTTTTCCTTATGCTCACTGAAGATTGTCCCTCTCTGTTATCCATCTGGACAGTCTTGCTGCTCTGAGGTGAGCAGTGTTACATCAGTAAAAGGGGCAGGATGTGGATAATTTATCATTCAATTACTTTTGAACTACAACTCTGACAGTATTGAAATAACACTCTCCACGGCCCAAATTCTGTGAAGATTAATTGGAACTGCTTTTATTGTGAAACATTACTATCCCTTTAAACACGTCGCCAGCATGAAAGGGGCAGCATGACAATCTCACCTGCATCAAAAGGGTGTGATTGTCATGACTCGGGCTTAAGCACCGCTGATTTGCAAGCAATGTAAAGATACCCTTCTGATGTGTCTCTATTACCAGTATGTAGTCCTGTTCTCCCTCCCCTCACTGTCCGCGGATCAAAATAATAAACAACAATCATTGTGAGATGCGCACGTACCAGAGCAACTCCGCAAAAGGTCCAGGGAATGAAGCAGAGGTTAAATATAGCCAAAGCTGGTATAGCGCACGTATGTATATACATCCAAACAGTGGCAACAATGGTGGGTGACATTTTGCTAGTGAAATGGCAGGGTAGGGGTTAGGACAATTGCGCATGTGTTCAAGATACAGTTAAGCCAATGGAAATCTCAATTTTAGAGTATCAATGACACATGGCTGTAATACGTGACTGAACATTTATCTAGTACTATAACCTTTTGGTGTGTGAGTGTGTGTGGGGGGGTAAAACTGCATTTGTGCAGCTCATTTTCTGACATTAGCCTCCAAATCAAGTATCTGCATTCCTGAGTATGTACTGCAGTATATAATCACGTGACTGCTAAATGTACATACCTGCGAACTTCTTCTCCTTGAGCTTGCAGAGAGGGCTCACGTGCTGCTGGGCAGGGGATGTCAATGATGCGATTCGTGTCATAAAAGGGGTGGTGCTTAATTGGGTGTTGCTTACTTCTTGTGTGTCATAAAGTGGGCCGGAAAGTGGCCAGAACAGGGTGGGAAGCAGACCCAGTAATTCAGTCTGAAAACGCAAGTCTCAGAGTCTCCAGGGCAGCTCTTGAGAGTTCCCAGGAATGGAAATGTGGGAGATAAAATAATGCACACAAGACCCAGGTGGAGGTGAAAGGCCACGGCTTGTTAGCCAGACAATACACCCTGTCAGTTATCCAACCAATCAGTACAACCAGATCACCTGGAAGAGTCAGTGTATGTATGTGCACCAGTCCTTCCTTTCACAGGTACCAGAAGGAAAGGCGTCCACGTACCAGTCACCATGTAGCGATAAGCATGTCCCTGAAACTCAGCAAAGGTTATCCAAGAACTGGTTGCCTACCCAGACACTATGGAGGTGTAACATTAATAATTGGCAAGGAGCATAACCGACCTCAAGCCATAACAGTTTAAAGGGATAGTAATGGTTAATTTTCAGTTGATTTAATATTGTAGACATTAAAAAAAGATTAACATCAATGTAAGTCTTATTTCTCAAACCTTTATGGTTTGAGAGATATAACTTGCTAAAGTTACCTTTTCCTGGCTGTTTTACTCAAGTCTGCCATCTAGCTGACAGCTGCAGATTCCAGTCATTTGACCAGACAGAGGCTCTTCAGCAGAGCTCAAATTACGCTATTTAGAAATAAATACTTCATTGGAATGGTCTACAAAGTGTGCTTGCAAGACAGGCACACTTTGTAGACCGTTCCAAATTAAGTAATTATCTTTAGATATCATTATATCGGCGCTGCTGAAGAGCCACATCTGGTCAAGTGACCAGAATCTGCTTCTGACAGCTTTATAGCTCATAAAGCAGAAAGGGAAGGGAGCAGAGAACTTTATATTCATATATCTCTCAGACCATAACGGTTTGAAAGATACAAATAAGTGCGAGTACTCTCTTTTAATTGTATATATCATATAGTTAATACTTTTTTCTGATATTACTATCCCTTTAATGATGAGATACACATTATACAAATAAATATGAATCTCACTAACAGCAATGAGCTAACTACCATTGACTAACTGACTAAACATATATCTGCTTTCCTTTCACCACAGTCTCCCACCATATCTGGGGACTCTCCGGATCTGCACCAGAGACTCCGGTTTTTAGAGTTAATTGCCGGATCTCCTGGGACAGAGGCTGATTCTCTGTCGGTGGTGGGTTTCTTCTGAAACTCTGCCCACTTTTCCTCCTTCCCACCCTGTTCCTCCCACTTCTCCTCCTTCCCACCCTATCCTCGCACTTCTCCTCCTTCCCATCCTGTTCCTCACACTTCTCCTCCTTCCCATCCTGTTCCTCGCACTTCTCCTCCTTCCCATCCTGTTCCTCACACTTCTCCTCCTTCCCATCCTGTTCCTCACACTTCTCCTCCTTCCCACCCTATCCTCGCACTTCTCCTCCTTCCCACCCTGTTCCTCGCACTTCTCCTCCTTCCCACCCTGTTCCTCGCACTTCTCCTCCTTCCCATCCTGTTCCTCACACTTCTGCTCCTTCCCACCCTGTTCCTCCCACTTCTCCTCCTTTCCACCCTATCCTCGCACTTCTCCTCCTTCCCATCCTGTTCCTCACACTTCTCCTCCTTCCCATCCTGTTCCTCACACTTCTCCTCCTTCCCACCCTGTTCCTCCCACTTCTCCTCCTTCCCACCGTGTTCCTCCCACTTTTCCTCCTTCCCACCCTGTTCCCTGCACTTCTCCTCCTTCCCATCCTGTTCCTCACACTTCTCCTCCTTCCCACCCTGTTCCTCGCACTTCTCCTCCTTCCCACCCTGTTCCTCCCACTTCTCCTCCTTCCCACCCTGTTCCCTGCACTTCTCCACCTTCCCACCCTGTTCCTCGCACTTCTCCTCCTTCCCACCCTGTTCCTCCCACTTCTCCTCCTTCCCACCTTGTTCTGCTGACTTCCTGACACAAGGACAATAAGTCATGCCACTCTGGTTAAGCCCCACCCCTTTATGAAGCAAATTGCATCATTTGGTCACAGCACATGAACCCTCTCCAGGGACTCAAGTGGACGAAGTTCCCAGGCATGTCTCCCACCCCATCTCCCCTAATGCTCAGTCATATCACAAAGGGCGAAATCCATCAAGAGATGAATGTCATTAGCCATTTGCCAATTCTCTAATGGCTAAATTGCATCTGGCCCTTGCTCATTCTTCAGTAAGTGACGGTCAGGCAGATCTATTCTACCACCCAATTTGAGGCTGGTGGATCCCATAAAAATCTGTGGTTGAGAACAGTGCATTCTCACCCCTTTGGCACTCAGATAAATGTGTACTTTATGGTAAGAATAAGTGGCTCCTAATTTATCAGATTAACATACCTAGGTAGGTGTCCTTCATACATGTCAGGTATGTCTGTTTATTTACTGTATTATATCTGCAGTTTTCTGTATACAGTGATTTCTGTCTGCCTCAAGATCACACCTCCTCGCAGCAAACAATGGACTACAATATATCTGAATGGATCAAAAGGGACAAATTATTATGAAATTAAAAAATAATCTGTTGTGGACTGCAAGAGAGATCAAAAACAACAAATATAGTCAAAAGATACAAATAACTACTGTTTAAAGACCTTCTGTTAAAGGGGTAGCAAAGGGTAAATAACAAATATTTTTAACCCTTTGAGTGCCAGAGAGGTATTCAACGTATTGTGTTGCAGTGCAATGGATACCTTTCTGGAGTTCAAAGGGTTAAAGGACTGGCAATAACCTCACAGTGATGGAAACTGAGTTCCCATAGTTTAGAACTCACCCGTTCTCTCTCTCAGACAGGGCTGGGTGATGTCAGCATCTCACTCAGTGGTCATGAAAGATTAATTTTCTCTCCATAAAAGTCCATTGACAGCAGACTGACTAACACAGGTTGTCTATGGAGAGAATAGAAACCTTGGGGAGATTCACTAAGCGGTAATAAAGTCAGGGCCGGCGCCACCTATAGGCGAGGTAGGCACCGGCCTAGGGCGCACACGTACTGGGGGCGCGGGCATGCAGCACTGCGCTCCCTCATCGGGTCGGATCTTTAGTAATGCAGATGGGGGGCAAGTTGGAGCCGATGGGGAGCAAGTTGGAGCTGGTGGGGGCAAGTTGGAGCGGATGGGGGACAAAGTGGAGCTGGTGGGGGGCAAGTTGGAGCTGGTGGGGCAAAGTGGAGCTGATAGGGGCAATGTGAAGCTGATAGGGGCAAATTGGAGCTGGTGGGGCAAAGTGGAGCTGATAGGGGCAAAGTGGAGCTGATAGGGGCAAGTTGGAGCTGGTGGGGCAAAGTGGAGCTGGTGGGGGCATCTCTTACAGGCATCTCCAGACCAGGGGTAGACTGGCCCAGGGAGCAGAGAGAGGACAATCATGAAAAGAGGTGGGGTATAAGTAGGCGGGGTATAAAGGGGTGGGACACAAGGGGCAGAGCCAAATGGGCGGCAAAATTAGGTTTTGCCGAGGGTGGCAAAAATCCTTGCACCAGCCCTGAATAAAGTGGAGATGACTTCTTCAGTTTATCCCTCCTCCAGTTCCTATGTTATTCTATAGAGCCTACTCACTAAGATCTCCAAAGTTGAAGAAATCTTAGTGGATAGGCTTCACAGAATAATATGGGAGTTGGAGAAGTGATAAACTGGAGAAGTCATCTCCACTTCATCACCTCTTTATCTACTCTTTATCACCTCTTACTGAATCTCCCTTCTTGTTTCACTTCCATGAGTGTCAAATGAGGGACTGTCATCACCCAGCCCTGTAGATCTCTGTGATCTGGAGGCCAAACCGAATGATAACAGATGATATCTCAGTTCTGATAGCTGTAAGGACACTGCTAGTCATTTAAAATGGTCTTGTAGTGATCCTTTACTGCCACTTTAAGACACTTGTTTTTAGGATATAGTTGCCCTTTAAAATTGCTTTTAATCCCTTAAATGCTAGAGTGAAACTTATTTTACTGGATATATGTACATAACATTTATAATGGCTTGGAACTCTTTTCCTTTTTAGGTGATACTGTCCCTCTAAACTGTGTAAGAAAGGTTTATTTTTCATTTGCATGGCTAAAGCCTACCTCTGGCCATATAATCCTAAATCAAATATATACAGTACTTGGAGTTATAATACAGAGGTGTGTGTAACACCTTAGTGAGTGAAGGATGGCATACTTCAAATATATAAATTCCTTTTGATTAAACACTTTCTCTTATGTTTAGTTCATTTATAGGAACATGGAACATGACAGCTGATAAAAACCATGTGTTCTACCAAGTCTGCCCATTTCTTTACCCTCTGTAATGCCTCAGCTTTTCTCTACACTAAGATTAAGGGCCGTAAGTTCAAAGAAGTAGCAATATAGCTTTTGTCGTTTGTAACGATTTTTCAAAGTACGGTGTTGTTGGGATCATTAATATTTTCAGAGTGTCGGTTGTGATCAGAAATATGTTGTTTGTCCTGGCTTAAATTGTCGTATGTAATGACAAAAAAATGTCTTAAAGTGTTAGTAATGTCTAAAAAAACTTTTTTGCATTTAGAATAGCTTAAAAAGCTGATCTAAATGCAAAAAAAAACGTATCTCTCAAACCGCTATGGTTTAAGAGATACAGGCGTTTAAAGTTTGATTTCTCCTACTGACAGCTGTAAAGCTGTCAGCAGGAGATCCGTGTCGGTCGACACAGAGGCGCTTGAGAAGTGCCAAGATCTCATTATTTACCACGAATCCCTTCATTGGAATGGTCTAAAACGTGTGCCTAGTGTTCAGGCACACGTTTTAGACCATTCCAATGAAGGGATTCCGTGTAAGTAACGAGATCTCGGCACTTCTCAATGGCCTCTGTGTCGACCCACACGGATCTCCTGCTGACAGCTTTACAGCTGTCAGTAGGAGAAATCAAACTTTAAACGCCCGTATCTCTTAAACCATAGCGGTTTGAGAGATACGTTTTTTTTGCATTTAGATCAGCTTTTTAAGCTCTTCTAAATGCAAAAAAAAACCTTTTTTTTAGACATTACTAACACTTTAACTAACGACAAAAATGTCTAAAAAACATCTTAACTAAAGACAAAAATGTCTTAAAGCGGAACTAACACCCCTACAAGATGTAGCCTCAATTAGAGTGTTATAATCCATTATAACGCGCTGTGTAATTATTATTTTTTTTAAACGTGTTATTAAAGAATAATCCGTAATTGCAAAAAGTACCTGGTGACGTCTTCCCCCAGAAAAGTGCATTGCGCATGTCAGCACAGAGCCGATCGGCTCTCTTGTAACTCCCCCCGGCTACACGAAAACACCTACGTCATCAGGTTTATTATGAAAATCATAATACATTGTTTCATAGAAAAAAAAAAGTTTACTTCAGATCGGCTCTTAATTAACCCTTTGAGTGCCAGAGGGGTACGCAATGCATTGCGTACCCCTCTGACACTCAAAGGGTTAACCACTTGAATGCTTGAAAGTTCTCCAAAACCCTGCAAAGCAATGCATTCATGGCATCATTTAAATCCACTTCTGCTTAGTACATTACTATCAGTATGTTTTGGACTTTGCTATAGTTCTGCTTAGTATATCAGGTTCTCTGTGTTGGACGCTGATGTACTAAGTAGATGCATTAGAGACCTCAGTAAAATTCAAGGAGTAAAAGCCTTTTTTAAATCAGCGGGGTTTTTATTTGGCCTCTATGGTGCAGTTAGATTACCCCAGATTTCCTCCAGCTCTGCTTATTGCATCAGTGTAATTCTCTTAAAGGGGCAATAAACATGTATGCATACCTCCAAAGTGTCCCTCTTTAGGAGGGACAGTCCCTCTTTCAGACACAAATCCCTCTGTCCCTCTTTCCCACTCTTGCGTCCCTTTTCTTTTAGGAGATCAGACTGTGTAGTGTGTATATAAGTGTATCACATTGCTCCACAGCAATAAAACTCACAATAATGTTTGAATACATTCAGTATATGTGTTTATAAATGAGTCTGTAGGAATAACATACCTTGTTGTTGCTCTAAATAATATTTACAGTTACACAAAGAGGTTGTAAAGTAAACTAAAAACCCTTGTTAATACCCCGCCCACTAGCTACACCCCCAGCAAACCCACTGAAAACACCAGTGTCTCTCTTTGGCCATGTTGGGAGGTATGTGTATGAAAATATAAGATCTGAGGAGTAGTACAACCATAGTCAACCCAGTGAGTGCCAGAAGGGTATTGCAATGGATACCAATCTGGCACTCAAAGAGTTAAGTTAAAGATCAAATGGGATTTCGATGTGAAATAGTGATTTTTCAGTCGCTTATAACTTTTGAACACAATGACAAATGACCGAATAAATCGGCGCTTCAGACAGATATTGTGTGAATGTATGCTGGACTATATCAATATACTCACTAATCACAATATTGATCACAATACTCGATATATTTATTAAAAAATTCACAGAATTCTCAATATATCTTCCAAAAGAGATCAAATACAATAAAATTATAAACAATGGTGGGAATAATAGTTTGCAATCTTCCAGTCTACCACTCCAGACAGGAAGTAGCAAACTTCTCCCAATCAATATTCTATATATATATGTGATAAAATCAAATTAACCCTATATGCAACTGTACCTTATAAAAAACAAAAAAAAAAAACCTATGAGAGGTATATCGCATAATACTCCCAGCTCCTCAGACAAACCGGTACGATATCTCAAACAAGGGGACCGCCCAGATGATCAGAAAAAATCCATTCAATCCAAACCGGTACAATATCTCAAACCAAGAGACAGACCAGATAATCAGAGAAAATCAATTCGATACATCTACAGCTATCTTCCCATGTAAGTGAAACACCAGAAATATCTGTTGCTTGGGAGTGGAAGCAATATAACCCACCACAAGAAAAAAATATAAAACTCTAAAAAACTCTACCTAGACGATCGATCGTATAAAAAATCTATCTAAGACATTCAAGGAGACAGGAGCATATATCCTTAGAGTTCTTCCAATGTTATAGATCCAATCATAACTTAGTTTCCAACACTGTATTCACAACGTTTCCACAGTATTGTGGATCTTACTGTAACTTTAAACTCCAATACTAATACGTAACTATATTGGCTCCACTCTAGAATAGTCACAATGTATCCACCAAATGGTTACAATTGAAAGATGTCTCATTACTCCATTATTATTTGGACTCTGTACTGAATGTACACATTCGTTCTTATTTTCAATAGATCTCAATAGGTCTCAATGAGTCTCCATATAGCATATGTCTTCACTGGTACAAGGAGTGAATATATCTTCACTGGTCTAAAGAATAAATCTAGAGTATGTTATACCAAAATCTCTCAAATGATAGAGATATATTTGCAACTGAATCCCTTAGTTGGTATTCGATTCAGAAACCTTCAATATAAGCAAAAAATATATAAAACGATCTCACCGCTTGTATCCGCTTATATCCAATACTCCGTTACCAGACTCCACTGTTATATCCAATACTCCGTTACCAGACTTAACTCTTATGCCCGCTTCAAATCTGACCTCTTTATCCCGTTAGGATAACACAGTCTCGGCGTCCTTCCTTTATTTCAACTTCGCGCCACTGCTGTTTATCCAACGTTAGACTTTCACCTTCCGGATAAAGCGCTCTTAGGCGTTTCTCTCTCTCTCTCCACCTCACGCCTTAAAGATTGGTCCAATAATGCCAATATCGTATTCAAGTTATGGATAGTTCATCCAAAAATCTCTCCTTGTCCCTTGTCGTGTCTTCCTCCAACGCGTTTCAAAATCTACCGATTTCTTCATCAGGGAGAAACAATAACTTCTACCTAGAATAAAATCTACTTATATACCTAACTTGACTCCTCCCTACTCTCTTCTACCATCACCCCACAGGTGCAGTAGCATTCAGTATAACTCTTAAAGGTAAAAAACCCATAAAATATACAAACTAAAAATTAAAGGCACAGTTGCATAAACCTAATAAAACTTAAAGGCACAGTTGCATAAACCCATCTATACGATGCCATACAAAAGGAAAAGAAAATACATTCTTCTATAGAAAACCAAAGATCTCCAATTCTGCATTAAGTCCCCATGGTTGCAATGTTTGCATATCATAAATCCATTTTGATTCTTTTCTAGACATTTCTTTTATGTAGTCTCCTCCTCTCCAATTTCTTCTTACCATCTCTATGCCATAGAAGGTCATCTCCTCTAATTTAAAGAGAGGACACTCCATGGCATGAGCCGATAGACTATGTTTCTTAAAACATTTTTTAATATTATATATATGTTCCCTAATCCTCTCCTTCAAATACCTCTTTGTTCTTCCGATATACTGTTTTCCACATTTACATTGTATACCATAAATCACCCCCTTTGTATTACATGTTATAAATGCCTTAATCTCAAATTGTTCTTTTGTTTTATTTGAACTAAAAAAATTTTTATTCTTATTGTTACAACAGGTTTTACATCCCACACACATCCCACATTTAAAAAATCCTTTCTGTGTTTTCAACCAATTACCTGTTTCTTTTCTATTTTCTCTTTTAATACTAGGAGCTATTTTAATACCCAAATTTGGGGCCTTAGAAAAAATAACATCTGGTTTCTCAGGTAAAATATTACATAATATTTTATCGTTTTTTAATATTTGCCAATGTTTATTTATTATTTTCTTAAATTGTTTATAACCTGTACTGAACGGAATTATAATTGGAATTCTCTGTAATTTCTTATCCTCCTTAACTTTTTCTACTAACAGATCCTGTCTCTCTACATTCTTTATATCTTCTAAAATTTTTTCTAAATTCTCTTTCGCATAATTTTTTTCTATAAATCTGTCTTGTAGATTCTTAGCCTGTTCCTGAAATACTAATTCTTCTGTACAATTTCTTTTTAATCTTAAAAATTCACCTTTTGGAATATTATTCAACCATAGAGGTAAATGACAACTGTTTAATGCTATATAACTGTTACAATCCACCGTTTTAAAAAAATTTTTTGTTTTAATTTCATCATTTTCTATATAAACACATAGATCCAAAAATTCCACTGATACTGTACTCGAGTTAACAGTAAAAACCAAATTAAAACTATTATTATTCAAATAATTTATAAATTGTGATAACAAATCATAAGTGCCATCCCAAATAAAAAACACATCGTCAATATATCTTTTCCAGAGCACCAGGTTTGCGCCAAAAGGGTTATCTTGCCAAATATTCAGATGTTCCCATAATCCCATATACAGATTTGCGTAACTTGGCGCAAACCTGGTGCCCATTGCAGATCCCTTCAATTGTAAATAAATCTCATCATTAAACCAAAAATAGTTATGGGTGAGTATAAATCTAATTAAAGTGCATAAAAAATCTATTTGCTCAGATGTAAGCGTGTTCCTATTCTCCAAAAAATACTTTGTGGCTTCAATTCCCAAATCGTGATCAATGACTGTATAAAGTGAAGAAACATCCGCAGTTACTAAAATATACGTTTGATTCCATTTTACTGTTTGTAAAACATTAATTATGTGAGTTGTATTTTTTAAATATGCTGGTAACTCCACTACATATCCTTGCAGAAAAGTATCTATGTATCTACTAATATTAGCAGTTAAAGAGTCAATCCCAGATATTATTGGTCTACCTGGAGGTTTCTCTTTACTTTTATGGATCTTAGGCAAGAAATAAAATACAGGAAGTTTGGGATTCAAATTCCAAAGATAATCAAATTCTTTTTTATATATAATCTCCTTTTCTAAACCTCTTAACAATACAATTCTTAATTCTTCCATATATTCCACAGTTGGATTTCTTTCCAATCTTTTATATGTATTTGTATCAGATAATATTCTATTGGCTTCCTCATTATATTGAGTCATAGATAAAATTACAATCCCCCCCCCCTTATCTGCAGGCCTAATAGATATATCTTTATTATTCTGTAAACTCTTTATAGCATTATGTTCTTTTTTATTTAAATTATACCGAGGATATCTGTCCTCTTTTATTCTCCTAATATCTTGTTCAACCAATGTTGAAAAAGTAATCATTTCTTCACTAATTTCTGTTTGTGGGAAAAAAGTAGACCGTGGTTTTAAATTTGAATGAGTAAATCTTTCAGTTGTACTAACATTTCTGGAATTTTCTATAATATCTTTACTAAAATATTTTTTTAAACTCAAATTTCTTATAAACTTCTGTATCCCTATATATGCATCAAATTTATTCAATTTTATATTTGGAGAGAATTTTAAGCCTTTTTTCAAAACTCCAATTTCTTCCTGCTTCAAAACATATGTGCTTAAATTATATATACCCTCCATATCTATCTGTTGTAGTGTCGAAACCTGAGATTTTCCTCTTCCTCCTCTCGTCCCTCTTTGTATCTGACGTCTCTTGAATACCCTATCCTCCGATCTTGCTGTTTCCAATTTCCCCAATATCCTCCCCGTTGTCTGTTCAATTGGAACCCTCTCTGCCTGTTTTGCGGAATATATTTGTACTCCCTCCGCCTCATATTCATATCTTTCCAACTGTATTGTTGATGATTCCAATTCCTTCTGTTCCATTTCGAAATTTGTACCGGGGTTTCCGATCTGCCCAATTCCTTGTATTTCCAATTGGCATTCCGCCTGACCCCCAAAAAAGAAGAACGATTCCATAATGGAACCTCCTTAGACATCATCCTAACTTCCTTTACTTTCTGTTCCTTCCTACATTCATATTCTTTAGAGGTACTTGGTTGTTCCTGATCTTTATCACATTTATTTCCTTTGGAGATATTCAATTGTTCTACGTTCAAATTTTCCATATCCTCCTTTCCTGCCTGTTCCTTATTATCCTCATATACCTCAGAATTACCTGATTGTTCATCCTTATCTAAGCTGACATCCTCTTCTAAACAGGCATATTTATTATATGAACAAATCTTTTTATCTGAATTTTCTTCTATCATATGTTTCCTTTTATTTTTTCGTTTACCTGTAGATATTACTTGCCATTCATTATCCTCTTTTACATTATCCATTCCTTTATTTTCTACATCTCTTCTAAATTTATGTTGTTTTCTCTCCATTATTTTCTTTTCTAAAATTCCAATTGTATTCAACATTCTTCCTTTTAAGAAATTGTATCTATCTGTCTGTTTATATATTTCAACCTTCTCCCACATACTTTTACTCTCTTTCTCAAAATCCAATAACTGTTGTTGTCTATACTTAATAATTAATTTCACCAGCCCAATCGAACACTCTCTCAGAGTGTTATCCCACTTCAAATACTAGTGATATGGAAGTTGTATTTAAAGATTTGGAAAAGATTGTGATCAAAGAAACTAAATGTTTCTGGGATTATATTACATTGGAAAAGTATTTGGAAAATAACTTGATACCATTAGGATTACAGATTCATAAAGCACCAGCCTATGATTTGAAATCTATGGATTTCACCAGTCAGTGGGATAACACTCTGAGAGAGTGTTCGATTGGGCTGGTGAAATTAATTATTAAGTATAGACAACAACAGTTATTGGATTTTGAGAAAGAGAGTAAAAGTATGTGGGAGAAGGTTGAAATATATAAACAGACAGATAGATACAATTTCTTAAAAGGAAGAATGTTGAATACAATTGGAATTTTAGAAAAGAAAATAATGGAGAGAAAACAACATAAATTTAGAAGAGATGTAGAAAATAAAGGAATGGATAATGTAAAAGAGGATAATGAATGGCAAGTAATATCTACAGGTAAACGAAAAAATAAAAGGAAACATATGATAGAAGAAAATTCAGATAAAAAGATTTGTTCATATAATAAATATGCCTGTTTAGAAGAGGATGTCAGCTTAGATAAGGATGAACAATCAGGTAATTCTGAGGTATATGAGGATAATAAGGAACAGGCAGGAAAGGAGGATATGGAAAATTTGAACGTAGAACAATTGAATATCTCCAAAGGAAATAAATGTGATAAAGATCAGGAACAACCAAGTACCTCTAAAGAATATGAATGTAGGAAGGAACAGAAAGTAAAGGAAGTTAGGATGATGTCTAAGGAGGTTCCATTATGGAATCGTTCTTCTTTTTTGGGGGTCAGGCGGAATGCCAATTGGAAATACAAGGAATTGGGCAGATCGGAAACCCCGGTACAAATTTCGAAATGGAACAGAAGGAATTGGAATCATCAACAATACAGTTGGAAAGATATGAATATGAGGCGGAGGGAGTACAAATATATTCCGCAAAACAGGCAGAGAGGGTTCCAATTGAACAGACAACGGGGAGGATATTGGGGAAATTGGAAACAGCAAGATCGGAGGATAGGGTATTCAAGAGACGTCAGATACAAAGAGGGACGAGAGGAGGAAGAGGAAAATCTCAGGTTTCGACACTACAACAGATAGATATGGAGGGTATATATAATTTAAGCACATATGTTTTGAAGCAGGAAGAAATTGGAGTTTTGAAAAAAGGCTTAAAATTCTCTCCAAATATAAAATTGAATAAATTTGATGCATATATAGGGATACAGAAGTTTATAAGAAATTTGAGTTTAAAAAAATATTTTAGTAAAGATATTATAGAAAATTCCAGAAATGTTAGTACAACTGAAAGATTTACTCATTCAAATTTAAAACCACGGTCTACTTTTTTCCCACAAACAGAAATTAGTGAAGAAATGATTACTTTTTCAACATTGGTTGAACAAGATATTAGGAGAATAAAAGAGGACAGATATCCTCGGTATAATTTAAATAAAAAAGAACATAATGCTATAAAGAGTTTACAGAATAATAAAGATATATCTATTAGGCCTGCAGATAAGGGGGGGGGGATTGTAATTTTATCTATGACTCAATATAATGAGGAAGCCAATAGAATATTATCTGATACAAATACATATAAAAGATTGGAAAGAAATCCAACTGTGGAATATATGGAAGAATTAAGAATTGTATTGTTAAGAGGTTTAGAAAAGGAGATTATATATAAAAAAGAATTTGATTATCTTTGGAATTTGAATCCCAAACTTCCTGTATTTTATTTCTTGCCTAAGATCCATAAAAGTAAAGAGAAACCTCCAGGTAGACCAATAATATCTGGGATTGACTCTTTAACTGCTAATATTAGTAGATACATAGATACTTTTCTGCAAGGATATGTAGTGGAGTTACCAGCATATTTAAAAAATACAACTCACATAATTAATGTTTTACAAACAGTAAAATGGAATCAAACGTATATTTTAGTAACTGCGGATGTTTCTTCACTTTATACAGTCATTGATCACGATTTGGGAATTGAAGCCACAAAGTATTTTTTGGAGAATAGGAACACGCTTACATCTGAGCAAATAGATTTTTTATGCACTTTAATTAGATTTATACTCACCCATAACTATTTTTGGTTTAATGATGAGATTTATTTACAATTGAAGGGATCTGCAATGGGCACCAGGTTTGCGCCAAGTTACGCAAATCTGTATATGGGATTATGGGAACATCTGAATATTTGGCAAGATAACCCTTTTGGCGCAAACCTGGTGCTCTGGAAAAGATATATTGACGATGTGTTTTTTATTTGGGATGGCACTTATGATTTGTTATCACAATTTATAAATTATTTGAATAATAATAGTTTTAATTTGGTTTTTACTGTTAACTCGAGTACAGTATCAGTGGAATTTTTGGATCTATGTGTTTATATAGAAAATGATGAAATTAAAACAAAAAATTTTTTTAAAACGGTGGATTGTAACAGTTATATAGCATTAAACAGTTGTCATTTACCTCTATGGTTGAATAATATTCCAAAAGGTGAATTTTTAAGATTAAAAAGAAATTGTACAGAAGAATTAGTATTTCAGGAACAGGCTAAGAATCTACAAGACAGATTTATAGAAAAAAATTATGCGAAAGAGAATTTAGAAAAAATTTTAGAAGATATAAAGAATGTAGAGAGACAGGATCTGTTAGTAGAAAAAGTTAAGGAGGATAAGAAATTACAGAGAATTCCAATTATAATTCCGTTCAGTACAGGTTATAAACAATTTAAGAAAATAATAAATAAACATTGGCAAATATTAAAAAACGATAAAATATTATGTAATATTTTACCTGAGAAACCAGATGTTATTTTTTCTAAGGCCCCAAATTTGGGTATTAAAATAGCTCCTAGTATTAAAAGAGAAAATAGAAAAGAAACAGGTAATTGGTTGAAAACACAGAAAGGATTTTTTAAATGTGGGATGTGTGTGGGATGTAAAACCTGTTGTAACAATAAGAATAAAAATTCTTTTAGTTCAAATAAAACAAAAGAACAATTTGAGATTAAGGCATTTATAACATGTAATACAAAGGGGGTGATTTATGGTATACAATGTAAATGTGGAAAACAGTATATCGGAAGAACAAAGAGGTATTTGAAGGAGAGGATTAGGGAACATATATATAATATTAAAAAATGTTTTAAGAAACATAGTCTATCGGCTCATGCCATGGAGTGTCCTCTCTTTAAATTAGAGGAGATGACCTTCTATGGCATAGAGATGGTAAGAAGAAATTGGAGAGGAGGAGACTACATAAAAGAAATGTCTAGAAAAGAATCAAAATGGATTTATGATATGCAAACATTGCAACCATGGGGACTTAATGCAGAATTGGAGATCTTTGGTTTTCTATAGAAGAATGTATTTTCTTTTCCTTTTGTATGGCATCGTATAGATGGGTTTATGCAACTGTGCCTTTAAGTTTTATTAGGTTTATGCAACTGTGCCTTTAATTTTTAGTTTGTATATTTTATGGGTTTTTTACCTTTAAGAGTTATACTGAATGCTACTGCACCTGTGGGGTGATGGTAGAAGAGAGTAGGGAGGAGTCAAGTTAGGTATATAAGTAGATTTTATTCTAGGTAGAAGTTATTGTTTCTCCCTGATGAAGAAATCGGTAGATTTTGAAACGCGTTGGAGGAAGACACGACAAGGGACAAGGAGAGATTTTTGGATGAACTATCCATAACTTGAATACGATATTGGCATTATTGGACCAATCTTTAAGGCGTGAGGTGGAGAGAGAGAGAGAAACGCCTAAGAGCGCTTTATCCGGAAGGTGAAAGTCTAACGTTGGATAAACAGCAGTGGCGCGAAGTTGAAATAAAGGAAGGACGCCGAGACTGTGTTATCCTAACGGGATAAAGAGGTCAGATTTGAAGCGGGCATAAGAGTTAAGTCTGGTAACGGAGTATTGGATATAACAGTGGAGTCTGGTAACGGAGTATTGGATATAAGCGGATACAAGAGGTGAGATCGTTTTATATATTTTTTGCTTATATTGAAGGTTTCTGAATCGAATACCAACTAAGAGATTCAGTTGCAAATATATCTCTATCATTTGAGAGATTTTGGTATAACATACTCTAGATTTATTCTTTAGACCAGTGAAGATATATTCACTCCTTGTACCAGTGAAGACATATGCTATATGGAGACTCATTGAGACCTATTGAGATCTATTGAAAATAAGAACGAATGTGTACATTCAGTACAGAGTCCAAATAATAATGGAGTAATGAGACATCTTTCAATTGTAACCATTTGGTGGATACATTGTGACTATTCTAGAGTGGAGCCAATATAGTTACGTATTAGTATTGGAGTTTAAAGTTACAGTAAGATCCACAATACTGTGGAAACGTTGTGAATACAGTGTTGGAAACTAAGTTATGATTGGATCTATAACATTGGAAGAACTCTAAGGATATATGCTCCTGTCTCCTTGAATGTCTTAGATAGATTTTTTATACGATCGATCGTCTAGGTAGAGTTTTTTAGAGTTTTATATTTTTTTCTTGTGGTGGGTTATATTGCTTCCACTCCCAAGCAACAGATATTTCTGGTGTTTCACTTACATGGGAAGATAGCTGTAGATGTATCGAATTGATTTTCTCTGATTATCTGGTCTGTCTCTTGGTTTGAGATATTGTACCGGTTTGGATTGAATGGATTTTTTCTGATCATCTGGGCGGTCCCCTTGTTTGAGATATCGTACCGGTTTGTCTGAGGAGCTGGGAGTATTATGCGATATACCTCTCATAGGTTTTTTTTTTTTTGTTTTTTATAAGGTACAGTTGCATATAGGGTTAATTTGATTTTATCACATATATATATAGAATATTGATTGGGAGAAGTTTGCTACTTCCTGTCTGGAGTGGTAGACTGGAAGATTGCAAACTATTATTCCCACCATTGTTTATAATTTTATTGTATTTGATCTCTTTTGGAAGATATATTGAGAATTCTGTGAATTTTTTAATAAATATATCGAGTATTGTGATCAATATTGTGATTAGTGAGTATATTGATATAGTCCAGCATACATTCACACAATATCTGTCTGAAGCGCCGATTTATTCGGTTATATGTTTATTAGGATAGCATTAAGCACAGGCTTCTAATCTTAGGCTGCTAGACCGATTTTTTGTCCTGACCTTACATACTAGCGCGACTTTAGTTGGTATTGTTTACAATGACAAATGAAACTGAAATTTGGGGGTTCATGAGTTAAGTGCTGGCCCCCGCAAACCTTGCAAATTTGGACTAAATAAATGACGGGAAAAAAAACTAAATTAGGTGCAATTCAATAAATTTAAATTTTTCAAGTCTGGAGCAAACCAACTATACCATAGGGGAGGAAGAAACATTTATATAGTTCAGATTGGGGTTTTAACCACTTGAGTGATAGAAAGGTCTCCAATGCATTGTGAGACAATCAAATACAGACCTCTGTAGTAATCAAGGTAAGCAGTTAACTACAGCAAACCAACTGCAGCATTGCGGCCAAAAAATCCCATTGAACTGAATGCTACGCAATGCATTAGAGACCTCTCGGACATTCACAATGTTAAAGGCCCATTCATGTCATTTGGGATTTGAACGGGAATTTGTCCCTTGCTCACTGGTTCAAGGAAAAACATTTTCAATCAGTTCTAGATGTCATGTCCATGGAGGCGGACATGACAATTGCTAACAGGACCACAGTAATTCAAGCTCTGCTAACTGCACAGAGTAATCTTAACCCTTTAAGGACCAGAAGGCTGTTTAATGGATTGCTTTGAAATGCACTGTACAAACCTCTGGTCCTTATTAAGTAGGCTCATTCACTATGACTGTGTTGGTTTGAAAAAGCTACCAGAAACTGTCATGTCTGCCTCCATGAACATTACAGGAATGACTGAAGCTGTTTTCTCTTGAACAAAAACACAAGACCAAAATTTGTAAGGGTCATTAGGATTCTTTGACCTTAGGACGATATGTGGGGGTTATTTTTTAATAGAATGAATCACGTGAATGCTATAGTCATGCAATGCATTAGAGATGCCTCTGGCATCAAAGGGGTTAATCTAATATGATCATTAATACATCCTTTCCAAATAATGTATACATTAGTGGAAACGTTTTAATCAAAAGATATCTTCCTTTGTAATTCCATTTTTTTGAAGATGTCACTCACCAAGTTTCTCCATGCACATTCCTATGTAGACTGTTGTGCGTAGGTTTTGATGTCTCATGCTTTATTTAGACCAATTAGAAAAGGCTTATGACATAATGTAACCTTGCTCACCGGGCAGAGAACAGGTCTGAGACATAGGAATGTGCCCCCAGATACCTAGTGAGTTACCTCACAGACTGGTGAAATTTGCAAAATACAAAGAGCTGCAGTTCTCTAACTGGGTTCCATAAAAAAATCAGTTTGCCTGTGTCTGTGCAAGGAGTTACATGGAACGTATGTAAGTAATGGAGGACAAGAGGTACACTTGACATGACAAACACACAAAGTTGATGGACTTAGAAGATCTGGAGCAGTTCTGGGTTAAGCCAACAGTCCCATATGGGACAAATAAAACCTACCATTGATTTAAGCCAGGTTTTAAAGTGGAAAGTTCAACTTAATTCTAGTTTGCATATTTGAAAATTGCATTAAAAACTGCCTATGTGTAATGTTAGCCAAAACACCAGCAAGTGTACAGTTGAGATATTCATACTTGTTACCATATGCTAATGTATGCTAATTTCAGTACCAGTGATGCTTCCTATGCAAATTAAGTTTTTCAGTGACATGTCATATGCCAATGGTGTTTTATATGCTAATTAAGCTATGTGCTGTACCAGGAAATTTTCACTTTCGCCTTCCCAAAAATAAAAGAGTGATTATATCCTAAAGTATAGATCTGCTGGAATTTTTCAAATATGTAAATAAAATTCAATGTGATAGGTCCACTTTAACTCATTGAATGCCATGCAATACACTGGACCCCTCCCTAGCATTCAAGAGGTTAAAGAACCATTTAAATTAATGGGAATATGGTGAATTTTTATTTTCTCCCAAATTCTGCCCGGAATTGTCTTCCATGTTTATCAGGTTCAGTAAAGCTGATTTATTAAGAAGAACTTGGGGGTGGGGGAAGATGCACTAAGGTTTAATAAGGGTCCAGTTTGGTGAACTGGACCAAATCCATCTTGTGGGATTCACTAAGGAGTCTTCACCATCTAATCCCTAAAATTACACCTGAAATACACTAATGTCACCATTCTTTCTCCATGTCTTCGCCAGGATTATGATGTTGCAGTATTTATGAAATGGCACACTTGCATACTGATATGTACCTTAAAGAGATAGTAATGTTTCACAAAAACAGCAGCTCCGATTAATCTTCATAGTATCTGGGCCATGGAGAGTGTTATTTCAATACTGTCAGAGTTGTAGTTCAAGAGTAATTGAATGATAAAGTATCCCCCTCCCGCCCCTTTTACCTAGTGTAAGCTGCCTCCCCTCAGATGTGGAATCTGGTCGCTTGACCATACAGATCGCAGCAAAGGACAATCTTCTTACTGTGAGCATAAGGAAAACCCTGCTTCCCTTGACAGGTTTTCCCTTATGCTGATTGAAGATTGTACCTCACTGCTATCCATCCGGACAGTCTTGCTGCTCTGAGGTGAGCAGTGTTACATCAGTAAAAGGGGAGAGAGGAGGATAATTTATCATTCAATTACTCTTGAACTACAACTCTGACAGTACTGAAATAACACTCTCCGTGGCCCAAATACTATGAAGATTAATTGGAGCTGCTTTTATTTTGAAACATTACTATCCCTTTAATGAACTAATGTCGTATTCCTTTGAGTGTGTTTATATGGTAACGTGGCTGTTTTCCTCACTCACTGAGCTCCAATAACTGGCTATGTTGTCTGAGTTCACGGAAACAAATCTGCCTCCCTGAGGAATCTTCCTGTAGATTTCTATGCAGCCATAAAAAGCAGTTTATTATGTTTCTATTAGAGAGCTGCCCTCCTTTATCCTTTGAGTGTTATAGGTATCTGCAACGGATTGCTCTGCTATGTGTTGCATTTCCTTGTGGCACTCAAAGGTTTATAATATACATGTGACAGACTGAAGCAGTCATTTACAGTCTCCCTGTAGTGATTAAAGATCACCCAGAGCCACATTGCAATCATTAACCCTTGACATGCCAGGACTATCATCCGTTCTTAAAGGAAGGACTGACAAATTTTAAGTGGAACTGGCACATCTATCGGCGTTAACGGGTTCATCTATGTTATGGAGAGAGCTAAGGGTTAATATTTTAAAGACCTCAGTATCAGTGTATTTTGAAAGTTCTCAGGTATATTCTTGCCATTCACTGCCACTCTGCCCTGCTGAGGCATACAGCTCCCTGCCGAGTAAATCTCTGACCAGAGGCGTAACTAGAAGCATCTGGGCCCTGGTGCAAGAAGTGCCATGGGCCCCCCCACCACATTGGCCCCCCTCAACCACATTGACCCCCTCCACAATGCCCCTCAATCTTAACAATGCCCCCATCTCTTACCTCCCTGGAGCTCCTGCGCGGTCCTCTTAGTAATGCAAAACGCTAGGAGATGATGTCATCTCCCAGTGCTCTACATTACTAGAGCCGGAGGGAGATTGCGGGCGCCAGGCGGAGGGGTCGCAGGGGGCGGCTGGGCCCCTGAAGTGACGGGCCCGGTCGCAGATGCGACCCCTATAGTTATGCCACTGTCTCTGACTAAAAAGGTGGCTTGGTTTAATCTTTGCTCATATTGTAAGGTACTGTATTTTCTACTTCTAGCCATCACTTTATGTCTAAAATAGCATAAACTTGGAGAAGACAGTATAATATACTACTAGCAGATATGAGTGTTAAGCAGTAGTATGGCATTAACAGGTAAAAACCACTAAAGACAAATAAAATACATTTTTAACATGTATTTATGGCCAATATTTATCAAGCTCATATTACTGCTGTTTTTGTTCTCTATGACACATTTTCAAAAGTGACAGAATTAGTTCTGAAAATACCATCCCCTTATTTTAGCACCAGCCCATGATCCAACATTTTTTTTCATTATGATAACATTTTGAACATCGCAACCAAATTCTATTTTAAATTACTGGTGCCAATTATTATTTGGACATTTGTTATTAATGTTATTTTAAATCCTTTGGATGTTGTCAGTCCCCAATGCATAGCAAACGGTTTAATAGATCTGATTGTTAGGTTTCTTTGAAGATTTCATGCGAAACGAATGGGTTCCAACACAAGAAAGTGTTTGAGAACCTCTTACATAATGCATCTAAACATGTTTACACTGGACCTGTCACTGTAAAATAGGTTTAGTTTAATTTAAAGGGATAGTAATGGTTCATATTACACATAGCTCAGAACGTTGGGCATCTGTAATAATAAACAATATACATTTGCGGCATAACTTGCTAGTTACTGTGTAATATAATGTTAAAGATGATCCCTCCCGTCCCTTTCACTGATGCGAAGCCGCCTCCGCTCAGTTCTGAAGTCCAGTCTCTTGACTGGACAGATCAGAACGAGGGACAATTTTTCCTCATTCAGTATAAGGAAAAACCTGCCCTCCTTGATGAAGGACGGCAGGTTTTTCCTAATACCGCATGAAAACTGTCACTTGTTGTTAGCTGGGACAAAAACCATGACATCAGGGAAAGGGGCGTGAGGGATCATCTTTAACCCTTTGAGTGCCAGAGGTATACGCAACACATTGCTTTACAATGCATTGCGTACCCCTCTGGCACTCAACAGGTTAACATTATATTACACAGTAACTAGCAAGTTATGCTGCACATGTCCATCGAGGAGCACAACTATTATACATGCTCAATGTTCTGATATATGTGTAATATGAATCATTACTATCCCTTTAATTACAGTACAAGTAAAATCCACATTTATGCTGTACTAGCCATTGGTTTATAATATAAATATGTTTTTTTATAATGGCACAGCATGACACTTAACCCTTTGAGTGCCAGAGAGGTCTTTTCCCAGTGTTACCATACAGTGTGCTATGAAAGAATCTAGGCAGATCCCACCCAGTGGAGGTATTTCTGATAACACAACAAGCAAAAAGTTCCATCTTGAACAGAACCAGAGCTGATTTTCAGCCAGGTCATGTCAGGTCAGTGACCCTGTACCTTTTATCTGTGACCCAGAACCTTTTAACAGTGATTGTACATTCTTTTGGAGCTTTGTTTACCAAGAATAAAGTGACCTGGTACCTTTTTTTAAATTAAGAAAATCACCAGTGAACAGAACTAATTAACATGCTGTATAGAAGCAGATAATTAGTATAAAGGGCCATTCTGTGCCACCAAAACAGAAATGTTAATTATTCAAAAACTATTTAAAGTGAAATTTTCACAAAAATTAAAGTGCCCTCCCAAATCATTACTCACATAGCAATAATGCATATCAGTACTTTTATTATCCTGAATAAGTCCGGCATTGTTGAGAAATCCAACTTGTTCCACAACTCACCGGCAGACATCTTGCTGTAGAGGCACCTGTACACTTGTGCGGTCAGTCACTTCCTGTACCTTAAGGTACAATGCAACTCCCACTCACCAATCCTAGAGGATAGCAGGACGAACAGAGCATACTCACAGATGCCTTTTCGGCAAGATGTCTGCACTGATGCCTGCCGAACAAGTTGGATTTCTCAATAATGTCACACTTATTCAGAATAATAAAAGTGTTGATATGCCTATCGCTATTTGAATAAAGATTTGGGGGGCACTTTAATTTTAATGAAAGTTCCGCTTTAACATAAAAATATCTAGATTGTAATTATCTACAAGGCAATCTAAACTTGTCTTAAGGTGACTGATCCTTTTAATAATGACCATGGTGTATTTACTACCCCTATGAGTGCCAGAGGGGTATCCAATGCATTGCATAGAGCAATGCCCCTGGCACTCAAAAGGTTAAATTTGCATCTCTATTGATGTATGTGAACCTTTCTGACTGCATGAGTCTGATGTACTAAGAAATGTAACAGTTCTGGAGGAAATCAAGTGCATCATGGGTGACATATACAAATTCCCCAAATTGACACTATAGGGAATATATAAACATTGCTAAGGATTTAAATGGAGAATTAATTGCCTTGTATGCTAGAGAGTTCACCATTGAAATGTATATCAGCCGTCTCTATCATTCGCAGAGGTAAAGTCCATAGTGGAAACAGCATGAATTTAACCCTTTGCATGCCAGAGGGGCATAACTAGAAGCCAGCGGGCCCTGATGCAAAAATTGCCATGGCCCCCCCGACCACATTGCCCCCCCATTGGCCACCTCCACACTGGCCCCAGTCTCCACATTGCCTCCCATCTCCACATTGCCCCCAGTCTCCACATTGCCCCCAATCTCCACATTGCCCCCAGTCTCCACATTGCCCCCAATCTCCACATTGCCCCCAGTCTCCACATTGCCCCCAATCTCCACATGGTTCCCAATCTCCACATTGCTCCAAATCTCCTCCTCCCCCCCATGTCCATCTCTTACCTCCCTGGTGGTCCATTGGCATGACAGGAGAGGTCTGTGCCTCCTTCTGCACAGACCTCTAAACAGCTGGAGCTCCGACACGGTCCTCTCTTCAGTAATGCAGAGCGCTGGGAGATGACGTCATTTGTTCATTCATAGAGGTAAAGTCCATAGTGCAAAGAGTGAGAATTTAACCCTTTGAGTACCAGAGGGGCGTAACTAGAAGCCCCCGGGTCCTGGTGCAAAAATTGCCATGGCCCCCCTGACCACATTGCCCCCCCATTGGCCACCTCCACACTGGCCCCAGTCTCCACATTGCCCCCATCTCCACATTGCCCCCAATCTCCACATTGCCCCCAGTCTCCACATGGTTCCCAATCTCCACATTGCTCCAAATCTCCTCCTCACCCCTATTGACCCTCCCCAATGTCTATCTCCTACCTCCCTGGTGGTCCAGAGGCGTGGCAGGAGAGGTCTGTGCCTCCTTCTGCACAGACCTCTAAACAGCTGGAGCTCCGGCACGGTCCTCTCTTCAGTAATGCAGATCGCTGGGAGATGACATAATTTGTTAATTCGTAGAGGTAAAGTCCATAATGGAAACAGTGAGAATTTAACCCTTTGAATGCCAGAGGGGCATAACTAGAAGCCATCGGGCCCTGGTGCAAAAATTGCCATGGCCCCCCCTGACCACATTGCCCCCCCCCATTGGCCTCCTCCACTGGCCATCTCCACATTGCCATCCCACCATTGGCCACCTCCACATTGGCCCCAGTCTCCACATTGCCACCCCCATTGGCCACCTCCACATTGTCCCCAGTCTCCACATTGCCCCAATCTCCACATTGCCTCCAATCTCCACATTGCCCCCAGTCTCCACAGTGCCTCCAATTTCCACATTGCCCCCAATCTCCACATTGCCCCAGTCTCCACATGGGTCCCAATCTCCACATTGCTCCAAATCTCCTCCTCACCCCTATTGATCCCCCACTAGTGTCCATCTCCTACCTCCCAAGTGGTCCAGCGGCGTGGCAGGAGAGGTCTGTGCCTCCTTCTGCACAGACCTCTAAACAACTGGAGCTCTGACACGGTCCTCTCTTCAGTAATGCAGAGAGCTGGGAGATGACGTAATTTGTTCATTCGTAGGGGTAAAGTCCATAGTGCAAACAGTAAGAATTTAACCCTTTGAGTGCCAGAGGGGCGTAACTAGAAGCCCCCGGGCCCTGGTGCAAAAATTGCCACGCCCCCCCGACCACACTGCCACTGGCCATCTCCACATTGCCCCCCCCCACCCATTGGCCACTTCCACATTGTCCCCAATCTCCACATTGCTTCCACATTGGCCCCAATCTCCACATTGCTTCTAATCTCCGCATTGCCCCCAGTCTCCACATTGCCTCCACAATGCCCCCAATCTCCACATTGCCCCCAGTCTCCACATTGCCCCCAATCTCCACATTGCCTCCACATTGCCCCCAGTCTCCACATGGTTCCCAATCTCCACATTACTCCAAATCTCCTCCTCGCCCCTATTGACCCCCCCCCGTGTCCATCTCCTACCTCCCTGGTGGTCCAGCAGTGTGGCAGTAATGCATAGTGCTGAGAGATGACGTCATCTCCCACTGCTCTGCATTATTAGAGTGCCGAAGAGGGAGCTCAGCTGCTAGAGGTCTGTGCCAAAGAAGGCACAGACCTCAGCTTGCTTTTGCGGGTGCTGGGCAGGGGGGTTTCAGGGAGGGCCAGGCCCCTGCAACCCCTATTGTTATACCACTGCCTCTGACACTCAACGAGTTAAATAGATAGTAATGTTTAAATATTACAGCAAGCTTGATTCTTCAATATAGTATATTTTATAAATAAAAGTACCATTCTAACTGCTCATAATGTTGTGGTGTTTATTTTATTTAATTAAAAGTGTCCCTCTCCCATCCCTTTTTCCATATGTAACATGACCTCCCCTCAGAGCAGCAAGCCGGTCGAGACGAGGGACAATCTTCTGTTAGCATAAGGAGGGGGCAGGGTTTTCCTTATAATGATAGAAAGAAGATTGTCCCTCGTAGAAATCTGTCCCGTCAAGCAACCAGATTTCAGGTCTGAAGAGAGATAGCATTACATATGGAATAGGGGTGGGAGAGGGACACTTTTAATTAAAACAAAATGAACACTACAACGCTATAAACAGTTTGAATGGTACATTTCGTTATAAAAAACTATATTGTAGAATCAAGTTTGCTCTAATATTTAAACAATACTATCTTTTTGAGGATTTTTATGTGTTTCTTACAGCAAAGTTGTTTTTTAACAGATGGCCTCAAATATCTCTTGTAAAACAAAGACCGGGAAGGAGTAAGACTGTGCAGAGGTCAAAGGTGGCCAACTGACCAGTTTCCACTGACCTATGAGGGATTAAGTGTTAACCCTTTTGAGTGCTGATTGCTATCCTATTGCATACCTCTCTGGCACTCAAAGGGTTTTAAAGGGAAGAACTAAAAATATTTTAGTTCTTCAAAAATCAGTCTGTCCTAAATAGGGGTTATTTACAGTTAAGCACAAATGTATTTTTATCGATATACAATCTACCTAAAGAGGTTTAACCCTTTGAGTGCCAGAGGGATACGGAACGCATTGGTTTGCAATGCTTTCCGTACCCCTCTGGCACCCAAAGGGTTGAAATGGACCCGTCACTTTGAATTTTCTTTACATATTTGAAAGCTTCATTCAAAACTGCATATGTGGTTATGTTAAACAAATGTCCAGCAGATGCATAGTTATCCCCTTAAGGACTGGCACTTAAAGGGGAACTCTCACCTTACTGAACCTTGACTTCCAATTGTATCTCAAAGTCGGTGAGTCTTTAAAGGGATAGTAATACTTCATTTTATCTTTATTTTAATTTGTAGGCATTAAAAAAATATGAAGAACGATATAAGTCTTATCTTTCAAACCTTTTTGGTTTGAGAGATATTCATAAGCAAAGTTTCCCCTCACTGACCAAAACAGTCAAGTCTGCCATCTAGCTGTCAGATTTGGAATCAGGTCTGTGGTCCAGCCGTAGCTCTACAGATCACGAGATATAAGAACTACTTCATTCAAATAGTCTACAAAGTGTGCCTGGTTTGCAAGCACACTTTTTAGACCCTTCCAATGAAATAATGAGATAATAATTATCTCCCAGAGCCGGACGGCTCCTAGTAATGCCTCCTAGAGCCGCTGGGACTGACAGGACAGACGCATGGACTTCACTATGGCAAGATGTCCATGCTCCGTCCTACCTGTCAGTCGGGGAAGAAAGGAGAAATCTATTTAATAAGGTAATAATTCTGGCGACTAGCGCTACTAAGCAGCTAGTCACCAGATGGGTTATTTAAGATAACCTTGTTGTGCGGTGGTAGTTCCGCTTTAATCTTGTGAGACCGGAAAGCAGGTATCAGCGCAGACATCTTGTCTGAACACCTGCGCTGTCAGTCCCGGTCTCCCTACAGATGCATTGCACTGGTCCAAATGGCCCTGGAAGGGCCTGACAGCGCAGGCGTGCAGACTGCACTAACCTGTCCATTAGTCTCGCAAGATTAAGTATTTCTCTAGCATCCTGTCATTGTGAGAGGTAAGAGAACTCTTATGAAGCTAGTCCCCACCTGCCTAATTATTGCAGGGCAACTTTACTTCACATGGTAGTTCTGCTTTAAAGGGATAGTAATGTTTCAAAATAAAAACAGCTCCAATTAATCTTCATAGTATTTGGGCCTTGGAGAGTGTTATTTCAATACTGTCAGAGTTGTAGTTCAAGAGTAATTGAATAATAAAGAATCCCCTCCCCCCCTTTTACTGATGTAACACTGCTCACCTCAGAATAGAAAGGTGGTGTCCAGGCTTGCAGAGAGGGACAATCTTCAGTTAGCAAAAGGGAAAAACCTGAAAAACCTGTCAAGGGGTCTTAAGACCAGATTCCACATCTGAGGGGAGGTGGCTTAAACTAGGTAAAAGGGGCGGGAGGGGGATACTTTATCATTCAATTACTTTTGAACTACAACTCTGACAGTTTTGAAATAACACTCCCCATGGCCCAAATACTATGAAGATTAATTGGAGCTGCTTTTATTTTTAACATTACTATCCCTTTAACATGACACATGGGCAGTTTTTAATGCAGTTTTTAAATATGCAAACTTGAATTAAGGGGAAGGTTCCACTGTAAGGATGGTGATAATGTATGTCATAACTGCTGTGGCATGAAAAAGATTCCTCCATTTGGGGCTCCTTTCTAAATGAACCCTTTAAGTGCCAGAGGGATACGCAATGCATTGCATACCCCTCTGGCACTCAAAGGGTTAAAGGAGATAATAATTCCATTTGCTCTATTGCCATACCTGGGAACTTAAAAGTGTTGTCTCCCTGGAGGGGAGTCCTGTGCTGCTGAAGGGGTGAGGAAAATTATGTCAATCGTGTCAAAAAGGGGTGGGACTTAACAAGAGCGGGGGATGGCAGGGTTTAACAGAGGTGACATAAAGATAAGTTACAAAAGAAGTGGGGACAAGGCTAGTGCAAGGATTTTTGCCACCCTAGGCAAAACCTAATTTTGCCACCCCTTGGCTACGCCCCTTGTGTCCCACCCCTTTATACCCTGCCTACTTATACCCCACCTCTTTTCTTGCCCCATCAGCTCCAACTTGCCCCCACTAGCTCCACTTTGCCCCCTATCAGCTCCAACTTGCCCCCACCAGCTCCACTTTGCCCCACCAGCTTCAACTTGCCTCCCACTAGCTCCACTTTGCTCCGTATCAGATCCAACTTGCCCCCACCAGCTCCACTTTGCCCCCATCAGCTCCAACTTGCCCCCATCAGCTCCACTTTGCCCCCTATCAGCTCCACGTTGCCCCTATCAGCTCCAACTTGCCCCCACCAGCTCCAACTTGCCCCCCACTAGCTCCACTTTACCCCCTCAGCTCCAACTTGCCCCCTCAGCTCCAACTTGCTCCCCATCAGCCCCAACTTACCCCCCATCAGCCCCAACTTGCCCCCCATCACAGACCTGTAGCTGCTGGAGCTCCTGTGGGGTCTTCTCTTCAGTAATGCAGAGCGCACTGGGAGATGTAGACTCCCAGCGCGCTCTGCATTACTAAAGAGCCGACGGGGACGAGGGAGTGCAGTAGCTACACAGACCTGACTGTGTTGCAGTGCCTGGCGGAGGAGTCCTGCTAGCGGGAACGGCCGGCCCTGGGCGCAGCTCTTCTCTGCTGCATGCCTATATCCCCAGTACATGTGCTCCCTAGGCCAGCGCCTACCTCGCCTATAGGTGGCGCCGGCCCTGAGTGGGGACTGACCGCAAAAACACTGGAGCATCAGTAGGCAGAGTAATAGACAGTACTGCATATACAGAGTCCTCTGTTGAGAGTTTTTGTTGATGTTGAGCAAAGTCCTTGACATGAGTCAGCATTACCCGGTGATTTGAAAGTTTCATCCGGAGACCCAGAGACAGTGCTCTAAATCTGTAGTCTCCAGGTGAAACCCGGGACATTCCCAGGTATGTCTATCTCACTGCAGCTCTCTACACTGTATCCATTTCCCGTCACAGTGGAAGTAGTAATACTCAGACCAAGAACAATGAAGAACGGGCAAACGCAGCGCTCAGTCCGCTACACTATAAAGCAAATAGACACAAACTTCACCCTTTGAGTGCCAGAAGGGTACATAGTGCATTGCTTCGCAAAGCATTGTGTACCCCTCTGGCACTCAAAGGGTTAAAAACTAATTTCTAATGAGCCATAGCCAACTGTGACAAAATGTTGCCCAGTATTAAGCCTGTGCACCTGACTTAGCCGCAGGCTTTATACTAGTGATCATTTGGTCACTGATAGCTATGGCTCATAAGTACTGACCATTGATGTTAGTATATATTTACTTTATTGTGTAGCTGGAGCACTCAAACATGTCCTTACCCCTCACCAACAGTACATGTTTTCAGGGCAGCCTCAGTAAACCCTTTGAGTGGCAGAGAGTTATACCTTGTGTTGCATTCAAAGGATTAAACACAGGTGAATGTTATTAATTCAGACACAATAACTGAACCACAGATTCACCCGTGTGAGGTGATTCTGAAAACCTGCACCATTGTGGGAGCCTGAGGACAGGTTGTGCTTCCCTGGCAGGGCCGGATTTCCCAACAGGCAGCGCAGGCAACTAACTGGAACTCCAAATTTAGAGGGGCACCTCAGCTCTGCTACATTCTGAGTTGTGAGTATGTCCAGAACAGTATCAATGTTCCTGCACAAGTTTTAACCCCCTTTAAAGGCTATTATTTAACCCACTGGATGCTTGGCTTCTACTTAGAAGACCGTTTTAGTGAAAGTTTTTTAGCAATGCTTTGGAGATCTCTGTAGTAACCTAGGGTTAAAGCTTTTTTTTTGTTCTTGCTTATTATAGGCCAAGGGTATTTTCTGTGCCAGGAAAGAGTGGATGGGACTAGGGGTGGAGTCATGGGAGAAGCTAAGGGAGACTACCTTGTCTTGCCTAGGTGCTCCTGGGATGAAAATCCGGCCCTATCCCCTAGTGTTGTGGATTGAGCACTCTGTGCACCCATTCTTCTTTATTTCAAAGTAGATAAAATTGGCTTTTTGCAGGTATACTGAACTAATTTCTTCCTACTTGGGTAATGACCAGAAAGGGTGTTTTTGTGTGCTTGTGTTTGTGTGTGTGTTGGTATGCACTACAGTGTTCATACATGCTTTTACATACTAGGGAGTGCAGAAGCCTGATTCTTAAGCACATAAAATTAACTATACTGATGGATTTGGACATTCCCCTCAAAATTCTTAAAAAGTTACAAAAGATTCTAACAATCAAACTACATAACATTCTCTGTCACATATCATGCAAGAAAATTAGTGCAGGTGTAAGTGACAGGGTGCAGGATCAGACACTCCTGGTTTATTATATTCACATATAAATATATAAAAATAAATTCTTGGCATTGCCTCCGTGATACAGTGTATATATTGTATCAATATTTATATCACGCTGCCTACTTACATAATTTGCAAAAAATGCAGATCTTTAGCAAAGTTTACTTTTGTTTATGTAAATTCTAACTGCAGATGTGTACAAACCGTCTGAACCATCTGCCTAGTGGAATGTTGTTGGTTTTATTGATACATTGTTATGACACATTGATAAGATTATTACACATTGTCATGACTCATTGATATGTTTATGATAAGTTGTTATAATATGTGGATACGATTCTGGCCAAATTGTTAAGCATGCTTTACCCCAGCTCATGTATGCTATCTGATAGATAGATAGATAGATAGATAGATAGATAGATAGATAGATAGATAGATTATAGATAGACAAAAAAACAAATAGACAGATGGGTAGACCAAAAGACAGACAGAGAAAAAGAGACACATAAGGCCGTATGTTCAAAGGGATAACGACAAAAAAAATCTCATATGAAAGACAAAAATAAGTCATTGCATGCATGAACTACATATTTTCTATAGCGTATACAACAAACAACTAGTAATGTTCATTGTGTACGACACAACTCCAGAACTGACGGGCAAAGGGGCGTGGCAAGGGCATGGCTAAACTATTCTCCAATGTTGTTCAGAGGAAAAGAAAATTTGTCGTAACTAATGATAAAAATGTCTTGCAAAAGACAAAATTTGGAGGGAGTAAGAATTTTTGTCTTTAGTTAAGACATTTTTGTCGTTAGTAAAGACATTTTTAAAGACATTTTTGTCATTAGTTAAGATATTTTTTAAGACATTTTTGTTGTTAGTTAAGACATTTTTTTTTTGTTGTTACATACGACAGTTTCCATCAGGACAAATGACATATTTCTGATCACAACCGACATTCTCTGAAAATATTAATGATCCCAATGACACTGTACTTTGAAAAGTCGTTACAAACGACAAAAGCTATTTCGCAACTTCTTTGAACATATGGCCCATAGAAGGATTAACCAAATTACAGACAGAGAGAAAAAGACAGATGGACTGTCTGACAGAAAAAGAGTCAAAAGAGACATATGGACAGACTGATAGACAAACATATGGACACACTGCTGAAGAGACAGAAAGATGGATAACGAGACAGACAGATGGACAGAGAAACAGACAGGTGTAGGGGTGGGCAAAGGATATCCTCCTGCTGTTGTTGGTCTATAACTCCCATTAGCCTCAGCTGGCTGTTGGGCGTTGTAGTCCAACCGCTGCTTGAGCACTATTGTTGCTTATATAGGGTCGCCACCTCATACTTTTTAAACGTAAATGCATATGAAAAAAGCGTGCTGATGCACTGCATAGGAACCACTACAGTTCTATAGTATCAACTGCATCACTGCCATATGCATTTTTCAATATAATTCAATATTAAAGAGGCAGTAAATGGTCAATAAAAGACCCTTTAAAATGATGGGAACTAAAGGAATAGTAATACTTAAAAACTACTAATCCCAATATTGTAGTACTAAAAAAAAACAAATTAATTGCCCCAAGTGACATCTCTCAAACCATTATGGTTTGAGAGATATTCACTTGAAAAGTTCCCCCCTCCCTCTCCTTTCCCTGAAGTCAATGTTGTAGCTGACTGCAGGGGAAGCCTGTCCTACGATCAACCAGTGGCTCTGCAGCACAGCCGAGATTGCGATAATAAAAAAGAAATCATTCACTTAAAAGATCTTCTACGTGTGCTTGGTTTGCAAGCAAACGTAGAAGACCTTTTAAGTGAATGATTTCTTTTTTATTAATGCTATCTCGGCTCTGCTGCAGAGCCGCTGGATGGTCGTACGACAGGCTTCCCCTGCAGTCAGCTACAACACTGACTTCAGGGAAAGGGAAGGGAGGGGGAACTTTGCGAGTGAATATCTCCCAAACCATAAAGGTCTGAGAGATGTCACTGGGGGCAATTAATTTATTTTTTTAGTACTACAATATTGGGATTAGTATTTTTTTAAGTATTACTAACCCTTAAGTTTCCATATCTTAAAACTTCCTGCAGATCATGGAGATCTGGTGCCATCTCACTCTGTGCTTATGGGAGATTTCTCTCCTCTCCATAGAAGCCCACTGATTGTAGATTTACCAACATGGGCCTTCTATGGAGAGGAGAGCAATCTAGATATCACTTCATGAGCACTGAGTGAGACGATGATGGTCAGCCAGCCATGAACATCTCAGTGATCGGTTGTGATATGTGATCTGAATGACCACATATATGTCTTCATTGCGAGATACCACTGGTAACTAGCACAGTTCATTTGCAAATGTGATGGAAGTGAAAAGGTTATGACAGGCTATGAAAGATGCAAGATTAACCCTTTGATTGCCGAAGAAGGTATCCACCATCCACTGCCAAAGAAGAACAAATTTGTTGTAGTGGCTGGATATATAATATTTATGCAATATTATTATCCACCTTTTTATAGGGGTTGGGGATATATGTGACATACAGTTGTTGTTTCATTAAAATTTTTTGGTGTTCATCATCCTATATAATAATTCGCTAAATCGTGTGTAATGCCGCCACATGCGCAGTAGACACTGCTGCGCATGCTGCAGTCATGCGCAGTAGAGACTGCCCGCACCGCGGCTGATACAGAGAGCTCTGTATCAGCTGCGACGTGGGCAGCCTCTACTGCGCGTGACTGCCACGCGACCAGGTGGCTGTGACACTGTGGCCCGTGTAACAGGCTGTTCAACTAGTATAATATATATTTTGCTTTCTTAGCTTCTAGCTTGGGATTTTTTGGGGATTATTTTGATTATATGGGGTGGGTGACATATTGTGGAGAGGGGGGAATGAATGGGGCAGAGAATACATTTGGTACTGGATCATAAAAACTACATTATGTACTATTGGTATGTGAGTTCTTGTTATTCTCTGAGGTTTTGTGTTACTAACAAAAAATAATGGTTTTCTAACAGCTGTTTTCTAACAGCTTTTTCAGTGGGTAAAATACAGAATTTCAGTGTTGCAGCCCTATGTCACGGAAATGGTTAGGGAGCAATACTCATACCTGGGAACTTTTGAAATGAGCTCACCCTGAGATATTTGAAATATTAACCATTAACGTCCACAAGAAAGCAGATTCTATGTGTTATGTCAATGTTTGCTCTAAACCAGAGATAATCCAAACAATTTTTAAGGAACCTTTCACATGCTACAGTTCTGAGATATAAAAGGCAAGCAGGACTTGTCCTCCTGCCTTTCTGGTAGAAATGTCATGGATTTGGACAATAAATATGCAGTAAATTGGTGTAAATCGTATAGGAGGACACACTGGATTTGCTCACCCTGAGAATTTGGCCCTTCACCCTGAGATTTGGTTCCAAACCCTGAGTCTCAGGGTCAAACCCTGAGAGTTCCCAGGTATGACGATACTGTCTGTGGTGCTGAAGCTGGAGCCAATCCTCTCAGATCCCCCAATTGGTAAGTGGGGGGAGCAGAGAGGATGTGCTCACACTTCAGGGTTATAGTACCAGGATTATAAATTTACAGCCATGATTGTACTTGTTTGATAGGCTTATTGTCCAATCTCCTTTAAGAGCTTAGGCTATTATTTGTACAGGTAGGTGTGGTATCACAGCAAACAATAGGTATCCTCATCTGCTTCTCCAGAGCTAATAGTACCATCTTTCCAAGTAATGAATTAGAGACATTTAGCATTCAAGAGATAGTAACACTTAACATGTAAAATAAAAAATATATATTGTAGGTTTTATCCTCCTGAGTAAAGCAAGGGTTCCCCGCTGCTGAGAGATGTTTTATTCAAGAGTAATTGCAGCTCAAACATGCATTTTTTTGGTCCAGTATCTCAATAGCCTGAAATTATACACTGGCGCTGTTGCTACATCATACTATGGACAGCTCTGGTCAGTTGACCATAAATAGCCATAGGATGGCATAGCAACGGCACCACTGTACAATTTCAGGTCACTGAGACATTGCACCTAAAAACATAAAGTTTGAGAAGGAATAACTTTTAAATAATAAACCTCTCAGCAGTGAGAGTACCCTTGTTTTGCTCAGTAAGACAAGCCCTACAGTATATATTTTACATATTAAGTGTTATTATCCCTTCCAAAGGGTTAAAAGGGAAATTAACATTTTTAGACATTACTAACACTTTAAAGGATTAAAGACCAGAGTGGTAGGCACTGCACACCCCTCTGATCTTTAAAGCTAAAGATTACCATATACAGTGGGTGGAGTTTGTGTCCTGTCGTCCCACTAGCAGCTGTCATGTCCGCCTCCATGGATATGACATTCCCAACTAATTGAAGATGTTATCTCTTGAATCAAGGAGCAAAAGGAAATTTCAGAAATGTCATTATGATCTTATAGCCATAGAAAGTTAAGTGTGGTGTTATTATTATGAGGTGTTACGTTCCTCTTTAAAGTCCCATTTAACCCTTTGTGTGCCTTGCAAAGCAATTTATTGGATACCCCTCTGGCACAATGAGAATTTAGGGAGTTATACTTTGTACCCTGTGGTGCAGATGGTTAACTTCACACATGCTATAATTCTTCAGATTGCTTTGTAATGCATACCTCCCAACATTTCAAATGGCCAAAGAGGGACACTTGTGTTTTAGATGGTGTTTCTGGGGGCGTGTCTGGTGGGCGGAGCATTACTGAGAATTTTTCAGTCATTTCATGACCTACTGACACCTTTTTGTGTAACGGAATAAATTATTTAGAGCAAGTCCATAGTATTTTATTTATGCAGGGTAATCTATAAACACATATACTGATGTTTAACCAAACATTAATGTGAGTTTTATTGCTGGGGAACAATGTTATACACTTATATGCACACCACATAGTCTGATCTCCAAAAAAGAGGGACACCAGGGTGGGAAAGAGGGATTTGGGTCTCAAAGAGGGATTTTCCCTCCTAAAGCGGGACACTTGGGAGGTATGGTAATGTGTTGGAGATGTCTCTAACACTGAAGGGGTTAAAAGCAGCATTAAAGTCAGTAAGGTGATGTACTAAGAAAATCAGATGCAGCTGAAGCAAACTAACTATATCATAGGGAACAAACATTTCTATTGCTTTAAATGGGAATTTTAACTCCTTCAATGCTAGAGAGGCCTCTTGAACATTCAGTGGGTTAATAGCTGATCTAAATCATTAGGTATTTGTGGAATGTCTATTTGTCTCCTAGTGTGTAGTTGCTTCATCTTTTAAACTCTCATTTAACACTTTGAGTATCAGAGGGTTATCCAATGCATGGCGAAGCAATGCGTGGAATACCCATCTGGCACTCAAAGGGTTAAATCAGTGACAATTTAGGGAGTTCGTGCTCTTCTGTGCAGTTGGTTGGCTTCACAATTGCTACAGTTATTCGCAGTGCTTTGGAGAAGTCTAGCATTCAAGAGGTTAAAAGTTCAATTGAAATCAATGGACATTTTGTGGAGTATGGTCCCAATGGTTCAGTTCCAATTTGCTTAGTGCATCAGCTTCAGTGGAGAGAGCCCTAGAGAAAGACATTAGGCATCTGAGAGAAATGCAGTTGCTGTGATACAGGGACTCCCTCTGAGGGGGCATCCAGACAGAGACATATTGTCACCCTCCTCCCCTTCCCCAAACACAGGGGCAGGGAGGGTCCGGCTTCCTCTTACCTCATATCATCTCCCCCTGACTTTCCAGCACAGGAGGAGGGGGATACACAGAGAGCAGGGCTCTACAACAAAAGAGAGGCAGGCAGCTGCTGCTGAAAACTTCCGAGAAGAGGGAGTGAGACAGTGAAACAACGAGAGACAAAGCAACGGAGTGAAGGGGCAGAGATAAAGAATAGGTGTGGAGTGGGAGGGGAGTGAAGTTAACACAAAGGGTATAGGAGAGGCAGGGGGGATAGGTGAAGGCTGGAGTGACAATGTCCACCTCGATCCTCAGAAGAAATTCAAGCAAGAAAAGCCTGCAGAACCTATTGAGGTAATAATGAGGGGAAGGGGATAATAAAGAGGGTGAGAGTGTAAAGCGGGAGATAGGATAGGGGATCAACGGAGAGGAAGGGGGGTAGTGGACTATAGGAATGGGACAATACGGATGGATACTATTTGTACAGGGGAGAGAGGGTCAGTGGGGAGGACGTGGAACGTAAATGGAGAACAAGAGAATGAATGAAAGGGAGAGAGTGGGCGAATTAGGAAGGATATAATGCAATGAATAACAGGGTGGAAGTAACGAGAATGGGATACATATGAGAAGGAAGGAAGACAACGGGAGGGGTTGGGAGAGGATGTGAAGGAATGTGATGGGGGAAGTGAGAAATAGGTGCACAGGGGGGCAAGTTATCTCACTGAGTGCCAGAAGAGTGTGCAACGCATTGCTTGTACAGCCATCTGGTACTCAAAGGGATACGGAGGGGGAGGGTGCAGTACTGGAATAATAGAGAGACTGGGTTGTGCTATAATGACTGAAGGGGGACTGGAATACATTGTCTGTTTGAGATGTAGTGTCTGGGGGAGTCTTCCTGGAATGGGGGGGGGGGGGAATAGAGATGTTGGACTGGCTGAGGGAGCTGTGCTGGAATAGCAGAGAGGCTATGTAGGACTGTAGTGACTGATTGGGTGGGGGATACACTGGAATAGAAGAGGATATAGATGAAGTGGTAGAGGTGCGGTGATGGAATAGTATAGAGACCTTGTATGTAAACACTGGTTGGGAGAAGTGTGCTGGGATATAGAATGTATGGTTAGAGCTGTAGTGACTGGAGGAGCTGTGCTGGAATAGCAGAGAGGCTGTGTAGAGCTGTAGTGACTGATTGGGTGGGGGAATAGAAGAGGATATTGATGAAGTGAAGTGGGGGTGCTGTACTGGAATAGTACAGAGACCTAGTACAGCTGTAAAGACTGGTTGGGAGAGGTGTGCTGGGATATAGAATGTATGGTTAGAGCTGTAGTGACTGATTGGGTGGGGGATGCTCTGGAATAGAAGAGGATATTGATGAAGTGATGGGGGCGCGGTGCTTGAATAGTATAGAGACCTCGTATGTAAAGACTGGTTGGGAGAAGTGTGCTGGGATATTAGAATGTATGGTTAGAGCTGTAGTGACTGGGGGAGCTGTGCTGGAATAGCAGAGAGGATGGTTAGAGATGGAGCGACTGGTTGAGGGAGCTGTGGTGGAACAGCAAAGAGAATGGGTAAAGTGACTGAATGAGGGAGCTGTGGTGTGACAACAGATGATAGGTCAAGGCCTAGTGACTGGTTGATGGAGCTGTGCTGGAATAGTAGAGAGGCTGGATATAGTCACAGTTACTGGCTGTGTGTGTGTTTTGTGCTGGAATAGCAGAAAGGCTGATCAGAGTTGTAGTGACTGGCTGAGGGAGCTGTGGTGGGATAGCTAATATTTTGTTAGACCACAAGTTGTGGAAGAAGTGATGGAATAGTAGAGAAGATGGTTAGAGCTGTAGTGACTGGTTGGTGGAGCTCTGCTGGAATACCAAAACTTGTTAGAGATGTAGTTACAGTCTGGGGTAGCTGTGATGGAATAGCAGAGAGGATGGGTACAGCTATAATAACTACTTGGTGGAGCTGTGCTGGAATGGAATGGAGTCTGTCCAGAGCTGTAATGACTGATGTAATAGTGTTGTAGAGAAGCTGGTTAGAGCTCTAGTGACTGGTTCAGGGAGCTGTGCTGGGATAGCTGATACTTGGAGCTGTGATGGAATGGAGTCTGGGCAGAGCTGTAATGACTGTTGAATGTAGTAGCGCTGTAGCGACTGGTTGGGGGAGCAGTGCTGAGACAGCAGATATTTTGGGTAGAGCTGTAATGATTGATTTGGGGGCAATGCTGAAACAGCATATATTTTGAGTAGAACTTTAATGGCTGATTGGGGACAGTACTAGAACAGATGCTTGGTGTTGTTGTGATGAGAGGGTTAGAGACAGTGCTGGAACAGAAGAGCTCCTTAATAGAACTGTAGTGGTTCCTTGGGGGGGGACTTTGCTGGAATAGTAGAGAGGTTGAGTAGAGCTTTAGTGACTGGCTAGGGAGCAGTACTGGACTAGGAGAGATACTATGTAGTGTTGTGGAGAGTAGGGAGTGGTTCTCAAATAGTAGAGAAGTTGAATACTTCAATCAGGGGTGCTGTCTGGTTGAAGGAACAGTGCTGGAGTAGTAAAGAAGCAGGGTAGAGCTGTAGCGACTGGTTGGGGAGCCGGTTGGGGGAGTAGTGATGGAATAGCAGATATTTTGGGTAGAATTGTAATGACTGGTTGGGAGAGCAGTTCAGGAATAGCAGATATTTTGAATAGAGTTGTAATGGTAGTGTTTTGGAGGCAATGATGGAATATTAGACACTAGTGTAAAAGCCCGGGTAATGTTAACCCTTTGAGTGTCAGAGGGGTACGCATCGCATTGCTTTGCAATGCGTTGCGTACCCCTCTGGCATCAAGGGGTTAAGCAACCGCTACCTCAATGCTCCATGTGATGCAGTCTTGCATCGCTTCACTCACACAATGCAATCATGTGCAGTAGAGATTTCCCGAACGCAGGCAGTCTCTACTGTGCATGACTGCATCGTGACAAACATCCTAGCGAATTATAATATAGGATGCTTGGTACAGTTGTATTGAGTGGTTCAGAGGCAGTGCTGTAATAGTAGAGAGCCTTGATAGTCACTGAAGCTCTACTCTTCCAGTAACACTCCCCAATATTATTTTAGTGATAGTTGGGGAGCAGTACTGAATTCGGAGAGAGTCTGGGTAGTGTTGTGGAGACTAGAAAGCAGCACTACAACAGCAGAGAAGCTGACTAGAGATGTAGTGACTTGTTGAGAACTCTCCAGTATTCAGGGGGTTAAAAGCCCTATTTAAAACAATAAGAATGTTTGGAATTTTTATGCATTACCTATGATGTACATGGTTTGCACCAGAATTGCACCACTTTTACTTAGTCTGTCAGCCCCAGTGTCCCTACAAATTGTCACACAACTATTCCATTGCTGATTGCCACTTCATATACACACCAGCGGCAGAGCTACAATTTTGCTGTTCCACTACTGAACTCAGCTGCACTCAGGACCAGAATTACATCCCAGGCACACCTAGACAAGGCAATCCAGGAGCCCTTAGCTCCGCCCATGGCCACACCCCCACTTCTCACATGACCCCTCATAAAGTCCCGCCAACTGTTTCCTGGCACAGAAAATATCCTTGGCCTATAACAATCAGGAACAAAAAAGATAACAGTTGCACTGTCTGTTTGGAGACGTGGTTGACTAGTTGGGAGAGCAGTTCTGGAATAGCAGAGTCCCTGTGTTGTGCTGTGAAGACTGGGCAGTGGTGCTGGAATAGCAGAGAACTGAATAGAGCTTCTGAGGCTGGAGCTGTATGGGAAAAATAGAAATTATTTGAGGCAAGATGACTAATTGGGGTGAGGTGCTGGAAAAGTACCTATAGAGAGTAGGTTGAGCTGTAGTGACTGAGTGGGTGAGCAGTGCTGGGATAGCAGAAGGGCTGGGAGAGCCTTGTAGAGTTGTAGTCACTGGTTCAGGGATAATCTTGGAATGTTGGAGAGGAATTGTAGAGACATTTGGTAGAGCTATAGTGACCAGATTAGTGGAAAGGTTGGTAGAGCTGCAGTGAGTAGTTGGGGGTCGTGCTGGAATAAAAGAGAGGATGGTTTGAGCTGTAGTGAGGCTGAGTAGAACTATAATGAATGCTTGGTGGGCAGTGCTGGAATAGCAGAGAGGGCAGAGTTATAATGACTCTGGGGACACTGATGGAATAGCAGAGTAGACTTGTAGGAGACAGTGCAGAAATTCATTGTGTTGTAATGACTGTCTGGGGAAGCTGTGCTGGAATAAGAGAGAGACTGTTAGTACGTTATTGATTGGTTTGTGGCATAGAGCTAGAATAGGAGAGTGGATGGATAGAGCTGTAGTGACTGGTTGAAGGCACAGTGCTGGAATAGCAGAGTGGGTGGATATAGCTAAAGGGATAGTGCTGGAATAGTAGAGAGGCTGGTTTGAACTGTACTGACTTGGGGCACAGTGCTGGAATGGTAGAGAGGCTGGTTTGAGCTGTACTGACTGGTTGGGGCACAGTGCTGGAATAGTAGAGAGGCTGGTTTGAGCTGTACTGACTGGTTGGGGCACAGTGCTGGAATAGTAGAGAGGCTGGTTTGAGTTGTACTGACTTGGGGCACAGTGCTGGAATAGTAGAGAGGCTGGTTTGAACTGTACTGACTTGGGGCACAGTACTGGAATAGTAGAGAGGCTGGTTTGAGCTGTACTGACTTGTTGGGGCACAATGCTGGAATAGTAGAGAGGCTGGTTTGAGCTGTACTGACTTGGGGCACAGTGCTGGAATAGTAGAGAGGCTGGTTTGAGCTGTACTGACTTGGTGCACAGTGCTGGAATAGTAGAGAGGCTGGTTTGAGCTGTACTGACTTGGTGCACAGTGCTGGAATAGTAGAGAGGCTGGTTTGAGCTGTACTGACTTGGGGCACAGTGCTGGAATAGTAGAGAGGCTGGTTTGAGCTGTACTGACTTGGTGCACAGTGCTGGAATAGTAGAGAGGCTGGTTTGAGCTGTACTGACTTGGGGCACAGTGCTGGAATAGTAGAGAGACTGGTTTGAGCTGTACTGACTTGGGGCACAGTGCTGGAATAGAAGAGAGGCTGGTTTGAGTTGTACTGACTTGGTGCACAGTGCTGGAATAGTAGAGAGGCTGGTTTGAGCTGTACTGACTTGGGGCACAGTGCTGGAATAGTAGAGAGGCTGGTTTGAGCTGTACTGACTTGGTGCACAGTGCTGGAATAGTAGAGAGGCTGGTTTGAGCTGTACTGACTTGGGGCACAGTGCTGGAATAGTAGAGAGGCTGGTTTGAACTGTACTGACTTGGGGCACAGTACTGGAATAGTAGAGAGGCTGGTTTGAGCTGTACTGACTTGGGGCACAGTGCTGGAATAGTAGAGAGGCTGGTTTGAACTGTACTGACTTGGTGCACAGTGCTGGAATAGTAGAGAGGCTGGTTTGAGCTGTACTGACTTGTTGGGGCACAGTGCTGGAATAGTAGAGAGGCTGGTTTGAGCTGTACTGACTGGTTGGTGCACAGTGCTGGAATAGAAGATAGCCTGGTTTGAGCTGTACTGACTTGGGGCACAGTGCTGGAATAGTAGAGAGGCTGGTTTGAACTGTACTGACTTGGTGCACAGTGCTGGAATAGTAGAGAGACTGGTTTGAACTGTACTGACTTGGGGCACAGTACTGGAATAGTAGAGAGGCTGGTTTGAGCTGTACTGACTCAGGACACAGTGCTGGAATAGTAGAGAGGCTGGTTTGAGCTGTACTGACTTGGGGCACAGTGCTGGAATAGTAGAGAGGCTGGTTTGAGCTGTACTGACTTGGGGCACAGTGCTGGAATAGTAGAGAGGCTGGTTTGAACTGTACTGACTTGGGGCACAGTGCTGGAATAGTAGAGAGACTGGTTTGAGTTGTACTGACTTGGGGCACAGTGCTGGAATAGTAGAGAGACTGGTTTGAGCTGTACTGACTTAGTGCACAGTGCTGGAATAGTAGAGAGGCTGGTTTGAGCTGTACTGACTTGGGGCACAGTGCTGGAATAGTAGAGAGGCTGGTTTGAGCTGTACTGACTTGGTGCACAGTGCTGGAATAGTAGAGAGGCTGGTTTGAGCTGTACTGACTTGGTGCACAGTGCTGGAATAGTAGAGAGGCTGGTTTGAGCTGTACTGACTTGGTGCACAGTGCTGGAATAGTAGAGAGGCTGGTTTGAGCTGTACTGACTTGGGGCACAGTGCTGGAATAGTAGAGAGGCTGGTTTGAGCTGTACTGACTTGGTGCACAGTGATGGAATAGTAGAGAGGCTGGTTTGAGCTGTACTGACTTGGGGCACAGTGCTGGAATAGTAGAGAGGCTGGTTTGAACTGTACTGACTTGGGGCACAGTGCTGGAATAGTAGAGATGCTGGTTTGAGCTGTACTGACTTGGTGCACAGTACTGGAATAGAAGAGAGGCTGGTTTGAGCTGTACTGACTCAGGACACAGTGCTGGAATAGTAGAGAGGCTGGTTTGAGCTGTACTGACTTGGGGCACAGTGCTGGAATAGTAGAGAGGCTGGTTTGAGCTGTACTGACTTGGTGCACAGTGCTGGAATAGTAGAGAGGCTGGTTTGAGCTGTACTGACTTGGGGCACAGTGCTGGAATAGTAGAGAGGCTGGTTTGAGCTGTACTGACTTGGGGCACAGTGCTGGAATAGTAGAGAGGCTGGTTTGAGCTGTACTGACTTGGTGCACAGTGATGGAATAGTAGAGAGGCTGGTTTGAGCTGTACTGACTTGGGGCACAGTGCTGGAATAGTAGAGAGGCTGGTTTGAACTGTACTGACTTGGGGCACAGTGCTGGAATAGTAGAGATGCTGGTTTGAGCTGTACTGACTTGGTGCACAGTACTGGAATAGTAGAGAGGCTGGTTTGAGCTGTACTGACTCAGGACACAGTGCTGGAATAGTAGAGAGGCTGGTTTGAGCTGTACTGACTTGGGGCACAGTGCTGGAATAGTAGAGAGGCTGGTTTGAACTGTACTGACTTGGTGCACAGTGCTGGAATAGTAGAGAGGCTGGTTTGAGCTGTACTGACTTGTTGGGGCACAATGCTGGAATAGTAGAGAGGCTGGTTTGAGCTGTACTGACTTGGGGCACAGTCCTGGAATAGTAGAGAGACTGGTTTGAGTTGTACTGACTTGGGGCACAGTGCTGGAATAGTAGAGAGGCTGGTTTGAGCTGTACTGACTTGGTGCACAGTGCTGGAATAGTAGAGAGGCTGGTTTGAGCTGTACTGACTTGGTGCACAGTGCTGGAATAGTAGAGAGGCTGGTTTGAGCTGTACTGACTTGGTGCACAGTGCTGGAATAGTAGAGAGGCTGGTTTGAGCTGTACTGACTTGTTGGGGCACAGTGCTGGAATAGTAGAGAGGCTGGTTTGAGCTGTACTGACTTGGTGCACAGTGCTGGAATAGTAGAGAGGCTGGTTTGAGCTGTACTGACTGGTTGGGGCACAGTGCTGGAATAGTAGAGAGACTGGTTTGAGTTGTACTGACTTGGGGCACAGTGCTGGAATAGTATAGAGGCTGGTTTGAGCTGTACTGACTTGGGGCACAGTGCTGGAATAGTAGAGAGACTGGTTTGAGCTGTACTGACTTGGGGCACAGTGCTGGAATAGTAGAGAGGCTGGTTTGAACTGTACTGACTTGGGGCACAGTACTGGAATAGTAGAGAGGCTGGTTTGAGCTGTACTGACTTGTTGGGGCACAATGCTGGAATAGTAGAGAGGCTGGTTTGAGCTGTACTGACTTGGGGCACAGTCCTGGAATAGTAGAGAGACTGGTTTGAGTTGTACTGACTTGGGGCACAGTGCTGGAATAGTAGAGAGGCTGGTTTGAGCTGTACTGACTTGGTGCACAGTGCTGGAATAGTAGAGAGGCTGGTTTGAGCTGTACTGACTTGGTGCACAGTGCTGGAATAGTAGAGAGGCTGGTTTGAGCTGTACTGACTTGGTGCACAGTGCTGGAATAGTAGAGAGGCTGGTTTGAGCTGTACTGACTTGTTGGGGCACAGTGCTGGAATAGTAGAGAGGCTGGTTTGAGCTGTACTGACTTGGTGCACAGTGCTGGAATAGTAGAGAGGCTGGTTTGACCTGTACTGACTTGGGGCACAGTGCTGGAATAGTATAGAGGCTGGTTTGAGCTGTACTGACTTGGGGCACAGTGCTGGAATAGTAGAGAGGCTGGTTTGAGCTGTACTGACTTGGGGCACAGTGCTGGAATAGTAGAGAGGCTGGTTTGAGCTGTACTGACTTGTTGGGGCACAATGCTGGAATAGTAGAGAGGCTGGTTTGAGCTGTACTGACTTGGGGCACAGTCCTGGAATAGTAGAGAGACTGGTTTGAGTTGTACTGACTTGGGGCACAGTGCTGGAATAGTAGAGAGGCTGGTTTGAGCTGTACTGACTTGGGGCACAGTGCTGGAATAGTAGAGAGGCTGGTTTGAGCTGTACTGACTTGGTGCACAGTGCTGGAATAGTAGAGAGGCTGGTTTGAGCTGTACTGACTTAGTGCACAGTGCTGGAATAGTAGAGAGGCTGGTTTGAGCTGTACTGACGGGGCACAGTGCTGGAATAGTAGAGAGGCTGGTTTGAGCTGTACTGACTGGTTGGTGCACAGTGCTGGAATAGTATAGAGGCTGGTTTGAGCTGTACTGACTGGTTGGGGCACAGTGCTGGAATAGTATAGAGGCTGGTTTGAGCTGTACTGACTGGTTGGGGCACAGTGCTGGAATAGTATAGAGGCTGGTTTGAGCTGTACTGACTGGTTGGTGCACAGTGCTGGAATAGAAGATAGCCTGGTTTGAGCTGTACTGACTGAATTAGAATTATAATGACTGGTGGGGTGGCAGTACTGAAATAATAGTAATACTAGGGGATGCTGGAACAGGATGCAGAAGAATTTGCCATAAAATTTCTCCATTTTCCAGTGTAAGCTCTAGGTTAGGTGTTATAGCAGTCATACACTAGTGTATGCTCTGAAGTGCAGGAGCATGATTTTTATGTACTGTGATAGCAGAGGTGTGTATAGACAGGGCAGGATTTCTCAACAGGCAGACTAGACAACTGCCTAGAGCTCCACATTTTTAAGGGTGATTCAGCTGGGCTGGCCACACCCACATTCTGAATTGTAGGTGTGGTCAGAGCAACCTCAGTGCCCCTGCACTTGTTTTATACTCCTTTACATGCTGATATTTAACCACCTGGATGCTAGAGAGATCTCTGCAATCTCTCTTGCAACCAAGGGGTTAAATCTTCTTTTTGTTCTTGCTTGTTATAGACAAGGATATATTCTTTGCAAGGAAACAGTTGTTGGGACTTGACAAGGGTCATGTGAGAAGTGGGGGTGTGGCCATGGGCAGAGCTAAGGGCACATAGAATGCCTTGTCTAGGTGTGGCTGGAATGTAGATCTGGCCCTGAGTGTAGCTGAATTCTGTAGTGGAACAGCAGAAATGTAGCCCTACCACTGGTGTGGCAATGAACATTGGAATAGTTGTGTGATGATTTGTAAGGACATTGGGGTTGATGGACTAAGCAAAAGTGGTGAATTCTGAGGCAAACCAAGTGCATCATAGGGAATGCATTAAAATTCCAAACATTCTTACTGGTTTAACCAGGGCTTTTGACCCCTGAATAATGGACAAGTCTCCAACGTATTTCTTAGCAGAGACAGTACCCCACTACTGGTGTGTATATGAAGTGGCAATCAGCATTGGAATAGCAGTTTGATGATTTGTAATGTACTGTGTGTGAGGTCTGTTTATATTTGTATAATCCTACTGTAAACTTTCCTGAGGTAATATCATTGATAAATGAGTCAGCATTCCAGACCTTATCCCCTGTCTGCTGTACAGGGTGATGTAAATCAGAGGAGGGCAACCTGTAGCTCTACAGCTTATAGCCAGCCGAGAATGATATGAATAAGCTGTATTTCAACAACAATTGAAAGTGACCATTCAAGGCTAATGGAAGTTGTAGTCCAAAAACAGTGGTAGTGACCACCTGAGGAAGATGGAAGCCCTTGTCCAATAAGACCTATAGGTGGGGTGACTTGCTAACAATGATTGGAGTTGTAGTCCAGCAAGTACTAGAGGTGCATCAAAAGGAAGATGTGCGTTGTAGTCCAAAAACAGTGGAAGGTGAGCACCTGAAGAAGATAGGAGTCATTATCCAATAAGACCTAGAGGTTGGGTGACTTTCTAACAATGATGGGAGTTGTAGTCCAGCAATTGCTAGAGTTGTACATCAAAGGAAGATGGGAGTTGTAGTCCAACAAGAGCTAGAAGTGACCAGCTGAGGATTGTGGTAGTTGCACCCCTGATATACCGCTCTGTGGCATATGTTGGTGCTTTATCTAAGTGACAATAGTAATACAAACATTGGCTGGATACCAACCCTAGTGTCACATGTTCTGTGAAAATGGTGCAGTATGGTGTAGTATAGTACAGTGCTCAAAATTTCCACTGGCATTAGCCAATGGCGAGTGAAAATTTAGCCCTGGCGAGTAGAAATTCAGCCCTGGTTGGTATGTTATGGCTTGCAGTGGCGAGTAACTTTTCAGGTCTGGCTAGTAGCAAAGGACTTCATATTTTAAGCCCTGGTATAGTATAAATTCCCCTTTGCCATCTCTGTTTTGACATTAGCCATTCTCTGGCGCTTATGTCTTTCATTTTACTTCTTGTTATGCTGATGTTTTATTGTACTACAAGATGTATGTTATTTTTTTGCAATTTGGCGAATTATCAGCCCTGGATTCTGTTAGCACTCTTTATTGAAATATCTTGTATTTTCTATTTTTGCCTGTATGCTTTATTTAATTAATAAAGATCTATAAATCAAAAAATAAATAAATAAATAAATAAATTCCCCTTTGCCAGGGTGACCAGCCAGAGGCCCCATAACAGTTGGTGGACTACAGTCCCCAATGGCTGGCTGAGGATAATGGAAGCTGTAGTCCAACAGTAGCTGAAAGGCCTCCAGCTGCCATGCTTGCACTATGCAGTGTAGTGTTTACCATGTAGTTCAGTAGTGTGCTGTGTGTCAGGGTGTTTCATATTCATTGAACTGTAGTGCAGAGATATAAATGCAGATGTTTGAGTGGTGTCTATATTCTTTGCAACATGTTGGAGAACTAGCAATCCGCTGCAAGGTTAAAAGTCCCATTTGAATCAATAGGACAATTTATTTGTTACACATGGAGTTGTTTTCACCTAGAATTTATTCACATTTGTCTTTATGGATAGATCACCCTGAGTGATAAATATGATAATCTGAGTGGTAGATAAGTCCCTCTGTGTGGTAGATATGTCCCTCTGTGTGGTAGATATGTCCTTATGAGTGGTAGATATGTCCCTCTGTGTGGTAGATATGCCCCTCTGTGTGGTAGATATGTCCAACTAAGTGGTAGATATGTTCCTCTGTGTGGTAGATATGTCCTTCTGAGTGGTAGATATGTTCCTCTGAGTGGTAGATATGTCCATCTGTGTTGTAGATATGTCCTTCTGTGTGGTAGATATGTCCCTTTGAGTGATAGATATGTCCCTCTGTGTGGCAGATATGTCCCTCTGTGTGGCAGATATGTCCCTCTGTGTGGTAGCTTTTCTCTGACTAGTAGATATCTCCCTCTGTGTGGTAGATGTGTCCTTCTGTTTGGTAGATATGTTTCTGTAAGTGGTAGATATGCCATTATGTCCATATGAGTACTAGATATGTCCTTCTGTGTGGCAGATATGTCCCTCTGTGTGGTAGCTATGTTTCTCTGACTAGTAGATATGTCCCTCTGAGTGGTGTAGAAGTTCACAGTGTTGCAGAGTGCAGTGTTTTTGTGTGGTGTAGCAGAGTGTGCTGTGGTTGTGTGTTACTGCACAGTGTAGTAGAGTGTACAAGTGGTTATTTGGTTACGTGTCAGTTCTATTTCTCCCTCACACCCCTGACAGCAGAGAGTGAATCATCCTTTTGTGTCTACAGAGCATCACATCTGTATTATCTTCCCTCCACTGTAAAGCATCACATAAGCATATTTTTCATGGCTAATGTGGTGAGTCACATGAACATCCTCTTCTCAGCTTCTGCAGAGCATCACACCAGTATCCTCTTACTCACCAGTATAGTCGATCACATCAATATCCTCTTCCCAACGTCTGCAGAGCATCACACCAGCACCCTCTTTCTAGACACTGCAGAGCATCCCACCAGTATCCTTTTCCCTAGCCTATTTAAGGCATCACACCAGCACCCTCTGCTGAGCCTCTGCAGAGCATCACACCAGCACCCTCTGGCCAATTCATAGCCACTACAGAGCATCCCAACAGGCTCTTCCCTGCCACCACAGAGCATCACACCAGCATTTTCCTCCTAGAGTCCATAAAATCATCACACCAGCACTCTCTACCTAGCCTCTGTAGAGCATCATGTCAGCATCAGTATCCTTTTCCTAGCCACTCTAATCATCATGTCAGCCTTCTCTTCCCAGACTCTGCAGAGCATCACACCATCATCTCCTTCCTAACATCTTAAGAACATCAAACCCATTTTGTTCTTTTAGTTCCTAATGTTCAAAGGAAAAGTGGAGACATTCTGCACAGTACGGGCAAAGAAAATCACTCAATGAGTTAAAATTTCATTTACATTAATGGACATTTGGGACTTTTGAAATTATGCGCTATGAAGCAGTTGGTTTGCTCCAGAATAACTCTACTTTCTTTTGAACAGCCTTAGACACTCCAAAGCATTCAGCCTTAAACTGGTCCCATGATCAAGGCCGATATATGGTAATATTAACATATTTACACAATGAACTTTCACTCATAGGCTGTCAGTTTTTGTCTTTGTTCCTCAGGCAGAAATATGGTGTTAGGGGGTCACAACAATGATGATCAGTACAGAATTAAGATTTGACTGCTATAAACATGGAAGACATTTACTTACAAGTACAAAAAGGCAATCCAAATCAGAGTAATGTAACAAGATGTCATAAAACAGACAGAGGCACTCGGGAGCTGTGATACTGCAATAAAATGTTACAGGGTCAGTGACTCAGGAGCTGGGTTACTGTAATTAGATGATACATGGTCAGTGACAGAGCAATAAAACACTTGGTAGCTGGGATACTGTAATGAGGTGCTAAAGGGTCAGTGACACACCAGGAGCTAGCTTACTCTAAGTAGGTGTTGCGTGATTAGTGATGGAACAATAAGGCACTTAGAAGCTGGATTACTGTAATAAAAATAAGTTGTTACAGGGTCAGTGACAGCAATAAGGCATTCAGGAGCTTCGTCACTGTATTAAAATGTTACATGGTCAATGACAAAGTAATAAGGCACTCATTTGTCATTGCAATAAGATGTTGCATCGTCAATGACCAAACAATAAGGCACTCAGAAGCTGGGTTACTGTAATAAGGTGTTACAGGGTCATTGACAGCAATAAGGCACTCAGGAGCTGGGTTACTCTAATAATATGTTATATGGTCAGCGACAGAGCAATAAGAATCAGTTACTCAGATCTTCAGTTCTACATTTAAAGGGGAACTACCACCCCGCAAAAACTTCATCTTATTTAAGTCTTCATCTGGCGACTAGCTGCTTAGTAGCGCTAGTCGCCAGAAATATTACCGGCCAGCTCCAAAAGGGACTGACAGCGCAGGTGCACGAACGTCACTATGGCAAGATATCCGTGCTTCCTGCTACTGTCAGCCTCCGAATAAGTCGAAAATCTTTTAAACCAGGTAATATTTCTGGCGACTAGCGCTACTAAGCAGCTAGTCGCCAGATGAAGACTTAAATAAGATGAAGTTTTTGCGGGGTGGTAGTTCCCCTTTAAACCTTTTATGGTAATGACAGTTCAATGTGATAATTGTATTCAGTGGAACTGTGTTATTGTGGGAAGAGGGGGCAGTACTCTGAAAATCTCCTGATGGGAAGGTTAGAGGTCAGAAGGATGCAGGAGCATGAGAGCATACATGTATTTAATGCCAGGGGTTAAACATTAGTAGGAGGGGACAGGGTGTGTAAGGGACATTACAGATAATGTCACTGATGTCCAGCTGCCAGCCATAATCCCACTGCACACACCCACCTCACGGGTTTTAAGGAGGACAAAAATGTGGGAGGACACTCATTCTTTGCTGTCTGCTCCAAGAACAGCTGCATATACCAGTGTATGTATCTATTGGCTAGTGCATAGTAAACAGCTATCTGTTAGGGTATGAAACACAGCCAGGAGATATTGTGTACAACACAGCAATCTGTTAGTATTAAACAAAGACATCTGTTACTGTGTAAATCACAGCTGTCTCTTACTACAGGAGACAATAAGTATCATTAAAGCACACCAAATAGACACTAATTAGGATGAAAAATATAATATAACTATTTGATCACTGTTTTGGTGTATGCTATGGCTTAGACTAGGGATGGGGCAACCTGTGTACCTTTACCTGTTGTGTACTGAACCTCCCATCCTCCCTTGACGACCTTTGTCTGGCAAGGGATAATGGGGGTTGTACTCCATAACACCTGGATGGCTTCAGGCTGCCCATCCTTGGTATAGGTACTGCACTGCTTTACTTGTGTTTATTATCTGATAAGGTCTGATAAAAAGTGGTGTCCCTTATGATCCATTCAGGTCTTTTGCAGCCTGTTGTTTGCTGTAAGGAGGTATGATCTAGAGGCATATTGGAAGAGGATCACTAATAACAGGAAACAACAAATATCATTTTAAAAAATAAACATATATATATATATATATATATATATATATATATATATATATATGATTGATCTATGAAGGACAGCTTGTTAGATAAACTTAAATTAAAAGCCACTTATTCCCAGAGTCAAACATCCCTTTAAGTGCCAGAGGGGTACGCAACGCACTGCTTTGTAATGCTGTGATTACCCCCTGACATTCTAAGAGATAGTAAACAGAGGTGAATGGGGTCAAGAGGAGGTCAGAAAAGGTGTGTTGGGTGTTACTTACTAAAGCAGTACAAAACAAAATACGCTGATTTGACCATTTGTCGTGCTCTGTCAGTAAATCCAGTTTACAGATACCTGAGATCTTTGAAATTTTCACCTTTAACATTCCCCATAATGTAGATACTAGGCGATATGTCACCACTTGCTCTGATCCAGAGATGCTCCAGTCAGCCCTCAAGGAACCTTTAACATGCTACAACTTACAGATATCACTTCTTCAACATACACATAACATAAGCAGGACTTCTCCCTCCGCCTTTCAGCTAGAAATGGAATACATTTAGAGACTAAAGAAGCAGTCAGTTAGTGCAGATCAGATAGTTGGTAATGGCTCGCTCAGCATGAGAATTTGGTCTTTCAACAAATGAGCGTGAGATCTGAATCAAACCTGTATCTTAGGGTAGACCACTGAGAGTACCCAGTTATGCATTTAGACCTCTGCAGGAAATAATTTTGCAAATATGAAAATATGCAGATACATGGGTTTCTATATATATATATATATATATATATATATATATATATATATATATATATGTACAAGACATGTAACTGCCACAGGAATCACTGCTATCTATACCAGTGGTTAACTATTTTTTTTTTTTTTCACTCGTCACTCTTAACACGCACAAAGGACCAATGAAGGAAACAAATCTAAAAATATATAGTGCATGTTGTGCATAACAGCGTTCATAAAAATGTTATATTTTTATATAAAAAGTGTGGCACCTTAAGCTGGTCCCCGAGGCCCACCAAAATGCCACAGCACACTGTGTAAGAACCACTGGTCTATACAAATGGTGGAGTGATGGGGTCGCATTGTGTACCTGGCCTGTGTGCGCATACACACACACAAATATATATATGCACATACATATAAAAATGTTGCGTCATCAATATGATGAGTAGGCACTCGCAGGTCTTTACTATAAAATAAAGTTTACGAAAGCAAGCAAACATAAATGCCGAAGTTTCGACCCACTTGTGGGTCTTTATCAAGACAGGACTGTGTCTACTCATATCATATTGATGATAAAACATTTTTGTATTTCTACAATTGAGCATGAGCACCAAGGCAATTCTTTACACATATATATATATATATATATATATATATATATATATATATATATACACACACACACATACAATACATATAAACATGCACATTTATACATACATACACAAAAATACATGCGCAACACATGCACACACACATACACACAAAATACATATACATGGGAACTCTCGGAATCTGCCCTAGAGACTCCAGTTTTCAGACTGCATTACCAGGTCTCTGGGGACAGATGCCGATTCTTTGGCGGTGGTGAGTTTCTTCTCCTTCCCTCCCACTTCTCCTCCTTCCCACCCTGTTCTTCCCACTTCCCACTCACTTCCTGCCCACTTTGTGACACACCAATGTGTGGTAGATATGTCCATCTGTGTGGTAGATATGTACATCTGAGTAGTAAATATGTCCCTCTGTGTGGTAGATATGCCCCTCTGTGTGGTAGATATGTCCAACTAAGTGGTAGATATGTATCTCTGAGTAGTAGATATGTTCCCCTGAGTGGTATATATGTCCATCTGAGCAGTAGATATGTATCTCTGAGTGGTAGATATGTCCCTCTGTGTGGTAGGTATGTTCCTCTGTGTGGTAGATATGTCCCTCTGAGTGGTAGATCTGTCCCTCTATGTGGGAGATATGTCCCTCTGTGTGGTAGATAGGGTTGCCACCTTTTCTTCCAAAAAATACCGGCCATGGCATTCCGTCCATAGACTTAACATTGGACAGAAGCCAATTTTTTTACCGGCCTGACGGTAAAATACCGGCTGGGTGGTAACCCTAGTGGTAGATATGTTTCACTGAGTGCTTGATATGTCCCTCTGACTAGTAGATATGTCCCTCTGAGTGGTGTAGAAGTTCACAGTGTTGCAGAGTGCAGTGTTTTTGTGTGGTGTAGCAGAGTGTGCTGTGGTTGTGTGTCACTGCACAGTGTAGTAGAGTGTACAAGTGGTTATTTGGTTACGTGTCAGTTCTGTTTCTCCCTCACACCCCTGACAGCAGAGAGTGAATCATCCTTTTGTGTCTACAGAGCATCACATCTGTATTCTCTTCCCTGCTACTGTAAAGGATCACACAAGCATATTTTTCATAGCTGATTCAGTGAGTCACATGAGCATCTTCTTCTCAGCTTCTGCAGAGCATCACACCGATATCCTCTTATTCACCAGTGTAACTGATCACATCAGTATCTTCTTCCCAACTTCTGCAGAGCATCACACCAGCACCCTCTTCCTAGACACTGCAGAGCATCACACCAGCACCCTCTTCCTAGACACTGCGGAGCATCCCACCAGTATTTTTTTCCCTAGCCTAGGGAAGGCATCACACTAGCACCCTCTGCTGAGCCTCAGCAGGCCATCACACCAGCACCCTCTGGCCAATTCATAGCCACTACAGAGCATCATGACAGGCTCTTCCCTGCCACCACAGAGCATCACACCAGCAGTTTCCTCCTAGACTCTGAAAAAGCATCACACCAACACCCTCTACCTAGCCTCTGCAGAGCATCAGTATCCTTTTCCTAGCCACTCCATTCATCCTGTCAGCATTCTCTTTCCAGACTCTGCAGAGCATCACACCATCATCCCCTTCTTAACATCTTAAGAACATCAAACCCATTTTGTTCTTTTAGTTCCTAATGTTCAAAGGAAAAGTGGAGGCATTCTGCACAGTAGGGGCAAGGAAACTCATTCATTTGCATTAATGGACATTTGGGGCATTTGTATTTGTGCCCTATGAAGCAGTTAGTTGCTCCAGAATAACTCCACTTTCTTTTGGAAAGCTCTGGTCTCCTTTTGCCCAGTGGCCCTGGATTCTGTCAGTCCTCCCCTGATTAGTGCTGACCTTCTGACAGCCCACTGCTGGTACCCTGCTTTCTCATCAACTGGCAGAGTACCTGCATGAAAAACAAATGATGACTTTTGTTTGATAGTCTGACTTTTCTGATTTTTTTTTATCATATGACTAGTTGAAGAGCCTGTTACACTGGCCACAGTGCCACTGCCAGCCGGTCGCAGGGCAGTCGTGCACAGTAGAGACTGCCCACGCCGCGGCTGATACAGTGCCAGCTGGTCGCGGTGCAGTCATGCACAATAGAGACTGCCCACGCCGCGGCTGATACAGTGCCAGCCGGTCGTGGTGCAGTCATGAACAGTAGAGACTGCCCACGCCACGGCTGATACAGTGCCAGCCAGTCACGGTGCAGTCATGCTCAGTTGAGACTGCCCGCGCTGCGGCTGATACAGAGCGGGACGGCTCTGTATCAGCCTTGTCACGGGTAGTCTCTACTGTGCATGACTGCAGCACGCCCAGCAGTCTCTACTGCACATGACTGTGTCATTACTACTTTCTAGCGAATTATTATATAGGAGGATATGTATAAATATTAAGTTTGTCACACGCCGGACTGTTGTAGTTAAATTGTAAGGGTAATTATATATCCCTGTTATCTCTGTACTGTAGACTGACCACACAATGGAGTGTGGAGGATGAGGAGGAGGCAGCACGAGAACGTCGCAGAAGAGAGCGTGAGAGACAGCAGCAGGATCAGACTGGTGAAGAGGGACAGACTGGAGGGAGCCTAAATGATGAGCACCGCACACAGTCTGATGGCAAGTGAGTGCACCCTAGCACATAATCACAGCTCCTTTATTTCCCACTTCTCACACCAGTTCTCGCACTACCTCTCAATGATTCTTACAAACTCATATTTGTAGGAAAAGTGCAAGAATTCTGGGCAAACCAGCTCCTCCCTACAGGATTTAAATCAATGGGAATTTAGGGGATTTATATTCCTCCCCTATGGTATACAGTTGGTTTACTCCAGAATTGTTCCATTTTAATTTTGCACATTAAGCTCTTAAGGTCCAATTCATCAGGGTAAAGCAAGTCAGTTGCATTCAACATTCAAGAGGTTAAAAGTACCATTTAAATCAATGTGGATTTTCATTTGCACCCCTATAGGTCAGTTGGTTTGCCCCAGAATTGCACAACTTTAGCTTGATGAATTAGGCCCTAATAGTCACACATTCTTTCTCGCAGTCATGCCTCGCTTCATAGATCGTGACTCACACCATCTCGTATTTACTCCCAGCTTTTCACAAGGCCCCTTAAATTAACAGGGGTATTTGCTAAAGGGAATTTTTCTGCATTTGTTGGATACCTCTCTGGCTCTCAAAGGGTTAAAGTGATAGTAATGTTTCACAGAAACAGCAGCTCCGATTAATCTTCATAGTATTTGGGCCATGGAGAGTGTTATTTCAATACTGTCAGAGTTGTAGTTCAAGAGTAATTGAATGATAAAGTATCCCCCTCCCGCCCCTTTTACTCATGTAACACTGCTCACTTCAGAGCAGCAAGACTGTCCGGATTGATCACGAGGTGCAATCTTCAATTAGCATAAGGGAAAAACCTGTCAATGGGGGCGAGGTTTTCCTTATGCTCACAGTAAGAAGATTGTCCCTTGCTGTGATCTGTCCAGTCAAGAGACCAGATTCCACATCTGAGGGGAGGCGGCTTACACTAGGTAAAAGGGGTGGGAGGGGGGATACTTTATCATGCAATTACTCTTGAACTACAACTCTGACAGTATTGATATAACACTCTCCATGGCCCAAATACTATGAAGATTAATTGTAGCTGCTTTTATTTTGAAACATTACTATCCCTTTAACTCATGTGTAACCCTTTTGAGTGCCAGAGGGGCACTCAAAGGTTTAGTGTTGTTTATGCTGTTTGTATTGAGTGATAAGAACTAAATTCAGTTATATTGTGATTGGTGCCCATTGCTCTTCTCTTTAGAAAGCCTGTTATTTTATCTTAGCCCATTCACAGATAATCATGGATAATCAATGGGAGACAAATACATAGTAGGCCTGGCACACCATAAATAAATATAGGGAGATTACTGTGTATCCCATACATAGGGTGCCATCAAATCCAAGATCAATATCTGTAAAACAAATAGTGGATTCCATACAGGCATTCAGCTCCTCATAAGTAACCACATATAATGAATAAATAATGTACAATAAAAGCAAAAACGTATATATTTATTTGATAACAGTAAAAATTCTTCTGAATATAGGAAATGCTCCCACACACCAAAATCCCTACCGCTCTCTCTCCTGCACACCCCAAGTAAGAACAACGTGGTGATTAAAAATAAAAGCCAAACCCTGTTGCTAGATGCCGGCATCTGTGTAATACTATAAATAATCATCCGCAAATCACTGGTAGTAGACTGTAGATCACATAGATAGGGAGGGTTGACTCTATAGAAAAAAATGCCTAAATAGTAATATAGGCTAACCGTAACTGCATCTTCAGTAACCGAGTCCTGTGAACACATAGTATCCACAATATCCAGAAAATCCTTGTCTTATTTTATCATATAGTCCACAGGATAAAGTTAGTACTCATAGATGGGGCTAATCACAGGTGAAAAGGAGAAGGTAGGGATTTTGGGGTGTGGGAGCACTTTCTATCTTCAGGAGCATTATATGTGGTTACCTATGAGGAGCTGAGTGCCTCTTTGCAATCCACTTTTTGTTTTATAGATAATCAATGGGAGCCCTGAAAAAGGCAGGGATATCTGCTCCCGCAGAGCAAATCTAACACTAGATTTTGGTCCTCAGCAAATAAATAGAGATTGCTTTAGAGAAAAAAAAGTGTAGGATATTTAAAGGGATAGTAATACTACATTTTTACTATCCCCCCTCTTGTAGCCCTTAAAAATCGGAATTAAACGAGACCAGCGGCATCTCACAAACGGTTATGGTTTGAGAGATATCCTCATTCAATGTTCCCTCTCCCCTGAATTCAGCATTGTAGCTGACAGCAGGGAAATCCGGTCCATGAGCAAGCGGCGGCTCTGCAGCAGTTCTGAGATCGCATTATAGAAACAGATATTCTTCACTAAAGTGGTCTTCTACGTGAGCTTGGTTTGCAAGCACATGTAGAAGACCATTTCAGTGAAGGATTTCTGTTTCTATAACTCAATCTTGGCACTGCTGCTGAGCCGGGACCGTATTCCCCTGCTGTCAGCTATAACACTGAAGTCAGGGGAGAGAGAAGCAGAGGGAACTTTGAATGCGGATATCTTTCAAACCATAAAGGTTTGAGAGATGCCTCTGGTCTCATTTAATTCCAATTTTTAAGGGCTACAACATGGGGGATAGTAAAAATTAAGTATTGCTATCCCTTTAAGTATGTAATAACCTCAGTTCATAAGTCCTTGTTCACACTCTTACCCCTTCATGTGACTCATTATTTATAAATACACACTTCCTCTTCACGGAACAAACAACCTCATAAGCATATATCATCACATGGATCGTCTTATCTGCATTCACATATCCATATCTGGCTTCTTTTTTGCACACATTTGTAATCACACTGAGGCTGATGTACCAAGAACAACAGGGTTGGGAAGATCCACTAAGATGAGTTAAACAGGTGATAAAGGTTACATACACTCTCCAGTGATATAAACACTACAGTTCCTGTGTTGTTCTATGGAGCCTATGCACTAAGATTTCTGTAGGAGAGAGATCTCACTACATAGACGAACATAGAAATTGGAGAGTTGGCACTCAAAGGCTTAACACATTGACTTGGTGTGTACTTCACACAGCAGTTAGGTTCATCTATTCATCTATTCATAGCTGTGTACTGGAACATCAATTTCCTCTATACAGTGATCTCTGTTTAAGTCTGTCTCTAGGTTATACCACCTCATATCACAAACAGCAGTGGGCTTCAATGGACCTCAAAGATTCATAAGGGATACTAGTTATTTTCAGGTTGTATAATGAAACAAATAGCCGTGGACTAAAACAGAAATTAAATACAAATGAGAACAGCTCACCAAAATATCTGAGTGTTGTTTAAAGGACACCTTCTGATGAAAAAATTAAGACATAATTTTTCCTGTGGTAAATTTCCCCTTTAACCCATTGCATGCCAGTTTTTTCTGCTGCATAAAACATGGGTACTCCTTTATTACAGATCAAACATTGCTTTTTTTTCATCAACAGCGCCAACTAGTGTCCAAATGGGTATTTTACTCTAGTGCATTCTATAGGAGAGCTTGCTAATTCTTCCCATAGTGATAGAAACAACTAAATAAAGGATTACCCGCACAGGTCTCACAAAAAAAAAATCATTTATCAACAACTAGCAATCAAGGACTTGCTTTCAGTATCCAGAGCTAAAACAATCAAAAGGGACAGAATGACCTGGGTGCATCCAAGGCATGTAATATAACAAACAAAGGAAAGGAACGCTGTCAGGATTTCAAATAAATCATACAGAAAAAAAGACGGTACAGTGTTAGCCAGTAGAGTAGATGGGATTCAGTGTAGTAAATAAAAATCACGAGTGATATAAAGTCCCAGGACTTTGATCTAACCCTATTTATGTAATTTCATATCTATGCAGACTGTATGTTTAGTAAGTTAATTGACCCCCACTGTGGACTCATATAATTTGTTTCAAATAAATGCTGTGTTATTCTTGCTTTATTTGTTAACCCATGCCTGAAGAAGGGACCTTAGTGTCTTGAAAGCTTGTACTTTTCATCTTATCAGTTAGCCATTAAAATGTATCACCTTAATATCACTCTTGTGAGGTTTTTACTACACTGAATCCCAAATAAATCATACAAAAGGCATGGTAAGGCATGGTCAGCCATGCTACTTGTTACCTTGTGGTCTGGCATAGTGATAGAGACAGCGCCACCTGGAGACCATAGTAGAAAAGTGCAGTTTACTTTAAAAATCTTCAGGCAGTGGAAATACCCTTTTATTAATCACCAGGAAAAGCCCATACATATTTTTATAAAAACGGGTACTGCATCCTTAAAAGCCCCATTTAAATCAATGGAAATTTGGAGGATTTTTTATTAATTTTCAGTAGTATAGTTGATTTGCCCCAGTGCTCCACTTTTCTTTTTTGCCAGTGATTCTCAGATCCTGTCCTCAGGACAAACCAACAGGTCAGGTTTTAACCACTTAAGGACCAATGACATGGCAGGATAGTCAAAGAATTCGGTCCTTTAAAGACAAATGACAGCCCTTGCATGTCATGTGTCCTTAAAAGACGCAGGACATACTGTGACCATGCTAAGGAGGCTGTAACTGACTGTTCCTGACCTGAATCCTGTCAGTTTTCCCTGGTGATCGTTGCTACAGCGATCACATGTGCTGGTGGAGCCAATGACAAAGGTAATGTATGTGAGCACTGCCTTTGTCACTGTGATTATTAAGAAGAGAAATACAGGGAACACACATCTCCACAGGGGAAAATGGCCAGAGAGGGGTGCATTTTTATTTTAATTATAGGTGCTGGGGGCATGATTGGGGTTTGATCATTTGATGATGTACTGCCACCTCTTTGTGTTATTGAATAAATGAGTTAAAGCAAGATCAAAGTATATTATGTACACAGACTGCATTATAAACATACTAGTTGAAGAGCCCATTACACGGGTCACAATGCCACTGCCAGCCGGTCGCGGGGAAGTCATGCACAGTAGAGACTGCCCACGCCGAGGCTGATACAGTGGCAGACGGTCGCGGTGCAGTCATGCTCAGTAGAGACTGGCCGCGACGCAGCTGATACAGAGCTCAATGCTCCTTCGGAGCTCCCCGCTCTGTATCAGCCTCATCATGGGCAGTCTCTACTGAGCATGACTGCAGCACGCGCATCAGTCTTTACTGCGCATGACTGCGTCATTACACACGTTTTAGTGAATTATTATATAGGATATACTGAAGTTTAAACTAACATTATGTGATTTTTATTATGGTGGAGCTATGTAATACACATATACACACCTTATAGTCTGATCTCCTAAAAAGAGGGACTCCTGGGAGGGAAAGAGGGACATAGGGATTTTCACCTTAGAGGAACAATACTCCCCAAAAAAGGGACATCTGTGGGGTATGAACGAATATTCGTACCTTTTATCCAGTCCCTTTTAAAAATGCACTGAGTACAAAACATCACAGGAAAACCTAATGACATCAAACGTAATTCCTATTTATCCTTAAAAAACAGTATATAGTAAACAGTATATACAGAACATGTGGGTGTTCTAATAGAATTAAAGGGAAAATATGGTTGAACAAAGACATACTACAAATGCCAAAATTGCTCTGGTCCTCTAGTGTAATAGAAGACGTAATCATGAAGGGTTTAACCACTTAACGACTGTGGACGTGCCAGAACCGTTACAACTTTTGGTCCTATAAGGATCAGTGATGGTCCTGGCACATCATGAGTTAAATGATCACAGTGCACCTGAAGCCAAGCTGTGATCATGCTGGGAGGCTGAAACTGACTGCTTCAAGACCGGAACAGTTAGTTTCAGCCTGTGGCTCACATGTGCCGACTCATCGATGGTCCTCTGGTGTAAACCACCCCTGGTCCTTAAAGGGTTAAGGAAGTCCCTGATGAAGCACAGGAGCAATCACAAAGACTGAACCACCAATTACACCAGCCTTACTGAGCAGGGATATGTTGAAAACCTGTTGGTGTGCCCTAAGGAGGAGCATATGGCCCGTTTTGTTTACAATCATTGGTCTGAATGGTTTATTACTGTCGAGTGTCGCTCATTCCACTCTTGTTTTCAGTGTGGTGTTGAAGCCTCTTGGTCCCATGGAGAGTGAAGAAGATGAAGGATTCAGTGACTGGTCCCAGCGTCTGGAACAGAGAAAGTTGCGTGGAGCATGCCAGGAGCCTCCTGAAGAGAGAGAGGAGACCAGGGCCACAGAAGAGGAGGAAAGTGAAAGTCCCAGAGCCAACGAAGAAGAGAGTGAGGAGGCTTTAATCCCACAATCAAGAGTGGAGGAAGAGGAGGATGAAGGGACATCACGTTATGAAGCAACAGAGGTATCTCTGCAATTGCTAGACACAGGGATACAAGGGGGAGATGCTTCAAGGGCAGATAAGGAGGTGATAACTTCTCCAGAGATATCACTTCTCCAGTTTCTATGTTATACTACAGAACCTATTCACTAGGATCTCTCTCACTTGAGGAGATCTTAGTGCATAGTCTCTACAGAATAAGATAGGAACTGGAGAAGTGATATCACCATAGATGTTATCACCTCTTTATCACATCTTAGTGCATCTCCCCAATGCCTGCTATCTCTAGGTCTGGCCTGGTACAGAATGGGACGTTTCTAGAAACAGACTACCATGGAGTCAGGGACAATTAATAAGGGTCTTTACTGAGAGAAATTCCAGAGCAAATCAAGTGCTCCATAGGGAACAAAATTCCTCACATTACCTTTGGCTTAAAGGGTGATTAACCCATTGATTGCTAGAGAGGGCATTCAAGAGGTTAAAAGCCTCATTAAAATCAACGGTAATTTTTACTTCACCTCTATAGTTGAGTTGGCTTTCCTGGGAATTCTTCCAGTTTTCTTTTGCCAATACATCAACAGTTATAGTCTAGAACCTCTTGTACCTCGCAGATATAAAACTAAACTCTGCTAAGTTCAGACACATTCAGCTACAGAATCCTCTAGAAACGCATGCACACAGAGGGTAGGGCACCACGAGGACCAGAACATACAAAGCCTGACACATTTATTACTAGACAAATACACAAACTAGCACCTTGCACAAATAATCACTAGCACACAGGACCAGACTAACACAATGTTGCAAATATATGACAACGTACACTTAGGAAGAGAAACATCTAAGACCAAATGCATGGAGAGCCGTACATCTCTACAACCAGACACCATTAAGTAAAGAACTTGACAAATCTAGAACCATATTTACTCAGAGCTAAGCACCGTGGGCCGTATACAACAAGCTAAAGAGGTACAATTCTGTAAAGCATATTGATGCACATTACTTCTGAATCTTCCACCCTTGAGCTTTAGGTCATGCCCATTTGTTCTAATATTTATTTTGTCTTGAAAATGTTTCCCTCCAGAACTTTATTAAATCCTTTAATATGTTTAAATGCTTCTATCCTATCCCCCCTTTCCCTCTTCTCTCTTCCAAGCAATGCATATTAACCGTTTGAGTGCCAGAGGGTTACGTAACGCATTACATAGCAATGCGTTGCGTACCCCTCTGGAACTCAAAGGGTTAAGTGTCATCATGCATTCCTTACTGTTTTTTGAGCTGCCTCCCATGTGTTACTGTCCTTCTGGAAATTTGATGTACAAAACTATACACAATACCATACTTCCCAACATTTCAAATGGCCAAAGAGGGAGGCTCTTGTTTTAGGGGGTGTTTGCTGGGGGTGTGGCTGGTGGGCGGAGCTTTACTGTGAATTTTGTAGGTTATTTCATGACCTATTGACACCTCTTTGTATAACTGAATAAATTATTTAGAGCAAGACCAAAGTATTTTATTTACACAGGATAATTTTTATACAGATAGGCTGATGTTTAATCCTTTGAGTGCCAGAGGGGTATGGAATGCATTGCTTTGCAATGCGTCCCGTACTCCTCTGGCACTCAAAGGGTTAAACAAGCATGTGAGCTTTATTGCTGTGGAGCAATGTGGTACACATATACACAACACACAGTCTGACCTCCTAAAAAGAGGGACACCAGGGTGGGAAAGAAGGACTGACAGGGCCGGATTTCCCAATAGGCAGACTAGGCAGCTGCCTACAGCTTCAAATTTTGAGGGTCCCCTCAGCTGTACTGTCCACTCCCACATTCTGAATTGTGATTGTGGCCAGAGCAATCACAGTGTTCCTATACCAGTTTTATAACCCTTTACAGGATAATATTTAACCCATTAACGACCCTTGCACATCATGGGTAGATTTGCTTTAAGTACCCATGACATGCCAGGACCGTCTTGGAATTTAGGGCTCCCCTCACGGCTGCACGCCATTCAGGGAGCCCTGAACCGGAAACAACAAAAAAATGGTCCGTGGTCCTTAAGTGACGGCCTCATGCGTGATCGGCCATCTTTAAGGGGATAATCTCTTGGATGTGTGGCCGTGTGTGGGGCTGAGGGCACCTAGAGTGCCTAGGGGTACCTGGGATGTAAATCCAGCCCTGAGGACTGAGAAATTTGGGTCTCAGAGAGGGACTGTTCTGACTAAAGAGGGACACTTGGGAGGAATGCAGTAGTCCAGGGGAGACCTTACCAGTGATCTATAGTGACATTAAAGGGATAGTAATACTTTGTGTTAACTTTATTTTATTTTGTAGGCATTAAAAAAACATGAAGAATGATATGTCTTATCTCTCAAACCTTTATGGTTTGAGAGATATTCACAAGCAAAGTTTCCCCTCCCGCCCCTTTTACCTAGTGTAAGCCATCTCTTCTCAGATGTGGAATCTGGCTGTAAGACCAGACAGATAACAGCAGGGGACAATCTTCTTACAGTGAAAACAATGAAAGCCCTGCGCCCTTGACAAGGTTTTCAGGTTTTTCCCTTATCTTAATTGAAGATTGTCCCTCTCTGGGATCTACCTGGGCACCTCCCTTCTGATCTGGCTGAACAGTGTTACATCAGTAAAAGGGGCGGGAGGGGGACACTTTGTCATTGAATTACTCTTGAACTACAACTCTGACAGTATTGAAATAGCACTCTCCAAAGTACAAGTACTATGATGATTAATTAGAGCTGCTTTTATTATGAAACATTACTATCCCTTTAATACCTCTCTTTCTACATGACACTGCTTTACTAACTTCAAGTCATCTGAAATAATAACTTCCAAGTCCCTTTGTTTTACTGTTGTTTTCAGCAAAGCGGCATTAAACCTGTATGCCAGCTCTGGGTTTTTGCACCCGCAATGCATTATCTTGCCCTTTGCTGCATTAAACTTTAGATCCCAGACTCTTGCCCATTCCTCCAACTTCCCTAAATGACTATACATTTTGCTGATACCCCCTGGAGTTTCAACACTGTTACAGATCTTTGTGTCATCTGCATTAGTACACTTTACCTTGAATAACATTAGAAATATCACTAATGAAGAGAACAGGACAAAGCACTGACCCTGAATGGGCCCCATTATAACGCCCTTCCTTCTTTTGAATGTATTCCGTTGACTATGACACACTATTGCGTATGCTTCTGCAGATTTCTTTTCCGGTATATTATCCTGGTGTCCAAACTATGCATCTTAAGAATCAACTTACTATGTGACAGTGTCAATGAGCTAATTTTCTTGAGAACCAGATTGGTTTGCATTTTCTTTTACATGAAATTAAAGAAATATGATTATTTTTCATGACAGATAATTGATGAGCCTGTTCCATGCCCCTATGAACATGGCAGCCCCAAGCCCTGCCTCCAGGAAGTAATGCCCGTCTCTTACAGCCAATGGGAATCAAGGTATAACTCTTAATGTGCATCCCACTAACACTCACCAGGGTGGACATCTGGGCAAGAATGAGGAATTGAGGCAAAATTATTTGAGATAATTCAGATTATGTTATTGTACATAACATAACCCCTTGAATGATGGATGCTTTGCAATACATTAAAGGGACAGTAATGTCACATAAAAACTTCATAGTTTTGTAGAGGAGAAGAAAATCATCTGAATGGCACAAACCCTATCTCTCAAATCGCTATGGTTTGAGAGATATAGGTTTTGAAAGTTCCCCCCTCCCTCCTCTTCTCCTGATGTCAGCTGTAAAGCTGACAGCAGGAGATTAGGGTCATACGACTCGAGGATGCTCTTCAGCAGAGCCGAAATCACATTATTGCAAAATAATGACTTAATTGGAAAGGTCTACAAAGTGTACTTGCAAACCAGGCACACTTTGTAGACCTTTCCAATGAAGTAATTCTTTTGCAATAACGTGATTTCGGCTCTGCTGCAGAGCCACAGGCTGGTCCCCGGACTAGGATCTCCTGCTGTCAGCTAGATGCTGACATCAGGAGAAGGGGATGGGGTGGAGGACTTTCAATGCCTATTTCTCTCAAACCATAGCGGTTTGAGAGATAGGGGTGTGACATTCAGCTTATTTTCTTCTCCTACAAAACTATAAAAAGTTTTTATGGGACATTACTGTCCCTTTAAAGGCCTCTCTATTATCAAAGGTGATGAAGAGCTTATTAATTTTACATAATACCAGGTGACATCAGACCCATAAGCACAGAATAGACTTTTGCACCATTTGTTGACAGTCTCTGATGTATTGCACAGAATGAGGGCGATATCTAAGGCATCCAATGGCGATATGTAAAAGGAATTTGTTTTTAAGTTTTAACCTTTCACTAATGTGCACTATTAATTGTGCCTTTGTTCCTTGATTCAGGAGATAATGGGCCTTATTTATTAAGCTGACATGGAGCATAAGGGACAAATAAAAGGTCCCAAAATATGCACTGATTTAAATTGGGTTTTAACTTGTTGAATTCCAGAGAGGTCTCTCTGGCATTCAAAGGACTGAACAACCCATTTTAATCAATGTAAATGCTATACCCTACCCCATGGTGCATTTGGCTTTCTCCAGAATTACTTATTTTCAGCTTGATAAATAAGAACCAATATCTTTCAGTCCTCGGAGGTAGACATGATTCTTGCTGGTGGGATTCCTGGTCCAGAGTAGAAACAGGCAGGGTGCATAAGCCCCAAAAGATTACCGTGTGTGGTGGGAAGAGTTTGGGGTTCAGTAGGCCGGCAAGCAAGACCCATGTTCACCTCCTCAGACATGACAACAATGGGGGAGATTCACTGAGCGGTGATAAAAAGGTGATAAAGCAGAGATGACTTCTCCAGTTTATCACTTCTCCAGTTCCTATATTATTCTATAGATCCTATGCACTAAGATCTCTAAAGATGAAGAAATATTAGTGCATCTCCACTTTATCACTGCTTTATCACCCCTGAGTGAATCTCCCCACAGGACTGACTGAAGACGTTATCTCTTGAACCAATTATTTAATGTAGTCTTAACGTTTAAACCATTTTATTTGGCAAGTGTATTATACCCAGTAAAGGCTAAACTTTGGCTCCCAAATGGAGAAATTTAGCAACTTCAACAACCTCAAGTTGTTGAAGCAGAACTTCTGTACTGGACACTGTATATTTTACTTATTTAGTTCTCTGGTTCCAGAGAATCCCCTGTGGGTGAAGAGGAGAACGCAGAAGGCAGAGCTTCTAGCCCAGGAGTAGAGGAAGAGACACATGAAAATGAGGAGCTGAGAATAGAAAGAGGCTACAGTACCTGTACACAGGAGGTAAAGTGACCTCTAAACCAGCCTGGCACCTCTGATCGTAATCTCTGTATGTAGCAATAATGTAAGCTGTAGTGTTCATTGCTTTCTTATCTGAATACTAGATGGCATGATTATGAAATGGTATTGAAATAATTGTGTATTGCTCAAAAAGAATATTGATCTGTATCAGTATAAACCTTTAACCCCTTGGTTTGCAAGCACACGTAGAAGACCATTTTAGTGAAAGATTTATTTTTTATAAACACGATCTCGGCAATGCTGCAGAGCCGCCTGATGCAAGTAATACCGGATATCCCTGCAGTCAGCGTTCAGTCAGGGAAGGGGGGGGAAGGGGGGAACTTTGAGCGCTATAATCTCTCAAACCATAAGGGTTTGAGAGATGACACTGGGGGCAATAAGTTTCTTTTTAACAAAGCTACAATATGGGGATTAGTAATTAGCAAATATTACTATCCCTTTAAGAACTGGTGACGGTCCTGGCACCTCGAACACTTTTTAATTACAGTGCCCCTACAGGAGTGCTGTAAGTAAAAACAGGGTCTGAAACTGACTGCTCCAAGACTGGAGTGGTCTCTCTTAAACCACAAATCGGTGCGCTGTACACGTAACAAGTCACTGTACCGGCACATCTGCAGGGAACAGGTAACTTCCCTGGACCGCTGTTCCTTAAAGGAATAGTAATATTTAATTTTACGTTTCTTTAATATTGTAGGCATAAAAAAACTATGAAAAACCGATGTAAGGCTTATCTCTCAATACTTCATGGTTTGAGAGATATACAGTGCTAAAGTTACCTCTTCTTAGCTGTTTGAAGTCAGCGATCTAGCTGACAGCTGCAGAATCCGGTCATTTGACCGGATAGAGGCTTTTCAGCAGAGCTGAAAATGCGCAATCTAAACATTAATACTTCATTGCTTTGCAATGCGTTGGAGACCTCTAGAACATTCAAGATTTTTAAAGTCCCATTTAAATAATGAGAATTATTTTTTTACCCTTTTACAATGTAGTTGAATTGCTTCAGAATTTCCCATCCACCCTCCTGAATATTGTCCTTTGTGCAGTTATCAAAGAGCATGTTGATCTGTATGTGTGTAGATTTCAGTGGAGACTGGTCTGGGTCATTAAGGATCATTATGACTATTATCACTCTAAATAAAGTGACCCCCATATAATTATTCATATAGCGATAAGCATAGAAATACTAGTATTATCCAGAACTAGTTGAAGAGCCTGTTACACGGGCCACAGTGCCACTGCCAGCCGGTCGCGGGGCAGTCATGCGCAGTAGAGACTGCCCACACCACGGCTGATACAGAGCTGGATGCTCCTTCGGAGCGTCCAGCTCTGTATCAGCCGTGGCGTGGGCAGTCTCTACTCCGCATGACTGCAGCACGCGCAGCAGTCTCTACTGCGCATGACTTTGTCGTTACACACGTTTTAGAGAATTATCATATAGGATAAGTCCAGCGTTATTAAGAAATCCTACTTGATCCCAGACTAACGTGCAGGCTTCTTGTTGCAGACGCATCTGTGAGCCTGCACTGTCAGTCACTTCCTGTACCTTAAGGTACAATGCAAATCCCCCTCACCAATCCTGGAGGAGACCGGGGAGAACAGCGCAGACACACAGATGTCTCTAAGGAAAGATGTCGGCGCTGATGCCTGCCTGTTCATCTCAGATCAAGTAGGATTACTTAATAACGTTGAACTTATTCTGGATAACACTGGTATTTCTATGTGTAGCGTTATATGAATAATTTTTTGGCAGGCACTTTATTTAGAGTGATAGTTCCACTTTAATATCCATCTGGTATAATGTATCTATATGTTTATTGATATGTATATGTATTGATCATGCTGACCATTGATATATAATACTAATCTGTATGTTTACAGAGTGAAAACCTCCGAGACAGGTGGGAGACAGAAGACCAGGAATCTCGCAGGAGATCAGTGAGTAGTGACGGAGAGAGCGAAGGCAACATCATGACAACCGTGAAGGTGACTTTATGGTCCCATTGTTTATACAGTCCTACTGCTTGTAATATATCGATGTGTAACCTTTTGGTTGCTGGAGAGCTCTACAACACATTGCTTCTCAATGCGTTGAAGACCTCTCTTGTATCCAAAGTATTAAATAAAGCATTTTTTCCCTTATGTAGTAATGTTACTTCTTGCTTCTAAATGTTTGGGATATTTAACCCTTTGAGTGCCGTGGGGTACGCAACGCATTGCTTTGCAATGCGTTGCATACCCCTTGGCACTCAAAGGGTTAATGTCCATCTATATGTATGCACCTCTTCATTGGCTCTTAAAGCGTTAGTAATGCCCACAAAAAAGTTTTTTGCATTTAGAAGAGCTTAAAAAGCTGAGCTAAATGCAAAAGAACGTATCTCTCAAACCGCTATGGTTTAAGAGATACAGGCGTTTAAAGTTTGATCTCTCCTACTGACAGCTGTAAAGCTGTCAGCAGGAGATCTGTGTCGGCCGACATGGAGGCGCTTGAGCAGAGCCGCTATCTCGTTATTTACAAAGAATCCCTTCATTGGAATGGTCTAAAAAGAGTGCTTGAAAACAGGCCATCCCAAAGAAGGGATTTGTGGTAAATAACGAGATTGCGGCTCTGCTCAAGTGCCTCCGTGTTGGCCGACATGGATCTCCTGCTGACAGCTTTACAGCTGTCAGTAGGAGAGATCAAACTTTAAATGCCTGTATCTCTTAAACCATAGCAGTTTGAGAGATACATTTTTTTTGCATTTAGCTCAGCTTTTTAAGCTCTTCTAAATGCAAAAAAAAAATCTTAAATCTGTCTCCAAAAGGCCCTGTGTTTTTTAACCCCTGTAGTGGTAATACATTTCACATGCTGACTTGATTTTCTGGCTAAAACAACAGCACCAAATGGAAAAAAATCCCCTTTATTTAAATGCTGGAGACCTCTAACACTCAAGGGGTTAAAAACTGGTGAGATGTCTCAGCTGGTTGATGCACCAGTTGTAGTATCTGCCACAAGGTTGCAGGTTCTAGTCCCAGCAAGGTCAGCTCAGCCTTTCACCCTTCTCAGGTAGATAAAATTAGTCTAGGACATACATGAAAACGAGAGACAATATCAATGTATTCTTCCTGGTAAAATGCTTTCCCCAAAAAAATGGATATTTTATTTATTCCCTGTGATGTACTTGGTTTGCTCTAGAATAGCGCCACATTTTTTAGTGTACCAGCCTCACTTTGTATTAGCACATTTATTAGCAATACCTTGGGGGTTATGCACAAAGGATGCGATAACACAGAGATAAATTCTCCAGTGATATCATTTCTCCAGTTCCAATGTTATTCTATAGAGGCTACGATTTCTCCAGCTTTGGGAATCTTAATACATTGTATAGAATAACATAGGAACTGGGAAAGTGATATCATTGGAGAAAAAGAGGAGGAGGGGCGCCAATAGTGTGTTATCTCAATATAACAAATAATGACATATAACATATAGATCCACTCACATTTATAATAGGCTGAACTAAAGACATATGTCAATGACCAACATAAATCACATGCAGGGTACTTTACCAGTCCCTGCTTGGGTCTCTCAATCTCCAGTCAGTCCCAGAATGTTCCTATCCAACAATCCAGATGAGGGAAACGTATTGTCATAAGACACCATACAAGAATAAAATAACAAATTTGTAGCCAAATTCTTCCAATATAAAATATTTTATTTAAGAACAAGTATGTGCCCAATGGCAAAAAAGGCTCTAGGGAACGCGTTTCACAGCACCCACAGCTGCTTTTTCAACCAATCTGTATTATTACCTCTTTATTTGGAGGGGATGCACTAAGACATTATGAAGCGGGCATAACGCAGAGATAGCTTCTCCAGTGATCTCACTTGTCCAGTTCCTATGTTAATTTATGGAGCTAATGCACAAAGATCTCCAAAACTGAATTGGCTCCATAAAATAACATAGTTATTGGAGAATTGATATCACTACTATAGAAGTTATCTCCGTTTTATCACTGCGTTATCACCGCTTAGTGCATCTGCCTCCTGGTGTTATTAATGTCTTACCGCTTCGAGTGCCAGAGAGTATGCAATGCATTGCTTTTCAATGCGTTTCGTACCCCTCTGACACTCAAAGGGTTAATTAAAGTGTTAGTAATGTCCACAAAAAAGTTTTTTTGCATGTAGAAGAATTTAAAAAGTTGAGCTAAATGCAAAAAACACGTATCTCTCAAACCGCTATGTTTCAAGAGATACGGACGTTTACATTTTGATCTCTCCTACTGACAACTGTAAAGCTGTCAGCAGGAGATCCATGTTGGCTGACACAGAGGCGCTTGAGCAGATCTGTGATCTCGTTATCTACTAATAATCCCTTCATTGAAATGGTCTAAAATGAGTGCTTGAAAACCAGGCACACGTTTTAGACCATTCCAATGGAAGGATTCGTGGTAAATAACAAGATCGCGGCTCTGCTCAAGCGCCTCCGTGTCGGCCGACACAGATCTCCAGCTGTCAGTAGGAGAGATCAAAGTTTAAACACCTGTATCTCTTAAACCATAGCGGTTTGAGAGATACGTTTTTTTGCATTTAGCTCAGCTTTTTAAGATCTTCTAAATGCAAAAAAACTTTTTTGTGGACATTACTAACACTTTAATACCTTGTATTAGCAATTTCATGAGGAATAACGTGAATTAGTAATTTCAATAGAAACGCCTTTTATTAGCAGTTTCATGAACAATATCTAGTATTAGCAATTTCATTATAATACCTTATATTCGCATCTCCATGCTGTGCTCATTGGTACACCGGAGTTTACTTTTGCTTTTCTTTTCTGGTCTTTCTCCATTTGTTAAATGTTATGTTCTGTCCATCCATTTTTCTGTGTCTGACTTGTCTTTCTCACGTCACTCCTTTATTTCGCGTCCCTCTGTCATGTTTCCATATTTCTTCTCTCTTCTTCTTTTTTCTGTTACTATACAGTGTATTAATGCTGTTGTCTCTTGTGTCTGACAGCTCACAGAGAGGGCAGAGTGTCTGAACCGTTCCATCCAGAAGAGGTATGTGGTACGGCACAATAAGGGGGGCTGCAGGGTCGTGCTCCCTCCCTATTTATCCTCTCTGTCCCATTGCCTCTCTCTCCTCTCTTTCCTATTCCATCACTCCCTCTTCTCTGTTCCATTAGAACTATATCTCTCTTCACAGTCCCATTCCCTTTTTCTCTTCACTCTGTCCCATTCCTTCCATTCCCCCCTCATCTGTCCACTCCTCTATCTCTCCTCTAACTCATTCCCACTATTTCACCTCTCTGTCCCCATTCCCACTATCTCTCCTCTCTGTCCCATTCACTCTGTCTCCCTACTCTCTGCCCCATTCCCTCTATCTCTCCTCTGTCCCATTCCCTGTATCTCCCTCCTCTATCCCATTCCTTCTATCTCTCCTCTCTGTCCCATTCCATCTATCTCTCTCCTCTGTCCCATTCCCTCTCTCTTCTGTGTCCCATCTCCTCTATCTATCCTCTCTGTCCATTTCCCTTTATCTCTGCCTTCTCTGTCCCATCTCCTATTTCTCTCTTTCCTGTATCATTCCCACTATATCTCTCCTTTATCCCATTCCTTCTATCTCTCTCCTCTCTGTGCAATTCCCTTTATCTTCCTCATTTGTTCCATTCCCTGTATCTCTCTTTACCTCCCTACTCCTCTGTCCCATTCACTCTACCTCCCTTCTCCTCTGTCCCATTCTCTCTGTCTCTCTTCTTTCAGTCCCATTCCCTTTATCTCCTTTTCCTATCTGTATTCCATCCCACCCATCTTTGTCCCATTCCTTCTATAGCCTTCGCCTCTTTCAGTCCCATTCCATCTCTGTCCTTCTCTGTTCCATCACTCGCCTCCTTAACTCCATTCACACTGTGTCTCTGTCCTGCAGTAACAGTATAAAGAAGAGTGAGCCTCCTCTTCCAATAAGTAAGATTGATGACCGCCTGGAACAGTATACCCAAGCCATAGAGGTACGTGCCTGTAATGGCAACTAAATGGCAAACAATAACATGCATGGAAGCTGGCATCTTCTCAGCTCTTCCTGTAATCATTAGTAAGGAGAAGTAACTGACAGACATTTACATTTTGGGCCATATTCACAAAAGTAAAGTGGAGAAATTCTGGGGTAATTCAGCTACAACATAAAAATCTGACTGATTGGGCTTTTAACCCCTCGAATGCTAGAGAGGTCTCAAGTGCATTGCAAGTCAAATTTGCAATATTTTCCCTGTGGCACAGTTGGTTTACCACAGAATTTACCCTCTTTACCTTGTGCATGTGGTCCTTTGCTTGCACTTTAGCAGCTGTTGACAAGTGGTATCTTTGATCTACTATTCCCAGCATGCTTTGCTTCTTCCCCAGTCATCCACTAAAGGATCCCGGTTGGTTCGGCAGCCATCATTAGAACTGCTGAGCCCAACAGATGCAGTGTCAACCAAGAAGAATCGCTGGGAGACTGGAGATGTGGCCACAGCATCCAAACCTTCCCCCTGCAAGGTATGGAACCAGTATATTGACTGATAAGTGTACTCACATTATTATTTGTGTAAACATATATGAAGTGTAGGCTCTACTGCATCCAACCTCATGCTTATAATTCATACTAAAAATTACTAAAGACAGGCTGCTGATATTGTATGTTTTGGGGATCTAAATACACACACTACAGATATTGTATGTGTTGGAGATCTAGTGGGAAACTTCTAATATTGGATATTTTGGGCTATGGTGACAGACTAAAGGATATTTGGAGATCTATAGGCAGACTGCTGATATTGTATGTTTTGGAGATCTAAAGGCACACTACTGATGTTGGATGTGGTGGGAATCTACTGATTTTGGTGATTAAGCAACAGACCATTGATATTGAATGCTATTGGGGATGTAGCGAAAGACTACAGATAACGGATGTGCAGGTGAGGTAGTAATAGACGTCTGATACTGGAAGATTTAGGAATCTAGTAACAGACTACTGATATTGGATGTTTTGGGATCTAGTGACGGGCTACTGATAATGAATGTTTTGGGGATTTAGTGAATGTGGTGGGGATCTACTGACAGAATAATGATAAAAAAAATGTTAAGGGGATCTAGTGACAAACTACTTATATGGATGTTTTTGGTGATCTAGTGACAGACTGCTGAGGTTTTGGGGGATACAGTGATAGGCAACTGTTACTGGATGTGTTGAGGATCTAGTGATATACTATTAGTATTGAATATAGTGAGGATCTAGTAACAGATTTGTGATATTGGATGTTTTGAGGAGTCTAGTGTCAGACAACTGATATTGTATTTGTCAGAGATCTAATGACATACTATAGATACTGTATGTCAGGGATCTAGTGACGGCCTACTGGTATTGTACTTGTCAGAGATCTAGGGACATACTATAGATACTGTATGTGTCAGGGATATAGTGACGGTCTACTGATATTGTATTTGTCAGAGATCTGGTGACATATTTTAGATACTGTATGTGTCAGGGATCTAGTGACGGTCTACTGATACTGATATTCTTCGGATCTAGTGGGAGACTTCTGATTTTGGACATGTTGGGAGGCATCTAGTGTCAGACTACTGATATTGAATGTGTCAGGGATCTAGTGACAGACTATAGATACTGTATGTCAGGGATCTAGTGACGGCCTACTGGTATTGTATTTGTCAGAGATCTAGGGACATACTATAGATACTGTATGTGTCAGGGATATAGTGACGGTCTATTGATATTATATTTGTCAGAGATCTAGTGACATTTTAGATACTGTATGTGTCAGGGATCTAGTGACGGTCTACTGATATTGATATTCTTTGGATCTAGTGGGAGACTTCTGATTTTGGACGTGTTGGGAGGGATCTAGTGTCAGACTACTGATATTGGATGTGTCAGGGATCTAGTGACAGACTGAAGATATTGGATGTATGGGGATCTAGTGACTGACTACTGATTTTCTATTTGGAACTACTGTCAGACTGCTAATATTAGATGTATTGGACATCTAGTATTGATTGCATACGGGATCTACTGACAAACTATTAATTGTTGCTTATGGAGTTCATTGAGAGATAGCAGTTATTCTGTTAATGTGATTTAACTGTTTAATAATACTGGCTTCTTGTATGATTTATTTCTTGTTGACATTGCAATGGAAGAAGGAGTTGTGTTGTCTGATTAACAAAAATATACACCCATTTGTCTTAGAGTTTTTGAGTAGCATGGAAACAAGTTTTAGGGAATTTGAGGCCCTTTGGCTACTGCCTGACTACAACTGTCATCACTTCCCACCAGCCATTGACTGTTCTTTGCCTGTTTTCAGACTATTTGATTTTCTGGATTTGACCTGCAATGGATATCACTTCTGCTGTGCTGAGCAAATAGCAGAATAAATACATATATTAACCCCCGTCGCGACAATTGACTTACCAGGCAGGTCCCGCAAAAACTGTCACTTATTGACAGAGGACGTACCTGGTAAGTCCCAGAAGTCCGGGTCTCCGTGTGGCTGCACGCCGTTCAGAGACTCCGGAATCGTTTAAAAAATAAAAAAAATGTTAGCCGGGCATTAAGGTGACAGCCGCGTACGCACGCGGCTGTCACTAAGGGGTTAATGCATATGTATAATGGTAAACATGAAATAATACTAGGGCAAACCAATTGCAGCATAGGGAACAAATAAAAGTTTCCATTGAGATAAATGTTGATTTTTTAACCCCCTGAATTCTTGAAAGGGATCCAACTCATTAAGCAGCAATGCACTGGACACTTAAGTATTCAAGGAGTTAAATGATCCATATAAATCAAATTTGATTCTGGTTTGCTCCAGAATTTCTACACTTTTCTATGAACATATGTTCTATTGCTTGATTTGGCAGTTTGCTTTCTTTGAAATATTAACCATTAGTGCTCCCCAAAAATGTAGCTTGTGGACAATTTGTCCCTTCTTGCTCTAACCCAGAGGAGATCCAGTCAGTCCACAAAGAACCTGTAACCCTTTGAATGCCAGGGGGTTTCTGGATATGGGTGTCGCCTCCCTACCCCCTTCCCGCTATACTTGCCCCTCCATATAAACATAGGGGCTGGGTGGGATGGCCTGAGGTTCATAATGTGGCTTTACCCTCCCCCTTGAAAAATGTATATAGGGTTAAATCCTACAACTTTGAGATCACTGCTTGAACACATATAGACAAAAAGGACTTCTCCCTTCTTCCTGGAGGAAATGTCACCCTGAGAATTTGGCGCTACACCCTGAGACCCTGAAATTTGGGTCAAACCCCTTAGATTTGGGTCAAACCCTGAGAATTCCCAGGTATGGTTATTTGGCTTGGTATGGGTTTTGATAACTTAAAATCGATATAATTTCCATCAATGTTGTACAGTGATTGATACTGGCTGTTATTGCAGCTATTACTGATTATAGCAAATTATGGAATTCAGTAACTGGTGACTGATAATGACTTTCTAAACATAGAAAAGCTCCTTTTCTCTGTCGTCCAATACAGGTTGCTGGTAACTCTGGGTAGGCGATCCACCCCTTTAAGTAGGCAGGAACAATTCTAGAATTGATTGCAGGGGGTGGAGCCTACCTTCCCTCCTTGGCTGCAGCTAGCCGACCAGCTCCAGAAAGATTTGTTCCTTGGTGCAGATAACACAGGCAGGAGAACAGTTCTGCTATAGCTTTATAAGTTTTTTATTTTTCTGTTAGATATGGAATACCACCATTAAGCGGATTAACATAATTGACAATGCCCTTAGATGTGGCTAGCTCAGTGACCAGGTGCTTTTTGTGGACCTTAAGCCCTGGGGGAAAATCTTGGTTACAAGTTCTTTCCTGAGGAGTCGCCCACCGAGGCTTCTTCTTTAAGCATGGTAATCTGAAGACAAGATCTGCAGGAAATGTGAGCAACCCTTTAAGTGCTGCAGGTCCACTTGTCCCACAGTGCCCCTCCGCACAGGGGTGTTTTCATTTGGAGTTCCTATTGCACACTCCTGCACTCATTGGGTCTATCTGTATGTCTGTTGGGTGTTTTGGAACAGGTTTATGTGGTAACTTAACCCTTTAGATGCTGGATTGGCACTTTTTGGGGGATTTCTAACACTTTTCCTACTGGTTTAGTGTATTTTTGGGTGTCCTAACATGTTCTAGTGATGTTTTAGGCATTTTAGTTTTACACTTTCAGTTTTGTAAAATTTGAGTTAATGGTGCGCTTTACCGCATAGACGCCATTGCTCCATTCACTTCTATGGGACTGCACTGTTTAGGACATATCTCTGCAACCGTTTAACCTAGCAACTTCAGAGATGGCTCATTTTACTTGTTTGCCCTTGCTCTATCATCTGGTTCATGTTTCAAGTGTGTTGGGGGCTCAGGGGGCTTCGGGCACTGTTTGGGGTACTTTTCTGGGAAAACTACATTTCCCATGAGAGCTTGCTTCGCGCACTTGTTTCTGATTGGCTCCCGCCATGGAAGCCATTTTGTGCTATTTCCAGAACGAGTATCCTACGCAGGGCTTGGACTCTTCTTCTCTCCTCTGCTGATTAACCCTTCGCCAGAGAAGTTTTTTTTGGCGATTTCTGGGGTGAAACTTTAATCCTACACACTATAATTGGGTGATTTCTTATACAGTAAGGTTATTTGACACTGTGAGAATGTCTGTACCGCTGGAGCTTGGGGCCAGACCTAAGACTAAGGAGTCTGGGGTCTCTGTATCCCCCATTGCGCATTGCTCTTCCTGTCACTCAGGGCTACCTAGAGAACTCTCAGGTCACTTATGCCCAGCATGTTCTGATGTCCCTGAAAGTATTCCAGGGACCTCCAGCCATGCATTAGAGCCAGCTTGGGTGCAAGAGTTCAAGGCTGCTACTAGGGACCTTAGGTCCACATTGCAACTCTTTCCATCCCAGTTACAGGGGGTCTTTCATTCTTGGCAGGCCCCCTCCTCAGTCAAGTCTTCCCTGCCCAAACCTCACGGAGTACCTGACATGTCAGATTCCTCTGAAGAGGAACTGCTGGTGGATTCAGATGCTGAGAAATGTTCTGCTGTGGGCTCCTCTCAGTTTTATGGGGATCCTTTTGAGGCTGATCCTGTGCCCTCCGCTGAGGGCCTGATCAGGGCTGTCTTGACTACTCTTAACATTCCCTTAGTTCAGGAGGTTCCTTCTGACCCCTCTGATATGTTCCAGAAGCCTAAAAAACTTTCCACCTTACCCCACTCTTGACTGCCTTGTGTCTGAGGAGTGTAAATCCCCGGACAGGAAACCCTCTGTGTCCAAGAAATTTGCCAAGCTTTATCCCTTTTCTGAGGCCGTGCTTACTTAGTGGGTTCATCTTCCCAAAGTGGATGCTCCTATTTCCAGGCTAAGTCTACTGCCTTACCAGTCTCTGATGCGTCTGCTCTGAAGGACTGTACTGACAAGAAACTTGAGGTTTCCCTCAAGTCCATTTTTGCTACTGCTGGTACTTCCATGTGTCCAGCATTCGCTGCTGCATGGGTGAAACGGGACATTGCAGTCTGGACTGAACAGCTCACCCTGGCTGTCCTTCAGGATGTTCGTACTTCATATAAGTTGCGTCTTCTCGCCAACATTTCTGCTGCCTTATTTGATGCCATCCGTTTGGTGGCTAGGGTTTCCACCGTGTCTTTTGTGGCCAAACGAGCTCTTTGGCTCAAGATCTTGTCTGCTGACACTGCTTCTAAGAAAGCATTCCTCTCCCTACCCTTTCAGGGTACCTCCTTGTTTGGGCCAGATCTTAAGGATCTGATCAGTGAGGCCACAGGGGGTAAGAGTACTCTTCTACCCTTGGTTCACAGGAAGAAATTGCCGCTTAAGCGTAATCTGTATTTTCGTTCCTTTCAGAATGAGACATGTCCGGCGAACCAGTCGGTTCCCTCAGCTCCGCGTACCTCCTCCAAGCCCAAACAACAATGGAAGCCCAAGGTCTCCTCCAAGCCCAAGGCTTCCAAGACTTCCTCGGCATGACTCACCGAACCCGGGTCCACACTCTGCTGTGGGTGGTCATCTGCGACACTATCACAGCATTTGGGAGGATTCCGTGACGGACCCATGGGTTTTACAGGTGGTGATGGAAGAGTACAGGATCCCTTTCATCTCTCTTCATCACTTTCTCTTTCTTCCTTCTCACACGCCTCAGGGCGCAGAGAAACACCATCTGTTCAACAGCGCTGTTCAGGCTCTTCTGACCAAGGACGTTCTAGAGCTGGTTCCAGTTCTGGACGGAGGTATGGGTTTTTACTCAAACCTCTTTGTGGTCTCCAAGAAGGATTGTGGTTGTTGTCCCATTTTGGACTTGAAGGATCTCAATTCCTTTGTGACCCGGACTTTTTATCACCAGGAGTCTCTACAGACTGTGATTGCTGCCATGTCCCCGGGGGAATTCCTTGCTTCTCTGGATCTTCAGGACACGTACTTACACATTGCCATTCATCCAGAAAGCCAGCAGTACCTCCGGTTTGCCTGCAACTGGGGACATTTAATTTGGTCTGACGACAGCTCCTCAGGTCTTCAACCGTGTCCTGGGAGTCTTAGTGTCCGTCCTCCATACATGGACGACCTGCTTCTGAAAGCCCCTTCTACAGAACTTCTTCATCAGCAGGTTCAGCAATGCATTTATGCTCTCACCCATCACGGGTGGATCATCAACTTGGACAAACCAGATCTTATCCCATCCCAGCATCTGGTCTTCCTGGGCCTTCTCTTTGACACTCAGAAGAGCATGGTGTTCCTCACGGACGAGGTGGCTCACCAGATCGTCCACGGGGTTTCTGTGGTTCTGGCTCAAGATCCAGTTCCAGCCAAGAAGCTGTTCTCTCTAGTGGGAAAATTCATCTCCACCATAGAAGCAGTCCAGTTTGCCATGGCGCACACCAGGGAGCTCCAGAGGTTCGTGATCCAGGTGTGCAAGGGTCAACTGGACCTTCTGAAGGCGTCAGAGTCTCTTCCTCTTCATGTGGAACTGAGTTTGTCATGGTGGTTAGACCTCTCCAACCTTTTGAATGGCAAGTCCTTCCTGGTATCCTTCTGGACCACCGTGGCGACGGATGCCAGCCTCTCAGGTCCTGGGTCGCCTGATCGCTCAGGGTCGGTGGTCTCCGGAGGAATCTCTCCTTCCGATCAACATATTGGAGCTTCGGGCAATATTTCATGCCCTTCGACATTGGTCATCTCAGTTGGAAGACTGTCCAGTCCGAGTAGAGTCCAACAACGCCACGGCAACAACAAGCAGGGCGGAACAAGAAGTCTCGCCTCTTGGTTAGAGGTCAAGGCTATTTTGTCCTGGGCAGAAGATCACGTTCCTTCCATTTGCGCAGTGCACATTCCTGGTGTAGACAATGTCATGGCGGACTTCCTCAGTCGACACACAGTGGACAGTGTAGAGTGGGAGCTGCACCCAGAGGTGTTAAACCTCATTGTTCAGAAATGGGGTCTTCCTTACATCGACCTGATGGCAACAAGACACAACAGGAAGGTACTGAGGTTCTGCTCTCGTCAGTCTTGGTTTCCAGCGTTTCTGTATCTGTCTGTGGCGGAGCCATTTCGGCTCCCTTGCCGTCCGGATCTTCTTCTACAGGGTTACCTGTGGAAAGAGGATGTTCATTGGCTAGCTTTGATGGCTTGGAAATTGAATCCTCAATATTGAAGAAGAAAGGGTTCTCTTCTGGTGTGGTGGCTACTATGTTCAGTGTAAGCAAACCTGTTTCTTCCAAGAGCTACCTGTCTTGGTGTGCTGACAAGGACCTGTCTCAGGATTTTGATCTGCCTATGGTCCTGGCATTCTTGCAGGACTGTGTGGATAAGGGCCTCAGTTTGAGTTCCCTTAAGGTTCAGACTTCTGCGCTTTCTGTTTTCTTTCAGAGGCGCATTGCCATTCTTCCTGATGTCAAGGTTTTCTTCCAGGGCTCATGCTCGTCCTGCCTTAAAGATTCCTGCTCCTCAATGGGATCTTAACTTGGTTTTGGGCGTTCTTCAGCGCCCCCCAATTGAGTCTTTGGCTACTATGCCTCTACACCTCTTGATGTGGAAAATGGCCTTTCTCCTGGTGATTGCGTCCGTTCACGTGTCATTGAGTTACATGCTCTGTCCTGTAAACCACCCTATTTGGTGTTTCACAAGGACAAGGCGGTGCTTCGCACTTCTAAGGAGTTTCTCCTGAAGGTGATCTCTGAGTTCCACATCAATGAGGAGATTGTGATGCCCTCTTTATGCCCGGACCCCACCTCTGACCAGGAAAGGGAACTCCACTTGTTAGACGTGGTGCGTTGTCTCAAGTTTTATGTACATCGAACTGAGTCTGTCAGGCAATCAGATGCACTGTTCATCATTCCTGAGGGTCCTAGGGCAGGAAGACCTGCATCCAAGGTAACTATCGCTTCTTGGATCAAGTCCACTATTTGTAAGACTTATGAGCTGAGTAAGAAGCCTGTCCCTTTCATGGTCACGGCTCATTCTACAAGATCTATTGGGGCCTCTTGGGCTTACAAGAATCAAGCCTCCGCTGATCAGTTGTGCAAGGCGGCCACTTGTTCATCTGTGCACACCTTTTCTAAGCACGACTGTGTTGATGTGCTGGCATCAGCTGACGCCAGCTTTGGGAGGAAAATCCTGGAGGCAGTCTTGCCTGTATAGGATTTCCTTCGGTTCTTGGTGCTTCCTTCACTTTTGAGCCCTGGTGGCTCTAGTTCAGTGTGCTGTGTAACAGTTCCTGGGGTGTTGTTACCCCTGTTCAGTGTCTGTTGACACTTCAGTTGTTTTGTTGGGCTATCTCTGATCTGATGGTTCATATCTGCTCTGGTGACTTTAGGGGCCTTGCGCCTGGTCCTTGCCTTACTTCCCGCCTCTGGGAAACTCAATGGTTGGACATCCCAGAGTTACCAGTAACCTGTATTGGACGACAGAGAAAACAGGATTTTAGTCTTACCTGTTAAATTCTTTTCTCTTAGTCCATACAGGTTACTGGTCTCCCACCCTGTCAATGGACCATGCTTGGCTCTCCTGTGGCAGATTGTGTGGGTCCTTCTGGGTCATGCCCACAGTAGTCTTCTTTCCCTTCACTATCTAGTCAATAGTTAGTGTCTCAAATCTTTCTGGAGCTGGTTGGCTAGTTGCAGCCAAGGAGGGAAGGTAGGCTCCACCCCCTGCATACAATTCTAGAATTGTTCCTGCCTACTTAAAGAGGTGGAACGCCTACCCAGAGTTTTCAGTAACCTGTATGGACTAAGAGAAAAGGATTTAACAGGTAAGACTAAAATCCTCTTTTCCTGATTTTTGTAAACTGCCATTGACAGATTATGGGTAATGGCTGTATAAGGATCTATTGACAGATTATTGATAATGACTGTGCATGGATCTCTTGATTTTATTGGTAATGGCAGTGAATGGATTGAATGGATCTCTTGAGATTACTGGAAATGGCAGTGAATGGATTTATTGACAGCTGACATATGCAGTCTGTGTATGTATCTGTTGTTAGATGACTAATATTGGTTCTGTGGATCTGTTTACAGATGACAGATATTGGCTGTGCATTGGATCTATTTAATGGTAACTGATATTGGCTATGTATGGATCTATTTACTAATGTCTCAGATTAGCCATGCATTAAATCTATTTAATGATGACTGATATTTCCTAGGGATGGATCTATTTATCAATACCGGATATTGGATGTGTATTAGATCTGTTTAATGATGGCTGATATTGGCTGTGCATTGGATCTGTTTATTGGTGACTAATACAGGCTGTGCATCAGATCTGTTTACTGATGACTGATTGGCTGTGTAGGAATCTGTTTATCAGTGTCTGATATTGGCTGTGCATTGGAACTATTTACTTATTACTGATATTGACACTGTGTTGAATCTGTTTATTGATGTCCATTATTGTCTGTGCAGTAGATCTGTTTACTGATGACTGATATTGGCTTTGTGTATCTATTTACTGATGACAGCTATTGGCTTTGTGTATATATTTACTGATGATTGATATTGGCTGTCTAACAAAGTACATCTCTCATCAGATATTGGCTGTGCATTGGATCTTTTGACAAATGACTAATATAGGTTGTCCCTGGATCTATGTACTGACGTCTGCTAATGACAGTGCATAGGATCTGTTGACATGTAACTGTTATTGATGGTGCATTGAATCTATTAAGTGATGACTGATAATGGCTGTTCATTTTATCTATTTGCTGATTACTGATATCGGCTGTGCATTCTGTGTGTTGACAAAAGACAGATAATGGCTGTGTATGGGATCTGTTTACTGATGACACATTGGCAACGCATATTGGATCTATTTACCGATGACTGATGTTGGCCATGCATTGGATCTATTTATTTATGACTGAAATAATCTATGCTTTGGATCTATTTCCTGATGACTGATATTTGCTGTGCATTGAATCTGGTGACCATTGTATGATAGCTGTGCACCAGATATATTACTGATATTGGCTGCACAGGAGATCTGTTTATTGATGACATATGGGCTGCAAATAGGATATATTGAATAATTACTGAAATTGACAGTTTATGTTGCTGACAGATTTCTGATATTGGCTCTATATTTATTTAAACTGTGGATACATTAGTAATATTGGCTAACTAAGTGGCTCTAGGCTGCAAGCCACTTATCCAATGAAGGCATCACTTTTACTGTGTCTAACATGGTACCATCTTTTACCTGTATTATTAATAATGGCTGTTAATGATATCTATTTACAGATTGCTATTATCAGGGCTGCAGGGATGCTGTTTACATATAATGCATTGGAATGGGTGCATGAGATCTGTTGACAGCTTACTAACATTAGCTGTTCATATCTGTTGACAAATTTCTGATATTGACTATGCATAGGATCGCTCGACAGATTACAGATTTTGGCTGTATCATAATCTACTAGTTGAAGAGCTCGTGTACACAAGCCACAGTGCCACCCAGCAAAGGTCGCGGTGCAGTCATGCACAGTAGAGACTGTCCGCACCACGGCTGATACAGAGCCGCAGAGAGGACTGTGGTCTAAATTCGGAGCCCGGCTCCGTTATCAGCAGCGGCGCAGGCAGTCAGTAGTGCGCATGACTGTAGCGCACACAGCTGTCTCTACTGCACATGACGTCTTCTGACAAACACACATTTAGCAAATTATTATATAGGATATGCATATTACTGATAGTGTCAGTGCATTGCATCTACTGACTGTTTTTTTTGTGTTTGATAATGTCTGTGCATTGGATTTATTCCCTGATTATTGCCCCTGCAGGATACAGAGGGTATCAACGTGGGCGTGTCGGATTTAATTAACCAGTGGGGGAAAGGAAAATCAGACCCAGAGAGTCCCCAATCACCCCCCAGACCTACGGTAACTTACCTTCTGTGTGACAGAATGGGAATGTATAAATTCATCAGCTCATTGTGGGAATGTATAAATTCATCAGCTCATTTTCTGAGCTTACAACTTAGCCTAAAAATCATGCTTCTGCACATCAGGGTATATACGAGCACATGTGATTGATTTAGTGTATATCAGCGGCCACACTCCACAATAATTAAGACTTTAATGTGAGCAAGCCCTCTATCTGGACCCTTATAACATGTGCAGGGAAGTGGAGTAATTGAATGCCAATTTCCTCTGCGTCTTGTTAGTACATGTCATTAAACAAGGCACAGAGGAACAGATTATCCCTAAACACTCATGCACTTCACCGCTGCATCATAAAGTGGAACATTTTTGGAGTACATAGCTTGGTACAAAGGCTATACATAGAATCAGCGCCAATATATTGATTCCAGCTCCTATTTTAGAGTGGAATTGTGTTAGTACATCTCTCCTAATGGAGACATTAACTCACTGCACCCTCTCCTCTCTGCAGGAAGTGAGGCCAGGTGATGTACTGAGCAAGAAGAGTCTGTGGGAGCAGAGCTCTAAATCAGGGCAAAGCGGAAAGGTGAGGCTGCCCCAAGGATAACTCACAGTATCAGCCTATTATCTACTTCCCTCAAATAGACCAACAGAGCATTTCTAGATTAAAACCTTCCTTGAAAAAATTAACTCTTTGGATGCTAGGCAGATCACCAACCCATTGCCTCTCAGTGCGTTGGACACTTCTTTAGCTTCCAAATCATAAATGCCCTTTATATCAAAGACTCCTGTGGTCCAAAGTTATAGTAAGGTCTTCTTTGATACTGGCCTGCAAAGCGTTTTCCTCTTATAATCTCTATAAAATATAATCACAGACATTATTTCTCAGTGGACATTTTATTCATGAAATGTAACTATGCTTTATTACGAACACTGTTTCAAAATAATGTTACATGGTTACATCTGTAAGACATTATAAGACCAAGGCTAGGTCACCCACATGTTTCTTTGTTACAATAAGACATTTTTATGGGCATCAAAGCCTCACTGAGCTGACTTACTTCAGTAAGAGGCCTTAGGATCACTTCTGGATTTTGACTTTTGATCCCTTCTCCCCTTGCACCTCCCACAGAGTTCATCTGCTAACAAGAAATATAAGTTTGTTCCAACTGGACATGGGAAATACGAGAAGGTCTTGGTGGAGGATCTTTGATGAGGTAAGTGGGGAACTGCTTTCTCTCTCTTTCCTTTGCCCATCTCTCTCTATCTTTTTCACTCACTTTCTTTTACTTTATTTGTCTATCTTTCTTAACCCTTTCAGGAACAGAAGTGATGTGCTATGCATTGCACATACCCTTTGGTCCTGAAAGGAACAGTAATGTCCCAGAAAAATGTTTTGTTGTTTTATAGAATTAAAGGGGAACTACCACCCCACAATAACTTAAGCTTGATTGATTGCTCATCTGGCGACTAGCTGCTTAGTAGCGCTAGTCGCCAGAAATATTACCCAGTTCTGCAGATATCTGTGTTTTACCGATGGTGACAGGAGCAGGAAGCACGGACGTCTCTTCACAGTGACGTCCGTGCATCTGCGCTGTCAGTCCCTTTTGAACCGCGCGGACTGACAGCGCAGGCGCACGGACGTCACTGTGAAGAGACGTCCGTGCTTCCTGCTCCTGTCACCATCGGTAAAACACCGATATTTGCAGAACCGGGTAATATTTCTGGCGACTAGCGCTACTAAGCAGCTAGTCGCCAGATGATCAGTCAAGCTTAAGTTATTGCGGGGTGGTAGTTCCCCTTTAAAAAAAATAAATTATGTGGCGCAAATGGTTTGAGAGATATCTGGACAGATGTCAGGACAGAACAAGATCCGTATTTCATTGGAACGGTCTTCAAAGTGTGCTTGCAAACCAGGCACACTTTGTAGACCAGTGGAACTGTCTACAACAGTGTTTCTCAACTCCTGTCCTCAGGACCCACTAACAGGCCAGGATTTGAGGATTTCCTTGTTAGAGCACAGGTGAGTTAATCAATGTGAATGAGCCTCTGATCACCACACCTGTGCTCTAGCAGAGAAATCCCTAAGTCCTGGCCTGTTAGTGGGTCCTGAGGACAGGAGTTGAGAAACACTGTTGTAGGCAGTTCCAATGAAGTAATTCTTTTCCAATATCTCTATTTTGGCTCTGCTGAAGAGCCGCCGGCTGGTCCCAGGACTGGGATCTCATTAGAGCTCTGATGTCAGGAGAAGGGGAGGGAGGGGGAACTTTAGATGTGACTATCTCTCAAACCGTAAAGGTTTGTGAGATGGGATTTGTGTCAAATAATTTATTTTTTCAAACTCTACAAAACAAAAAAAAAACTTTTATGGGACATTAGTGTCCCTTGAAAGGGTTACTATCTGCTTTTAAAACCTATTGAGATGGAAACATCCTTGTATTCCACTGAAGAGTTTCACCAACTTGAAAAAAACTGTTAAAGAAACACATCACCTAAAAATGAAACTTGTTGATATACCTTTAAATATCTTGTATTTCCTGTTAGCATTTGTAAAAACATATCTGTTATGTGTTAGATTCCAAAAATGTAATCCTAAACTTGTTTTTCTAATGCATGTGTAGACTGTTGTATTCAGACCCCTCTGGCACATAAAGGGTTAAGGTCCTAAGACTGTTAATTCACTGAGCTGGTCCTAAGACTGTTAATTCATTGAGATAAGTACCTACCCAGGGCTGGATTTCCCGTAAGGCAGAGTAGGCATCTGCCTACAGGCGCACCCCACAGAGGGGCGCCTGTCATTGTAATTAAAAAAAAAAAATTATATATTTTTGTTCACAGTGTAAGGTCCGTGCCTTCTTCGGCTCAGACAGAAGGCACAGACCTGTGGCTGTTGTTGCTCCCTTGTCGGCTCTAATGCAGAGCGCTGGGAGATGACATCATCTCCCAGCGCTCTGCATTCCTAAAGAGACCGCGCAGGAGCAACAGCAGCTACAGACATTGGCCGCTGGACCACCAGAGAGGTAGGAAACGTATGCGGGAGGCAATGTGAAGATGACGTGGGCAATGTGGAAGCAAGTTGGAGCTGATATAGTGCCAATGTGGAGATGATGGGGGTAATGTGAGGGCAAGCTGGAGCTGATGGGGCAATGTGGAGATGATAGGGGCAAGTTTTAGATGATGGGGCAATGTGGAGATGATGGGGGCAAGTTGGAGATTATGGGGTCAAGTTGCAGCTGATGGGGGCAGTGTGAGGGCAATATGGACCTGATGGGGGATAAGTTGGAGCTGATGGCAATATGGAGCTGATGGGGGATAAGTTGAAGATGATAGCAATATGGAGCTGATGGGGGGCAATGTGAGGGCTCTATGGATATGGGGGTAATATGGAGATTTGGAACATTGTGGAGGTGTCCAGTGGAGATGGCAAATGGGGGGGCGCCTCAGATTTCTGTGCCCACAGGCTCCTGAGATGTAAATCCGGCCCTGTACCCACCGCTCTTGAATTTCATCAGACTGTTACCTTATCTCAACCCATTCACAGACGGTTCTACACTATCACTTCTGAGAGAGAGAGAGAGTGGCCCTGAGTGCAGAGCCTGTTCAAACCTCAAGGTTGTAGGTTTGAATCCCGGCAGGGTCAACTCAGCCTTCGTCCTTTTGTGGTCGATAAATGAGTACCATTGATTGGGTAATAATAACATGTTTTATTTAGCTGATGATCTGGTTAATTCCAAGACCGTGCGCTATAAGCACTGTTAGTCCCACTGAGAGAAAGGCACTACTTATTATTATTATACCCTATCAAAATTGCTATGTAATGAAGTCAGGCTTCCCTGAAAAAGGCAAATGGAAAACCCCAAAGATTTTATGCCTTGAGAAATAAACAGAGAATTTACAGATGCTAGCATGAAGTACAGGGTATTTGTTTATATAACCCCAGTTTGTTTATGCGTTAACGTTCCTTTAACAATATTATTACATTTCCACCAGTGAACATATACCTCAGAGGGTAATGGGTTTCTAAGAGGGCTGTAACAGGGATTTCTATAGCATGAGGTAAGCAAAATGTGGCTCCCCAGCTATTGTTAGACTACATCTCCCTTCATTCTTAGCCACAATGTGGGTTGCTGTCAGACAAAGTCTACCTAACTTCTGCTTTTTAGAGTTTACTGTATTTACTTGATATCTTCCATATGAAGCACTAGTGAGTAGCACATGGCTCTCCAGCTGTCATGCCAATCTCCGAACTGAAGCAACCCTGCTACAAACCAACTGTACGGTAAAATTCCCCCCAAATTCCATACATTTAATTGAATTTTAACACCTTATATATTAGAGAGATCACCAAAGCATTGCTTCTCAATGTGTTGGAAACCCTCTCTGGGATTCAAGGGGTTAAAATGAATTAATGGGACTTTTCAATTGCCTCCATGGTGCTGTTGGTTTGCTCTAGAACTGATCTGATTCTTTTTATTAAAGCAGAACTAACACCCTAAATAAAATAGGCATATGTCGATATGCTTAGAAATAGTGCTATTATCTTATGCATAAGTACCGCGTTATGAAGAAATCCTTCATCATCGGAGTCTGCCTGCCAGGCTTCTAGCTTTAGATGCATCTGCACGCCTGCACTGTCAGTCACTTCCTGTTACCTTAAAGGAGCGGTAAACTTTTTTTTATGAAAACACATTTTATAGAGCATTTCCTGCTGAATAAGGTCACGCCCTGCTGTCAGATGTTTTATTAAAAAAATATAGCAGTTTAAATAATCAGGAAGTGAATTTACTGTGTTTACTTCCTGATAGTTCTAACTGACAGGAAGTGACAGGCAGTTTCTATCACATTCTATAGAGAACTGTATGTCTGACTTTTCTGACTTTCCTCTCCATTAGAATCTAACAGGAAATCTAATTAGAATTTGACCACTAGAGGGCACTGCTAATGTAAAAAAACATGGGTTTAAACTGTAATAACTCTGGAAATATAAAGCTCTCCACAGTGGGCGTACCCTCATTTTACTCAATAGGATAATCCCTACAATATATATTTTTTCATAACAAAAGTTTACTGCTCCTTTAACCCTTTGAGTGCCAGAGGGGTATGCATTGCATTGCGTACCCCTCTCGCACTCAAAGGGTTAAGGTATTATGAAGGAGACCGGGAAGGACATTGCAGGAGCACAAATGTCTCTAAGCCAAGATGTCTGCGCGCAAGCCTGGCTGTTGATCTCAGAAGAAGAAGGATTTCTTCATAACGCGGTACTTGTGCGGGATAATAGCCTGTTTCTAAGCATATCACCATATGCCTAATTATTGGGTGGGTATTTGGGGTGATAGTTCCGCTTTAAATCATCCTTATAAGAGCAGGCATCCTGAATACCACTGATTGGGTAAAAATAACACCTATTATTTCAGCTGCCGATTTGCTTAATTCCGAGAGCGTGCGCTGGCAGCGCTATGAGTCCCGCTGGGAGAAAGGCGCTATATAAATACTAGTTATTATTATAGTTATTTTTATCCTGCAGCCTGCCAGCTGTTAGAATACCATTTCCATCAGCTGAGGATGATGGGCGTAGTAATTTCACAGCAGCTGGAGAGCCATAGATTGCCCATGCATGACATATCCCAAAGAAATGTCAGACTGCCATAAAATGTAAGGATGGAAGGAAGTATACATTTTTGTTTTTTTAACAACGTATGCTTAACCCTTCAAGTGCCAGTGTGGTATACAACTCATTGGAGGAGATGCACAAAGGTGTGATCAAGAAGTGATAAAGCGGAGATGACGTCTCCAGTGATATCACTTCTCCAAGTCCTATGTTATTCTATGGAGCTAATGCACTAAGATTTCTCCAACGTTCGAGATCTTAGTGAATAGGCTGTACAGAATAATATAGGAACTGGAGAAGTGAAGTGCAAAGCAATGGGTTGGATACCCCTCTGGCACTCAAAGGGTTAAAGGAACTCCCCCTGCTGGGGGTTGTTTTGCTCAAACTTGATTACAATTTAAACTCTTTTTATAAACTAAACTCTTTGCAACAGTGCCATCTGGTGTCCAGGAAGAGAGAGATTAGTCACTGGATATCAGTTCTCCACAGAATGTGATAATAAAATCAAATCTACTTCCTGTCAGTTTGCACTGTCATAACCAAGGGGTAGCAATAGGGGGTGCAGTTGCACTTGGGCCTAGCATTCAGGGACGTCCCATCTGCTTCAGGGTCCAATAGGTTTTAATTATGAATCTGAAAAAGAAAAAATTGTTAGGGACCCCAAAATGGTGTCAGCACCAGGTCCCTCCATTAACTGGTAAGAACCTTTGTATAAAGCAGCTGCATCAGAAGGAGTACCCTGTTTTTCTTTACTGACCATTTAATAATTAACCCCTTAACGACCGGCGGTCCTGGGACGTTTCCGTCCCATAAGGACCGCATAGGACCACTTGGACGCGCCGGTACACGTGACCTGTCGCTTGTATCGGCGCGTCACTATGGGGTCTGATAGAGATCGCTCCGATCTTGGAGCGGTCAATTTCAGGCCCTATTATTACTTACAGCGCTCCCGGTAGAGCGCTGTAAGTAAAAAGTACGTGACGTACTATGACCGTCATCGGTCCTTGAGTATTTCAAGGACCGTGATGGTCATAGTACGTCACATGTTGTTAAGGGGTTAATTATCTCCCCTTTAATGATCTTTCTACAACACAGGCCTCTTTAGTTACCAGTGGCGTAACTAGTCACTTAGGGGGCTGCATTGAAGAGATTATTTTGGCCCCCCAAGCACATAAACAATCTACCAGGGGCATAATTAGGACCTATTGGGGCCTGGTGCCCGTTGGCCATCTTGGATGCTTGGCCCCATCATCCCTGATGAATACTCAATACTTTGAGGATCCTGAAATAAGTTACATATGAGTAAGGAGGGACATGTGTGCACAGGGATGTGAGTGTGTATGACAGAGTGTTGTATGTGTCTTCTCAGGATAGATTATAGGATCTTTGAGGCAGAGTGTGAGTACCACATATTGGGGGCCCCCACCAAGTCAGACATGGTAAATAATGTAGAGTCTATGGAAAGGGACCCCCAAATAATGGGACCCACTGTGACCAACAGAATTTATTTTATGGGAAACACACCCCTGAGTAGGTGAAATTAAACACTGAGGCTGATGTACTATGGAGAACTGGAGCAATTCTAGGGCAAAACAACTGCATCATAGGGAACAGATGGTTTCTCCTAGAATTGAACGAGTTTGACTTAGTACATCTGCCTGTGTTTACAGATTTGAGGAAGGAAGGTGCGCACAGTTATTCTCAAGTGCCGATGGCAGTAAAAAATGATGGAATTTCTTTATATGTAAGACTAGTGTAAAAGGCCATGTACACGAGCCAAGGTCTGGGTAATGTTAACCCTTTGAGTGCCAGAGGGGTACCCAATGCTTTGCTTTGCAATGAGTTTTGTACCCCTCTGGCAGTCAAAGGGTTAAGAGACCGCTATCTCACTGCTCCATACAATGCAGTCTTGCGTCACCTCACTCACTAGACGTAATCATGCGCAGTAGCAGGCAGTCTCTACTGCACATGACAGCTTCTGACAAACATGCTAGCGAATTATTATATAGGATAACTAACTTGATGAACTCATTGGCTGCTTGAAGACATATGCTGAAGCGTCCATACTCTGGTATATTATATTATATATGCTATTATACCTGCTGTGTTTCAGCTGACCGGGAGAAGCCATGTTCTTTGCAGTCCTGACTTCCTGCTTTGATTTACACAGTACAGTATAGCCTACTGTAGAGAAAGTTAGGAGTGCAAGGGAAAATTGCTTCCTCTATCCTGCTGAGTTAGAACACATGCAGTATTACTAAATATTAATTATACTTAATTCTATTAAGGTATGATATTGTATTGCAATATATATATTATTCTGTACTGCATATGCACAGAAGTGAAGCAGTGTGCAGAGTGGAGAAATAAGAATAATGTGGATCCAACTGCACCATAGGGATAACATACAAATTCTGAAACATTACCGTTTATTGAAAAGGGGCTTTTAACTAAATGGCCATTTTTATTAGTCACTTGTGGTGCAATTGAATAGTCCCAGAATGGTTCCACTTTTCTTAATACATCAGCCTCACTGTCTGTGTGTAGAGAGGGGGTTGCGTATAAAGAAGATCAGATATGATGTGTTTTCCCAAAGGGTCAGAGTTTTTCAGGGAATTCATGCCCATGACTGACCCCTACATTGTGGTTTGACCTTCCCCCGCCCCTTCTTTCACTGACTCTTCTTCTCTGATGCTCCAGCCGGATGCAGTTCTGTTGAAAGTGCTGACAGTCTTCTCACTGACTCTCCGGTGGAAGAAAGCACTCACTCTGCGAAGGGGGCGGGATGCAGCTTCTTTCAGCTTGCGAGCATCAAAACGAGGCCTGTGCAATAGGAGAGGCAGACGGGATCGTAGAAAGGGGAGAGGAGGGGTAGGCTCAGATGATGCCTTCTCTTGCACTTTGTTGGAAGTGGCCATGTGATATAACAGAGCATCCCACATCTTGTTGGCACGGTTACCACGGCTCTGCTGTGGTGATTCTGTGACTTGACCCCTCTCATCCCCTGCTTTCTCATCTTTTACTTCTGCACTCTGGTCTTCGGGAAATTTTGGCTCCTCAGGCTCAACAATTAGGTGTTTGACCAGCCTTGCCCACCCTCCACCTGGCTTCCTTCTGGGTGGCCGTGCTCTCTCAGGATTTTTTAGTAAACAAATTTCCTCTTTTGCTGGAAGGACCTCTGTAACTGAGATCACTGGTATATTTTTCATAATTGTGGGACTCTTGAGTGTGCTTTGTGTGGCCTCTAAAACAACTGGGCTGGGAGCAATTTGTACATTTACAGCACTTACAAAAGAAGTGGTATCTGTTGTGTTTGTGGGTCCTGAAGCAAGAGTTGATGTGGGGCATGGAACATCTGCACTAGCAGAAAATGGCAAGCCAGATTCACTATTCTCTGTGGTCAATTGCTTGGGGGACTCTACTAATTGTAATGCTGATGTTATATTTGAAGTAGGAGAGCAGCAGCTGCTGTCCTTCTTTGAGATTTCCTCCAGAACTGGCAGAGGACTTTTTGATGTCTGTCCTGCATCCACTGTTTTGAGGCAGCTAGTCTGCACTGTTGGTTCCACATGCCTTGGTTTTGAGATGCAGTAGCCATTGTCTGTGTTTCTGACCCCTGTTTCACTTTGACTTTCATTCATTTTATCTTCTGTTTTTGGCCAGTGAGGTCCTCCAGTTTTCTGGATTGCCACAGGCAGGCTGATAACTGGTGTCGCTGGATGATCAGAAGCGGAGGGGCTAAGGGGAGTGGGTGATGTAGAGAGTCCATGTGTGAATGGCGGGGGAGTGTCTTGAGAACTGCATGCTTTTAGAGGAGAGTCAGGGGTTTTGTTTGCTGGTAGATGTTTGGTAAGAGTGTTAGGGATGTTGGCTCCTAATGAAACTGGTGTAGGTGTAACAGGGGTGCTAGCTTGTGGTGGGTATGGGGTAGGAGCGTCAGGGCTTCTGGTTCCTGGTGGGAGGGGTGAAGGTGTATCACAAGGTGGAGGAGAGCACAGGTATTGGCTCAGACTCTGTTGTTCACTCACAGTAAATGTAAAGCTGCGATGCTTTGGGTATGGAGAGGGCACTCTGTGTGTCACAGACCGAATCTGGAAGCGAGGGGGCAGGTTAAGAGGAGGGGGCTCATATTTTTTTGAGGCTGAAGGTTCAGGGCTTTCTATATCACCTTCATTGACTGGAGACAGGGTGGAACGGAAGGATTTAGGGGGCTGTGTTGAAGATTGCTGTACCCCACTTCTCTTTGCAGCTTTGCGTAGTAAGCGCTGAAGGCGAGCATTGTCTTTAGGGGGCTTAGGAGCAGTAGGAGGAGGGGCTGGAGATGGAGGCCCAGGATCTTCCAGAGGCGTCACCGTTAGCAACATGGTACCTAGGAAACAGAGACAGAACTCATGGCAGGGAAATTATTGTAAAGACCATGCTCAGTAGATCTATAGTAATGATTACACTGACTCTTTTCTTGCAGGATATGAAATAACATACATGGGACCTGGACCTGTCTCTAGTGGAGAAGTCTGGAGAGGATCTTACATACAGCACAGACTATTGGATGGCAGAGACATCTGCTACTTAAAGACGAATGCTAAAGCCATGTTGCCTTAAAGGAAAAATATACCCCAAAATAAGCTAGGCTTAATTAACTACAGAACACGTTTAGCATTCCCTTCAACAATCCCCTTTGATATATCCAGTTGTTCATTCTTTTAACCTCTTGAGGAACAGAGGTGTGTGCAAAAGCATTGTGAAGAAATGTGTTATCATACACCTCTGGTTCTCAAGAGTTTTTTTTTATTTGTTTCCACCAGAATTGTTGGTTAGTTTACCTCAGAATTGCTCCAATTTTGTCCTTGTGCAATTCGCCCCAAATAGTTGCCTCCATAAGTTTGCCTTTAACCGTCTGAGTGCCAGAGAGGTATCCAATGCATTGCAACGTAAAACGTTGGATACCTCTCTGGCACTCAAATGGTTAAAGAAAAAGCACATTAAAGCGGAACTACCACCCATCTTAAACTTAGTGGCAAATAATTCCCCATCTGGCGACTAGCTGCTCAGTAGTGCTAGTTGCCAGAATAATTACCTGGTTAATGAGAATGATACCCTGCTCTGGGGCTGACAGGCAGAAAAGAGCACAGACATCTTTCCATAGTGACGTCTGCGCTGTCAGTCCCAGCCTGCTCTGGGAGGCGTTGCTGGGAGCTGTTCAGCTTCAAAAGGGACTGACAGTGCAGGCGTGCAGACGTCACTATGGAAAGATGTCTGCCCTCTTTACTGCCTGTCAGCCCCAGAGCAGGGTCTCATTCTCATTAACAAGGTAATTATTCTGGCAACTAGCACTACTGAGCAGCTAGTCACCAGATGGGTAATTATTTGCCATAAAGTTTAACACTTTGAGTGTCATGCGTTGCGTACCCCTCTGGCACTCAAAGGGTTAAGATGGGTGGTAGTTCCACTTTAAATCAATTCCACTGAATAAAACCAATGGTCAAAGGAGAGACTCTGCTCTTTTTTCTTCAGAAGAAAAAGTGGAGTAGTTCTGGGCCAAACCATTAACACAGTAGGGGAGAACGAAAAATTCCCATTGATTTAAATGGGGATTTTAACCCATTGGATGCTACAGATGTCTATAAAGCATTGCAAAGCAATACACTGGAGGCTTCTGAAGCATTCAAGAGGTTAAAATCCCCATTTAAATCAATGAGAATTCTTGGAATTTTTAGCTGTCCCCAATAGTGCAAATGGTTTGCCCCAGAATTCCGCCACCTTTCTTTTGAACATACGGCCCTATATATTGTTTTATGTTAACAAGGCCTAACGTATTTGTGTATAATTCCCTTTAATTGTTCTGTTTCCTATCTGTCAACCGATCGAATGCAGGCGTAGTTCATCTTAGGACCTTCAGCTGTTGGGAACTACAGTTCTCATCATCCCCAACCAGTCAGTGGCTGGATTGGAATGATGGGAACTGAAGTTTCCAACAGCTAGAGGTTCAAAGATTGATTATGCCTGCAAATGTTTCTCTACAACCACACCACCCCTTAGCTTAGACTCAGCACACAGAATGGGGCATACCTATAAAGATTAAAGTGGGACAAAACTACAACATACAGAGATGTTTATTTTGTTAATTGGGCCCCTACATATAGTAGCAACTCTGGGGCAAATCAGCTCTACCACAGGGTTAAAGGCTTCGTAAAGCCCAAAATAAAGTGTATTCTGTATGGTAGATTTTGCAAAAATAAAGTATTTGGAGAAAGTCTTGTCTCTCAAACCATTATGGTTTGAGAGATATCCTCCTCTAAAGTCCCCCCTTCTCCTGACATCATCGCTCTGCTGATAGCAGGAGATCCGGGTCCGGGGACCAGCCGACAGCTCTGCAGCAGAGCCGAAATCGCGTTATTGGACAATAATTACTTCATTGGAATGGTCTACAAAGTGTTCCTGGTTTGCAAGCACACTTTGTAGACCGTTCCAATGAAGTAATTATTTTCGAATAACGCTATTGCGACTCTGCTGAAGAACCGCCGGCTGGTCCCCGCACTGGAATCTCCTGCTGTCAGTAGAGCGATGACGTCAGGAGAAGGGGAGGGAGGGGGGGAACTTTAGTATTTGGAGAGACAGGATTTTCTCCAAATACTTTATTTTTGTAAAAATCGACCATATAGAACATACTTTATTTTGGGCATTACTAACCCTTTAAAGGGATAGTAAAAATAGAGCAATAAAACTTTAGGTCTGATTATGACTTACAATGAACATGTTGTGTTATACATAGTTACTCACATTTCTGTTATTCAACAGCTATTGAAGCTGAAAGGATCCCCCTTCTGGCCACTTCACTGATCCTCTCATGCAGGTCTGGATGGAGAGCGGCGAGGGACAATCTTCAGTAAGCATAAGGAAAATCCTGCCCTCCTTTGTCAAGGAGAGCAGGGTTTTCCTTCTACTTAATGATTGAAGATTGTCCCTTGCTGCATCCGCCTGGTCCCACGACCAGATTCTACATTCAATAGGAGGAGGCCAGAAAGGGCGGGAGGGGGGGTCCTTTCAGCTTCAATAGTGGCTGAACTACAGAAATGTGAGCAACTATACGTAGCGCAAAATGTTAAAAAAATTGAAATCAGAATCAGAGCTAAAGTTTTATTGCACCATTACTATCCCTTTAAATTAACCCTTTGAGGACCAGAGGGGTATGCAACGCACTCTGGCATTCAAAGGGTTAATCATTCCCAACGATCCTTTCCCTTGAATGTTAGAGAGCTCTCCTGTACATTGCGAAGTAATGAGATGGGCAGCTCTCAAGGAGTTAAAATCCTCATTTAGATTTTGGCACTGTGGTGTTGCTGCTTCACTCTAGAACAGATCCCTCTTTTTGCTTTTTGGCGTATGGAACTTGGGATATAGTCGAGCCCAAAAAAGTTCCACTTTTGTCTTGATAAATATGTTCCAGCTGCTCTGTTTGGAAGCAAGACCTGTGACACTGCTTAACTCTTTCTATACTTAATTCCATGCAGTGACATCACTTCCTGTGAAGCATGTCACATGAGGTACCACACAGTTATCTTGGATCTGTTACCTTTTTTTTTTTTTTAACTAACTTTTTTACGCTTTATAAATAAAATAAACTATGTCAAAATAATGGGTTTGTGCCAGAGGGGTTGTTTTATGCATAACAGATGACTGCGTGTATGCCTGTGATAGCTGTATGTGTAACCAAGGTTACCAGATCATCCCTTTAAAACTAGACACATGAAACATGTCTGCTGTACAGATACATGGGAACCATTGCAACACAGTAAAACTACTGTAGGCCTGCATCAAGCATTTTCTTGTGTTCAGTTTTAAAGGGATGATCTGGTAAAACCTGGTGACGACGGTGCAATAGACAACTGTGTTTGTGTGCATGAGATGGCTATGTGTGAACTAGATAGCTGTGCGTTTGTGCTACATAGGTCTATTTCAGCAACACACAGATAGCTGTGTGTCTATAGGAGATCGTGTGTGCATGTGGAAATATAGCTATGTGTATGTGTGGGAGATAGTTGTGTGTATGTGTGGGAGATAGTTATGTGTATAGGAGACTGTTTATGTGTGGGAGATAGCTGTGTGTGTGTTATGTGAGTGTAAGACATTATGGGCTGGATTCAAATGCTGGAGGTAAATTTTACCTCCTGTTTTATCAAAAATGTTCCTATTGAAGTCTATGGGGATATCTGGAGATAAAATTAGCACCTGCATTTGAATCCAGCGCTATGTGTGTGGGGGAAAGAGCGGTGTTTGTGCAGGAGGTGGTTGTTTGTGGCCAGGTGATGGTGTAAATGCACGAAGGAGATTGCTCTGTATGTGTGTGTTTGTACAGGAGATTGGTGTGTGTGCGTGCGTGCAGAAGAGTGCTGTGTGTGTGCAGGAGATTGGTGTGTGTGTGCAGGAGGTGGTGTAGATAATAGTGTATGTGCATGAAGGAGATTGCTCTGTATGTGTGTGTTTGTACAGGAGATTGGTGTGTGTGCGTGCGTGCGTGCAGAAGAGTGCTGTGTGTGAGCAGGAGATTGGTGTGTGTGTGCAGGAGGTGGTGTAGATAATAGTGTATGTGCATGAAGGAGATTGCTGTGTGTGTGTGTACAGGAGATTGCTGTGTGTGTACAGGAGATTGCTTTGTGTGTGTGTGTGTGTGTGTGTGTGTGTGTGTGTGTGTGTGTGTGTGCAGGAGATTGCTGTGTGTGTGTGTGCAGGAGATTGCTGTGTGTGTGTGTACAGGAGATTGCTTTTTGTGTGCATATGATGGAGATTGCTGTGTGTGTGTGTACAGGAGATTGCTGTGTGTGTACAGGAGATTGCTTTGTGCGTGTGTGTGTGTGTGTGCAGGAGATTGCTGTGTGTGTGTGTGCAGGAGATTGCTGTGTGTGTGTGTACAGGAGATTGCTTTTTGTGTGCATATGATGGAGATTGCTGTGTGTGTTTGTACAGGAGATTGCTGTGTGTGTGTGTGTGCAGGAGATTGCTTTTTGTGTGTGTGTGCAGGAGATTGCTTTTTGTGTGCATATGATGGAGATTGCTGTGTGTGTTTGTACAGGAGATTGCTGTGTGTGTTTGTACAGGAGATTGCTGTGTGTGTGTGTGTGCAGGAGATGGTGTAAGTAATGATATATATAGCTGTATACAGACAAGTAAGTAGAGAGAAGAGGAGCAGAGTAACCTTCCTAGACACATACTGCTATTGGGAACAGAGCCCAGATTGAAGCTAGCTAGCCGAAGTCTCCAGGTGTCCAGCTAATTTAGGACGGGTCTTCAGTATATATATATATATATATGTGTGTGTGTGTGTGTGTGTGTAGAGATTTATATGCTAAGTCCTGTTTTGTTAAACAATATTTATCTCACAGGAATGTTGTGGTCCTGTTTATTTTGAGTCTTATCGTGGACACAGAGTTCACTAGTTACTCCTTTGTCTGTGTGAGATGAGAGAGGTGTAGAGTGTACTCTATGGCAATCAAGTTACTGGGCGCCTGCATCAAGTAATTACTTTTACAGGCAAGAACTGTGTATACACATCATTTAACCCTTGGATGACAGAGATGTCTCCAACACACTGTAACATCTCTAGCAACCAAGCGGCAAGATAAACTGACACATTAAAATGAAAAAGAAGTCACATAACTTTAAAGAGGAACTTTCAGTACGTACTTAGTCTCCATGCATTCATTAACCCCTTAATGACCCTTGACGGTCATAGTACGTCAAGGGTCGATCTGACAGAACGACCCATGACGTACTATGACTGTCATGGAGTTCCGGGCTCCCCCTGCGGCTGCACGCCGTTCGGGGAATCTGGAACCAGGAAAAAAAAAAAATGCTCCGCGGTCGTTCAGTTGTGTTTCCGCGACGATCGGACGGTCGTTTAGGGGTTAAACGCATGGTGACTAGCTTTGAAATAGATTTTTTACCTTGAAAAAATAGCCCAGTGTAAAGGGCATGTTAGTGCGGTCCACGCACCTGTGCCATTAGTCCCTTCGGGTAACCATATGGTGCACTGCAGTGCTACTCAGTGGAGACCAGGACTGTCGGAGAGGCGCACCGAAAAGATGTCTGCACTGTAGCCTGGGTTCCGGTCTCCAAACGGGAACGATTCCTTTACACTGGTCTATTTTTTCAAAGTAAAACATCTATTTCAAAGCTAGTTGTAATGCGTTTAATGAATGCATGGCGACTAAATATGTACTGAAAGTTCTGCTTTAATCCTTTAAGTATTAGAGGGGTGTGCAATGCAATGCTCATTAAAGAGTTAAAGGGATAGTAATACTTTGTTTTATCCTTATTTTATTTTGTAGGCATTAAAAAAACATGAAGAACGATATAAGTCTTATCTCTCAAACCTTTATGGTTTGAGAGATATTCACAAGCAAAGTTTCCCCTCCCGCCCTTTTTACCTAGTGTAAATCATCTCTTCCCAGATGTGGAATCCAGTCCATAGACCTGACAGATAACAGAAGGGGACAATCTTCTTCCTATGAGAACAATGAAGGCCCTGCCCCACTTGACAAGTTTTTCAGGTTTTTCCCTTATCTTAATTGAAGATTGTCCCTCTCTGCAGTCTACCTGGGGCACCTCCCTTCTGCTCTGGCTGAACAGTGTTACATCAGTAAAAGGGGCGGGAGGGGGATACTTTGTCATTGAATTACTCTTGAACTACAACTATGACAGAATTGAAATAACACTCTCCAAAGTCCAAATACTGTGATGATTAATTAGAGCTGCTTTTATTATGAAACATTACTATCCCTTTAATATATTTATGCTCCTTAACTATAATAATAAAGTGTTTAATGCACTCTAAAATAATAATTTTATTTCTTATGACTACGCAGGCAGAAATGTTACAGCGCACAGACTATGTTTAATATGTTCAGTCAGTGAACCAGAAGCAGATTTATATATATATCATTATAAAGAGGCATCTCTCATCTCATACCAGTGAGTGCATACATAACATAAATTGTTTGAAAGACTAATTATAAGCATGCATAACCAACGACCCTGCATGCAGAAATAAAACTTGCGCTTGGTGAATATATAAACATCATTGCAAACGTTTCCATATGCTAAAGGAAAATGAATACTAACATACAGCTTGACATTATTTTAAAGTGTATGTGCAGAAGTCACATATACAAATGTAAAAATATTCACACCTTTATAGAATGTAAGATATATGATATTGCAGGTATTTTTCAACAGTTTGGGGAAAACATTACTTCTTTATGTTTTGTACACAAATAAATTGTTTTACCGCCTGTAAAAAGTTCTAAAATGCACACACTCTGCACAAATATTCACATAGAAGCACACATACTGATGTGCACAATTATTCAGATATGCAGACATAGACAGTCTCATCTGCACTATCATTTACACCCTTTACAAATACAGGACGGAAGGTTTCAACTTCAGCAGAGGAAAAGGCTGTTCACAGAAAGATGTGTTATATTGTGGAATTCCTTGTCCAAGCATGTGGTAATGGAAGATACAATGGATACATTTAAGAGAAGAATAGATACATTTCTAGCAGAAGGGAACATACAGGCTTATACTGTGTATTGGTAGTTAAAACGGGAAGTTCTGGTAAACAGGAAGGATTATATATTACTTCAGTGAATAATACACACACACTTCTGCACAATAATTCACACATACAAGCACTCACTGGAACCATCATTCACTATCTTGCACACTTGTCTGCATACTTATTCACACACATATCTGCACAATGATTCACATACTCTCATCTGCAGAATTATTCAAACTCATTCATCTGTACAATCAATCAATCACATGCTCACATGCACAACAATTCACACATATACACACTCCTCTGAACAATCACCCTGCACATACACTCATCTGCAAAGTCATTCATACACACACTTACTGTATCTGATCATTCATACACAGCTGCAAAATTATTCATGCATACACACATCTGCACAAAAATTCACACACATATACACAAATGCCTAATACATTCTAATATGCACATTAACACACACATCTACACAATTATTCACGCATACATCTGCACAATCATTTTCACACACACAAACACACTCATCTGCACAATCATTCACACACATCTGCACAATAGTTCAGATGTGCAGATGCACTCATTCACTCTCTCATGCGCATACATTCATCAGCACAGTCATTCACACACACACACACACTTATCTTCCCATTCACCACAGCTGCACAACTATTCATGCACAAACACATTTGCACAATAATTCACACAACCACGCACATCTCATACAGTCTCATATGCACACACTTATCTGCACAATCATTCATCCACACTCATCTGCACACACCACACACATCAGCACAATAATTCACACACACACACACACACACACATATGCTCAATAATTCCTACTCATACACTCATATGCACAATTATTCACACACATCTGCACAATAATTCATGCACAGACTCAATTTCACAATTATACACTCCACACAATCACTCATACTCTGTATCACTATCTTTTTTACACATTCAGGAAGCTCACAGCCAGGAACATGAAAGTGAAAAAAAGTATAGACCAGTGGTTCTCAACCTGTGACCTTAGGGCTCGCTAACAGGTTAGGACCTGAGGATTTCCCTGCTTAAGTACAGGTGGGTTCATTAGAAGTGTAGTCATTTTGATTCACTCACCTGTGCTCAGGCAGGGAAATCCTCAACCCTTTGAGTGCCAGAGTGGTTGCAATGTGTTGCATACTGCTCTGGCACTCAAATGGATAAAGGATTAGAAATGTCAAGCTATAAATGAAGATTAGATTATTCCTAAAACTTTTTATTAATGCTTGTACCACTGGTAATGTTTATATCAGTATAGACTTTTTGTAATTATATTTTAAAGTTTCCTCCCGCCCCTTTTCCTGATGTCAGTATTCTTCCCACAGATCTGAAATCTGGTCGCTTGACCGGACAGATCACAAGGAGGGCAATGTTGTGTACTGAAACACAAGAAAGGGAGACAAACGCACGGAAGCACCCTAGTGCAGATCAATATGGCTCTCGCAACCACCACCCCTTGTATCACCCCACACGTGGGTACTCACTAATTGTCCTGGCTGTCAAACATGTATTTGAGAGACAGCTACACAAACTCTTCTGAGGGATACCTAACCCAGACACAGGATCTTTAGGACCCAGTAGTATAAAATAAGGGCTGCACCTCCTTCACACTCGTCCTCCCCAGACGGCTCAGAACACCTCCTTATAGTAAAAGAAAAAAATAGGGGGGTGCCCAATTGTGTCTTATTATCACAGAATCACTATTAAATATAAAAATATAAAATTTGCTCACGTGGGGTAATGGTCAGCAAAGAGTTATCCCTAGGCTGACAAACAATCATATGGAGATAACACATCGTCTCCACTTGGTGTCACCTCACGATACAACATACAATTGCTAGTTGACTATGAGAAAGCAGTTGACCCACGAAACGCGTAAGCCACTTTTTAATGTCATTTTTAATTTATTAAATTACTTTGATTGATTCTGGATGTGCAGAGTATAATTATAAGATCAAGCAGCTGTTGGATCGTGAGGAGACATAATGTCCCTCGTTCTGATCCGTCCAGACCGGCTTTCTCATCTGAAGGAAGAAGAGTGACAGCGGGAAAGGGAAACTTTAAAATACAATTACAAAAACTATACCAATATAAACATTGCCAATGGGACCGAGCATATAACCTTTTGAGTGCCAGAGGGGTACAAGCAATGCGTTCCCGTCTGGCCCTCAAAAAGTTATAACTTTAGATCACTAACACTTTAAGGGCCGTATGTTTAAAGGGATGACGTTAAAAAAAATGTGGTATGAACAATAAAAATAAGTAATTGTATGCATGAATGACATCTTTTCTATAGAGTGTACAACAAAAAACTAGTAATGTCCATCATTTATGAAATAAAACAAAAATTGTCGTTGAAAGGGGCGGGGCTATGTTGGTTTCAATGAAAAAAATGAAGTAAAAAGGACAAAAATGTAAAAAGTGTAGTAAAATGTAGAGATATGAATCTGGAAAATGCTTGATAGGGAAGTAAATATGTATCTACTGATAAAATAGAAATAGCCAGGTATATTTATAATAATCATTAAAATAGTTATTATACATTCTAACACACTTTAAAAATGCTAAATTATAACATTGTATTAAAAAAATCTTATTAATTATATGAATAATCTTATTTGCTATCTACAAAATAAACACTTTTAACATACCAATATTCTTGTCACTACTCACAATGGCATTTCCGCTAAATCTTTGTCTTTTTTTACATTTCCAGTCAGAAATCCTACTTCAAAGAAAAAAAATAACATTTTCTATAACAAACGACATTCTATGAAAATATATATGAAGAGTAAGACAACGTACAATAAAATGTCGTTAAAAAACAACAAAAGCTATTTTGCGGCCCTAAGTTCTGGCCTGTTAGTGGGTTCTGAGGGCTTCTATTGAGAACCACTGGTATAGACAATTTGACTACATATTATGCTTTTGCTGAATATATAAAGTCAAAATAAAATCTTATTACGTCTTATAATAGGGATTTTAAATATCTGAATCCTTGAGACCTCTATAGTATTCAAGGATTTAAAATACCAATATCAACCAATAGGAGTTTGAGGTCTTTTTATCTGACCCGTAATTACTCTTGTTTTCTTTTGTCCATGAGGACCATGGATGGAAACAGCCTTGCATACTGATAAATAGCCATGCACGCTGACAGGAATAGCCATGAACACTGATAAACAGAACCAGATATACATCCCAAGTGTTCCTAGGCAAGGCACTCAAGGCGTCCTTAGTGCCACCCATAACCACACCTCCTTTCCTTACATGACCCCTCCCACCAGTGCTATCCTGTCACAGAAAATATCCTTGATCTATAACAAATAAGTACAAAAAAATTCTTTAACCCCTTGGATGCTTGAAAGACCCGTTGGAGATCTCTCCAGCATCCAAGGAGTTAAATAATAGCCTGTAAAGGTGTATAAAACTGGTGTAGGGACATTGAGATTAGTCTAAACACACTCACAATTCAGAATATGGATGTGGCTAGCACAAATGAGGCGCCCCAGCTGCCCCTCAAAATTTGGGGCTCTAGGCAGTTGCTTACTCTGACTGTTTGGGTATCCTTTTGATATGCTGCCCACTATTGGGCGATCAACCAAATGACTCAAAAAACATGTCGCTGGCATGAAAAAAGCGATATAGGAATCTTGTTTGAATCAAAAGGACGAGATTCTGATGTTGCATGCTGAAACATTGCATGTTTATATTGTAACTCACTATTTATATTGTAATTCCCCGTCGCCCATAGGATTAGTATTGCTCCACTGTAAAGACTGTAAAGTCTAGCTGCAGTACCTCTGTGAGGAGGTTGGATACCTCTCTGGCACTCAAAGGGTTAAGAAAGCAGCAAGTAATTGAACTTCAAGTATCACCTGCAAAGTGACCTCCTGCCCCTTCCTCCTCACAGAGGTACTGTGGCTAGAGTTTACCGTGGAACAACAGTAATACTATGGGCGACAGTGAATTACAATAAAAGCAGTGAATTACAATATAAACATGGAACGTTTCAGCATGCAACATCAGAATCTAGTCCTCTTGATGTGGACGAGACTCTTATGTTGCTCTTTTCATGCCTGTGACATGTTCAGTGCAGCATTTGGTTGGTCGCCCAATAGAATGGGCAACAGTTTGAAAGTTAACCCCTATAGGGAAATCCGGCCTGCTGATAGATAGCCTTGTACACTGATATAAATAGCCATGCACACTGACAGATTGCATTAATTTTGTTCATGTGGCCCTAGATGCTGTTTTCTGTAACAATACACTTAGATTCAGTTGAGATCCCAGTGCACAAACTAGAGGAAGAAAATCTGCATCTTCCCCCAGCTGTTGTTGGACTACAGATTCTATCATAGCTGAAGATGACAGGAGCTGTCATCCACTAACAGCCTGAGACCTCTGAGGATGATAGGAATTGTAGCCCTGTGACAACTAGGAGAAAGGCACATGTGGCTCTCTTCTGGTATAGGCACACAGACAACTGCATTAATAATTTATCATAGCTGATGTGTTAAAACGTTGGCATAGGCAGAACCATATTTCCCAATAGACAGAGCAGGCAGCTGCTTAGAGCTCCAAACTGTAATGGGAGCCTCAGTTATGCTGGCCACACCCACATTTTGAATTGTGGGTATGGCCAGAGTAATCTCAGCTTCGCTGCACCTGTTTTATAATGTTTAACCCCTTGGATACGAGATAGAAATCTCTCTAGCAATGAAGGGGTTAAAGTATTTTTCATTTTTGCTTGTTATAAGCCAAGGGAATTTTCTGTAGGTGGGGTGATGTGAGGAGTGGGGGTGTGGCCAAGGGCTGAGCTAAGGACACCAAGATTGTTTTGCGTAGGGGTGTCTGGGATGTAAATCTAGCCTGGACCATGGGAAGAATTGCTATAAATGGGAATTATAAAGGAGCAGTAAACTTTTTTTTTATGAAAATAGAACATACTGCCCAGAGATGCTTCTCTTAATAGTTAGAACAGCTATAACAGATTTATTTATTCCTTTATTTTACTCTCACTGTTAGGCATTTGTTTCATAATGCAATCAATGGGACAGCTTGAGCCATAGACTACAGGTCTCCATAGTGACCAATGGCAACAAAAGAGAACTGCAATTTAATGTAATAACTTTTGAATGATATCTCTCCCAGCAGTGTGAGCACACTTACTGTACTCAGAAGGAAAAGTCCTATGATGTATGGCAGAGTCTGTTTGCCCCAGAATTACACTTCTTTGTTTTATGCATATGGCTCTAATGCTAAGTTTACATGGGCAACATGTCTGCACTGTGTTGTAGTGCATGCCAACCCGCCCATGCCAATTTTCCTGCGATGTTCTGCATTTCCCCCAGAGTTACTCCCTCATGGGATACAGGTGGAGGTATGTCACAAGGCCGGCCTATTTGAGTGTTGGCCACTTATAAACGGCGATGCCCACATAGGTCAGCCAATCACTGGAGGAGGCGAATAGCATCACATTCAACAGAAATGCTTGCGTGGACAATCTGCGCCATGACCCATAGACTTACTGCAACTTGTGAGTGCATTCAACTTGCAGAATGTGGCCTTCTGGTGCATTCTGCATGGAGGCAATAACCTGAGTGATCAGCAGAACTGGGGGAAATGTGGGTTTAGCGCAGCTTTATTAACATTGTGCTAATATTGCCATTATAAACATAGCCTCAATCTCACATATCTGTCAGTATGTACAGCTATGTGTCAGCATGCATGGCTATTAGTCAGTGTGTACAGCTATGTGTCAGTGTTCATGGCTATCTGTCAGTATGTTCAGCTATGTGTCAGTGTGCATGGCTATGATATAGCCATGCACACTGACACATAGCTGTACATACTGACAGATAGCCATGAACACTGACACATAACTGTACACACTGACTGATAACAATGCACACTGACACACAGCTGTATACACTGACAGCCTTGCACACTGAAACATAGCTATACATATCGACACATAGCCGTATACACTGACAGATAGCCATGTACACAGACACCTAGCTGTTCGTACTGACAGATAACCATGCACACTGATACATAGCTGTATACACTGACAGATAACCATGCACACTGATACATAGCTGTATACACTGACAGATAACCATGCACACTGATACATAGCTGTATACATTGACAGATAACCATGCACACTGATACATAGCTGTATACACTGACAGATAACCATGCACACTGATACATAGCTGTATACACTGACAGATAACCATGCACACTGATACATAGCTGTATACACTGACAGATAACCATGCACACTGATACATAGCTGTATACATTGACAGATAACCATGCACACTGATACATAGCTGTATACACTGACAGATAACCATGCACACTGATACATAGCGGTATACACTGACAGATAACCATGCACACTGATACATAGCTGTATACACTGACAGATAACCATGCACACTGATACATAGCTGTATACACTGACAGATAGCCCTTCACCCTGATTGAAATGTAACTGTGCACACTGACACATAGCAATACATGCTGACAGATAGCCGTACACACACTGTAATATCGCTGTGCACACTGACAGATAGCCATGCACACTGACACATAGCTGTACACACTGACAGATACCTATATATGCACACTGACAGATAGCCATGCACACTGACATAGCTGTGCACACTGACCGATAGCCATGCACAATGTCACAAAGCTGTGCACACTGACAGATAGCCATGAACCCTGACAGACACATGTACACACTAACAGCCATGCGACCTAAGCGATAATTGTGCACTCTGACAGCCATGCTAAATGACACATAACTGCACACTGACAGATAGCCATGCTAAATGACACATAACTGCATACTGACAGATAGCCATGCACAGACATGCATAGCTGCTCACAGTGACAGCCATGCACAGACATTCATAGCTGCTCACACTGACAGATAGCCATGCACAGACATGCACAGCTGCTCACACTGACAGATAGCCATGCACAGACATGCATCGCTGCTCACACTGACAGATAGCCATGCACAGACATGCATCGCTGCTCACACTGACAGATAGCCATGCACAGACATGCATCGCTGCTCACACTGACAGATAGCCATGCACAGACATGCATCGCTGCTCACACTGACAGATAGCCATGCACAGACATGCATAGCTGGTCACACTGACAGAAAGCCATGCGCAGCAGCACTTAGCTGTACACATAGACAGAAAGCCCAGGACACTGACAGATAACCATGCACACCGACAGATAACCATGAACACTGACAGATAGCCCTGCACACTGACACATAGCCCTGCAAAACAACAGATAGCCATGCACAGACATGCATAGCTGCTCACACTGACAGATAGCCATGCACAGACATGCATAGCTGGTCACACTGACAGAAAGCCATGCGCAGCGGCACTTAGCTGTACAGACAGACAGAAAGCCCAGGACACTGAGCTATAACCATGCACACCAACAGATAACCATGAACACTGACAGATAGCCCTGCACACTGATACATAACCATGCACAGTGGCACTTAGCTGTACACATAGACAGAAAGCCCAGGACACTGACAGATAACCATGCACACCAACAGATAGCCATGCACACTGACAGATAGCCCTGCACACTGACACATAGCCCTGCAAAACAACAGATAGCCATGAACACTGACAAATAACGCTGCACTCTGGTGAATAGCCATGCACACTAGCACATAGCTATGCCCTGAGACACATTAGGAGGTGTCGTGTCACAGTACAACCCTAGGGACATTAAGTAGATTATCACTGTAATTTGAGTCAACTCTGCTATGTGCAGAGCCCTGAAATAGTTCTGGACACAGGGTCATGTGACCTGTGGGGCCCTTGATTGCTTGAAGGATGACGGGCCCCTGTGCGTTGGAGCCAAGGATCCCAGGAATCAAAAGTATAAGCTTACCAATTGATCCAAAGCTACTTATGTGCATGGTCTTGGCAACAGAGCTTTCTCTCACGGGAGTAATGGCTGAGTGATACTTAACAAGATGGAGTGTTGATCTGCAAATCCTGAGACACGCAGAATGATAACCCATTAAACCCTGCCAACAGCATGCAGAGCATTGCTCCTTTAATCCCTGACACAGAAATGCACAGCATTGTTCTATAATCTACAACCAGCAATCTGCAGATTATCTCTCTATTATCCCCTCGAGAACCAGAGAGGTGTGTAAACTGTCCTTTAACCCCATCCAAATATCTGTAGATCAGATAATGTCTCCATTAACTTCTGTCACAGAAATGCAGAGCATTGCTCCAGTAACCAATGCCAACAGAGCATTACTCTAGTAAACCCATACATAAAAGTGCAGATAATCCCTCCATTAAACCCAATACAAAGCATTAACCCCAATATTGCTTTACAGAAACACACGGCATTTCTCCATCAAACATTGCCACAGACCTGCAGAGCATTGCTGCAATAAATCTAGGCACAAATTTGCTGATTCTTCCTCTATTAAAGGGACAGTAATGTCCCATAAAAAATGTTTATCGTTTTGTAGAGATTAAAAAAAAAGCTAAATACTACAAATCCTATCTCTCAAACAGCTTTGGTTTGAGAGATATCCTCCATTGAAGTTCCCCCCTCCCTCCTCTTCCTGGTCTGGGGACCAACAAGCGGCTCTTCAGCAGAGCCGCAATAGCACGATTTAAAAAGAAATACTTCTTTGGAACGGTCTAAAACATGTGCCTGGTTTGCAAGCACACTTTTTAGACCGTTACAAAGAAGTAATTATTTTTAAATTGCGCTATTGCGGCTCTGCTGAAGAGCCTCCTCGTGTTGACTGACACATCTCCTTCTGTCAGCTTTACAGCTGACATCAGGAGAAGAGGAACTTTAGTGGAGGATATCTCTCAAACCATAGCAGTTTGAGAGATAGGATTTGTGGCATTTAGCTTATTTTTTAATCTCTACAAAACTCTAAACATTTTTTATGGGATGTTACTGTCCCTTTAAGTCCTGACAAAGATTGACAGGTTATCTCTCCATCAGCCTCGGCTAATGATCTGAAAAATATTGTGTCATTAACTCCTGTCACCAAAATGCAGTGCATTGCATATTACCCAGTGCGACAGACCAGCAGAGCATTACTCCATTAACCACTAGCAGCTAAAGTCTCCATTAAGCACTGCCAATGACATTCTATTAACCCTTTGAGTGCCAGAGGAGTACACTTTGCAATGTGTTGCATACCCCACTGGCACTCAAAGGGTTAACCTCTTGAATTCTATACCCATTTCTACATCCTCCTACCCCATGCATTTACCCCCCTACATTACGGAGCTTTAACTTCGATACATATGCATTGCATATCTTCAGTTAAGATAAACTTCTACAGGTGACAGACACAGAGAACGCTAAACCAATGCATACTTAAAGGGACAGTAATTTTTCATAATAAAAGCAGCTCTAATTAATCATCATAGTATTTGGACTTTGGAGAGTGTTATTTCAATAATGTCAGAGTTATAGTTCAAGAGTAATTCAAAGAGAAAGTATCCCCCTTCCGCCCCTTTTACTGATGTAACACTGCTCAGCCAGATCAGAAAGGAGGTGCCCAGGTAGATTGCAGAGAGGGACAATCTTCAATTAAGATAAGGGAAAAGCCTGAAAAGCTTGTCAAGGGGGGCAGGGCTTTCATTGTTCTCATAGGAAGACTATTGTCCCTTGCTGTTATCTGTCTGGTCTATGCACTGCATTCCACATCTGAGAAGATGTGGTTTGAGAGATAAAGGTTTGAGAGATAAGATTTATGTCGTTCTTCATGTTTTTTTAATGCCTACAAAATAAAATGAAGATAAAACAAAGTATTACTATCCCTTTAAGACAAATGCTACACAGCTAATGTACATAGGAGTATGATAACAATTTAGAAGAAAATCAGCTTCCCATTGATTTAAATAGGGCTTTTTAAAAGTATGGACAGCTCTGGTCAGTTGACCATAAATCTCCATAGGATGGTGTAGCAACAGCGCCACTGTACAATTTCAGGCCACTGTGATATTGTACCTAAAAAATTCAACTTTGAAAATTAATAACTGAATGAAACACCTTTCAGCAGTGGGAGTACTCTTGTTTTACTCAGGGGGATAAACCCTACAACATATTTCTTTTTACATTTTAAGTATTACTATCCCTTTAATGTGCTTACACCAAGGGAAGGACAGGGGCAGCCCATGGGTGTTTAAGTCAATATGCTAAGCATAGCACAGAGAAAAAAGCCTTAGTATCTTTCATTCCCTGGCGTATGGTATGGAGCTGGAGGTGCAGGGCTTACTGACATTAAATCCTACTCTGGCAGAGTGTGTCTTCCGTACTGCAGCGATCATATGCTGTAAAGTATACCCCTGGGTGTAGCTACTGATGTTACAGAACTATCTCCAAGGTGGCTGCACTGATAAATTTGTACATTCACTCCACTGTTTTGAAGACGTCTCTAGCATTCAAGGGTATAAAATAAATCGATTGCTATTTCACCAGGGGAGGGCTGGCCTGGGGGGCAGAGGGGCAATTGCCCCCTGGGCTGGTCACATGTCTGGGCCAGTGGGCCACTGCCTCACTCAATCTCTCAATTGCTGTGGTAAATGGAGCTACACTAGTGATACCACAGAGCTTACAATTGAAATGGAACTACACAACTGATACCACAGAGCTACAATCCTAATAGAGCTACACTAGCAGCATAACCCATTTCCCTTGTAAGCTCTACGGCATCAATCATGTCACTGTACTTAAACTGTAAGCCGTATGGTATCAATAGAGTAGCCACATTTCACCTGTAAGCTATATGGTCTTGTTTGCCTTAATTATCAGCATTAATGCCAATATTAAAAGTAACTAAAGGGGATGGGAAGGGACACAGGGCTGGAGCGACTGAACAAATGGGCCAGTAGATTGCATTTGCCCCCCAGGCCCCAAGTTGCCAACCCTCCCCTGTATTTCACATTATAAGTATCACTGAAGAAAAATAATTTAGGGCCTAATTCAGCAAGAAAAGTAGAAGAATTCTGGGATAAACCAAATGAGCTATACGAAACAAATGAAAATTCATCAAATTCCCATTGATTGAAATAGGGCTTTTAAACATTTGAATACTAGAGAATACTCCAACACATTGCAAAGCAGAATTGCTTTACTTTTTCTTGCTGAATTAGGCCCTTAGTGTCAGTAGACTAAGCAAACTGTAACATGTTAAAGGGATAGTAAATCTTTATTATTACTATCCCCCATATTGTAGGTATTTGCAAAATAAGTTAATAGCCCCCAGGTTCATCTCTCAAACCTTTATGGGTTGAGAGATTACCAAAGGCAAAGTTCCCTCTCCCTCCCCCTTCCCTGAAGTCAGCGTTGTGCTGACTGCAGGGATATCCGGTCTTATTTTCATCAGGCGGCTCTGCAGCAGAGCTGTGATCGCGTTAGTGAAAAAGAATATATTTCACTGAAACGGTCTTCTACGTGTGCTTGCAAACCAAGCACAAACCAAGCACATGTAGAAGACCATTTCAGTGAAATAATTCTTTTTACTAACGCGATCTCGGCTCAGCTGCAGAGCCACAAGCCTGTCATACGACAGACTTCCCCTGCAGTCAGTACAACACTGACTTCAGGGAAGGGAGAGGGAGGGGGAAATTTTGCCTTCGATTGTTTCTCAAACCATAAAGGTTTGAGAGATGAACCTTTGGGCTATTAAATTATTTTGCAAATATCTACAATACGGGGGAGAGTAATAATAAAGTATTACTATCCCTTTAATGACATTTCTTTCATGCACTGCATTAAGAGGCTTCTCCGGTGCAAAGAGGAGCTAGACGGATGAAGCTGTGTTTCTACCAACCTTTTAGATACCAGTCCAAAAATCCCCCCACAAGTCATTTATATTTCCATTTGAAAATGTGAATATATCTCCCCAAACGTATTTTGCAGTAATTCCATTAAAGGCAAATTTTACCCTAAGAATAAAGGGTTCATAATTTCTTCATAAGAAGGATTTATCTAGGTAGGTACCATTCAAACTGCAGCCAGTTGTAATTGCTGTTTTTGTTTCATCTGATCTATGTTTTAGTCTTCTTCAATTCATTTTGGTTTGCGTCTGATAACAATTAGGGTCCCGTAGGATCCATTAGGGTGTATTGAAGCTTGTTGTAAGGAAGTGTATCCTAAAGGCAGACTTCAATAGAGATATACAGGAAACTGTGGATATAATGCAAAATGTATAGAGCTACAGATAACTGATCACTTTATAAATGGCACATTCATGGGTAAGTTAATGTGTTAACCCTTTGATTGCCAGAGAGGCATCCAAGGAAGGGTGACCAGACCTCTTTAACTGGGGACACATATGAAAAAATGCATACTGCAGGGCTGATTTGATTTCAGTGCAGTCCTGAAATATGCCTATTTCCTGGGTGTCCCCAGTTAAAGGGGAGGTCTGGTCACCCTAATCCAAAGTCTTGCAATTCAATGCATTGGATACCTCTCTGGCATTCAAAGTGTTAAACCCATTAAGACCAACTTTTTCTCAGCGTATATCTCCCCTTTAACCCTCTGGGTGCCAGAGGGGTGTCAAATGCATTGGACACCCCACAGCATTCAAAGGGTTAATGCCATACCTAAAGTGACCAGATTTAATGTGACCAAATCTCCATTTTAATGCGAAACTCTTGTTAAAATCGAATTTGTCAGGACTGCTTGGAACCAGTGCAACCCTGCAGTGTGCGTATTTCATTAACTTCCCTAATGAACCCTTTGGGTGCCAGAGAGATAGCCAACACATTGCTTAGGAATCCGTTGGACACCTCTCTATCTCTCAAAAGGTTAAAATTTCCATAATTTGAAATGGAAGTTTTAACCCCCTGCATTCTAGAGATGTCTTCAACACATTGCTTGGTGAGTTTTATTTGCATCATAGGATAGGCTGACCAGACTTCACCTTTAACCGGGGATGCATAGGAGAAATACATCCTGCAGGACTGCATTGATTTCAGTGAAGTACTGCAAAATGTGTACCCAGTTAAAGGTGAGATCTGGTCAGCCTATCATAGGATGTCATTGGTTTGTATTATAATGTCTCCAGAACAGCCTCAGTATGTTCAGCTGTGCCTGGTGGTGCTTTAATGCATGCAATGCAAGTGCACGTGCAACACATTTTGCTCTCTTTTTTGCACAGAATAAATTAGATACCCTTTCCCCCTTTATCAGTTATGGGGTGCTGCTCCCCCTTTTGCTCCCAAGTACCTGCTCGGAGAGATCAGTGTGTGCCCAGCGTCCGTGCCCAGCTTCCTCAGACCATCTGCAAAAGCAAGAAAACGACCCCCACACCTGCAACAGGGAAACTGAGAACCTGGGGTAGGAGGGGGGCAGCAGAAAGGTCAGGGGGAGGGGGGATCATCCAATGCTTTCTATGGAACACTGGTCCCCTCTGCTGGCAAAGTGGTGAATCCTGGCAAGGGTTGTTGTGTAGAGGAGTCTTGGTGGTGGCGGTGGGGGAATCTTGTTTATATTTATATATGACTAATCATGTACAGAGAGTGCACTACAGGCCAGAAATGCGTATAGAATTTCCTGAGCATTATACAGTGCAGTGTGATCATTATCAGGAGGTGGAAGTGTATAGAGATACTCAGTACCATTATACAGTGCAGTGTGATCATTATCAGGAGGTGGAAGTGTATAGAGATACTCAGTACCATTATACAGTGCACTATGATCATTATCAGGAGGTGGAAGTGTATAGAGATACTCAGTATCATTATACAGTGCAGTGTGATCATTATCAGGAGGTGGAAGTGTATAGAGATACTCAGTACCATTATACAGTGTGATGTGATCATTATCAGGAGGTGGAAGTGTATAGAGATACTCAGTACCATTATACAGTGTGATGTGATCATTATCAGGAGGAGGAAGTGTATAGAGATACTCAGTACCATTATACAGTGCAGTGTGATCATTATCAGGAGGTGGAAGTGTATAGAGATACTCAGTATCATTATACAGTGCAGTGTGATCATTATCAGTAGATGGAAGTATATAGAGATACTCAGTACCATTATACAGTGTGATGTGATCATTATCAGGAGGTGGAAGTGTATAGAGATACTCAGTACCATTATACAGTGTGATGTGATCATTATCAGGAGGCGGAAGTGTATAGAGATACTCAATACCATTATACAGTGTGATGTGATCATTATCAGGAGGTGAAAGTGTATAGAGATACTCAGTACCATTATACAGTGCAGTGTGATCATTATCAGGAGGTGGAGGTGTATAGAGATACTCAGTACCATTATACAGTGCAGCGTGATCATTATCAGGAGGTGGAAGTGTATAGAGATACTCAGTACCATTATACAGTGCAGCGTGATCATTATCAGGAGGCGGAAGTGTATAGAGATACTCAGTACCATTATACAGTGCAGTGTGATCATTATCAGGAGGCGGAAGTGTATAGAGATACTCAGTACCATTATACAGTGTGATGTGATCATTATCAGGAGGTGGAAGTGTATAGAGATACTCTGTACCATTATACAGTGCAGTATGATCATTATCAGGAGGTGGAAGTGTATAGAGATACTCAGTACCATTATACATTGCAGAGTGATCATTATCAGGAGGTGGAAGTGTATAGAGGTACTCAGTACCATTATACAGTGTGAAGTGATCATTATCAGGAGGTGGAAGTGTATAGAGATACTCAGTACCATTATACAGTGCAGTATGATCATTATCAGGAGGTGGAAGTGTATAGAGATACTCAGTACCATTATACAGTGCAGTATGATCATTATCAGGAGGTGGAAGTGTATAGAGATACTCAGTACCATTATACATTGCAGAGTGATCATTATCAGGAGGTGGAAGTGTATAGAGATACTCAGTACCATTATACAGTGTGATGTGATCATTATCAGGAGGTGGAAGTGTATAGAGATACTCAGTACCATTATACAGTGCAGTATGATCATTATCAGGATGTGGAAGTGTATAGAGATACTCAGTACCATTATACAGTGCAGTGTGATCATTATCAGGAGGTGGAAGTGTATAGAGATACTCAGTACCATTATACAGTGCAGTGTGATCATTATCAGGAGGTGAAAGTGTATAGAGATACTCAGTACCATTATACAGTGTGATGTGATCATTATCAGGAGGTGGAAGTGTATAGAGATACTCAGTACCATTATACAGTGCAGTATGATCATTATCAGGAGGTGGAAGTGTATAGAGATACTCAGTACCATTATACAGTGTGATGTGATCATTATCAGGAGGTGGAAGTGTATAGAGATACTCAGTACCATTATACAGTGTGATGTGATCATTATCAGGAGGTGGAAGTGTATAGAGATACTCAGTACCATTATACATTGCAGAGTGATCATTATCAGGAGGTGGAAGTGTATAGAGATACTCAGTACCATTATACAGTGCAGTATGATCATTATCAGGAGGTGGAAGTATATAGAGATACTCAGTACCATTATACAGTGCAGCGTGATCATTATCAGGAGGTGGAAGTGTATAGAGATACTCAGTACCATTATACAGTGCAGGGTGATCATTATCAGGAGGCGGAAGTGTATAGAGATACTCAGTACCATTATACAGTGTGATGTGATCATTATCAGTAGGTGGAAGTGTATAGAGATACTCAGTACCATTATACAGTGCAGTATGATCATTATCAGGAGGTGGAAGTCTATAGAGATACTCAGTACCATTATACAGTGTGATGTGATCATTATCAGGAGGTGGAAGTGTATAGAGATACTCAGTACCATTATACAGTGCAGTATGATCATTATCAGGAGGTGGAAGTGTATAGAGATACTCAGTGCCATTATACAGTGCAGTATGATCATTATCAGGAGGTGAAAGTGTATAGAGATACTCAGTACCATTATACAGTGCAGTGTGATCATTATCAGGAGGTGAAAGTGTATAGAGATACTCAGTACCATTATACAGTGCAGTGTGATCATTATCAGGAGGTGGAAGTGTATAGAGATACTCAGTACCATTATACAGTGTGATGTGATCATTATCAGGAGGTGGAAGTGTATAGAGATACTCAGTACCATTATACAGTGCAGTATGATCATTATCAGGAGGTGGAAGTGTATAGAGATACTCCGTACCATTATACAGTGCAGTGTGATCATTATCAGGAGGTGGAAGTGTATAGAGATACTCAGTACCATTATACAGTGCAGTGTGATCATTATCAGGAGGTGGAGATGTATAGAAATACTAAGTACCATTATACAGTGCAGTGTGATGTGATCATTATCAGGAGGTGGAAGTGTATAGAGATACTCAGTACCATTATACAGTGCAGTGTGATCATCATCAGGAGGTGGAAGTGTATAGAGATACTCAGTACATTATACAGTGTGATGTGATCATTATCAGGAGGTGGAAGTGTATAGAGATACTCAGTACCATTATACAGTGCAGCGTGATCATTATCAGGAGGTGAAAGTGTATAGAGATACTCAGTACCATTATACAGTGTGATGTGATCATTATCAGGAGGTGGAAGTGTGTAGAGATACTCAGTACCATTATACAGTGCAGTGTGATCATTATCAGGAGGTGGAAGTGTATAGAGATACTCAGTACAATTATACAGTGCAGAGTGATCATTATCAGGAGGTGGAAGTGTATAGAGATACTCAGTAACATTATACAGTGCAGCGTGATCATTATCAGGAGGTGGAAGTGTGTAGAGATACTCAGTACCATTATACAGTGCAGCGTGATCATTATCAGGAGGTGGAAGTGTATAGAGATACTCAGTACCATTATACAGTGTGATGTGATCATTATCAGTAGGTGGAAGTGTATAGAGATACTCAGTACCATTATACAAATGAGGCGGAAGTGTATAGAGATACTCAGTACCATTATACAGTGCAGTGTGATCATTATCAGGAGGTGGAGGTGTATAGAGGTACTCAGTACCATTATACAGTGCGATGTGATCATTATCAGGAGGTGGAGGTGTATAGAGATACTCAGTACCATTATACAGTGCAGAGTGATCATTATCAGGAGGTGGAAGTGTATAGAGATACTCAGTACCATTATACAGTGCAGTGTGATCATTATCAGGAGATGGAAGTGTACAGAGATACTCAGTACCATTATACAGTGCAGCGTGATCATTATCAGGAGGCGGAAGTGTATAGAGATACTCAGTACCATTATACAGTGCAGTGTGATCATTATCAGGAGATGGAGGTGTATAGAGGTACTCAGTACCATTATACAGTGCAGTGTGATCATTATCAGGAGGAGGAAGTATATAGAGATACTCAGTACCATTATACAGTGCAGTGTGATCATTATCAGGAGGTGGAAGTGTATAGAGATACTCAGTACCATTATACAGTGCAGCGTGATCATTATCAGGAGGCGGAAGTGTATATAGATACTCAGTACCATTATACAGTGCGATGTGATCATTATCAGGAGGTGGAGGTGTATAGAGATACTCAGTACCATTATACAGTGCAGTGTGATCATTATCAGGAGGTGGAGGTGTATAGAGATACTCAGTACCATTATACAGTGCAGCGTGATCATTATCAGGAGGTGGAGGTGTATAGAGATATTCAGTACCATTATACAGTGCAGAGTGATCATTATCAGGAGGTGGAGGTGTATAGAGATATTCAGTACCATTATACAGTGCAGTGTGATCATTATCAGGAGGTGGAGGTGTATAGAGATACTCAGTACCATTATACAGTGCAGAGTGATCATTATCAGGAGGTGGAAGTGTATAGAGATACTCAGTACCATTATACAGTGCAGTATGATCATTATCAGGAGGTGGAAGTGTATAGAGATATTCAGTACCATTATACAGTGCAGCGGGTTCATTATCAGGAGATGGAAGTGTATAGAGATACTCAGTACCATTATACAGTAGGATGTGATCATTATCAGGAGGTGGAACTGTATAGAGATACTCAGTACCATTATACAGTGCAGTATGATCATTATCAGGAGGTGGAAGTGTATAGAGATACTCAGTACCATTATACAGTGCAGTATGATCATTATCAGGAGGAGGAAGTGTATAGAGATACTCAGTACCATTATACAGTGCAGCGTGATCATTATCAGGAGGTGGAAGTGTATAGAGATACTCGGTACCATTATACAGTGCAGTATGATCATTATCAGGAGGCGGAAGTGTATAGAGATACTCAGTACCATTATACAGTGTGATGTGATCATTATCAGGAGGCGGAAGTGTATAGAGATACTCAGTACCATTATACAGTGCAGAGTGATCATTATCAGGAGGTGGAAGTGTATAGAGATACTCAGTACCATTATACAATGTAGCGTGATCATTATCAGGAGGTGGAAGTGTATAGAGATACTCAGTACCATTATACAGTGCAGCGTGATCATTATCAGGAGGTGGAGGTGTATAGAGATAGTCAGTACCATTATACAGTGTGATGTGATCATTATCAGGAGGCGGAAGTGTATAGAGATACTCAGTACCATTATACAGTGCAGTGTGATCATTATCAGGAGGCGGAAGTGTATAGAGATACTCAGTACCATTATACAGTGTGATGTGATCATTATCAGGAGGTGGAAGTGTATAGAGATACTCAGTACCATTATACAGTGCAGTATGATCATTATCAGGAGGTGGAAGTGTATAGAGATACTCAGTACCATTATACATTGCAGAGTGATCATTATCAGGAGGTGGAAGTGTATAGAGATACTCAGTACCATTATACAGTGTGATGTGATCATTATCAGGAGGTGGAAGTGTATAGAGATACTCAGTACCATTATACAGTGCAGTATGATCATTATCAGGAGGTGGAAGTGTATAGAGATACTCAGTACCATTATACAGTGCAGTATGATCATTATCAGGAGGTGGAAGTGTATAGAGATACTCAGTACCATTATACATTGCAGAGTGATCATTATCAGGAGGTGGAAGTGTATAGAGATACTCAGTACCATTATACAGTGTGATGTGATCATTATCAGGAGGTGGAAGTGTATAGAGATACTCAGTACCATTATACAGTGCAGTATGATCATTATCAGGATGTGGAAGTGTATAGAGATAGTCAGTGCCATTATACAGTGCAGTGTGATCATTATCAGGAGGAGAAAGTGTATAGAGATACTCAGTACCATTATACAGTGCAGTGTGATCATTATCAGGAGGTGAAAGTGTATAGAGATACTCAGTACCATTATACAGTGTGATGTGATCATTATCAGGAGGTGGAAGTGTATAGAGATACTCAGTACCATTATACAGTGCAGTATGATCATTATCAGGAGGTGGAAGTGTATAGAGATACTCATTACCATTATACAGTGTGATGTGATCATTATCAGGAGGTGGAAGTGTATAGAGATACTCAGTACCATTATACAGTGTGATGTGATCATTATCAGGAGGTGGAAGTGTATAGAGATACTCAGTACCATTATACATTGCAGAGTGATCATTATCAGGAGGTGGAAGTGTATAGAGATACTCAGTACCATTATACAGTGCAGTATGATCATTATCAGGAGGTGGAAGTATATAGAGATACTCAGTACCATTATACAGTGCAGCGTGATCATTATCAGGAGGTGGAAGTGTATAGAGATACTCAGTACCATTATACAGTGCAGTGTGATCATCATCAGGAGGTGGAAGTGTATAGAGATACTCAGTACCATTATACAGTGTGATGTGATCATTATCAGGAGGTGGAAGTGTATAGAGATACTCAGTATCATTATACAGTGCAGTGTGATCATTATCAGGAGGTGGAGGTGTATAGAGATACTCAGTACCATTATACAGTGCAGTGTGATCATTATCAGGAGGTGGAAGTGTATAGAGATACTCAGTACCATTATACAGTGTGATGTGATCATTATCAGGAGGTGGAAGTGTATAGAGATACTCAGTACCATTATACAGTGCAGTATGATCATTATCAGGAGGTGGAAGTGTATAGAGATACTCCGTACCATTATACAGTGCAGTGTGATCATTATCAGGAGGTGGAAGTGTATAGAGATACTCAGTACCATTATACAGTGCAGCGTGATCATTATCAGGAGGCGGAAGTGTATAGAGATACTCAGTACCATTATACAGTGTGATGTGATCATTATCAGGAGGTGGAAGTGTATAGAGATACTTAGTACCATTATACAGTGCAGTATGATCATTATCAGGAGGTGGAAGTCAATAGAGATACTCAGTACCATTATACAGTGTGATGTGATCATTATCAGGAGGTGGAAGTGTATAGAGATACTCAGTACCATTATACAGTGCAGTATGATCATTATCAGGAGGTGGAAGTGTATAGAGATACTCAGTGCCATTATACAGTGCAGTATGATCATTATCAGGAGGTGAATGTGTATAGAGATACTCAGTACCATTATACAGTGCATTGTGATCATTATCAGGAGGTGAAAGTGTATAGAGATACTCAGTACCATTATACAGTGCAGTGTGATCATTATCAGGAGGTGGAAGTGTATAGAGATACTCAGTACCATTATACAGTGTGATGTGATCATTATCAGGAGGTGGAAGTGTATAGAGATACTCAGTATCATTATACAGTGCAGTGTGATCATTATCAGGAGGTGGAGGTGTATAGAGATACTCAGTACCATTATACAGTGCAGTGTGATCATTATCAGGAGGTGGAAGTGTATAGAGATACTCAGTACCATTATACAGTGCATTGTGATCATTATCAGGAGGTGAAAGTGTATAGAGATACTCAGTACCATTATACAGTGCAGTATGATCATTATCAGGAGGTGGAAGTGTATAGAGATATTCAGTACCATTATACAGTGCAGCGGGTTCATTATCAGGAGATGGAAGTGTATAGAGATACTCAGTACCATTATACAGTAGGATGTGATCATTATCAGGAGGTGGAACTGTATAGAGATACTCAGTACCATTATACAGTGCAGTATGATCATTATCAGGAGGTGGAAGTGTATAGAGATACTCAGTACCATTATACAGTGCAGTATGATCATTATCAGGAGGAGGAAGTGTATAGAGATACTCAGTACCATTATACAGTGCAGTATGATCATTATCAGGAGGCGGAAGTGTATAGAGATACTCAGTACCATTATACAGTGTGATGTGATCATTATCAGGAGGCGGAAGTGTATAGAGATACTCAGTACCATTATACAGTGCAGAGTGATCATTATCAGGAGGTGGAAGTGTATAGAGATACTCAGTACCATTATACAATGTAGCGTGATCATTATCAGGAGGTGGAAGTGTATAGAGATACTCAGTACCATTATACAGTGCAGCGTGATCATTATCAGGAGGCGGAAGTGTATAGAGATACTCAGTACCATTATACAGTGTGATGTGATCATTATCAGGAGGTGGAAGTGTATAGAGATAGTCAGTACCATTATACAGTGTGATGTGATCATTATCAGGAGGCGGAAGTGTATAGAGATACTCAGTACCATTATACAGTGCAGTGTGATCATTATCAGGAGGCGGAAGTGTATAGAGATACTCAGTACCATTATACAGTGTGATGTGATCATTATCAGGAGGTGGAAGTGTATAGAGATACTCAGTACCATTATACAGTGCAGTATGATCATTATCAGGAGGTGGAAGTGTATAGAGATACTCAGTACCATTATACATTGCAGAGTGATCATTATCAGGAGGTGGAAGTGTATAGAGATACTCAGTACCATTATACAGTGTGATGTGATCATTATCAGGAGGTGGAAGTGTATAGAGATACTCAGTACCATTATACAGTGCAGTATGATCATTATCAGGAGGTGGAAGTGTATAGAGATACTCAGTACCATTATACAGTGCAGTATGATCATTATCAGGAGGTGGAAGTGTATAGAGATACTCAGTACCATTATACATTGCAGAGTGATCATTATCAGGAGGTGGAAGTGTATAGAGATACTCAGTACCATTATACAGTGTGATGTGATCATTATCAGGAGGTGGAAGTGTATAGAGATACTCAGTACATTATACAGTGTGATGTGATCATTATCAGGAGGTGGAAGTGTATAGAGATACTCAGTACCATTATACAGTGCAGCGTGATCATTATCAGGAGGTGAAAGTGTATAGAGATAGTCAGTACCATTATACAGTGTGATGTGATCATTATCAGGAGGTGGAAGTGTGTAGAGATACTCAGTATCATTATACAGTGCAGTGTGATCATTATCAGGAGGTGGAAGTGTATAGAGATACTCAGTACCATTATACAGTGCAGAGTGATCATTATCAGGAGGTGGAAGTGTATAGAGATACTCAGTACCATTATACAGTGCAGCGTGATCATTATCAGGAGGTGGAAGTGTGTAGAGATACTCAGTACCATTATACAGTGCAGCGTGATCATTATCAGGAGGTGGAAGTGTATAGAGATACTCAGTACCATTATATAGTGTGATGTGATCATTATCAGTAGGTGGAAGTGTATAGAGATACTCAGCACCATTATACAGTGCGATGTGATCATTATCAGGAGTTGGAGGTGTATAGAGATACTCAGTACCATTATACAAATGAGGCGGAAGTGTATAGAGATACTCAGTACCATTATACAGTGCGATGTGATCATTATCAGGAGGTGGAGGTGTATAGAGATACTCAGTACCATTATACAGTGCAGAGTGATCATTATCAGGAGGTGGAAGTGTATAGAGATACTCAGTACCATTATACAGTGCAGTGTGATCATTATCAGGAGATGGAAGTGTACAGAGATACTCAGTACCATTATACAGTGCAGCGTGATCATTATCAGGAGGCGGAAGTGTATAGAGATACTCAGTACCATTATACAGTGCAGTGTGATCATTATCAGGAGGTGGAGGTGTATAGAGGTACTCAGTACCATTATACAGTGCAGTGTGATCATTATCAGGAGGAGGAAGTATATAGAGATACTCAGTACCATTATACAGTGCAGTGTGATCATTATCAGGAGGTGGAAGTGTATAGAGATACTCAGTACCATTATACAGTGCAGCGTGATCATTATCAGGAGGCGGAAGTGTATAGAGATACTCAGTACCATTATACAGTGCGATGTGATCATTATCAGGAGGTGGAGGTGTATAGAGATACTCAGTACCATTATACAGTGCAGTGTGATCATTATCAGGAGGTGGAGGTGTATAGAGATACTCAGTACCATTATACAGTGCAGCGTGATCATTATCAGGAGGTGGAGGTGTATACAGATATTCAGTACCATTATACAGTGCAGAGTGATCATTATCAGGAGGTGGAGGTGTATAGAGATATTCAGTACCATTATACAGTGCAGTGTGATCATTATCAGGAGGTGGAGGTGTACAGAGATACTCAGTACCATTATACAGTGCAGCGTGATCATTATCAGGAGGCGGAAGTGTATAGAGATACTCAGTACCATTATACAGTGCAGTGTGATCATTATCAGGAGGTGGAGGTGTATAGAGGTACTCAGTACCATTATACAGTGCAGTGTGATCATTATCAGGAGGAGGAAGTATATAGAGATACTCAGTACCATTATACAGTGCAGTGTGATCATTATCAGGAGGTGGAAGTGTATAGAGATACTCAGTACCATTATACAGTGCAGCGTGATCATTATCAGGAGGCGGAAGTGTATAGAGATACTCAGTACCATTATACAGTGCGATGTGATCATTATCAGGAGGTGGAGGTGTATAGAGATACTCAGTACCATTATACAGTGCAGTGTGATCATTATCAGGAGGTGGAGGTGTATAGAGATACTCAGTACCATTATACAGTGCAGCGTGATCATTATCAGGAGGTGGAGGTGTATACAGATATTCAGTACCATTATACAGTGCAGAGTGATCATTATCAGGAGGTGGAGGTGTATAGAGATATTCAGTACCATTATACAGTGCAGTGTGATCATTATCAGGAGGTGGAGGTGTATAGAGATACTCAGTACCATTATACAGTGCAGAGTGATCATTATCAGGAGGTGGAAGTGTATAGAGATACTCAGTACCATTATACAGTGCAGTATGATCATTATCAGGAGGTGGAAGTGTATAGAGATATTCAGTACCATTATACAGTGCAGCGGGTTCATTATCAGGAGATGGAAGTGTATAGAGATACTCAGTACCATTATACAGTAGGATGTGATCATTATCAGGAGGTGGAACTATATAGAGATACTCAGTACCATTATACAGTGCAGTATGATCATTATCAGGAGGTGGAAGTGTATAGAGATACTCAGTACCATTATACAGTGCAGAGTGATCATTATCAGGAGGTGGAAGTGTATAGAGATACTCAGTACCATTATACAATGTAGCGTGATCATTATCAGGAGGTGGAAGTGTATAGAGATACTCAGTACCATTATACAGTGCAGCGTGATCATTATCAGGAGGTGGAGGTGTATAGAGATAGTCAGTACCATTATACAGTGTGATGTGATCATTATCAGGAGGTGGAAGTGTATAGAGATACTCAGTACCATTATACAGTGCAGTGTGATCATTATCAGGAGGTAGAAGTGTATAGAGATACTCAGTACCATTATACAGTGTGATGTGATCATTATCAGGAAGTGGAAGTGTATAGAGATACTCAGTATCATTATACAGTGTGATGTGATCATTATCAGGGGGTGGAAGTGTATAGAGATACTCAGTACCATTATTCAGTGAACAGTGGTCAGTATCAGGAGGTGGAAGTGTATAGAGATACTCAGTACCATTATACAGTGCAGTACGATCATTATCAGGAGGTGAAACTGTATAGATATACTCAGTACCATTATACAGTGCAGTGTGATCATTATCAGGAGGTGGAAGTGTATAGAGATACTCAGTACCATTATATAGTGCAGTGTGATCACTATCAGGAGGTGGAAGTGCATAGAGATACTCAGTACCATTATACAGTGCAGTGTGATCATTATCAGGAGGAGGAAGTGTATAGAGATACTGAGTAACATTATACAGTGTGATGTGATCATTATCAGGAGGTGAAAGTGTATAGAGATACTCAGTATCATTATACAGTGTGATGTGATCATTATCAGGAGGTGGAAGTGTATAGAGATACTCAGTACCATTATACGGTGCAGTATGATCATTATCAGGAGGTGAAAGTGTATAGAGATACTCAGTACCATTATACAGTGCAGTGTGATCATTATCAGGAGGTGGAAGTGTATAGAGATAGTCAGTACCAGTATACAGTGCAGTGTGATCATTATCAGGAGGAGGAAGTGTATAGAGATACTCAGTACCATTATACAGTGCAGTGTGATCATTATCAGGAGGTGGAAGTGTATAGAGATACTCAGTACCATTATACAGTGCATTGTGATCATTATCAGGGGGTGGAAGTGTATAGAGATACTCAGTACCATTATAGATAGCAGTGTAATCCTTATTAAATATCATTATACAGTGTAGTGTGATCATTATTGCACTAATTGTAATTATGCAGTGTCATGTGTTAATCAAGATCAATAGAGCCTACCGGAGCCGAACGGAGTAGGCGGAGGGGGCATGACAAGGCCCGGAAGACCAGGAAGTGACGTGGTTCAGGAGCTTTCAGCCGCAAGGGATTGTGGTCCCGCGGCCATCTTAATTCTGGAGCGGCACGCGAGCGGTTGGTTAGGTCACTAGCGTGGCCGCTCGTTAGTTTTCCCCGGGGTGCATTTAGTTGTTGACCATGGAGGACGCATCGGAGATTGATGCCCTCCTCTCTGCAATGCGTGAGGAGGCTCTGCGGAAGGGGGCAGGCTGGCTGAAACGGCGCATGGTAGCATCGCCAGTTGGGCCCCCTTCTGGTTCCTCCAGGCCTGTTAGGGCATCTCGCCCACCTCATAGGCTTAGCCCTTCTGGGTTTGCGAGGCGGGGGGTTCAGGTGGGAAAGGGCGGCGTTCTTCCACCCCTCCCAAGAAAAGAGCTTCCCTTGGGGCTGCCCGTGACACGGCTGGGGGGGCGCCCCGGTCTTCCACTCCAGGTCCTTCTTCTTCTGGGCGGCTTGGAGGGGGTGCTGTATTGCAGCCTCCCGCTGTGGGGTGCCCTACCACTGATGAGCTGCTTGCTGGACCAGAGGACGGTCGCAATCCTGTGGCGACCTCGCAGGATGCCGTTGGCGGGACTGCTGGCGAGGGTTCTTCCAGGTCGGCCATGTGGGGGCCCATGCTTGTGGGACCAGTGACGTCGCCCAGCTCTTCACCTGTTGGACGGGGGGGGGGACTGCGTCGGCTGGGCGGAGTGTGCAGGAGGAGGTGCACGGTCCTGGGCCCGACGTGGACCCGGTGGACCAGGAGATGTTGGCGGTGCCGGATGACGTTCTGGAGGAATCCACTGCTGGGGGTCGCCCCCTGGGCCCAGCGTGCGACTCAGCAGAGGGATTCGGAGTGTCGTGGTGGTTCCAGGGTCCTCAGGACTGCACGGCGCTGCGGGTGCCCCGGATGCCGGACATGCGGCTCAGCCTTCTTCTGCTGGAGTCTCCGGTGAGTCTTCTCTTTCTTTCTTGGGGTCCCCTGGGGGTGGGGCAGTTGGGGACGGTGTGGGGGGTTTCATTGAGGGGTTGAAGCAGTTGATCGGGTGTTGGGAAGCGGGCAGGGCCGTGGCGGGTTCCCCTCAGGGTCCGGGGGGGTGTGGGTTGCTGCGTCGTCTTCTGTTGTCTCGTCGGGTGTGGAGCTGCAGGGTGCTGCGCCTGGGGTTCCTGGGGGGGTGCCCTCTGGGGATGGGGTGGGGCAGTCTTCCGGTTCGGTGGCCTCCGTGGTTCCACGGGGTGTCGGGGTGCAATTGGCAGATACTGCGACGATGGGTTCCTATTTTTGTTCCGCGGGTCCTTTAGGGGCTCATGTGTGGTCGGAGTTGCGGGAGCGTATTTGGAAGGGGGAGTTTGTGGAGCTTTTCTCTTTACTCCCTAGGGAGGATTTTGTAGACGTCTGGGAGGATAAGGACATGGATAGGAAGCGGGAGGAGGAGGAGAAGAAGCGATATCGGCGTATCCCAAAAACTTTCGGGAATTGGTTGCGTTCCTTTTGCATTTACGCGAGCTTGCTGGGGGAAAAGGCTCCGGAGCACTGTTCCGCTCTCTTCTGCTATGTGGATGAGATTTGGAGCATGTGCAAGGATTATGGGGGGTTGGCGTGGTGGCGGTACGACGAGCATTTTCGGCAGCGCAAGGCCGCTAACCCGGGCTCATAAGGACATCCATTTGTGGATGAAGCTGATGGGTCCCCAGAAGGCGTCGTTTTTTCCAGGGGGTGCCGGCGGGTTGGGTCCCAGCAGCGCGTTGGCCGGGCAGAGGCGGGGATACTGCTGGCTGTTTAATGACAGCCAGTGCAAGTGGGGGGCGACCTGCCGCTTCCGGCATGAGTGTTCCGGTTGTGGTGGGCCTCACGCGCTGTCCAAGTGCTTCCGGCGAGGTAAGCCGGGGGCCAAGCCAGGGGAGTCCTCTTCCACGGGTAGTGATGCCGGTGAGGCTCGGCCCGATGGTGCCTTGGCTCGACCGATACGGTTGGGTATCTGAGGCGGTCGCGTTGGGGGAGGGATTTTCTGTTGGGCTTTTTATTCCCTTTCAGGAAGTTGGGGGGGGGTTTCGAGGCGCAATCTGAAGTCCGCTTCGGATTTCCCTGGGGTGGTTCGGGAGAAATTGGCTAAGGAAGTGGCCATGGGCAGGATGGTGGGCCCCTTCACAGTTCCGCCGTTGGATGGTTTGCGGATCTCCCCTTTGGGTGTGGTTCCCAAGAAGGAGGTTGGGAGGTTCCGGCTCATTCACCACCTGTCTTACCCTGCGGGGCATTCGGTCAATGACGGCATTGGCATACGTCATTTGATAGGGCGGTGGCCCTTGTGCGGCGGGCTGGGAGTGGAGCGTTGATGGCAAAGGCGGACATTGAGTCGGTGTTCCGTCTGCTGCCGGTGCATCCGGACTCACACCATTTGTTGGGTTGTTTCTTTGATGGCGGTTTCTATGTTGACCTGTGCCTCCCGATGGGATGTTCTTTGTCGTGCGCGTATTTTGAGATGTTCAGCCGTTTTTTGGAGTGGGTGGTCCGGGAGTAGGCGGGCTCCACGGCCATTGTCCACTATTTGGACGACTTTTTGTGTATGGGTGCGGGGGGCTGTAGGGACTGTTTGTATTTGCTGCGGACGCTGCAATGGGTGGCAGACTGTTTTGAGGTTCCGTTGGCGGCCAACAAGACGGTGGGGCCGGCGACATGTTTACATTTTTTGGGCATTGAGATCGATTTGTTGGTCATGGAATGTCGCTTGCCGGCTGACAAGTTGCTTGACCTACGGGATACCATTGCGCGTTTTTGTGCGGCCAAAAAGGTGACTTTGCGTCAACTTCAGTCGCTTATCGGTAAGTTGAATTTTGCATGTCGCATCATTCCCATGGGGCGGGTTTTTGGTCGGCGGCTGTCTGCGGGGTCTGCCGGTATTTCCCAGCCGCACCATTTTGTGCGGATCACGTAGGGGACGCGGGAGGACCTGAAGGTCTGGGACACTTTTCTTTCGAACTACAATGGGCGTTCCTTTTTTCAATCGGACCAGGTGGGGGCGGATGATCTGGAACTTTACCCCGATGCTTCGGGGAGCTGCGGTTATGGGGCATATTTTCGGGGGGGTGGTGTGCTGGTGAGTGGCCGGTAGCTTGGCGTGGCTCGTGCTTGGTCCGGAATTTACCTTTCTTGGAGTTGTTTCCAATTGTGGCGGCGGTCTTCTTGTGGGGTGCTGATTTACGGTATAAGAAAGTTTGCTTTTGCTCTGATAACGTGGCGGTGGTTCAGTCCATCAATGCGGTGACTGCTTCGTCGCCTCCTGTGTTGGCGTTGCTTCGGTTACTGGTTCTTCGCTGCTTAGAGCTCAATCTTTGGTGTAGGGCGAGGCACGTTCCGGGGCATCTGAATGTAATTGCTGATTCTTTGTCTCGTTTTCAGTTCACCCGCTTCCGGGAGGTGGCGCCGGACGCAGCCGAGGTGGGGGAGAGTTGTCCAGCCCAGCTGTGGGACGCACTTGCTGGCTTGTAGGCGACCTTGTGAGAAGGTCCGTGGCTCCGCGGACCTGGGACATGTACCAGAGGTGTTGGCAGGACTGGTTTTCACTGGTGGACCTCAGGGGAGGAGCTGACTCTGATGATGATCGACTGGAGGTGCTGCTGTGGTTTGTGGCTCGGCTTGCTGAGGAAGGGCGGTCGGGGTCATCGGTAGATCAGCATATGTCCGCCTTGTCTTTTTTGTTTAAGTTGCAGGGTTGGCGGGATGTGACCAAGAACTTTTTAGTGCGTCAGGCGTTGAAGGGTTTGCGGTGGTTGCGTGTTTCCAGGGATTCGAGGCGGCCGGTTTCCTTACAGGTTCTGCGGGATTTGTTGGCGGTATTGCCTCGTATTTGCTCGTCTGTTTTTGAATCTCTGTTGTTTCGGGCGGCGTTTTCTTTGGCCTTTTTTGGGGCATTTCGGATCGGGGAACTAGTGAGTGGGAACAGGCGGGAAGCGACGGTACTTGCTTTTGGCGATGTGTGTTTGAGCCCCGGGTGTGTATCTGTTGTGTTGCGGCGGTCCAAGACGGACCAGGTGGGGAAGGATTGCCGGATTTCGTTGTTTGCTACGGGGCTGCCAGAGTGCCCGGTGGCATGTGTGCGGGGGTATTTGGGGGTTTCGCCCGGCGGTCAGGGGTGCATTTTTGTCACATGTGGATGGTTCTTCTCTCTCCCGTTTTCAGTTTATCAGCGTCTTTAAGAAGGGTCTACGGTTTTTGGGTTTGGAGGCGACGGAGTTTGGTTCTCATTCCTTTCGCATTGGGGCTGCGACGGAGGCGGCACGGTGGGTTTTAGGCATGATGTGGTGCGGAAGATCGGGCGGTGGGAGTCTGCTCGTTTTCGCTCGTATGTTAGGCCTGCCCTACTGTTGTAAATGGTTCATGTGCTGTTTTTCTCGTTGCAGGTGGCCATGCGGTGTTGGTTTGGTTGGTGGGACATTCGTTTATATGCCGTGCCCAGAGGAGAGCTGCAGTCCGGGGAGCCGGAACACGACTGGGTTTTCAGAGGGCCGGGTGGTTGTTCGGTGGTTGGGGGTGGGTGGTTTGGTTTGGGAGCAGGAAAGTGAATAAGATGCTTTCCATTTTTGTACGGAAGGCGGGTGGTTTGGTGGTTCGGCACCGTGAATTAGATAGGGTGCCTGGGCTGTTTTTGGGGGATGGTGTTCATCTTTCGGAGATTGGGCTTGATATCTTTTTGGAAGGGCTGAAAGATGGTGTTGAAAAGGCCATTTCTCTGGTTGGTGGCAGGGCTCAGCCAGCTTAAGGCATCAAGTGGCTGAGCCTTGGCGGGTGCTTGCTTGGCAAGCCAGGTGGTTGTGGTGATGGTTCGGGTTGAAGACTCTTGGGCATGGGGCCCAAGGGGCAGGAAATTACGGCTGGTGGGCTATTACTTGCCTCGTTCAAATAGGGCAAGGTTGGATGGTGGCATGGCCCTCAGTCAAGTAATGTGACGTTATGATAAGCAATATGATGTTATGTTTATTATGTTAAAGGGATAGTAATACTTCATTTTAACTTTATTTTATTTTGTAGGCATTAAAAAAACATGATGAATGATATAAGTCTTATCTCTGAAACCTTTATGGTTTAAGAGATATTCACAAACACAGTATCCCCCCCCTGTTCAACCAGATCAGAAGGGAGATGCCCAGGTAGACTGCAGAGAGGGACAATCTTCTATTAAGATAAGGGAAAAAGCTGAAAAACTTGTCAAGGGGGGAAGGGCTTTCATTGTTTTCATACAAAGAAAATTGTCCCCTTCTGTTATCTGTACTGTCATACAACCAGACTCACATCTGAGAAGAGATGGCTTACACTAGGTAAAAGGGGCGGGGAGGGGAACTTTGCTTGTGAATATCTCATAAACCATAAAGGTTTGAGAGATAAGACTTATATCATTCTTCATGTTTTTTTAATGCCTACAAAATAAAATAAAGTTAAAATGAAGTATTACTATCCCTTTAAGGTATAGGTTATATGGATGTTATAATTTATTACAGATGTTGTTAATAATGTTAAGTTAACAATACTTGTGTTAATAAATGCTGTGGCCTTTTTGACCCATCTGGATAGCCTCTGTGGTATTTATTAAAGGTGGGGTGAAGGGTGTGTGGGGATCCGGATGACTTGACGGTGCTCTTGTCAAGAGCCTACCGGAGCCGAACGGAGTAGGCAGAGGGGGCATGACAAGGCCCGGAAGACCAGGAAGTGACGTGGTTCAGGAGCTTTCGGCCGCAAGGGATTGTGGTCCCGCGGCCATCTTAATTCTGGAGCGGCACGCGAGCGGTTCCCACCCGCCCGCCCCTGCTGCGTGCCTTTTGGTCCACTGGAGTGTGGTTCCTTTTGGTGCAAGGGGTGTTGGGCGTGTTATGGTGGGGACTGGGGGGCTTGGTTATGCTGGCGGATTTGTCACAGCTTGGCGGGTGCTTGCTGGGCAAGCCAGGTGGTTGTGGTGATGGTTCAGGTTGAAGACTCTTGGGCATGGGGCCCAAGGGGCAGGAAATTACGGCTGGTGGGCTATTACTTGCCTCGTTCAAATAGGGCAAGGTTGGATGGTGGCAAGGCCCCCAGTCAAGTAATGTGACGTTATGATAAGCAATATGATGTTATGTTTATTATGTTAAGGTATAGGTTATATGGATGTTATAATTTATTACGGATGTTGTTAATAATGTTAAGTTAACAATACTTGTGTTAATAAATGCTGTGGCCTTTTTGACCCATCTGGATAGCCTCTGTGGTATTTATTAAAGGGGGGGGTGAAGGGTGTGTGGGGATCCAGATGACTTGACGGTGCTCTTGTCATGTCTCAAAGCAGTGTGGTGATTCTTATAATCACTGTCATTATAAGTGCAGTTTGGTCATTGTTATGCTCATAATAATTATACAGTGTTATCATACGCATAATCATTATACAGCACAGTATAGTTATTATACTCTGCATCAGTATTCAGTACAGTGTGAACATTATTCTACTTATTATCATTATACAGTGCAGTGTGATCATTATTATACTCAGTATCATTATATAGTTCAGCGTTATCGTCATTATCGTTAATAAGTGCAGTATTATTAATATACTCATATTATACAGTGCTGATTGTTCATTATAATAATTAATATCATTATATAGTGCAGTGTGATCATTATTATACTCATTATCATTACATAGTTCATTGTGCTCATTAGTATACTCATCATTATGTGCAGTGTGATCATTATCATCAGTACAATTATACAGAGCCCTGGGATCATTATTATAATCAGTATCATTTTACAGTATAGAGTAGCACTTCTTTCTCCCACCCACTGAACAGCAGTTCATGTGACAAGAGGCTGTTAAACCCCATAGTGCTTACCCTCTCTGTGTCCCACCTACCCTCCTCTAGACTGCAAGCTCTCTGATACTTTTGTTTTCTATGCTCCATTTGCACTATTTTATGTCTGTGTATATCTATTCCATATAGAACAGTGCTATATAAATAAAGAACAATAATAATAAAGTGTAATCATTATACTCATTATCAAGTGCAGTGTGTTCATTATTATGCTCATTATTATTATACAGTACAATGTGATCATTATTATACTAATTTTCCTTATTTGATTCAGTATGATCACACTATTAATTGCCATTTCAGTGCAGAGTATTAATTTTTATTCTTGGTATCATTATACAGTACAATGTGCTCAATATTATACTCATTAAATGGTTCAGTGTGATAGTTATTATACTCATTGTGATTATAAGGTTCAGTGTGATCACTATCATATCCGTTATCATTATAAGGTGCAGTGTATTCAATATAACACTCAGTATCACTCACTATACAGAACAAAGTGATCATTATTATTTTCAGTATCATTAAACAGTGCAGTGTGTTCATTATTATATTCAGCAAGGGAGTGCTGGCAACACGTGGCCTGGGGGCAAATGCAATCAAGTGGTCCATTTCTATGATTGTTTGAGCCCACTGTCTCAGCTCACCCCCTTTTATTAATTTTGAAATTTGAGTTAATGTTGTGAAATAAGGCAGATGATACCACAGAGCTTAGAGTTGAAATGGAGCTACACTAATGATACTACAGAGCTTACAATTTAAATAAAGCTACACTAGTGATACCATAGAACTTACAAGGGAAATGGCTTATGATACTAGTGTAGCTCCATTTGGATTGTAGCCATATGGTATCAATTGTGTAGCTCCATTTCAGTTATAAGCTCTGTGGTATCGCAGGTGCAGCAAGTGAGAGATTAACTGAGGCAGTGGCCCACCGGCCAAGACATGTGACCGGCTCAGGGGGCAACTGCCCCCCAGGCCAGCCATCCCCTGATATTCAGTGGAATAAATGTACAGATTCACCAATGCAACTGCATGCTTTTAGTCTGTAATGATAGAGGCTGCACAGAAGGATTTACCTTACAGCATATGATCGCTGTACTGCATACTGGTGGACATGCACTGCCATAGTTAGACTTTAATACCGGAAAGTCCAGTAGTCCTGCATCATAGCATGGACAGGGAGACTGACAGTGATGATGACCAAGTTATGTATACTCTGTTAATACATGGCATAGATCTTGGAAGTGTAAGGGAATTCCCAAAATGCCCACAGACTGCCTCAGTGCCCTCCCCAAGGCACAATCAGCACACCTTATATAGCGCAGAATCGCCATCATTCACACCAGTATCATTATATAGTACAGTGTGATCATTATTATACTCATTAACATTATACAGTTCATTGTGATAATTATTCTACTCATTATCATTATACAGTACAGTGTGATCATTATTATATCATTAACATTATATAGTTCAGTGTGATCATTATTATACTCATTATCATTATACAGTTCATTGTGATAATTATTATAATCATTAACATTATATAGGTCACTGTGATCATTATTATACCCCTTAACATTATACAGTTCATTGCAATCATAATTTATTCATTATACAGTACAGTATGATTCTTAATATACTCATTAACATAGTACAGAGTAGTGTGTTCATTATTATACTCGTTATCATTACACAGTATAGTGTACTCATTATTATATTCGGTATCATAATATTGTACTCATCATCATATAGTGGATTGCGGTTATTGTTATACTCATTATCATTATATAGTGCACTGTTACCATGATTATACCCATTATCATTTTACAATGCAGTCTATTCATTATTATGCTCAATAACATTATACTGTATAATGGTAATGAGTATAGTAATGCTCAGACTTCACTGTATAGTGTGATCATTATTATACTAATTATCATTATACAGAACAGTGTTAATGTTGTTGGAATCAGTATTATTATAGTGCAGTGTGTTCATTATTATACCCATTGTCATTATACAGTGCAGCTGGTCATCAGGAAAGACAATTGCTCCTGGGCTGGAAATAACTTTGGGCTGGCAGTCTGCTGCTCAGCACTTAAAGGGACAGTAATAATTCATAATAAAAACAGCTCTAATTAATCTTCATAGTATTTGGGCCATGGAGAATGTTATTTAAATTCTGTCAGAGTTGTAGTTCAAGAGTAATTCAATGACAAAGTATCCCCCCTCCCACCCCTTTTACTGATGTAACACCGCTCAGCCAGATCAGAAGGGAGGTGCCCAGGTAGACTGCAGAGAGGGACAACCTTCAATTAAGATAAGGGAAAAAGCTGAAACACCTGTCAAGGGGGGCAGGGCTTTCATTGTTCTCACAGTAAGAATTTTGACCCTTGATGTGAGCTGTCTGGTCTATGGACTGGATTCCAAATCTGAAGAGTGGGGGTTACACTAGGTAAAAGGGGCGGGAGGAGGATACTTTATCATTCAATTACTCTTGAACTACAATGCTCACAGTAATGAAATAACACTCTCTATGGCTCAAATACTATGAAGATTAATTGGGGCTGCTGTTTTTGTGAAACACTACTTTCACTTTAATTGGGCTGCCCATACAGCAGGTAGGCAGCCTGATACAGAATCCATCTCATGGGCGGCATGTTTGAATTTGCTTCATTATACTTTCAGAACCTGTCGCCAGACTGCGTCGTCTAATAGTACAACAATATGAGTGTAAATTGGAAGACAGGACCTGGCCCTGGCCGGAAATGAAAGGTTAGAAGTGGGCAGCTGCTCTGAAGGCATGTAAAGGGAGGGGAAGAGAAAGGGGGGGTATACATGGGTACTAGTGATATCACAGAGCTTACAGTGGAAAAGGTGCTACACTTGAGATACCACAAAACCTGCAGCTGAAATGGTGTTCCACTAGTAATACCACAGATTTTACAATTTAAGTGGTGATGCACTAGCAATACCACATGGCTTACAATTAAAATGGTTCTACATTAGTGATACCACAGAGCATACAATTAAAATGGAGCTGCACTAGTTATACAGAGAGCTTACAAATGAAACATAATTGCATTAGTGATGCCACAGAAACTACAATTTACATAGAGATACACTGGTGATACCACCAAATTTACAGCTGAAATGGAGATACACTAATGATACCACAGATCTTTCAAATGAAATATAGCTACTCTACTAATGATACCATAGACCTTGCAATTGAAATTAAGCTCAGTTGTAAGCTCTGTGGTATCACTGTTTAATTCAGTTTCAACTGTTCGAGAGATATAGGAAAATAAAGTTCTCAGTTCCCTCTCCTTTCTGCTTGACAAGCTGTAAAGCTGTCAGAAGCAGATTCTTGTTCCTGGATCAGACGGCGGCTCTTCAGCAGCGCCGACATAGTGATACCTAAAAATAAATACTTAATCTGAACGGTCTACAAAGTGTGCCTGGTCTGAGAGATATGAATAAGTGCAAATACTCTCTTTTAATTGTATCTACCATATAGTTGATACTTTTTTTCTGACATTACTATCCCTTTAAGGGTATACAGTACAGAGTATGATCTCTGTAGTGCATAGAGGTGGACAAACTCCACCAGTGTTGGACTTAAATGTCTGTGAGCCCTGTATGGGTAGCACCATAGCATGCACAGGAAAATGGCAAACACCAATGTAATTTCTTCTATACCTTACTTAGAATATTAATCTAAGCAAGATATAGTGACATACACTTAAAAGAAAAATGGAGGAATTCTAGGTCAAACCATTTGCACTCTAGGGGAGAACTAAAAATCTATAAAAACCCATGTTGATTTAAATGAGAATTTTAACCACTCGAATACTAGAGAGGTCTGCAATGCATTGCGAAGCAATGCGTTGTACACCTCTGTGGCATTCAAGGGGTTAAAAATCCCCATTTATATCAATGTGAATGTTTTGTTCTCCCCTGTAGTCCAGATGGATTGCCTCAAAACTCCTCCACTTTTATCTTGAACAAATGACCCATTGAAGAAAGGACTACACCCTTGGTGCAAGCAGAATTAAGGGGAGGTTCTTGTGAGCACCTAGCTAAGTAAACTGGTGTTAGGCAGGTGTAGGGATAGAACACAGATTCCAACTCCTGTTATAGAGTGGAATCAATATGATACATTTGTCCCACTGTGCCTAGAGGGAATCAACTGAAAACCACTGACGAGGCCCTCTAAAGGTCAAAACACACATCTGAGGTTTTGCTGTTTCTCTCATGCAGAAAATATTTGCCTGACATTTTGGCTTTGGACTGTCTATGGCAGAACTAGACTGATATGAGTATAGAAAGTTCTTTTCTGCATTGGCACATTGGGTACCCTATTCAAAACCACTTCCTATGTGTGTTATTACAGCGCACTCACAACATTGTGGGCATCAAAATGGTATCAACATCTGTTACGTTAAGTTAGTATCTGTTAAAGGGATAGTAATACTTTGTTTTATCTTTATTTTATTTTGTAGGCATTAAAAAAACATGAAGAAAGATATGTCTTATCTCTCAAACCTTTATTGTTTGAGAGATATTCACAAGCAAAGTTTCCCCTTCCCGCCCCTTTTACCTAGTGTAAGCCATCTCTTCTCAGATGTGGAATCCAGTCCATAGACCAGACAGATAACAGCAGGGGACAATCTTCTTCCTATGAGAACAATGAAAGCCCTGCCCCACTTGACAAGTTTTTCAGGTTTTTCCCTTATCTTAATTGAAGGTTGTCCCTCTCTGCAGTCTACCTGGGCACCTCCCTTCTGATCTGGCTGAGCGGTGTTACATCAGTAAAAGGGGTGGGAGGGGGGATACTTTGTCATTGAATTACTCTTGAACTACAACTCTGACAGTATTGAAATAACACTCTCCAAAGTCCAAATACTATGAAGATTAATTAGAGCTGCTTTTATTATTAAACATTACTATCCCTTTAAGTTAGGATCAGTTAGGTTAGTTTTTGTTTTGGCCAGTACGGTTGCTTGCTGTTAGGTTAGATTATGTTATGGCCAATTCGTTTATTATCGTTAGGTTAACTATCTTTTAGATTAGGTTATGTTATGGTCAGTTCGGTTAGTATCTGTTAAGTTAGGGTCATCTAGGTTAGTATCTGTTAAGTTAGGGTGAGCTACGTTAGATCTGTTAAGTTAGTATAGGGTCAGTGTCAGGGTCTGGCTCTACTAGGTTTGGGGAGTAATTTAAGTTAGTTGTAAGGTTAAGGGTAGTTGTTAGGTTATGGTTAGTTGTCAGATTAGGGGTACATTGTGACACTTTAAAGGCAACGTGTTCAATGAGCCCTTTTCAAGCTGTCTATACTATTAAGTCGCCTTTAGATGAGCGCTATTACAAGTGTGACATTTCAAGAGTAAGTTGGCACACTGAGCCCAAAAAACTGACGGAGTAGTACATTAGTAATCCCTATCTCCAATAATAAACAAATATGCAGTGCAATATGTTTATTATATTCACCATCATTACAGAGTGAAGTAAGTTTACTACAGTCAATAGTTGTTATTCATCAAGCTAAAAAGTGCAATTGTGGAGTAAACCAACTAAACCAATGCACAATTAAAATCCCCATTAATCTAAAATGGTATTGACCTCTTGAATTTATTTAATGATTTAAAAGCCCCATTTAACCCTATGAATGCCAGATGGGTGTCCATAACATTGCTCTTCAAGAAATCTCTGTAGAACTCAAAGGGATAAGTCAATGGAATTATATGGAATTTTCATTTCTCCCCTAAAGTGCAGTTGGTTTGCTTCAAAATTGCCCCACTTCAGCTTGATGAATAAGGACCATTTTTATTACACATTCATGTTTACTACAGTACAGTATGTTTACTGTATTCAATATAATTATACAGTACAATGTTTATTGTACTCAGCACCATTAAGCAATGCAATAAATGTATTCTCCCAAATCGATGATCATTGTCATTTACGTCTTTTCATTTGCTTATTCTGATTTCTTTAGTTATGACGTCAGAGCGAGCTAAAAATTGGTAATCTTGTAGCCTCTCCCTTCCTTGGAGGTGGTCTGCTTAATATAACAGCACCTCAATCCTACACACAAGGGAACATATCCAAATTCTGCTGTCCTGGCCGGGCTATAATTAGGGAGTAAACTGAGCCTAAATCATCCAGAGCCCCCTCCCCAGTAACCTGTGTGTTAGGCAGCTGTTCCTATACTGGCCCCGCCCCCTTGTCCCTGTCACTCCTCACCCCCTCCTTGGGCGTCCAATCCTGTTGGGGTACGGATCACATTTCGGTATAACTGTCAGACATAACCGGCCCGGGGGCGATTGAAAAGTCTCACAAGTGCACCGACCCCCTGTGCTGCTCTCTGCTCGTGGGCCTCAGGTAAGGGGAGGAGGGTGTGGTGGGGCCTAGACGGTACCCCCTAAATGAAAGGGGTATGAAGAGAAGGGGAGCCCCTCCTATGGGGAGAATGGATGTTGACCTCTGGGCTGCAGCCCTTTTAGAATTCTGACAGCAGCAAAAGGGTTAAATTATTGATATTGATCAAATGTCCATATGGTGGACCGCTTCAAGGATGTGTAACTTGTGACTCCATAGCTGTTGTCGGACTGCAAATCCTATCAACTGTGGATAATTGCACTTGTAGTCCAACAGCAGCTGGGGAGCCACAGGTTCTCCACACACTTCTAGTTCTCATGATAATCCCTGAAGGAGATCTCAAGAGTCAAAACGGTGGTTAACTGGCGTGTGTAGAAAGACACGATTTTCCCTGCAGTCCACTATCTCCCACTTCAAAGACCATTACAACAAACACACCGCACTCTCAAACGCCTGGGAAGTGTAAAGCGTGAGTGACTTCCAAGTGCCCATCTCTGTTAGTGAGATCCCCTCATGTAATCCCCTGCCAGAGGGTGGTAAATACACACAGCTGCTGGGTGGCACAGGAATCCCGACTAACAGTCCCAGGACTGATATTATTAATGTGACGGTGGCTGAGGGAATACTCCAAATTTTAGCTGTGCCTAAGCTCAGGGTGACTGCTGTATGTCTAACAAATTATACATGTCTTTCTATCCAGGTTGTAGATCTGTCCTGCTATCCATTTAACCAAATTGTCCTGGTCTGTCCTATCCTGTGTCTAATTTATCTGTCCATCATCTGTCTCTCTGAGCACCTGTGCCAGCCTGTCTGTGGTCTGGTCTGTGACTACATAACATGTTGAACGTACAAGAGGCAGTATATGTGAAGTCAAAACTGAAGCTGTTTGGGAGCACAACAACTGCAATGTAGATGTATGAAAATAATCCCTTGGATGCTATAGAGGTTTTCGCCAACAACTGCCTCACTGTGGGGGTTCTTCACTAACGCATCATAAAGAGGTGATAAAATGGAGAGGACTTCTCTGGTAATATCAGTTCTCCAGTAACTATGTTATTCTATGGAGCCCATGCACTGAGATTTCCAAAACTTAAGAAATGTTAGTGAATTGGCTCCATAGGATAAAATAGGAATTAGAGAAGTGATATCACTGGATAAGTAATTTCCACTTTATCATCTCTTTATCACACCTTAGTGAACAACTCCCAATGGGTCTGAGAACTCTTTAGAATCCAAGGGGTTTTATAAATACACCTTCTTGTATAGCAATATTCTTTATTTTTTGTTACTCCAAATTACACTTAGTTGAGTAAGCTGCTGATATATCTTAATGAGGGTAATAGATTCCCTGCCCATCTGGTGTCTTACTGCCTTTCAATGTAAGATTCCTGATTTATTGTGTCTGACTCTATAATTGTCCATACTTAGGTTGTATAGTTTTTCTTGGGGTAGTCTGGATTCTTTAAACACCCATCCATTTTGGAGAATCAGGGAGGTCTGGAATACATAAATACCCCTCTTGAGTTAAAAGGGGCAATTACATTTCTGAATGCTAAGGAGGTATCCAACATTGGACACCTCTCTTCATGCAACTGCTTAACCCTTTGAGTGCCAGAGGGGTACGCAACGCATTGCAAAGCAATGCGTTGCGTACCCCTCTGGCACTCAAAGGGTTAAAATTCCCATTTAAATCAATGGGGATATTTATGTGTCCCCTCTTGTGTAATTGGTTTGCTCCAAAATAACTTCCAGCGGGGTGATGCACTAATGTGTGATAAAATAGTGATAAAATTGAGATAACTTCTCCAGTGTGATAAACTCTCTAGTTTCTATGTTAATCTACAACATAAGAATTGAAGTTTATCACATCAGAGAAGTTATATTCTCTTTATCACCTATTTTCACACATTCATGTGTATAACCCCCCCTCCCCCGATCATCTTAGTACATCATCCTAAAAGTCTTTTAAAAGTAAGATATAATACAATTAATGTATTTTCGGGCTGAAATTGAGCCTTTGCCATCACCCAGAGTGAATCTGACCTGTGTTTAATAACCATGCTTTATGGCTAATATTAACCCCTTAAATGCAAGCGATGCGGTGAGGAATTTTCAGGTTACCGTAACACTATATTTTATTAGCAAGGGTGTAATGAGGGGCAAAAGTTTATAAATATAAAATTATTCTTGGAGTCTCACAGTCAGAATAACAAAAATGAGTATATTTGTGCTTGTCAGATTCCATAAATATTAATTTGAAACTCAACATTCACATTTGTTTCAGTTTTCATAGAAATGGCATTGTAAACTGGCTCCAAGGTCACACCAAAGTGCCACAGCACCATGGGTGAAAACCGCTGTTCTGTGGAATTTAATTATAAGCGTGTAAAAATAAAAGTCTCCACTAGCTAATCTGTGCCATATGTACAATGTAATAGGAGCAATTCTGAGGCAAACCAACTACACCATAGGAAATGCACGGAAGTCCCCTCTGATTTAACCCTTTGTGTGCCAGTTGTAGTCCAATGTTTTGATCACCTCTCTGGCACTCAAAAGGTGAGATTCGTGTTATAACCCACTGAGTGCCAAAGGGGTATGCAATGTATTGCTTTGCAATGTGTTGTGCTTTGCAGTGTGTTGCATACCCCTCTGTCACTCAAAGGGTTAATTTAAGACCATGCATTCTAGGTAGTTTTCCATTGTGTTGGTCTGCAGTAGTTTGATGACCTCTCTGGGGTGCAAGGTGTTAAATTGATTGGATTCATTTTTATTTTTCCCTTGTGGTGCAGTTGGTCCCAGAATTTTTTAACCCTTTGAGTGCCAGAGGGGGTATGCAATGCATTGTAAAACAATGTGTTGTGTACTCCCTCTGTCACTCAAAGGGTTAACCTTTCTGTGCATATGGCCTTTAGATCTTTAGGACAGGGAAACCCTTCAGCTGTTGTGGACCACAACTCCCATCATCCCTTACCAGCTGTTGGCTGGCTAGAGATGTTGGAGATTGCAGTACAAAATAGCTGGAAAGCCACAGGTTGACAATCCCTGCTTTAGGATTACTTTGTTTGAATAGTTCTATCAACACTTGCAGGCGTGTAAAGCATTTTGTTAGTCTGTGCTGAACGGTGTAATTGTATTACCCATAATTCCACAATACACTGTGTGGGATGTGTAGTCTTTTTTCACTGAGTGCTATTTTTGCTCCCAAATTCTCTTATGTGGAAGGTGGAATTTCACTGATGGACAGGAGGTGAGTGGCTTGGACCAGCTGTTAGATTTGTGTTAGAGGGGGGAGCTGCTTGACAGACTGAAGTTTCCTTCAAGCTCTCAGCACCCTGGTCACCTTCACAAGTAATATAATGCCATCTGATCCTCTGATTTATTATCAGTAGGATGTGAAAACGTGGTTATACAATACAACTGGGCAGGGCTAACTATTTCACCTCTTAAAATGAGTGAGGAAAGTTTCCCTTCCCTTGATACAGTGGGATTTCCATTAAACATATCAGAGTCACTGGGGGACTGTTGCGTATTGGCTGGCCACCTCATCCAGCAGTTTAAGATGGTGTAGGAATCACTGCAGCTCTATAGTAGGATTGGCCTCCCACTGTTTTTGAACTACAACTACCATCATCCTGGTAACTGCAGTCTAACAACCAATGGTGGTGTCCTGCTAATGGATAATGATACTAGGAACAATTCCCCTACTTATAAAAGCAAACTGGAGTTATTTTGGAGTTAACCAACTGCACCACAGGGGAAAAAGCAATAGTCTTATTAAATTAAATTGGGATTTTAACCCTTGAATTCTAGATGCATTGGAGACCTCTCTAGCATTTAAAGGGTTAAAAAGTTCTATTCAAGTGCATGGCCGTTTGTTATTTTTTATTTATTACCCCCCCCATGGTGCAGTTGGTTAACTTTTTATAAATGAGGGCCAATATTTGTCAAACCTCTGCTGTAGCACTTAAATTGTTCCTATGCAGACCTACAATATGAGTTGTAGTGTTAACCCTTAGCATGCCAGAGGGGTATGGCCTGCAGGTCAAATCAACTGCTGGGCATTTTCCCTTTATGGGGTAGTTGGTTTAACCCAGAAGTGCTCATCTTTTGCTTTCTGCATAAAGGCTTTCAGGCCTAGATTCCATTGCAGGTTATAAATGTTACCGCATGTTTTACTTCATAGATTCCTGTTGACGTCTATGGAATATTTTGTGACAGAGTTAACAACTGCAATGGAATCCAGTTCTTAGGCTCCTGGTGACCTCATGGCCTACTGTAGATCCTTGTTGGTATCATAGTTGACCAGTCTGAAACTTCCGGGGGTCTGTTATTCATAGACCCCTCAGAGGCATGGAGGCGTCTCATATCTTGGAAGCAGGGGACTTCTCGAATGTATGTTAGAGCCAATAGGATTTTTTATTTACTAATAATATAATTTTGGGGTGAGTGGGTACCCTGACCGGGGGGGGGGTCTTTAAAACAAATACCAGAATTAGCTAGTCTATTACGTCTTTAACCATATCCCAATTAAGGAAAGGAGCAGTGACAACCTGTCCCTGCGCATTTCCCCTGGTAATAAAACCCTCCCTCGGACCCCTATCACCTTTAAAGGACATTCCCAGGGGTCCTGAAATAGACAAGAATGCCCAGTTGTCCTAACTCTGATGCCACCCCCACTCCCTCCTCACCATCTCATGTAACATCTGAGTCACGCAGGCCGCAGCATTTGGACTCCTGAGCCTTCCTTACAGGGAGGGGAGCCTAAATTAAGCTGCGGGGTAAAGTGACATCCCATCCTCCGTCTGCCTGTACCCGCATTACTGAGGAATGTAAAGCATTGTGCCCAAGTGAAGTCAAATTGTAAGGTTTAGTACAGAGATGCCAAGCTGGGATTTTCTCAAAATCAAGTTGCAGAATTTTGACCCCTGCATGAATATCAAGTCACAAATTAATATTTCACTCAAATTAGGGTACTTAAAGGAACACTGAAATAAAATTGGGTTATATGTTTTAAATATTGTGCTTAGCGCTATCATTTGAAAAATTAGTATTTTTATGTTGAATTCCTAATTAAATCCTAAACTTGCATTTTTCATTTCCTATGTAAGGTGCCTATATATCTCACGTCTGTCCTCAATCCCCACAGCAGGGCATGTTTTCCAGATCTCCTCAGTTAAACACAAGTCACATTCTTTAATTCAGGCATTCATAATAATTGTACCAATGATAATAATTCATAATAATTGTACCAATGATTGAGCTGTGTTCATGAGAGGAGATTCTGAAAGCCTGCTCTGGTGGTGGGGTCCTTGGGTATAGGAATTAGTTTCCCGGCGATATAGATACCATTTAGTTAATTTTGCCCGTGGTTGTTGAAATGAGAGTTGGGATCTAATTGATTTATTTTATTGAGATTACTGCCCACTGCTCTTATATTCAGACAGGCTTCTCTCAGTCCATTTACAGACAACACAGCACTGTCACTTCTGAGACACCCTATCAAAATTGCTATTTTAATGAGAGTCAGGAATCCATGGAAAAGTCTAGAATGGTTGCTCCCAGAGAATATATGTAAGATTAGATTTTAGGCTTGAGAAAAAAATAGAACATTTTTATAGATGCTGACATGAAGTACAGGGTAAGTGTGTATAACTGCAGATCATTTTTAAGTGTCAATGGCCCTTTAAAAAATGTCATGTTAGACACCCCTTTGGCAACACAAGATTAAATCATTAAGGTAAAATATTACAACTACTAGTTAGTGGATACATTTTATTTGAGAACTGTTGTTTCCTTAGAGGGTTCTAGGTTGTAGAATTTATTACAAGAGAGATATAAGATGAAATAAAAAAAAATATGAATTGTATGAATGTTTTGGTAAGAATAATTTAGATTGATGCCCAATGCATCATTGTACATTGTTTTATATGAATTGTATTTATTTGTAATTGAATGGGGTTAAGTAGGCTCCAGATTACAACCCTGTGTCCTTGCTGACCTTGTTACGTTTGTCAGTGCTGTCTTGTTCACTCTTTGTCCTTCTGTTCATCCCCTGAGTTAGGGTGACATTGGGTGACATTTTATTATTTTTAACCACTTCTTATATTTATAAACATGTTTAAGTATAAGTATCTTAAAGGGGCAATAGTTACAGCATATATGAATATATACTTGTAATTATTAACTGACCGCTAAAGGACAAGAAAAAACTTTTGTAAACTTTTTTGAGTGCCAGAGGGGTGTGTAATGCACGGCATTGTAATGCTTTGCATGCCCTTTCGGTATTCAAAGAGTTTAATGAAAAAAATATTATCATATAGAGCTTGTTCTGTTGAGTAAAATAAGATTATTTCTGTAGCTGGAAGATGTGCTGTTCCAAAGTTATTTCAGTTTAACCTTTTTTTTTTAACATTAAAACTTTTTGAGTGCTGGAGGGGTGCGCACCACATTGTTTTGCAATGTGTTATTTACCCATCTGGCATTCAAAGTGTTAGTAGGGTCATCTGTTCTCCAGACAGTTCACTTGATGTTCAGACAGTAATTCTGTTGCATTCTATGGGATAGATGTCACTGACCACAGTTCTGCATAGAATTAGATAGTAACCGCTTCATCACTTCCTGATAGGCTGAACAGGTATAAGATTTGAATAAATCATCTGCCAGCAGTTGGAGTGACCTTGTTTTACTCAGCAGAAAAATCCCTATAACATGTAGGTTTTCTTAAAAAAAAAAAAAGTACTGCTCCTTTAAGTAACCTCTATTGATTACTAGAGACTAGTTTAAAAGCCCGTGTACACGGGCCACAGTGCCACCCATCAGCCTCGGCTGGTGCCCGGAGCCACTCTGCTCACCAAATGGTCCTAGGAAGGCACGCAGAGAGGACTCCGGTCCAAATTCGGAGTGCCCCACGTTCAGGCAGTCTCTACTGTGCATGACGGCTTCTGACAAACATCCTAGCAAATTATTATATAGGATTTGCACTCAGTGGGGCTAATTCTTAGAAAAGAGACTCCGTTCTTATCAAACTATGATTTAATTGGTACTTTTAACCTCTTTAATGTTAAAAAGGTCTACAATGTGAGACATCAATAGCATTCAAGGGGTTAAAAGTACAATTTAACTGATTTGATCTCCCCCCAGTGATACAGTAAATTTGTACCAAAGTTGCTCCACTTTTTTTAGTACACGAGCCTCATAATTTATTACCTCTCCAATGCTATTAACCGTTTCAGTGTCAGAGAGGTGTTCAATGCATTATACCTCTCTGGCACGCATAGGGTTAAAACAAATCACAAGAAATAATTGTTATTAAGGCAGATATACTAGGAAGAACTGGAGAAATTCTGGTGCAAACCAACTGCGCTATAGGGGTCAAATAAAATCCCCATTTGTTTATCAAGGGCCTTTAACCTACTGAACGGTAGAGGTTTCTTTAGCACAGCGACTTGCAGTGCTTTGAATACCATTCTAGTATTTAAGGAGGTAAAGGTCCCATTTAAATCAGTGGGAATTTGGAGAATTCACATTTGTCCCATATGTGCAGTTGGTTTGGCCCTGTTCATCTGCATCAGTTTCATTGTTTCCTAAAGGGGTGCAGCAGGCTGAGCTTGTGACAGTTGCTTTCAGTAATGTAACTTTGTTGCCTAACGTTTGGCACCACACACGGAAACGAATAAAGATTTCTTATTTTGTAATGGTAAGCTATATGCAGTCAAGTTGCTGGTCTAATTTGCCCTAAATATTTTCATACGAATATGTTTAACCCTTTTAGTGCCAGAGGGGTATGCAACGCATACTATCTATCTATCTATCTATCTATCTATCTATCTATCTATCTATCTATCTATCTGTCTGTCTGTCTGTCTATCTATCTATCTATCTATCTATCTATCTATCTATCTATCTGTCAGTACAAAATTAAATACATCATAGTATGTGATAATAGCATATTTATTGGATTAACTTTCCATCTTCATGCTGAGCTTTCGAGAGTAATAACCCCCACCTGATAAACAGAGGTTGTTATTCTCAAAAGCACATCCTGACCCTAAGTGTGTGTGTGTATTTATTTTTTAGTCCACAAAGGGTTAAGATATTAAGTGTTATTAATGGGATATATTTAAACAGGGGATTCTGATGAGTTTGTTACAGGAATTTAATCTTGCTTTTGTTTTACTCTTATTCCTTTACAGCTGACCAAAAGCCATCATGTCTGACACAGAGGAAGTGTAAGTCAACTAAATATTATTTTTATTATAGCAGATATAATAGCTAGACATTGTCTGATGAAAATAGGAATAAAATATTTACTTGTTCATTTATGCATGCAATTAAATATTTTGTATTTATCTAAAGGGCATGTATCACCTTATAATATTTTTTTACCATAGGTTTTGTTACTTGAAATGTAGTGTGTCAGTTACACAATGGTATCAGAACGCAGGTGGTTAGGTCCTACTGGACTACATGTAATGTGTGCTAGTTAATTAGGTAATAACTTTTTTTTTGTTAAGAATCTTAAGTGGTTGACACCCTAGGGTCAGGTGGGCTGTATTTGGACCATGGGCTACATGTTGGGTGCCCATTTTCTAAAGGAACAGTAAACTATTTTAAAGAAACAATCATAACTAAAAATGATTTTGTGTAATATACACTTTTATGTGATTGATTGGTGCAGGACAATATGCCTTTTAGATTAACCCTTTGTGTTGTAGAACTTTCTAACATTCAAGCAGTTAAAAATCCCCGTTTAAATCAGTGAGGGGCTTTATTTGTCCCCTATGGTGCAGATGGTTTGCTCCAGAATTGCTTAAAGGTATAGTAATACTTAAGATGTAAAAAAAATATATGTTGTAGGGTGTATGTCCCCGAATAAAACAAGGGTACTCCCACTGCTGAGAGATATTTTATAAAAAAAAATGATAACAGCTCAAACTTTAATTTTTTAAATTTTTTGTGATATCACAGTGGCCTGAAAATTTACAGTGACGCTGTTGCTACACCATCCTATGGAGATTTATGGTCTACAGACCAGAGCAGTCCATAGGAAGGTGTAGCAACAACGCCACTGTACATTTTCAGGCCACTAAAAAATTCAAGTTTAAGCTGTTTTTTTAATAAAATATCTCTCAGCAGTGGGAGCACCCTTCTTTTACTCAGGGAGATAAACCCTACAACATATATTTTTTTACATTTTAAGTATTACTATCCCTTTAAAGGAGTAGTAAACATTTTTTTTTTTTTAAATATATATTGTAGGGATTTTCCTATTGAGTATACTCCCACTCCCAAGAGATTTATATTTCCAGAGTTATTACAGTTTAAACCCATGTTTTTTACATTAGCAATGCCCTCTAGTGGTCAAATTCTGATTAGTTTTTCTATTAGATTCTAATGGAGAGGAAAGTCAGAGACCTACAGTTCTCCATAGAATGTGATAGAAACTGCCTGTCACTTCCTGTCAGTTAGAACTTCCAGGAAGTAAACACAGTAAATTCACTTCCTGATTATTTGAACTGTTATAAATTTTTGAATAAAACATCTAACAGTGGTGGGAGTGACCTTGTTTTATTCAGCAGGAAATGCTCTATAAAATATGTGTTTTCATAAAAAAAGTTTACTGCTCCTTTAAATTTTTTTTCTACCTAAAGCCTAGAATGCCTTAATAGAACACCAAAGTAATCTTTTTTTTTATTTTTTTTTCCTCCCCTGTTTTGTCTTCTCTCTCTCTCTCTCTTTCTTTCCCATAACAGTGAACAGGTGGAGGGTAAGTAGACAGCTATATCTAATGAAAACAATATATATATTCTCATACCAATGTGGGCAACTTATGATTCCCAGGTATTGTTGAGACTACAACTTCCATCATCTTCCACCAGCTGTGGGGATGATGGGAGTTGCAGTCCCAACGACAGCTTTTTAAGCCCAATATTTTCCATCCTTATCCAACAGTGTTGATTGCATACATTTATCTCTAACATCAATGGGTTAAAGTTGAACTTGCACCATATAACAACTTAGTCTATTGTGAAAGAGCAATTAGCCATTTTTTATTTAAAACAATACTTTATGATATATATATAGCTTTATTTGTGCTTCACCTTATGCAAATTAGCCACCACTGGCTGGTAAGTCAGTCAGACACTAACATTCCACACTACTCTCCATCCATCCTGCCCTGCCAGATACTAACATTCCACACTACTCTCCCTCCAACCTGCCCTGCCAGATACTAAAATTCCACACTACTCTGCCACCAAGTTGCCCTGCCAGATGCTAACATTCAACACTACTCTCCCTCCAACCTGCCCTGCCAGGCATTAATATTCCACACTACCCTTCAACCAACTTACCCTGCCAGGTACTAACATTCTACAATACTCTCCCTCCAACCTGCCCTGTCAATTTACATTAACTAACGAATAAATAAACGTAAATATATAATAAACTATTGTCTTTAATAAAAGATAGCTACTGTAACATATGTGGTTAAGTTGCTATAACTTGTTAGTTCCATTTTAATATTCTTTCCTTAACAAGCTATTTCTCACCTATCCACATTCTGGGTTCTGTCATTTTCATAACACTTTTTAACCCTACCTTCATACAAATTCTGGGATATTCTTTATTTACTAAACTTTTAAGGACCAGAGAGGTAGGCAACACATTGCTTCACGATGTGCTGCTCACCACTATAGTCCTTAAAGGGTTAATTTCCTGTCTCATTCCTACAGTTACTGCACTCTTTCTTTTTTAACTTCCTGACTCATTCCCATTTTTCCTTCTTCTCTCTTAAAGAGACAGTAACACTTAATACTGGATAAATATATCTATATCTATATATATTGCAGGGTTTTTGCTACCTCTGTGGTCTACAGCAGTCTATGGACAGCTGTGGTGAATTGACCTTATACCTCAATAGGATACTTTAGTGACAGTGCCACTGTAAAATTTCAGCTATGGGAATACTGCACCCAGATTCAAATTTGAGCTGCGATAACTTTTGAATAAAAATCACCAGTGGAAGTATATTTATTTTACTCATCGGCAAAAACTCTTCAATAAATATTTTTTATAACAGTGAGTTACTTTCCCTTTAACTTCTATGTCCTTCCATCACTCATTTCTTCTATTAACTTTAGTTTTCTCTTCTTTATTAAATACCTTTATTTTAGCTGTATCATTAACTTTCTATCCTACTAATATTTCATTCATTTCTTGTAGTGCTGCCACCTACTGGACAGAGTCTCTAACTGAATACATTAATTTTACACTGACTCTTGCCTAGGGTTTAAATGCAGAAGCAGGCAGAATCTCTTCGCCTCTCTGTGTGTTTTTGTGTTGGTATTAACTTCTTCGCTGCCACAGCTCTGTAGCATATGTTTGAAAGAAAGGCAACCTTCTTCACTTTGTTTACAGTATAAAATGATAAACAGTTCCCATACTTATATCTGCCTATATATAAGAGGTGTATCCTCATGCACACAGGTTTGTCCCTGTGTACAGAAATGCATCTTGACTACTACCCCATAAATCCCATTGTTCCATATAAATACTCCCTATAATTCCTTCTGTTACTCATAACTCCTCCTGTTATTCCATATAATTACTCCATATAACTCCTCCTGTTATGCCATATAACTGTTCCCTATATCGCCTTCTATTGTACCATATAACTACTCCCTATAACTCCTCCTATTGTACCATATATCTGCTCCTTACAACCTCCTGTTGTACCATATAACTGTTCCCTATAACTCCTCCTATTGTACCATATAACTACTCCCTATAACTCCTCCTATTGTACCATATAACTGCTCCCTATAACTCCTCCTATTGTACCATATTACTGTTCCCTGTAACTCCTCCTATTGTACCATATAACTGCTCCCTATAACTCCTCCTATTGTACCATATAACTGCTCCCTATAACTCCTCCTATTGTACCATATAACTGTTCCCTATAACTCCTCCTATTGTACCATATTACTGCTCCCTACATCTCCTCTTATTGTATCATATAACGGCTCCCTATAACTCCTACCATTGTACCATATGACTGCTCCCTATAACTCCTCCTATTGTACCATATAACTTCTTCTTATAACTCCTCCTATTGTACCATATAACACCTCCCTGTAACTCCTCCTATTGTTCCATATAACTGTTCCCTACAACTCCTCCTATTGTACCATATAACTGCTCCCTATAACTCCTCCTATTGTACCATATAACTGTTCCCTATAACTCCTCCTATTATACCATATTACTGCTCCCAATAACTCCTCCTATTGTACCATATAACTGTTCCCTATAACTCCTCCTATTGTACAATATAACTGTTCCCTATAACTCCTCCTATTGTATCTTATAACTGCTCCCTATAACTCCTCCTATTATACCATATTACTGCTCCCAATAACTCCTTTTATTGTACCGTATAACTGCTTGCCTTAACTCCTGCTATTGCTCCATATATTTCCTCCATAAAATGGCACACTATAGCTCCCCCTATTGTTCACCCAGAGACATACAAGATTCAGTATAACCATGTGCCGCTGGTTTGTGGCAGTGACAGGATGAATACAGCATGCGCTGCTCTGTCCCTGTCTCATTGCTCTGTGAACTGCTGTCTATGTAGATTGTTGCTTTTTTGCTCCATTGTTTTTCTATTGTTCTCTTTTTCTTTCCTCCAAAAAATACAGAAGAATACGAAGAAGGTAACTAGGTGAAATCGTTGTACCCCGTACCTCAACCCCCCTCTTATTCTGTAACAATTTCAGGCCCTAGCTGGCCAGGAAGCCATCACTAATATTGATTAACCCCTTCTGTGCCAGCGATACCTCAAAGAACCATACCTCTATCATCAAAAAGTCTGAAGCTCATTATAAGCAGGTTCCACCCAAAAAAACTGGATCACCCAGACCTTCTCACGGGTGTTGCTAGGTACTGCCTAAGGTCTCATGTTTAACCCTTTGAATGCTAGTGAAGTCTCCAACACATTGCTTTTCACTCAGTTGGAGACATCTCTAACATTCAAGGGGTCAAAGCTCTGGATCTTGTTGCCAGCTTGGAACATATAATGGTGCATATTTCTCAACTAGCAATTTTGCTACTGGGCTGCACAGTGCACTAGCAATGCATTATGGGCCTTATGTAGGAAGCAAAAGATGAGACAATCTGGGGCAAACAAACTACACCATGGGGAGGGGAGATGCAAATTCCAGCTGATTGATTCCAGTCAGAAATCCACTTTGTGTTGCATCATATTTTTTAAAGACCCTGTGGATTATGTGCTAAGAAGAACTGGATCAAACCATCTGCTACAGAGGGGACAAATAAACATTTCCATTGATTTAAATGAGGATTTAAACCCACCACAATGCTGCGGAGACCTCTCTAGCATTCAAGGGGTTAAAATCCTCATTTAAATCAATGGGAATGTGGGATGTCTGTTTGTTCCCTATGGTATAATTGGTATGCTCCACACAGAATCATCATTTGCCTTCTGCATTAGGTCGCAGGACTGCCCATGCCGTAGAAACTCCTCTGGTGCCCAGCATGGCAGTTTTGCACTGATGGCGGCCATGATAACATCAAAATTTCTATATGAACTTATACATCTCTGTGTGGATGTAAAAGCAAAGTATTACAGGATCTACTGGCAGAGAAAGGGTTACTTTCACATATACCAGACCCTCCTCTCATGCTAACTGTGGACCCTGGTTTTTAGGCCCAGCACGGCCAGCAACCAGGGTTTATAATGTGGTGTGTGTGCGTGTGTCGAGTGTCTCTCACCACTTTAAATCCTCAGTCCCGCACAATCTTTTTCTTTTTAATCAAATTTTGGAATTCCCCATTCCCTCTATTCTCAAACATTGAAGAGAGGGAGCAAGAAGCAATAGGGGTTAACACTTTGAGTACCATGGGGTAGCCAATGCAAAGCAATGCATTGAACACCCTCTGGTGTTCAGAGTGTTAAAGGGGCAGTAATCCCTTATTATGAATATATTCATAATGTAGGTTTTTTTCTGCTAAGGAAATGTTTCAGTGAAAAGTTATTATAGAACAAACATTTGGGGAATTTGAGATCAAGAAGTTTTGCAGCCAGGTGGCACTGTTGCCTTTTACTGTCTGTGAATAGCTGAGTGTCGCAGACAAAAGTACTCCAGAGATGGATGGAGCTACAACTTCACCTGGCAGCAAAACATATTGAGTTCAAGCTATAAGAAAAATTTAAGTTTGCTCTGTAATAACATTTTAAAGAAGCATACCCCAGCCTTGGGAATACCTTGTTTTACTCAACAGGAAAAAACATACAGCATATATTTTTTCGTAATCTGGGTTTACTGCTCCTTTAAATGAGGCTGCTCATAGCACTGAGGAACTCCTAATTGTTTGAAACCCCAGTTATGAGAGCCAGCTGGGCTGTGGATTTCTAAAGCATGGACATACATATCTCACAGTTTCACTTCTTTTTAAATCTTCTCGCCTTAACCCTTTCACCTCCATTTTGATCATCAAACAGGGAACCTTAACCTCTTATTCGAAGGCTCGTATTTACTGTGCCATCAGGGGATATCATATTGTAATCGGTCTAACTTGCATGCCATTTTTTTGTTAAATCGTTGGCTGCCAGTGGGAGCCAAAGGGTTAATTGGACTCTAAACACTTTCTAATAATCCCCCCATGTTTAATCTAGGCAGACAATCCTAATGACCTCTATGAATCAATTCTGTGTGGATTGGTTCCCCAAAATTAATCTTTAATTAGCTCTGGATATTGTGTCCATGGAGGCAGACATGATTCTTTATTGCAGGACTCAAGAACCCTGAACTCCACCTTTCCTAATGGAGGAGGGGTTTGAGGTTCTGGGGTCTTGTGCTAAGGTGAGAAACTCTCCAGTGAGATACATTCTTCAATACCTATGCGCTGCAATGTTTTGGATTCCTCTCTGGCACTCAGAGGGTTAACCTTTTGAGTTTCAAAGGGGTACGCAACGCATTGCTTTGCAATGCGTTGCGTCTCTGGCACCCTAAGGGTTAAGGTTAGAGATATCTTACATCATAGAACAACACAGGAATTGGATAGTGTCTCTCGCTGGCTAGTTTATCTTTTAATAGCAATTTATACAGTACTAATATCAGTACGAATTAAATAATCATTTTGGGGAATCAACCTAAACTGAATTCATTTATAGTGACTCTTTTCTGCCTAGATTAAAGGAGAGCTAACACCTAATAATAACCTCTCACTTACCTTACTATGGTCAGAACATCCTAATGACCCCTATGAGTTTTGTCCTTGTGCCTTTGATCAAGAGATAACATATTTAATCAGTCCTGGATGTCATGTTCATAGGAGTAAATGTGACAGTTGGCGACAGCGTTTTTTTCAAGCTCAAGCAGGCAGAGTACACGAGCCTAGTTAATTTTTGCACACTGCTCCGGTCCTTTAAGTGATACCAATTACCACGTTCAGAGGGCGGAGCATGCATCATCTTTTGCTGCTAGCAACTGTCATGTCTGCCTCCATAGACATGACAACCAGCTCTAACTGAATATGTTGGGGGAAATGCACTAAGGGGTGATAAAATGGAGGTAACTTCTCTAGTAACATCACTTCTCCAATTCCCATGTTATTCTATGGAGTCAATGCACTAAGATTAACCCTTTGAGTGCCAGAGGGGTACAGAATGCATTGCTTTGCAATGCATTCTCTACCCATCTGGCACTCAAAGGGTTAACGTAGAAAGAGGAGACGTGATATCACTGGAGATCATCTCCACATTATCACCTCTTTATCACACCTTAGTGCATAACCCCCATTATCTCTTGAACTAAGCCACAAGGACAAAATTCATAAGGGTGGTTAGTATTTTTTGGTAATAGGGAAGTAGGGTTTATTATGAGCTGTTACTTCTTATTTAATGAAAATGGGGTATATTAATATGAGGGTGTAGTGTGACTTTATGTACTGTATATTTCAAAGCCATACCAGCTATATTGTTACAAAAAGTGTTATACCGAAGGGAGATCTTTTACCTTCCTCAGTCCCTTTGATGCATTGGAAAACTCTTTAGCACCCAATGTTTTAAATAGATGGGACCATATTGCTTTGACACATTGCTGGACAAGGTACTAAAGCTCCAGGTTGGGATCCATCCTTTCTCTGTGCCGTGCAGTGCTGTTTCTCCCTCTGTGTGATGTTTTGGCCTCTGCTGAGCAGCGCTAACTTGCTTTGTCTGTTTTCTTGCTTTCTCCATCCCTCCCTCGCCATGTCTCCTTGTTGGGCCTGCAGAAGCAGAAGAAGGTATGTGTGATCCTGCTGGATTGATCCATTTATATTATTACAGAGGGGGATATTTGGGATCCATTTTTTCAGGGGCGAAAGGATATGGGGTATGCCTGTCTGTGTCAAACTGTAGTGAGTGAGGAGATTTTGAACATAGTCCCCTTCTTTGTCACGTTGCTGATAAAATCCCTGTGGAGTTCCCTATTAGTGAGGCTGGTGCTCTAAGTAGAATTGGAGTAATTCTGGAGTAAACCAAGTGCACCATAGTCGCAAATATATATTCCCCAAATCCCCATAAGTTTAAAAGGGTTTTAAAGGGATAGTAATACTTCGTTTTATCTTTATTTTATTTTGTCTGTGTCAAACTGTAGTGAGTGAGGAGATTTTGAACATAGTCCCCTTCTTTGTCACGTTGCTGATAAAATCCCTGTGGAGTTCCCTATTAGTGAGGCTGGTGCTCTAAGTAGAATTGGAGTAATTCTGGAGTAAACCAAGTGCACCATAGTCGCAAATATATATTCCCCAAATCCCCATAAGTTTAAAAGGGTTTTAAAGGGATAGTAATACTTCGTTTTATCTTTATTTTATTTTGTAGGCATTAAAAAAACATGAAGAACGATATAAGTCTTATCTCGCTAACCTTTATGGTTTGAGAGATATTCACAAGCAAACTTTCCCTTCCCGCCCCTTTTACCTAGTGTAAGCCATCTCTTCTCAGATGTGGAATGCAGTCCATAGACCAAACAGATAACAGCAGGGGACAATCTTCTTCCTATGAGAACAATGAAATCCCTGCCCCCCCTTGACAAGTTTTTCAGGTTTTTCCCTTATCTTAATTGAAGATTGTCCCTCTCTGCAGTCTGCCTGGGCACCTCCCTTCTGATCTGGCTGAGCAGTGTTACATCAGTAAAAGGGGCGGGAGGGGGGATATTTTGTAATTGAATTCATTACTATTGAATTACAACTCTGACAGAATTGAAATAACACTCTCCAAAGTACAAATACTATGATGATTAATTAGAGCTGCTTTTATTATGAACCATTACTATCGCTTTAACCCCTTGAATGCTAGAAAGGTATTGCACAGGAGAGCTCTCTAGCATTCACGGGGTTAAAAACCCAATTTAAATCAGTGAGAATGTATCTGTCCTGTATGGGGCAGTTGGCTTACTCCAGAATGTCACCAGTGTCTCTGCATGATACTGTAATGGATAAGACAATCAGGCAGTGTATGCCCACTATCACTGTGACCCCAGAATCTTTATGTCGAGTATTCCGAAAACAGCTTTAAAGGGGAACATTCACATCATAAAAACTTTTGTGCATGGGCTTTAACTTTAATAAATCTATATTAGCATTGGCTTTTTAAAAAATTTAGATACCTACTAGTAGAGATATCAAGACTGAAAATTGGGCACTTCCTCGTTCTGTGGCACCCTGTATGTGTGGCACAACGCTTCAGAACTTCCCACCTCCCTCCCAGCTGCCCCAGGGAGCGTGTTCACGCTTCCCTTCATGGTGGCATTTATATGGGCTGTCGTTACAACAAGCCCCGTGTACCATGCTACTGAGCTTGCAAGCTTGTAACGATCGCCCACATAAATGCGAACTAGAAGGGAAGCATGAATGCGCTCCCTGGGGCAGCTGGAAGGGAGGTGGAAAGTCCTGCGGTGTTGTGCTGCACACACGGGGTGCCACAGAACACAGAAGTGGCCGGTTTTCAGTCTTGATATCTCCACTAGTAGGTATATAAATTTAAAGAAAAGCCAACGCTAATATAGTTTTTTGATGTGAATGTTCCCCTTTAAAAGAATAGTAATTTTCTTTTATGAGCTTGTTGTTTATTTCCTGGTGAATAAAACCAGGTTACCCCCCAACACATACACACACACACACACATACACACACACACATACACACACACATATTTCTGAGAACTTTGGAGAAATTCATTGACTTAGACCTTCATAGAAAGCAAATTAACAGCCACACTTAGTGGTGACTTTGGTAAAAAAAAAAAAATACATTAAGTTTATTAACTTTTGTGGGACTCATCTCCCAGCAGTGAAAAAAAAACCTTGGATTTTTCTGCAGGAAAAAAAAAATCATACTACAATTTATGTTTTTCATAAAACAAGTCCAGTGTCTTTAAAGGAGAACTGTACTGATATGAATAAGTGACTCTGCATTTGCTTAGCAGGATGGCTTAAAGGGATAATAATGTCTGAATATTAAGTCACCTTATATTATTCATTATATTTTTTTTTATAATGAAACGTACCTTTCAAAGTGTCTTTAACATTGTATTCCTTGTTTTATTTTATTTTAACGTGTCCCCCTCATGCCCCTTTTTCCTATATCATGCTGGCTTCATTTAGAGATGAAAGCCAGTTCAGAAGGATCGCGATGAGGGACAATCTTGTGTGAGCATAAGGAAAACCCCACCCCGCTTCATCAAGGGGGCAGGGTTTTCCTTATACTTATAGACACAAGATTGGCCCTTGTTGCGATCTGTCCGGACAAGCGAGGGAAGGCTGTATGACATAGGGAAAAGGGGTGGAAGGGGGATAAATCGAAGGCTGCAACATTATGAACACTTTGAAAGTTATGTTTCATTATAAAAATGTATAATGAATAATCGACAATGACTTAATATTCAGGCATTACTATCTCTTTAATTAGGTAGTTGTCTTTCATGTAGAAGTTCAATACGTGTTTTCATACTCTTCAGTTATCTGTATTTGTGTTCATAGAAATCTGCCTTTAGGTCACACCTACTCATAACAGCAGTCTGAATGAAAGATTCATGTTTTCTTTATGAGATTGTTAATTGAATTTGGCCAGAAATAAAACTCAGGTCTTGTGCAAAAATAAAACAGATACACAGACATATTGACAGACAGATGGCTAGATAGATAGTTCATGACTAACATAGTTGATGAGGCTGAAAAATATACGCGTCCATCTAGTCCAGCCTTTGCCGTACCCAGCCTTTTCCATATCTCTTATGTTGAGCTAGTGGAAGGCAAAACACAAAACCCTACTGAAGCCATATCTAATTAAGCCCCAAATGGGTAAAAACGATTAATTCCTGACACCAGACTGCAGTATGATAGTTCCTTGGATAAAAATGGTATCTGAAAAGAAACCAGCTCTCCTAATTCTCAATAATGTTCTGAGCAGTGTCAACGACTTATTGAAAGCCTCTACAAACACAATTTCCAGAGTCAAAGAATTTCATAACCTTACTGCCCTTAATGTAAAAAAATCCCTGCCTATGTTTTAGATAAAAGTGCCTTTCCTCTAGCCTTAGTGTAGGATCCTTTTTCTCAGCTCCAGCTCCATGAGTAAAAAATTATATCCTATATGCAGATTGATAGATAGATAGATAGATAGATAGATAGATAGATAGATAGATAGATAGACTGCAGTATAAAGGACACATAGGACCTAGGTGGGATGGTCTTTATGTGTTGTCACCTTTGTCCACCAGTGTCCAACATTTGTCCTGAAGCTGTTGTTGGACAACAGGTGGGATCTTCTTTATTTGTTGTCACCTTTGTGCACTAGTGTCCAGCCTTTGTCCTGAAGGTGATGTTGGACAACAAATCTCATCACCCAGAGCAAGCTAAGGATGATGATGGGCATTACTGCCCAGCAACATCTGCAAAGACAATGGTTGGTCACCATTGCCTCTGTGTTCCAGTGTCTCTCTGCAGTGAGAGGGATGTAGGCATGTTTTGTGCATTGTCTTGCTTTCTCTCTGCCCTCTAATGCTTTTTCTTCTCCTCCATAATGCTTCCCTCTGCACAGTGGAAGAAGCCCAGGAAGGTATGTGATCTGCTTACTTTCACCCCATTTCTTCCCCCTTGATTTTCTGAGATTTTCCCCAGGCCATCTTAAGTGTTTTTTCTACATAGTCAATTATGGATATTTACATCAGATAATAGTAAATGTAGGGAGATCCAACACGTAGTCTAAGTTTTCTGAGTATCAACCCTTGCTGCCCTCCGAACTCAGGCAGGTTACCCTGCTGTCTGTACTGGCGCCTGCTGTGCCATCCCAGCTAGCTATGCCCGATAGAATTGCTGCAACACTGACAGCTGGGATGTGCTTACTAGTATCTTGTCAAAAAAGAACTGCATGGAGCATGCAGTATATATATGTGACCAAGCACCGGCCTGCAAAATTATGGTCACTGCATTGCATGCTGGGACAAAACAATAGCATTTCTTTCTATATATCTCAATAACACAGGAGTGAGCAACCTGGGGCCATCCAGCTATGGAGGACTACAAGTCCCTTCATGATGGGAACTGTTGTCTGTCACACCTGGAGGACCCCAGGTTGCCCACTCATCTCATAACTTTGTGAAAACAAGTTACTGTCCCCCAGCTCTTGCAATATAACTTTGAAAGCTTGACTATGTATCCCTTTTCCTGACAGTAGGGTGCGCAATGCATTGTGTTGTAATTCCCACTGACAGCGAGGCTGATGTATGAAGAAAAAGCAATGCAGTTCTGGGACAAACCAACTTTACCATAGGGAACAAATAAATGGTGCCAATGGTTTAAATGGGACTTTTAATCTCTTTAATGCTATAAGGTCTCTAATGCATTATGAAGGCCTCTCTAGAATTCAAGGGTTTAAAAGCCCCATTTAAATAACTGGTAATTTGGAGAATGTGTATCTGTTCCCTATGGTGCTGTTGGTGTGCTCCAGGATAGTACCATTTTCTTAGTACATCAGTCTCAGTGATGGCATGAGAGATGCTAATGATTGCTGCTCCGCAGCTGCAGCTTCTAGCATTCTGATAATAGCATAAATTAGTCAGATCATCTCTCTTAACCCTTTCAGTGTCAGAGGGGTACGCAACACATTGCAGAGCAATGCGTTGCTTACCCCTCTGGCACTCAAAGGGTTAAAACATGTTTACTGCACTGTTTATAATGTGATTGTGCTGAAATATGACTGCGTACATCAATGGTGCATCATGATAATCTCACTTTTTCAGCCTCTGGAGGTGAAAAGTTATTCAAAGTGTTAACCCTTTGAGTACTTCGCAATGTCGCATACCCCTCTGGCACTCAAAGTGTTAATCTATTCTTAATACCAACAATAATTTAACCTTATGCATAGTCCCCTGAAGTCTTAGACTAAAGCTTTCCATAGAAAATTAGTGTGATAGGAACACTGTTGACCAACAATAGAAAGCTGCATACTATTCCTTTGAGTGCAGACGCTTTGGATATCCCTTTGGAGCACAAAGGGTTAATTTAAAGAAATTACATTTGCGCTGCAATAACTTTGAAATGAAGCATCTCACATCAGTGGGAGGATATATACTCATAAGAGATGACTACAGTCATAATATGCCCTTTATTTTGAATACATTAAAGAAACCCTCTTCTTAACTCTTTGAATGCCAGAGGGGTATGCAGCATGTTGCAATGCGTTGTATACCTATTTGGCACTCAAAGGGTTAACCACTTATTAAAATGAAGGTGTCGTTAACACTTTGAATACTTCCCTCACCTCATCTTGGACTTTGGCTGGGTAGTTTAACCCCTTGGATGTTGGAGACATCTCTGAGACGCCTCTAGCCGCCAAAGGGTTAGTGGCGGCATTGGCTGTCTGCACACTTTTATAATGCACCTACCACTAATTGTGCCTTGGCTTTCATGTCCCTCTCTCTCCCCTCTCTCCTTTCTGCTCCCGGCTGCTTTTTTAATACCCACCCCCTTGCCCCTTTCCCTACTCTGCCTGCTGGATAAATGCTTGAACTGCACCCGCCTTGCTTGTGAAGAAGTGGAAGAAGCACCAGAGGAGGAAGAGCCAGCACAAGAGGAGGAAGTTTATGAGGAGGAAGGTAAGGATGATAGGAATTCTACCTCACCCCAACTCCTCCATAAAGGGGCAAACAATTAACTGGTGCAAAGCATTGCAATCCAGCAAAATTAATGGCCTTCTACAGGTGCAGGCAACCTTTGGCATTGCAAATGTTGGTGTCTACAGTTTCCTTCACTGACGCAAGTTGTTGTACGTGACCTGTGAAAGACAAATGTTGTCGGCCCCATGTCTACTACAGTCAGACAGCAAATAAAAAAATACAGCACACACACATACTCCCTCACAAACCCACACATAAAGACACAGACACACAAACACACACTCAGAGACACATATTCGCACACACATAGATACACACTCACACAGACACACTCATGCAGACACACATACACTCACACACACAGTCACACACTGAGACACACACATATTCACATACAAATACTGCAGGACCTTTCCTAGCCAAGTAAAAAGGGTACTCCCACTACTGGGATAAGCTTAATTTAAAACATATTACATGTCAAAATTACATTTTGGTGATAATATGAGTGCAACATTTTTGTGAACCTCTTGCGACCAACTTTTCATGATAACTCTGTTGCTATGGAGAGCTATGATCAGTAACCAGAGCTCCTTAGGCTTCACCATAAAATGGAACGGTTTAGAACATGACTGCACTTTTCCTAACACAAAAATTATGTTTTCTTCCATCATAACATTTGAATTACAATCTCCCAGCAGTGAGCGTACTGTTATTTTACACAACAGAGTAAGCCCTACGTAGACACAAACACACACTTACAAAAAGTTCCCTCAGATAATTCATGGAATATACATCATTTTACTTGGTCTGTGGCATAGTTATCCATGCCTTCAGGTGGCTGAAAAAACATGTTTCACGTGTGGTAATACTATGTGTATCTATGCAGCACTGCTAGTACTTTAGCTTGCCATTACTTTTGATTGCTTGGATGTTGATTGTGCATGGCCGCTCCGTTTGCCTTCAAAGTAATAAGCACAGGGTATGTGTAATTTGGTTGCCAATGCTCTTAGCTGAAAAAATGTTACTCAATAAAGAAAAATGTGATGAAAGCAGCAAGGACAAGTGGCTGGGAAAGCACAGTCACATCAAACAGGGACAGAGTGGCCAGACAGTGAACCAGGAAGTAAAAATAGTGAGAACGAGCAAAGGTGATTGGCAGGAAATAGTCATTCTAAATTGTGCATGCTTCTGTAAAGTGGGAGTGATAGTCAGCCTATGTGTGCAAGGACTGGAGCCCTCTAGCTGTTTTCAGATTAAAACTCCTATAAGCCTCAGCCTTCCTTACAAACACAACACACAATGATCTGGAATACATGAAAAATATGGACTGGATTTTATCTAAAAGGTTTAAGTCTATGTGAATGTGTGTGATTACAAACCAACTCAGGCAGAGTACACTAATCAGATGGAGTGGAAGCCATTGCAAGTAGGGTTGCCACCTTTTCTTAAAAAAAATACCGGCCATTGCATTCCCTCCATAGACTTAACATTGCACAGAAGCCAATTTTTTACCGGCCTGTCGGTAGAGTACCGGCTGGGTGGCAACACTAATTGCAAGCTTCTATATTATCCAAAGTAGAATTTATGCAAAGCATAGCATGAAAAACAAATATAATTTTTACTTAAGTGTCAACGTTTCAGTTGGTATGGCATCATCAGGATATGAATACGAAGGTATTCTTGGTCATACTGAAACATTGACTTCAATAAAATGATTGTTTTTCATCCTTCTAAAACTAGTAATCCCAATTTTTCCTAGGTATTACATCCCAGTGATTGAATGTATCCAAACAATATTTATTACGGAAATTTGTGTGGAAACATATTTTGCAGAAATTTTCCTGTGACGTAAGGGCACTCCCGCTGTTAGGATATAAATGATCTCTTACAAGTGTTGTTATTGAAACGATGATAATGTCCAACTTGGGTTTTTTAAAAGGATGCGCTGCAAAAAAATCCACAGTTATAGATTTAAGATATATGATATTAATATGCAGGTTTTCAGCTGGCTGGGAAAAGCCATTTTCCCTTTACACTCATTACTTCCAGGTCAGGAGCCTGTTACTCAGTAGTGTAACAGGAAATAAGGCGCTCAACCCAGACTTGCTTCCCCCAGCACGCTGAAACATATCATATAGGATTTTAAATAATAACTTTATAGTGACTCAGGATTTTTTTTTCAGAAAGCTCAACATAAGAAATATACAGTAAATATTTGCAATAAATTCTGGAGCAAACCAACTGCACCATAGGGGACAATAAAAGTTCCCTCAAATCCAATTGCCTTAACCCTTTGAGTGGCAGAGCCATATCCAGCACATTGTGTTGCAATATGCTGGATACCTCTCTGGCACTCAAAGGGTTAAATGGGGCATTTAACCCATTGAAGACTAGTGTGGTCTCCACCACAATGAGAAGCAATACTTTTGAAACATCTGTAGTACTCAGAGGGGGAGATACACTAAGGGGTGGTAAAGAGGTGATAAAGTGGAGATGACTTCTCCAGTGATATTACTTCTCCACCTCCTATGTTATTCTATGGAGCCTATGCACTAAGATTTCCAAAGTCGGAGAAATCTTAGTTCATAGGTTCCATAGAATAACATAGGACCCGGAGAAGTCATTTCCGATTTATCACCTCTTTATTACGCCTTAGTGCATAGATCCAAGGGGTTAAAAACTCCAGTTATATAAATGTTGCAGCTGGTTTCCCAGAATTGTTCCTCTTTAGTGCTCCATATACAAACATGAAGGAATAGTGACACCACCTGATTATAATCTCACGCTTCCTTTACTGTAACCAGAAAATTCTCATGGCTTCTGTGAATTAGCCCACGATCAAGAGATCATCCTGGATGTTGTGTTCATGGAGATGACATGACATTTGCTAGCAGGACTACTGAACCTTAAATTCGCCCCACTCCATGTAATAAAGACGTTCTAGTGGGTGGAACCTGTTGACCAATAGTCCTGCTAGCAACTGTCATGTCACCTCAGTGGACTTCAGGACTGGTTGAAGATGTTATTTCTTGAACCGAGGAACAAAGGTGTAACTCAAGGAGGTCATTAGGATTTTATGGCCACAATAAGGTAAGCGGGGTTATTGTTCCTTTAAGTATAAATAAAATGAAGGAGAATAAAATTATATTATGGGTGCCACATAAGATCTTTGCAAAAGGAACCCGTGGTTCCGGAAGACGGTCTGTTTCTTTCATAAACCTGATTTCTGATATAGGGAAGAATGTGTGACTTAACAATCTCTTTTCGATTGCAGAGCACGGTGAAGAATACGACGGTATTTGATTTCCACTCTTTTTTTTACATTTCTCTCTCTCTCTTTTTTTTTTTTTTTACTTCCTCACCCTACTTAACTCTACATGTTGAGCCAAAGTTCTACAGTGTTTTTTGTTGTTTTTTTTTAAATCAGGAACCTTTTTCCCCTTTAATTGGACTCCCCCCCCAAAAAAAAAAAAGTTGGAAAAGTGGTAGGGAAGGGAACATTTGGCTTTCTAACTGGCTTATTGGGGATGATGGGAGTTTAAGTCTCCAGCAGCAGGACAGGCAAGGGTTGCCTATCCCTATGTTATTGAATAAGGCATATGGGGAATTGATATCAAGATAAGCGTGGAACCATTCTGGGACAAATAACTTTACCTTATGCATCAAAGAAAATAAGCATTTGATGCCAGCTGAATTTGATGGAGAATTTATGAAGGCACACTCTGTTTTGGAGGGTCTGGACCCTTAAATCAGCATGTTCCAAAATTCTCAATGTGGAAAGAAAATTCACAGACTCTATGGAAGAGTCTCTGCCTTAGGTGGGTCGAGTAGGTTTCTGCTGTAGTGGATAAATGGTGCATATCGAGTCTTTATCCAGAATAGTCACACTTTACTGGTGAGAAACTAGCTATCTGTTATGCTATGACAAGGACATATAAGCACATTGAGCATTTGTCATCTGTGGCCTAAGCATCACATATATCATATCCCATTTTCTCAATGCGCTGCTTATCACTATAGTACTTAGAGTATTAATGCACGTTTTGACCAGAATTGTCCCACATTATCACCATATGCACAAAAGGGAAGAAATGATGGGGTACCACAAGGGGAAACAAAAAATTCCTGTTATCTAAATGGGACATTTAACCCATTGATGCTAGAGTGGTCTCCAACACATTGCTCCACAATGCACTGCAGACCTTTCTAGCAAAGACCCAATTACATATTTTTGAATTTTTATTTCTCCCTACAATGGAGTTGGTTTGCCCCAGAATTTTACCTATTTAGCTTAAATTGGCTTAATTTTCATTTGTGATTATCAGGAGAAACATGTCAAATGCTATAAAAAAATACACTTTGTGACCTTTATATATATTTGATACAATCCACTTTGGAGGGTTTTTTTGCACATTTGTTACTGTTCAGTGGAGCTTTTTTGTTCCTGTGAAAACACTGTGGAGTTTGGGCTCATCCTGGTTTTGCCACCAACTTTATCCTATGATTTACTAAAGAAATATCCCTGTTTTTCCCTCTCCTTTTGTGAATTAACTGTTGGAGATCTCTGCAGAATATTGTCACATGCGATGCCCTATTCACCTGCAGTCACTCTCCTTTCCTTCTGTCGTCTTTCTCCTACTCCTATACTCACTGTTGTATAATCTATCTCCCTACAGTGTCTGCCTGTCAGTCTGCCTCTCTCTCTCTCCCTCCTTCCCCTTCTCTGGAATATACAGTCTCTCTTGCTCATAAATCTCCAATCTTACCTTCTCGTTTATCCTATATAATTTTCTCACTCATCAATCTATCCTTTTCCTTACTCTTCTATATACAATCTCCTTCCTATTGAATCTGTAGTGACTCTAACTCTATGTTATATGGTCTACCCACTCTTCTATCTAGTCTTTCTCTCCCTCTGCATCTTTCTCTCTACATCATATATAGTCTCTGTCTTTTATCAATTTAATCTCACTCTGCCACATAAGTCTGCCAACTTTCTACCTTGTCTCTCACTCTCTTTTTAGAATCTTTCCACTGTTCTAGCAATGGTCTGTCTCCCTTTTGTATAGTCTCTCCATCTTCTTTCGATAGTTTATCTCCCTAACTATCTGTCCATTTTCTTTACTTTCTTTCTGTTCCCTTTACCTACATTCTTCCTATTTCAATCATAACAGTGGGGTAACTAAATGTAATGTATAGATGTAATGCTAGTTGCTGCATGTCAGGGTATGCACTACAGTGTATGAATACTGTAGTTTAGATTATCTGAAATGCTCTGACAGTGCTAGTACTTTAACCCTTTGAGTGCACCTCTCTTTCCTATACAGTCTTTCACTCTTCAGTCTACTGTCTTTCTCTTTCTCCTATACAGCCTTCTTATTCTTCAAACAATAGTCTCTCTCTTTCTTATACAGTCTTCTCATTCTTCAGCTTACAGTCTCTCTCTCTCTCTCATGTGCAGTCTTCTCATTATTCAATATACAGTCTGTATCCCTCTTTCTTATCTAGTGTTTCCACTCTTCAGTATAAGTCACTCTCTCCTGCCTCCCTCCATCTTTCTTATACAGTCTTACCACTCTTCAGTTTACAGTCTGTCTCTCTCCCCCTCTCTTTCTCACTCTCTCTGTGAGTCTCTCCTATGTAGCCTTTTCAGTCTCCAGTCTCTTTCCTACATAGTTTCTTACTGGTCAGCCTGGTCTTTCTTTGTCTCTCCCCAGTGCAGTCTACAGTCTATAAAGTCATATTCATATTCTTATATATATATAGTCTCTCTCTGTCTCTCTCTCTCTTTTTCTTATACAGCCTTCCCACTCTTCAGTCTACAGTCTCTCCTCTGTCTGTGAGTCTCTCCTATACAGTCATCTCATTCTTCAGTCTCTGGTGTCTCTCCTACATATTTTCTCATTGGTCAGTCTAGTCTATTTGTCTGTCTAGGGCAGTCTTCCCACGATTCTATCCATAGTCTCTCTCGCCTATAAAGTCTTCATATTCTTATATCTATAGTCTCCATCTCCCTCTCTCTCTCTCTGTGAGTCTCTTCTATATGGTCTTCCCTCTCTTCAGTCAATAGTCTCTCTCTCTCTCTGGGTCTATCTTATACAGTCTTCTCTCTCTTCAGTCTACAGTCTCTCTCTCTCTCTGGGTCTCTCTTATACAGTCTTCCCTTTCTTCAGTCTACAGTCTCTCTCTCTCTCTGTGTAATTCTCTTCTATAGTCTTTACACTCTTCAGTCTACAGTCTCTCTCTCTGTCTGTCTGTTAGTCTCTCCTATACAGTCTCACCTCTCTTCAGTCTCTCTCTTTTTCTCTGTGAGTCTCTCCTATACAGTTTTCTCATTCTACAGTTACCAGTTCTCTCCTAGTTCCTCACTGGTAAATCTGGTCTTTCTTTGTCTTTCTATGTACAGTCTGTCCTACAAAGTCTTCATATTCTTCTGTCTCTCTTTCTTATACCTCCTTCCCATACTTCAGTCTATAGTCTCTCTCTCCTATGCGGTCTCCTCATTATTTTACAGTCTGTCTCTCTCTCTTTCTTATCTACTCTTCAGTATAAGTCACTCTTCATATTCTTATAGCTATAGTCTCCCTCTCTCTCTCTCTGTGAGTCTCTCCTATACAGTATTCTCATTCTTCAGTCTATACTCTCTTATCTATCTGTGAGTTTCTCCTATACAGTCTTCGCATTCTTCAGTCTACACTCTCTATCTGTGAGTATCTCCTATACAGCCTTCCCACTCTTCAGTCTACACTCTCTTATCTATCTGTGAGTCTCTCCTATACAGCCTTCCCACTCTTCAGTCTACACTCTCTTATCTATCTGTGAGTCTCTCCTATACAGCCTTCCCACTCTTCAGTCTACACTCTCTTATCTATCTGTGAGTCTCTCCTATACAGCCTTCCCACTCTTCAGTCTACACTCTCTTATCTATCTGTGAGTCTCTCCTATACAGCCTTCCCACTCTTCAGTCTACACTCTCTTATCTATCTGTGAGTCTCTCCTATACAGCCTTCCCACTCTTCAGTCTACACTCTCTTATCTATCTGTGAGTCTCTCCTATACAGCCTTCCCACTCTTCAGTCTACACTCTCTTATCTATCTGTGAGTCTCTCCTATACAGCCTTCCCACTCTTCAGTCTACACTCTCTTATCTATCTGTGAGTCTCTCCTATACAGCCTTCCCACTCTTCAGTCTACACTCTCTTATCTATCTGTGAGTTTCTCCTATACAGTCTTCGCATTCTTCAGTCTACACTCTCTATCTGTGAGTATCTCCTATACAGCCTTCCCACTCTTCAGTCTACACTCTCTTATCTATCTGTGAGTCTCTCCTATACAGCCTTCCCACTCTTCAGTCTACACTCTCTTATCTATCTGTGAGTATCTCCTATACAGCCTTCCCACTCTTCAGTCTACACTCTCTTATCTATCTGTGAGTCTCTCCTATACAGCCTTCCCACTCTTCAGTCTACACTCTCTTATCTATCTGTGAGTCTCTCCTATACAGCCTTCCCACTCTTCAGTCTACACTCTCTTATCTATCTGTGAGTTTCTCCTATACAGTCTTCGCATTCTTCAGTCTACACTCTCTATCTGTGAGTATCTCCTATACAGCCTTCCCACTCTTCAGTCTACACTCTCTTATCTATCTGTGAGTCTCTCCTATACAGCCTTCCCACTCTTCAGTCTACACTCTCTTATCTATCTGTGAGTCTCTCCTATACAGCCTTCCCACTCTTCAGTCTACACTCTCTTATCTATCTGTGAGTCTCTCCTATACAGCCTTCCCACTCTTCAGTCTACACTCTCTTATCTATCTGTGAGTCTCTCCTATACAGCCTTCCCACTCTTCAGTCTACACTCTCTTATCTATCTGTGAGTCTCTCCTATACAGCCTTCCCACTCTTCAGTCTACACTCTCTTATCTATCTGTGAGTCTCTCCTATACAGCCTTCCCACTCTTCAGTCTACACTCTCTTATCTATCTGTGAGTTTCTCCTATACAGTCTTCGCATTCTTCAGTCTACACTCTCTATCTGTGAGTATCTCCTATACAGCCTTCCCACTCTTCAGTCTACACTCTCTTATCTATCTGTGAGTCTCTCCTATACAGCCTTCCCACTCTTCAGTCTACACTCTCTTATCTATCTGTGAGTCTCTCCTATACAGCCTTCCCACTCTTCAGTCTACACTCTCTTATCTATCTGTGAGTCTCTCCTATACAGCCTTCCCACTCTTCAGTCTACACTCTCTTATCTATCTGTGAGTCTCTCCTATACAGCCTTCCCACTCTTCAGTCTACACTCTCTTATCTATCTGTGAGTTTCTCCTATACAGTCTTCGCATTCTTCAGTCTACACTCTCTATCTGTGAGTATCTCCTATACAGCCTTCCCACTCTTCAGTGTACAGTCTCTCCTCTGTCTGTGAGTCTCTCCTATACAGTCTTCGCATTCTTCAGTCTACACTCTCTATCTGTGAGTATCTCCTATACAGCCTTCCCACTCTTCAGTCTACAGTCTCTCCTCTGTCTGTGAGTCTCTCCTATACAGTCATCTCATTCTTCAGTCTCTGGTCTATCTCCTACATATTTTCTCACTGGTCAATCTAGTCTTTTTGTCTCTCTAGTGCAGTCTTCACACGATTCTATCCATAGTCTCTCTCGCCTATAAAGTCTTCATATTCTTATATCTATAGTCTCCCTCTCTCTCTCTATGTGAGTCTCTCCTATACAGTCTTCCCTCTATTCATTTTACAGTCTCTCTCTCTCTGTGAGTCTCTTCTATATAGTCTTTACACTCCTCAGTCTCTCTCTCTCTCTCTGTGATTCTCTCCTATACAATCTTCCTTCTTTTCAGTCTCTCTCTCACTCTCTCTCTCTGTGAGTCTCTCCTATACAGTCTTCCTTCTTTTCAGTCTCTCTCTCACTCTCTCTCTGTGAGTCTCTCCTATATAGTTTTCTCATTATTCAGTTACCAGTTCTCTCCTGCATACTTTCTCACTGGTAAATGTGGTCTTTCTTTCTCTTTTTATGTATAGTCTCTCTCTCCTATAAAGTCTTCATATTCTGATATATATATAGTCTGTCTGTCTCTTCTTTCTTATACCACCTTCCCATACTTCAGTCTATAGTCTGTCACTCTCTCTCTCTCTCTCTCTCCTATGTAGTCTTCCCAATCTTCAGTCTACAGTCTCTCTCTTTGTTTGTCTCTCTCTCTCTCTGTCTCATTCGCTCTTATACAGTTTTCCCACTCTTCAGTCTCTCTTACCCTTTCTCTTTCCCTGTGAGTCTCTTTTATACAGCCTTCCCATTCTTCAGTCTACAGTCTCTTTCTTTCTTTCTTTCTTTCTCTCTCTCTCTGTCTCAGAGTCTCTCTTATACATTCATCCCATTATTCAGTCTCTCTTACCCTCTCTCTCTCTCTCCCTATGAGTCTCTTTTATACAGCCTTCCCATTCTTCAGTCTACAGTCTCTCTCTTTCTTACTTTCTCTCTCTCTGTCTCAGATTCTCTCTTATACAGTCATCCCATTCTTCAGTCTCTCTTACCCTTTCTCTCTCTCTCTCTCTCTCTCTCTCTCCCTGTGTGTCTCTTTTATACAGCCTTCCCATACTTCAGTCTATAGTCTCCTACATATTTTCTCACTGGTCAGTCTAGTCTTTCGTTGTCTCTCTCTAGTGCAGTCTTTCCATGTTTCTATCCACAGCCTCTCTCGCCTATGATGTTTTCATATTCTTATATCTATAGTCTATCTCTGTCTTTATCTCTCTCCCGCTCTCTGTCTCTCTCTTTGTCTCTGTCTCTCTATGTCTCTGCCTCTCTCTCTGTCTTCCCACAGTCCACATTCTGACACCTGGCTGTAGCAGTGGGTTCTAGTACAGTCTAGAATTCCCTGTATCCCATCTGCTCAGATCACAATAGCCTTTGATTTGTGTTCTACATTTTATTTTTTATATGAACTCTGTAATTTTTTTACATATCTTCCCCCATTTTATCAGCTGTTATTTGTAAGGTGCCATTGAAATGCCATCTTGAGTATGAAGTACAGCTCTGATATGTTAATTGTCCCTTTGGGACTCTCCAGAGCGGACTTTGCAGTTATAACAGAAAATTATTTATTGATTTATGTCCCTGTTGCATCTACAGCTCTGTGCCCAAGAGCCAAAACTGGAGGACTCACAGGAGTTTAAAGGGATAGTAACATTTACTAAGTAAAAAATATATACATATTGTATGATTTACCCTCCTGAGTAAAACAAGGGTAGTCCCACTGCTGAGAAGTGTTTTGTTTAGAAGTTATTTCAGCTCAAATTTGAATTTTTAGATGCAGAATCGCAATGGCCTGAAATTTTAATGTGGCGCTGTTGCTACCCCATCCTATGGAGGTTGATAGTCAGTTGACCAGAGTTGTCCGTAGGATGGTGTAGCAACAGCGCCACTGTAACATTTCAGGCCATTTTGATACTGCACCTGAAAATTCAAGTAAAAGCTGCATGGAGAAACAGGAGATGAACACCTCATATCTCCTACTGCTAAAACTTGTTGTCCCCTATGTTTAATATCCATTATGTTACAGTTTGCTGAATGTTTTATGTTTCCATGTGTTATGTATTTTGCCTGGCATTCTGTGTACAGTTACTGTTAGGCGGCTCACTATCAAAATGTCACCCTCAATTTGGCGGCCAACCCAGGGGAGCATTAAATATGTTGCCAGGTTGAAAATGGCAATATAAGAATCTTGCCTGCATGACAAGGGCGACACGCCTAACAAAGGAAGCTGGGAAAACGTGTACCATAAGAAAGTAAGCATGGAGTGAATTTACCTTTACATGCAGCAGAAGCAGAGGAGCAAGCGTGACTGTGATGTCCTGTTGCCGTGATTGCAGGGGCTGTGATGTGGCACTTAAAGGATTGGTGTGAGTATGAGTTAATTCCATTCTGTCATTAACCCTTTGAGTGCAACATCACGGCCCCTGCAATCACAGAGATGGGGCATCACAGTCACGCTTCCTCCTCTGCTTCTGCTGCATGTAAAGGTCAATTCGCTCCCCACTTACTTTCTTAGGGTACACTTTTTCCCTGCAGCCTTTGTTAGGCATATCGGCCTTGTCATGTGGTGAGATTCTTATGTCGCTGTTTTCAACCTGGCAACATATTTAATACACCCCTGGGTTGGTCGCCAAATTGAGGGAGACATTTTGATAGGATACCCTGTTAGGCCTTGGGACAGAAAGCCCCCTGTGGAGTGACAACAAAGGAATGTATGAGCAGTTGTGTTTCATTGGGGGAGATGCACTAAGGCGTGATAAAGAGGAGATAGGGAGATGACTCCTCCAGTGATATCACTTGTCCAAGTCCTATGTTATTCTATAGAGCCAATTCACTAAGATTTCTCCAACTTTGGAGATATTAGTGAATTGGCTCCATAGAATAACATAGGAACTGAAGAAGTGGTATCACTGGAGAAGTCATCTCCACTTTATCACCTCTTTATCACAACATAGTGTATAGACCCTAAGGGCTTTTTTCCTGGATTGGAAAAGTGTCTGAATGGAGACTAAAATGCCATTTCTGATTGGTCCGCTGGGGCTCTCCCTGATTGGATACTGTATCAGCATGGTCCCAAGCCTTAATTTCACTGTACACAAGCATGTTTTTGAATAAAACACTTTTCAGCAGCGGGAGTACCCTTGTTTTACTTAGGAGGATAACCCATAAAATATACATATTTTTTTATGAAGTGTTACTAGCCCTTTAACCACATCATTATTATATTTTATGTTAGTGGATATCAGCCAATGTTTTGGCTTGCTCTTGGAGCCTATATATATATATATATATATATAATTTGGTTTTCCCTGATTCCACCTGATTTTTATTTTGTAAAAATAAGTCCACAAAGATCCCAGATTTTTTTTTAAATGCAAAATAAAAATATAAAATGTAGAACACTTTGGGTCTTATGCACAATGAAAAAAAGGGAACAAACTTCAAGCAAACTGTAAAGGAAAAATAAGATTTTTCAAAACGACTATAAGTTTAAATGGGTCTTTTAACCCCTTGCATGCATCGCTTCAACATTTGTTGGAGACCTTTTCAAGTGGCAAAAGACCCCAATTTAACCCTTTGTGTGCCAGATGGGTGTCCAGTGCATTGCAAAGCAATGCTTTGGACACACCTCTGGTACTCAGAGGGTAAAATCACGTTAGCAATGTATTTCTCACCTCGTGGAACAGTTGGTTTGACCCAGACTTGCACCTCTTTTTTGTGTGTGCATAAGTCCATTTTAACATTTATTGGCCGCTTATATTTTAGTAACTTTTCTAATTCTTTCTCTTTCTTTTTCTCTGTTCTCTATGTTTTTGAGTTTCTCTTATTCTCCCCTTGACCTCCTTAACTTGCACTTTCTTTCCCTTTCTCACATTCCATTTTGCCCCTGGATGAAGAAATAACCTCCTTTCCAGCATTTTAGTACATTCTATTTATTTATTAACGTCTCACTGTTTTCTGTGGATTTTTCTTCTTCCTTGTGAATTAACTAACGTTTCTTCCTTTGCTCATCCGGGACCTAAACTGAAATCTCTCTGACAGGTCAGAGGTTAACAATGGCCATTTTTTGTAACTTTTTTCACTGACCATTAATTGCATCCAGCAGGACTGCCGGATATTAGTGATTTCTTTTGATCTAATGTCTGTAGTATTGTTAACAGTGTGAAAAAGCATCATGTGGTAATACCCAGGATGGCTAACTGCAAATGGGCTATTAAAACGTACACACCCATGCACATACATACATTTTTATTCAATATTCCATTTGATGACACCATTATATACAGATAGTGGTAATACCACACTCTTATATTCTGTGACATTAGGCATGGAGAGTGGAAATACGTCATTATTACAGCATGTGACATAATTAAGTATGGACAGCGTAAATGCCACATTATTGCATTTCCTTACATCATGATTTACAGACAGTGCATGTACTAAAGTATTGCATTCTGTGATATCATTAGGTACAGACAGTGGATATATTACATTATTACATTCTGTGGCAACTTTAGATATGGACAGTGGCATTCAATTCTATGATATAATTAAATATAGATAGTGCAAATAGCACATTATTACATTCTGTGACATCATTATTCAGGGACAGAGCAAATCTCACTTTATTACATTCTGTGACACTATTAGATGCTGACAGTGAGCATACCACATTTAAGCAGTGATGTCATTTTTGCAATTAAATATTATGATTGTTCTGATTCAAATCTGAGGGTCTCTTACACAGATGCTTTTGATTTATTGCACTCTCTCCTGCCTGTCTTACCTTTTGCACTCTCATCCCTTCCACCTTTGCTGGTTTTGAGGATCTGTTCTCAATTCTCTCTCTCTCTCTCTCTCTTTTATTCTTTCCCTCTCCAATGTGTTTTTTATTTCAGAGGAGAAGCCAAAACCCAAGTAAGTACAAATTTCAACAGTAGACTTCCCCACACATAGTGCATCAACCATAGCATGTTCTAATGTCTCTTTTTCAGGACAAACACACACACACTGTTCTGCTCCCCGCACATAGAAACATAATTGATGAGACCTAAAAAAAGATTAATCAAGAGGAGGGCAAAAAAAAAAGAAAAAATTAAAGCCAACTGGGTAAAAAAATCCAAATGGCAGTCAGATAGTTCCCTGGATTAACAACCTATCTGAAGCCAACTGTCATAATTCTCAGTATTGTTCTGTGCTAGATAGGCATCCACTATTTTTTATTCTGCAAGCAGATCATCCCGAGGCAACAAATTCCATAACTTTGCTGCCTTTACTGTAAAAAAACCTCTGCCTTTGTTTTAATTTTAAAGTGCCCTTCCTGTAGTCTTAACCCCTTAGTGACCAGCCGCATGCACACGTGTCTGGCATTTAACGACGGGGTTTTCTTTTTTCCTATTCTAGTGGATGACTTCCTGGACTTACCAGGTACGTCATCTGTCACTAAGTGACATTTTTGCATGACATACCTGATAAGTCCAACGTTGATGGGGTTAATGGATGACCTCTTGATCTTATCTGAGCTCTTTGAGTAAATAGGTCATTGGAGACACATAAACTTACACATATACACACATTGTGCTCTGACTCAGCTCCTTACACACACACATGCTATGCTGTGACTGCTCTCCTCACATACTGTACTCAAATTAAGGCAAACTGTACTGAAACATGAACACACTGTGCTCTGACCCTGCTCTCTACACACTCTGTGCTCTAACATGTGAACTGTGCTTTGACCTTGCTCCCTTCATACACTCTGCACTTTACCACACACACACACTCTCACTGTGCTCTGACTCTGCTTTCCCCAAAAACTCTGTACTATGACACACACATTGTGCTTTGAGTGCTCCACTCTAACACACACACTCAGAGACACACACAAACATACATAAACACACACACACTCAGAGATACACACACACATACACTCACACTCAGAGACACACAAAAACTCACACTTGGAGACAAAAAACACGCACACACATACACAAACACTGTGCTGTGACTCAGTTTCCCACATACCCAGAACAGAGGTCATATCCCCATAACATTATCTCTTTGCTACCCTGCACTGAACACTGCTCCCCCTATAACCAGCAACTCTTTCTGTTCCAGACTCACCGCCCCCAAAATCCCAGATGGAGAGAAAGTGGACTTTGATGTAAGTATAATAAATGAGGAAAAGAGAGGGCGGCAACTCCATAGGGACTGTGAATAAATAGCAAGCCAGGAGTAAAGCACCAGTGTGGGGAACTGTGTACATGTGTCACTTAGTAAACTTCACTTGCATGGGAGTTAACCCTTTGAGTGCCAGATAAGTGTAATACATTTGGTGTCAATCAAATTCATTTCCCTCAGGCTTACAAAGACTCCAGTGCACAAAACAAAAAACATTATCAAAATCTTATTAACTCCATTTTTATCTTGAGTCCCTTGGATGATAGAAATGTCTCCAACACAGCGGAGCAATGTGTAGACTTCTGTAGCATTCACAGGGTTAAATAAGTCTCAAATAGAAAAAGACAACTTTTGTCTTAGTTAACACCATAAAAGGATGTTTTAATCCTTTGTTTGCCAGACAATCATGGGATGTGCAACATGTTTCCTCGCCATGCTTCACATACCCCTTCTGGTCTCAAAGGGTTAAAGTAACAATCTTAATCATAACAGTCATGATTGGTGCCAATGTGTTCATACCACTTGGACACAGAAAGGGTTAAATAAATTATCTTATACTAATAAGTTTTTTTTTCTTGTGTTAAACTGTTATTTAAATAAAGTTTTCTTTGCTGCTGAGGGTGGCAGTGAGGAAGGATAATGCATATACAAAGCCTCCGTGCTAGCCGTAAAATTATGCTTTATGAATATTACTGACTTGAAAAAGAAATTACTTTAAAATTGATTTTACACTTAATCAGTTCCCAAATAACCACTTTTTAAAATAGGCCCTTAAAGCAACAGTAAACGTGTGCTATGATAAAAACATGTATTATAGAATTTTTCCTGCTACTCAAGCGATGATACTCCAACTGCTGGGAAATGGTTAATTCTAAAATGATTACAGCTCAAACTGTTCATTTTTATATTAAATAATTAGCACAAGTGCCATCTGGTGTCAAGACAGTTTCTCTGTTGCAGTCTATGGGATAGCTTAGCCACTGGCTACAGTTCTTTCCAATGAGATGGTAAAAGCTCCACCATTTTGTGTCAGTTTGAATGGTAACATTTTAAACAAAATATCTCCCAGCTGTGGGAATAACCATGTTTTACTAAGCAGTTAAAGACTTAAAATATGTTTTTTTCATAATTAAACTTTACTGAACCTTTAATGGTGATCACTTTGGCAAAAACCTTCCCATAACAAGGGTAGAAGAGGTCAAGGAGGAAAAGTGTGGTGACCTACTTGGAAGCTCTTGAGTCTTCTCCCAAGATTCCAGGTTTCACTGACCAATACTGGGTCTTTCAGAGAAAGAGACAATTATTCTAGCTCTGAGAATTCACAGTCAGCTGTACTTTTTTCCTTTCTGCTCCATCCACTTTTTGGGACAAATTATGCCCAAACTCCCCACTAATCAGACCTAGTTTAAGCCTCACCCAAATTACGATGCAAATCTTCTTATATGTCCATTCCAGTCCCAGCACTTCTTAGTTCTCCAGGTGCTGGGGACTAGACATTTCCAGGTAGTAGGAGAGCAAAATTGAGGTTGCAAGAGGAGAGAGAGTCCTGAGTGGTACCCAGCATGTTGTTGGGATGTGTAATAGACTGTGGTATCTTCCTGTTCTTCTCTTTGTTTGAATGAAAGATGTGATGCCCTTTGGGATCTGTCTCACCAACATTTTCTCTCGCTTTGCAGGATATCCAGAAGAAAAGACAGAACAAGGACTTGATTGAGTTGCAGTCTCTAATCGATACACATTTTGAGGGCCGTAAGAAGGAAGAAGAGGAGATCATTGCACTAAAGGAAAGAATTGTAAGTGATGCCCAAAAAAATAAGTACTGAGAATGGATGGGGCACCCTCCAGCTTGATGACATTCAGGGATAATTCAGATTGCATTTCAAATTTCACAAGAGGACAAATCAGTCCTGTACAGATCACAAGGAATTTAGAATGGCTAGATGGGAATGATCCCCAACAGATGGAGAGCCAGAGGTTGACTACCCCAGAGCTTGAGCATGTTGTGGAACATTTTCTTTGTGAACATGTTGGAAGCGACTCAGAGGTTGATTTATCAGCCTGTGAATGGCATGCACACAGGGAGACACTATTGTATCCCCCCCCCCGTGTCATACCACTCAGAATTGTCAGTGGATCTTACTGACTCATCAGTGTGAAAAGGTACACTAGTTTTGTAAAACAGATTCTAGCTGGCATATCCTAATTGAAATTGGTGGGCTACTGAGCCTATGGCTAAACATATTGCATATGAATTGGCTCATGCCTATGTAGGAGTTACTCATGTGTAATTCATGCTATAGAATCTGTGTGTTCCACTCTCTGAGTACAACGGAGAGCAAAAATGCTGAATCATTCTGCAATACCAAAAGGTATTTATGGATGATCATACACATACAGAGGTAGAAAACATTCCATACTAGCATTTAGTAGTCACTGTCACCATCTCCCAGTTTGAGACTACCATGACACAGGCTGCAAGAACAGACTCAAAGAACTTAATATGCACAGAAGAGATGAGTGATATGATATAAACCTTTAAGCCTTTGAGTGCCAGAGGGGCATCCAGAGATTTGCTATACAGTGCACTGGGTACCTCTCGGTCATTCAAAGGGTTAAATATGTTAAGGGATGTAATGTATTCAGGCAAGCATTTTTTTTTTTTTTTTTTTATAAAAAAGAGTTAGTATTTTTTAGTGGGTGAAAAAATAATGTGCATAAATACTACTTTATAGAAAGGGTAGTAGACTCATGGAACAGTCTCCCAGCTGAGGTGGTAGGGACAAATACTATAAGGGAGTAAAAAAAATATCTGGGATATACATGTAGGTTCTGAGAAGTATAGTAGGTTTGAGATTTTAACCCTTTGAGTGCCAGAGGGGTATGCAAAACATTACTTTGCACCCCTCTGGCACTCAAAGGGTTAAATAGTTATGGAAATGGATAGGCCAGGGTTCTTTTCGAGCTTCAAAATCTGTGTTTCTCTGTGTGCAGATGCCGGTCTACAATTCAAGCATATTTCCCTGGCTAGAGTATGAAAGCCAATCAGCTATGCTAGAATATATATATATATATATTCCTTTACTATGTATATTCTGTTATATGTGTGTGTGTATATATATATATATATAAAATAATAATTTGCTAAAAAGTTTGTAAAGACGCAGTCATGCGCAGTAGAGACTGCCTGTAACGCCACTGACATGGAGCGGGGCACTCCGAAATATCAGCTGCAGCGTGGGCAGTCTCTGCTGTGCATGACTGCTCCTTGACCGGTTGCCACTGTGGCCCGTTTACACGGGCTCTTATATATATATATATATATATATATATATATATATATATATATATATATATATATATATATATATGAAAAGAAAAGAAATGGTGACATACCATGAAACCAGTGCACTCACAGGACTTGTGAAGAGAAATGATTTTTATTCTGTCAACGTTGCGACCCCCTGGAGGGCCTTTATCAAGACCCTCCAGGGGGTCGAAACGTTGACAGAATAAAAATCATTTATTTTCTTATATTATTTATACCAGTAGCACCCAGGCAGTTGGTATATATTTTTGTTTTATATCCCTAGTAAAGGATCTGTCAGCTAGAACATAGCACATGAAATGTTTAGATTTACAGCAGTATTCTTGCCCCTTTCTGTACTATATAGGGAATAAGTGAGAATCCTGTCTCTTGCTATTTACTCAGGATATAGCGCACAGAACCTGATGGACTGTCTATCCAGGCATCGTGTGAAATCCATTTCTAACTTACGGATGCAAACATTTTCAGCCTGGTTTTAATGGTGGTGTGATAGGATACTTACTGTGAGCAGCTTTCCACTGAAAATCATTTTGAAATATTGGATACTGTTTACTATATGTAAGATTTTTGGTTTGCTGTTTTGGCAAATACAGAAATACATCTAGGTATAGGACAAAAAGTCCTCGTAACAGTGTGACAACCTGTAGCAAGATGCAGTATCCTCAAATGTCCACTAGGGAGCACCATTGCATAATAATGTGATTTGTCAATAGGACCTGCAGAGCAGCCCTTTGCATAATGTACTTTATAACTGAAAGGCCACTGTATAATGTAGAATAATAAACTTGTATAATGTATCAACAGATACATTGCTCCTGCAGAAATGAATTAGGTGCACTCATAGATGTAATTCCATATACCTAAATAAAGGGGAGCCAATATGGCACAAGCCAGCTTCACCAGAGGGAGCAAATGAAAATTCCATTAATTTAAATGGGGCTTACAACCATTTGAGTGCCAGAGGGGCGTGCGACCCATCTGGCACTCAAAGGGTTAATTTCTTGATTGCTAGAGAGGTTGCAATGTTTTGGAGAATGTTTTTTAGCTTTCTATGGATTAACCTTTTGAATGCCAGAGAGGTACACAATCCATTGTGAAGCAATAGGTTGCATACCCATCCCATTAAAAGGGTTAAAACCCCTATTTAAAACAATGGAAATACAGAACAGTCGGCTAGCCCCAGACCTGCTCCACTTTCTTCCAGCATAATGCCCCCCAGTGTTCACAATCACACACACACATACACACCTTACCACCTGATATAAGCAGTGCAAGTTAACCCCTTGCTGAGCCCTGCATTGTGATCCACAGGAGAAGCGTAGAGCTGAGAGAGCAGACCAGCAGAGGATCAGAGCAGAGAAAGAGAAGGAGCGTCAGAACAGACTAGCGGTGAGTACTTACCAACAACTGCGCAATGCAGCATAATAAACCATTTAAAGGGATAGTAATACTTAAAATGTAAAAAAAAATATGTTGTAGGGTTTATCCCCCTGAGTAAAACAAGAGTACTCCCACTGCTGAGAGGTGTTTCATTCAAAAGTTATTAATTTTCAAAGTTGAATTTTTTAGGTGCAATATCACAGTGGCCTGAAATTGTACAGTGGCGCTGTTGCTACACGATCCTATGGACAGCTCTGGTCAATTGACCATAAATCTCCATAGGATGGTGTAGCAACAGCGCCACTGTACAATTTCAGGCCACTGTGATATTGCACCTAACAAATTCAACTTTGAAAATTAATAACTTTTGAATGAAACACCTTTCAGCAGTGGGAGTACTCTTGTTTTACTCAGGGGGATAAACCCTACAACATATTTTTTTTTACATTTTAAGTATTACTATCCCTTTAAATGCCAGAGTCAACTCTAAAGGTTTTGAAGACGTCTAGCATCCAACAGGTGAAACTACTTATATCTCACACTAAGGGCCATATTCAGTAAGCTGAAGAGATCCCATAGGGGACAAATAAAATTCCTTGTTGATTTAAATGGGGCTATTAAGCCCTTCAATGCTAGAAATGCCTCCATTGCGTTACATCACAAAATGTTGGAGGTCTCTTTAGCATTAAGTGGGTTAAAATCATTTAGATCATTGGGGAATTTTTGGTTGGCTCCTATGGTGCTCTTGATTTACTCTAGAATTACACACATACATTGGAACTTTATGTTTTAGAGTCCCCGGAGGGGGCTCAGGTTGTGCTGCTTGGGAATATACATGATGTGTTTTGCACCACAAAGGGGCGGGGTTTACTCATGGGCAGGGTTTAATGGAAAGTGTCAAAGTGGGCAGAACAGGGCAGGGAAGGAAGAGAAGTGGGCAGGAAGTGGGAGGAACAGGGTGGGAAGGAGTTGAAGTGGGAGGGAAATGGGAGGAACAAGGTGGGAAAGAGGGCAAGTAAGCAGAGTTTCATAAGAAACTCACCACCACCGGAGAACTGGCCGGTAATTTACTGAAAAAAACTGAGTCTCCAGATCCGGAGAGTTCCCAACTATGATTACATATCTTTAGCGTATTGAATATGGTCCTATGTGCTGTCATTGCTCCCAAAGCTCAGAGCTCTTTTATACTATTCCCAACATATTTCTCTTTAAGCCAAGTAAGGTAACTGTCTAGAACTCCAAATTTTGAGTGGTGTCTCAGCTGTGATAACCACACCCACATTCTGAGCTGTAGGTGTGGCTAAAGCAATCCAATTGCCTTTGCACTAGTTGCCCTTTTCGGTGTTTTAGTGGCTAGTTTGTTTACCAGCTTACAAACCACTTTACTAACCATTTTTTAAACCTTTGTGTCCTAGAGAGGTCGCTGTTGCATTGTTTTGCAGTGATTTAGAGACCTTTCTAACAACCAAGGGGTTAACAGTTTATTTGCGCTTGTCTATTTTAGACTAAGTGTATATTCTATGCCAAGCAGCAGTGGACAGGACTAGATGAGGGATCATTTGAAAAGTGGGGATGTTCTACAGATGAGGTTAAGGGCCCCTAGGTTGCCTTGCATTGAGATATCTGAGCTTTAGATCCCTGCTGCTCACCCAAACACAGCTAATACTCAACACCAGATGTTGTCAATTGTTGGAACTCCAGTTGCTGGGAACTACAACTTCCATTGGCTGGTTGGAGATGAATGGAGTTGTAGCGCCCAGCAGTTGAAGGTCCAACAACTGACTACCCCTACTTTACTCTCTGAAACACACTAATGTCCTACTCGCCGTTCTGTTACATTAGATATGGGGCTGCCACCAGAATCTCTGGATCCCAATACACTCCTTTCCTGACAGTACTTGATTCCCATGTTCCCTACCAGTGGAGCTAGTAAGACAGCAATGCATGCACTGTTACATTGCTTCTCTTGATAACCTCTTTGTCTGTACAGGAGGAGAAGGCAAGAAGAGAGGAACAGGATGCAATGAGACGTGCTGAGGATGACATGAAGAAGAAGAAGGCTCTGTCCTCCATGGGAGCCTCCTACAGCAGCTACCTAGCCAAGGTGAGGATATATGAAGGGAAGGTGTAAAGCAAACCGCAAAGCATTGTGGTCTTCTGCCACTCACCAGTCACTGCAACGCTTGTATGCAGTGCAATCTAGGACTTATACAGCTATTATTTCACCCACTTGTGAACCAGATGGGTTTGGGACTCATTGCAAAGCTATTCTTTGCAGACCCCTGTAGTCTTCAAGGGATTACTCTATAAAACAGGACTGGGAGACCCTCCAGCTGTCGCTGGACACACATCCTATCATCTTCCATCAAGAATGATGGGATTTGTAGATCAGCAAAAGCAGGAGGACCTCAGGTTGACCACCCTTAATCTACAACTAAAACCTGCTTTCTCGGGATCTACATGACAAAGTCATACAGATCTTGGTAGTCTGGCTTTGCTCTGTAAGTGCAATGCATTCTGGGTCCTGTTAGCTTTGTTATGTTTAACTAATTAAGTCTCACCACTACTGCTCTGAGGCCCTGTATGTACAGTGTTTGCCTGTACTTCTGTATTGCTTTCACTACCTCGGTTTGTGCAGTACATTCAGGTCCTTGCAGACCTGATCTCAGTCTTCTTATGTTCAGCATATTGATGTATATGCAGTACTTCTCTCAGCCCTAGTGCGTGAAATATATTCAGGTCCTTGCAGTCCTGTGCAATATATTCAAGTCCATGCAGTCCCACTTTCAGCCTCAGTATATGCAGTATATTCAGGTCCACATAGTCCTGCTCTCAGCCTCGGTATTTGCAGTACATTCAAGACCACTCAGTCCTGCTTTATTCTCAGTATATGCAGTACATTCAGGTCCACGTGGTCCTGTTCTCAGCCTCAGTATTTGCAGTACATTCAAGACCACTCATTCCTGCTCTTAGTCTCAGTATTTGCACTACATTCAGGTCCACGTCTCCTGCTCTCAGCCTCAGTATTTGCAATACATTCAAGACCACTCAGTCCTGCTCTCAGTCTTAGTATGTTCAATTCATTCTGGACCTTGCAGCCCTACTCTCAGTCTCAGTAGTGTAATACACTCAGGTACCTTCTGATCTGCTCTCAGTCTCAGTATGTGCAATAAATTATGCACCCTACAGGCCAGTCCCTGCAGTACAAGAAGCACAGCTCACTCTCACTGTTTTGTTGTGTATTTTCTCTCCAGGCTGACCAGAAGAGAGGCAAGAAGCAGACAGCCCGTGAGCAGAAGAAGAAGATTCTGGCTGATCGTCGCAAGCCCCTGAATATTGACCACTTAAATGAAGATAAACTCAGGTATCTGATTAGGGCCAGATTTCCCAATAGGCAAAGTCGGCAGCTGCCAAGAGCTCCAAATATTGAGTGCCACCTCATCTGTGCTGGCCACATCCACATTGTGAATAATGAGCATTGCAAGAACAATCTCATTAACCCTGCACCAGTTTCATACACCTTAAATCCTTGGATTCTAGCGATATCTCCAACACATTGCGGAGAAATGCAATGGAGATCTCTATAGCAACCAAAAGTTTAATGCTTTTTCATATTTGTTTGTTATAAGCCAAGGGTGTTTTCTGTGCTTGGAAAAAATTGGAGGGTACTAGGGGCAGGGTCATGTGAAGAGTGTGTGGGTCTGTGGGGGGGAAGGGTGGCTATGGGCAGAACTAAGGGCATCTAAAGTACCTTGTATTGGGGCATCTGGGATTTAAATCCGGCCCTGAATCTGATGATCCAAGGCATCCGCTATGGATTACTTTGTTCTGTATTTATTTAATTCAAATCCTCAGAATGGGCCAGCACCTACAGTCTGCATGTTATTAGAGAGTAGGACCCTGACCTCTCTTTTTGGCCTTTATAGGGAGAAGGCGAAGGAAATGTGGGATTGGTTGTACCAGCTGGAGTCCGAGAAGTTCGAGATGGGAGAGAAGCTCAAGAAACAGAAATACGAGGTAAGCCAACTTTAGACTACTCTACGAGCGGCAAATGATAGTATTATCTGTGGCACAGCTATGTGTTCGGTGTCTTATGGCAAAATCAATAAATATGGGACACTATCATTAAGAATTTATAATAGATCAATAAATACATACAGAACTTAGCAAAAGAATATTATGACATTCTATGTGCCTTATCCACAAATGAAAATAAGATAAATTCTGGGTCAAACCAAGTGCACGTAGGGAAGGAATAAAAATGAAACACATTTCCATTGATTTAAATGGGGGTTTTGACCACTGAATGCTAGAAGGGTCCCAACGTATTGTGATGCATTTCTTTGGGGACCTCTTTAGCATTCAAGTGGTCAAAAGACCACTGAAATCAGTGATAAGTTTTATTCGTTCCATATAGCAAAAGCACAATTGGTTTGCCTGAGAAATGCTTCTGTTTTCTATTGTGGATATGGCCCTGTATCTCTACATAAATATATTGATGGCTATTTCAGCATATGAATAATTTTCTTTGTTACGGGCCTATAGATATAGCTGTCATTGCAGATATTATCCCCTGGGATGTTAGATGCATTTCCACCTATCTAGCGTCCATGGGTTGGATATTTTTTTCTGATCACAGGTAAAGGATCATTATTCGCTGTGTATACTCCGTTTACAGATCATCCTGTCAGTGTATGTTCTATGTCAATAGATCATTCTGTCAGACTCACTTTTAGTCAGAATGTTCTGTCACTAGCTGGGATCTTCCTATGTTTCTGTTATTCAGTGTAGTTTGTTCTATACATCATGGTGGCTACCAGTTTATGTACAGATTAGTTATCTAATGTCCATGGGTTGGATTTTTTTATGATCACAGATAATGGATCATTCATTGTGTATAGTCCATGTACAGAGTCATTGTATGTTCTAGTCTATCAGTAAATCAGCCTATCAGACTTTTAGTCAGTAGTATGTTCTGTCAATAGCTGCAGTCTTTTGCATCTCTCTCTGCTATTTAATGTAGTTTGTTCTATACATCATTGTGGCTATCAGTCTATGTACAGATTATTTTATCATTTTATGTGCCATACTGTCTATAGACTATTATTTTAAAGTAAAACTGTCACTTGACCACATTCAGTCACTTGTCCACTTAAGTTGGAACACTCAGATCGATAGGATTTGCATGATTTAGTGTTAGTTCCACTTTAACTGCATATACAAGACAATCTACTGGTGCATACTGGTGTATGTATCAGACTGTAACATCCCTGTAGATCATTCTCAGTGTATGTATCAGGCTATAACCTCTCTGTAGATCATTCTCAGTGTATGCATCAGGTTATAATCTCTCTGTAGATCATTCTCAGTGTATGTATTAGGCTATAACCTCTCTGTAGATCATTCTCGGTGTATGTATCAGGCTATAACCTCTCTGTAGATCATTCTCAGTGTATGCATCAGGTTATAATCTCTCTGTAGATCATTCTCAGTGTATGTATCAGGCTATAACCTCTCTGTAGATCATTCTCAGTGCATGCATCAGGTTATAGTCTCTCTGTAGATCATTCTCAGTATATGTATCAGACTGTAACCTCTCTGTAGATCATTCTCAGTGTTTGTATCAGACTGTAACCTCTCTGTAGATCATTCTTGGTGTATGTATCAGACTGTAATCTTTCTGTGGATCATTCTGACTGGATATGTCAGACTGTAACCTCTAGATCATTCTCAGTTTATGTATCAGACTGTAACCTCTAGATCATTCTCAGTCTATGTATTAGACTGTAACCACTCTGTAGATAATTCCTAGTGTAGGTATCAGACTGTAACCTCTTTGTAGATCATTCTTGGTGTATGTATCAGAATGTAACCTCTCTGTAGATCATTCTCGGTGTATGTATCAGACTGTAACTTCTCTGGAGTTGATTCTCAGTGTATGTATCAGACTGTAGCCTCTCTGTAGATCATTCTCAGTGTATGTTTCAGGCTGTAACCTCTCTGTACATCATTCTAAGTATAGGTATCAGGCTATAACAGCTCTGTGGATCATTCGCAGTGTATGTATCAGACTGTAACTTCTCTGTAGATCATTCTAAGTGTGTGTATCAGACTTCTCTGTAGATCAATCCCAGTGTATGTATCAGGCTATCACCTCTCTCTAGATCATTCCCAGTGTATGTATCAGACTGTAACCTCTCTGTGGATCATCATTCTAAGAGTATGTATCAGACTGTAACCTCTCTGTAGATCATTCCTAATGTATGAGCCAGAAAACCAGTGGATTATTTGTATATGTATATAAAACTGTATACGTCTATAAATCATTCCATCAGTCTAGGGTCCATACACAAGAAAACAGTAGCAATTCTGGGACAAACCAAATATGTGTTATAGGGAACAAATTAAAGAATTCACAAATGTCCATTGATCCAAACAGGTCTTTTAACTCTTTGAATGTTAGAAAGATCTCCAAATTATTGCTTTGTAATGCATTGGAGGCATGATTAAGTGGCTGAAAGCCTCCAATTAAATTAATAGGAGTGTTTGTTCAGTTGGTTTGCCCCAAAATGGCTCCTAGTTTGTGCATTTGGTATGGTCCACATGCTGGCATTATCCCAAATCATTTTGGTTTAGTCCCATATTATATGTTAGTCTGTCCATAGATCATTCTGTCTGTCTATTTAGTATTCAGTTTTACTTACTAGTTTGTCTATAGAGCGTTCCGTCTATATCATATTTCATCAGATTTCCATCTGTCTGCATAGCATTTAGTCAGTATATACTATTCCATCCAAATATAATTAAAGGATCAGTATGCCTTTATTATGAAACACCATATTTTAGGACATTTCCTGCTGAGTAAAACAAGACTACTTCCACTACTGGGAGATGTTTTTTTCCAAAGTTATAAACTTTTAAACTATTGTTTTTTTAGATAAACAGTGCCATCTGGTGTTCAGACAGCTCAGCTATATTTCACCTGTCATTCTATCCATTATTCTGTTGTATTCTATGGGAGAGTTGAGCTGCTGGAAGCAGTTCACTATACGATGTGGTAGTAAATCTCTATCACTTCCTGACAGTTTGAAATCAGTTCCTGACAGTTTCAAAGTTGATAACATTTGAATATATCAGCTGTCAGCAGTGGGTGTGCCCTTATTTTACACTACAGAAAAGTCCTTTAATATATGTGGTTTTTTTTAAATAATACTGGTTTATTAGTCCTTTAAGTGTCATTATGTTAGAATTTTAGATCACTTTTCCAGCTGATCTATAGAACAGTCCACCTGCATAATCTACAATAACTCTGTCATCATCTTCAGACAGCCATTTTCCTTTTCAGAAGAATATCACACATGTATATGAAAGAACAGAGCTGTTAAAGAGCACACCATTCATACTGTATATCAGCACATGGAACATCGATCTGTGCAGTACACTATTCACATACTGTACATCAGTTGAGATATTCATTCACACGTTGTATATGACAATACAGCTCATCTGTTTACACATTATACATGACAAAACAGGTTTGAGATGGAGCACACCATTCAAACTCACTGTATATAAACACATACTGTACAGGAAAAACATATCAGAGTACACAATTCACATACTGTATATCCATGACAAACAGCAGGATAATGGACACAGAGCATGTCATTCACACACACACACACACACACACTGTACATGACAGTCACAGAGTAGCACATACAGAAAGTTCTCGTACTACAGGACCTCTTTTCATGTCATTATCTTGGTCTCTCTTAGATTACGACTCTGCACAGGAGAGTAGAGGAACTCTCCAAGTTGTAAGTAGAGATACCCCTTAAAATTGGGACACAGTACAGGGCTGTCCACTCAGGCATGTAACAGGGTAGGAACTGGTACGACTGGGCTTTGGGTCGAAGCAGAGGCATGGATAGGGACAAAATGGCAGCGATAAAGGTATAAAGACTCACCAGGACTGCAGACGTAGCAACCTTGTATGGGCAGTGTCCTCAATACCTCTTTTTCATACCACAATAAATTGTATAAGTGTAAATGTTTTTTCAGTTATTTTGTATGGCACTATTACATGCTGACTCAAGAAATAAGCAATAATAATAGATACATGGGTCATTTATTTAGCATGTTATGTAGGAAGACGTATAAGCAGTAGGATTCCAACAAGCTGGATGCTTTTAGAATACCTCATCTCTTTGATAATGGCTGCTTATGAAAAATGCATAGTGCAACTCATTACAGTAACCAATATAACCTTAGTGCAGGGTCGGGTAACCTTTCTCTCTAAAGCTGTTCTTTTTTACTTTAAATGCCCATCATCCTCAGCTGGTCAATGATCAGCTGGGAATGATGTGTTGTAGTCTAACAACGACCAAGTAAACAATAACTGACCCCTGCTGTAAGGCTATTATGGTTGCCATAAATAGGTCTGCCACTTCATCTCTTAAACACCAACCTCTTATGAAAAAATGCATATTGCAGGGCTTTACAGTATTATTATTATTATTATTCTTTATTTATATAGCGCCAACTAATTCCGCAGCGCTGTACAATTGGGAAATAGACATACAGAGGTATTAAATAGTACAATCAGATGTGTAGAACAGGAGGATTAGAGGGCCCTACAGTAGAGTATTTATTAATGGAGAGTTAAGTCAAAGAAGCAAGAGAAGCAAACCCAAGAAAGAGACCATAACCTTGCCTTCACTAAGTCCATATCACAAACAAATAAGGCAGGTACTGTGTGTCTTGCAGTCTTGGTGCCAGTCAGTATGCTTTGGGGATATTTGCTGGGTTGGTGATTGGGTAAGAGCCTCTGCTTCAGGCCCCAGCTCAGGTGTTATATAAAGGTAAGTAGTGTTGTTTTCTGGGTATACCCCTGGATTTATGTATGTGCGTCTCAGGTTCAAACAAGGCAAGTCTGCCACTCTTTCCATTCATTTACTGGAACTCTGCCCTGGTAAGAGGGCATCAGGTAATAGGATTCCAACTTGCAGCCCACCACTGTCCCTCCTGTGAACAGCGAGGGTATCGACGGTGGGGATCTCTTTGGAACGTTACAGCATAAATGGGTTGTATTGTTTTAACAGGTTACAACCCTCAGGAATCGTATTGATCAACTGCAGAAACAGTGAGTACCCGCAGCCTGCCAAGATTCACTCCAATCCCAGCTTGCCTCCCACTATTTTCCTGAAATGCAGACCCCCTTTCAAACTCACATACCCTTCCATTGGCCAAAAGCCAACCCAAATCCAGCTTGCTCCTCCCCCCAACACTAAAATCTATTCTAGTCTGCACCTCTAATATGTCTCTAAACTTGCAGTCATCTAAGTGCCACTTTACCCAGAGATCCACATTAGTTCTTTATGCATCAGATATTCCCAAACCCCAGCACACTTCATATCCCCTTTCAGAATGCAGTCATGTGGATCACATTTATAGCATTGAAAAACATGCACCACTCCATATTGTCCTAGAACTCATTGAGGTTGGTATACCAAGTAGAATTGGAGCAATTCTGGCGTCAACCAATTATACCTTAGCAGACAAAAATATTTTCCCAGAATTCCATTGATTAAACTTTAACTGTTGAATGCTAGAGGGGCCTTCAATGCATCGCTTCACAATGCACTGAAGACCCCTCTAGCACTCAAGGGTTTAAGAGTCCCATTTGAATCAATAGGAATTTTTATCATATGGTGAATTTGGTTTGCCTCATAATCCTCTTCTCCTTAGTACTAAGCTACACAATATACCATTATGCTAAACCATACCAAACCTTATTAAGTGAATATACCTTAAGATAGCTAAAATCGTCATATTACTTTCACAAATAGTCCTTCCTGTATGGAATGTCACATGAATGAACCCGGAAAAACATGCATGGACTTCTTTCCTCTTCCTTTGTACCTCAAAAACTCCTGTGCTATTCCTCCCCCATTACCCATTTTCAGTACTGATGTGTGATCGCGAACACACAATGCTCTTGGCATGACCCCTGATTTGCATAATTGACACATATATGTAATGAGAGTCCAGCATCACTACCCATAGCTCATACTAGGTATTTTCAATTCTCTAATTACCCTAACACACTGCAATTTTTGTAACCAAGCATTTAACAAAAACACCAAAAATAGTGCAGGTGTGGGCAATCTTTCAAGACTACAACTCCCATAATCCCCAACTATCCATTGATATATTCAGAATGATGGGAGTTGTAGCTTCCAATGGCTGTTGTGGCGGAGTTTGCCTACACCTGCAATAGCACAAACTTAAAACTGAGATCACATTTGCTAAATAATAACTACAGCATAACTTGGGCTTATGTGTAGATATAACCTAACATTGTATGCTCATAGCCAGTCTACACTAAGTCTGAATCGTATCTTTGGCCTAGCTCGATATCTGTGGCTTGACCTGATATCACTGGCCTAGCACAACATCTTTGGTCAAGTGATATCCCTTGGCCTACCTTGATATCTATGGCCTAGTGTGATCTCTCTGGCCTTGCACGATACATTGGGCCTAGCACGATATGTCAGGTCTAGCACGATATCTTAGGCCTAACAGAAGAGTTGAGAATAGTAATTTCTGGCTTAAGGCGATATCAGTGGTCTAACTTGATATCTCCAGTCTAACACCATATTGTGCAGTTGCGGAACGAGTAAGTAAGTAGACGTGCTAACCTAACTCCTCACTGACCCTCTTATATCAGGTATAGTATGAGCCTCACTGACACAGACAATGGCTGTCACCATGCAGTGAGACCATCCTTTCCACAGCTCATCTGTGGAATAGGTATTTTTATGCTCACACCTAAAATTGCTGGCAACAGAGCAACAAGTCTATTTCACAGAGTCCTACTTGGCTTTGTCACATTGGTGACAGCATACTGTGTGTGTTAAACGTAAGCATGCATGTTTGGAAAGTAAGGAGGAAGAGCATGTGAGTAAGATGCACAGACACCCTAACCCTCAGACTAATCCCAGAGGACATGGTAAGTAACTGCCTGTACTGCTGTGTGCATAAGAGGGCCAAACCAGAAAGACTTTTAACTCTTTCAGTGCTAGAGGTTGCCAAATCATTGTTCTTTTACTATTCCCCACTTCTACTGTTAGGGCCCTGTGTTCAGTAAATGGCTATTTTGATTTTTTTTTCTTCTAAATTTAAAATCAATTGTAGCATCAGTTTTTTAAGTGAAAACTGGAGTTAACCCTTTGAGTGCCAGATAAGTATGCAATGTGTTGGATGCCTTTCTGGCACTCAAATGGTTAATGTAATCATTTTGACTAACAAATGATTTGTTTTAAACTTAAGTTCGATCACGCCCACTGTTGAGGCCATTTATTTAACCTTGAATGTCAAAAGCAATATCTGGCGTTTTTCAAAGAAACGCGTTGGACATGCCAATGGCATTCACAAGGGTTAATATAATCTTTCATGGCCTTAACCAGCATAAAGCATGATGTTATCAGTTTGAGAACACATTTTGTTACAGCTTATTTCTTTTGAACACAAGGCCCCATGTCTTTCTGCTTTTTGACCTTTCTCCTGCAACCTTAGAGACCCTCAGTATTTTACTGCCTGTGGTGGTGGGGTGGGCTAGGACATGACTTATTCAGCTCTCTGACCGTTGTTAATTTTCTACCCATAACAGCAGCAAGAAGGCAGCTGGAGGCAAAGGCAAAGTTGGGGGCCGCTGGAAGTAAACTCCTTCAAAACCAAGAACTGGTCCTGACAGAGAGCAGCCCCCCACTTCCTATCCATCAGCAAGCCCAAATCTGCAGGAAGATGGCTCCACTCAATCCTCCCCGAGATAGTCATGCCCCAGAGGGCCACCTCTTTCTCTCTGTGGACTGCTCTTTATTATCTATTCTCTTTTGTAAATAAAGTGTGACGCTTCTTACCCTATCAACCTGTCTCGTACTAGTCAGACACAGCACAAAATAACTACTTTCCTTGTACTGGTCAAAAACAGCCCAAATGAACTAGACTACGTAGCCCTAACAACCTGCCTTGTACTGGTCAAACACAGCCCATATGAACTAGGTTACTTACCCAAACAACCTGCCTAATACTGGTTCAAGACAGCCCAGCTCCATAGTAAATAGAGTATGTTTCCTTTTATACTACTTTTTAATGGTTAATTCCAGCCCTGTGGAAATAGAGTACTTACCCTAAGAACCTGCCTGGTACTGATCAGAACCAACACATAGGAACTGGTATATTACCCTATCAAACTGCCTGGTACTGATCAGAACCAGACTATAGCAAATGGTGTATTATCCTATCAAATTGCCTGGTACTAACCAGAACCAGCCCATAGCAACTGGTGTATTACCCTGTCATACAGCTTGGTACTGATCATAACCAACCCATAGCAACTGGTGTATTCCCAGACATACTGCCTGGCACTGATCATAACCAGCCCATAGCAACTGGTGTATTACCCTATCATACTGCTTGGTACTGATCAGAACCAGCCCATAGGAACTGGTGTATTACCCTATCAAACTGCCTGGTACTGATCAGAACCAGCCCATATGAACTGGGGTATTACCCTTACAGCCTGCTTGGTACTGATCAGAACCAGCCCATAGGAACTGGTGTATTACCCTATCAAACTGCCTGGCATTGATCATAACCAGCCCATAGCAACAGGTGTATTAAGTATCATACTGCCTGGTACTGATCATAACCAGCCGATAGCAACTGGTGTATTACCCTATCATAGTGCCTGGCACTGATTATAACCAGCCAATAACAACTGGTGTATTACCTTATCAAATTGTCTGGTACTGATCAGAACCAGCCCATAGCAACTTGTGTAGTACCCTATCAGATTGCCTGGTACTGATCAGAACCAGCCCATAGCAACTTGTGTATTACCCTATTAAATTGTCTGGTACTGATCAGAACCAGCCCATAGCAACTTGTGTATTACCCTATTAAATTGCCTGGTACTGATCATAACCAGCCTATAGGAACAGATGTATTACCCTATCAAACTGCCTGGCACTGATCAGAACCAGCCCATAGGAACTGTTGTAGTACCCTAAGAAACAAATATTGCGATGCGCACCCATCGAGAACAAACAAGATAAAGTGTCTACAATAGTGCTACAAGTCACGTTTTTCACTCCCATGTACCAATGCAGAGAGGAAATTTCCATATTCATATCAGACTAGTCCCGCCCTCAGACAGTCCAGCTCCGAAATGTCAGGAAGATCCTCTCTGCACAAGAGATTCAGCAAAACCACAGACTTACGTTTCAGCCTACGTGGGCCACGTCAGTGTGGTGCAGCTGATTCCCTCTAGGCACATGGAGAGCAAGGGCCCATGCCTGGGATCCCCTTCCACTTAGGGAGACTAAGAAATAAATACTGTGACTAGCACCCATCAAGAATGAACAAGATAAAGTGTCTTGTCCTTAGGCATAGTGGCCCCTCAATGGTGCTACAAGTCACATTTTTCACTCCCATGTGCCACTGCAGAGAGGAAATTTCCATATTCCTATCAGACTGGTCCCGCTCTCAGACAGTCCAGATGAAATGTCAGGCAAATCCTCTCTGCATGAGAGGTTCAGCAAAACCACAGACATAACCTGACAACCTGATTGGTACCGATCAGAACCAGCCCATAGGAACTGGTGTATTACCCTATCAAACTGCCTGGTATCGATCAGAACCAGCCCATAGCAAAAGGTGTATTACGTATCTTTCTGCCTGGTACTGATCATAACCAGCCCATAGCAACAGGTATATTACGTATAATATTGCCTGGCACTGATCATAACCTGCCCATAGCAACTGGTATATTATTCTATTAAATTATCTGGTACTGATCATAAAAAGCTCATAGAAACTTGTGTAGTACCCTATCAAATTGTTTGTACTGATCAGAACCAGACCATAGTAACTTGTGTATTACCCTATCAAACTGCCTGGCACTGAGCAGAACCAGCCCATAGGAACTGGTGTAGTACCCTAAGAAACAAATATTGTGATGCGCACCCATCGAGAACAAACAAGATAAAGCATCTTGTCCTTAGGCATAGTCACCCCTCAGTAGTGCTACAAGTCACGTTTTTCACTCCCATGTGCCAATGCAGAGAGGAAATTTCCATATTCATATCAGACTAGTCCCGCCCTCAGACAGTCTAGCTCCGAAATGTCAGGAAGATCCTCACTGCACAAGAGATTCAGCAAAACCACAGACTTACATTTCAGCCTACGTGAGCCACGTCAGTGTGGTGCAGCTGATTCCCTCTAGGCACATGGAGAGCAAGGGCCCATGACTGGGATCCCCTTCCACTTAGGGAGACTAAGAAATAAATACTGTGACTAGCACCCATCAAGAACGAACAAGATAAAGTGTCTTGTCCTTAGGCATAGTGGCCCCTCAATGGTGCTACAAGTCATGTTTTTCACTCACATGTGCCAATGCAGAGAGGAAATTTCCATATTCCTATCAGACTGGTCCCACCCTCGGACAGTCCAGATGAAATGCTGGGCAAATCCTTTCTGCATGAGAGATTCAGCAAAACCAAAGACGTACCCCGAAAACCTGCTTGGTACTGATCAGAACAAGCCCATAGGAACTGGTGTATTAGCCTAACAAACTGCCTGGTACTGATCAGAACCAGCCCATATGAACAGGGGTATTACCCTGACAGCCTGCTTGGTACTGATCAGAACCAGCCCATAGGAACTGGTGTATTGACCTATCAAACTGCCTGGCATTGATCATAACCAGCCCATAGCAACAGGTGTATTAAGTATCATACTGCCTGATACTGATCATAACCAGCCCATAGGAACTGGTGTATTACCCTATCAAACTGCCTGGCATTGATCATAACCAGTCCATAGCAACAGGTGTATTAAGTATCATACTGCCTGGTACTGATCAAAACCAGCCCATAGCAACTGGTGTATTACCCTATCATAGTGCCTGGCACTGATCAGAACCAGCCCATAGCAACTTGTGTAGTACCCTATCAAATTGTCTGGTACTGATCAGAACCAGCCCATAGCAACTTGTGTAGTACCCTATCAAATTGTTTGGTACTGATCAGAACCAGCCCATATCAACTTATGTATTACCCTATTAAATTGCCTGGTACTGATCAGAACCAGCCCATAGGAACTGGTGTAGTACCCTAAGAAACAAATATTGTGATGCGCACCCATCGAGAACAAACAAGATAAAATGTCTACAATAGTGCTACAAGTCCCGTTTTTCACTCCCATGTGCCAATGCAGAGAGGAAATTTCCATATTCATATCAGACTAGTCCCGCCCTCAGACAGTCCAGCTCCGAAATGTCAGGAAGATCCTCACTGCACAAGAGATTCACCAAAACCACAGACTTAAGTTTCAGCCTACGTGGGCCACGTCAGTGTGGTGCAGCTGATTCCCTCTAGGCACATGGAGAGCAAGGGCCCATGCCTGGGATCCCCTTCCACTTAGGGAGACTAAGAAATAAATACTGTGACTAGCACCCATCAAGAATGAACAAGATAAAGTGTCTTGTCCTTAGGCATAGTGGCCCCTCAATGGTGCTACAAGTCACGTTTTTCACTCCCATGTGCCACTGCAGAGAGGAAATTTCCATATTCCTATCAGGACTGGTCCCACTCTCAGACAGTCCAGATGAAATGTCAGGCAAGTCCTCTCTGCATGAGAGATTCAGCAAAACCACAGACATACCCTGACAACCTGCTTGGTACTGATCAGAACCAGCCCATAGGAACTGGTGTATTACCCTATCAAACTGCCTGGTATCGATCAGAACCAGCCCATAGCAAAAGGTGTATTACGTATCTTTCTGCCTGGTACTGATCATAACCAACCCATAGCAACAGGTATATTACGTATCATATTGCCTGGCACTGATCATAACCTGCCCATAGCAACTGGTATATTACTCTATCAAATTGTCTGGTACTGATCATAAAAAGCTCACAGAAACTTGTGTAGTACCCTATCAAATTGTTTGTACTGATCAGAACCAGCCCATAATAACTTGTGTATTACCCTATCAAACTGCCTGGCGCTGAGCAGAACCAGCCCATAGGAACTGGTGTAGTACCCCTAAGAAACAAATATTGTGATGCGCACCCATCGAGAACAAACAAGATAAAGCGTCTTGTCCTTAGGCATAGTCACCCCTCAATAGTGCTACAAGTCACGTTTTTCACTCCCATGTGCCAATGCAGAGAGGAAATCTCCATATTCATATCAGACTAGTCCCGCCCTCAGACAGTCTAGCTCCGAAATCTCAGGAAGATCCTTACTGCACAAGAGATTCAGCAAAACCACAGACTTACGTTTCAGCCTACGTGGGCCACGTCAGTGTGGTGCAGCTGATTCCCTCTAGGCACATGGAGAGCAAGGGCCAATGACTGGGATCCCCTTCCACTTAGGGAGACTAAGAAATAAATTCTGTGACTAGCACCCATCAAGAACGAATAAGATAAAGTGTCTTGTCCTTAGGCATAGTGGCCCCTCAATGGTGCTACAAGTCACGTTTTTCACTCACATGTGCCACTGCAGAGAAGAAATTTCCATATTCCTATCAGACTGGTCCCACCCTCGGACAGTCCAGATGAAATGCCGGGCAAATCCTTTCTGCATGAGAGATTCTGCAAAACCACAGACGTACCCTGAAAACCTGCTTGGTACTGATCAGAACCAGCCCATAGGAACTGGTGTATTAGCCTATCAAACAGCCTGGTATCGATCAGAATCAGCACATAGGAACTAGTGTATTACCCTATCAAACTGCCTGGTACTGATCATAACCAGCCCATAGCAACAGGTATATTACATATCATACTGCCTGGTACTGATCATAACCAGCCCATAGCAACAGGTATATTACGTATCATACTGCCTGGCACTGATCATAACCAGCCGAAATGAACTGGTGTATTACCCTGACAACCTGCTTGGTACCGATCAGAACCAGCCCACAGGAACTGGTGTATTACCCTATCAAACTGCCTGGTATAGACCAGAACCAGCCCATAGGAACTGGTTTATTACCCCTTCAACCTGCCTGGTACTGATCAGAACCAGCCCATAGGAAATGGTGTATTACCATGACAACCTACCTGGTACTGATCAGAGCCAGCCCATAGGAACTGGTTTATTACCCTTTCAACCTGCCTGGTACTGATCAGAAACAGCCCATAGGAAATGGTGTATTACCATGACAATCTGCCTGGTACTGATCAGAACCAGCCCATAGGAACTGGTGTATTACCCTATCAAACTGCCTGGTACTGATTAGAACCAGCCCATAGAAACTGGTGTATTACCCTTTCAACCTGCCTGGTACTGATCAGAAACAGCCCATAGGAAATGGTGTATTACCATGACAACCTGCCTAGTACTGATCAGAACCAGCCCATAGGAACTGGGGTATTACCGTATCAAACTGCTTGGTACTGATTCATTTTTGAAGGACTTCATGATGGACAAATGCTGTATTTCATGAAACCTCAGGGACCATAAGAACGTATAACTGGGGTAAAAGAGGGGAGGGAGAGACAAGGGAAAGACAGAAGGAGCAGAAACAATAAAGCTCAATAAGAGGAGGAATTGGTCACTAAAAGGGTTAAAAGAAAGAGGTTGCTGGGGTGCTGATGTCCATTGATCTTATGGTGTAACTGGGAGTTTGGTATGGGTACATTGTCTGTGGTGTAAATGTGTGCACAGGTTTCACACCTCCTTTGTTGGCAGGGAGATGTGCCATTTCTTGTATTATTATTCAGGGCACTCCTTATCATCAACTGTTTTAAATTAGGAGGCTGTCTGATGGAGAGTAAGGGGGGTTGTAGGAATATAGTCTTAAAGGGATAGTAATACTTCATTTTAACTTTATTTTATTTTGTAGGCATTAAAAAAACATGAAGAATGATATAAGTCTTATCTCTGAAACCTTTATGGTTTAAGAGATATTCACAAACAAACTATCCCTTCCCTGTTCAATCAGATCAGAAGGGAGATGCCCAGGTAGACTGCAGAGAGGGACAATCTTCTATTAAGATAAGGGAAAAAGCTGAAAAACTTGTCAAGGGGGGAAGGGCTTTCATTGTTTTCATACAAAGAAAATTGTCCCCTTCTGTTATCTGTCCTGTCATACAACCAGACTCACATTTGAGAAGAGATGGCTTACACTAGGTAAAAGGGGCGGGGAGGGGAACTTTTCTTGTGAATATCTCATAAACCATAAAGGTTTGAGAGATAAGACTTATATCATTCTTCATGTTTTTTTAATGCCTACAAAATAAAATAAAGTTAAAACGAAGTATTACTATCCCTTTAAGTCTTTCATCCGTATGTAGGTGTTTGAAGTTCTCTTGCTATTTTGCGTAGAACTTCAACTTTATCATCTGGACCACCAGTTAAGAGGAACTTCTCAAATTCCACAAAAACTACTATGCATTCCACCCCAGTATCAACCTAACACTCAGTCACTTACGCACAACCATTAACTTCCTATACGCTGCTATCAGTATTAAGAGCTCCATCCACATATCCCTGTACCGGAAACCAATGGAAAGACCAACTTATGTAAATAAACAATAGCTTCCACCCAAAACACAAAAACTCCATCATATACAGCCAGGCCATCAGATACAACCGCATCTGTTCTGACATGGCAGACCGTGACGAGCACCTCCAGAAACTCAGATGATACTTTATAAAACAGAGTTATAGTGCCAGGAATATTGACACTCAGATACAGAAAGCGACCCACATACCAAGAAAAAAATCTGTTGCTCTAAAAATTACAATTGCAGCAGCAATTGTGCATGAAAGTTGGCGGATCCTGGGTGGATTGCAGAGGGGAACAGGTTATAGAATACAGACAAAGTGCGGATTCATTTACAATGTACAAAGGGATTAAATAGTATTCAGTTCCATAAATTACTAATGGATTCAAGTAGTATAAAACAATTCTCTCATTTGAATGAAGGATAATGTGTCAGTTGTGCATTTTGCTGGCCAAGAACTCCTGACGTTTCCATAAAATCCAACCAACTAGTACTTTGGCTGCACCAACGATGTAGATCTCACAACAACTATTCCAGTAAGAGCAATAGTTTATTTATCAAACAGTAAAAAATATCTGCACATAGGGCTGTTGAAATATGATAAAAAAATTTGTAGACTAGAAGATTTCTTCATGAGCAGGTGTAAGTAACGACAGAGCAATGCGTTGCATGCATCTCAACGCTTAATCCTGATCAGAAGTTGGCCTCTTCTACCATTCATTTAAAACATCAGGCAACCAATCTCCATGAGTGGGTGTGTTGATCAAATGCAATCATAATAACACAACACACAACAGAATGAGTATTAAATTAACCCCACGAGTACCAAATCAAAACAGGATAAACCAACAGACCTCAATCACTCAAAGAAAGAGCTCCCCCAGGCAGGCCAATCAACATTGACCATCCAAGGGCCACACGTTGAGCGAAAGCAGAGGATCTGCAAAGTTTCTTGGCACACATTCATTTAAAATAGCCAATAATATTGCGATTAAATGAATGAGTGTACGCTAGAGGAGAGGAGGCTGACTTCTGATCACAGTTAAGCATTGGGATATATGAAACACATTGATCTGTCTGTACTTACACCTGCACGTGAAGACGTCTCCCCACCTAACTTTTTCTTATCATATATTCAAAAGCCCTTTGTTTATCAATTTTTTACTATTTGATAAATAAACTATAATTTTTACTGGGATAGTTTGTTGTCAGAGATACATGGTTGGTGTAGTTAAAGTACTAGTTGGTTGTAGAAGGATTTTAGTGAATTTACCATTACATCCTTTTCTATTAGTCCATGTGACAGTTCCCAAAAACACTTTTTTCAAGGTACTTGTTCAATAGCCAAGCCTTCAAAGCCAGCTTCTTGACCTGGGTCAAAAGGTCCCTCCTCAGAGGGAGGTAAAGTCTCCACTATGGACAGACCGAGAAGATCCGAAAACCAGGCCTGACCGGGCCAAAATAGAGCAATCAGTATGACGTGCATCTGCTCAATACAGACCTGTCTTGGCACCCTAGGAATCAGGGGGGTTCAGAGGAAACACATACAGTAGAGGAAAATGCCATGGTATGGACATTGCAACAACTGAAAATGCCAGAGGATCCCTTTACCTCGCACAGAACAAGGGGAAGCCAGGAGGTCCATTGATGAAAATTTTCAATGAGCTCCAAATCTCCAGGGTACGGATGTTGATCCCTTCAGGGATTTCGAACTTCAGGCCTAAGAAACGAAGAACCTGGGAAGGAACCAAAGAGGCTTTCTTGAAGTTGTGCACCCAACCCAAAAGAATAGTACTCATAAATATGTAAAAGGGGTTTTTAATGTCAGGAAGATGAGAAAGACCAGTCTCTGCATAGAATGTGAAATCACAAGGAAAAATTACTGCTGAAAGATGCCCCTTTCCAGCCTAGAAAACCTGAGAAACAGGAAATTCTGGAAGTTGTAGTTTTCAAATACATGCAAAACATTAAAAAAATTGTGCCCTCCAGAGGCCTGATAAGGGTCCCCAAGTCAACAACTACGAAAAGCAGGTCATCTGATTTAAAGGGATAGTAATACTTCGTTTTAACTTTATTTTATTTTGTAGGCATTAAAAAAACATGAAGAATGATATGTCTTATCTCTCAAACCTTTATGGTTTATGAGATATTCACAAGCAAAGTTTCCCCTCCCCGCCCCTTTTACCTACTGTAAACAATCTCTTCTCAGATGTGGAATGCAGTCCATAGACCAGACAGATAACAGAAGGGGACAATCTTCTTTCTATGAGAACAATGAAAGCCCTTCCCCCCTTGACAAGTTTTTCAGGTTTTTCCCTTATCTTAATTGAACATTGTCCCTCTCTGCAGTCTACCTGGGCACCTCCCTTCTGATCTGGCTGAAAGGGGGGGAATACTTTGTTTGTGAATATCTCTTAAACCATAAAGGTTTGAGAGATGAGACTTATATCATTCTTCATGTTTTTTTAATGCCTACAAAATAGAATAAAGTTAAAACGAAGTATTACTATCCCTTTAATTAGTATACTCTGACCAACGAGAGATGAACAGGGGCAGATACATGTCCCATAGAGGAATCATGTGAAATGAAGATATTTGCTGTGTGGGCAACCGATCTTAAAGGGGTTGCACAAATTTTTTGATCAAATATAAAGAAAAAAGTAAAATAAAATAATAATAATTAAAAAAAAAAAAAAAAAGTGAGAGAATCCATAAGGAAAGCTAAGGGGAGTGAAGTATCTGACTCCATAAGGAGGATGAATGCCCCAAAAGTATAAATACATATGGAACAGGAGGGGTTAATAGACCTTACAGTAAAAGCAGCCACAGAAGAAGAACACATACAGTACAAAGACGACTGAAAATATAGTGCATTACAGGCAAAACACCACATTAAAGTGGATCATGGGACTCAAGAGATTAACTCGCCTGTTACATCATTCTACAGACTCCCACTGAAGTATAGGGAAGAGCTTCAGAGGAACTCAGCAGCATGGTAAATACTTAGAAAGTCAAGTCAACCTTCACAGGTTTAAGGTCCTGGAATGAACCGTTGATCTGGGCAATCAAGAACAGGGAAACCAGTTAATGGAAGCCTGTCTGATGAGGATTATACAGCACCATATCCTAAGAAATGAAAGAAAAGAGTCTAAAAGAACAATGCCCATACACCCTCTTCTGTGGGAGGTCACTTAAAACTGGAAGTAGGAGGTAGGGGTAATGGGGAGGGAAGTGTGGAGTCTCTGCCTCAGAGGCCTGACTTTTTTTTTTATGGTCCGCGGACCAGAGCTCTCCATAGGATGGTGTAACAACAGCACCACTGTATAATTCCAGGCCACTGTGATATTGCACCTAAAAAATTCAGCTTTGAGCTGTAATAACTTTTGAATAACACACCTTTCAGCAGTGGGAGTACCCTTGTTTTACTCAGGGGGATAAACCCTACAACATTTTTTTTTTTTACATTTTAGGTATTACTATCCCTTTAAAAATTAGGCTGAAGAATCCAGTCTTGTGCCTCCACTGACTGCCATTATCAAATAGCTAAAGGAAGCATATATGTTAGCGAGTCTCATCTTCAATCTTTGAGGCACATCATCAGAAATATCCCTAATTAAGCAATGCACTGGACGCTCCTCTGGTACTCAGATGGTTACAGTAAAACAAAACAGGCTCTGTGCCGACCCCTATCTACACAGTGAGTGCATGAAGCTGGGTAATGTGAGCTCCTTAATCGTACACGCAGTGTCCCAGTCGGGAACAAGAAATATCCAGCCAGTTGGTGGTGTATGATTCAGGAGCTTTCATCACACAACTTTATGTTGTCACTGTGAGGAGAGGGGTCAGCGCCTAGCCCGTTTTGTCTTACTATTGCTGTGTATGGTGGTGGTGGTGAAAGAGTAGTCAGATCCTTTGACAGCAGAACCCTGTTGACACAATATTGGTGGCAATTAGAGGCGTCGAAATTAATGCACACAAAGATTGGTCCAGTATCATTTAAGAATTAGGCTGAAGAATCCCATCTTGTGCCTCCACTGACTGACATTGTGAAATGGTTAACCCTTTGAGTGCCAGAGAGGTATGCACGGGGTTAAAGGAAGCATATATAAATTAGCAAGTCTTATCTCCAGTCTTTGAGGAACATGAAAATAGATATCCTTAATTAAGCACAGGCAGATTAATTACAATTATTGTGATCAAGACTGGTTATCCTAAAAACCTGCACTCTAGGTGTGTTCAAAGGTCTGAATTTACACAACACTGTGAAGAGTGATGGCAACATAAATGCAAAGGAAAATTCTCATTAGTGAATTTTCACAGACAGCATCATAAACCTGCCTTTACTTCCTTATACATATAAGCCATCATTATTTTTAAAGTGGATGTGTCACATATGTATAACATAGCATAAATAGGATACATAGCGAAAACTACGAAAACGGTATTATTTATTTTTTCGTGTAAATGTAACTTAGTCTGCAGCTACTACTGCATAGACTGCTCTGCCTCTGCTCTCCTGCCTCCTCCGATTACAGAGGTTTCTGTCTGTAAGCTGGAGCGCTCTCATTGGCTAGATATCAATCTCCAGCCAATGAGACCGTTCCAGCTTACAGACAGAAACCTCCATTATTGGAGGAGGGAGGAGAGTGGAGGCAGAGCAGTCTATGTGGCAGTAGCTGCAACCCAGAATTCTAAGTTATATTTACACAGAATAAAAAGCTTAAAATAAATAAATTACTCCTTTCAGCTATGCAGAGCACATTAATCTGGAGAGTGGCAGGGGGTTGAGCTGGAGGTAGAGGAGGGAGTCTCTGCCCCAAATAACCTGTTTTTGTGGTATGCCCTGCCCTCCTTAAGGAAGGGCTCAACCCCATGGTTTCTGTGTTCCATATTGGATGTAAGAAAAAGTAAAAAGGATGGGGGCACTTACAAGTTTATATAGGCACATGAAACAATACAGTCTCAATGATTGGCGGCACTCCCAACTTCAACCAGAATTTTGCAACAGGTTTTAACCTGTCCCAGCATGGGTACTCCCGTACCCAGCAAATAGCCTTTACAAAGTACTAAATACGTAATGATATGCAATTTAAAAAAAAACAAAACAAAAAAAAAAACCTTTAAAAGTTTTACAAACACAGACGCGTTTCAGAATCCACAATCCTTTCCTTAGTTGTGACACCCCAAGGAAAGAATTGTGGATCTTGAAACACGCTGGTGTTTGTAAGTATTTGAATAAATTAAATATGATTATATATTTGATTGGTACCTTGGAAGGATGCTTTGGTGGATACAGGAGTACTTCTACGGGAAAGGTTAACCCCTGTTGTGAAATATTAGTTTAAGTTCTGCCAACAGGTGGATCACTCCCTGTGAGTATTATCAGCCATTAAAGGGATAGTAATGTTTCATAATAAAAGCAGCTCTAATTAATCATCATAGTATTTGGACCTTGGAAAGTGTTATTTCAATTCCATCAGAATTGTAGTTCAAGAGTAATTCAATGACAAAGTATCCCCCTCCCACCCCTTTTACTGATGTAACACTTTTCAGGCAGATCAGAAAGGAGGTGCCCAAGCAGACTGCAGAGAGGGACAACCTTCAATTAAGATAAGGGGAAAAACCTGAAAAACTTGTCAAGGGAGCAGGGCTTTCATTGTTCTCATAGGAAGAAGATTGTCCCCTGCTGTTATCTGTCTGGTCTATGGATTGCATTCCACATCTGAGAAGAGATGGCTTACACTAGGTAAAAGGGGCGGGAGGGGTAAACTTTGCTTGTGAATATCTCTCAAACCATAAAGGTTTGAGAGATAAAACTTTATCGTTCTTCATGTTTTTTTAATGCCTACAAAATAAAATAAAGATAAAATGAAGTATTACTATCCCTTTAAATGCAGTTGTTTCTGTTCACAATATGAGCGCGTCCGATAACTTGTGTCTTTTATTATCCTTTCAGGGCTCTGAAAGCCTGTTTGTTGTGTGGAGGTGGGAACTAGAGGCAGGTGTGGAGAGCATTCACTATATATAGGAAACTGCAGATAGAAAAAATAAATCTACATACCCAAATGCTGTATAAAGGACACCTACACAGGTAAATTAATCTGTTACTCAAATTACTCCTAAAGACTAGTTACCCTTTAATTCAAATGAAGTTTCCATTTGTCCTCTACGGGGCAAATGGTTTGCTCCAGAATTGCTAATCTTTAGCTTTCTGAATAAAACGCAAGCTAAAGTTTAAAAAAAAAACAAAAAAAAAAACAAAAAACAACCTGGGGCATACCAACTGCAGCATACACCTATGGTATTCCCCAGCAAATTAACTTTATCCAGATTCACACTGATTAAAATGGGGTTTTTAATTCCTTAAATGCTAGAGGGATTTCTGTTGCATTGTGAAGCAAAGTGATGGAGACCTATCTATAGTTCAAGGAGTTAAAAGCCCATTTAAATCAGTCCTCATGTCCACTACCCCCACCGCTCAGTGCAACTGGTTTCTTCCAGAACCGATTCCTTTTATGCTGCCTCAGGGTCTGTTTCATAATAGGAGAGAAGAACAAGTTATATGCGCTCCACTTTAATAAAGGAATATATGGTGTTTATTTCATGGTGAACGCTTAGAAATAAATAGGACTTTTCATGTTGCAATACACAAAACAAGTGATTATTTACAATCAATGCAAGTAAATAAAATAAAAACTGCACTCCTTCCCTTTGTAGAAGTCCTGGGGATGCCGCAATGACGTATATTTTGCAGGTCATTAATGTCCTTCTGAATAGGTATGATTATTCAGCCTTTACTGACTAACCATTAGATGAAGCAGTCTGACGCAGAGAGACATCAAAGGTTAGGTTCCATGTGAGTCATTCAGCTGTCACAAAGCCGGATCCTATTAATCTAGGGCACCTGTGTTATATTAATCTAATAATATACATTGAGCCTAATATATAAAAAATATAGAGCACATCAACTGCACCACAGAGATGAGATCAAAATTCTCTAAATTTTAAATGATTTCAATGAACCTTTTAACCCCTTGAATGTTAGAGAAGTCTCAAACTCATTGCTTCACAATATATTGGAGATCTCTCTTACACTCAAAGGTTAAAAATCCTATTTTAATGAATGAGAATTTTGGGAAGTATTTATCTGTCCCCCAATGGTGCAGTTGATTTGAATCAGAATTGTTCCACTTTGTTTTTATATCAAGATATGAGCAATTCTGGTACACATCAACTGCATCATGGAAGGGGGGTTATACAAATCCTCAATTAAAATATAGCTTTTAGCCAGTGTGTTGGAAATCTCTGTCATTAAAAGCCTCATTTTAAATCAAAGGAAGAAATCCCCCCCCCATGTGACAGTTAGTATCACGGTGCCCGTGCTATTTGTCGACATTCTGTCAGTTTTCACTCCTGCCTAACACCTATTGGCGGCACTGTTATTGTCCCGCCCAGTATTTGTCTTTAAATACTGGGTTCTGGCACTTCTCCAGTGCCCTTTCGTGGTGTTTCAGTACCAGCTCTTGTTCCTGTTATTTGTGTGATCTCAGTGTATTGATCCGGCCTGCCTGACGACTCTGCATCTTGTTCCTGCCTGTGTACCGACCCGGACTGTCTGACCATTCTGCATCTCGCTTCTGCCTGTGTACCGACCTGGATTGGCTGATGTTCCTGCTCCGTGTACCGACCCGGCCCGGCTGACGTTCCTGCTCGGTGTACCGACTCGGACTGGCTGAAGTTCCTGCCCTGTGTACTGACCCGGCCTGGCTGACGTTCCTGCATGGTGTACAGACTCGGATTGGCCTATGTTCCTGCTGTGTGTGTTGATCCTGCCCGGCTGAGCTACTGTGGTGGTGTACCTCCACTACCCGCCTTATCCGGTCTCCGGTTAGGGTGGTGTCAAGCTCGCTGCAGTCTGGTCTCTGTTGCCTCAGTGTCGCCCAGGCGACATTTCTGTGTGTTCGCACTCCCGTGCAGTCCCCGGTTGGGTGCCTCTCAAGGAAAGTTGCTCAGTCTCCGTTACTGCTACCGCAGTGTTCAAGTTGCTCAGTCTCCGTTACTGCTACGGCAGTGCCCAGTTGCTCAGTCTCCGTTACTGCTACGGCAGTGCTCAAGTTGCCCAGTTTCCGTTACTGCTACGGCAGTGCCCAGTTGCTGAGTTTCCGTTACTGCTACAGCAGTGCTCAAGTTGCCCAGTTTCCGTTACTGCTACAGCAGTGCTAAAGTTGCTCAGTCTCCGTTACTGCTACGGCAGTGCTCAGTCTCCGTTTATCACTGTGCCCGTGATTGCTGCCTTTTCCTGTCAGTTATCTGAATGGGCTCTCCATTGGCTGCCTGTCTTCAGCCCGCCCAGTATTGCCTATATAGACTGGGTTTTGGCACCCTTTGGTTGCCCTTTCGTGGTGTCTCTTGTCGTTGGCCACTTGCACTATATCCCTGAGCTCCTGGGCCTTGACTATCTACCACTCTCCAGAGACAGCCTGTGCACCTGCCTGATAGCTTCCGTGGGCTATGGTTCCTGCTTCGGTTTTGGGCTGTGGTTCTTGCCTCCGTTCCTGATCCGGTGTGGGCTGTCATTCCTGCTGCTGATCCTGATCCGGTTGTCTGCCGCTACTGTTCCTGTTTCCTGTCCAGGTCTGGCTATGCTCCTGCTCCGGGAATCACATGCAGAGTGTCTCCTCCTTCATGTCGCCCTGGGCGACAGTCTCATCATTTGAGTTACTTGTGTAGTCCAGTACGCGGGTACTGGTTAGCTTCATACAAAACCGGTGGCTCGCTACATTCCTTATAGCGTCGGTAAGATCTTGTGTCTGTCCAGAACGCGGGTACTGGTTCGCTCCATACATAACCGGTGGCTCGCTACATTCCTTATAGCACCGGTAACACTGTGTTAGTCCAGTACACGGGTACTGGTTCACTCCATACATAACCGGTGGCTTGCCTCATTCCTTACAGCACTGGTAACACTGTGTTAGTCCAGTACGCAGGTACTGGTTCGCTCCATACATAACCGGTGGCTTGCCTTATCCCTTACAGCACCGGTAACGCTGTGTAGTCCAGTACGCGGGTATTGGTTCGCTCCATACATAACCGGTGGCTTGCCTCGTTATTTACAGCACCGGTAACGCTGTGTTAGTCCAGTACGCGGGTACTGGTTCGCCCCATACATAACCGGTGGCTTGCCTCATTACTTACAGCACTGGTAACACTGTGTTAGTCCAGTACGCAGGTACTGGTTCGCTCCATACATAACCGGTGGCTTGCCTTATCCCTTACAGCACCGGTAACGCTGTGTAGTCCAGTACGCGGGTATTGGTTCGCTCCATACATAACCGGTGGCTTGCCTCGTTATTTACAGCACCGGTAACGCTGTGTTAGTCCAGTACGCGGGTACTGGTTCGCCCCATACATAACCGGTGGCTTGCCTCATTACTTACAGCACCGGTACAGCCTTGTGTAAGTCCAGTACACTGGTACTGGTTCGCTCCATACATAACCGGTGGCTCGCTACATTTCATATAGCGCCGGTAGGTCTTGTGTTAGTCCAGTACGCGGGTACTGGTTTGCTCCATACATAACCGGTGGCTCGCTACATACCGTATAGCGACGGTAAAGCCTTGTATAGTCCAGTACTGGTTCGCTCCATCATCTACAAGGTGCTCGTTGAGACCTATTACAGCCCCGGTAAGGCCTCTGTGTCTCCCTCATAGGCGACTGGTTTGCTCCATCTATTTTATAGTCGCTGAGGCCATTACTACTTATGCACCAGTACTCGAGTATCTCTGGGTATTGCTAGGCTGCCTTGCCAGAATATTGGCAGGGGCGTTAAAGCCTCCTCTCTCGTTGTGCCAGGGTCTAGGCTGCCTTGCCCGGTATATTGGCAAGGCCGGTAGAGCCTCCTCTCGCGTTGCGCCAGTGTATAGGCTGCCTTGCCCTGTATATTGGCAAGGCCGGTAAAGCCTCCTCTCTCCTTGCGCCCGTGTATAGGCTGCCTTGCCCGGTATATTGGCAAGGCTGGTAAAGCCTCCTCTCTTGATGTGCCAGTGTCTAGGCTGCCTTGCCCGGTATATTGGCAAGGCCGGTAGAGCCTCTTCTCTCGTGTTGCAAACCTCAAGGCTGCCTTGCCCGGTATATTGGTAAGGCCGGTAGAACCTATTTCCTATCATGCCAGTCTTTAGGTTGCCTTACCTGGTATTGGCAAGGCCGGTATAGCCTTTCTATCATCTACTTAACCATTGTTCTCTATTGCACTGTACAAATCACTTGTTGTTATATGTGAATGCCAAACCTGCGAGGGTTCTCTTTAAAATGTCAATAAAGTTGTGTTTTTATCTTAACTCGGTGTCTGAGAGTCAAAACAAACCATGACACCGTTACTGCTACGGCCTAATAGTAACCCATTCAGTACTGTCCAACTGAGATCCACACAAGAACTGCCTGACCTGTGTCAGTATATGTATGTATGTATGTATGTGTATATATATATATATATATATATATATATATATATATATATATATATATATATATATATATATATATATATGATCTCTGGACTATCTGCATATGCTGGACCTGTGGGGGCCTTCCTCTGTCTTGTGTCTGTACTATATTACATATATATTACAGGACCCGTGAGGGTTATTATCATCATTGTTCAATAAAATTGTTTTATCCAAAGCTACTGTGTCTGTGTGTCAAACAAACCGTTACAGCTAGCTTGGCCTGGAATTGCTCAATTTTTGTTTTCTGTTTATCTGATTAGTTATTGTGTATAACATGCCAGAGGAAGACACCTAAGAGGTCTTGAAAGCTTGCATCCCAAATCTGCTTAGTTAGCCAATAAAGGTATCAACTTGACTATATTTGCTTCCTGTATTTAGCCAATAAAGGTGTCAACTTGACTATATTTGCCTCTTGAATGTAGCTATAGGTACATATAAAAATATGCAGCAGAATCTCATAAAGCAGTTTACCCTAGGACAAAACTGAGATAACTGCAGTATCATGATGTTAAAGGGGGGGGGGGGGGGGCAATAACTCAGATGTATTTTTACATTTTGTCCTCACATCTCTTTAGTCACAATTTTTTTTTTTTTTTTTAAGGATTCACTGTTGCTATAGCAACAGAAGCTCTTAGTCTTTACGCTCAAAGAGGATGATGCACTAAGTAGAACTGGAGTAATTCTGAAGTAGATCAAATGTACTCAAGAGGGCAAACAAACATTTTCCAAGTTCCAATAGATTTAAATGGAGTTTAAACCTTTAAAGGGTTAGTAATGTCTAACATTACCAAACCTTAATATCGTAGGTATTCAAATAATAAACTTAATGGGACAAGTTTGATCTCTCAAACCTTTATGGTTTGAGAGATATAAGCTCTTAAAGTTTCCCCCTTTTGCGGACGAGCTGTAAAGCTGTCAGCTGTGGATTTGAGTCGTTCGACTCGGGCGGCTCTTCAGCAGAGTCGAATGAGTGGTATCTAAAAACAGATAATTCACTGGAACAGTCTACAGTCTTGGTTTGCAAGCACACTCTTCAGACCTTTCCACTGAAGTATTTGTTTTTCGATATCGCTCATTCAGTTCTGCTGAAGAGCCGCTGGACGGTCTGGGACCGGGGTCGCCTGACTTCAGCTACATACTGAAGTCTGGAAAAAGGGAGGAAGGGGGAACTTTAAGTGCTTATATCTCTCAAACCATAAAGGTTTGAGAGATCCAACTTGTCCCATTAAGTTTATTATTTCAATACCTACAATATTAGGGTTTGGTAATGTTAGATATTACTAACCATTTAAGGGCTGGGAAAAATCTGGGGTGGTTTGCAGTTAAGGACCGGAGCAATTTTGACCTTTTTCGCTATGTCTTTGTTCAACTGTATTTATTGCAGCCACACAAATAATATAATTTTTTTAAGCACAAGTAGGGCTTTCTTTTGATAACACACTTATATGAATAACCCACCATTTATTTTATTAAAAATAAAGAAAACTATTAAAAGCAAAAAAGAAACCCACCATTTTATTGGTTCTCTTTTATTATCATTTGGGCCCAATGGGTTAATTTTTTATGGAGACTGCATGATAGGTATGACCGGTCATTCATACCTACAAAATGTGCAGTTTTATGGGGGCACTGTCCCTCTGGGGTGAAAATCCCCATGTCCATATCCTCCCCACCCCCGCTAGTTTCTAACTTTTTGGTAGGTAATACTGTGTGGTGTGTAGAAGTGCATCACATTGCTCCACAACAACAAAAATTCCATTAATGTTTGTTTAAAGGGATAGTAAAGTCTGTTTTCATTAAAATGTGTAAGTCCCATATATCAAACCTTTATGGTTTGAGAGATATACAAAGTTCTCTCTCTCACCCCCTTTCACTGATGTCAGCTGTAAAGCTGACAGCAGGAGATTCTGGTCGTGCGACCGGCCGGTGGTTCTCCAGCAGAGCCGAAATAGTGCAATCTAAAAATAAATACTTTATTGGAATGGTCTACAAAGTGTGTAGACTGTTCCAATGAAGTATTTGTTTCTAGATCGCACTATTTCAGCTCTGCTGGAGAACCACCGGCCGGTCCTGGGACCAGAATATCCTCCTGTCAGCTACAGCGCTGACATCAGTGAAAGGGGAGGGAGGGGAGAACTTTGTATATCTCTCAAACCAAAAGTGTTTGAGATATGGGACTTACATTAGTTTGTTTATTGTTGTAATAGCTACAATATTAGACTTTAATGAAAACAGACTTTACTCTCCCTTTAAACTTTAGTAGATGCGTTCATAAATTAGTCTGTGTAATATGATCCTTTGATCTTGCTCACATTTATTAAAAAAAAACAAACAAACAAAAAAAAAAAACCAAGTTGCTGTCAGTAAGTCAAAAATGGACTTACAGTCATTTACCCCGCCCCTCCACCAGCACTGAAGGGGTTAATACCCCCAACTCTGGCCTCTAATGGTTTCATGTTTTGCCTATTCTCTGCTTCTCTCTCCCTTCCGCTCATAGTAAGGAAGAGAGAGGGAGAACAGTCACTAAGGCAATGTGTAAAACACAAACTTTGAGAATGAAAAAGCCGGTACACGCGACTCCTGTAGCAGCGATCACATGTACCATCAAAATGGGGAATGACTGAAACTGAGCGCTCCTGTCCTGTTGCAGCCTCGCCAGCATGATAGCAGTGCACACTGAGGCTCACAGGTATCATGTAACCCATGACGTGCCAGTACATGGATCCTTAAGGGAAGTTTACACGTGAAGGTCCTGGCATTTCATGGATCCTCAAGGGGTTAAAATGGCAACTAATGGCAAATTGGCTCCCCTTCACAGTGAACTCATAAGGACCAAAAGAGGTGCACAAGGGAGGGGGGTCTGAAAAGAGACCCCTGATGTTCCCCCAGGAAGAATCTGAACTACAAGACTGAAGTCTCACTGTTCAGTTTCCTGAGTGAAAAGGGTCTCCAACAGACAATCTATACACAGTGTGTCAATGGGAAATGCACACACAACTCTGGGGCTGAGAGCCACAGGCTTCCAGATTGTGTTATAAATGGCTAATACAAACCGATTTGGGGCTGCACATGGCAGACTTAGAAAAGTGTTATAAATTTCCCTTTAAATTCATATTTAAACAAATGAGAAATGTTATTTCTCCTCTGAGATGCCGTTGGTTTATTCAGAATTATTCAGTTCTGATTAGTTCATCAGCCTCGGTTTCTTCTACTTTGCCCATATCAGCTACTGATATCCCACCCAGCCCTCGGCTCACCTGCTCCTTCACATTTCCTTTTGATCATCATGGGGATGTTTAAAGGGGAACTCTCACCTCCAGGAAAGTCCTAGTTATAAGAATCTTTTAATGTTCAATACACTTTTACCCTTTGGGTGCCAGAGGGATACAGAACGCATTGCACAGCAATGAGTTCTGTAACCCTCTGGCACTCAAAGGGTAAACTGCTGTATTGAAGGATATATAGGCTTTATGATCTAGCCACTTGATGTCAGTTCAGGACGCGGTACAGCTCTGTACCGCAGACCGTCAATCTTCACCTTTTCCCCTCCCCCCAGTTGTTCCCAGTCATCACAACCTCCTCTAATGGAAGAATCCAGAATGTGGGCTGGAGTGCTTTCACTGGTAAGATAGCATGTCTGGTCACATGCTGGATTCCTCCATCAGAGGAGGTGGTGGCAACGGGGAACAACTGGGGAGGGAAAAAGTACAGAGCTGCCTGTCCTGAACCTATATATCCATCAATACAGCATTTAAATAAAAAAATAATGGATTATACATTAATTGCAAGGCAAGAATCATATAAGAAGGATTTTACTGGAGGCGAGAGTTCGTCTTTAACCCTTTGAGTGTCAGAGGGGTACGCAATGCATTGCATACCCCTCTGGAACTCAAAGGGTTAAAGGAAAAAAGGGGAGTCTGGATGAAAATCAGAAAATATCAAAACTTAAAGGGATAGTAATGTTTCAAAATAAACACAGCTCATATTATTCTTTATAGTTTTAGGCCATGTAGAGCATTATCATCATTATCTATGATGTGTAGTTTCAGAGTAATTGAATCATAAAGTGTTCCCCTCCTGTTCCTTTTACCTACGTAAATCTGCACAACCATCTGGATGAGCCAGGTTTTCCTAATGCTCACAGTAAGAAGATTGTCCCTCACTGCGAGCTGTCCGGTCAAGCAACCAGATTCGACATCTGAGGGGAGGAGGCTTACACAGTTCACTTTAAAAGTGTTGCACCCTATTTGGCGCCCATCTAGACAGCACATTGGAAATGTTGTACAGATCAAAAGTGCAAAACCACCAAACAAAGGGAGACAACTTATTGAAAAAACTGTGATGTGTCTTGGTGTGGCCCCTCTCCCTGTGTTGTGGAAGCAATAGTATATAACATTTGAAGCCCATACCTGGTGGTACAGTCTGTTTGCAGCTGAATTGGTCTATTTTCTGTGTGGATATGGCTGTGTGTGTGCGTGTGTGTGCGGATATGGCTGTGCGTGTGTAATACTGAAGTCTATACAGGTGACCAGTGGCAATTTCAGGTACAAAAAAAAGTGCACAAAAGGCAAAAAACAATGCAGTTTCACACACGTCCTGATCTCCTGTTAACACTGAAAAGTGATGGACACTGGCGCACATGACTAGAGGCGTGTAACATACATAAACTGGAGCAGCACTGTTCTCACTCAAAAAAGCCATAGAGCTGTCTGGGAAGCTCTGCAGTGGGACTAAGAGACCAATGGGAGTGGATTTAATTAAATGGCATTTTAATAGTCACTTGGGACTGAATTTAAAGAATTGATTGGGACTGAATGTATAGTGTTTCTGTGAATTCACCTGTGATTGGGTGAGAAAAGCGGTGCGCCAGTTTATGTATGTTACACTCCTGTAATCACATGCACCAGTGTCCATTGCTTTTCAGTGTAAGCAGGAGGTCAGGACATGTCTGATGCTGCATTATTTTTTGCCTTTCGTTCACTTGGTTTGGCTCAGAAAGTGTCACACACACACACACACACACACACACACACGACCAAACTGACTGTACTACCAGGAATGGGCCTCAAATGTTATATTATATTGCTTCCGCAACACAGGGAGAAAGGGGGGGTGCACCGATACACAATACAATTTTTTAAAAAGTTGAACATCAATGTCACCCTCTATTTGATGACATGTAAAAGTGCGGCATCAAGTGATCTCTTATGATTACAGAGATATTCTGATCTTGCCCTTTTGATTTATACATTTCCATGCTCCATTTGGATGGGTGCCAAGTAGGATACAACATTTTTAAAGGATACTGCTTACACTAGGTAAAACAGGTGGGAGGGGGACACTACATTTCAATTAATCTGGAACTACTCATCGTAGAGAATAATACTGCTCTACATGGTCCAAAAAATATAAAGAATAATTGGAGCTGTATTTATTTTGAAACATTACTATCCCTTTATCAGAAATTTTTTTAAAGGTTTTTTGGGCCACTTCAGAATTTAATACGACTATGAATTGATGCTCAACATAACCACAAAAATCTCTATTTACATTGAATAAAAAAATATACACAAACACACACAGTAATATTCAGCAACCTCAAATAACTTTCAATCATGGTATACAACCATACAAATTGGGAGGAGGGATGCACCATGGTTGTGAGTCAATTAGCTATAGGAGGTACAATTCTGTAGCAAACCAGTTGCATTATGGGTACCAGATGAAAATACACAAGGATTTAATTTTTTGAGTGCCAAAGGGTTTACCAACACATTGCAATGGGTGGAATACCTCTCTGGCACGCCAAGGGTTAAACTGGGCTGTTAACCACTTGAATGATAGAGTCCTTACACTTCAAATACAAAAGCCACCAACTTCTTGCAAATCTGGGGCATTTTCATTTATCCCCTGCATCACACTTGGTTTGCCCCAGAATTCCACCACTTTAGATTAAGTAACCCTTTGAGTGCCAGAGAGGTCCGCAATGCAATGCATTGCTTCCAGATTCATATTAGACAACCAATCACCTCAGAACGGATTCACAGTGATAGTTAGTTTTCTGTTCAGATTAAGGTAACTTAAGTTCATTATTAAAGGGGTTGTAAAGTCCCAAAAAAAGTATAGCCCAAACGATAGGTACAATAAAAAATACGTAATGCCCTAATTCCTATCTCTCAAACCTTTATGGTTTGAGAGATAAGAAAATAAAGTCCTCTGCTCCCTCCCCCTTCTCATGTGTTAGCTGTATAGCTGAGAGCATAAGATCCCGCTTCCAGGACAAGACGGTGGCTCTTCAGGAGCGCTGATATTGAGATACCAAACTATAAATACTTCATCAGAATGGTCTACACATGTGCTTGCAAACCAGTCACATGTTGTAGACCATTCCAATTAAGTATTTATAAGAGGATTTTAGTATTACCGGTTAAATCCTTTGCTCTTAGTCCATACAGGTTACTGGTAACTTTGGGTAGGCGATCCGCCCCTTTAATTGTAGGCAGGAACAATTCTAGAATTGTATGCAGGGGGTAAAGCCTACCTTCCCTCTTTGGCTGCAGCTAGCCAACCAGCTCCAGAAAGATTTCAGACACTAACTATGACTAGATAGTGGAAGGAAAGAAGACTCCTGTGAGCATGACCCTGAAGGACCCCCCATGGTCTGCCACAGGAGAGCCAAGCATGGTCCCTTGACCGGGTGGGAGACCAGTAACCTGTATGGACTAAGAGAAAAGGATTTAACAGGTAAGACTAAAATCCTCTTTTTTCTGTTGTCCAATACAGGTTACTGGTAACTTTGGGATGTCCAACCATTGAGTTTCCCAGAGGCAGGAAGTAAGGAAAGGACCAGGCGCAAGGCCCCCAAAGTCACCAGAACAGATATGAACCATCAGATCAGAGATAGCCCAACAGAATAACTGAAGTGTCAACGGACACTGAACAGGGGTAACAACACCCCAAACTGTTACACAGCACACTGAACTAGAGCCAACAGGGCTCAAAAGTGAAGGAAGCACCAAGAACCGAAGAAAATCCTAGACAGGCAAGACTCCCTCCGGGATCTTCCTCCCAAAGCTGGCATCAGCCGATACCAGCACATCAACACGGTAGTGCTTCGAAAAGGTGTGCACAGACGACCAAGTGGCAGCCTTGCACAACTGATCAGCGGAGAACTAATTCTTGTAAGCACAAGAGGCCCCAATAGATTGAGTAGGATGAGCCGTGACCCTGAAAGGGACAGTCTTCTTCCTCAGCTCATAAGCCTTACGAATAGTGGACTTGAGCCAAGAAGCAATAGTCACTTTGGAAGCAGGTCTTCCTGACCTGGGACCCTCAGGAATGACGACCAGTGCATCTGATTGCCTGATAGACTCAGTGCGATGTACATAAAACTTGAGACAAGGCACCATGTCTAACAAGTGGAGATCCCTCTCCTTGTCAGAGGTGGGGTCAGGGCCTCTGATGTGGAATTCCGAAACCACCTTCAAAAGAAACTCGAGAAGTTCGAAGCACCGCCTTGTCCTTGTGAAACACCAAAAAAAGGTGGTTTAGAGGACAGAGCATGTAACTCTGCGACACAGTGAACGGACACGATCGCCAGGAGAAAGGCCATTTTCCACATCAACAGGCGTAGAGGAATAGTAGCCAAGGACTCAAACGGAGGACACTGAAGAATGCCCTAAACCAAGTTAAGATCCCACGGAGGAGCAGGATTCTTGAAGGCAGGACGAGTATGAGCAACACCCTGGAAGAAAACCTTGACATCAGGAAGGAGGCCAGGACCCTAGGCAGATCAAAATCCTGAGACAGGTCCTTGTCAGCACACCAAGATAGAAAGGTCGACCAGAGACGATGGTAGATATTGGAAGAAACAGGTTTGCGGGCACTGAGCATAGTAGTCACCACACCAGAAGAAAAATTGAGGATTCAATCTCCAAACCATCAAGGCTAGCCAATGACCATCCTCCTTCCACTGGTAACCCTGTAGAAGAAGATCTGGACGGCAAGGGAGCCGCAATGGCTCCGCCACTGACAAATCCAGCAACTCCGGAAACCAAGCTTGGTGAGGCCAGTATGGAGCAATCAGAATGGCTGGACAGCGTTCCAGTCTCAATTTCCGTAACACCGTGTGCAACATTGGGAGGGGAGGAAAGATATAGGCCAGAGGAAACAACCAAGGAATGGACATTGCATCCACCGCCAGAGCTAGAGGGTCCCTCCACCGAGAGCAGAACCTCGGAACCTTCCTGTTGTGTCTTGTCGCCATCAGGTCGATGTAAGGAAGACCCCACTTCTGAACAATGAGGGTGAACACCTCTGGGTGCAGTTCCCACTCTCCACTGTCCACTGTGTGTCGACTGAGGAAGTCCACCATGACATTGTCTACACCAGGAATATGCACTGCAGGAACGTGCTCTTCTGCCCAGGACAAAATAGCCTTGACCTCTAACCAAACGGCGAGACTTCTTGTTCCTCCCTGCTTGTTGATGTAAGCCACGGCTGTGTCGATGTCGGACTGTACCTGGACTGGACAGTCTTCCAGCTGAGATGTCCAATGACGAAGGGCATGAAATATCGCCCGAAGCTCCAACACTTTGATGGGAAGGAGAGATTCCTCCGGAGACCACCGACCCTGAGCATTCAGGTGACCCAGGACCACTCCCCAGCCAGAGAGGCTGGCGTCATTCGTCACCGTGGTCCAGAAGGATACCAGGATTTACTTGCCCTTCACCAGATTGGAGAGGTCGAGCCACCACGACAAACTCAGTTCCACCTGAAAAGCTCCAACGGTATAAACATTCTCACAGTGTCAAATAACCTTATAATAAAATAAATCACTCAAGTACAGTGTGTAGGATTAAAGTTTCACCCCAGAAATCGCTAAACTAGACTTATCTGGCAGGCAAAGGGTTAATCAACAGAGGAGAGAAGGAGAATGCAAGCCCTGCGTAGGATACTCATTCTGGAAATAGCACAGAAATGGCTGCCGTGGCGGGAGCCAATCAGATACGAGCGCGCGAAGCAAGCGCTCATGGGAAATGTAGTTTTCCCAGAAAAAGTACCCAAACAGTGCCCGAAGCCCCGAGCCCCCCAGCACACTAGAAACATGAACCAGATGATAGAGTAAGGGCAGACAAGAAAAATTAGCCATCTGTGAAGTCGCTAGGTTAAGCGGTTGCAGCGATATGTCCCAAACTGTACAGTCCCATAGGAGTGAATGGAGCAATGGTGCCTATGCGGTAAAGCACACAACTCAAATTTTATAAAATTGAAACAGTAAAATAAAAATGCATGAAACATCACTAAAACATGTTAGGATACCCAAAAAACACTGAACCAGTAGGAAATTGGTCAGCAAACCTCCCAAAAGATGCAAAACCAGCAGCTAAAGGGTTAAAGCACCACATAAACCTGCTCTAAAACACCCAACAGACATACAGATAGACCCAGTGAGTGCAGAAGTGTGCAATAGGAACTCCAAAGGTAAACCCCTGTGCGGAGGGGCACTGTGGGACATGTGGACCTGCAGCACTCCAAGGGTTGCTCACCTTTCCTGCAGATCTTCTGTCTTTAGATTACCATGGGGTAAGAATTACCTGAGTGGGTAACTTCTGGGGAAGCACTTGGAATCAAGATTTTCTCCCCAGGGCTTACGGTCCACAAAAAGGACCTGGATACTGAGCTAGACACATCTAAGGGCATTGTCAGTTATGGTAATCTGCCTAATGGTAGTATTCCATTTCTAACAGAAAAGTAAAACATTTCTAAAGCTATAGCAGAACTATTCTCTTGCCTGTGTCTTCACCAAGGAACACATCTTTCTGGAGCTGGTTGGCTAGCTGCAGCCAAAGAGGGAAGGTAGGCTACACCCCCTGCATACGATCCTAGAATTGTTCCTGCCTACAATTAAAGGGGCGGAACGCATACCCATAGTTACCAGTAACCTTGGATGACAGAGAAAGTTAGATATCTCGATGTCAGCGCTCATGAAGAGCCACGTCTAGTCCCCAACCAGATTCTGCCTTTGACAGCTTTACAGCTCGTCAGGCAGAAAGGGGAGGGAGCGGAGGACTTTATTTTCTGATATCTCTCAAACCATAAAGGTTTGAGAGATAAGAATTAGGGAATTACATATTTTTTTATTATACCTATCATTTGGGCTATACTTTTTTGGGAACTTTACTATCCCTTTAAGGTGTCAGTGTTTCTTTAATGCACTGAATGCTAGAAATCTCTCCACCGCATTATGAAGGCAAGGCATTCAAGATCTTTGTAGCAGTCAGCAGATTCAACACGTTAAAATCCCATTTAAATACATTTTTTAAATCATCCCTTATGGAAATACTCCATGTCAGCTCTGTATTTGCAGCTCAGAAACCTCTCCAATGTTTAACTCTCCGCCCCCCGCCCCCCACTGGACCATCTCTCCTTCTAACAAGAAGTTGCAATTTGTATTAACTACTGTGCCTTACAATACAATATGGGCAGCTATCAAATAAGTATCCTCATGATCTAGATAATAAAAACCCCAAAATACATGTAAATCTGAAGAGCCCAAACTATAATCTACTAATAAGTAGACGAATTTGAAATGTGTATTCCAAAAGTATTGATATTTATTAAAAATAGGAATCTGAATATAACAATCTTGAGTACCGTACAGCTTATATTCTTAAAAATAAATATTGATTTAATCAAATCAATAAGTTCCAATAATTTGAATTTAGTATGATATCTAAACATCAGTGGTATTTGCATCCAAATATACTGATCCAACAGCACCCCTGCTAACAAGATTCCTTTGCTGGGGTGCCAGGGAAACTGATCGTCAAGCAAGAATAGTAATACATACATCCAAAGTGATGTTTGTATTTATAGCACTTTGTTATTTAAAGGGATAGTAATACTTTATTATTACTATCCCCCATATTATAAATATTTGTAAAATAATTTAATAGCCCCCAGGTTCATCTCTCAAACCTTTATGGCTTGAGAGATAACCGAAGGCAAAGTTCCCCCTCCCTCCCCTGAAGTCAATGTTGTACTGACTGCAGGGGAAGTATGTCGTACGACAGGCTTGCGGCTCTGCAGCCGAGCCGAGATTCCGTTAGTGAAAAAGAATTATTTCATTGAAACGGTCTTCTACATGTACTTGGTTTGCAAGCACATGTAGGAGACCGTTTCAGTGAAATAATTATTTGTCACTAACGAGATTGCGGCTCTGCTGCAGAGCCTCATGATTAAAGTCAGACCGGATATCCCTGCAGTCAGCACAGGGAAGGGGGAGGGAGGGGTTTTGGACTTTGTCTTTGGTTAATCTCTCAAACCATAAAGGTTTGAGAGATGAACCTGGGGCCTATTAATTATGTACAATATGGGGGATAGTAATAATAAAGTATTACTATCTCTTTAAGATTGTATTCCACCAATTAATCCTTGTTTTGAAAACATAAAATTTTGGTAAAGCGCCACAATTTAGTATTCGTGTTTTTGGATTTATGCCTCAGATGAATCCACCTTGAATGTCTTAATATACTTGAAACCTATGCACAATACATCAAATGCATCTTTTATCCCTTGAATGTATCCCAAGATCTCCAGTCTTCAAACCACAAGTGTGATTAGTCCTCCAATCAATGTACTATTGTCGGGACTTTTCAATTAGAACTGCCAGTGGGAACACAGACAATTTTCAGCAGGAGGTGTTTAAGAATATAATTTGAAACGATCTTACTCTCTACCGTTCCTCTTTCTTCACTCCGATGCTAGCCAACTTAGACGTGTCCTCCGCGGTATGTTTAATCTTCACCCGGCTACTTTGCGTTCTTAATCCACATCTAAGTGCAGTCGACAACACAAACTGTATTGTACTCAAGATTATTATATTCAGATTCCTGCTTTTTATTTATTTATTTTTTTAATAAAGATTATTATTTTTGGTACATCCATTTTCTAATTCTTCTACGTATTAGTAGATTTTCTAATTCTTGTATAGTTTGGGCACCGTGATAGTCCTGGCACGTCACTGGTTATTAAGGGGTTAAACAAACACCATCTTTTTGTTTACCTCAAAGAAGATTTAGAATAAATGAAGGTATCAAACACAATAGTAAGGAAAACGGTTTCTAATTAATAAATGGGAAAAGGTGAGGAATACAGCAGGTATCACTTTTTAAAACAAAAAATGTCTGCACATTACATTCTGACCTTTACCAATAAATAACCTATGACTTACTACTGATAATAAACGGTGACATGTAGTTACATGCTTGTAGCCAAGCTTTCCTGCCCTATCACAGCACCTCAGAACCCTAGGAATTAGTTTCTTCCAGTTGGTTTAAAAGAAGGAATTACACAGGTAGTTGTCTTCATACAGCAGTTATATACACAAGGCAGTGAGGCTAAGAAAACTGGAAACATTCTGGGGCAAACCAAGCATACCACAGAGGATGAAAGTTCCCAGATATACATTGATGGCAGTTATAACCTCTTGAATGCTGGATAGGTCTCCAATTCATCGCGAGGATAAGTGAGTGATACAAAGGCAGACTAAGACAGGAAGACAACTAGAGTAAGGAAAGCAAAGTAACATTGATAGACACTGAAAAACGGAAAGAGAGACAATGACCCATATATTTAAAGGGATAGTAACCCCCCCAAAAAACTGCTTGCGAATTGATAGGAATAATAAAAAAAAACCATGTAATGCCCTTATTCCCATCTCTCAAACCGTTATGGAAGTAATCATAGTTAGATATCTCGGTGACAGCGCTCCTGAAGAGCCGCCGTCTGGTCCCGGAAGCAGGATCTCATGACGTCTGCTATACAGCGGACGAATGAGAAGGGGGTGGGAGTGGAGGTCTTTATTTTCTTACATTTCTCAAACCATAACGGTTTGAGAGATGGGAATAAGGGCATTACTTGTTTTTTTTTATTATTCCTATCAATTCGCAAACAGTTTTTTTGGGGGGTTTACTATCCCTTTAAAAGGATAGTACTGTTTCCGTTAGACCGCAGCTCGGATCCCTCCTTATCACGTGTACAATTACTCCATTCAGTTGATAATGGTGAAAGGGCTATATTTGCCAAGTTACTATAATTCTCCCCCTCCCGCCCCTTTATAGCACAAGAGGCTACATGGATCAATCATCCTTCATGCAGTATAAAGGAAAACCTGCCCTCCTTGATGAAGGGCGACAGGTTTTACCTTATACTGAATGAAGATTGTCCCTCGTTGTGATCCTCCTCCAGTGTTCAGGCACAAAGAATGAGGTCCGCAAAAGGGGCGGGAGTATTAATTATATAATAACTTGGCATATATATCCCTATCACCAATAGCAACTTAACGGAGAGATTGTACACATAAGGAGGGATCCAAGCTGTTGTCTAATGGAAACATTACTATCCCTTTAACCCCTTAACGGTCATAGTACGACAAGGGGCGATCTGACTGAATGACCCGTGACGTACTATGACCGTCATGGAATTCCGGGCTCCCCCCGCGGCTGCACGCCGTCCGGGGAGTCCGGAAGTGGATGAAATTACAAAAAAAAAATGCTCCGTGGCCCTAAACTGACCACGCCCATCGGCCGGTCGTTAAGGGGTTAAAAACAAAGAGGTGCTATTTCGGACAAACCAACTGTACCATAAAGGGCAAATAACATCCTCAAAAGGTCAGTTTGAAATGTGAACTTTTAATCCCTTGAATACTAGAGGTCTCCAGCACGAGACCTCTCTAGCATTCAAGGGGTTAAAAGCCCCATTTTCATCAACAGAAACTAAATTCCATCCCTTACAGTGTAGCAGGTATGACCCAGAACAGCTCCACTTAGCGTTTATACACATGGGTCAATGAGGCTGTATAAAAGCAATTAGAGCAATCAAACTGCACAGTAGGGGGCAGACTAACATTTCCACAATTCCCATTGAATGCTACAGAAGTCTCCAATGCAACGTGAGTGTTTATTTGTGCCCTGGGGATTAGTGGGGATTTTTTTTGTGTCCTCATTGGTGCATTTGGTTTGTCCCAATATTGCTCCAGTTCAGTGGGGAGAAAAAAAAAAAAAAAGTGGAGATAAAGTGAAACGGACCATGAGAGGTATACTTTGGGGGTCAGTATATTGTGGAGAGAGAGTCTTATGTAATAAGAAAACTGCAGCACTTCCAGGCCAATCCAACTACACCACAGCGGACACACAATTCCCATATGAGGTCTGCGTTACAAGAACAATGTGATATAAAGAATTTTGTAATATCTACTATGTTACTGATTGTTAATCACCAGCATTATGGTTATGCCTTCCATCTTTATTTTAAAAAACATAATAAAATTGTATTAAATAATAAAAAAAAAAATCCCACAGTTAAAGGGGAACGTTCACCCCAAGACATTATCTTATTTTATTAGTGCACCCCAATGGTGTAAGGACTGGTGATTTTTCTGAGGGAACAAAAAAAACAAAAACAAAAACAAAAAAGATACTAGGGTTGAACCGATACTGATACTGGTATCGGTGCCGATACCAACACCGATACCAAATGCGTCCGATGCCAGCACCGATGCTGCAGAGAGGGAGCCCGGGGAGCTGCTCACAATGCTCCCCGGTCACCTCTCTCCCTCCTGTAGCGTCAGAGCTTTGTCGCGGGTTACCATGGCAATGCTCCGACGCTGACTTCTGCCGGGGCTCGCGAGAGAACAGCGAGCACCCGGAAGAGGAGGGTAAGGGAGGCAAGATGGGGCATTGAGCGGGTGGTGAAAGAGGCAGAGAGGGGGCAAAAGGGACTAAAAAAAAGAAAAAAAAAAAAAAAAAAAAAAAAAAAAAAGAGGCAAAAGGAGGAAAGATCAGGAGACAAAAGGAGGGGAACAAGAAGAGGCTAAAAGGAGGCAAAAAGGAGGGGGGATCAGGAGAGAGGGGGGATCAGGAGAGAGCGAGAGAGGCATAAGAGTGAGATCAAGAGTCAAGGAGGGTGAGAAAGGGGGATCAAAAGGGAGAGAAAAAGCCAAGGCAAACGGAGGGAGCTCAAGAGGGGGAGAATGAATCAAAAGGTGGGAATCAAGAGGGGGAGAGAGAGGCAAAAGGGGACAGTCGAGAGGTGGTGTGTGTGTGTGTGTGTATTTCAAGTACTCACCAATACTTTTTTTTGTGGTCATTTGCCAGTTTTCCCAAGTACTATAGTAATTGGTATCGGTGAGTACTTGAAAAAAGTATCGGTACTCGGTCTTTAAAAAAAAAAAAAAAAAAAAAAAAAAAGCGGTATCGGTGCATCTCTAAGAGATACCTTAAAGGGATAGCAATGTCCACATATAAATTTATGCCATATTGTAAAAAAAAAAAAAAAAAATTATGTTTAGTAAGTCCCATCTCTCAAACCTTTATGGTTTGAGAGATATAACGTTTTAAAGTCTCCCCACCACCTTCCCTTTGCGCCGACTTCAGACAGATGGAGATCCCGGTCACTGGACCAGGCACACTTTGTAGACCGTTTCAACGAAGTATTTCTTTTTATGCATCGGTATATCGGCTCTGCTGAAGAGCTGCAAGCTGGTCCAGTGACCGGGATCTCCTTCTGTCTGATGTCAGCGCAAGGGGGGGGGGGAGATTTTAAAACTTTATATCTCTCAAACCATAAAGGTTTGAGAGATTGGACTTGCTCCACATAATTTTTTTTTTTTTTTAAATCTGCAATATGGCATAAAATTTATATGCGAACATTACTAACCCTTTAAGAAATATTACATATTAAAGTTCGAGTTGTTGCACTTCCATCTTCTGCGGCACAAGGCTACTTTGGCACAGCTCTGCTGGACATTCCCACGTTCCAAATTCTCCTCCCACCTCCCTCCCAGTTCTTGCCTGTCAATGTACTAAGTAGCCTACAGTTCAGCGTATGAATTGTACGCTACTTATTCAGTACATTGACAGAAGCATGCTGGTTCCAATATTCAACAAAGAGGAGCGTGCTCACAGGGAGAGCTGGGAGGAGAATTTGGGACATGGGGACGTCCAGCAGAGCTGTGTGAAGTAGCCTTTTGCTGCAGAAGGCGGAAGTGGTTGCAACAACTTGAACTTTGTAATCTCTCGTAAGGTATTATTATTTAAAAATCGCCAATCCTTACACCATTGGGGTACACTAATAAAATAAGATAGAGTGTCATGGGGGTGAAAGTTCCCCTTTAAATTACATGGGGCTTTTAACTTCTGGAATGCCGGTGAGGTCCCCAATGCATCTCAACACATCTCAAGATTTCAAGGGGTTAAAACCTCAACATAAATTAATGGAATGTTTCATTTGCCCCCTAGGATGTGTGTGGTTTGCCCCAGTTCATTTAGCTCATCAGCTGCACAATGATATTCAGAAACACCAAGACATAACTGCTACTCTAGTTATGTATTTTTGCACTGTATCTGCATTTGCCTGCATACAATGACCACTGTTGGAAGTCTGCCCCTACATTACAATTCCTGGGTTCACTTTTGAAACCTTTTAACTATTTCAACACGTCACCATGATCAAAATGGTGACATGACAATCTCGCACTGCATGACAGAACGAGATTGTCATGTCGCCTACTTAATGGTCACCTACACGTGCAGTTTCAAAGGAGCTGTGATAACAAAACTGGGACTGTGATAAAACGCAGAATGAGCACACACTATATACAAGTATAAAGGAGGTGGCATCTTCCTATTATACCATCATCCCTGTGCCACAAAAGATTTTTAACAGCTGGAGTGCCTCCGTGTGCTGCATACACAATATGGAGCGCGATCAAAGGTATTATATATTCACCAAACGGAGGAGCTCCAGCTGTTAAAAATCTTTTGTGGCACAGGGATGATGATATAATAGGAAGATGCCACCTCTTCAATACTTGTATATAGTGTTTGTTCATTCAGTGTTTTATACCAGCTCCCAGTTTTGTCATCACAGCTCCTTTGTAACTGTGTGCGCATATACGATCATTAAATAGGCATCATGACTATCTCGTGCTGTCATGCAGTGCGAGATTGTCATGTCATCATTTTGATCATGGCAACGTGTTGAATTAGTTAAAATGTTGCATGCTCTTAAGCGTGTGACATTTCAAAAGGATACCCGATTCCTGCAGGCTTCAATAGACTGGAAGAGGTCATATGGATTGACTGTTTATCAGATTGTAAACTGGAACAAACTAGCAACAGACTGCAACAACGACAAAATGCAAAAGGGAATAAAAGTTTTACTGGCTGCTGTTTGAAGGATACCGGTATCCTTTTGAAAGGTTGCATGACCATTTAACCATGTCGCCTGGATAAAAACAGGGACGTGACAATCTCACAGTACATGACAGCGAAAGATTGTCAGGTCGCCTAATCAATAGTTATACAGCCGGTGATTCTCTTCAATCACCTTCCATTTCAGCTTTAACAGTTTTGCTCTTTTTTTTTGTTACCTTTCTGCCGGGGCAGCATCCTTCCACAACTTCATGAACAGGCTATTACAGCCATGAGCAGCCAATCCTACCTCTCCCCTTCTCTGCGTGCAGAATGACAGGGAGAAGTGGCGCACGCAGAGAAGGGGAGAGGCAGGATTGGCTGTTCATGGCTGTAATAGCCTGTTCATTTAGCTGTGGAAGGAGGCTACCCCGGCAGAAAGGTAACAAAAAAAAAAAAAAAAAAAAAAAAAAAAAAAAAAAAAAAAAGAGCAAAATTGTTAAAGCTCAAATGGAAGGTGATTGAAGAGAATCACCGGCTGTATAACTATTGAACGCGACGATTGACCAGGCAACATGACAATCTTGTGCTGTCATGCACTGCAAGATCATCTCGTCACTATTTTTATCCAGGCGACATGGTTAAACTGTTAAATGGTTGCATGCTCTTTTGCGTGCAACCTTTCAAAAGTGAACAAAGGATACCGACCTGGATAAGTCATAATCAAATTAAGAGCCACTGATTCCTAGAAGTAAAGTTTTAACTTTAACATAAAATGTTCATAAAATAAAGTCTTCTGCACCTTCAAAATGGCTTTCTTGTGGAATAAAACAAGGATACTCCCCAGTTTCGGGAGCTTTGTCATTCAAACAGCAAAAACTTGTCATTTTTCTTTTTAAATCAAATTGTTAGCAACAGTGCCAGCTAGTATCCCAAAGTATTTTTATTTAAAAAATCAATTTTTGAGACAGCTTGATCAGGCTATGGTCACATTAAGTTATAGGAACAGCACCACCATGAAGGAGATGCACTAAGGTGTGATAATGAGATGATCAAGTGGAGATGACTTCTTCAGTGTTCTAAACTCTCCAAGTCGTATGTTATTATATGGAGTTGGACAAATCTTAGTGCATTGACTCCATAGAATAACACAGGACTTGGAGAGTTTAGTACTCTGAACAAGTCATCTACACTTTATTACCGGTTTATCACACCTTAGTGCAGTGATTCTCAACCTGTGGGTCGGAACCGCTTTGGGGGTCGAGTGACGATTTGCCAGGGGTCGCCTAAAACCATCAGATATGTATATTTCGATTCATAACAGTTGCAAAATTACAGCGATGAAGGAGCAACGAAAATAATTTTACTCTTAGGGGTCGCCACAACTTGGGAAATTTAATCAAAGGGTCACGGCACTAGAAAGGTTGAGAACCGCTGCCTTAGGATATCTACACCAGCTGGTGTCCACAGCAGAAAATATTGGCTTAACCCTTTGAGTTCCAAGATCTACCACTCTGGTACTCAAAAGGGTTAGTGTGCAATATAAAATAAAAAAATTAAGCTGTAAGAAATTTTTAATGAAATCATGACTGTGCCAGCGGGATTAACCTTGTTTTACTCAACAGGAAATGCGTACTGCTGCTTTTTATTTAGGAACTCAGTACAGAAACTCAGATACACACAGAAATTGAGTTAGGCTTAACAACTTTACAAATTTTTTCCTCTTCTGCCATTATTACCTATATACAATTAGCTTAAATAAAATGTCATTGTTCAGGGGGGTGTAACATACTCACAATTATACACATAAACCCCCACAGTGTAAGTCTCTGTCTCACAGTCCCTCCCCGCTACCTGCATCAGACAATCTCCAGTTCCAGGAAAATATTGAAGGTAACAAAGTGTCTTTAGTCCTGGGGTGAACAATCCATGGTATTCCACATTGTCCTCATGAACAGAAGTTTACTAGCATATGCAAATACAACTCAAAAAGATAAAGAGGAACTACTTCTGATTAAACAAAACATTAAAACAATTACATCACAAAAGAGCATATGGGATTAAATACTCAACTGAGACAACAGTCATGTGTTCCCACCCCTTTTGCATCACACAATGCTAGATTCCAGAAGACTGACAAATTAGAGGTGGGAAGCCATAGGATATCTACAACCAGCCCATCTTTCATATTACAAAAAAATAACAGAATGCAGCAATTACACACACATACACACAGAGGAATGTCCACGAGAGACTATATATACCTGGTGGGCATTCTGTTTCTCACCAGTAGGTGGACAACAGCTCCCACTTTCTTCAACTGTCCAAAAGCCAGCTGTGGACCATGGAAGTTGTAGTCCACCTGCATGAGAATCACAGACTGCCCGCAACTGCTATACAATATATTAAGATAACAAAGCCTATTTTATTTTGAGAACACTTTGTTTTGTTAACGTAAAACATGTTTAAACCACTAGAACGGGGCCTCTCAAAATAGGCACCTAAAGGTGTTGTTTTTAAGGGCTGAATATTAATTCCCAGTTGTTCGCCATTTTTTTTTCCCATTGAGATCTACCACAATGGCTTTAAAAAGACAGCTGTGACACAAGTTCATCAAGATTGAGACTGAAATTTGTTACGGACAGACGCAATAACTGTTGAAGTGTGCGGCTTGAAACACTGTTCCCATATTTTGCCTTTAAATTATGTAAGTCAGCAAATGCCTTCTCAAACATATATGTACTGCCAAACATTGAAGCTAATCTCAGCCCCAAATCCCGGAGGTTGAAGTATTTTTCTTTCGGAAGCAGTTTGTAGAATGGAACTCCTAATTCTGCTCTTGTAGCAAAAAATAGGTCGGCCTGCAGGTCACAAAGTTCCATTTGATATTTCATTTCTTCACCTATAATGTTGCTGTTGAGTGGATTATTATATAATCTGAAACTTGAAGCCATCTCATTGAAATCCTGAAATCTTATATTGAGGTTTTCAATAAGAATTTCAATTTTCTCAACAAATTTGCCAAAATCTAAAAACATGTTGCGCTCTTCATATTCCTTAAAGAGCTCATTACAAGTCTCAAAATACGTAAGATCGTTACTTATCAAGTTTAATTTTAACAACATAAGTTTGTTGCAAAAGACTGAAATGTGACTGTAAAGATGAGTGACATGTTGATCTTCCTCTTGCAAGGTTTTCTTCAGAGAATGTAAATAGTGCGTTATATCTGTCAGGAACGCTAATGAACTTAAAAAGTCTGCATCGGAAAAATTTTCTGCCAAGATAGGCTCACACTTCAGAAACAAATAAATCACTTTTCTAAGGCTGAAAAATTTGGAAAGACACTTCCCCACAACTGTCCAACAAAGATTTTCGTGCAAAGGTAAATCTCCATAAGCAGCATCAAGCTCATCCAGGTAAGCTTTGAATTTCTTCCTTGTCAGGGCACATTTCTTGCTTCTGATTAAATTTGAAACTTTTATAACAATCTCCATAATATCAGCCATCTTTAATAAAGACCCAATAAATTCCTCTTCATGAATAATGCAATGTAGCATAACACATTCAATAGCATCTATTTTTAATAATCCCGAAAGACCAATACTTTTCCCAAACATTGCTTTGGACCCATCAGTTACGATGCTTGTACACTTTTCAAACCCACCATGTTCAGATAGGGCGGATTTCAATTCATTATATATGTCCATTTCTTTTGCTGTACTATGTAATGATGCAAATTTTAAAATATCTTCTGTGATATTAAAATTCTCATCCACTGTTCGAATAAAAATAATAAGCTGCCTGGTGCCACAGATATCAGTGGTTTCCTCCAATGCCACAGAAAAATAGTGACAATTTTGGATTGCACAGTGCAGTTTTAGAGCAATCTGCTGTACCATTACAGAAATGCGTTGGTCAACTATCTGGTGAGAGAGTGAAACGGATTCAAATTTTTTAACCATGTCTTCATTTCCGAAAGCTTGTGCCATTTTAATTGCACATTCTTTGATAAGCTCTACATCTTCGAGTGTTTTCTTTCGTTTTATAAGTTCGGCGCAGATCATGAATGATGCTTTTACAGCTGCATTATCAGTAGCCGTTACTGGTACCATTACATTTTCCTGTTTAATCAGTTTGCTTCTTAAATCGTTCATTATTTCGACTCGCAGTTCTCCAGTGTACTGCGAGTACATTTTTTCGTGTAAAGAAAGATAATGCCTCTTTACATTGTATTCCTTGCAGACAGCCAACTTCTGTAAACACACTAAACACAGTGGTTTACCATTGCTTTTAACAAAAAAATAATCGATTTCCCAACGTTCCTTAAAGGAACGGTTTTCTTGGTCCACTTTTCGTCGCTTAGGAGCACTCATTTCTTATATGTAGAGGAAAATGACTTGACAGTTTGCCTGAAAAAAATACACAGAAAATGATTTAATAAAATGTAATGAACTTAAATTGATAGTAAAACTTTGTTAAACGTAACTTTAATTCTGTAGATATTTAAAAAATGAATTGCCACCCAGTTATCTCTCTCAAACATCTATATTTTGAGAGTATAAGCTTTTAAAGTTCCCCCTCCTTGCACGGACGTCAGCTTTCCGTGTTAGAGAAGGAGATCCCGGTCAGCAGAATGTCCTGTGGATCTTCAGCAGAGCCGAAATTGTGCTAGTTAGGCAAAAATACTTAATTTGAATGGTCTACAAGTGTGCCTGGTTTGCAAGCACACTTTGTAGACCATTCAAATTAAGTATTTCTGCCTAACTAGCTCGATTTCGGCTCTGCTGAAGTGCCACAGGACGGTCTGTGGACCAGGATCTCCTTCTCTAACAAAGAAAGCTGTCGTCAGTGCAAGGGGAGGGAAGGGGGGACTATGAAAGCTTCTCTCTCTTAAACCATAGAGGTTTGAGAGATAGCATTACTATCACTTTAAAGGGATAGTAATGGCAGAAAAAAGTATTAACTATATGGTAGATACAATTAAAAGAAAGTACTTGCACTTATTCATATCTCTAAAACCGTTATGGTTTGAGAGATATAATAAAGTTCTCTGCTCCCTCCCCTTCTTGCTTGACAAGCTATAAAGCTGTCAGAAGCAGATTCTGGTTCCTGGATCAGACAGTGGCTCTACAGCAGCGCCGAAGTAGCGATACCTATAAAATACTTCATCGCAACGGTCTACAACACGTGCCTGGTTTGCAAGCACAGGTTGTAGACTGTTCCAATGAAGTACCTATCGTTAGATACCGTTATATCGGCACTGCTGAAGAGCCGCATGTGGTCAAGCAACCAGAATCTGCTTCTGACAGCTTTACAGCTCGTTAAGCAGAAAGGGGAGGGAGCGGAGAACTTTATTTTCCTATATCTCTGAAACCATAACGGCTTGAGAGATATAAATACGTGCAAGTACTTTCTTTTAATTGTATCTACCATATAGTTAATACTTTTTTTTATGACATTACTATCACTTTGTGTTCTTTAGTATGATTAAGAAACATTACCAAAATTGTTAGCAATTAGTAACTCTTACCAGTATATACATGCACCCATTCAGTTTTCTAAACATTCTGACTGGCTTACAAGTAGTATATTATTTTGCTCTGTGAATAGGTTCCTTTTAACCCCTTAAGGACCAGCTGCGCACACCCACGGCCAGCACTTAAGGACAACAGAGCATTTTTTTCCCTTCTTCTATCCGAATCAGTGCTCCCCAAACGGTGTGCAGCCGTGAGGGGAGCCCTGAAATTCATGGCGGTCCTGGCACGTCATGGGGTCCTTATCACACGCCAACCCATAACATGCCAGGACCGTCATGGGTCCCTTAAGGGGTTTAAAAGAAAAAATAATCACCACATAATAATGTTACCAAAAGGAAAGTCTGCTCAACAAATCTTGACTTACACATAAATAAGCCCTACTTATCTTAACCCCTTAAGGACTACATGACGTACTATGACCGTCATGGTCCTTAAATACTTAAGGACAGATAACGGTCATAGTATGCCACATACTTTTTACTTACAGAGCTCCGGGAGCGCTGCAAGTTAAAATAAGGCCTAAAATTGACCACTCCAAGACTGGAGCGATCTCTTTCAGGCCCCAAAGGGGGGTGCCGATACACGCAACAGGTCACGTGTACCGGAGCGTCGTCAAGGATCAAAGTGGTCCTTATGGGAAAGAAACCCTTAATGTGTTGGAATCACCTCTACCGCTCAAAGTGTTAATTTCTACTGGGTATTATGTTCACAAAGGAGGATGTGATTCTTTGCACCATAGTTACCATAGGATTCTCTGTCCAGATTAAAGGTAAATAGGGATTATTATTAGGGGTGTAAGCATTCCTTAAAGTGTTAGTAATGTCTATCCTATATAATAATTTGCTAAAACGTGTGTAACGCCAGAGTCATGAGCAGCCGTGCCGCGGCTGAAACAGAGTGGGGCACTCCGAAGGAGCATCCCGCTCTGTTTCAGCCGCAGTGCGGGCAGTCTCTACTGAGCATGACTGCACCGTGACCGGCTGGAAGTGGCACTGTGCCCCGTGTAACGGGCTCTTCAACTAGTATTTTATAAAAGCTAATATTGCAACTATTATAAAATGAAATTAAGCAACCCCAGTTCCATCTCTCAAACCTTTATGGTTTGAGAGATATAGACGGCTAAAGTTCCCCGCACCCTCCACTTTCTTTGTACATTGCACTATTTCGGCTCTGCTGAAGAGCCACTTGCTTGTCCCAGCACCAGGATATCAGGGAAAGCGGAGGGAGGGGGAATTTTAGCCTTTAACAGTATTTTGCATTTTTTTTTATAATCTAATTTCAAAGTCACTGTCTATAGCTTTAAAGTATGGGTTTCAGACAATACAGAATTAAACAAGTGTGCATTATTAATAATTTGCCTATCAAAAGGTGTGTCCATAAACAATGTGTTAGTCTTTTTTCCTGTGCTCAGTGGGCTAAAACACAAATTAAACAAAATGCAGAAAAACTATTTAGCTTGTAAAGGGAGATTTCTCTCTATCGTAAAATCTGAGTCAATTTGAATGGGGTCCCCACTTTACAATTTAAATCCAAAATTGATAAGGCTCTGTTCAGAAGGACAACAGGACTATGCTGCATAATAAGGCAGGTCAAGCCACCCATGTTTACTTAACTCTGATGTTTTGCATTGCAATTCCACTGCATGGGAGACCTGGCAGTGCTGTGATGGATCCCCAGACCATCTTGTTATCAACCATATATTACTGGACCAAGAGGGTCAGCTGGTTAATAGAGGAAGTGAACAGCACTTAACTCTACAATGTCACCTTTGTTAAATATCTGAAAGGAGTCCCCAAAGGCTGCTGTGCATATCAGGAATGCTGTATCTTTCATGCGTTAAAAATACTGCATTAAAGTCATCCATAGGAACAAGGACTTGAGGAATGAACATTTATATATTAGTGGCACAATGTGGAACATTATGCTAATTATATTTTGTTCTGGAACAATATTAACCCTCACTATGATTTGAATGACTCTAGACAGAGCTAAGCAGACTATTTAGCATAGTATGCAGGGACTAACCCTTTGAGTGCAAGAAGTGTAACATAACGCATTGATTTGTGATGCATTAAGCACCCTTCTGACACTCAAAGGGTTAAAGAAAAAACCCAAGGGCTGACACCAAAACAAAGGTTAACGTCTCAAATGTGCTTTGTTTGTTTGTTTGTTTTTTTCCTGAAAAATGGCTAGTTTGACATACAGGGAAATTGAAAGTGGAAGTCCCCCCACAATAATTAGGCATATTGCTATTAGCTTCCTAACAGTGATATTATCCGGTACCACAATCTGAATTAATCCTTCTTTTTTCTCAGACTGATGGCCAGGCTTCTTCCTGTAGAGCAGTCTGCTCTCCTGCGCCTTCAGTCCCTTCTGGTGCCTTAAAGCACAGTGCAGTGCCTCCTAGAGGAGACCGGGACGGACAGCGCAGGCACGCAGACGTCTCTAAGACAAGATGTCTGATTGCATGCTGGCAGCCGGTCTCAGAACAAGGAGTATTACTTCAGATTGTGGTACTTCTGCACGATAATATCCTGTTAAGAAGTTACTCGCAATTTGCGTAATGATTGTGGGGGGACTTGATATAGGATGAAAGTCCAGCTTTAAATGATCTATAAAACCAACTAAACTTGTCTTAAAGGAGCAGCAAACTTTTTTGGAATGCCAGAGGGATTGGCAATGCAGTGCGTGCCTCTCTGGCATTCTTAGGGTTAATGAAAACCTACGTGTTATAGGGCTTTTCCTGTACAGTAAAAGAAGAGGACGTGCACTGCTGTCAGTTGTTTTATTCATAAGTTATCACTGTTCAAATTGTCAGGAAGTGACAGCATGATTACTTCTTAATAGTTCAAAGCGACAACCTGGTAAGAAAACAAATTGTTCAACAGATGTTAATGCCAATCACAGACTACCAGTGTAAAAGCCTGTGTACCGGGCCAAAGTACGTAAAGAACGAAGCTCTCTTCTTCGTCCAGGGACAGTCTCTTCCAGCGTGACCTGCCACAGGTGAAGATCATGGCCCGGATAAACACCCGACCACATAACTTCACCCCGTATTCCCCACTGACTCCCTGGCTTCCCTGAACACTACTCTACTGCGCATGACTGCATCCTGCCTTCGGGAAGTCTCTACTGCGCATGACTGCACTGGACAAACATACATCTGACCTTCTATATTATAGGATGGGAATGTAGTATGTTTCTGCTCCGCAAATTCATCTCGGCAAACAACACACTGTATAATTCAATATGCTGTTACATCCTACATTATAATTTCACTATCCATCTTGGTGATATGTTTAACCCCATAAAGATCAATGACGTACCCTGTAATGTTATGGAATTCAGGGGTCCCTGCGCGACTGCACGCCGCTCTGGGACCCCCGAATCTGAACAGTGGGGAAAAAAAAAGCCCTATGGTCCTTAAAGAGATAGTAATGTTTCACAAAAACAACGGCTCCGAAAAATCTTCACAGTATTTAACCCCTTAAGGACCGGGAAAATCTGCGGTCGTTTTCCCTTAAGGACCGGAGCAGTTCTGACCTTTTTGACTATATCTTTGTTCAGCAATGTTTTCCCTCTAAGTCTTTTATTCCACCCCCATAAATTATATACTGTTTTTTTAAGCACAAATAGGGCTTTCATTTGATACCCTACTTATATGGATAACCCACCATTTACTTTATTAAAATTAAAAAAAAAGGTAAAAAAAATGTAAAAAAACATAATTTTTGGTTTTTCTCTTTGGCTCAATTGGGCACAAAGGGTTAAAATTTTATGGAGACTGCATGAAAGGTATGACCGGTCAGTCATACCTACAAAATGCACAGTTTAAAGTAGCCACTGTCCCCCCTGGGTGAAAATCCCCATGTCCCTTTTTCCCACCCTATTTTGACACTTTTTATCCGTGACATTTGGCGGTGTATATAAGTGTATTACATAGCTCCACAAAAATCACACTTACACTTTTGTTTAATTAGATTATTTTTTTTTTTAAATACAATATTTTTGTAAAAAAAAAAAAAAAAAGTATTTTGTGTTTAAAAAAAAAAAAAAAAAAAAAAAATTATTGCAGGTCAGAAATTGACCTGCATTTAGCAAGCCTTTGGCACCAGCAGTGAAGGGGTTAATACCCCTAGCTGCTGTATTTACTTTCACCACTAGATGTCTCCTGTCTACTTCTGTCTCCGTTACTTTCATAGCAACGGAGCCAGAGGCAGACTTGACAGGCACAGACAGCATGCTTTCTTTGCTGTCTGTGTCTGTCACTTTGCAGGTACATGTGATCGCTGGAACGGCGATCGCATGAATCAGCAAAGGCAAGAAAGGCTGAGACTGAATGCCCCGGTCTTGGACCATTCAGTCTCAGCCTGGAATTAATGATAGCAGCGTGCACGGAGGCACGCTGCTATCATTTAAGCCATGACGGTCCTGGACCGTCATGGGTCCTTAACGGGACTGCAACCCATGACGGTCCAGGACCGTCATGGGTCCTTAAGGTGTTAAGCCATGGAGAATGTTATTTCTATACTGTCAGAGTTGTAGTTCAAGATTTTTCCTTATGCTCACTGAAGATTGTCCCTCTCTGAGATCCATCCAGACAGTCTTGCTGCTCTGAGGTGAGCTGTGTAAAAGGGGCGGGAGGGAACAATCTATCATTCAATTACTCTTGAACTACAACTCTGACAGTACTGCAATTACACTCTCCATGGCCCACATACGACGACGACGAATTTGAGCTACTTTTATTGTGAAATATTACTATCCCTTTAACTGCCAGCCGCCTTAAGGGGTTAAAGAACTAAATATAGATGTACCATTTGCCTTTCTTGACTAGTTTAAAACTACTTCTCTGGAAAGCTATAGGACTACCCAAGTAGCCTCTGGTTGAAGCCTTGGAAAGCTGACACTACATCTAAGAACAAGCTCATTTCTATACCTTTTACAGGGTCATCCCTTTTCGGTGAACATCTTGATGATATAATCAAAAAAGCCTCAGGCAGAAAGAGTCCATTTTTGCCACAGGAGAAGAAACACCAATGTTTCCCTCCCTTTCAACCTTCCAGATATAGGGTACAAACTTTTTGAGACTACAGGAAACGTGACTCAGGTCGCCAGGATGAACAAAGAGGAAGATATTCTCAGAGGGGACTTCAGATGCACCTATTCCAGGAAGCCTCAATTCAAGCCCTAAAGCCAAGGAAGCACAGCGTGCTCTGGCCTAGATCCCAGTTGGGGGCAGACTGTGGTCTTTTCTCGGGGTGTGGGAGACTCAGGTAAAGCCAGATGCCTGGGTTTCCCAGATTCTGAGCATGGTGTACATGCTGGAGTTCATAGCTGCCCCTCCGGTTCCAGTATTCCGCAGATCTCGCATTCCGACCAATCTACATACCAGACTGACTTTATTGTCTTCAATCGACAACCTCCTGACACAGAGGGTTCTAAAGAAAGTTCCTGTCCAGGAGAAAGGTGAATAAACCCCTGAACCTTTCTTTCTAATTCCCAAACCTTCTTGCCTATTTAGGAGCATCCTAGATCTGAAGAATATCAATACACGACTCAGACATATCCACTTCAAAATGGAATCGGTAGAATCTGTAATACACTCCCTATCTAGGAATGTGTCTAACATCCATTGACCTCAGGGACGCCTACTATCATGTCCCGATTCATCTGGCACACAGGCGTTTTCTACACTTTGCAGTCAACCAAGACCATTACCAATTCACAGTTCTTCCCTTTGGCCTATCAACAGCCCCCAGAGTCGTCACAAAAATTCTGGCTCCAGCTCTGGCATCTCTCAGGAAAAAGGGAATAAATGTATTGGCTTACCTGGACGACCTGCTGATCATGGCACCATCATTTGTGACTGCCCGCGCACATACAGAACACGTCATCCTGTTCCTACAAAAGATCGGGTGGATTATCAACCACGACAAAAGTCACCTATCTCCTTCTCAGAAAATCACCTTCCTGTGATTTCGAATCGACACAACCAGATCTCTAGTCCAACTCTCAGCAGACCGAATATGGAAACTACGAAGGACAACCTTGTCCTTCCTGAAGAAACCTCACTGGTGTGTGAGGGATTTTCAGGAGCTACTGGGCCTAATGTCCTCATCCACCCAGATTCTTCCCTGGGCAAAACTACACTGCCGTATCCTCCTATACAACTTCTTGACCTACTGGAATTCAGACCTTGGAAATCCATTCCAAAGGATACCTTTGTCCCGGATGGCCAGACACGAGCTCCTATGGTGGCTCAATTCTGCAAACCTACAACAAGGAAGATCATTACTCATCCCAATATGGGAAGTCATCTACACGGACGCCAGCCTCACAGGTTGGGGAGCGATCTGGGGTTCCAGGGTAACCAAGGGTGTTTGGTCAGTGAGAGAGAGAACCCTTCACATCAATATTCTGGAAACCAGGGCTGTCAGGAAAGCACTTCTTTACTTTCAGCAATATCTAAAAGGCAAAAGCATCCTCATAAGAACCGACAATACGCCCATGGCAATGTACATCAAGAACAAGGGAGGCACCAGGAGCCAGACTCTGTACAAGGAATCAGACCTCTTCTTCTCTGGCCAGAAAGGCACCTACTCCACTTATCGGCATCTCATGTGTCGGGAACAAATAACCTAGAGGCAGATTTCCTCAGCAGGCACAAATTGGACCAAGGAGAATGGGCCTTGAACCAGGAGGTGTTCAATCAAATCGCACGCAGGTGGGCATTCCCAGACATAGACCTGATGGCTACAAATCTAAACGTCAAAACAAGCCTCTTCTATTCAAGGTGGAAGGATCCACACTCCCTGGGACAGGATGCCATGAAGATAACCTGGCACTTCAACCTAGTCTACATCTTCCCTCCAACCCCTCTTCTCATACACGTGTTGAAGAAGATACGACTGGACCAAGTGGAAGCAATCCTCATAGCTCCAAAAGGCCCAGGAGGGTTTGGTACTCTCTCCTGATTCAGATGTCTATAGACAACCCATGGGAACTACCCCTGAGAGCGGACCTGCTCCACCAAGGTCCTGTCCTGCACAACAATCTCAGGATGTCACATCTGACGGCGTGGAGGCTGAGCGGGACTCCTTTTCAAAATGGTGTAATCTAAGAAATATTTCCAGAGAAAGTATTGATGTAGCTAACATTCTGAACTTCCTACAAGATGGTTTTCAGGGTGGCCTGCATCCAGCCTCTCTGAAAGTCCAACTTTCTGCCTTGTCAGCAATCCTTGCCAAACCTTTAGCAGAAAATGACCTCATACGACGTTTCACCAGAGCAATCTCTAAGGTAAAACCAACTATTAGGGAGAATGTAGCACCTTGGGACCTAAACTTGGACCTTCATGTTTTGTCTCAACCCAAGACCTTTGAACCCTTGGAAGACATTTCCCTCCATCTACTGACTCTGAAAACAGTCCTTCTTACAGCAATAACATCGGCCAAGTGAGTCAAGGAATTGCAGGCCTTATCATACAAGTCTCCGTTTTTATCTATCCATGCAGACAAAGTGGTTCTGAGGGCAAGACCTTCTTTCCACCCAAAGGTGGTATCAGAGTTCCACATCAGCCAGGAATTAGTCCTTCCTTCCTTCTGTAGCAACCCTGCTAATCCAAAGAAAGCTCTTCTTCACAATCTGGACCTGGTTCGATGCATCTCCACCTATCTCCAAAGAACTGAAGATTTTTGGGCATCTGACTCGTTCATCTGCTTCCATGGGAGACTCAAGGGAAAGGCAGCATCTATACCATCTATTTCTAGATGGATAAAAGCATGTATAAAGGAATGTTATGCAGACTCTGAGCGTGAGGTACCCTCTAACATTAAGGCACACTCCACAAAAGCAAAGGCCACATCTTGGGTAAAATGGGCCAAGGCTTCCCCATTGGATATTTGTAAAGCAGCTACATGGTCCTCCATCTCCACCCTTCATGAAGCACTATCACCTGGACGTCCAGGCGTCAGTCGATGTTAGCTTTGGTAGAAAAGTCCTGGAGGCAGTGGTACACCACTCAGGGTAAGCAGGCTGATCCCTCCCTATGTTTGGGTAACTGCTTTTAAGTCCTAACATATAATGCCTTGGAGGTACACAGAAGAAACGTATAAATTTACTTACTGATATTTAGTTTTCTTCTGTGTACCTCCAAGGTATGCCCACCTTACTAATATATATCTCTCTTAGTATTTTACAGCTGAGCCAAAAGAGAAACTGACAATTAGCTCCCGGATCCAAACTTTTGTACCTTTTGATGATTGGTCCTACCCAGCCGGAGGGCAGAGAAATCCCAACATATAATGCCTTGGAGGTACACAGAAGAAAACTAAATATCAGTAAGTAAATTTATACGTTTTTTTATTATTAAAAAAGTGTACTGCTTCTCCAAGGTGACAGGTATACTTCCAGAAGACAGCATATAAAGAGATACAAATGCAGAAGTCCAGGTTTGCTAAAATAAGTGCGTTGGCTGTGAGAGAGTCATATTGTTTTAAGTCACTTATTTAACCATTTGGTTGCCAGAGGGGAGAGCAATGTCGCAATGTGTTGCTCACCCCTCTGGCACTCAAAGGGTAAGTTATGTTTCAAAATATTTTAAACATCGTGTTTATTTAAGCATGCCTTGCAGTAGTAAACCTGCATTGATGTTATTGTGGTGGGAAGTTCTGACTAAAATGCGGATTCTACTTTGCAGAGTGCCCACCACCACTAATCACAATCCCTGCACAACATGTTGATCCAGATGGTCTTCCATTTTTTTCCCATGGATCCAAGACAAACAATTTGAGGTTATAGCAACAGCAACATCTTGTTGGCCAGTAGGGACGAAAACAACAAGATGCAATAATGAAAATTATAATCAAGCTGGGTATACTTTATTATACAAAATAATAAAAAAGGGAACACTGAAACATACCAAATGTAAGGGAATTAACACCCAAAAATGGATAACATCTGAGGTGGCCAGATCTTCACTTTAAAGGGATAGTAATACTTCGTGTTAGCTTTATTTTATTTTGTAGACATTAAAAAAACATGAAGAACGATATAAGTCTTAGCAAGCAAAGTTTCCCCCTCCCGCCCCTTTTACCTAGTGTAAGCCATCTCTTCTCAGATGTGGAATGCAATCCATAGACCAGACAGATAACAGAAGGGGACAATCTTCTTCCTAGGAGAACAATGAAAACTTGCCCCCCCCCTTGACAAGTTTTTCCCTTATCTTAATTGAAGATTGTCCCTCTCTGCAATCTACCTGACCACCTCCCTTCTGCTCTGGCTGAACGGGGGGGGGGGGGTACTTTATCATTCAATTACTCTTGAACTAGAACTGACAGAATTGAAATAACACTCTCCAAAGTCAAAATACTATGATGATTAATTAAAGCTGCTTTTATTATGAAACATTACTATCCCTTTAAAGGGAAATTATACCCTAGTAAGTGGCTCTTAATTTGTCAGTTCTTACCTAAATAGGAGTCCTTAAAACTGTTTTCAGTTATTCATGTTTACGGATTTTGTTTCCATTTGACATCTGCTGCAGTCTACTACTAACAGATTCAACTTACAGTCTGATAAGGACCAGCGGCCCTTGTGAGCCATTCAGGTCTATTTAGGCTAGGCTGACCATACGTACCGTTTTAAAAGGGACAGTACCGTTTTTTCATATTTCCAGACCGTCCCGTCTTTTTAATATAAATGTCAGTTTTGTCCTGTTTTTAACACATACATACACACATTATTATATATATATAGTTTTTAATTCTTTGTAAAAAAAAAACTGAGTGTGGCTTATTTATTTCTCATAAGATGAAGTAAATCGAAACTCCCTTTTGTCACATTAGTGGTTTTACTGTGCACACTGATCACCATAGAGTTTTATGACTCGAGTGACTCATAACTGTCTAAGACTCTCGAGTCTATGGTAAATTGCCATAAAGTCTCTTAGACAGCGATATGACAACGAATTGTAAGACTCTATGGCAATCAATGTGTACAGTAAACAGAGTAAAATCACTAGTGTGAGTGACTAAGAGAAGAAGTTCCAATTTACTTCGGGGCAGGCTTTTTGGCCAGAGAGAGAGAGAGAGAGAGAGAGAGAGAGAGAGAGAGAGAGAGAGAGAGAGAGAGAGAGAGAGAGAGAGAGAGAGAGAGAGAGAACACCGCTAGTAAGAGATGGAGCAAACGCAGTCTCACTGCTTGCAGCTTACTACAATTGGACTCGGAGTGACGGAGTCCCACTGTCCGTCTGTCCCACACCCCGTCCTGTTTTTACCTCAAGGCAATATGGTCAGCCTAATTGAAGCCCACTATTTGCTGTGAGGAGATGTGACCTACAGGAAAGTCTCAGTGGAGATCACTGTATATAGGAAAGTGCAGATACAATGTAAAAATTGTATAGATAAACCGGACTGGTATATAAAAAAAAACCCCTATCTATGTAAGTCAATGTGTTAAAGCGGATATATCATCAAAATAAAATTGACCCCCAAACCCTTACTAACATAGTGCTAGGCATATGCATACTTTCATTAGGTTGAATAAGTCCAGCATTACTTCTATGACAGCCACCAGCGGGCAACAGCGCAAACATCTTGGAGAAAAGGTATCTGTGAGTCTGCACTGTCTGTCCCGTTCACAGCCAGGATTGGCGAGTGGCGTTCCTTAGTACCTTAAGGCACCAGAAAGGACTGGTGGAGCAGGCGCACAGAGCTTCTCTTGCAAGATCTGTGCAGCTGATACCTGCAGAAGAAGCTGTTTTTCCCGCAATAATGCTGGACTTGCTCAGCCTAATGGAAGTATGCATATGCCTATCGCTAGGTTAGTAAGGGTTTGGGGGACAATTTTATTTTGATAATAGTCCTGCTTTAAATTAACCACCAGTTAGTTCTAGGGTATACAGGACGCTTAGGCAAACATATTATGGAGCTGCAAAAGTCCCTGTACTGACCTAAAGAATGAAATTCTCATAAGAGTACAGAATTAAAGCTGTGGTTCCGAACTGGGGGGCATGTGCCTTTCCAGGGTGGGAACATTGCATGAAAATGTTGTTAAATCACTGTCTTATTTATACCAGAATAAGAGTGATATTTAACATGTTTTTTTCAGGAGGAGGCAAAAGAGCTTAACCCCTCGATTTCTAGAGTAGTCTCCAACACATTGTGAAGCATTGCATTAGACACCTCTCTAGAATCAAAGGGGTTAAATAAGGTATGAGATGAGGAATACTGCTCAGTAGTGTATGCACCATTCGGTAGTACGTGTCATTAACCCTTTGAGTGCCAGAGGGTACCTCTTGCACTCAAAGGGTTAAAGTATAACCTTTAATGTCTGTTTATTGATTGTCTACCCACTTAAATTGGAGTATTTAACTTTCCTAATCTTTTTCTTGACTAGAGCAGGTACAAGGCCTCTTTCACACAGCGACACCAAGGCAAGGTTCCCCACTGTTAAAGGTTCCATGTTAGACAAGGGTGTCTTTCACCTGAGCAGCTATCAACAAGAAAATTACTTGTCACACAAGTAAATCATGTTGTCCCTATGTCTCTTGTATAGAGTGTTTTTACAGGTGCCACTGGATAAATTAAAGCGGAACTACCACCCGACAAAATCTTTAGCTTAACTAAGTCCCCCGGACATCTTGCCATTGTGACACCCGTGCGCCTTTAAGTTCAAGGAAGAGGAAAAGAGTCCCACAGGGTTATCACTCTTTGTCTTCCCTCTGAGAAAGAGTCCAGAGGGATGCAGGAAATCACTGGGCTAAAATGTAACTTTTATTCAAAGTAATTTAAAACTACAAAGCAGTAAAAAAAAAAATGCATAATGCTGCCAGGGCAAAAAGTATTGGGATTTCTAGAAAATTCTACAAGTATAAGAGGCCAAAAATATGTCACTTGGCAAATAGTAAATATACAAGCAGAAGAATACTTTTTCACTGCGTCAAAGTTTCTAATTAAACTGAATAAAAGTTCAGCTTTAGAAAAGTGATCTACCAATTCCCTCTAAGCTTTATTTCTCAGAGGGATGACAAAAAGTGCCCTTTCCAAAGGGTTTTCTTTTCTCTTTTCTTTATGTATGGGTGAATATTGACTTGTCTGAATGCAACAAAGTCCAGAAAACTAACGTTACGGTCTTCCCTCAGGAACGGAGTAAATAAGCAATACAGAAGGTCTGCATGGCAGCCTAATTGGGCTGCCTGCAGATGTTGTACACAGACGCTGGTGCAGGCTTCTGATGCTCATCATAACTGCAACCAATGACCAAACCACACTGAGAACCAGCCAGTAACACTAGGTGGCGCTCACATGCGCCAGCAGTAAGACACCCCCCCCTCCTGTGTCAGGATCATCAGTGAAATGCAGGAGAAATTGAGTGAAATAACACAGTCAACAGAATCGTTGCAAGGGGCTGTAACAGTTCTGTTGCCTGTTTTTGAAGGGGGCCTTAGAGACAACATTTTCCTTTTACTACTATAGCAAATTACTTTTGTATTATTCCTTATCTTCACCCATCCTCCCTGACTGGATTTCTTTTCTTACTTTTCTGAAGGATCCTTTGTTAGATTTGCAGTTTAATGTCACGATTCTTCCTTGAGAACAACCTTTATAAGACGAGTTTACTGGACTCTGAAAAAATAAAATGAATAAGGCTTTCCATTAGTGAAACATACACTACAAATGCTAAGAGAGAGCGAGAGAGTATGGTAGCTGGTGAGCACTGACAAAACATTTTATTTCAAAGTTTTGGGTCTGGTATATGTAGACTAGAGCTTTAAAAGCTGAATAAAACAAGATAACTACCACAAATGCAAACCTAAACATTTCAGAGTTTGAGTATAAGCTTTGTTTGAGGCTAAATGGTGCTGTTAGTACTGTGACATCTGGACAATTTGTACCAACTAAGAGTAACATCAACAACACCAAGTACTACAACTAGAGAGGGTACAGCGCAGAGCAACAAAATTAATTAAGGGAATGGAGGACTTGACGTATGAGGAACGACTAGACAAACTTGGTTTATTTACTCTAGAGAAAAGACGACTAAGAGGAGACCTTATCACATTGTACAAGTATATGAGAGGTCAATACAAGGATCTCTGCGGTGAGCTATTTATTCCAAGGCCTGAGCAGGTGACCAGGGGACACCCCTTGAGATTAGAGGAAAGGAGGTTTAGACTTCAAGAGAGGAAGGTTTTTTTTTACTGAGGTCTGTTAAATTGTGTAATTCCTTGCCCAAGGAGGTGGTTATGGCAGATACAATGGACACATTCAAGAGAAGATTAGATACATTTCTTTTCAAAGGGAACATACAGAGTTATACTGTTTATTCTTAGGCAGATCAGGAAGGTCTGGTAAAGACTAACTTATTTGGTAGCAGGAAAGCTATAAAATTACTGGGGTATGAGGAGAAGGTTGAACTTGATGGACTTAGTGTCTTTATTCAACCAAATTTACTACATTACTATGTATGTTACTGTGTAACTTACCAAAATGAATAAAACATTTTTAACCCTTTGAGTGCAAGAAGGTGGTGCCCTTTCTTTAAGGGGAAAATAAAAAGATAATCTGCATGTTTACAATAACAAATATAGAATTTTTTTACCATTACTGGATGGGTGGGTGTGGGTGTGACGAAAGCATCCATGTCAAATGAGAGACACAATACATGGGATAAGAATACACAAACAAACTACTGATCACACCAGCTGAAGGACTGTAAAATCCCTTGGTCAGTGTGAAAAAGAATATGGAAAAATATGGGGGTGGAGTGGAAGGCAAAGAGAAAGGGAGCGATAAATCCATTACACACAAAGTTATTTTACAAAAAAAGAAATAAGTCAGGAGATAGATGTATCAATATCGACTAGAAGAAAATAGTGGAAATGTTAGTAATTTAAAGGAATAGTAATGCTTCAAAATAAAAGCATCTCCAATTACTCTTCATAGTATTTGGGCCATGGAGATTTATTTCACTACTGTCAGAATTGTAGTTTAAGAGTAATTGAATGATGAAGAATCCCCCTCCCACCCCTTTTACTGATGTAACACAGCACATCTCAGAGCAGCAAGACTGTCCGGATGGATCGCAGAGCGGGACAATCTCCAGTGAGCATAAGGAAAAACCTGACACAAAGGGGGCAGGGTTTTCCTTATGCTCACAGTAAGAAGATTGTCCCCTTCTGTGACCTGTCCGGTCAAGAGACCAGATTCCACATATGAGGGGAGGCGGCTTACACTAGGTAAAAGTGGCAGGAGGGGGATACTTTATCATTCAATTACTCTTGAACTACAACTCAGACAGTATTGAAACAACACTCTCCATGGAGCTGCTATTATTTGGAAACATTACTATCCATTTAAACTCAGTCCCAAGCCTTTATTTAGTCCAGTTTGGTACTGAAAAAGCTGGGAGGCTTTCTGTCTCTAAGCTGCAGCGATCTCATTGGCAGAAATCGATATCTAGACAAGCTCCGGCTTAGAGACAGACAGCCTCTGTCATCGGAGGATACTGGGTAGTGGGACGGGAGCAGAGGCAGTTCTGCAAGCCGGAAGTAGGCTGCTGGGCCCTTTTTAAACATTAATTTTTGAGCAGATCTAGATGTCCGCTTCACCCTTCTTGCGTATCTAGATGTCTGCTTCAAAATCTAGAAGTCTGCTTCACCCTTCTTGCATAATTTAAAACAACTTACATATGGCCAAATATACCCTTCTGGCACATCATGCTGCCTCTCTATCTGGTCCGGACGGGTGCAGCGAGGGACAAACTTCAGTAAGCAAAGGAAAATCTTACCCTCATTTGTTAAGAGGGGGGGGGGGCAGGGTTTTCCTTATACTTGCTCAATGAAGTTTGTCCCTTGCTGCATACTTCCAGTCCCAGATTGCAGATTCAGTGGAAGGAGACCAGAAGAGGCGAGAGGGGGATCCTTCTACATTTAGTATCTTGAGAACTACATAAAAGTAAGAATACACTGAGATTTCCATTGTTTTCAAGTATGTCCTGGAGAGATTTGGGGGTAAGAAGTTACATATTTACAAAAACAGAGAAACAGTTTATACACACACAAAAAAATGATATACAGTTACATATTGTTTTTAGATAAAAAGAAACAGTTATTTTTAGGGATTTTAGGCTGGGAGAAGATCTGATATTTTTCAGGTAGGTTATTCCAGACTTTTGGAGGTCTGAAAGAGAAGGCAGGTAATCGAGCTTCTTTCTTGCAGTGTGGTGTGGGAATACTCAGTGCGTTGTTAGCAGTGGCGCAGAGGTTATAGTTAGTAATGAACTGGAGTGAGCCTACTGCTCAGGTAGTCTGGTAGCTTTCCAGAGAAATGGATATAAAATAGGCAAGAAAGGTGAAGGGCACATCTAGGATTTGTGTGTTAGCCAATTTGTTTTTTTTAAACAAATCACTATGATGGGTAGTGCAAGTATATTGGAGGACAAAGAGGCATAATGAGTTATACAGTGTCAATTTTATCAAGATTTATTTGCAGCCCACAAGCATATACTAATTCCCCATAATCTATGACTGGTATTAACTTCTGCTGAACAATACATTTTCTCACCAAGGGACTTAGACAGGATTTGTTTCCAAACAGAACACCTATTTTAGAATAAAGTTTGGATGCTAATTTATCAATACTAAGAAAAAAAGTGAGGGTGATGCAGGGCTTAAAATTTGTAGTCCTTTGCTACTAGCCAGACCTGAAAAGTTACTCGCCACTGCAAGCCACAGAATACCAACCAGGGCTGAATTTCTACTCGCCATTGGCTAGTACCGAGTAGAAATTTTGAGCCCTGGATAAAGCATTTGTTGAACATCCACATGAAGTGTTCTCAATAAGACAACAGGGCTGATTGAAAGAAGGTTGTTCAATTGCACAAAATATGTCAATTTTGGTGCATAAACCATTAAAATCTATTCTAAACGTGCTTTTCTTATTCCTCTGGTGACAGTAATGTATTACTATTTGACACACTGCTTATACAAGTGATAAGGGCAATGCATGGCTTGATTAGGTAACCAAAAAAAGAGATGTTTCGGAGAACTGAATTGGGTGGGTTCTAATCTCAAAACAGTTATCCCGTTTTATAGATTTATCAGTTTATCAGGTTTTATCAGAAGTGACCACTGTCATCGTTTTATTTTGAAAGATTTTAGAGCTTATTCACCAAAGGAAAAAAATGCATCAAGGAGCACATAATATTTTAAGTGATTTGAGACCTTTCAATTTATGTCTGATCTTCTGTTTGGTCAGCTGTGTCACGTACGCAATAAAAGATTTTCATCCACTCTTTAGTTAGATTGAGTGGACTTTGCAGTCTTTTTTAGTAAAAATATTTAATCTAAGTTTGTATGCTTTGCCCCTCTGATCAACATTTTTTATCAACACTGTTTTTAACAATACTTTTTTCAATTTAGACTGCTTTGTGTGTATAATTATAATTTTTATAACTGCTTGCAAGAAGTACAAATATATTTAACGGAGTATGTACCCTATTCATATTTAGGAGCGAAGGTCCCGTTAAAGTGGATAATCAAAAGTATAGAAAAGATTGTTGTAGTTGAAAGAGAAACAAACTCAGCAAACCTGTCAATATTTCCTCTTATAAACAATGTAAAAACCATAAAAGCCCAGCGAAGGTCAGCATTTAATCTCTCTGAACTGGAACTGCAGTTTTCATACTTTTGATCGCATGCGATCAAGGGAGAAATTTTTCTTACCGATATTTTCTTTTCTTCTGTGTCCCTCTATGGCGATAAAGACTAATGAGATTATATCAGTGCCCCCCCAGCTGGTGTAGGACCAAATTAAAATACAAAAAGGAAGCTTCCTGCTTCCTCCAGCAGTCATCTATTGTCATAGCTGAAAAATATAATATAGAAAAAGTTAATGGGCAGGGAGCTCCATGGAGGGACACAAAAGAAAAGGAAATATCTGTAAAAAAAATTTCTCCCTTTCTTCTGTGTCCTTATCCATGGGGACAGAGACTAATGGGATATACCCAAACAGCAGAAAACATGGGTGGGAAACAGGAAAATATATATTACAGATTCTGTGTGGACCGCTGCCTCCAAAACTTTCCTCCCAAACCTTGCTTCGGAAGAGGCATGTGTATCAATCTGATAACATTTAATGAATGTGGAGACTGATGCCCATGTAGCTGCTCTGCAGATTTCTTCTGGAGATTCTGAAGCCCTTGCAGCCCAAGAAGTAGCCACCTCCCTGGTGGAATGGACCTTTAAGATCTTCGGAGGATCTTTCCCTGCTTCTAGGTAGGCCATCATTATACAGTGGGTTATCCACCTTGCCAGAGAGGATTTTGAGGCTGCTGAACCCTTGTATTTACCCTGAAAGTGGACGAACAAGGAGTCCACTTTCCTAAAACTCTGAGTTCTGTTGCGATAGATTGAGACACACCTGACTAGATCACGCTTGTGCAGTTTTTCTTCCTCGTATCCCTTAGGATTCGGACAGAAGGCTGGCAGGATGATGTCTTGATTAAGATGGAAGTCAGACACCACCTTAGATCTAAAGGAGGGTCTGGTTCTTAATACAATTTTGTCTTGGTGGAAGACTGTATAAGGTGGTTTTGCTGAAAGTGCCTGAATCTCCGATACTCTTCTGGCTGAAATAACAGCTGTGAGAAAAACTGACTTTAAAGTTAGCTCCTCCAAAGGTTCAAACCTGGGAGATGAGGATAATTGATCCAAGACCATATTCAGGTCCCAAAGAGGAACAACACTTCTAATTCAGGGCCTGACCTTGGTTATGGCTTTTAGATATTTCTTGACCAAATCCTCTTCCGCAAATTGTTTAGCCAATAGTGCTGATAATGCTGACAGATGAACCTTTAAGGATGATGGACGAAGACCCTTCTCAAACCCATGCTGCAGAAAATGTAAAATATGGGTCGTCATAATGGGTGGGCTTTCTATATTTTGTATTTTGCACCATCCTGAGAAAGTTTTCCAAATTCTGCAGTATATCTTGGAAGTGGAGGACTTTCTGCCTGAAATGACTGTAGATATAACAGAGTCTGACAGACCTCTTGATCTTAAGGAATTCCTCTCAGCCTCCATGCCATCAATTTCAAAAAGGCTGGATTGTGATGAAGAACTGATCGACTTTTTCTGTCTTGTGGGAGGAAGGAACTATTGCCGCCAATAACTTTCTTGATAATTTCTTCTAACTGGTCACCAAACATTTGTTTTTTGAGGAGGGATCAGCTCCCCATGACCTTAACCACAGAGCTCTTCTTGCAGTAATTGATAGGGGAGACAATCTTGCTGCTAATCTAATCATATCCCATGATGCATCACAAGAGTAACCAATTGCTTCTTTTAAAAAGGCCACCTCCTTTACCAACTTTGATCGGGATACTGAAGAATTAATCTTTTCTTCGAGTTCAGACAGCCAGATCCTGATGGTTCTTGAGACACATGCCAATGCGGTTGCTGCTTTGATGTTTTTGGCCCAGAATGGTGAAAAATTTCTTCAATGTGCCTTCTAATCTTCTGTCCATGGAGTCTCTTAATGATGACCCACCCTCCATGGGTAGATTGGTTTTCGTGGTTATTTGGGCAGCAGGAGCATCCACTTTTGGAGGCGTTGTACAAACTGAAGAGTCCTCCTCCTTGAAGGGGTACATTTTGTGAAGCCTTCTTGATTCTGATACTCTTTTATCCACCTTCTTCCACTCTGCTTTGACAAGGTCAGATACTGCATGATGGACCCGGGAAGACTGGTGAATCTTTTTTCTTTCCTAAGAAAGCTACGTCTAATATTCCCTGCTCCTTGGTTTCCTCTGTTAGACCTAAGGTCTTGCGTAGACTTTGAGAAAAGGCTCAATTTTTTCGATGTTAAATGTACCTTCCTATTCTTCCAATATTTCTCCTTCTTCCTCCGATGAGTAATCGGAAAGATTTTCAAACAAACTTTGTCTGCTTCATGGTGTCTGGAGGATGAGCCCTCTTCAGGGTCCTCTAGCCTGAGCCTTTTCTTTGAGCTTGAAGATTCTTGGACAGAGGAAAAAGTCTTCTGCATGGAACTCTTCATCCAAGACAAGAAGTCTTGGAACTGAGATGGCACCTCAGTATTAGCAGCTTTCTTAAGGCAGTTTGTACAGAGTTTAGCAGAGTCAGCTATAGCCAGCAAATTATCATATCGTAAACAAGCATTCACTTTCTGGGCACTTCTGTCTTCCTTCTCAGTACTGCTTTTCTCTTTATCTTTTTCCTTAACAGAGACACTCTTAGTGGATGAGGACATATTGCAATCAGTTAACTAAAACTTAACCTTTAATAAGTTATATAAAAGAACAGATCTACTCTAACACAAAAATTCCCCACAAGCTGCATCTGAGGTGTATAAATAGGTCAGGCCCTGGGCGTGTGTTTCACTGTGGAACGCATAGGCCCCGCCAATTAGAGAAAAAAAGCTACTGATTAAAAAGGGTTGGCACAGTGCCCTTACCTTCCCCTTTCCACAGGACTTCCAACTTGAAGGAACATATTGTCGGGTTCAGTACCCTGTGCTGCCCGGTATTCTTTACTGGTGCATCCTTCTGTGATTACTCCCAGATGCCCTCAGATGACGTAGGCGGCTGATTTCTGGCACAGAATCTCAACCTTCAGAGAGGGAGTCTCAAGGCTCAAAACGGATGCTCCATCCCTTGCCGGCCAGAAGCGGAGCAAGGGCTTCTGGGTTCCTTCCATGGCCTGGGTGGCAAGAAATGTGGCCGAATACTGATTCCTGGAACTAAGGCAGGGAGCTGACTGCCCCGCACCCTACCCCAGCTGATGTAGGACCAAAGTAACTGCTGGAGGAAGCACGAAGCTTCCTTTTTGTATTTTAATTTGGTCCTACACCAGCTGGGGGGCGCTGATATACTCCCATTAGTCTCTATAGCCATGGATAAGGACACAGAAGAAATATAATGTTGGCTGTAAGATCTTTTTGCCCCCAATATAGGGTCTCTACAAGTACCTTTTAAATCTACAGTTGTATCCCAAGAGCTATGGGAACAAAATTATAAAAATGTGATATCCTTTGGAGACAGACAATTTTTAGGAGTCAGTAAACGGGTGCATACATAAATATGTTTGTAAACTAACCCCAAAATGTAGGTGTCAGAATTGAAAATTTAGGAGGAGATTGACCCACCAGGCTCCTGGATTTTTTTCACCCCTGCCATTACATATATGGGAGGCAAAAATTTAGTAAGATTGATACCTTTATTGGCTAACTAAACAGATTTAGAATGCAAGCTTTCAAGACCTCTTAAGTCTCTTCCTCAGGCATGTTAGACAGATAATATGAAAACATCTCTCTTAAAGGGATAGCAATGTTTCATAATAAAAGCAGCTCTAATTAAGCATCATAGTATTTGGGCCTTGGAAAGTGTTATTTCAATTCTGTCAGAGTTCAAGAGTAATTGAATGATAAAGTATCCCCCTCCCACCCCTTTTAGTGATGTAACACTGCTCAGCTCGGAGCAGCAGGAAGGTGCCCAGGTAGATTGCAGAGAGTGACAATCTTCAATTAAGATAACGGAAAAAGCTGTAAAACCTGTCAAGGGGACAGGGTTTTCATTGTTCTCACAGTAAGAAGATTGCCCCTTGCTGTTATCTGTCTGGTCAAGCAACCAGATTCCATATATGAGGTGAGCAGTGTTACACTAGGTAAAAGGGGCGGGAGGGGGAAACTTTATCCTTCAATTACTCTTGAACTACAAGTCTGACACTATTGAAATAACAGTTTCTATGGCTCAAATACTATGAAGATTAATTGGAGATGCTGTTTTTGGGAAACATTACTATCCCTTTAAATAAAAGTACACATTCCATTGTTTATAATGGAAATCAGATAAGAAATCTCAGGTCAGGCACTGATTGTTTAATCAGTCGATGGTAGAGGATCTGATTTAAATTGCATTCTTCCTCTGAGAAGTCCAAGGTATTTATGATCCCAGAGGAACTGTTGTAAAGGTTAATCCACAATGTGATAATGTGACAGAAATTCTGTCTCTATTCAGCCCACAAGTCAAAGAATCAAATTGTAGCATTAATTTTACCTCCCATACTTTTCTGTCCCTCTGAGTGCGAAATTGTCCCATCAGTACAGTCAGTCTAGTGTCCTTGACACTGTGTTCATTTTGGCAAAAATGTTCTCCCAATGGTGTCTCTGTCTTTTTGTTGTAAACAATGGATCTGTGGGAAGTAAACCTCTTATGTAAAGAACTCATTCAGTTTAAACTCACCCACAACTACTTCAAGTTTTACAGGACCTCTACCTCCAGAGAATGGGGACTGCAATTGGTACCCGAATGGTACCACAATATTCCAACCTATCTATGACAAAGTTAGAAGAGGACTTCCTGTCCACCTGCCAGACAAAACCCCTGGTCTATCTCCACTACATAGATGATGTTCTTATCATCTGGACCACCAGTGAAGAGAAACTTCTCAAATTCCACAAAAATTACAATGCATTTCACCCCAGTATCAACCTAACACTCAGTCACTCACGCACAAACATTAACTTCCTAGACACGACTATCAGTATTAAGAATAACTCCATCCACACATCCCTGTATTGTAAACCAATGGACAGACCAACCTACCAGAAAAACAATAGCTTTCACCCAAAACACACAAAGAACTCCATCATATACAGCCAGGCCATCAGACACAACCTCATCTGTTCTGACCTGGCGGACCGTGACAAGCACCTCCAGAAACTCAGAGGAGACTTTACAAAACAGGGTTACAGTGCAAGGATTAATGACAGTCAGATACTGAAAGCTACTCACATACCAAGAAAAGATCTGTTGAGCTACAAAGAACAGCATAAGGGAAACTGTGTGCCACTTGTGGTCACTTACCACCCCTAAGTTGAAGCTCTGCGCAAAATATCAAGAGAACTACAAACAACCTTACATACAGATGAAAGTAAGATCTGAAAGTTCCGCTTTAAGTCTAAGTCGCCATGCATTCATTAAATGCATGGCGACTAGCTTGGGAAGCGACATCTTACAATTAAAAAAATAGCAGACTAAAGAAATCCTTGCCGTTTGGGGACTGACGGGCAGGTTAGTGCGGTATGTGCGTCTGCACCGTCCGTCCCTTCCGGTAACCTTATGGTGCACTGCAGTGCTACTCAATGGAGACCTGGAATGACAGAGCAGGCAAGATGTCAGCGCTGTAGCCTGGGTTCCGGTCTCCAAACAGCAAGGATTTCTTTACAATCTGCTATTTTTTAAAGGTAAGGCATCGATTTCCAAGCTAGTCGCCATGTGTTTAATGAATGTATGGCGACTTAGTAAGGTCTGAAAGTTCCCCTTTAAGAACTTATTCCCACAGCCTCCCTTACTCTCCTTTAGACAGCCTCCCAATTTAAAAAAAGGTGGTAAGGAGTGCCCTGAACAAAAATACAAAAAATGGCACATCACCCTGCCTACAAAGTAGGTGTGAAACCTGTGCACACATTTACACAACAGACAAGATACCATACCAAAAACCCAGTTACACCATAAGATCAAAGTTCCGCTTTAAGTCTAAGTCGCCATGCATTCATTAAATGCATGGCGACTAGCTTGGGAAGCGACATCTTACAATTAAAAAAATAGCAGACTAAAGAAATCCTTGCCGTTTGGGGACTGACGGGCAGGTTAGTGCGGTATGTGCGTCTGCACCGTCCGTCCCTTCCGGTAACCTTATGGTGCACTGCAGTGCTACTCAATGGAGACCTGGAATGACAGAGCAGGCAAGATGTCAGCGCTGTAGCCTGGGTTCCGGTCTCCAAACAGCAAGGATTTCTTTACAATCTGCTATTTTTTAAAGGTAAGGCATCGATTTCCAAGCTAGTCGCCATGTGTTTAATGAATGTATGGCGACTTAGTAAGGTCTGAAAGTTCCCCTTTAAGAACTTATTCCCACAGCCTCCCTTACTCTCCTTTAGACAGCCTCCCAATTTAAAAAAAGGTGGTAAGGAGTGCCCTGAACAAAAATACAAAAAATGGCACATCACCCTGCCTACAAAGTAGGTGTGAAACCTGTGCACACATTTACACAACAGACAAGATACCATACCAAAAACCCAGTTACACCATAAGATCAAAGGTACTTTCACCTGCAAATCATCCAATGTAATATACCTCATCATGTGTGCCAAATGCCCAACAGCTCTTTACGTGGGTGAAACTGGACAGCCATTACATAAGAGGTTTAATTCCCACAGATCCAGTGTTAACATTGTCTGCCATTGATTGATCAAAGAATCAGTGTCTGAACTGAGCTTTCTTATCTGACTTCTATTATAAACAATGCAATGTGTACGTGTATTTAAGAGAGAAGTTTTGTTTTCATATTTATCTGTATAACATGCCTGAGGAAGGGACGTAAGAGATCTCGAAAGCTTGCATTCTAAATCTGTTTAGTTAGCCAATAAAGGTATCGATGTTACTAAATTTTTGCCTCTTGTATTTCTACAGCTAACACGGTACCAACTCTCATCTATTATCCCACATATAAACACTAAAACTACCATGCTGTGTGTTAGCAATACAATTCACATGGGATTAAGAATATGACAATGTAATATTTAGTCAATTAACAACTGCAGATTATCAATCACTATATTGCTTTTCAAAGGCACTGTGCAAAATATGTAATCCAGGAATGAGCAACCAATATCAATCCAGCTGCTGCAGATGACAACTCCTGTTATTCCTGGATAGATAAAAGGCAGTGAAGAATGACAATTGAATACTATATCATCTGGAGGGCTTCAAGCTGCCCACTTCTCATGTTCACAGAAACCTACTGTGGCATATCAACACATCAATTTATATAGACTTGCATTTAACCGTTTGAGTGCCAGAGTGGTACGGAATGCATTGCAATGCATTCCGTACCCCTCTGGCACTCAACTGGTTAAGCATGAAGTGAAATGTAAGGCAACCAGATTTTACCTAAAGGGCTGCGTTTATGGCCCTTAAGTCTATTAAAGGGCCAGGGGCTGAAAAGGCCAGTAGCCACTTGAATAGTAGACAGGTCTTTAGTGCACTGAAAAGCAATTTACTGAATACTTGTCTAGCAACTCAGGTGGTCAACCCAAGGGCTGTATATCTGGCCCTGGAGCCTTCCAATAAGCAGTATATTATACAGTTAAAAACAGAGGTTGACAAAAAAATATAGAGTAATCCCTTGGATGATTGAGGTCGAAGAGTGTAAAAGGGAAGCTGTCTGTATATGCATGTATATGTGCTATGAGGCAAGAGACAGTATGGATGAAGCCTGGACATCAGATAATTGTTTAAGGGCCTCAGGAGAAGCCTCCAGAGGCCGCCTACTGACCACAACAGATTAAACAGTAGACTATACGAACCCATGTATAAGTGGGCAACCCGTGACCCTCCAGCTATTCGGAACTACAATTCCCATCATCCCCGGGTAGTCGCTGGATGGGGATGTTGGGAATTGTGGTCCTGTAGAGCTAATGGTCTTAGGTTGCTCACCACTGATGCAGTGCAACCTTGGCGCTCGCCCGCTGTTTCCACCCCGTGCCCCCAGTAAAACAAAGCATACCGTGCGAGGGTAGAAAACATACTATAGTATACCTCCGAGGTTTAAACAGCTGTGCGATAATCGGAGCGGGATGACCCGGAGCATGCGCGGTGAGCGCCCACTCTCCGCCCACCTCCGGCTACTCTCACCGACCGAAACACTGTACCGGAAGTCCATCTGGTGTAATTAACGCATAGTCCTCCTGAACAGAAGGTGGCGCTGTGATGCTGCAGCCTGAAGTTAGTTTGTTCCATAACCCATGTGACCACTTCAGAATCTAAGGACACAGAGTGAATATGGCAAGGAGGGTGATGTGAGTATTGAGGTGATTTAGATTTTTCTAAACACCAGCTTTAGATCGGTTAAACAAAAATGAACATGCCTGTTTTTCTAGATACATGCTGACCAGTGGGTTGTTACACGTTGTTTATATACTCATTGTCACTGCTTGACATGCAGAGTACATACCTGGGAGCTTTCAAAATGAGCTGACCCTGAGATTGTGTAAATATTAACCCTTACATTTACCATGATATAGACTATACGCAATATATTCCTGATCGCTGTAATCGAGAGTCACTCCAATCAGCATTCAAGGAGCCATTAATACACATCAGCTACATGTATCACTGCATGAACACACACAAATCAAACAGGACTTCTCCCTCTGCCTTCTGGTACAAGTGGTACCAATTTATAGACTAAAGAAGCCGTTAACTGGAGCAGAATATATAACGGGGAGCACTGAACTCTCACCCTAAGATTTTGCCTCTTCACTCTGAGACCCTGAGATTTGGGCCAAAACCCTGAGTCTCAGGTTCAAACCCTGAGAGTTCCCAGGTATGGCAGAGTACATGTTTATAATCCGTATCCCTGCCACAGACCTCCACAACATATCCCCATAAACCTCTTCCCTGGGGTCGACCATAACGTTATCTTGATGTTAACCCCCGTGTACAGCATCCTGTCACTGGCTCCTAAAATTCCCCTCTGGTCCCTAAAATGTTTTGCCTGAGATCCTAGTTTTTATCATTTAGTCCATCCCTTCTTTAAGTATCAGAAAGGTGTGCAATACATTGCTCATCCCTATGGTTCTTGCATTCTGTTTCAGTTTGAAAGAAAAAAACAAACCTGCCAGCAGTTGTCTGGTTTGTCTCCAAGGATGTGCTATCCATGACTGATTTCAGTTGTTCTCTCTTGACTAAAGAAACAAGGTTGGCTTTCATAGGGCTATTAGGATTTTTTGGCCCTAGTAATGTTGATGTGTGTGTTGGAGTTACTGTTAGGAAGTGTTAGTTCAGCTTTAACCTCACTCTTTGGTATAGGCCTGCATAGCATCTTCCATTTAAAGGGCTAGTAATACTTAAATATTACTAATCCCCATAAGAATTGAATTGTCCCCAGTGTCATCTCTCAAACCTTTATGGTTTGAGATATAACGTTACGAAAGTTCCCCCTCCCTCCCCCTTCCCTGAAGTCAGAGTTGTACCTGATTGCAGGGGAAGCCTGTCATACGACAGGCTTGCGGCTCTGCAGCAGAGCCGCGATCACGTTAGTAAAAAATAATTATTTCACTGGAACGGCCTTCTACTTGTACTTGGTTTGCAAGCACACGTAGAAGGCTGTTTCAGTGAAATAATTATTTTTTACTAACGTGATCTCGGCTCTGCTGCAGAGCTGCCTGATGAAAGCAAGAGTGAATATCCCTGCAGTCAGCTACAACATTGACTTCAGGGAAGGGGGAGGGAGGGGGAACTTTGAGTACGGTTATATCTCAAACCATAAAGGTTTGAGAGATGACACTGGGGACAATTCAGTTCTTTTTAAAATGGCTACAATATGGGGATTAGTAATATTTAAGTATTATCCCTTTAAAGGGATAGAGATGTTTTCACAATAAAAGCAGCTCCAAGTAATCTTCATAATATGTGTGCCATGGAGAGTGTTATTTGAATACTGTTAGAGTTGCAGTTCAAGAGTAATTGAATGATAAAGTATCCCCCTCCAACCCCTTTTACTGATGTAACACTGCTCACCTCAGAGCAGCAAGACTGTCCTGATGGATCACATAATGGAACAATCTTCAGTGGACATAAGGAAGAACCTGTCAAAGAGGGCAGGGTTTTCCTTATGTTCATAGTAAGAAGATTGTCCCTTGCTGTGAGCTGTCCAGTCAATTGACTAGATTCCACATGTGAGGGGAGGTGGCTTACACTAGGTAAAAGGGGTGGTAAGGTGATACTTTATCATTCAATTACTCTTGAACTACAACTCTGACAGTACTGAAATAACTCTCTCCATGGCCCAAATACAATGAAGATTAATTGGAGCTGCTGTTTTTGTGAAACATTGCTATCCCTTTAACCCCATTTCTAATAGATATCTGAATAGCATCACCCATTTGACTTCTCCAATTAACCTCTTCCTTGCTGGAGACCTGCCATCCACCCCTTATTAATATTTCTGATACATTACATAACAACTGAAGGATTACAAGCACAAATAAAAACATTTTTATCGTTGTTTATTTCACCTTTTCCATACCATAAAATTCTTCACAGCATATGCCCAATAACCTAATCAATGTAATCTCTTTATTAACCATTTCTCTGCCAGAGGCCTCTAGATCAGGACTAGGCATCCTTTAACTCTGCAGCTGTTGGAGAGTACATCTCCCATCATTCTCAGTCTTAATGGCTACTTGGGTATTATTGGAGTTGTAGTTCCAAACAGGTAGATAGTCATGTGTTGTGTATTCCTGCTATAGACCCTCTTGTATTTCACTCTTTGAATGAAAGCAACTACTGAGATTGCACCACTAAACCTTTTTCCACTTTAGATACCCACTATACCAACTGGGCAACCCTCAACTCCGTGTATTCAGAACCAACTTTTCTATGACGCTGGTGAGGCCTGGAAAAGAGATGCCGCCAGATACAGTGCAGTTCCGTATTCCTCTGGAGTGAGTATCAAAAACTTATATTTGCCTCAAATGGTTCTATACATTGTGATGCATTCTACTGCAGAATATCTTTATTGAGACATCCTGTATTAGAATTTGAGATCAAAATTGTTTAACCCTTTGAATGCTAGAGACGTTTCCAAACTGTTGATGTGTTGATCTAGCATCCAAGGGGTTACATTTTAATTGCATGTTAAAGGGCAATTAACATGGAAGAAAAAATATATTGTGCATCAGTCTTTTACTAGTTAATCACAGCTACTGACACCTTTAGGAGGATACAAAACAAGAAGTGTGACAAGCGCACAGTGAGAACAAATTCATCTTATTAGTTTACTCTTAGGGCTGGTCCACCCTTAGGTGTTGTTCAGTCACATTTTTTGAACCAAAGTTCCATTACCGAGAATACATTTTCTTATTCACATTAGTTTGGTCTTGCCTGAAGATGATCCAGCTCCAAAACGCCAAGCAAATTTTCTCTGCACAAAAGAATAGGAAAAACCCAGATGTACATTTTCAAAGAGCGCATTTTATAAAATGTTTAAATTAGGTGGGATACAGGATTACTTTAAAGGGATAGTAATGTTTCATAATAAAAACAGCTCTAATTAATCATGATAGTATTTGGATTTTGGAGTGTGTTATTTCAATTCTGTCAGAGTTGTAGTTCAAGAGTAATTCAATGACAAAGTATCCCCCTCCCACCCCTTTTACTGATGTAACACTGCTCAGTCAGATCAGAAGGGAGGTGCCCAGGTAGATTGCAGAGAGGGACAATCTTCAATTAAGATAAGGGAAAAACCTGAAAAACCTGTCAAGGGGGGCAGGGTTTTCATTGTTCTCATAGGAGGAAGATTGTCCCCTGCTGTTATCTGTCTGGTTTATGGACTGGATTCCACATCTGAGAAGAGCTGGCTTACACTAGGTAAAAGGGGCGAGAGAGGGAAACTTTGCCTGTGAATATCTCTCAAACCATAAAGGTTTGCGAGATAAGACTTATATTGTTCTTCATGTTTTTTTTAATGCATACACAATAAAATAAAGATAAAATGAAGTATTACTATCCCTTTAAAATCTTTGACCATTTATCTTGACATTATGAAGACATTTATGTTTTTTTGGTCAATTAAATAATACACTTTTCCCTCATTTAAATCTGTTATTGGAACCGTTCTTTCATAGTATTTAAAGAATTTTATTTAAATCATCATGTAAGAATGTATCCTGCAGTGGGTTCCAAAACTCTTTGAAACCTTCTAGGGCCAAAACAAAGAGGGTCATTTAGAGATATTTAATACCATTTGATGGTATTGGTGGTTTTACTGCTTAAGTCATTCCCACTATTGTGAGCTGTCTCGTTCCACATTAAAACTGCCTTTACTTATTCTACATCTATATCCCGACTTTCTTTGCTATAATTCTCTTCATTAAAAACTATTCCAAGTATTTTAACAGTATCCACACATTGGCTTTGCAATCAGGTAGGGGTTCCAAGTCTCCAACTGTTAAATAGCTGCTTTTATCTAAATTCTAATTTATAATCAGAAGCAGCACAAAAATACTCCGTTCTTTGTAAAGCTCTTTTTAGGGAGAGGACATTTGTACACAGTATCACAATGTCCCATGATATGTTTGTCTGTAACCTACCTTTACCCAGTAATTGTACTCAAATAATTTTTTCTCTTTTGTTTGAAGAAAGAACTGGTTCTGTCACACAGATATAAAGCAATGGTGATAAGAAGTACCCCAGTTTTATCCCACAATTGAGGTTAAAAGCATCCGTCATAAAACCGTTAATTAAGATATGGCTAGTAAGAATAAAAGCCATTAAAGCAATGAAAAGCCTTATGGGATCCCCATTTTCTTTTAGACATTAAAAAGAAATTAGTGAGATACACGTTCAAAAGTTTAAAATCTAGAGATTAAATTACAAGCTTCTGGTTATGGTGTATTTTGAATACCATACAAGAACATATAACAACGCAAGAGAGTGTCATCAGTCCGTAACTTGTTTCAATATGAATGATACAACAATGTTGTTAACTCACCGGTAGAAGTCTTCTTCATCATGGGGCCGGTTAAACATGTTTTCCAAGGCACTTTCGATCAACATCACTGCTCTTGTTCTCCGAAGGACTTAAAACCAGTAGTCTATTGAAAAAGCAAACGGATGCAGAGCATGAAGGAATATCTAACGTGTCTGGCACAATAAGGGCTTAATCATAGACCTATGATTTACTGTTAAAATAGTATATTTTCTTATTTTGCCTCTAGAGCCCATTCATTTTCTCTTTTACCACAGTGATTGCCGTCTCCATATCACAATCAAACTCCTTAAACTTATATAGAATTTGCAGTTGAATATTTTAATGTTCATACACCAGCTCCTTACTCTTCTGTTGGTCAACAGTGGGGTTCACCATTTCTTCCAAGATGGCACCTCCCCCCAGAGCTATGCCATCATCTCTACCATGACTTCCATCTGGGACCATAGGACCATCAGAAGTCTTCTTGGGTACATTTGAAACCGCAACAGCAGCTGGATCTCCAATGAACAGGACACCATCTGCCAGTACAACAACAGTTTCTACAGGTGCATCATGTTCATTTGAAGCTTCAGGGGCCAGAGATCACTTTGGAGGTGCGCCTTCCTCACCCTTTTTCTAGGCATTAGGCTCCGGGTTCCTTTTTCTTTTAGGGCTAGATGTAATTGGAAGAGATAAAAAGAAAGAAATATAACCCTGCAGAATAGCACTCTTACACAAAATCTGATTCTCTTAATGTGCATGATGTCAGGACTCGATGAAATAATAAAACGTAACTTTTTTTATGATATGTGTAATAAAAAATTACCGGGGCTGATCCAGTTTGCCACTAAATATAAATAAAAACACTCTGAATGATCACATGTGTTGATGGTGCACCATCCAAAACACATGAAAAAGGCAGATGGTATGTCACCACATCCCAGGGTAGAGAAATAATGTGCAGAAGAGAACGATCTATATGAATCCTGAAATCCACAGTTCAGAATGCATGAACTAGTGAAGGTCCGGATACCAGTACTGTTCAAGATTGAGAACTATACCGGACTTGTGGTGTGAGCGAGCTCCTTGTGCATACTTTTTGGGCTAGAGCAATAGAAATTACACTTCGCCCTAATGCACACTTTTGCAATGTCAAAATCTTCTCACCAACCAGATGTAACAATCCAAAGAACAAAGGTGTACTTGATGCCTCTCTCATGCCCTCTTCCCTGTCTCAAAGTTGAATGGTGAAATATTAAAGGGATGGTAATAATTCATTATTACTATCCCCCATGTTGTAGCTCTTAAAAGTCTGAATTCAACGATACGAGCGGCATCTCTCAAACTTTTATGGTTTGAGAGATATCCGCTTTCAAAGTTCCCTCTCCCCTGACGTCGGCATTCTATCTGACAGCAGGGGAATCCGGTCCCAGGATAGGCAGCGGCTCTTCAGCAGTGCTGAGATCTCGTTATAGAAACAGAAATCCTTCACTAAAATGGTATTCTACGTGTACTTGCAAACCAAGCACACGTAGAAGACAATTTAGTGAAGGATTTCTGTTTCTATAACGCAATCTCAGGACTCCTGCAGAGCCGTCACTTGCTCACTAGAATGCGGACGTCAGGGGAAAATCCAAAAAGAGGGCCAAGAAATGTTGCCTTGATTCATTCATTAAGGGCCTCGTCAGTGAGATACAGCTGAGTCTGTCTATTCACATGAAGAGCAAATGTCCATGTGTGGGATACCCTTCCACTTAGGGAGACAACAAAGTATACTGTCAAGCAACATACTGAGAATGAATAAATATAAATTGTTTATCCTTGGGGGTGGTGCTCTCAGGTACTGCTTATTTATGTCTGGTGCACTCTCTCTCAGAAAAGACTCTAGCTCTCCCTAACACACAACCACATACACTAAATGTAAATATGCACTTTGCAGTCCACTTCTTTGCTGCCAGCAGCTGTCAGAAGTTATAATGCCACCCTGACTGGGAAGTCACTGTTTGGCCAATTCCTGATGTACTTACAAGATGTCTTGCCCTACTCCTGCCCCTCTCTTTGCAGAACCTCATAGAAGGGGAGTTGTGCACGTGTATAGATCACAGCTTTGGACTCGCACACAAATTCTAGCTCTAAATGTAACCCTTGGACTGAAAGATTTGCTCACCCCTGTGAGAGAGAGACTCTCAATGCAAAGGAAACTGGGAGGTCAATGTTAACCTTAACCATACCAGAGGCCAAGCAACCATGGGGGAAGAGGATTGTACTTTTTTCAACTGGGTAACCCTTCAATGACCAGAGAGGCGTGCAAATGTTTTTCTTTACTCTCTGGAACTCAGAGGGTTAAAAATGACAGCCATAAATACACAAAGGCATGCAAGGATATGCACACACTTCTCTACAAACACAAATACAAATGCATACAAACATATATATTTGGGTGAGTTATATTATGCACTGAGGTTTGGAAAACTTCAAGCTACACAGGGGAAAAAGCTTGCAGAAATGGTTTTACTATGTTGCTTAGTATATGTTTAGATGTAACGATACAGTTGTTTGCTGTAAGGGTAACTCAAAAGGCTCTATGTTGTCAGTCACACAAGCTGATGTACTAAGAACTGGAGTGATTCTGGGTAAAACCAACTTTTCCATGTTGAAAGAATACAGATCCCATTCGAGTTGTCTTTATATAAGTGAGACACATTAGGTAGGCTGATGGACTTGTTCCTTTAAATGTTTTAACCTGATCACAGATTAGTATAAATAGTAGTACAGTTACTCTAGTCTATGATTAAGTATCCAAAACGGCAAAGAACTCGTAAGACTTAGTGAAGGCCTTCTTGGCCGTTTTTTTTTGTGTGTACCCCTTCTGATGACCTGTGCATCGTTTTTTGATATTACAGAGTGTTGCTTTTAAAGGGATAGTAATGTTTCACAAAAAAAGCAGCTCTGATCAATCTTAATAGTATTTGGGCCATGGAGAGCATTATTTCAGAGTTGTAGTTCAAGAGTAATTAAATGATAAAGTATCCTCCTCTTGCCCCTTTTAGACTCAGAGCAGGGAAAACCTGAAAAAACAGTCAAAGGGGGCAGGGTTTTTATTGTTCTCACAGTAAGAAGATTGTCTCTTGCTGCACCCTATCCAGTTAAGTGACCAGATTCCACATCTGAGGGGAGGTGGCTTACACTAGGTAAAAGGGCGGGAGGGGGATACTTTATCATTCAGTTACTCTTGAACTACAAGTCTGACCGCATTGAAATAACACTCTGCATGGCCCAAATACTATGAAGATTAATTGGAGCGGCTTTTTATGTCCGACATTACTATCCCTTTAAGAAATGTGACTGGATGCTTCTTCAGAGTGTTGTGTGTTCTGGATCCTGTTCATTTGCCCTTGAATTGCCTCAGTGTGCTGTCTGGTTATTTGAGGCTGATATACTAAAACAAACCCCATTGGGGGCAAATATAAACTCCCATTAATTTCAACTGTGCTTTTAACTCCTTGAATCCTAGATAGGTTCCTAACACATTGCTTTGCAGTGTGTGGAATCCATTCTAGAATTAGTAGAGTTTAACCTTTTGAGTGCCAAGGAGCCATCCAATGTGTTGGATACCTCCCTGGCACTCGTAGGTTAAAGCCAGTTTCAAATTGATGGAAATGTTTTTATTTGTCCCATGTGGTGTACTTGGTTTACTCCAGAATTGCTGCAGCTCTTCTCAATACAGCTGGCTTACTGTATATTGGTCTAATTTCACTGGTTTTTATGAGCTTCCCTTTCATCCTGCAGGATGACAAAGCTGGACGTCCAGAATTATCTACAGAGAATATACAGCGTTCCTGTGTCTGCTGTGCGCACCCGCATTCAGTATGGTGAGCCTAGGGTACAGGGTCTTAGCGAGTTATTTGTAAGAAAAAGGGGGAGTGCTGAGCTAAGAATAAGAGGTCATCCATTAAGACTAGAGGAAAGGCACTTTCAACTAAAACAAAGGCAGGGATTTTTTTTACAGTAAGGGGGGTAGTCATGAGCAGTAGAGACTTCCCGCGCTGTGGCAGATACGGAGCGGAGCGCTACGAATTCAGACCGGAGTCCTCTCAGTTCTACTCCGGTCTGAATTCGGAGCACCCCGCTCCGTAACAGCCGGGGAGCGCACTCTACTGTGCATGACGGCTTCTGACAAACTTCCTTAGCGAATTATTATATAGGATGACACTGAGTGAATTTACTGCTCGGGCAGACTGGTAGATTTCCAGAGAAATGAATACCAATTAATTAATTAGGCAGGAAAGGTGAAGGGCATGTCTAGATTCGAGTGTTAGCCAGTGTTAGCCAAGTGTTAGTTAAATAAGCATATGTAGTTAGCATCTGTAAAATTTAGTTTGTGTTTTTTTTTTTTTTTTTTTTTTAAATTGATCACTAAAATCTAATCCTATACTTACCTTTTAATGGATAATGCATATGCCCTTTATAGACAGTTTGGTTAAATGTGTTTGTGCAGGTATAATACTGTTAATGTACTTAGACTAGTACTCACTGCAGGACTCAATCGCTACAGGATAAGGCAGGAATAATGATGTTCATACAATCACTACCGCTAGTACGTAGCTCTCAATTTCTCAGGCTGAATACCTTTATGTCTGTTTTCCCTTATGTGCGTAATACTATAGAATTAAAGTGTTACTCTTTAAAAAAAGTGGTGCTTGATATAAGAGGCTGGATGACATTTCTGAATTATATACTTGTGGGATTGTGGTTCATATATTATTTCTGTTTCTAGTGAATGCTTTTTGTAGTGCAATTTGTGATTGTTTTTTAATGATCATAATAAACTTTTTAAGAAAACATTGGACTAATGTGCTCCCTAGGATGGATGATGATGATGATAGTGGAGAGTGGTCTGCTTTTGAGATGAAGTGCATTTAACTGGGTTAGCCAGATATTGTATTCTGTGTCTCTGATAAAGTGCCCGCTAGAGGACATGAAACTCGTAAGGCACAGGAAGCAGGGTCTCTCTGTAAACTTTGTACTGTGTTATGAGATGGAATAAAGGCCATAGTTGCTTTTACTTGCTTTATACATCACCTGTTTCTTTAGATCTAGTTTTCTTGTGTTGTGATTTTACCTAGCAAACTGTAAAGTTTAAGAAAATGGCTAATTGTCAGATTTCAATATGCAAATAAGACACTGGCGAAAGAGATCCTGAAGTATCATAAATCTGGAGAAAGAGTGGAGGTGTGTTTGAGATGTTATCACAGGGATAAAATGAAGATGGCTTGGTGCATACCAGGAGATAGATTTCGGTCTACTTCACCATTGCATTGCTAAACTGGACCCTTAAAGGGATTGTAATATGTACAAAGAAGTATATCTCCAAGTCTTCTCTATTATAAACCTAACAGATTGCCCTATGTTTAATAACTTACTTGTATGTAGTTCAAAAGATATTAAATGTAGAAGGATCACCTCCTGCCCCTTCTGGCCACGTCACGCTTCCTCCAGCGGTGGTCCGGATGGAGAGCAGAGTGGGACAATTTCAGTATGTAAAGAAAAATCCTGTCCTCCTTCGTCACTGACTTAAAGGGATAGTAATACTTTGTTTTATCTTTATTTTATTTTGTAGGCATTAAAAAAACATGAAGAACAATATAAGTCTTATCTCTCAAACCTTTATGGTTTGAGAGATATTCACAAGCAAAGTTTCCCCTCCCGTCCCTTTTACCTAGTGTAAGCCATCTCTTCTGAGATGTGGAATGCAGTCCATAGACCAGACAGATAACAGAATGGGGCAATCTTCTTCCTATGAGAACAATGAAAGCCATGCCCCCCGTTGACAAGATTGTCAGGTTTTTCCCCTTATCTTACTTGAAGATTGTCCCTCTCTGCAATCTACCTGGGCACCTACCTTCTGCTCTGGCTGAACAGTGTTACATCAGTAAAAGGGGTGGGAGGGGGATACTTTGTCATTGAATTACTCTTGAACTACAACTCTGACAGAATTGAAATAACACTCTCCAAGGTCCAACTACTATGATGATTAATTAGAGCTGCTTTTATTATGAAACATTACTATCCCTTTAAGTTTGTTCCTCGCTGCATCCGTCCGGTCCCGGGACCGGATTGCAGCTCTAAGGGGAGAAGGCCAGAAGGGGTGGTAGGAGGATCTTTCTACATTTAATATCTTTCGAACTACATAAAAGTAAGTTAGTAAAATCTCACGTGTAATACACAAAATTTTGCCCCTCTTCACCTTATGTGAAGTGGGGAGGTGCATATTATGCACAAGAAAAATTATAAAAAAAAAATACCAAACATTTTTGCGCCTCTTCCTTCCCTCCCCGCTATGTGCATTGGATCTATGGTATTGCCACTACCATTGGACAGACTGAAGAGGTCCTGGCAGAGCAATGCTGTCAGCGGGCGGCAGATGCAAGCATGCTGCCTGCTGAGACCCTGTCAGGATGCTGAATTTGGACTAAGAGAGGGGGAGAGGCGTACATGGGTAAGCAGGGAAGTGGTGCAAAAATGTAATTTGTGCATGTGTGTGACATGGGAAAATAAGGGTGCGTATTATACGTAGGCACTCTTGTTTTCCACTAGAATCTTGGGGATGATATACACTTGCTTATTATACACAGGTGCGTATTATACCTGAGATTTTACGGTATTAGACATAGTGCAATGTGTTAGGTTTACAATAGAGAAGACTCGGAGATCTACTTTGTTGTACACATTATTATCCCTTTAAGGAACTTAAATGCTCCTCCCCCTGGTCTCCTCCTTTCAGCTTCCAAATGACCTTTGTTACTCCACCCCCTTTTTATGGGGATAGAGAGATCAGAAAACCTACTCCTTTGTTTAAACCCCACCGCCCCCCACCCCTATGCTGGGCTAAATAAGATCTGTGGCTTAATTTTTTTAACTCACAGTCCCCATACACTGACCGATTTGATCTTCAAAGTCCCTCATTAACAGTCTATATGGGGTCTCAGGTCAAAATCCAGGTGACTGCTGTTTGTATTGAGAGTTAATAGCTAAAGCCAGCTGATTGTGATTAGTTACCACTATTCTTGTATTCAGTAAGACTGGTCTCGCAGTCCATTCATATATAATCCTATTCAATAGAAGCCATGCAAAAGGCAGGAATGCTCCCTCAGAGCATATGTTAGACTAGATTTAAACCTCAGTAAACAGAGACTATTAACCTGTACTTCATACTAACATCTGTACATAACCTCAGATCATTTTAGGCGTACCTTTATAATTGGAAGCTTATGAAAGATGCATTCTGCAAAGCTGTCTAGGGGTGGCAACATGTCAATTTCCAACTGTTGCTGTTGGATTATAATTCTCATCATCCCTTTCTAGCCAGTTGGGAGTTGTAGTTCAACAGCTGGAGAGCCAAGGGTTGCCCACCGCCTTGCAATATGCATCTATAAAAGGCATCCAGAATGAATCCTTTGAATACCAGAGAGGAACACAACGCATTCCAGAGCAATGTGTTGCATACCCCTCTGCCACTAAAATGGTTAAAGAAATTATATGGAAGTCTTAGCTCCTCAAGAACCAGACCTGCAGAGGAAGCCGGTGATGTACTGTTTATAAGCTGAAGAACAGAATGGAGGTCATATAAGGAGGTCATTGGTGCTTTCTGATACCAGTCTGTCAGTTAAGTCTTTTTCCTGGTATCAGAAAGCACCAATGACCTCCTTATATGACCTCCATTCTGTTCTTCAGCTTATAAACAGTACATCACCGGCTTCCTCTGCAGGTCTGGTTCTTGAGGAGCTAAGACTTCCATATAATTTCTTTAACCATTTTAGTGGCAGAGGGGTATGCAACACATTGCTCTGGAATGCGTTGTGTTCCTCTCTGGTATTGAAAGGATTCATTCTGGATGCCTTTTATAGATGCATATTGCAAGGCGGTGGGCAACCCTTGGCTCTCCAGCTGTTGAACTACAACTCCCAACTGGCTAGAAAGGGATGATGACAATTATAATCCAACAGCAACAGTTGGAAATTGACATGTTGCCACCCCTAGAAAGCTTTGCAGAATGCATCTTTCATAAGCTTCCAATTATAAAGGTATGCCTAAAATGATCTGAGGTTATGTACAGATGTTAGCATGAAGTACAGGTTAATAGTCTCTGTTTACTGAGGTTTAAAATCTAGTCTAACATATGCTCTGAGGGAGCAGACATTCCTGCCTTTTGCATGGCTTCTATTGAATAGGATTATATATGAATGGACTGCGAGAACAGTCTTACTGAATACAAGAATAGTGGTAACTAATCACAATCAGCTGGCTTTAGCTATTAACTCTCAATACAAACAGCACATAAATGTTTTATAACAGCACAGTTTACATGTGTTGTTAAGCAAGTTTGGGATTGGATTTTTGAGATATAACGTTTAAATGTATATCAACCTATTCCATTTTTTTTTGTGTTAGTGTTCCTTTAAGGAAGTAAGGTGTAAGCCCCGGTGAATCAGCCGGAGAGCTTCCTGTGCAGCCCTACTGTATGCAGATTGTATAAGCAACCCTGCTGTCAGAGTTCTTAACGCTAGATGGCGAACTGAGCAGCACTTTGTGATGCCAAAATAGGAACTTCAGCCTATTTTCTTGTAGTGTAAGGCTGCTGCATGGAAATTAACTTTCAGTGTAATAAAGTAGCTGTCCTAGGATTTTGTTTAGATGTACAGAAAGGTTTGTTTGTTTGTTTGTGTGTGTGTGTGTGTGTGTGTGTGTGTGTGTGTGTGTGTGTGTGTATACATACATTCATATGTGAATATGATGTTGTTCTTAGGGCTTGGGGCCTGTAGGCCAGCATTGTCAACACTTTGTTTCACAGAATTCAAGTGGGTAGTTTTCCCTGGTTTACTTTTGAAATGGCGCAATTAAAATGTTGCATTGCAAAGTGGTTCATTTGTTTGGGCGCGTCATTCCGAATGACGCATTTCGCATGTCACGTCTTAAACTGTCACAAATTGTACCCATCGTGTCATTCTGTATGACGCATGCACCATGTCGCATAAGGACGCAATATGGTTGCATTAAGGACGCAATATGAGTGCAATATGGATGCATTATGGGTGCATTAAAGACGTAATATGGGCGCAATATGGGTGCAATATGAACACAATATGCGTGCATTAAGGACGCAATATGGGTGATATATAAAAGCAATATGGACTCAATATGGTTACAAAGCCAACCCTAAACATACTAAAACCAACCCTAAACCAAGCCTAAACACAGCAAAACACACTAAAACCAACCCAAAACCAAGCCTTAAACACACGTAAACCAAACTAAAACCAACCCTAAACACACTAAAACCAACCCAAAACCAAGCCTAAACACACCAAAACCAACCCTAAACAAACTAAAACAACCCAAAACCCAGCCTAAGCACACTAAAACCAACCCTAAACATACCAAAACCAACCCTAAACACACTAAAACCAACCCAAAACCCAGCCTAAACACACGAAAACCAACTCTAAACACACTAAAACCAACCCTAAACATACTAAAACCAACCCAAAACTCACTAAAACCAACCCTAAACACACCAAAACCAATCTTAAACCAACAAAAACCAACCCAAAACACATTAAAACCCAACTCAAAACACACTAAAACCAACCCAAAACACACCAAAACCAACCCTAAACTAAACACACTAAAACCAACCCAAAACCAAGCCTAAGCAACCCAAACACAGTAAAACCTAAACCAAAACACACTAAAGTGAACCTAAAACACACTAATGTCAACCTAAAACACACCAAAACCAACCCTAAACACACTAAAACCAACCCATATTGCATCCTTAATGCACCCATATTGTACCCATATTGCATCATTATTGCGCCCTTACGTTGCGTCCATGTTGCACTCATATTGCATCCTTAATACACCCATATTGCATCCTTAAAGTAATGTTTCACAAAAACAGCAGCTCCAATTAATCTTCATAGCAATTGAGCCATAGAGAGTGTAATTTCAATACTGTGAGAGTTGTAGTTCAAGAGTAATTGAACAATAAAGTTTCCCCCTCCCGCCCCTTTTACCTAGTGTAAGCCCCCACTCCTCAGATGTGGAATCCTGTCCATAGACCAGACAGCTCACATTAAGGGTCAATATTGTACTGTGAGAACAATGAAAACCCTACCCCCCACGTTTTTCAGCTTTTTCCTTTATCTTAATTGAAGATTGTCCCTCTCTGCAATCTTCCTGGACACTCCCTGCTGCTCTAAGCTGAGCAGTGTTACATCAGTAGAAGGGGTGGGAGGGGATACTTTATCACTCAATTACTCTTGAACTACAACTCTGACAGAATTGAAATAACACTCTCCAAGGGCCAAATACTATAATGATTAATTAGAGCTGCTTTTATTATGAAACCTTACTATCCCTTTAATGCACTCATATTGTGTCCTTAATGCACCCATATTGCATCCCTATTGCACCAATATTATGTCCTTATTGCACCCATGTTGTATCCTTAATGCACCCATATTGCGTCCTTAATGCATCTTTAATGCTTCCTTAAGTTGCGTCATTAATGCACCCATATTGTACCCATATTGTGTCCTTATTGCACCCATATTGCGTCCTTAATGCGTCATTATTGAGCACTTAAGATAAGCCCTGCTGCCACATGTTAACGTGCGATATGGTGAATGCGCCATTCGGAATCACACAACATGTAGAATTTGTGAAACTTTAAGATGCAACATGCTAAATGCGCTATTCGGAATGATGCGGCCAAAGATATGCAACACTTTGGAAGCGACCTTTTAAGTGCGTCATTTTAAATGGATACCGTTTTCCCTCTAGTGCAGGTTTGGGCAACTTGACATCCTCCACCTGTTACTAGACTACAATTGTTATAACTCTCTGGCAACCATCGGCTGATAGAGGATGATTGGAATTGTTGTATAGCAACAGCTGGAGAGGCCCTTGTTGCCCAACCCTCTAGTAATGTTTACAGGGCACACACAAACTTTGTTTCTTTGTCTGTCTTTCTTTCTCCCATGTTGCATCCTTAATGCACTCATACTGTAACCATATTGCGTCCTTAATGCACCCTTATTGCACCCATATTGCGTCCTTAATGCACCCATATTGTACCCATATTGCACCGTTATTGCGTCATTAATGCATCATTATTGCAGCCTTAAGTTGTATCCATATTGCGTCCTTAATACACCCATATTACACCCATATTGTGTCCTTAATACACCCATATTGCATCCATATCGCACCCATATTGCATCCATATCGCACCCATATTGCGTCCTTATTGCACCCATATTGCGTCCTTAATGCTCCCTTAAGTTGCGTCCTTATTGCACCCGTGTTGCATCCTTAATGTGCATATTGCACCCATATTGCGTCCTTAATGCACCCATATTGCTCCAATATTGTGTCCTTAACGCACCCACATTGCATCCATATTGCGTCATTAATACGCCCTTATGTTGCTTTCATATTGTACCCATATTGCGTCCTTAATGTACCCACATTGCACCCATATTGCGTCGTTAATGCGCCCTTAAGTTGTGTCCATATTGTACCTATATTGCTTCCTTATTGCGGCCTTAAGTTGCATCCATATTGCGTCCTTAATGCACCCATATTACACCCATATTGCATCCATATTGCACCCGTATTAGTCCATATTGCACCCATATTGCATTCTTCTTGCGGGTGCATCCTTATTGAACCCATATTGCGTCTTCGATGCACCCATATTGCGTCCTTAATACGTCATTAATGCTCCCATAAGTTGCGTCCTTATTACACCCATATTGCATCCTTAATGTGCATATTGCACCCATATTGTGTCTTTATTGCACCCATATTGCGTCCTTATTGCGTCATTATTGCACTCTTAAGTTGCGTCCATATTGCACCCATATTGCGTCCTTAATGCACCCATATTGCGTCCTTAATGCACCCATATTGCGTCCTTAATGTGCATATGCACCCATATTGCGTCATTATTGCGCCCTTAAGTTGCGTCCATCTTGCACCCATATTGCGTCCTTAACGCACCCATATTGCATCCTTAATGCGTCATTATTGTGCATTAAGCTGCATCCTTATTGAGCACTTAAGTTAAACCCTGCTGCGACATGTTAATGCTCAATATGGTTAATGCTCCATTCGGAATGACGCAACGTGGAATTTGACGCGGCCAAAAGACGTGCGCCATTTCAAATGGATACAGTTTTCCCTCTACTTTGGGCAACCTGACACCCTCCACCTGTTGCTGGACTACGATACTTATAACTCTCTGGCAGCCATTGGTTGATAGAGGATGATGGGAATTGTTCTCTGGCAACAGCTGGAGAGGCCCTGGTTGCCCAACCCTCTACTAATGTTTACAAATATGTTCTCAGTGCACACACAAACTTTCTGTTTCTTTGTCTTTCTTTTGTTTTCTGCTTAACCCCTTAAGGACCCTTGACAGTCCTGGTACGTCATGGCTGGATTTTCTTGAAGGACTGATGACGTACCAGGATTGTCATGGAATCCCGGGCTCTCCGTGCGGCTGCACGCCGTTCGGGGGGTCCGGAATCGGAGTGAAAAAAAAAAATGCTCCGAGGTCCTTAAGTGACTGCCGCGTGCGTGCCCGGCCGGTCCTTAAGGGGTTAAACACGGAGGGACTGCTTTTAAGGTTTATTTTGGGCCAGTATGTAAAACTGATGCATCCCTCCTCTTATTCAGGTAACAACAGAAAAAGGAACCATTTGAACCAACGAGTGAAGCGCCCAGATTACAAAGTGGCCTATGTACAGCTGGTGAGTACTGCAGCCCAAGGCTTCCCCTATTATTTGCCTTCTGTGTTCCACTTTCCAAGGCTGATGTACTAAGAAATAGAGACATTTTGGAAAAAAATAACTGAAATATTTGGGACAAATAAAAATGTCTAAAATGCACATTGATTTAAAAGGATAGTAATACTTCAAATAAAGTGGAGGTCCGAGTCTTCGTTATTCTTTTTTAGCACGTAGTGCTATATTTCATTACTTACAGTTTTGTAGTTCAAGCGATATTTAATCTAAAAGGTTCCCCCTCCCGCACCTTCTGGCCGCCTCTCATCAGATCTGGAATCCGGTCGTGGGCCCGGACAGATTGTCCCTGCTGCAATCTTCATTCAGGAAGTATAAGCAAATCGCCCTTGACGAAGGAGGACAGGATTTTCCTTATGCTTACTGAAGATTGTCCCTCACTGCACTCTGTCCAGATCAGCCTGAGGTATGAGTGATGCAGGGGAAAGGGACAGAGAGGGGAATCATTTTGGATTTATAGTAATATAGTGCTATATGCTCAAAAAAACAATAAAGAAGACTCAAACCTGCACTTTATTAGAAGTATTACTGTCCCTTTAAGTGGGCTTTAACTCCTTCAATGCTAGAGATCTCCGTGTTGAAGACCTTTCTAGCATTCAAGAGGTTAAAAGCCCCCCCACACTCAGAGCAAAGTGAATCCATATTTGACACTGTGGTTCAGATGGTTTACCCATGAATTGCACCAGTTCATCTTAGGATATCAGCCTGGCAGTGCCTGTATTGCCATCTACTGCTTTCTGTCCAGACTGCAGCTGAAAATCACATTCAGAGTGAAAATTGTGCTCTGAATACAGAAGCTTTTTTGTCATGTTTTTATCATTTTGTTTCATGAATGCTGGGGTAATAAGTACAAAGAAATATTGGGTAATTCTGAGGTAAATCATCTGTAACATAGTGGGCAGAAAAAAAATGTGTCAAATTCCCAATGATTAAGTGTGGCTTTTAAGCCCTCGAATAGTAGAGATCTCCAAATGCATTTCTACACAATGCCTGGAGATCTCAATAACTTTCAAGGGGTTAAAAAATTAAAGTGTGCATTTGTTCGAAGTGGCGCATTTGGTTTGGCCCAAAATTGCTCTGCTATAGTGTGTGTGTATGTGTGTTTGTGTTTGTTTTAGGTTGTCTCATGCTACAGTTTCAGTAATTGCTGAAGGTTTATCCTCCTATATAATAAAACGCTAGAATGTTTGTCAGATGCAGTCATGCTCAGTAGAGACTGCCCGAACGCACAAAATGCTGGGAGGTGTAGGAATGCTGGTAGCATTCTGTGCGTTCAGGCAGTCTCTACACCGCATGACTGCATCGCATGCTCCATCATTGAGGTGGTTGCAGTATGCAGAGCAGGACCGGCCTCTCAGCGCTTTGAGTGCCAGAGGGGTACGCAATGCATTGCGTACCCCACTGGCACTCAAAAGGTTAACATCACACAGGCTTTTACACTAGTTCTGAGTAATAAATTATTATAATCCTGATAGACAAGGGGTCGCATTCTGAGTACTAAGCTATTCTAATCATAAGAGATTTAGAACGATGATCATTTTCCTTTTTATTTCATATATTCTACAAGTGTATAAAACGTAAAGTCATATTGTTCATCTTCACCTATTAGGGATCTCAGTGAATTTGCCTCCAGAGAACACTCTGTATGTGACTGTGGAAACAAGGATAGTAATACAATGTAGAAAAGCCTGCCACTACAGCAGAAGAGCTGCAGCACTGTATAAATACCACTGATGTTGTAATCCCTGACTTGATAATGGCAAGGCAGTTGATGTAGTATATCTAGACTTTGCAAAGGCATTTGATACAGTGCCACACAGAAGGCTGGGGTATAAAATAAGGAAATCGGGGCTAGGAGATGACCTTTGCAATTGGGTACAGTTTTGTATCCAGTGTGTGGTTGTAAATGAACAATTCTCCAATACAGTTAAAGTGGAGAGTGGAGTACCTCAGGGTTCAGTATTAGGTCCGCTGCTGTTTAACATGTTTATAAATGACCTAGAAATAGATATAGAAAGCAAAATGTCAATATTTGCAGAAAACACTAAATAATGCAGGGTAATTAATTTCGGAACAGGATAATTGCTCTCTACAGAGGGATTTATATAAAATGGCAGATTGGGCAAACAAATGGAATATGAAGTTTACTGTGGGAAAGTGTAAAGTCATGCATTTGGGAGCAAATAATCCCAAGGCTACTTATGAACTTAATGGAATCATTTTAGGGGACTCATTGCTAGAGAAAGACCTGGGAATCCTTGTCAACTACAAACTTGGAAACAGTGACCAGTGTCAAACAGCAGTAGCAAAGGCAAACAAAATCCTGTCTTGCATAAAAAGAGGTATAGAAGCAAGAGTGGATAACATTATTTTGCCATTATACAAATCATTGGTAAGACCTCACCTTGAGTATGCAGTGCAGTTTTGGGCACCGGTTCTGAAAAAGGATATACTAGAACTAGAGAGGGTATAGCGAAGAGCAACAAAATTAATTAAGGGAATGGAGGACTTGACATATGCCGAACGACTAGACAAACTAGGTTTATTTACTCTAGATAAAAGACGACTAAGAGGAGACCTTATCACATTGTACAAATATATAAGAGGTCAATACAAGGATCTCTGTGGTGAGATATTTATTCCAAGGCCTTATCAGGTGACCAGGGAACACCCCTTGAGATTAGAGGAAAGGAGGTTTAGACTTCAGCTGAGGAAAGGGTGTTTTTTTTTTTTTTTTTTTTTTTTAATATATATATACAGTAAGTTCTGTTAAATTGTGGAATTCCTTGCCCAAGGAGGTGGTTATGGCAGATACAATGGATACATTCAAGAGAAGATTAGATACATTTCTTTCAAAAGGGAACATACAGAGTTATACTGTTTATTAGTAGGCAGATCAGGGAGGTCTGAAAAAGACTAACTTATTTGGTAGCATGATAGCTATACAGTTCTCATGTCACTAGGGTATGAGGAGAAGGTTAAGCTTGATGGACTTGTGTCTTTATTCAACCTAATTTACTATGCTACTATGTAAAGCTATCTAGAAACAGAGATCCAGGAAGAGTAACATCAGGAACATTTAAAGTTTAGAAAAATTGGAGAAGATGGAAAAAAAAATGATGCGCTTGCAGAATATGAACATTCAAAAAAGAGAAACTTTTCCTTTGAAATCAGTGACTCTTAATTTGTTTAAAGGGATATTAATACTTCATTTTATCTTTATTTTATTTTGTAGGCATAAAAAACCCCCATAAAGAACGATATAAGTCTTATCTCTCAAACCTTTATGGTTTAAGAGACATTCACAAGCAACGTTTCCCCTCACTGACCAAAGAGGTCAAGTCTGCCATCTAGCTGTCAGATTTGGAATCCAGTCCGCGGACCGGCCGTGGCTCTACAGCAGAGCAGAGATCGCGAGATATAAGAAGAACTACTTCATTCGAATAGTCTACAAAGTGCGCCTGGTTTGCAAGCACAGTTTTTAGACCCTTCCAATGAAATAGTTATTTTTATATCTTGTGATCTCGTCTCTGCTGAAGAGCCACCGGTTGATCTGCGAACCGGATTCCAAATCTGACAGCTAGATGGCAGACGACCTTTTTGGTCCGAGAGGGGAAAATTTGCTTGTGAATATCTCTCAAACCATAAAGGTTTGAAAGATAAGACATATCGTTCTTCATATTTTTTTAATGCCTACAAAATAAAATAAAGATAAAACGAAGTATTGCTATCCCTTTTAATAGAAGTACTTTCATAGTAATTTGCTCTTCATAGAGGAGTCAGTTGTATCTATTTACTACTGGTTTTTTTTTTTTTTTGCATTTGAACTTTGCTGTAGTCTATAAATGAACAGAGAAATATCACTACCTTAATCTTTTGAGTGCTTACCCCCTTCGGCACTCAAAGGGTTAAAAATGTTTACATGCCCCTTTGTAATTATGGGTGTGGCTTTCTTTCTATGGCTAAGTTAATTCAGACTGATAAGGCTTGTAGATTTGTGTGGATGTGAAAGCATGTACCTACACTGGACTGGAAAATATGTTACAATAAAAGCCTATGATGGATCAACTCAAATTTAAATATTGCTGACAATCAGGCATATACCTGTCATCAACTCCGTAAGCACACAGAGCGCTTTACCCGTCTCTGCCCTGGTGTATGTTTTTCAGTACTCCAGTGTCCTCCTCCTCAAGATGAGTTCCTTATAAGTTGAATAAACCAGATGTAATACATAAAAAGGCACTCGAGGGTACGCGTTTCACAGCATATATACTGCTTTATCAACCTAAGTTGCCAAAGTATATTTCCAAAATGAACAAACAACGGCTCCAAACATTTCTGATTTAAACATCCATTCGATGCCAGATTGGTCCAGTTCAGGTTCCAATTAAGGATACTCCGAACTTCCAACCCTATCCATCTTCTCTCATGTAAACATAAATATAATCTCCACATTGCCTGAGATCAGGATCGCGAAGTCCAATTGGACTACAAAATATCCACATATACGATCTATCGAAATTATAAAACGGACTAACCATGAGACCACATGGGACTACCAACCTATCAGCTGTAAACTCCATAGAGTTATATATATATATTTGTTATTTTGTATTTACACCTGAGAGTACGATTGTGTATGTGAACAAGAGTCTTGATGGGTATTGTAGTTCTATAGAGTTTACAGCTGATGGGTTGGTAGTCCCATGTGGTCCCATGGTTAGTCCGTTTTATAATTTTGATAGATCATATATGTGGATGTTTTGTGGCCCAATTGGAAATCGCGATCCTGATCTCAGGCGATGTGGAGATTATATTTATGTTTACATGAGAGAAGATGGATAGGGTTAACTTGCGGTTGGGAGTTCGGAGTATCCTTAATTGGAACCTGAACTGGCATCAAATGGATGTTTAAATCGGAAATGTTTGTAGCCGTTCTGTTTGTTAATTTTGGAAATATACTTTGGCAACTTAGGTTGATACATTACTGAGCGACTACTTTTATATTTCGTTTTTTTTATTAGTTTATTTAGTATTTTTATGTATTACATCTGGTTTATTCAACTTATACGGAACTCAGCTTGAGGAGGAGGATGTTGGAGTACTGCAAACGTACACCAGGGCAGAGACGGGTAAAGTGCTCTGTATGCTTACTGAGTTGATGACAGGTATATGCCTGATTGTCAGCAATATTTAAATTTAAGTTGATCCATCATATGCTTTATTGTCACATATATACCATGGTACAACACTATGGGCGCCCCTTCTTGTTTTTTTGTCTTTTTGCATATCATATACTTACATGCTGTGGAAGATTTGGTGAAGTGGAGCGGCCTGAATATACTGCTAGAGGGGGCGGTAATAATCATATCCCCAAGGCAAGACATGCTGAGCATTGCATATGTATTTGTCTCGGCTAATAATTTTGTGAGTACACTACTATTGGGGGTGGATGGTGAATCACTGTTTATGCAACGGTAATACACTAGGAGCGCCTCTTGTTTTCTTTGTTTGTTTGCATGTACCTACACTGGTGCACAGGAAAAGCAGGCACACATATACATACCCTACCTGTCAAAAGTTTTAGAACACCTCAATTTTTGCTACTTTTAGTTATTACCATATAACTTGGAAAACATGTAAACATTGGGTATTTCTAAACTCAAGACAAATATTATAATCTACTTAGCAGGGGGGAGTTTTAGCGTTTGTAGATGTGTAAAACATTTTTCATGTAAAAGCTAAAAAAAAGTGCTTTTGTTACATTTTTTTTTCATCATATTTGATACATTTTTTATAGTAAATGATATGATGAAAATAATGGTATCTTTAGAAAGCCCAACTTATGGCAAGAAAAAAAGTATATAATATATGTGGGTACATTAAATGAGTAAGAGGAAAATTACAGCTAAACACAAACACAGTAGAAGTGTTAAAACAGACATTGTCCAGAAAGACAAAAAATGTTCCAGACCTCCAGTCCTTAAGGGGTTAAACAAAATGATTCATTGCTTTCTTTTTTCTAGACAAACGTAACTTCTGTTAGCATAGATATATGTTGCTGTACCTGCAGTAACTTATCACCGGTATATTCAAATGTGTGTGCACTACATTAGATGAATTATAACATAGGCAGACGTATGTATACCATATTAACCAAAATCTAAATATCCAATGCAGGGCTCAAAATTTCCACTCGCCAATGGTGAGTGAAAATTTAGCCCTTTCGAGTAGAAATTCAGCCCTGGTTGGTATGTTACGGCTTGCGGTGGCGAGTATCTTCTCAGGTCTGGCTAGTAGCAAAGGACTTCAAATTTTAAACCCTGATCTAATACATAGTAACATAGTAATTTAGGTTGAAAAAAGACTTGCGTCCATCTAGTTCAAACCTTTTCCTATTCCTGTTTACCATCGTTGATCCAAAAGAAGGCAAAAAAACCCCCCTCAGTATAGCAATTTCAAATCCTGCCTTGAATGGGGGGAAAAAAGTCCTTTTTGATTCCAAATGGCAATCAGATTTCTCCTTGGATCAACAAGCCCTAACTAAATATTAATCCCAATACAAACGTACATAACCCTCTATGGTATGTTCTTTAACATAAGTATCCAGGCCCTTTTTAAAGGCATCTAATGTATTCGATAGCACCACCTCCTCAGGCAGTGAATTCCATGCCTTTATTGTCCTTACTGTAAAGAAACCCTTCCGCTGTTGTAGATGAAATCTCCTTTCCTCAAGTCTAAGCGGGTGGCCCCTTGTCCTATGTACTGTTCTGTTAATGAACAGGTCTTTGGAGAGCCCTTTGTATGGGCCCTGAACATATTTATACAGTTTTATTATATAATAATGTATATGCGGATATAGAATGGCTAGCATATATGCAATAAATTAGCTCAGCTCTAACATAAACATACATAGAAATGTATTTGCCAAATGTCTATAGGGGAAACCAGTTCGGGCAGGGGTAAGAATGCTAAGTCCCTCCAGCTGTTGAGGGCTGCAATCCCCATAGTACCTGGCCATGCATTGGATGGAAGGGGATAAGGGAAATCATTCCTCCACAGCTGGAGTTCCTCAGATTGCCCAACCCTGAGTTAAGGAAGTGCGGCAGACCATATGGCAAGCGGTATATGAATGAAGTTGGTCAATGGGTTCTACAGAGATAAAGGGGGATCATCTTACACAGCTGTAAAGGCCAGAGAGGTTTGTGGAGACCCTCTATCATTCAGCTGGTTTAAATCCCTTTTTAAAAAGATAGTAATGTTTAGATATTAATTTAAGGTTGATTCTTCAGTATACTTTTTTATAACAAAGTGTACCTTCCTAATTATCCATGACATTTTCATCTTCATTTCATTTTATTATAAAGTGTCCACCTCCCGTCTCTTTTCCATACGTCGTGATGCCTCCCCTCAGATCTGGAATCCAGTCACTTGCCCGGACAGATCGCAAAGAGGGACAATCTCCTGTCTATAAGTGTAAGGAGAACCCTGCCACTTAACGAAGGAGGGCAGATTTTTCTTTATGTTGACAGAAGATTGTCCCTCATCACAATCCATCCGGATCAGCTTGCTGCTCTGAGGGGCATCATCGGGATATATGGAAAAGAGGCAGGAGGGGGGCACTTTAAAATAAAATGAAGATGACAATGTTATCGATAGTTAGAATGGACATTATAAAAAGTCTATTGAAGAATTGACCTTGTATTATTCTTTTAAGGACCAGAGGGTGCAAAGTATCTTGCTGTTCACCTGTTGGCCCTTTAAAGGGTTAAGATTTGAAGCAACAAGGAAAATACCTGCATAATGCAGTGCAAAACTTGCAAGTATATAAAAAAGATACTGACAAACAAGAAGTGTGACAAACACATCCTGAGACCAAACAAAATTAAGTGTTTTATACATCTTAGCTTCCTTTCAGATGCTACTTAAGTCATGTTTTTTCACTCCCATGTGCCAATACAGAGAGGAAATGTTCAAGTCCATACCAGACTGGTCTCATCCACAGATGGTTGATACGGTTTACAGAGTCTCAGACACAGGAGGTTTGGTAAAACACAGTTTTATTAAACAAGCAATGATCATGTGACCTTCACGGGTCCAGTACATACAATCTGTAATTCAGACACAGGACAGGTACAGGAGTAATATAACTACAGATAAGGCTAGAATGTACAGAAATCTATCACTGACTCAAGTCAGGTCACTGAGATAGGAATAACCCACTCAGGCCCAGCAGGTACCCAAGATACTGTACCGGCACAGGTCAGGTTACACGGAGTGCAACAACCCTCTCAGGCCCAGCAGGTACCTAAGGTACTGTACTGGCACAGGTCAGGTTACAGTTCGTGTGAAGCTGTGCCACAGTGAGCACTAATGTCAAGATCAGGAACGCCAACAGGCACCAACAGTGCCACCAATAATGGAGGCTCCCTACGCAGGGAGTAGCCAAGGTAGATCGCCCTTAGGTGACTAAAAGGAGGCCTCACGTCACCATATGGAGAGACAGACAACAAGCAACTTAGGCCCGGACTGGAGACTAGCGGACAAACCCTAGCAGCCTTAGGGAGGCTACAGACTGAAGGGTGTACAGGCAGTACGGTGGACTGCACGGTAACGGGGAAACCCGGTACTGACAATAGTGAGTCTCGGGAATGCTCCCGGATGACAGAGCAGAGCTATGACCCTGAGCGCTGTAGCACCAAACCGTAAGGTAGACGAACGCTCAGACTTGGACTGTGGGTCTTAGAACCAGAGGCTAACCGAGGCGCCCAGTAGCCACCCAACCTCGGTAAGGGTAACAAGCAGGTCAAGCGTACCGGGTGCAATACCACACCTAACACCGTAGCGAAAAGATAACAGCGCGAATATCTGCAGGGTCGAGAGCATTGCTACCTGAGATGGTAAGGAGGCACAGTGACTGACAGGGACAGTCACGGTACGGAGGATGGACCTCCGAATGGCAGGCAACCGGTTCAGTGGTACTGGGAGGTACACAGAGCAGGAGTAACAGCAAAGCCGTTTCGGTACACAAAGCAGGAACATCAGTAGAGCCGGGTCGGTACACGGAGCAGGAACATCAGCCAGGCCGAGTCGGTACACTGAGCAGGAACATCAGCCAGGCCGAGTCGGTACACAGGAACGTCAGTAGAGCCGGATCAGTACACGGAGCAGGAATGTCAGCCAAGCCGAGTTGGTACACAGAGCAGGAACGTCAGTAGAGCCGGGTAGGTACACGGAGCAGGAACGTCAGCCAGGACGAGTCGGTCCACAGAGCAGGAAAGTAGATCAGGCAGAATAGTCAGGCAGTCCGGGTCATACACCGGAATCACACGATTAATCAGAATAAGCACTGGCAACAAGTACACCACGAAAGGGCAGCGCTGAAGTGACAGCGCTCAGTATAAAAAGGCTAGGACTGGGCGGAGACAATTCACGATAGCCAATAAGAAGGAATGAGGAAGTGAATAGACATAACAATGTCGCCAACGAAAACACGGGCACCGTGATAATAGTGTAGCTCCAAAATGTTAAGCAAATCCTCTCTGCACGAGAAAACGGTGCAGCTCCAGATTACGTTTCAGCCTATGTGGGCCTCATCAGTGGGATATCCTTCCAACGAAGTGAGGCCTAAAAACAAAACGTGTGAAGAACACACACTCCAAGACCGAGCAAAATTAATATCCATTAGAGAGAGGAAATTTCCATATCAGACTGGTTTCATGCACAGACAGTCCAACTCCAAAATGTCAGGCAAGTCGTTTCTGTGTGAGATATGCAGCATAACCCATTTTATTATCAGAACACCCAAAAACAGATGCACAAAACACAATTAAACACATTTACTGGTCTTCCCCTCCACTATTGCAGCCTTGCTGTATTGTTCAGAAAGCAGGGAGTAATGGGAGCCAGCAATCATCCCCAAGGGATATCGCCATATATAATTCCCAAAAATTAGGGTTGCACCGATACCGATACTGGTATCGGTGCCGATACCAGCATTTGCGCGAGTACTTGTACTCGCGCAAATGCGGCCGATGCCAGCACCGATACCCTGTGTCAGGGTCGGTGCTGCAGTGAGGGAACCGGGGAGCTGCTCACAATGCTCCCCGCTTGCCTCTCTCCCTCAAGTAGCGTCTGAGCGTTGCCGCGGGTTACCATGGCAACGCTCTGACGCTGACTACTGCCGGGGCTCGCGAGAGAACAGCGAGCACCCGGCAGAGGAGAGTATGGGAGGCAGGATGGGAGCGGGTGGTGAGAGGCAAAGAGGGGTGCCAAGAGGGAGAAAAAAAGGGACTAAGAAGAAGGGAAAAAAAAAAGGCAAAAGGAGTAAAGATCAGGAGACAAAAGGAGGGGAACTAAGAAAAGGCAAAAAAGAGGGGGGATCAGGAGAGAGCAAGAGAGGCAAAAGAGTGGGATCAAGAGTCAAGGAGGGGGACAAAGGGGGATCAAAAGGAAGAGAAAAAGCCAAGGCAAAAGCTGAAGAGGGGGAGAATGAAGTAAAAGGTAGGAATCAAGAGGGGGAGAAAGAGGCAAAAGGGGACAGTCAAGAGGTGGTGTGTGTGTGTATATTATATATATATTATATATATATATAATATTATATTTCAAGTACTCACCAATACTTTTTTGAGGTCATTTGCCAGTTTTCCAAGTACCTAAAGCATATATATTATATATATAATATATGCGCTTTAAGTACCTGGAAAACTGGCAAATGACCGCAAAAAAAGTATCGGTAATTGGTATCGGCGAGTACTTGAAAAAAGTATCGGTACTTGTACTCGGTCTTAAAAAAGTGGTATCGGTGCATCTCTACCAAAAATATCAGGGTATTGTGAAGGGCAAATGTATGAAACAAGTATCAGCAAATATAAATGAGATCTCTGTCCCAAATACCTTCCATGTTGCTAAAAGATGAGAGTTGGTACCATGTTAGCTGTAGAAATACAGAAGGCTAGTATAGTTAAGTTGATACTTTTTTTGGCTAATTAAGCAGATTTAGGATGCAAGCTTTCAAGGCCTCTTAGGTCTCTTCTTCAAGCATGTTATCACAAACTGAAGAACATCCCTGAAGAAGAGACCTAAGAGATCTTGAAAGCTTGCATCCTAAACCTGTTTAGTTAGCCAATAAACGTATCAGCTTGACTATACTTAGCCCCTAATATCTTCTACGTCCTCAAAACCTCCCCAAACTGAAAATATCTTACAATCAATAGCGGTCCGCTAGCATGCCCATATGAGTGCCTAAAACTGTATAGACATCTGTAGGTAAAGGCTGCACATAAAGAGTATTTTCAGGAAAGGAGGACCATTGCTCTTGACAGCTGACATGGGGTGATGGGAGTTGTAGTTCTCCACAGCTGGAGGGCCTCACGTTGTCCACCCCTCCCATAAAAGACCTGAACATAGGCCCACAAGTACTGCCCTTCCTCTTTCTTTTTTGCATTCTAAGGCTGGTTCCTTTGCACTGTCTCCAGCAACCTTCATTCTGAGTTCCATATTCACAAAATGTGGATCAGTTCTGGGGCATACTGGCTGCACCATGAGGAACTGGGAAAAAATACACACCGGTTTATTTTCAAAACGGTTTTATTCCACAGTGGCAGTTGTACAATACAAGCATAAGTATGCGTACACCCGGTGTATATGAGAGAATTGGCTTCCGGCGGATGCAACTGTGGGGTTTTCCGTAATTAGAGGGATAATGTAGGCCGGAAGAGGGATGGTGTGAAGGTGGGGAAGAGGAACGGGAAATGTAGAGATAAGGAAAGGAGAAGAGGGACAACAGTGTATCTAGAAAAAAAAAAAAAAAAACAGACTAAAATGGCAACATATTTTTAATTGTTACACTATGAAGTCAATCTCAATATTTTTATATTATTTAATCCCTTGAGTGCCAGATAGGTATCCAATGCATTGCTCCAGAAATGCTTGTGTTTTTCTTTCTGCATAAGGAAGGCCCCAATGTTAGGACTTGGCAATCCTGATTTAGGTCTAGAAGCCAGACCAAAAATTGTAGGAGCTTTCGTGGTTTTTATTGTTGTTAGTCCAACCAGCTGTCAAATAAACGCCTGTGATGCGTAGAAGTTAATTTCATAATTAATAAGATTTAAACTTCATACTTTTTATTTATGTACATTTCTACAGAAAAAAGAAAATGTACAAACTATGGAAGAATGAAACAAACATAACACAAACAGAATTATAATAGTGCCAATATATTAGAACTGACACACAAATGTTTGGTTGCAAACATGAATCCAGTGTGAGAGTCCATGTTTAGTTGGAAATGTCAAGAGTTGGTTAGGACTACCTCACTATGAGTAACGTGTCTTGACGGCCTTCCAGTGGAGATGAGTTATTACAAAATCCACTAGGGCATGACTGACACAATGTTAAAGGAATAGTAACAATTTATTAGAGATGCACCGATACCACTTTTTTAAGACCGAGTACGAGTACCGATACTTTTTTCAAGTACTCACCGATACCAATTACCGATACTTTTTATTTGCAGTCATTTGCCAGTTTTCCAGGTACTTAAAGCGCATATATATATATATATATATATATATATATATATATATATATATATATATATATATATATACATGCTTTAGGTACTTGGAAAACTGGCAAATGACCACAACAAAAAAGTATTGGTGGGTACTTGAAATATATATATACACACACACACCACCTCTTGACTGTCCCCTTTTGCCTCTTTCTCCCCCTCTTGATTCCCACCTTTTACTTCATTCTCCCCCTCTTGAGCTCCCTCCTTTTGCCTTGGCTTTTTCTCTCCCTTTTGATCCCCCTTTGTCTCCCTCCTTGACTCTTGATCCCACCCTTTTGCCTCTCTCTCCCTCCTGATCCCCCCTCCTTTTTGCCTCTTCTTGGTCCCCCTCCTTTTGTCTCCTGATCTTTACTCCTTTTGCCTTTTTTTTTTTTTTTTTTCTTTTTCTTAGTCCCTTTTTCCTCTTTCTCCCTCTTGGCCCCCCTCTCTGACTCTTTCACCACCCGCTCAATGTCCCATCTTGCCTTCCTTACCCTCCTCTGCCGGGTTCTCGCTGTTCTCTCGCGAGCCTCGGCAGAAGTCAGCGTCGGATCGTTGCCATGGTAACCCGCGGCAACGCTCCGACGCTACAGGAGGGAGAGAGGCAACCGGGGAGCATTGTGAGCAGCTCCCCGGGCTCCCTCACTGCAGCACCAACCCTGACACAGGGTATCGGTGCTGGCATCGGCTGCATTTGCGTGAGTACAAGTACTCGCGCAAATGCTGGTATCGGCAGCGATACCAGTATCGGTATCGGTGCAACCCTACAATTTATTTTGGTTTTACATATCATGCTGATGCATAATATGTACAATCAAATTGTTTACTATACTGAGCCAGATATTTGGCTGGAGGAGGTGACCGAAGTTGTAGTCTTGCATAAGCTGGAGGGCCACAAATTGCTCACCACTGAACTAAGAGTTTGCGTAAGCAACATAGTTGCCATAGGAAATTGGATAGTTCTGTTTCTCATTCTTGTAAGAATATTTTGGAAATAGATTTTTCCAAGAAAAGTGGCCATTTGAGAGTATTACAAATATGGTGGTGTTCTGTTAAGGATTTAGCAGCTATATAACATATTGAAAAGGAAATCTTATAATGTCTGTATTGCCATTTGGCTTTAGTGGAAAGGTGATCGTTCCAACAGAGGCCTTTGAAGGAGTAGTTATGCCCGAGTCTTATGTTAGTTTATCAAGTGTATGCATACCTTCTTTTCTGTACTCTATGAAAATGGACCACATATCACCCCTGGAAAGAGATTGGGGTTACCTTGTTTAGCTAGTTGTAGTGAAGGTAAGCAAGTTAAATGATATAGTATTCTATGATCAAAAGTGGTTTAAAGGTATAGTAATACTTCGTTTTATCTTTATTTTATTTTGTAGGCATGAAAAAAACATGAAGAACGATATAAGTCTTATCTCTCAAACCTTTATGGTTTAAGAGATATTCACAAGCAAAGTATCCCCCCCCCGTTCAGCCAGATCAGAAGGGAGGTGCCCAGGTAGACAGCAGAGAGGGACAATCTTCAATTAAGATAAGGGAAAAAGCTGAAAAACTTGTCAAGGGGGGAAGGGCTTTCATTGTTCTCATAGGAAGAAGATTGGCCCCTGCTGTTATCTGTCTGGTCTATGGACTGCATTCCACATCTGAGAAGAGATGGCTTACACTAAGAAAAAGGGGCGGGAGGGGGAAACTTTGCTTGTGAATATCTCTCAAACTATAAAGGTTTGAGAGATAAGACTTATATCGTTCTTCATGTTTTTTTAATGCCTACAAAATAAAATAAAGATAAAACGAAGTATTACTATCCCTTTAACTCTTCCGTTATGGTTTCAGCCATAGTAGATTTTGAGGACCATGTTTGGAGATAAAATGGAACAGGCATCTGCATCTCCTTGGGTAATCCTTGATGTAATCCTTATGACTGGTTGGAAGACCAAGACCACCTTGGATTGGGGATAAAATCAGTTGGAAAGAGTTCAGGCTGGGCTTTTTATAGGCCCAGACAAGAATTTATGGTTTGTTTCCTTTTTTTTTTTTTTTTTCTTTTTTTCTTTTTACAAGGTGATCAGAATTGGTAGAGGGATATGCTTTAACCCCTTGAATGCCAGAGGGATGCATAGAACATTGCAACTGTAAATAAATGTAAGAACCTAAATCAAAGGGTTAATAACATTTTCAGTTTTTTAAAACGGCAAAAACAGCAGCTCCAATTAATCTTCATAGTATTTGAGCCATGGAGAGTGTTATTTCAATACTGTCAGAGTTGTAGTTCAAGAGTAATTGATTAATAAAGTATCCCCCCTCCTGCCCCTTTTGCTGATGTAACACTGCTCACCTCTGATGTGGGATCTCGTCTTTAGACCAGACAAATCGCAACAAGGGACAATCTTCCTACTCTGAGCATAAAGAAAACCTTCCCTCCTTGACTGGTTTTTCAGGTTTTTTCCCCGTATGCTCACTGAAGATTGTCCCTTTCTGCGATCCATCTGGACAGTCCTACTGCTCTGAGGTGAGCAGTGTTACATCAGTAAAAGGGGCGGGAGGGGGATACGTTATCATTCAGTTACTCTTGGGATACAACTCTGACTGTATTGAAATAACACTCTCCATGGCCCAAATACTATGAAGATTAATTGGAGCTCTTTTTATTGTAAAACATTACTATCCCTTTAAATTAGATTGATTATAAAATCAACTACTGTACACCAAATTAATTTTACAATCTGGGCCCGTTTGCCAATGCATTGTGTTAATCCTTTGGCACGCATGCTAATATTGCAACCACTTTTTTTTTTTTTTTTTTTTTTTTTTTTAATTCATGTATGTCTGTATACACGTGCACACAAACATATCATGTGCTGCTGGGGGCATTTTGGCTATTTTTCTCATAATGGTCACTTCTTCCTCTAGTGTTTAGAAGTTTGTGTCCTCTCCTGAATTGTGTGGGAGGCACAGGACAGCCAGTCCACATCATTATGGATGTTGGAGATGGTATGGCCACCCTTCCATGCCACACGGAAGTTGGATTTGCGTGACAAGGAGAAGGAAAATTGCCTTTGATCTTCTATATTGATGTCCCACCTTATTCTGGTAGATGATCAGTAAGGGGGGTTGTTACAACAGGTAGTCCCAGACATCCCCCAGCAAGGTATGAATGTATGTATCTGGGTACCAGGTTCCACTCCAAATCGCTGAGTACTCAGCAAGTCAATGTAAATCATAATAAAATCCAACGTTTCAGTCCTCCTTTGGGACTTTCGTCAGGGATAAGTATGTTACAGACCACCTTTCCGGTGTCTCTTTATACACTTCTTTGTCAAATTTGGCACCAGTGTAGCGCATGTGTGGCTGTCATAAACAAAGTCCAAGAAACCGTCTAAAAACATAAGAAGATACAACAATATGCTACAACATCATCCTATATAATAATTCGCTAGAAAGTTTGTAACGACGCAGTCATGCGCAGTAGAGACTGTCCATGATGAGGATGATACAGAGCGGGGCGTTCTGAAGGAGCATTCCACTCTGTATCAGCCGCGGCGCGGGTGCAAACCAAGCACACGTAGAAGACCATTTCAGTGAAAGTTGTCTTTTTTATTAACGCGATCGCGGCTCAGCTGCAGAGCCACCTGAAAGTCGTACAACTGGCTTCCCTGCAGTCAGCTACAAAGCTGACTTCGGGGAAGGGGGAGGGAGAGGGCAACTTTAGGAGTGATTATCTCTCAAACCATAAAGGTTTGAGAGATGACACTGGGGGCAATACATTTATTTTTAATAGGACTTTAATATAGGGATTAGTAATAATTAAGTATTACTATCCCTTTAAATTGAGCCCCAAATCCTTAATACCTTAGCGATATACATACTTGTATTTTGCTGCATAAATCCGGAATTAGTGAAAAATGGAACTCGTTCTACAGACAGCAGCGGGACAACAGTGCAGACATCTTGCAGAGAAGGAATATCTGAGTCTGCGCTGTCCGTCCCCTTCACCTCCACAATTGGGGAGTTGAATGACTTGGTACCCTAATGCACCAAAAGGGACTGACACCGCAGGCGCAGAGAGCACCTACAGCAAGATCCCTGCCACTGCTGCCTGCCAAAAAGGTTCTATTTCTCACTAATGCCAGACTTATGCAGCAAAATACAAGTATTTATATATATATCGCCGTGGTATTAAGGATTTGGGGTTCAATTTAAATTTGATACTTCCGCTTTAAAGTGTTGGTATCGTCCACAAAAAAGTTTTTACATTTAGAAGAGCGTAAAAAGCTGAGCTAAATGCAAAAAAAGGTATCTCTCAAACCGCTATGGTTTAAGAGATACGGGCGTTTAAAGGTTGATCTCTCCTACTGACAGCTGTAAAGCTGTCAGCAGGAAATCTGTGTCGGCCGACAGGGAGGCGCTTGAGCAGAGCCGCAATCTCGTTACTTACAAGGAATCCCTTCATTGGAATGGTCTAAAATGTGTGCTTAGTTTTCTAGCACTCGTTTTAGACCATTCCAGTGAAGGGATTCGTGGTAAATAACGAGATCGCGGCTCTGCTCAAGCGCCTCCCTGTCGGCCGACACGGATCTCCTGCTGACAGCTTTACAACTGTCAGTTGGAGAGATCAAACTTTAAATGCCTGTATCTCTTAAACCATAGCGGTTTGAGAGAGGGCCTCCTTCCGTTACTTAAGGTAACCAATGAACGCCATCACCAATCCGTGCAGAACACTGGACAGACATCGCAGACTCAGAGGTAATTTTCCTCTAAGATGTCTACACTGTTGTCCGCTGGATGCCTGCCGAAGAAGGTGGATTACTTCAATAACGTGGCCTTATTCAGCATAGTATGCCTTTGCCTATCACTATATTAGTAATGTATTGGGGGGGAAATATCATGAAGATGAAAGTTCCGCTTTAGAATTTATTTTTTGGGGAGTCTATCCGTGCAGAGTTGATTGATGATGACAATTGGGATGTTCTTCTTAGATTAAGGTTAAGCGAGGGTTTATTACTAGGAGGTTCTGCCCTTTTTATCTCTCACTGGGCCTGCGTCATCAAGCTGAAGAGGTGTGATTCTGAAACAAACTAATTGCTCTATGGCAGGGTGTCCAAGTTCAGTCCTCAGGGGCAGACAACAGACCAAGATGTAAGGATTTCCGTGATTAAGCACAGGTGAGATAATCAGTGGCTTACTCATTTTCACTGATGCACCTGCGCTTAATCAGGGAAATCCTTACATACTGGCCTTTTGGTGGCCCTTGAGGACTGAACTTGGACAGCCCTGCTCTATAGGACTGAAATTAAAACTTCACAGATGCCCATTGGAATGGGGCTTTTTAATCCTATGAATGCCAGGGATGTCTCCCAATGCATTTGAGTCCTCGTTAGCATTAAGTGGGTGAAAACCCCCATTAAAATCAATGGGAATTTTCATTTCTCCCCAGTTTGTTTGCGCCAGTTACACCTCCTCATCTTGATGAATATGGCCCACTCTCTGCATGGGAAGCTGGTTCTGTAAAGAAGTTGCTTCATATCACTAAAGATAGCTGCGCCATTCTTCTTTGGTGTGCTGTTACTTCCCTTTACTTCCACCATCACCATCACCACCCCCCACGATGACAGCTTCTACCACAAGCCTTTTTGCTTCTTCCCCTGGGTCAGTCCCCCAAAGACTTAAGCTTTCTACAGTCTGGTAAACAAATGATATATGAGTCAAATGTTCTGAGTTTTGAGAAGGAATTGTATTGTAATGAGATGTGTATGTATAACAAATGCCACTTCTGGATTGAGTTAGGGATGTCTCTGAATCAGCTGAACGCTTCCTGTGCTGTGTCTGTGGTCCTGATGTTGTTTTAACTGTTTCATGGCCTGCCCTTCCTCTTCTTACTTTTCACCTCTGCAGTCTTTGCTTTTAGGTGATCTCCTCAGATTATTTACTTTTTATCGTAACCTAAACTACATTACAGTTGATAAGTGTCATAACTGGTTTAACTCTTTTAGAGCCAAATAGCTATCCAACACATTGCAAAGCAATGCAATGGATACCTCTTTGGCACTCAAAAGGGTTAATCTATTAAAGAGATTGTAATGCTTAAAATGGAGGAAATAAATAAGCTGAAAAGTTTATCGTGCTGAGTAAAACAAGGCTTCTCCCATGCTGTTTTATTAAAATGTTGCACGTAAACTTGCGATTCAGGATTTGTTCATGTCCATTTAGATTTGGAACTGCTTCCTTTCTCTTTGCTTTATTTAAAGGGATAGAGAGTTGTAGTTCAAGAGTAATTGAATGATAAAGTATCCCCCTCCCACCCCTTTTACTGATGTAACTGTTCAGCTCAGAGCAGCAGGGTGGTGTCCAGGTGGATTGCAGAGAGGGACAATCTTCAATTAAGATGAGGGAAAAACCTGTTAATGGGGGCAGGGCTGTAATTGTTCTCACAGTAAGAAGATTGTCCCTTGCTGTGATCTCTCTGGTCAAGTGACCAGATTCCACATCTGAGGGGAGGTGGCTTATACTAGGTAAAAAGGGCAGGAGGGGGAAACTTTATCATTCAATTACTCTTGAGCTACAACTCTGACAGTAATGAAATAACACTCTCTATGGCTCAAATACTATGAAGATTAATTGGAGCTGCTGCTTTTGTGAAATATTACTATCCCTTTAACCTATTCCTACTGAGGTTTGTGGGGAAAGGTTATAGATAAAACCCCTAATAACATTCACCCCTGCAATGGAATCTATGATACTGTTTGCATTCACCCAGCTGCAGCCTACAGTTCAGTGACTTTCCTCCCTATAGTATCTGCTGACTTTAAGAGACCCGGTCATCTAGGAACAACTTTAGTGATTATTAAAGCGCTTTCAAAATCACTATCTATCATTTATTTTATTTAGAAAACTAGATTTATTAGATATTTAAATTCATAGGTTATATTAAATAAGGCATGCCTCGCAGGCACTTCCTGTCTTAGCCCTGTACTGCCCTCTCCACGCAGACACTTAAGGGGATAGTAATGTTTCATAATAAAAGCAGCTCTAATTAATCATCATAGTATTTGGGCCTTGGAGAGTGTTACATCAATTTTGTCAGAGTTGCAGTTCAAAAGTAATTGAATTATAAATTATCCCCCTCCTGTCCCTTTTACTGATGTAACTGCTCAGCTCAGAGCAGCAGGGAGGTGCCCAGGTAGATTGCAGAGAGGGACAATCTTGAATTAAGATAAGGGAAAAAGCTGAAAAACCTGTCAATGGGGGCAGAGTTTCTATTGTTCTCACAGTAAGAAGATTGTCCCTTGCTGTTATCTGTCTGGTCAAGCAACCAGATTCCACATCTGAGGTGAGCAGTGTTACAGTAGGTAAAAGGGGCAGGAGGGGGATACTTTATCATTCAATTACTCTTCAACTACAACTCAGACAGTATTGAAATAACACTCTCTATGGCTCAAATACAATGAACGTTAATTGGAGCCACTGTTTTTGTGAAACATTACTATCCCTTTAACCCTTTTCAGTGCTAGGGGAGGTGGGCAACGCATTGCTGAACAGAACCAGTGAGTGGGTGAGGTAATGTAGGGATAAGACAGGAAGTGCCTGAACCAGATGCTATAATTATCTTAATCTATAAGCCTAAATAAGTAAAAAAATTGTTTTCTAAATAAAAATAAAGCTCTTTCAACATTGCCAGTGTTGATCTTAGATGACTGTGTCACTTTAAAAGGAAAGTATGTATTTGTAAAATATGTCTGTATATTTATATATTTGTGTGTATGTGTGTGTATATATAAAATAATTTGATAAATGTGTTTGCCAGAAGCCATCATGCGCAGTAGAGACGACTGCACGCTCTGCATTCATGTGCACTACAGACTGCCCGCGCCACGGATGATAACGGAGCAGGGCTCCGAATTCAGACCGTGGTCCACTACGGTCTGAATTCGGAGCGCCCCACTCCGTATCAGCCGCGGCACGTCTCTACTATGCAAGACTGCACCGCGGCTGTTGCTGTGTGGCGACACTGTGGCCCGTGTACCCGGGCTCTTCAACTAGTGTGTGTGTGTGTGTGTGTGTGTGTGTGTGTGTGTGTGTGTGTGTGTGTGTGTGTGTGTGTGTGTATAAATATTTACTTTTTGAACTGTATTACAATTTTTGTGCCACTTCCTACACTGCAGTACACCTTGAAATTGCTTTCTGATGCCTACTTCCAGTCTCCTAAACCCCAAAACCCACACTCTTGATCTCTCTCTCCTTTAGGGCCAAGGACAGACCTTCCAGTTCCCAGACCTATTTCCTGAGAAGGAAGAGGCTCCAGAAACAGGCTCATTTGAGGATATGCAACTCGAATTTATGGAGAACGAAAAGCAGAGGCAGAAAAATGACCCACGCAGGGGAGGACTTAATGACTGGTTTGGACTATAGCCACCAGGATTTAACACAGAGAAGGCTAAATCTAATGCACTTAAAGGGAAACTAACACTTTATAATGTCTTGGGTCATTTTGAAAGACCTTTAAAAATCATCTATATTTAGGTTAGCCATTCTTTACTTAAATGGACAATAATGTCCCATAAAAACATTTTATAGTTTTGTAGAGGAGAAGAAAATAAGCTGAATGACACAAACAGTATCTCTCAAACCGCTATGGTTTGAGAGATATTGGCGTTGGAAGTTCCCCCCTCCCTCCACTTCTCCTGATGTCAGCTGTAAAGCTGAAGCAGGAGATTCGTGTTATACCACTCAAGGAGGCTCTTCAGCAGAGCTGAAATTGTGTTATTACAAAAGAATGACTTCACTGGAAAGGTCTACAAAGTGTTTGCAAAACAGGCACCCTTTGTAGACCTTTCCAATGAAGTAATTATTTTGCAATAATGTGATTTTGGCTCTGCTGCAGAGCCGCAGGCTGGTCCCCGGACTGGGATCTCCTGCTGTCAGCTAGACACTGACGTCAGGAGAAGGGGAGGGAGGGGGGGAACTTTCAATGTCTATATCTCACAAACCATAGTGGTTCGAGAGATAGGGTTTGTGCCATTCAGCTTATTTTCTTCCCCTCTACAAAACTATAACAAAAAATGTATGGGACATTACAGTCCCTTTAAAGCTAGTTTGATATAGTTTGCTTTATGTATTTGTCAGTTTATGCAAATTAGGCAGTACTGGTTGGCACAGCATCGTGTGTCAGATGCTAACATTCCACTATCCCTCCTAACTGCTATTTCCACCAGGAAGTACCTGTTCATTTGGAAGCTAAGTAAAACTAAATGCCTCCTAAACTATAGTTTTAAATAAATAATAACATAAATTTAAATGATTTTGAAAGCCATTTCAAAATCACCCAAGTCATAATAAATTGTTCCACTTTGGACTAAAATATGATCTTATGGAACAGTCTCTAGACTTGCAGAGCAAATGCTCAGCATCTTGGAGCGGAATTCTACTGGAAGGGACCTGCAGAGCGTTCATTGGCTGCTCCTTACTGGATCGTCACTACTTCACACTTCATGCAGAACATTGCTCCTTTAACCATTTGAGTGCCAGAGCTGTGTCCGCTGGCACTCAGCTCCTCCAGCGCTGAAAGGGTTGAGGTGAACCTGTTACCCTAAGACAATTTTAGTTAGTTTTACAGAAAACTAAAATATATTGATTGTTGTACTAACTCTTTTTCTATGAAATAAATAATGTTTGGGGGTTTGACCCTTTCAGTGCTAGAGGGGTACGCGACGCATTGCAAAGCAATGTGTTGCGTACCCTTCTGGCACTGAAAGGGTTAACCGTTGAGGTGGTGCCACTGGATGGCACCTTAGTTTAACCCCTTAAGGACCGGCCGCGCACGCACACGGCGGGCACTTAAGGACCACGGAGAATTTTTTTTTTTTTTCTGCATCGCCTTCCAGACCTGGAATTCATGACAGTCCTGGCACATCATGGGTCCTTAACGCAAATTCACCCATGACATGCCAGGGCCTTCAAGGGTCCTTAAGGGGTTAATTCACTACATAGTACGCTAATTAGTTCTGCTTGAGGTCAGACTATCGCTTGCTGTTTTATTAGTAATTGTAGCAGTGTGTGGGTTCTGCCTAGATTTATGCATATTATAGTGTGTGATAGTATTGGCCCAGGACAGAAGCTAATTAGCATAAAGTGCCACATTGCCATCAACAAATAAAGGTTAAGAGCTCAAAAACTATATTAAAACACATTACTTGAACATATAGTTAGTTTTGATTAAACAAAATTAATTGAAGTTGACTGGTCCACTTTAACCCTTTGAGTGCTAGAGCAGTAGCAAACGCATTGCAAAGCAATGCATTGGATACTCCACTGTCACTCAAAGGGATAATCTGCTGAGGGCCAGAGGGGGTATGCAGTGCATTGCAAAGCAATGTGTTGCAAACCTCTCTGGGCTCAAAGGATCAAAGGGATAGTAATACTTAATATGCAAAAAAATATGTTGTAGGGCCTATCCCCATGAGTAAAACAAGGATACTTCCACTGCTGAAAGGGGTTTTATTCAAAGGTTATTATAGCTCAAACTTGAATTTTTAAGGTGTAGTAGCTTTGTTGACCCTTTATTGAACAGTTCCTTTACCATTCCAATGATAGCGCTAGTAAGGTGACTAAACATCCCCATAGGATGGTGTAGCAACAGCGCCACTGTAAAATTTCAGGCCACTGAAATGCTGCACCTAAAAAAAAAAAATCAAATTTGAGCTGTAATAACTTTTGAATGAAACACCTTTCAGCAGTGAGAGAACCCTTGATATACTCAGGGGATAAATCCTACGACATATATATATATATATATATATATATATATATATATATAATTTTTTTTTTTTTTTTTTTTTTTACATATTCAGTGTTACTATCCCTTTAAACATTTAATTCTTTTGGTTGTAGCAATAGACCTTCTCTGCCTAGAAACTCCATGTGCAATTCTGTTTTCCCAATGAAAGCCCTGCAGTGCTTTGTTTGATCTACTTCCTTACCAGTGGGCGGAGACCCGTGCAGAGCATCATTCCTTAATCATTGGTGTCCGGAGCAGACTGGCAATAAATCCACCAAATTGCAAATCTCATGGATTTCTTTGTGTTTTTTCCCCAATGTATATGGCATAACTTTAGACTCAAAAAGAAGGAAAAACAAACTATTTTCAAGGCATGGTAACATTTTATAAGAAAAGAAAGGGAGAAATTTACTTACCGATATTTCCTTTTCGTCTGTGTCCCCCCACGGCAATTGACTTATATGGGCTTTGTCTCCTCCTCTCCAGCTGGTGTAGGACCAATCGAAAAATATTTAAAGCCATGTCCCTCCTCCTCCGACAGTCAACTTTTGTCAGAGCTAAGAAGAGATTAATATAGATAGATTAGATAAGGGCAGGGAGTGCCGTGGGGGGACACAGAAGAAAAGGAAATATCGGTAAGTAAATTTCTCCCTTTCTTCTGTGTCCCCTCCCACGGCAATTGACTTCTATGGGATATACCAAAGCTAGAAGATTTAAGGGAGGGTAAACAAGTATTAATGATAAAAAATGTTATAATGAACTGCATGGATATCCCAAGAATTCAAGAAAAAATGAGAGAACACAGCTGCCCTATCTGTGAACCCCAAAAACACTCAGACCAAAATATTTTATAAAAGAGATAAATGGAATAAGAAATGGAAAAATCTTACCAAGTAGGGATGTTAACTGTTTTTAAAACCTTCTTCCCAAACTTTGAAGCCTTGGCAGACTGGACATCTAGATGGTAATGCTTTATGAATGTTGTTATAGATGACCATGTTGCAGCTTTACACAGTTCTTCAGTGGTAGCTGAATTCTTAGCTGCCCAGGATGTAGAAACTGCTCTAGTAGAGTGAGCTCTGATTGTCTTAGGAGGTATTCTGCCTGCCTCCAGATATGTTTCTCTAATGCATTCAGTAATCCAGCGTGCAATAGAAGGCTTGGAAGCAGGAAGACCCTTGAATTTCCCCTGGTAATGCACAAATAGGGAGTCTGATTTTCTGAATAAAGCTGTTCTTTTTAGATATTCAGACACACATCTTAAAAATCCAATTTGTGAAGACGTTCCTCCTCAATATTCTTAGGATTGGGAAAAAATGAGGGTAGTATTATTTCTTGATTAAGATGGAATGAGGATACTACCTTAGACCGGAACTCAGTTCTTGTTCTAAGGACTATCTTGTCCTTATGGAATATTATGTAAGGTTCCTTTGAAGAAAGGGCCTGCAACTCGCTCACTCTTCTGGCAGATGTGATAGCAACCAAGAATGCTGTCTTTAGTGTTAGAAATCTTGTAGAACTCTTATCAATTGGTTCAAACTTATGAGACGTAGTCAGTTGATTGAGTACCAAATTAAGATCCCAGGGTGGAATGATATTCTTTATTCTGGGCCTGATTTTATCGATTGCCTTAAGATATCTTTTAATCAGTTCATCTTCTGAAAATTGCTTTACTAAACATGCAGAGATGGCTGATACCTGAACTCTAAGGGATGATGGTCTCAATCCCTGTTCAAAACCATGCTGAAGAAAACTCAAAACATGTGGAGTAGAAATAGAATGCCTATCAACCGCATTGGCTGAACACCATGCTGAAAAAGTCTTCCATACTCTATTGTAGACACAAGAGGTAGATGGCTTTTTTGCAGATATCATAGTGGAGATTACTGATTCTGTTAGACCTCTAAGTCTTAAGGAGTTCCTCTCAGCCTCCATGCTGTTAGTTTCAAAAAACTTAGATTGGGATGCCAGACTGGGCCCTGGTTCAGCAAGCCCGGCCTTTGAGGTAGAATCCATGGTTCCTCTATGGACATGTTGATTAGTTCCGAGTACCATATTCTCCTTGGCCAATTTGATGCTATAAAGATGACATTTACCCTTTCTTGCCTGATTTTCTTGACAACCCTTGGAATCAATGGAATTGGAGGAAAAACCTATGTTAGGCTGAATTGCCAATCCTGGGTCATGGCATCCACTGCTAACGCCTGCGGATGTCTCATTCTGGAAAAGAATAACTGGCATTTTGCATTCTCTGGTGATGCCATCAGATCTATTAGAGGTTGGCCCCATCTTAATTTGATCTGGTTGAATATTTTTTGGTTTAGGGCCCATTCCCCTTGATTTAACATGGTGCGGCTTAGGTAGTCTGCCTGATAATTCTGAACACCTGGAATGTGAATTGCTGATAGAGCTGTCAGGTTCTTTTCTGCCCATAATAGAACCTTTCTTGCTTCTGTGTTTAATGTCAGACTTCTTGTTCCCCCCTGGTTCTTTAAGTATATGACAGCCGTCATGCTGTCCGATATTACCTGGACTGCTTTGTTCTTGATTAGTTTCCTGAATTTCTGTAGGCAGAGATAAACCTCTCTTAACTCTAGGACATTTATGTGGAGCCTTTGTTCCTCTAGAGACCAAACTCCCTGAACTGATTTGCTCTGAATCCATCCTCCCCATCCTGTCAGGCTTGCGTCTGTTGTGATCTTCTGCCATCTTGGATTGTTTATTGATGATCCCTTCTTTAGATTCTTCTGGTTTATCCACCACTCGAGGTCTTTTTTTATTGATGCATGAATTGGAATCATCTGTAAGGTGTTGAGTGGGTTCTTGTCCCAATGAGACAGAAAGCATCTCTGGAGGGGCCTCATGTGAAGCTTTGTCCATGGAACTATCTGGGAAGCTGAGACCATGTATCCCAGAATGGTCATGCAATCCTGTGCCGTGTGACTTGTTGACTTCATGAATTTTCGCACTTTTGATGAGATTAACCTTATTCTGTTGGGAGATAATGACACTATCTCCCTGGCAGTGTCCAGGGTTAATCCTATGAACTGTAGATTCTGGGCCGGATTCAACTGGCTCTTTTTCTTGTTGATCAACCATCCTAATTCCTGAAGATGATTGATCATTATTCTCTTGTGCTCTTCCGCTTGGTGTCTTGATTGTGCTATCAGTAGAAGGTCGTTGAGGTATGGTACTATCTTGATACCTTTCTTCCTCAATGGTTCCAGGGCGAGAGCTAGAACTTTTGAAAAAATTCTGGGTGCCGATGTAAGACCAAATGGCAGCACTCTGAATTGCCAATGCTGATCCTTGTAACAAAATCTGAGATACTTCCTGAATTCTGGAGCTATTCTGATGTGGTAATATGCATCCTGTAAGTCTATTGTCACCAGATAATTGCCTGGCTGAATGGCTTGAATTATAGATGCTACAGTTTCCATCTTGAACTTCTGATGCTTTATTGATGCAGTTAAGACCTTTAAGTCTAGGATTGGACAATATCCCCCCATGGATTTTGGGACCTTAAAAATTGGAGAGTACCAACCCTTCTTCTTTTCTCCTGATGGAACCTGTTTTATGGCTTCCTTTGATGCTAATTCCTTTATTGCTTCTTCCAGATTTGATGCTTTTTCTGCATTCCCTGGAGGCTTTGATTTTCTGAACATGTTCCTTTGAGGTCTGTTCTGGAATTCCAGCGGGCATCCTGCTTCCAAGATCCGAAGAGTCCAACCATCTAGGTTGGTCAATTTCTTCCAAGCTGACAACTGAAGTCCCAGGTGACCTCCTACTGGGACTGGAAGCAGGTTCCGCTGTACTTCAGGAGCACTCTTTCTTAAACTGGTTCTTCCGAAACCCCTCCTTTCTGAAGGAGCCTCTGGTTGACTGAGAAGCTGATTGTTTCCTGGCTTCATATCCTCTGGATGGTTGATATTTTCTATCATATCTGTAATTTTGCTTTCTGTTTCTGAAAGATGTGCTGACAGGTGGTGATCTTCTCCTTCTGTCCTGGGGGAGAAAAGAGCTTTTACCTACAGTAATTTTTTTTAATTATGTCATCAAGTTGTTCGCCAAATAACAAGGACCCTGTGAATGGCAATGAGACCAATTTGCTTTTTGATGAGGCGTCAGCTCCCCAGGTTCTCAGCCAAAGGGATCTTCTTGCTGTTCTAGAAAGGGCCGAAGATCTTGCCGCCAATCTAATAGCATCTAATGAAGCATCACATGAAAAACCAATAGCCTCTTTGATGGTGGGTAATTCCTTCAGCAGTTTTGATCTTGACACTGACGATTCTATATGATCTTCAAGCTCCGTTAACCATATTCTGGTTGTTCTTGCAATGCATGCCAAAGCCGTAGCTATTTTCATATTTTGACCAATTATAGAAAATTGTTTCTTAAGAGAACCTTCCATTCTTCTATCCATCGCGTCTTTGAGAGAGGATCCATCTTCCATAGGAATGGTTGTTCTCTTGGCAATCTGGGCTATGGAGGCATCAATCTTTGGGCGAGAAATCCAATTAGAAGTATCCTCTTCCTTAAACGGATACATCCTTTGAAGGCGTCTTGAGGAAGATATTCTTTTATCACCTTTTGACCATTCTGTTTTAATTAGCTCAGCTACCGAATGATGCACTGGAAAAGTAGGTACCTCCTTTCTTGTTCCCATGAAGGCCATATCCAATATTCCCTGCTGCTTGGGTTCTTCCACTAGCCCCAGGGATTTTCTCATATGTTTTAAGAAAGACTCAATTTTTTCTAAATTAAAAGCACCTTCCTCTTCATCCTGGATTTCACCTTCCTCCTCAGAAGAATCATGAGATAATGACTCAAAAACACTCTCCTCCTCTAAGTGCTCTTCTCTGGATGAAGTACCCTCATCAGGATCGTCTGTTCTCAGCCTTTTCCTAGGCTGAGTTTGCATAGCAGTAAATGTCTCTTGCATTGAGCATTTCATCCAGGTAAGAAATTCCTGGAATTGATTGGGAACTTCTGTAGAAATAGATTTTTTTGCACATTCTGCACAAAATTTTTGCTCAGGAGAAACCTTGGCTTCACATGTATCACATTTTTTAAGCTTATGAGATATCTCTTTCTCCTTGGATTCTGCAACAGACTTCTCTTTACTTGACTTAGGAGTAGTAGCCATAGTGGTAAAAGCAATATCTAAAATATAACCTTTAATGAATGCATTAAAAATAAAAAATCAGAATCCACATACTCAGACTACAGCCTTACCTGTCCCAGTGGACAGAGAATATTTATAGCAGTCCTGCTTAGTCGTGCGTTCCACCCTGGAACGCAGAGGCCCCACCGGAAGTCTTGCAAAATTGCGCCAGAATGCCAAAAGAAAAAGATAAAAACACTCACCGAATCAGAACAAACATTCTTTTCCTCACTTGTGCGGCCATACTGTGCTGGACTGCCCGATGCCATACCACATACTTCTGCCGGGTAAATCCTCCTCGCAGCCTCACAGAAACGATCCCGGAAGAGGAAGCGCGTCACCAGGAAGGCTTGCGGCCGACTTCCGGATCTACGAACACTGCAGGACTGTAACATACCAGGCCGGCTTGTAAGCGAAGCCTGGTCTTCGGGAGCCAGTTTCTCCCGGCGGGGACAGCAATGAATGCGGCCACATGAACAAGGTACATAAATAAAGTGAAAAAAATAAATAAATAAATTCTCAAACTTGTGACTCCTAGTAACGGAGCCACTAGCTCCTACTCCAGCTAGTGTAGGACCAAAAAGACTGTCGGAGGAGGAGGGACATGGCTTTAAATATTTTTCGATTGGTCCTACACCAGCTGGAGAGGAGGAGACAAAGCCCATAGAAGTCAATTGCCGTGGGAGGGGACACAGAAGAAATATATATTATATGTATGTAGGTTTACTCTGCTGACTAAAACAAGGGTACTCCCACAGCTGAGAGGTGTTTTACTTAAAGGTTATTGCAGATCAAACTCTCATTTTATAGGTGTAGTATCTTAATGGCCTGAAATTTTATGGCGGTGCTGTTGCTGCACCGTCCTATGGAGGTTTATGGTCAACTGCCCAGAGCTATACATAAGCTGGTGTAGCAACAGCGCCACTGTAACAATTTCAGGCCATTAAGATACTGCACAAAATAAATTAAAATTTGAAATGCGATAACTTTTGATTAAAACATCAGGAGTGGGAGTACCCAAGTTTTACTCAGGAGACTAAACCCTACAATACATGTTTGTTACATATTACATTACTATCACTTTAAGGAACACTTACACCAAGAAAAAGGAAATAGATTGATATAACTTTAAATATCATGTAATTACAGCTAGCGTTTATTATTCATTTGTTATAGCCCTAAAATGTAATCCTAAATTTTAAAGGCATAGTAATGTGTTCATATTAAGTCTACATTGATTATTCAATATAATATTTATAAGTAAATGTACATTTCTAACTGTTTATAACATTGTTGTCTTGTTTTATTTTATATTTACACCTTAACAACGCAGGACGTACATGTACGTCATGGGTGGCTGTCCCTAAAGGACCCATGACGTACATGCGGCAGCACGCTGTTCTGGGAGACCTGAATCGGAAAAAAAAGATAATGCTTCTTGGTCCTTAAGTGCCAGCCGTGTGCCTGCGCGCTGGTATTTAAGGGGTTAAAGTGTCCCCATCCCATCCCTTTTCCATATGTAATGCTACCTCCTTGCAGATCTGAAACCCAGTCACTTGATCAGACAGATCACAACAAGGGACACTCTTCTGTCTATCAGTATAAGGTATGAAGGAGGGCAGGTTTTTCCTTATACTGACAGATTGTCCCTTGTCACAATCCACCCGGACCAGCTGGCTGCTCTGAGGGCAGGCAGAGTTATGTATGGAAAATGGGGAGGGGGACACTTTAATATAAAATAAAACAAGACTACCACGTTATGACCAATTAGAAAGGTACATCCTTATAATAGAAAAGGCCAGATGTACGTTTGTCCAATGCAGTCATGCTCAGTAGAGACTGCCCGAATGTACAGAATGCTGAGCCGTTACACGGGCTTTTACACTAGTTTTATTATAAAAATGTATATTGCATAATCAGTTACCTTAAAGGGATAGTAATACCTTTAAAAAAAATGCAGCTCTTATTGATCCCCCTATAACATGAGCCATGTAAGGCTGTGTTTCAATATTTACCATTTAGTAGTTCAACAGTAATTCAATGCTAAAGGACCCCCCTCCCTCCACTTTCACCAATGTTGTGCTGCCTCTCTCAGCCGGCCCTATGGAGCACAGGGAGAGACAATCTTCACTGAGCATAAGGAAAATACTGCCCTCCTTCATCAAAGGGGAAGGGGGAGGGTTTTCCTTATACTCAGTGGATGAAGATCGTCCTCCACTGTGATCTGTCCGGGAGGAGGGGTGCAGCATTGAATTACTGTTGAACTACTGAATGAAAAATTGAAGCAAACCATTACATGGACTGCATTATAGAAGGATCAATCGGAGCTGCATTTTTTTTTATATTACTATCCCTTTAAAGGGATAGTAATGTTTCATAATAAAAGCAGCTTTAATTAATCTTCATAGTATTTGGGCCATGGAGACTGTTATTGCAATTCTGTTAGAGCTGTAGTTGAAGAGTAATTGATTGATAAAGTATCCCCCTCCTGCCCCTTGTACTGATGTAACACTGTTCATCTTAGAGCAGCAGTTAGTGTCCAGGTAGAATGCAGAGAGGGACAATCTTCAATTAAGATAAGAGAAAAACCTGAAAAACATGTCAAAGGGGGCAGGGATTTCATTGTTCTCATAGGAAGAATATTGTCCCTTGATGTGATCTGTCTGGTCTATGGACTGAATTCCACATCTGAGGAGTGGGGGCTTACACTAGGTAAAAAGGTCGGGAAGGGGATAGTTTATCATTCAGTTACTCTTGAACTACAATGCTCACAGTAATGAAATAACACTCTCAATGGCTCAAATACTTTGAAGATTAATTGGGGCTGCTGCTTTTGTGAAACATTACTATCACTTTAAGGCAACATTGATTATGCAGTATATGCTTTTATAATGAAATGTACCTTTCTAACTGTTCATAATTTGGTAGTCTTGTTTTATGTTATATTCAAGTGTCCCCATCCCACCCCTTTTCCATATGTAACGCTACCTCCTCACAGATCTGAAACCTGGTGGCTTGACCAGACAGCTCACAACAAGGGACACTCTTCTGTCTATCAGTATAAGGTATGAAGGAGGGCAGGTTTTTCCTTATACTGACAGAAGATTGTCCCTTGTCACAATCCATCCAGACCAGCTTGCCTCCCTCTGAGGGGAGGCAGAGTTATGTATGGAAAAAGGGGTAGGAGGGGGACACCTTAATATAACATAAAACAAGACTACCACGTTATGACCAGTTAGAAAGGTACATCCTTATAATATAAATGGCCAGATGTTTGTTTGTCCAATGCAGTCATGCACAGTAGAGACTGCCCAAATGCACAGAATGCTGTCCCGTGTACACTGGCTTTTACAGTAGTTTCATTATAAAAACGTATATTGCATAATCAATGTTACCTTAAAGGGATAGTAATACCTTAAAAAAGTGCAGCTCCGATTGATCCTCCTATAACATGGGCAATGTAAGGCTGTGTTTCAATATTTACCATTTAGTAGTTCAACAGTAATTCAATGCTAAAGGACCCCCCTCCCTCCACTTTCACCAACGTCATGCTGCCTTTCTCAGCCAGCCATATGTAGCGCAGCTCTTCACTGAGCATAAGGAAAATACTGCCCTTCTTCGTCGGGGGGTAGGGTTTTCCTTATACTCAGGGGATGAAGATCGTCCTTCGCTGCGAGCTGTCCAGTCCCGGGACCGGATTCCACATCTGAAGGGAGGAGTCATACAGGAGGTAAAGGGATGGGGATACTTTAGAATTGAATTGCTGTTGAACTAGTAAAAGAAAAATATTGAAATACAGCGTTGCATGACCCTCGTTATAGGAGGATCAAGTGGAGCTGCATTTTTAAAAAAGTATTACTATCCCTTTAATATGAACTAATTACTATCCCTTTAACCTATCTGTGACGTGTCCTACTCAGAGAGCATTTATTTGATTTCATTTTGGTGTTTGTAGTGAGAGATCAGAACTAAAGTCAGTTTATTGATTGTGATTAGTGTCCATTGAGCTTGTGTTATCAACCCATTTACAGATAATCCTGAGCAATCATTGAGAGCCCTGAGCAAGTTTGTCTGCATATGAAAGACTGGATTTTATGCCTCAGAAAATAAATAGGTAATATTAACAGCTGCTTCTCTGAAGTACAGAGTATTAAAGGGAATATTAAAGTGATAGTAATACTTAAAATATATATATATATATATATATATATATATATATATTATATTGTAGCCATTTAAAAACCATTAAGAATTATATAAGTCTTATCTCTCAAACCTTTATGGCTTGAGAGATATTCACAAGCAAAGTTTTCCCCTGAGTGATGTCACTTTTCTAGCTGTCAGATTTGGAATCCGGTCCGCAGACCTGCTGCGGCTCTTCAGCAGAGCTGAGATCTAGAGATATAAAAATAACTACTTCATTGGAATGGTCTACAAAGTGTGCCTGGTGTGCACCCTTTGCAGATTGTTGCATTGAAGTAGTTATTTTATATCGCTCCATCTCGGCTCTGCTGAACAGCCGCTTGCTGCTCTGCAGACCGGATTCCAAATCTGACCGCTAGATGGCAGACTTGACTGCTTTGGTCACTGAGGAGGAAACTTTACTTGTGAATATCTCTCAAACCATAAAGGTTTGAGAGATAAGAGTTATCTCATTTTTAATGTTTTTTAAATGGCTACAATATCAAATAATTTTTTTATGAAGTATTACTATCCCTTTAACGCTAAAATTGAAATTAGGTTATATCATTTTAGATGTTGTGTTCTTCCGAATGGCATCATATTTAGTTAATTTTCTTTTGGGCTAATGCAACATTTGTATTTTTAATGCATGTGTAAACTGTCCAATACAGACACAGTTTGGTTAGTTGCTTGTGTACAGTTAATGCTTCTACGGTGTTGAGATTAGTTTTACTGCTTCTCTTTCCAGAAAGGCCAATATCTTATTTCGGGCCCATTAACAGGCAATAAAACAATATCACTCCTGAGACATCTATAAAGACTGATATTGTATTGAGAGCCCAGGAAACAAACAGAAAAGACAGACCAGATAGGGTATTTAAAGGGATAGTAATACTTGCAAATTACTAATCCCCATATTGTAGCTTTGTTAAAAAGAAACTTATTGCCCCCAGTGTCATCTCTCAAACCCTTATGGTTTGAGAGATGATAGTGCTCAAAGTTCCCCCTTCCCTCCCCCCTCCCTGACTGAACTCTGACTGCAGGGGGAGCTGTCGTACCACAGTCTTATGTGCATCAGGCGGCTCTGCAGCTGAACCGAGATTGCGTGTATAAAAAAAAAAAAATTCTTTCACTGAAACGGTCTTCTATGTGTGCTTGGTTTGTAAGCACACGTAGAAGACCATTTTAGTGAAAGATTTATTTTCTTATACACGCGATCTCGGTTCAGCTGCAGAGCCTACTGATGCACATAAGACTGTGGTACGACAGCTCCCCCTGCAGAGCACCTCCCTTCTGCTCTGGCTGAGCAGTGTTACATCAGTAAAAGGGGCGGGAGGAGGATACTTAATCATTGAATTACTCTTGAACTATAACTCTGACAGTATTGAACACTCTCCAATGTCCAAATACTATGATGATTAATTAGAGCTGCTTTTATTATGAAACATTACTATCCCTTTAAAGAAAAACTACCATGTGGTAGTTAACCTTTTGGCAGATCTGCCTACATGGGAGCTGACATGCTGAGGAAGCCAGTGCTCTATTGCAGAACAAGGTCAATCATCCAAAATGTTTTTACAGCTCATAAGTTGCAATTCTGTATTTCCTCTGTGTCCAATCCACGGCAATACTGTGGGTTGTAGCTCCTCCTCTCCAGCTGGTAGGACCAATAATCTTTTTCTACTTAAGCGCCTGCTCTGCTACCTGTCCTCAGTTATTTTGGTCCTACCACAGCTGGGAGGACGGAGGCTCAGGCCTCCACGCCGTAAAAAAAAAAAAAAAAAAGAAGAAACATGCGGCTTTGTTATTTTCTTATGTCGCTAGCCTCACACGCTAGCGGCATGTTCATCCCTCACCTCTGCACGCTGGATCACGGACTCGTGGGCACATACTGAGTCCTGAATCCTTCACCCCGATCGTAACAAGCCTTCCTCCGATGCGGGCGCTCTGCCCGGCGAAGCTACAGCAGACGCGGGCGGCTGATGAGCAGTCTTATACACCAGAACAGGAAATCAACAGCGTGCGCTCCAGCAGTGAACCGCACGCTAAGGGAAGCAGAGGGGGAGGCGATCTGGAGGCATGCTGTATATAACAGCACGAATTAAGGCATGGGGTAAGTCCTGTTAACATTGATACTTTATATATATCATATATATATATATATAAGTGTGTTTAAAGATATTTGATGCTGTTACCTGCAAAAGGGGTCCTTTTCTTTTGATCATGTCTGCTCAAAAAGCTGAAAAGCCTAAACCTTCATCCGATTCTAAGGAGGATAAAGCAGCCCCTAAGGCAAAAAGCTGTGCAAGTTGTGATACAAAATTGAACCCTGCTGATTCTTCAAAATTGTGCGCAGAATGTTTAAGGAAAGCAGCAGGAGATGTTATTCCCTCCCAATTCCAGGATTTTTTGGGGTGGATGCGCTCATCTATGCAGGAGACATTTTCTGCACTACAAGAGTCATCTAAGAAACGTCAGAGATCATCTGATCCAGATGAGGGGCCTTCCAGGCGAATACAAGACGAGGAAGATGAAGATAGCGTTATGGATATGGAATCAGCACCCTCTTCTGCAGAAGAAGGCGAAATTACTGAAGAATCAGGCAATTTTGGTATTGAGAAGATTGACAACCTGATTAAGATCATGCGTAAAACTTTAGGTCTATCAGAATCACAAAAAGACCTTAACGTAATGGATGCAGCTTTCATTGGGTATAAGAAAACATCACCGCAATTTCCAGTCCATAGTTCCATTCAGGACATTATAAAGAATGAATGGAAACAAGGTGATAAAAAGTCTGCTGTATCTCGCAGATTCCATAAAATGTATCCTTTTCCAGAAGAAGAAGTTGCAACTTGGACTAATCCTCCTAAGGTGGATGCTGAAGTAGCCCAAGTATCCCGCAGAACAACAATCTTAATGGAAGATGGAACAACACTTCGAGACCCAATGGATAAAAGAGCAGATAGTGCCCTGAAGAAACAGTACACTACAATCGGGCATAACCTCAAATCAGCCACAGCAATGGCCTGTATGTTCCGCACCCTGCGTCTATGGCTAACAGATCTGGAAGAAAAGATCGACTCCTCTGTCTCAAGATCTAAGCTCCTGAAGGAAGTCGCCACTATCAAAGACGCGGTCAACTTTTCATGTGACGCATCCTTGGATAATATCAAGTTAACTGCTAGATCTTCAGCACTATCAGTCATAGCTCGCAGGGCCTTATGGATAAAGGCGTGGGAAGCTGATGCCTCATCCAAGAACAAGTTGGTTTCTCTGCCATATCTGGGTAGCAAACTTTTTGGAGATCAGTTGCAAGAAATTATTAAGAAGTCTTCAGGGGGGAAAATCCCTTTCCTCCCTCAAGAACGTCGCCAGAGGACATCCTCCCCAAGATCTGCTAGATCTAAACGTCAGTCCTTTCGAGATTCCAGAAGATATAGGCCGGGTTCTTCCTATAACCAAAGAAGAGGAGGCGCTGGACAGAACACGCGAGCAGGAACCAGAAGAGAGTTCCAGAGAAAGACTAACTTTGCTCAAAACCCTCAATGAAGCCAGCAATACCCTATCTCGTCCGGTGGGGGGCAGGCTTCAAGCCTTCCAAAAACAATGGAAAGAGATTCAACCGGACCACTGGGTATCCCAGATTTTAGAGATAGGGTATGCTCTGGAATTTCAAACTGTCCCCCAACAGTCAAGTTTTCAGACATCCAACATAAGGAACAAACATTTAATCCCAAATATGAGAAAAGAAATTCAGAGGCTTCTTCAGATGGGAGTCATAGAAGAGATCCCTCAGACCCAGAGGTTCAGAGGAATTTATTCGAATCTTTTTTGTGTTTCAAAACCATCAGGAGAAATCAGAATCATTCTGAACCTCAAGCAAGTGAATACATGGCTACACATCAGGAAATTCAAGATGGAAACAATGTCCTCTATTATCAAGATAATCCAACCTCAAGCTTTCTTGACCAGAATAGATCTCCAGGACGCGTATTATCACATACCAGTAAGAGAATCTCACAGAAGATTTCTGAGATTCCACATACTGGGACGCCATTATCAGTTCAAGGTACTTCCGTTCGGCCTGGCTACAGCCCCCCGAGTTTTCACCAAGATCCTGGCAGTAGTCATGGGTGTTCTGAGGTTAAGAGGAATCCGAATAGTTCCTTACTTGGACGACATGCTCCTGATAGCGGATTCTCCACAGCAAGCGTCAATCAACACTCAAGCATGTCTGGATCTGCTAAACATCTGGGTTGGATTATCAATACACAAAAGAGCCTATTAAAACCCTCTCAGTCACTCATATTTCTAGGGGTCAAAATAGACACTCTTCAAGCACGGGTGACTCTATCAACAGACAGACAAGACAGAATCTATCATGCCGTAAGTCGGTTCAGAAAATACAGAGTTCAGTCAGCAAAATCATTTGCAAAACTTTTAGGCAATCTGACTTCTGCCCAACAGGTGGTTCCTTGGTCCAGAACCCACGGAAGACTAATTCAGGAAAATTACTTAAAATTTTTCAAGAAAGACCCATTCAATCCATCTCTGCCAATTCCTCTGCTTCCCGCAACCAAGAAGGAATTTGTATGGTGGAGAAATCGGGAGAACCTCAAAAAAGGGAGATCTCTCTTGGAACCTCAATGGGAGACGGTGACTACGGATGCCAGTCTTCAAGGATGGGGAGGTATTTGGAGGACAAAAACAACACAGGGCACTTGGTCAGCCAAGGAATCGAAGTTCCACATCAACTATTTGGAACTTCTAGCGGTATGGAGAACGTTGAAAGCATTCCAGCCTTATCTGAAGACTACAGCAGTATTGGTGAGGTCAGACAACACCACAGCGGTCAGTTACTTGATGAATCAAGGAGGAACGAAAAGTCTTCGACTCAATCATTTAGCGATCCAGATCTTATACTGGGCGGAACATCACTTACTGAACCTGAAAGCATCATACCTATCAGGCAGATTAAACAGAGAAGCGGACTTCCTAAGCAGGAACCATTTGGATCCAGGGGAATGGTCCCTGAAAAAGTCCATCTTCAGAAGCATCACGTCATCACTGGGCAGGCCTTTCATAGACCTCATGGCCACTCCGGAAAACACCCAGTGCAAGCAGTTTATGTCCAGATGGAGAACTCCTCTGGCTCTACAGCAGGATGCTCTTCAAACAACATGGAATTTTCCACTAGCATATGTCTTTCCTCCTCTTCCACTAATCATGGAAGTAGTAAGAAAAATAAGAAGGGATCAAGCCAATGTGATCCTGATCGCTCCAAACTGGCCCAGAAAACTGTGGTATGCAGACCTCATAAAACTCTCAATCCGGCCTCCAGTAAAACTGCCAAACATACCAGACCTACTGTCACAAGGCCCTGTTCTACATCCGGACCCAGCCTTCTTGAATCTGATGGCCTGGAGGCTGAACGGAGCTCTTTAAAATACTCAGGATTATCGAACTCTGTCATCACTACCATTCTTCAGGGCAGAAAACCTTCTTCTTCCCGGATTTATTATAGAGTTTGGGCAACTTTTCATTCATGGTGTATGTCTAAAGGTCTGAATAGGCATAACATATCCCCAGAAGCCATCTTGGAATTCTTACAAGAAGGATTTAACAAAGGGTTAAAACCAGCATCCTTAAAGGTACAGCTTTCTGCTATCTCTGCCATTCTTGCCCATCCTTTTGCTGAACAATATATTATCAGAAGATATCTTTCAGCCATTTCTAGAATTAAACCCACGATTAGGGAAATCATTCCCCCTTGGGATTTAAATTTGGTCCTCCAACAACTCTCTGCCCATCCATTCTTTGAACCCCTGGAACTGGTTTCCTTGAAGCATCTCACTCTAAAAACCATACTCCTTACGGCAGTCACCTCAGCCAGACGTGTGGGAGAGTTACAGGCCCTGCTCTGTAAATCACCTTATTTAGTGTTTCACCAGGACAAAGTAGTCCTGAGGCCAAAATCCTCCTTCAGAAGTAAAGTAATCTCCAGTTTTCACTTAAGTCAGGAGATAGTCTTACCTACTTTTCCTCCAGCCTCTATTCTTAATCCAGATACTCGCCTGCAAAATCTTGATTTACGTAGATGTTTGAAAATTTATCTCAAGCGTTCTGACTCTTTTAGGAAAACAGATGCTCTTTTTGTGCATTTTTGTGGGAAATATAAAGGGACTGCAGCATCCAAGGCTTCCATTGCTCGATGGATAAGAGATTGCATCATCTTAACTTACCAGTCAGCTGACAAAATACCCCCAACAGGGTTAAAAGCTCATTCTACGAGAGCAGTAGCATCTTCTTGGGCTTTAAAGAACGTGGCTTCAGCAACTGAAATCTGTAAGGCAGCCACTTGGTCGTCAGTATCTACATTCGTAAGACATTATAGTCTAGATGTTCAGGCGGCAGAAGATGCTAGCTTTGGCAGGAAGGTGCTCCAAGCAGCCACTCCTGCCCAAAATCCTTGATTAAAGTCCCGCCCATAGGGATACTGCTCTGGTAAGTCCCACAGTATTGCCGTGGATTGGACACAGAGGAAAAGAGAAAATTTACTCACCGATATTTATATTTCCTCTGTGTCCTTCCACGGCACCCCACCCTGAGGGTATTGGTAATAGTATCGTTCCCTGTACTGATGTTTAATAATGTACAAATAGGGAAAGCTCTCTGTATGTAACCTATAACTAACATGTCCTCTCATTCCAGCTTGGATATACATATAACTGAGGACAGGTAGCAGAGCAGGCGCTTAAGTAGAAAAAGATTATTGGTCCTACCAGCTGGAGAGGAGGAGCTACAACCCACAGTATTGCCGTGGAAGGACACAGAGGAAATATAAATATCGGTGAGTAAATTTTCTCTTTTTGGTCACCAGGTAGCACTGTTATTATTGCTGTTTATGGAGAGCTTCAATCTGAAACCAAAATCTAGCCATAATCTGCAATAGAAAAATGATGTTTTGACCTCAAAGATGGCATTCTTGCTAACAGTGCTTTAATACAATGTGCTGTAATAAAACCCTAGGGTGAGGCTGATGTTTTAAGAGGAACCAGATCAATTCCGGAGCAAGCCAACTGCTCCACAGAAGGGCAAATACAAATTTGCAATAGTTCAAAATGGGATTTTTACCCTTTAAGCACCAGTGAGGTCTCCAGTACATTGCTTCTGAATGTGTTGAAAACTACTCAAGTATTCTAGGATTTAGAAGTCAAATTAAGGATTCTGAGGAATTTTTTCTGTCCTAGAACTACTACAGCTTTTCTTAGTACATCAGCATCTGTCTATACCTTTAATCCAAACACCACTTGCCTTTAAATGGCGCATCATACAGCTTGTTATCGAAATAGGGCTTCTTAATCCTTTCAGTGCCAGAGGGGTGACCAAAGCATTTCTTTGCAATGTGTTGGACACCCATCTGACACTCAAAAGGCAGAAGGGCATTTATTATGTTTTACTAATTCTGCTCTGTGTCGGCAGACTTGGTAGAAAGTCCCTATCAGACATTTGAGGGTAAGCAGGGTTACAGATAAATGACCCGCTTGGATGGAATGCAAACCAGATGTATGAAGTTCGCTACAAACTGCAGGCTTACATGTGCATTCTCCATAGATCTGCTGTATCTGGCCTAAAGCAGATTGTCTGAGGTCTGCATCTCATAGGACAAGAGCATGAACTGTGAGACTTCAGTTTTGCTGTTCAGGCTTTTTCCTTAAAGGGATAGTAATACTTAAAATGTAAAAAAAAAATAAGTTGTAGAGTTTATCCCCCTGAGTAAAACAATGGCACTCCCACTGCTGAAAGGTGTTTCATTCAAAAGTTATTAATTTTCAAAGTTGATTTTTTTAGGTGCAATATCACAGTGGCCTGAAATTGTACAGTGGCGCTGTTGCTACACCATCCTATGGAGATTTATGGTCAATTGACCAGAGCTGTCCATAGTATGGTGTAGCAACAGCGCCACTGTACAATTTCAGGCCACTGTGATATTGCACCTAAAAAAATAAACTTTGAAAATTAATAACTTTTGAATGAAACACCTTTCAGCAGTGGGAGTACTCTTGTTTTACTCAGGGGGATAAACCCTACAACATATTTTTTTTACATTTTAAGTATTACTATCCCTTTAATACCAATAAGGGATCCGTCTGGTAGGTCAGGACTTCAATACCAATAAGGGGGCCTGTGGTCAGTGGGGGCACTCAATACCAATGAGGGAGCACTGTGGTCGGTCAGGGCTCCCAATACTGATAAGGGAGCACGGTGGTCCGGCAGGGCTCCCAAACCCAATAAGGAAGCACTGTGATATGTTAGAGCTCTGAATACCAATAAGAGAGTATGATGGTCCATCAGGGCTCCCAATGCAGCCGTGGCTTTAGTAACAAGATTGCTACCAGGGCAACGGAGCTGCTGATACCACTATGTGAGTGATTGTTGACTTTAAAGAAACACTAACACCTAAAAGTGAACGGGGACAACACTTTTGTCTTACATATGCTCTGAAGGAGCAAACATTCCTGCCTTTTCCAGGGTCCCCCATTGATTTCCAGGATTATGTATAAATGGACTGAAATAGCAGGCGTTTTGAATGCAAGAGCAACTGTCACAATAAAATTACTAGATATTACTGCTCAATGCAAATAGCACAAACAACATAAAATTAAACGCTCTCTGAACATGAAAATTTACACTCGTTAACATGCAGTTAGGACTATAATTTAGGGATATAACATGAATTACGAATATGTGGTATTTAATGTTACATCATCCGAATTTTTTTTTTTTTTTGTTAGTGTCCCTTTAAGACAGGCTCCAATCCACTGATATATATATTGTGATCCCCACTCCCTCTCACCCTTTGTTTACCTTCTCCATACAGCTGTGGTGGGCAATATAAGGCCCTGCAGCTGTTGTTAATCTACAATTCCCATCATTCCCCCACAAGCTGTTGGCTGGCAGTGAATGATGGGAGTTGTGGTCTGGTAGTATTGCCCCCCACTGTCCTTCAGTTTGTGTTTCGATTCGTTCCCCTTGGCAGTCCCTCACTCTTCCTTTAATAACATACACTTGGTTCATGTTCTCATTTTTGACAGAAATAGTTAAGCGCTGCATAATTTGAAAACAAAAATATAATTGAACCTTGAAAGGCACACACAGATACTGACATTTATCAATGAAGGACACATTAACTCATATTTATAGATGCAAACTTGAGTTATTCTGGAGTAAACAACTGCACCACAGGGGACAAATACAATTTCCTAAATTCCCATGCACTTGAACAGAACTTTTTAACCCATTTAATGCTAGAGAGGTCTCCATTGCATTGTGAAGCATTCAGGAGGTTATAGGAATTTCTAATTGTCCCCTGCAGTTGGTTTACTCCAGAAAAACTTCAGTCTGCTTTTATAAATATGGCCCATTTCTCTTTAACCCTTTGAGTGCCAGAGGGATACACAACACAATGTATTGCATACCCTTCTGGCACTCAGTGGGTTAACATACATAGGGCAAGATATTCAAAAAGTTGTCATAATGAAAAAATTGCCAGATCATGAGTTGATGGTAACAGAAGAACAATATTTTCAGAAGTAAATCCGTCACGTTTGAAAATGCGTCTAAAGACTAAAAATGACCGTAAAAAGATCTTGATGAACATTGCCTTTAAAAAATTCTGATGTTGAAAATGTCTGAAACGAAAATCTTCAAAGGAAAATGACATTTTCCGTCTTTGAAACGACAAATTGCTTCTCACTCCTGCTTAACAGTCTTCTCCAAGTTTAGACCATTTTAATTTTGTCGTGAAAAAATGACTTTAATCAGACAAAAAAGTGACGTTGAAACAAATATTTTTTTCTGAAAATACCCTACCATATGACAGTAGATTAACCCTTTAAGAACCGGGAAAATCTGAGGTCGTTTTCACTTATGGACCAGAGCAATTCTGATCTTTTTGACTATGTCTTTGTTCAACAGTGTTTTCCCTCTAAGTCTTTTATTCCACCCCCTTAAATTATATACTGTTTTTTAAGCACAAATAGGGCTTTCATTTGATACCCTACTTATATGGATAACCCCCCATTTACTTTATTAAAATGTAAAAAAAAGGTAAAAAATTGTAGAAAAAAAAAAACAAAAAAAACACCATTTTTGTTTTTTCTCTTGTGATCAATTGGGCGCAAGGGGTTACATTTTTATGGAGACTGCATGAAAAGTATGACCGGTCAGTCATACCTACAAAATGCGCAGTTTAAAGTGGTCACTGTCCCCCCTCAGTGAAAATCCCCATGTCCCTTTTTCCCACCTTATTTTGTCACTTTTTTATCCCTGACATTTGGCGGTGTGTACAAGTGTATTACATGGTTCCACAACAATCACACTTCAATTATTGTTTAACCCCTTAAGGACCATTGTCATGCCAGGACCATCATGGTGGTCCGGCATTTAAGGACCAATGACGTCCTGGCACGGCATGGCGTTCAGGGCTCCCGTCGCGGCTGCACGCCGCTCTGGAAGTCCTGAACCAGAAGCGCCAATAAAAAAAAAAATTCCGCGTGGTCCGCAAGTGCCAGCCGCGCTGGTCCTTAAGGGGTTAATTAGATTATAATTATTATTATTTTTTTTATAAAATATTTTTTTGTAAAAAAAAAAAAAAAAAAAAAAGTGTTTGTTTAAAAAAATAAAAATAAAAGTGCATCATTGCAGGTCAGAAATTGACCTGCATTTAGCCAGCATCCAGCACCAGCAGTGAAGGGGTTAATACCCTCAGCTGCTGTATTTTCTTGTTCCACTAGGTGTATCCTCTCTGCTTCTCTCTCCCTTACTTTGATAGCAAAGGAGACAGAGGCAGAGGAGGCAGCATGCTATGTGTACTGCCTCTATTTCTCAGAATGCCGGTACATGTGATCGCTGCTACGGTGATCACATGACCTGGCACAAGCAAGAAGGGCTGAGACTGAACGCCCCCATCTCGGAGCGCTCAGTCTCAGCCTGGAATTAATGGTAGCAGCATGCATGGAGGCACGCTGCAATCATTTAAGCCATGACGGTCCAGGACAGTCATGGGTCTTTAAGTGTATAACAACCCATGACGGTCCAGAACCATCATGGGTTCTTAAGGGGGTTAAACCATGCCCACTTTTAAGATGACTTTTTCCCTTTGGCGGAGATGACGGAACTGGATGCAAAAAATGACGGAAACATGTTTGAGAAGTGGCGGACCATGGCGTAAGAACTTATTTATTCTGATTACAGACAGTTTCGGTTACCACCACTTTCTGAACATCTCACCCATAATCTTTAGCTGTTTTTTTTTTTTTTTTTTTTTAACTTCTCCATCTTGTTTATCAGAGGGGCTGATGTACCAAGAGAATGGCCAAATTCTGGGACAAACCAAATGCTTCATAGGGGAACCAATAAGAATTTTTATTGCTGTAAATGGAGCAATAGAATAGAATTCATATTGCTGTAAATAGAAAAAAAAAACAGAAAAAGAGGGGAACTTCATAGAGTAGCATTTCAGATATAAATATAATGTATAACCCACTCCAGACCCTTTGAAATGGCTACACACATAATGGACGTGTCCATTACACACATATGTGTAAAATACACTGTCAATGCAGGTTGAAGGTATTTTAAAGGAGCAGTAAACTTTTTTTTTTATGAAAACACATTTTATAGAGCATTTCCTGCTGAATAAAACAAGGTCACTCCCACTGCTGTCAGATGTTTTATTCAAAATGTATAGCAGTTTAAATAACCAGGAAGTGAATTTACTGTGTTTACTTCCTGATAGTTCTGACAGGAAGTGACAGGCAGTTTCTATCACATTCTATAGAGATATGTATGTGTCTGACTTTCCTCTCCATTGGAATCTATTGAAAAACTAATTAGAATTTAACCACTAGAGGGCACTGCTAATGTAAAAAAAACATGGGTTTAAACTGTATTAACGCTGGAAATTTAAATCTCTCAGCAGTGGGAGTACCCTTATTTTACTCAGTAGGAAAATCCCTACAATATAAATTTTTCATGAAAAAAGTTTACTGCTCCTTTAACCCACATCCACTTGGGTTCGATGCACTTAGCTGCTCCTATGATGTCCACACTGTGTTCACTCAAAGGTACCCACAATCAGACCAGTAAAACAGAAGAGGAATGTATGTATTCTTGAAAACAACAACAGAGAGCTCAAAGTGCATATCTTCTCAATGAAAATAAAAAGATAATTACGGAGCTCTTCTTACTGGCAGTAGGAAGAGCTCTGTGAGTATCCTTTTATTTTCATTGAGAAGATATGCATTTTGAGCTCTCTGTTGTTGTTTTCAAGAATATATACTTGCACCATTCCTCTTCTTTTACTATAAATGAATGCTAGAGAGGTCACAAATGCAGTGCAGATCAATGCATTGGAGACCTCTCTAGCAATGGAGGTTTAAAGGGATAGTAATGTTTCATAATAAAAGCAGCTCTAATTAATCATCATAGTATTTGGACTTTGTAGAGTGTTATTTCAATTCTGTCAGAGTTGTAGTTCAAGAGTAATTCAATGACAAAGTATCCCCCTCCCGCCCCTTTTACTGATGTAACACTGTTCAGCCAGATCAGAAGGGAGGTGCCCAGGTAAACTGCAGAGAGGGACAATCTTCAATTAAGATAAGGGCAAAACCTGAAAAACTTATCAAGGGAGGCAGGACTTTCATTGTTCTCATAGGAAGAAGATTGTCCCCTGCTGTTATCTGTCTGGTCTATGGACTGCATTCCACATCTGAGAAGAGACGGCTTACACTAGGTAAAAGGGGCGGGAGGGGAAACTTTGCTTGAGAATATCTCTCAAACCATAAATGTTTGAGAGATAAGGCTTATATCGTTCTTCATGTTTTTTTAATGCCTGCAAAATAAAATAAAGATAAAACAAAGTATTACTATCCCTTTAAACATCCCATTTAATCAAAGGGAGGACTGATGATTTTCATTTTACATATGGTGCAACTGGTTTGCTCCAGAACTGCACATCATCTTAGTACATCTGCCTCAGTGTGCTTTTGCTATGGTCCTTCTCTTCCTCTATCTTTGATAAATCTAAATATTTTTTCAATGGCAATCTGAAATCTCTTGAATTGGTCATTTAACCCTTTGAGGGCCAAATTGTTGTACAATACATTGCAAAATAATGCATCAGACACCCCTCTACAGTTAAAGCAATATCAGCACTGCCTTCCCCCACAGGATAATAACCTCATCTTGGCCAGAAAATCAAATTGGCCACTATGAATTTTGCCCTTGTAGCCTGGTTCGAGGGCTCATTTTCAATCAGTGGTAAAGATGGGCAAGACTGTTGTTGGCAGGACTCATGGACCCCAAATTACACTCATTGGAATGTCCATGTAACCACTACACCCACACCCCCCCAGTACCTCAGCTGGTCAGTTGTCTCCTCCTCCTGTTGACATAGTCTATAACACAAGCAGACTGTGACTGTCATTGCAGAGAGGAGTATAAACTTGTAGTAGCCTTTCTCAGAAATCAATCCTTCTGTCTGTATAACATCTGTTTCGAACAGACTCCACCTCACCCCACTCAATAGAAACTGCAGACTTGGGTAGCAGCAGTCTGTTTAACATAGGGGTAAGGTCTCCTCTAGGAGGACAAAGCAATTGATTAAAAGCTTTCTGTGAGGTGAAGACTCCCTCCTATACCCACTTTACTCCCGTCTTAGCATGCTCAGTTTTCAATGCGACTTTCTTCAGAATGGAGGCAAAAGATTCTCTCTCTTAGCGCGCCTTCTTTTTTGTTTTCTTCTGAAAAGCACAGGACTCCTATCTCTCACCAACACAGTTGATTTGAACCAAAACACAGGCTTCAGGGACCTAGGTCTTATGGGCAATGGCTTGCTTTGGCTCCCTTATTGTTGTGTCTTTTTCTGAGCAGCTTCTTTGCTTGATCATATAAGAGCCTGAAGTCTAAAGAGAATTATTTTCCTCAGAGCGCACATGTCCTGTGTGTATATCCCAGTTCACTTGTCTGGCAGCCACATTTTGTCACTGTGGGGTTGAAGCCTGACTAGCACTCTATTATGTGGTGTGCTGTAATAGCACATAGACTTTGGGAAATGTTCCATTTTCTATTACATTTACCCATGCACTGCCTCTCTGTCAAGGTTTTCTTTGCCTTTTGATTGCTAACTTGGATTCTTGAACTCCGTTCTCATGGCAGTGACTTCTTATTAACTTTCCTTTACTTTTATTCACTTCGCTAGCATTTTTTCTTTTTGTTTTACTTTGTACTTTATGGGGTATCTGTGCCTTTAAGAATGGACACGCGCAACAGCCATATTGGATGGAACATGGAACACTTCTCTGGGACTTATTTTGTCTCCATTAGCATTTGGTGGCTGTAAAGAGCCTGGGGGTGCTTCTCTTTTTGTCCGCTATCTATCTGTGCCCAGACCCCCCACCTTACATTCTTTCTGGGCTTGTGGGCTATGGAAGAGGTGGTACTATGTTAACCATGTTCCTTTTTGGATTCAACCTGCTATGCAGATGCTGTTCTCTCCCTCTGTTCTTGCCACATTTAAAAGGATAGTAATGTTTCATAATAAAAGCAGCTCTAATTAATCTTCAGAGTATTTGGGCCTTGGAAAGTGTTATTTCAATTCTGTCAGAGTTGTAGTTCAAGAGTAGTTGAATGATAAAGTATCTCCCTCCCACCCCTTTTACTGATGTAACACTGCTCAGCTCAGAGCAGCAGGGAGTGTCCAGGTAGATTGCAGAGAGGGACAATCTTCAATTAAGATAAGGGAAAAAGCTGAAAAACCTGTCAAGGGGGGCAAGGTTTTCATTGTTCTCACAGTAAGAATATTGACCCTTGATGTGAGCTGTCTGGTCTATGGACTGGATTCCACATCTGAGGAGTGGGGGCTTACACTAGATAAAAGTGGCAGGAGGGGGAAACTTTACCATTCAATTACTCTTGAACTACAATGCTCACAGTAATGAAATAACACACTCTATGGCTCAAATACTATGAAGATTCATTGGAGCTGCTGTTTTTGTGAAACATTACTATCACTTTAACCCTTGCAGTCAGATAATTACTTTGAAACATATTTAAGTACTTTTTGTCTACATTTTTTTCCTTTTTCCATATTTAAAGGGGTCTTTCGTGTATGTTAGAGTCCACAAGAGACATGTTCAAGACTAAGGCTGTGGAAGAGGTGGTCCTATGCTAACCTTCCTTTTTGGATTTAACCTGCTATCCTCCTTGCTTGCCACATTTATCCCTTGCAGTCAGATAAGTACATTTACACATATTTACATAATTTTATTCTACTTTTTCTTCCTCCTTCCATATTTAAAGGGGTCTTTTAGCTATGTTAGAGTCCAAAAGAGACATGGACAAGACTAAGGCTACTAAGGTTTTGGGGGTCACCTTAACACCTTTAACCCATTGCTCCTCATGCCAGATTGGCATTCCTAGGGAATTTTCTGGTACTTTATATCCCCCTTGTGCCACTCAACCTCTGGCCCCTCATCTGTAGAACAGGAGCCTGCAGGGGTTAAGGTCATCATTTCTTTAGTGTGCTCTGTCCCTTTATCTGATCAGGGGGTGTTAGATTATTGGTTCCATGGCCATCCTTTGGTCCCCAAAAAGATGAATGAGCATGGACATCTGTGTGTGGGGCGGGGGGGGGGGCTGGGAGGGTAAGAGGTGACACTTGCCCTCCCTACACTTGCCCTCCCACCCGGATAAACATAGGGTCTGGGAGGGCATATTATGGCTTTCCCCCCACCTCCTGGAGAAATTTCTGCAGACACCCATGCATTTGAGACATTTTACTCAGGGCAAGGGCCCCATTATTGTAAAGGGGAACCAGTGCAGTTGAACTGAATTCCTCCTGCTTTGTTGGGGATTCTTATGAGGAAGACCTTGGTTGTTCAGTGGAGAGTTTTATCCCAGCTGTCCTGGAGACACCTAGGGCTCAATCCAAATGTTGGTGATGGCTGTTTTTTCTGCCAACGACATTTTTTCAAGAACAGTAAGCTAGTCAAATGCCTGTGCTGTGGAAAAAATACCGCCAAAAAAAAAGAGCTGTCGTGTGATAAAGGTAAGAGGTGTTTTCACCCATTGAAAATGATGAAAATACCGTAAATATCAATTCAAATGTCTGCGCTAGCCATGAAAGACGCACAAACCTGAATGCAAAAAAAAGTAAAAAAAAAACCTAAGTCCTCAGTGGATGTATTGATGGAGCCCTAAGCCCCATATCAATACATCTAAAGTATAAAACGTGTCAAAAGTTGGTAGGATTAACCCTGTGAATGCTAGTGGGGTATAATTACCCCGCCGGCATTCATAGGGTTAACCTGACTAAGATAAAAATCAACGTCCCATTAAAAGTAACCCTTGCCATTAATCCTGATGTCCGGCGGAGTTCTCCTCTTCCTGGTCCTCTTCTGTCCTTCTCTTCAGTATTCTATCTTCTGCCTTCTCTTTCTTCTTTCTTCTTGCTTCTTGCTGTAAACTCAGCTGCATGAATCACCACACTCTCCCCAAAAACTGAACCTGCCCACATAATTCTCAGACATCTGTCATGGCTCCCAATTCAGCAGCACATCAATTACAAAGTCCTTCTTCTCACCTTTAAAGCTCTCCACACTGCTACCCCTCTTTACATCTCTTAACTCATCTCCTATTATGTTCCTGGCCGCTTCCTTCGCTCAGCACACAACGCACTTCTTGTTGCACCATCCACACTCTCTGCCCTCTCCCGTCTAAAACCTTTCTCACTTTCTGCTCCATACCTATGGAACTCCATACCCCTCTCCCTACGTCTTGAAAAATCCCCCTCTGTCTTTAAGTCTACCCTGATATCTTATCTTCTGGAGCACTAGGACTATGCACTGCCTTTGGCCAAACTCAGCACTTGTAATCTCAGCACTTAACACCCTCTTACCCCATTGTATATCTCCTTTTACCCGTTTAGACTGTAAGCTCCTTGGGTCAGGGACCTCTCTCCCATTGTTTCTATGAATGTGGCACTTATTTTATCCCCTCTTATTTAATGTAACTTACTTCTATTGTAAGGCGCTGCGTACACTGTGTGGCGCCATATAAATAAAGATATACATATATACATACATACATACATACATACATACAAAATAAAACAAAACTATTAATACAAAGCATTAACTATGACATCGTTTAACTCTTTGAGTGGCAGTGGGGAACAATGCATTGTGTACCTCACTGGCACTCAGAGGGTTAAAACATTATTGTGCCATGAATATTCCTCTAAGAAAATGCCTCCATTTAATGCCAAAGTAAAAGCCCTACCGTATCGAGGCCTTACTGTCTCAGAGACTTCAGAGTCTAGCTTTTCTTCCCTGAATATTTTCAAGAGACATAAAAAGGAGGTTGTCATTTTTTCTCCTCACCATTTCATAGGCCAGGTACTCCTGGAGCAATGGTGGATGCCTGACAGGAGGCTATCTGTTCTTAGGGATATCTCTCCTGTAACCCTTTTCTGCTGAGGCTTTGGTGCTGTGGGCTATCCCCACTGCAGTGGATTCCCCAATCTCTCACCATACTAAGAATACAGCTTTGCCTCTGGTGGATGCTGTGGCTCATAAGGATGAGGTGGATGAACTCCTGGACTATCTGTTGAAGGCAGATTTTGCAACCTCTGGTGCCACTTTGTCCCCTCCCTTCACCATTGCATGGGTTACTAGGGTTATTGCTGTTCGGGGTGATCAGCATCTGGATGCTGTCCATGTGGACACATCTAATGAGGATCTAGTGGTTATTATATCCAAGATCCTTGGGACTAATGCGTGTCTTACTGAAGCGGCCTTTGATGTCACTAGGTTCACTTGAAAGAGTTTGGCTCTATCTGTGGCTGTGTGTTGTACTCTTTGGGTTGAGATTTGTACAGCTGATCAGTCTTCCATGAAGTCCTTGGTGTCTCTTCTGTTTGTGGGCAAACATTTGTTTGGTCCGAAACTGAAAAAGGTTATCAGCCATGGCACTGGACACAAGAGTACTTTGTTGCCTCCAAAATGTTCCTTTTTTGTAAGGAAGATGCATGGTTTTGTCTACCCCTGCCAGTGTGGCCATGTGTCTAGAGCTTCAATATCTTCAGCAGTCTAGGTGCATTCCACCCCAAAACCCAGACCAACCTGGTCAGGCAAGGAGTCCGTAATCTGACATACATCCTACTGACTCACAGGGGTCTGGTCTGCCTCAGGCTGTAGGCTTATGGTCTTTCCCATGGTGGACCAGTGTTAGAAATTTCAGAAGGGTACCACATAAACTACTTCCAAATAGCTTTTTCATGTCTAGAATTCCTCACTATCTCCTGTGCTGTCATCTGTTTTTAGACTCCGTGTCTTTCCTGCTTGATATGCAGGTTTTTGTGCCTATTTCCTTCAGATTCTTGGGATTTTATTCCAGTCTTTTAATAGTTCTCAAAAAGATGTGAGATGTCGTCCTATTCTGGACCAAAGCTCTTCAACTACTTTGTTCTAGCTCCTTGGTTCATAATGGAGTCCTTGTGCTCTGTCATGCTGTCAGTGGAATTTTTGGCTACCCAGGACATATAGGATGCGTATATGCATATTCCCATTCATGCAGACCATCAGTGTTTCCTGTGGTTTGCCTTTCAAAAATAGTCTTTCTTCGGTTTACCACCCTTCTCTTTGAGCTGGCCTTCTCTCCGCAGGTGTTTACGCATCCACTCGTTAGGGATTTCTCTGACTCCCTACCTGGATGACCTTTTGCTGCAGGCCCCTTCAAAGAAGACTTCAAATTCAGACTTTGGTGTCTATTCTGGAGTAACATATTTATGCTCTCAGTTCCAAGAAATCTTCCTTGTTTCTTTCCCAGGTTCTTCACCTTCTCAGTATGTGGTTCGACACTCTTCTGGTGAAAGTGTTCCTTCTAGAAGACAAGATTCTACAGTCTCCTCAGATGTCTCTAGCTGTACTTCAACCATCTGAGACGTGTGAGAATACATGAAAGTGCTGGGCTTACTAGTTTCTGCCCTAGAGGCAGTCCTGTTTGCTTAGTTGCAGCAGCAATATATCTTGCCTAATGTTGCTCTCCGACTGGACGAAGGCAGACCTTCTTTGATGGCTTCAGAGATCCCATTCACTGTGCAACAGCCTCTGCTTATCCCGAATTGGGTCGTAGTCATGCCAGATGCCAGACTGATAGTGTGGGGAGACACTTTTGGTTACCAGACAACCTGGACCAAGGTAGAGAGTCTTCTGTCCATCAGAGTCCTGGAGCTTCAGGTGATTTGTCTATCCAATTTGACTGTGCAACAGCAGTGTCTTATACCAACCTACAGGGAGGGACCAGGAGTGCAGTTGTATGGTCTGAGTTTCATCTTATCCTCCTGTGGAAGGAGGTATCACGGTTCCCGTGACTACCTGTCACTCTCTGCGGTGGTGTGTTCCTATTGGCAGTACTTGTTATGCCCGCCCAGTATGGCCTTCTTATACCAGGCCTCTGGCACCTGTCATGCGCCCTTTCGTGGTGTTCCAGTACCAGTGCTTCCGTTGCTGTGTTCCTGCGTTCCTGTGTACCGATTCGGCTTGTCTGACTATTCTTCTGGTTCCTGCTCTGTGTTTGACCCGGCCTGGCTGACGCTCCTGCTCCGTGATTGATCCAGCTTGTCTGACGTTCCTGCTCCGTGTATGACCCGGCCTGGCTGACGCTCCTGCTCCGTGATTGATCCGGCTTGGTATCCTGCTTCCTGAGTTCCGGTTCCAGTGTGACTTTGTCTATGTCACTTGGCGACATTGTGAACTGTCAGATTTGTGCATCCTAAAGCTGACCTTCCACTTGCTGAGCTTGTGCCTCCATTACCGAGCCTGCCCGTTTACACTTGCTGTGCTTGTAGTCTCGGATATTGGGCATCTGTTAACACTAGCTGAGCTTGTTGCCTCCGTTACCGAGCCTGTCCGCTTACACTTGCTGTACTTGTTGCCTCCGTTCTGAGCCATCCGTTACACTTGCTGAGCTTGTTGCCTCCGTTGCCGAGCCTGTCCGTTAACCCTTGCAGAGCTTGTTGCCACAGTTACAGAGCCATCCGCTACATTTGCAGAGCAGTGGGTTTCCGTTAACATCTACAGTAGCTCTTGCAACATACGCTTATTGGCGCACTGAGGGGTGCTACTGGCTCTGGTCTCACTTGGCTCTAGCAGTATTGGGGTATCCGTTGACACACCACGGGGTGCTACTGGTTCTGGTCCCTTTCAGCTCTGGCAGTGTGGTTATCCGGTGGCGCACAGAGGGGTGCTACTGGCTCAGTTTTCATTTAGTTCACGCAGTGTCATTAACCCTTTCAGTACCACAGAGTACCGTGGCTCCAGTCCCATTCAGCTCACGCAGTGTGCCGATTCCGTTACGCACGGCAGAGTGCCCTTGACTCTGGTATTATACAGCTCTAGCACCAGTGTTTGTCTTGCTTAATCACCAGTCCTTGAGGACTACTGAGCGTTGTCTTACACACCACAACAGAGACTGATCATTTGCATTGGACTTAACCCTAGCCTTACTCAGTCCTATTACTTGTATTCATTGCTCTCTATCATACTGTGTCTGCTATATTACTATATTGCCTTCAGTTACGTGTCATTACCTGTCTCTGCCCTTAGGGGGCCGTGTTCCTAAATTATTCTCAATAAAACTGTGTTTTATTTTTTACCTCTGGTCTGAGAGTCTGAATAACCGTTACAGCAGGCCAACATGCTGGGTCTATCCACTGTTCATATCACAGGGGTAGACAACGTTGTGGCAGACTTTCTCAGTTACCAACACTTGTATTCTGGGTATCATCTGACTTTGGATTTAATGGCCTCTCAGCTGAGCTGCAAGGTTCCTCAGTTCTGTGGCAGATTCCAGGACATTCTAACTCTCATGGTGGACGTAATAGTCATTCCATGGTCGTTAACCTTGGCTTACGTGTTTCCTCCATTTCCCTTGATTCCCAGGGTGCTAAGGAAAGTCAAGATGGAGTGGGTGCACTTCATTCTGATTTCCCTTTTTTTGTCCCCATTGACATGGCTGTCAGATCTTATCTATTCTTCTATGCCAGAACCATTTAGGCTTCCTCTACATGCAGACCTCTTGACTCCGGGTCATCCACAGGTGTAGAAGTTGACTTTGATGGCTTGACTTTTGAGACCAATATCCTGAAGAAGAATGTTTTTTCTGACACTGTCATTGCCACCATGTTGCAATCCTGGAAGCCAGTTTTTTCTAAGGCATATCACAGGGTATGGTCCTGGTTCTCTTAAATGTTGTGAAAACAGGATGTCACTCCTGAAGCCTTTCTGGCTTCTGGTTGTTTTGGCCTTTCTTCAGGATCGCCTTCACAAAGGGATCAGACATAGCTCTGTTAAAGTTCAGATTTCATTTTTTTGTCCTTTTCCAGAAGCATATTACCTTATTACCTAACTTGCAGAACTTTGCCCAAGGAGTTGTTCATGCCTATCCTTCTTTTGGGATCCCACTTTCCTGTGGGATTTAAACCTAGTTCTGGGAGTGCTTCTGAAAGCACCTTCTGCACTCTTATATTCAGTTTTGCTGCACTTCTTGACACTTAAGACAGTCTTTCTTCTGGCTATTGTGTTCATTGAGCAGCTGACCGAACTTCAGTCACTGTCCTGTAAGACTCCTTTTCTGGTTTTCCTGATAGGATGGTTTGTGGACTCCTATAGGATTTCTCCCAAAGCTTCACATCAACCAGGAAATTGTTCTTCCTTCTCTCTGTACTTCTGCATCTAATAGACAGAAGCAAGAAGTTAATTTCTGGATGTGGTCAGGAGCTTGAAGTATTATGTTCATCACATGCAGTCTTTTTGAAAGTCTGATTTTTATTTTTAATTCCTGGGGGCGTTATTGTGGGCCAGGCTTCTTCTAAGGTTACAGTGGCTTCTTGGATTAAGGCTACCATTCACCAGGGATAAGAAAATGCCAGTGCCCTTTTAGGTTATGGCACATTATACCATGTCTGTGGGCACCTCGTGTACTAACAAGAATCAGGCCTCTGCTGAACAGCTGTTCAAGGAGGCAACGTGGTCACCCTTCATATCCCTTTCAAATACTATTGTGTTTATGTACTGACTTCAGATGAAGCCAGTTTTGGTTGGAAGGCCTACAGACCGTTGTTCCTTTGTATCTTTCCTTGATTAAATCCTGGTCAGTAACATATTAATCCCTGTTCTTTAGTTTGCAGTGTAGGTGTCCACTGACACCTGAAGTTCATGTTGTACCATTTTGTTTCTGTTGGGACTGGTCTGTGCTTTGAGTGATTTTTCTGTTCCCTCCTTGGAATCTTGGTGGATGCTTTGATATATCTCCATGATTCCCGTGTTCCACACACAATATAAAGGTAATTTTTGTGTACTTACTGATAAATTCTATTCTATTAGTCCATGTAGAATACAGGACTTCCCTCACAGAGAATAACAAACAGTTCAAGTCCTGGTTAGGGGGTTCTCTGGTTCAGGGGATTCCCTTACTTTTTCCACTCCTGTTTCTTTTCTTTCATCTTTGCTATATGTCAAACTGAGTCAAAGCAGGTGTAAAGCGAACATAGAAGGGAGTTTCCACCATAGAGGGTTCTTTTCATCAAGTGATCTGCCCTCCTGGAGGAGGTGACTTTATGCCCATGTTTCCTGTGTTCCACATGGACTAAGAAAAAAGGATTCATTTTTAGGTACGCAAAATCCCCTTTTGCGACTAGAAGACCTAGTTTATATGAGTGCTGCAACAACACGTATATATCATTATTTTCTATGGGGCAGCTGTCATGGGTTGCTACAAGAAATTATTCCATGTAGCTAGGGCTAAGGCCTAATTTACATGCTTAATTTTGTTGCAGCATCCAATTTGAACTATTCTGTGAAACTTGTTGCAACAAACTTGCTTCAACAACCGCCCATGTGAACTAGCCTTAAAGGGATAGTAACACTTAATATGCCAAAAACCATATATTGTAGGTATATGGTCCCAAGTAAAACAAGGTTGCTCACATTGCTGAGATTTGTTTTATGCTAATGTTTTTGGCAGCTTAAAGGGATAGTAATACTTTGTTTTATCTTTATTTTATTTTGTAGGCATTAAAAAAAAACATGAAGAACTATAGAAGTCTTCTCTCTCAAACCTTTATGGTTTGAGAGATATTCGCAATCAACGTTTCTCCTCCTGCCCCTTTTACCTAGTGTAAGCAATCTCTTCTCAGATGTGGAATCCAGTCCATAGACCAGGCAGATAACAGCAGGGGACAATCTTCTTCCTATGAGAACAATGAAAGCCCTGCCCCCCTTGACAAGTTTTTCAGGTTTTTCCCTTATCTTAATTGAAGATTGTTCCTCTCTGCAATCTACCTGTGCACTTCCATTCTGCTCTGGCTGAACAGTGTTACATCATTAAAAGGGGCGGGGGAGGGATACTTTATCATTCAATTACTCTTGAACTACAACTCTGACAGAATTGAAATAACACTCTCCAAAGTCCAAATAACTATGATGATTAATGAAACATTACTATCCCTTTAAACTTGAGTTTTTAGGTGCAGTATCTCTGTGGCCTGAAAGTTTACAGTGGAGCTGCTGCTTCTTCATGCTGTGTAGGTTTATGGTCATCTGAGGAAGAGCTGTCCAAAGGATAGTGTAGCAACAGCGCCACTGTAACATTTCAGGTCATTCAAATACTGCATCTTAAAACTCAAGTTTGAATTGCAATAACTTCTGAATAAATCACTTCAGTACTGGGAGTACCCTTGTTTTACTTAGGAGGATACATCCTACAATATATGGGTTTTTATTTTTACATATTAAGTGTTACTATCCCTTTAAATCGACAAAGCAGATGGAAAGCAACAGGCTCCATACAAATAACTCTAAACTTCTAAGTAACACAAAAATAATGTTGTACACTGTGAATTCACTTCATTCCTATAACTGGTGCAAATGAAACCAAGTCCATTGTTATGTCACATTTATATCAACAGGGATTTGTATTTCTTCCCTATGGTACACCTGGTTCGCTCCAAAATGACTCCACATTTCTTTTGAACATACAGCCTTTAAGTACTTTTAACAGAACAGAGGCAAGAAATTGGCCATCAGGTCTGGTTTTACACATAGTAAATATCATCCAACAATGACGTTAGTCTGAGCTTTGAAAACATATGGAATTGTTATACTTCAGTGATAAAGAAAATAGTTTGTGTTACTCTGCAAGGAAATGTGGTGTTTTGTGCAAGTGTCCCCTCCTGGTTTACGTTAGTACTGCTCACCCGCTGCTCCTTTCTGTAGATATGATTAATTTCCCATTGCTATGGTGGATACGGGGCTCTGCAAATGAAAGGCCTCCAGAGTTGATGTCTCTAATGTAGCTGTCTCTCCTTTTCACATGAACCCTTTAAGGATTAACCCTTTCAGCATTGGACAGCAATGTATTTCAGACTAGGTTGACCACATTTCCATTTTGAGGGACACTGTGGAGATGAGAGCAGTACTACTCCTTGGCACTAGCACAGCTGTTCGGAACTGGTCACTGTACATCAGTGCGCAACCTGTTCTTTCACCACAGAGTTCTAGATATTAGGAAGAGAACTGCCCACTGACTGTTGTGACAGAAAGCAATGCCTATTGTGGGCTAGTAGATAATGTACATCATACCTAAAACCTTGTCTAGCATTACACTACAACAAAAATGCACCACAGCTCCTGTTCAATGTCAAAATCAAGGCTTAGGTCTCTCTCTAGTGTTTAAAGCTCTGTCTGGAAGCCATTTACTTGTAGCCCAGCAGGGGCATCACTTTCTGTCACAGTATGCAATGTGCAGTTCTCCTAGTTGTGTTTAGACCTCTGTGTTCTAAAGTCTTCATTCTGGGACCTTGTATTGTCCCAGAAGGAGGCTGCCTGGGACATGGGACACACATTTAAAATCAGGGACTGTCCCGGGCAAACAGGGACACGTGGTCACCCTATTTCAGACCCCTCTGTTCCTTAAACTGCCCTGTCACCTTAAATATGTTTTGAGGCCTATTTCATTTGGGAAACATTTCTGCAATGAAAAATTGCTCAGAAATCAAATAATTGTTTTCTGCGATAGTTCACAAGGGATATTTTTACAACTACAATGATTATCAATAACAACCTTCTGTTGCTGCAACAAATGCAGCTGGAGGGAGAGACTCTTTTTCTGGTCTGGTGATTTGCACCAGTTCCGCCAGAAGCAGTGGCAGTGACCTTCCCTCCCTGCACCCCTCAGAGTTGGGTACTCCAGCGCCAGACGTCCCCTCAACTGAGGAGTCAGGGTATAATGGAGTGTTTTCTGGTAAGTAATTGTTTTCTGATGCATGTGTTCATGTAATGTTGTTAAGTTATGTTAACCCTTTGAGTGCCAGAGGGGTACGCAATGCATTGCATGTGTTTCACGTTTCCCTATAATAACTCCGGAGTCAGTACGTTATAGTTAAAATGCAATTTATTAAAATAACAAATAAGGTAGCACACAGAGGTAAATAGCAGGAACAAGAAGAGATTCACAGCCAGCGAGTGCTACTACCAGATATAGTAAACTGCCAAGGTGGACCACTCAACTAGAGACTAGGCCTAAGCCATTGGTAGTCTCTGCTGGAACCAGGAACGGAACAGGAGCAGGAACAGGAACATGAAGTCTTGATCCGTGGTAACGAGGAATCTACCAGACTCACACCTGCAGTCAGAATAGTAGTAGCAGATAGTTGACTCATGCCTGCAGTCAGTATGGAGGAAGCGGATACTTGACTCACACCTGCAGTCAGTATAGGAGCTAGTCTACCAGAGCCCCAAGTCCGCACCAGATTGGTTGTCTGCTAGGTACAGGGGACAAACAAGAGAATAGTCAGACAGAGCCACAGGTCAGCACCAGAGAGGGTTGTCCGACAAGCCAGGTCATATACAGTTCAGATAGTCAGCCAGAGCCACAGGTCTGCACCGGATTGGGTGTCCAGTATAATAGGATGAGGCAGAAGAATAGTCAGACAGAGCCACATGTCAGCACCAGACTGGATGGTCAGACAAGCCAGGTCATATACAGAGCCCAAGGTAACAGCACTGCTTTGTACAACAACGCAAGAGCAACTGAGTCAAGACTCAGTCTGCCCTTTAAACCCCATCACAGGAATTAGGAAGAAGGAGCCCACAGAAGGCCTAGACTAAAAAGAAGACCCTGCGTCATTCTGATGCATCTCATAACCTTTCTACCATTCTGCTCCACGCTGTGTCATATAATGACCATTAGCCTGAAAATTATGCATCTCCGCGATGCGTCTGTGCACGGCGTCAATCCAGCGACACACAGGCAATACTACCATCCAGACCGAGGCCATGGACGGTTACTGACACCACCAAGTGCGCACAAACCCGGGCCATGGAGAGATGCCTGGAACTCAGTAGAAGCGTCAAGACGGAGGATACTTCTCCAGCATTGCAATGTGTTGCGTAACCCTCTGGCACTCAAAGGGTTCAATATCTACCACTGAGCAGATAGGTGTGCAATGTATGGTAAAGCACTGCAAATGACACATATCTGCTCTGTGTAACTTAATCCTTTGTAATGCAATGTCCACGTGCGTGTATTGTAATGTAGTACTTTGTTATGCAATGTCAATGTGTGTGTAATGTAATGTAGTACAGTTTGTTTTTCAATGTCCATGCATGTGTGTACTGTAATGTAGCACTTTGTTATGCAATGTCCATGCGTGTGTGTAATGTAATTTAGTACTTTGTTATGCAATGTCCATGCATGTGTGTACTGTAACGTGGTGTTCTCTTCTCATTACAGATGACCCTGATGGAGTACCTAGCTCTGGCAGGGAGGGGGAACCATTCATAACCCTGGATCTGAAGCCGGTCACTGCCACTGGTCTTGCCAGTGTGGAGGAAGAAGTGGCTGCTGGTAAGTTGTTTTTAAGCTGTCTCCCTCACGTACAAATGTGTTTTTAGTTATGGTAAATTGTTCCATATATGTATTAGCAACCCCAGTTTGCTTTAGCCATATCTCGATTATATAAATAATGCCACAGGGGTGAACAGCAGTGCATTGCTAAGCTCACCTTTCTGGCACTCAAAGGCAGGGCCAGACTGGCCTACCGGGATACTGGGAAAATTCCTGGTAGGCCCCCTGCACTGGGCTTCCCTGAGGCTGCTTCAAAATCAAGAAGCAATCAGCGGCACGGTCCTGTCACCTTGCAGCCGCGGATTGCTTCTTGATTGCAGGAGCGCTGGCCGCAGTCACAAGGTGACAGGACCATGGCCGGGAGATGTGAGGAGCCGTGCAACATGCTGAGGTCTGTGCCTTCTTTGGCACAGACCTGTAGCAGCTGAGCTCCCTAGTCTGATCTTTACTAATGTGGAGCTCTGGGAGATGACATCATCTCCCAGCAATCTGCATTAATGAAGAGAAGACCATGCGGGAGCAACAGCAGTAAAGAGGTCTGTGCAGAAGGATGCACAGACCCCTCATGCCATGCCACTGGAGCACCAGGGAGGTAGGAAATTGACACTGGGGGGCAATGTGGAGATTGAGGGCAATATGGAGATGGGGGACAATGTGGAGATTGGGGTGGCAATGTGGAGACTGAGGGCAATATGGAGGTCACCCAGTGAAGTCAGATGCAGTGTGAAGAAGAGCACTGCGTCTGCGCACTGGGTCGGCCGCACAGCAATGATATGGGGCTGGTAAGCAATTTTTTCCAGAGCTGGTTTTATATCCAGTCCGGCCCTGCTTCAAGGGTTAAATATCCCACTAATTCACATACAGAGCACATGTAAGAAATGTTTGTCATGCTCCTGCCATTCACATGATGACATTGTAGGCATGATGGACACAAGCTAATGCACCATGATGGTTGTTTCGGTATGTTGAAGCCCTGCAATGCATTACAGTGATGCTTTGTAGGCCAAATTTGCCTCTCTGTTGTTGAGTAAATCCTGATAACTAGGTTATCCCACCTTGGCGCAGTTGTTGTGAACCTGAATGCTTACACAACTGAAGCATTTAATGAAGTCAGTGTTTCTCATCACAAGTTAATTCCCTCAATATCCAGAATAGGTCCAGCTGACATGCCGGAGGAGGGGGGGCAGGAAGATGCTGGAGTGCAGGCCCCCATTGGTGCACCTGGGGACCACCATGTGGAAAGGGGAGGTAAGGATAGTAAATTGTAATATGTCCTCCAGAAAAACATGTACATCCATTCAATGTCTAATGTGTCTTTTGTTGTGTGTTGTTGGTTTATGTTTGTGGAAAGGGTTCTGAGTTTTGTGTTTCTGGTTGTTGTAACCATTTCAGTGGCAGAGGGGTACCCAATGCATTCTCCCTGATGAACCCGCCGTATTCAAGTATTGCATACTGATGAGAAATTATACTGGGTTGAACAGTATACTGACTTCGATGAAAAGAAGTGCAGTGCCATGGTTACGCTGTAGGATTAGTCTCCTTATCTCACCAACACAATGGAGCTCCCTATAGTATAATGGATGTAATACCAAAACCATCCTAATACTTACTGGATAATAATAACCTGAAGTCTAAAAAAGTACCTTACTTTCTGATGCTTTAAAGATCCCCTTCCTGCATCTTGCCAGGCAGTACTGCCCGTGGGGAATGTCTTAACGACTCACCTTATGAACCCTATAGGCGTGGTACCTATGTCTCTTACGAATAGAGAGAAAAAGTTGGGGATTGAGCCACTTGAATAAGAATAGATTTTAAAAACGGAAGTAACAGGCTGTGTAAATAAAATACGTTATAATGCATGAATGATCCTTCCGGAATGCTGTATAGGGTGCATGTGGCCTAGACATAGGAACTCCATGGTTCCCTGAAAGGCTAATAAGATTATCCTATCTTGTATGTATACCCCATAAGGTGTAATAAAGCGTAAGCGCCATTCTACCCTGAAGAATGATACTACTGTAAGAATATATGCTGCATCAATGTGGATAAGAAAAGGAGGCAATTAAGGTAATTGCATGACTAGGTGTGGTATACTTAATGACTGCACCTGAGCGGACCACATACCAATAGTGGTACAGGGGAGGCACCGCTGGAATTCCCTAGTACCTGTATGATAAAAGGTGTAGTGATACCTATATGTAGCACAGTTACCGCAGTTAATCATGTCTACAGTGGGGAAGAGAGTCCAACCCTACGGCTGCTGGAGGGGAGTACCACCACGCATATCCACATGTATAGCTAGAGCGAACAGGCTAGATATATTAAGGAGGAGGGGGAATGCTCCCGCCGAAAATTAAGAAGAGAATGATATATAATGCTGTGTAATTTCAGTCTAAGTGAATCCGGGATTCAAGCAAAGAATATATGGTAATACTCATGATAGTACCCTACTTGTACTAATGATCTAGAAAATGAATGGAGGAGATTAAGGTGGTAAGAGGTTAGTGTAGCAAGGCTAGGTATATGAATGAAAGAAAATGAGTGAAAAATGTATTACTGAGCAGTAGTTAGTATGAGTAATAATGGTCCAAGAGTAAGGATAGTAAAAGTTATATAAACATGGGAGATAATTGATGCAGGGGTTGAATTACCCCATACCCTAACTTCTCTAATAAATATGCAGCCGAACCTGGTGCTAAATGCAAGGAAATGCTAGCGATACTGTGGCCAACAATAGAACAAGGATGGAGTAATGAAAGAGTATATGAGTATCCTCCTACCAGTGGCACCGTAGAATACCACTGAGTTAGTCAAACAAACTTACGTGGGGAGCTGAAGGGGTACCCTTCCTATTATCCTATGAGATTATAGTAATAGCGCTGCGTACATCAAGGAACTGGCCCTCCATTGCTCTATCCTCATAACCATAAAACTAGATGAATGTTACATACCTCACAATTTAAGAATAAATACTAGCAGACAATGATGATGTGAGTATGGTCATGTCACAAGATGCTTATGTGACTCGATGACCAGTTAGTACACAATAGACCAGGGCAGAACTGCTTCCGATAAGGATAATGTATACAATGTGGGGAAAATATTTAATAAGGTACATATATTATTGGGGGGGGGTTCGGGACATTGGTGAGTTCATACGATCAAAAGGAGGGAGTGAAAGGGGATCAACCAAAAGGGGTTTTAAAGCCCTACAAGATAGCAGGATTCAATTATGGATGAACGAGTCACCCTAAGACAATGTTGATAACGTTGAGGAAACAAGAGAGCTTAACATCCAAGGGTTGGTGTAGTTTTCCTATACGTACAGCTTATTAAATATTGACACTCGTCAAGCAACTCCTCCTAGCCGATACCAGCCGCACTGTGCCATGCGAGGGGGACCCGATTAACATCACAGTAAAATTGAAGTAATATTGCCTGTACTAGTGAATTTACACACCTGATGTGTTAAGTCTGAACAGGGATATACAAGTTCACATAGAACCTGCAACATAACAATATAACATGCAAATAAGAATCACAAGGTGAGTAAAAGATACTTTTAAATTGCGTAACACGAAACAAGTCAAGTTTGTGGAATAAGAAGGGGGTCCTGTACAATTTAAGTGGAGTAACTTAATGCTAGGTTGAATACTATGATACACCGAAGTAATTAGGATATGAATAAATGATTCATTACCATCTCTTCTGGTAACTCATACCACCACCCTTCCTAAATTAACCCTTCGAGTGCCAGAAGTATCCAACCCATTACTGTGCAATGTGATGAGCACCTCTCTGGCACTCAAAGTGTCAAGCAATAATGTTTAATGTTTATGTCCCACAGCTTGAAACTCTCCAGTGGTGTGCAACACCAGGCCCCCCAGCCGTCCCGGACTACCGTTCCCATCAACCGCAGTCCGCAGCAGCTGGAGAGCCCCGGGATATGCTTATGCACTTCCCTGCCAATCCACTTTGAGCGGGCTGTGCTTTGTTTTTCTAATCTGCATCGAACTTGAGAGCAGGGTAACCCAGCTTTGGCAAGTTGACTTTTAAAAAAGTAATTTACTCCATGAGGTGGGGCCAATTGAGAGCGCTGGGGGCTAAGTATATTTCCAGTTACTGAAAATACCTGCTTACTCTGGACAGTGGTTGGGGGGCAAGAAAGCAACTCCTGGGCTACAGGGCTAAGTATATTTCCAGTTACTGAAAATACCTGCTCACTCTGGACAGTGGTTGGGGGGCAAAAAAGCAACTCCTGGGCTACAAGGGTCAATGTAGTCCACATAACCCTCTTGTTATCCCAGAAAGTCAAGGGATCTGTACTTGGAAGAAAAGAAGGTTCTGCAAGGTAAGCCTTAACCTCAGACTCAGCACTTTTTCTATTAATGTGGAGCTGTTTGTTTTCTCCGAAGCATAATCTGTCCATTGCCTCAGCATAAAAATCAGCAGCTGCTCCACAGGAAGAGGATGAAGTGCTACTGGCGCTGGTACTAATAGGTCCTGGAAGACCACCACACTCCTCCAGCTCATCTTCGGAATCTTCTCCCAGCTCCTGTGACTGCATTCTTGTTTTTCTTTGCCTCTCACGCACTCTCGCTATCAATTTTTTTCCCACCAGGCAGTGAGGGAATTGGAACGAAGTGCCATCTTCCCTTTGATTTGAGGATCGCAAATTGTGGCAAGCATTAACTCGGGACAATTGTCCATGCGCTCTTCCATGCGCTGAGTCAGTTCCTTCTTCAGCCTCGTTAGAAGGGCAGCAACATCAGTAAGTATATTACCCTCAGCACCAGGCAAGCGTTTCCTATGGGAAAGGAAATCGTCCAATTTTAAGGAGAGGTGCATGAAGAGTGGAATGACTTCTGCCAGGCTAGCGTTCTCTTTGCTCAAAAGTTCCGTCAAAGCATAGAAAGGCGTAAGGACTGTCACTACCTGTTCCATCAGGGCCCAGTCAGCCCTGCCCAGTGTTCTGTTACTGCCAATGAAATGGTGACATGACATTGCATGAATTGCCTATTTCTGCTCCAGGATACGCTCTAGCATATCTAAGGTGGAGTTCCACCTGATCCCAACATCTTGTTTTTGGCGGTGCTCTGGGAGGTCTGCCTTTTTCTGTTCCTTCCTGAGTAGCTGGCTATCTTTGACGCTCTGATGGAAGTGGCCAACAATTTGTCGGCACAACTCCAGAAGTGCTGACAACCTTCCAGTGTTACTGTCATCCTCAAGAGCAGCCTTCACTACTAGATGCAGGACATGCGCTGAGCAGCGCACACCCACAAATCTGCCATCCCGGAGAGCCTTGATAATGTTAGCTGCACCATCAGTAACCACAAACCCCCTTTGCACCTGTGTACCTGCCTGCTCCCCTAGCCAGTGCGCCACTATGTTCTGCAGTGCTTTGCAAATGTTATCTGAGGTGTGCTGCTGATCCATTACCTCAGCATGGAGGAGGAAAGAGCTGTGCCCTGCCTGCTTGGCTACTGCCCCTGAAGTTCTTGTTGCTGTCGGTGTGTCTTACAACACATTGGGCTGCCAACAATGCAGGAAGCCATGCTGGTCACTTGGAACACTCCATAAGTCAGTGGTAAAGTTCGCTGACTGGCCAGCAGCCTTTTCTAGCAGGTCCTTCAAAAGACCAACGCACAACCAGTACAGTGAGGGCACTATAGTTCTACTAAATGTGGTGCGGGATGGAATTTTATATCTGGGTGCTACACCCTCCATAAGATGATGGAAGGGCTCCCCATCCACCAAATTAAAAGTAACATCCCCAAAGGTTATGAGCTGTGCAATTTGGCGTGTAATTTTCCTGGCCTGCTGTCTGCACATCCTCTTTGAATGAAACCCACCAAAATCTTCCAGTGTGGCTTGTACTGACTATGGGATGGGCTGTGACTGCTGCTTTTACTAGGACCAGATGTGGCAAAAAGGCACCCTGCCTGCCTATACAACTGTTACACTGGCAGTTTCAAACAAATAACTTGTATTTTGAATATTTTTAATAAAACCAACACAGGTGACTCTCCCTTGCGGTGGCTAAAAGGCACCCTGCCTGCCCTTTTTAAAACACCACGTACATGACAAGAGAAGAAGAAAGAGTAATCTAAGTGTAATAGTTTTAATAAAATATAAAAACAAAGTAACAATAAGTTTCACTCACAGTAGCCCTTCTTGGGCTTTATGCTGATCAAGTGGGTCTCTCTCCCATTATAGCCAATGAACTGCGTCCTCCTAGTGTCCCGGATGCTTCCTGCTATCTGTTTAGATAATCTCCTTCCAGATGTTTAAGTTCAGGAAAAGAATCTGTCCACACGATGGTATACCCACTAGGGTTAATCCAATATAAAGCAATGGTGTTGGATATATAGTAGCAGTAGGTGCACTACCGGCTTGGATGAAAAACCTCGTGGTGAGGTGCGTTCAAAACGCCAAGCGGGCCGGTATGCGGGCCTGTCAGGGGCAGAGGCAACCTCGCAAGGGGCGTGGAGGAGACTCGGTACTTTAAGGCAAGAAGCCCGAGTGTCTCCCGAACATTTTCGCAGACACAGTCTGCTTCCTCAGGGTAAACAAAACACTGATTCTCTGGAGGTGGGGAGTTTCATAAGAAACTCTGCACACTTCTGCTCCTTCCCATCCTGTTCCTCCCATTTCCCTACCTCTTCTACACCTTCCCTACCCAGTTCCTCCTACTTCCCGCCCACTTTTATGACACCGCCAACCAGCCCCACCCCCACTCATGAGTAAGCACCACCTCTTTTTGAGACAAATCACATCATTTATATCCCCCAGCAGCACCACAGGAGTTCCCATCAGGGACTGCAGAAGACAAAGTTCCCATGTATGATAATCCGACTCTGCATAGGAAATATCTAGCCATGCCATTACTTCCTCTAGAGGAATTAGAAAATACACCTGATCACAATTCACCAGGAATGAGAAAATTATTTATGTTTAACTCTTTGAGACCCAGAGAGGAATCCAACGCATTGCAATGCAATGCATTGGATAGCTCTCTGGCACTCATAGGGTTAAGACATTGATTAGAGGTTGCAACTTACTCAGCAATATGACAGAGAGACAATAAAAGTCAGCCATGTAATGAGACATAATGTATCTGTCTCACATGACTGTAACATAAGGAACATTCCATTCACACAAGAACTTGGCATTATCCCTAGAAGCAGAGGGACATAAACACCAGCGAGGGCTTTTGTTTCTGATAACAAGGTTGGTGGGTTTGCTATTATTTTATGTATTCCTTGGACCAAGCAGCACCATCATCTTGAATTATTTGTGTGTTACCGATACCAAAAGGATTCTGATTGATACTGTTGAATCCCCCACCCATGACTTGAACAACTTCATGGCTTTGATAAATTCAATAATACTGTGGGGAGATGCACGTAATCTGGCTGAAGTTGTGCTGACTGCAGGGATATCCGGTCTGACTTTCATAATGCGGCTCTGCAGCAGAGCCATAATCGCGTTAGTGAAAAATAATTATTTCACTGAAAAGGTCTTCTACATGTGCTTGCAAACCACACACATGTAGATGACCGTTTCAGTGAAATAATTCTTTTTCACTAACGGGATCTTGGCTCAGCTGCAGAGCCGCAAGCCTGTCATACGACACAGCACAACGCTGACTTCAGGGAAGGGGGAGGGAGGGGGGAACTTTGCCTTTGGTTATCTCTCAAACCATAAAGGTTTGAGAGATGAACCTGAGAGCTATTAATTTATTTGGCAAATATGTACAATATGGGGGATAGTAATAATAAAGTATTACTATCCCTTTAAAAAGACTGGACGATACAGGTACAAAAAAACTGAAGGTTTTACAGCAGTATTTCCCATATTTCTGCAATGCTGTTCAAAATAAACAGTGACATACAACTGATGCACCAATTAGCCATTCTCCGTGATGAATCCAAATAATCTGCAGGACGTTGTATCATTGATTATTTGACCGCTACTGATTCAGCAAGTGCTGCTAATGATTTAATAAAAATTAAAGTTAAAAAAATGTGAGGATCAAGATATTTCTGTCAACTGAATTGTGGCCATTTTCTAGAAGAGGTGGCAGAATAAATTAACCTATGTATAGACAGAAATACTGAATTCATTAGATGGGTGCAGACACTGCAGTTAGAAATTGACAAAAAATTCACTGACACCCCTATTTCAGATCTGTTTGAACAAGGGCACAAACTGTGAGGGGGAAAAAAAACCTCTTCAAACAAAAGGGCAGAGGGAAATCTCAGACAGGATACCAGAAACAGAGGCTACGGAAAGTAAACAGTCACAAGAAGGTGTAAATGCATTAACCCTTTGAGTGACAGAGGGGTATGCAATGCATTGCTTTGCAATGTGTTGCGTACCCCTCTGGCACTCAAGGGGGTAAAGGGATAGTAATGTTTCACAACAAAAGCAGCTCCAATTAATCTTCATAGTATTTGGGCATGGAGAGTGTTATTTTAGTACTATCAGATTTGTAGTTCAAGAGTAATTGAATGATAAAGTATCCCCCTCCCACCCCTTTTACTGATGTAACACTGCTCACCTCAGAGCAGTAAGATTGTCTTGATGGATCGCAGAGAGGGACAATCTTCCGTGACCATACGGAAAAACCTGTCAAGAAGATTGTCCCTTGCTGTGAGCTGTCCGGTCCCAGGACCAGATTCCACATCTGAGGGGAGGCGGTTTACACTAGGTAAAAGAGACGGAATGGGGATACTTTATCATTCAATTACTCTTGAACTACAACTCTGGCAGTATTGTAATAACACTCTCTATGGCCCAAATACTATGAAGATTAATGGGAGCTTCTGTTTTTGTGAAACATTACTATACCTTTAACCCTTTGAGTGCCAGAGGGGTGCCCAAGGCATTGATTTAATGGTATAACATGGGCTGAAATTGATGGACACATTTTTTTATTCTTCTTCATCAACTATGTTGCTGTGTTACTACATTACTCTCTAGCACACAAAGGGATATTATTGTATCAATAACAAATTCATCAGAATGCTAGCTGGTGTCAGTAAATTGAGCCTAATTTATTAAAGAGATAGTAATACTTAAAATGTAAAAAAGAAATATGTTGTAGGGTTTATCCCCCTGAGTAAAACAAGAGTACTCCCACTGTTCAATTATTCAATTCAATTAGCTAAGGAGGTGCAGTTGTGGAGCAAATTAAAGGGGACCTATCACCCCAAATAAAGGCCACCTCACTTAATTAGGCATCTAGCGATAAGCTTAACAATGAAACTGTTATGCAGAATAAAGACTGTGTTAGTCAGAAATACTTCAACAGTGACGGCCAGGCAACAGAGCTCTAGAGACATCTGCACGCCTGCGCTATCAGTCCCTACCAAGCAACGTCTCCTAGAGGAAACCGAGACTGACAGCGCAGGCATGCAGATGTCTGTAAGCAAAGGTGTCTGCGCTGTTGCCTGGCCGTCAGTATCAGCTGAGGTAGGATTTTTGACTAACGCTGTCTTTTTTCTACATAACAGTTTGATTGTTAATGGGATAGTAATGTTTCATAATAAAAGCATCTCTAATTAATCATCATAGTATTTGGACTTTGGAGAGTGTTATTTCAATTCTGTCAGAGTTGTAGTTCAAGAGGGGTGCCCAAGGCATTGCTTTAGTGATATAGCATGGGCTGAAACTGATGGACACGTTTTTTTATTCTTCTACATCAACAGTGTTGCTGTGTTAATATATTACTCTCTAGGGATATCATTGTATCAATAACAAATTGTATCTCTAGGGATATCATTGTATCAGTAACAAATTCATCAGAATGCTAGCTGGTATCAGTAAATTGAGACTAATGTATTAAAGAGATAGTAATACTTAAAATGTAAAAAAAAAAAATATGTTGTAGGGTTTATCCCCCTGAGTAAAACAAGCGTACTCCCAGTGCTGAAAGGTGTTTTATTCAAAAGTTATTACAGATGAAGCTGAATTTTTTAAGTACAATATCACAGTGGCCTGAAATTGTGTAGTGGCGGTGTGGCTACACCAGCCTATGGACAGCTCTGGTCCCGGGACCATAAATCTCCATAGGATGGTGTAGCAACAGTTCCACTGTACAATTTCAGGCCACTGTGATAATGCACCTAAAAATTCAACTTTGAGCTGTAATAACTTTTGAATAAAACACCTTTTAGCAGTGGGAGTACCCTTGTTTTACTCAGGGGATAAACCCTACAGCATTTTTTTTTACATTTTAAGTATTACTATGTTGTAGGGTTTATCCCCCTGAGTAAAACAAGCGTACTCCCACTGCTGAAAGGTGTTTTATTCAAAAGTTATTACAGCTCAAATTTTAATTTTTTTGGTGCAATATTACAGTACCCTGAAATTGATAATCCTATAGAGATTTATGGTCCCGGGACCAGAGCTGTCCATAGGCTGGTGTAGCAACACTGCCACTATACAATTTCAGGCCACTGTGATATTGTTCTTAAAAAATTCAACTTCAGCTGCAATAACTTTTGAATGAAACACCTTTCAGCAGTGGGAGTACACTTGTTTTACTCAGGGGGATAAACCCTACAACATATTTTTTTTTACATTTTAAGTATTACTTTGCCTTTAAGCTAAAATGTCCTGGGTAACAGAGATACTGGTGTCCTGACGATTCTGTTCATAGAATGGGTTAGGCAAAAGTGCTTATTGCAAAAGAATTCTAACATAAATCAAAACTGAAATATGTCCGGAGTGAAATGGCTCTTCTGGTTATATTCAATTAGCTAAGGAGGTGCAGTTGTGGAGCAAATTAAAGGGGAACTATCACCCCAACTAAAGGCCACCTCACTTAATTAGGCATCTAGCGATAAGCTTAACAATCAAACTGTTATGCAGAATGAAGACCGTGTTAGTCAGAAGTCCTTCGACAGTGACGGCCAGGCAACAGAGCTCTAGAGGCATCTGCACGCCTGTGCTGTCAGTCCTTTCCGGTACCTTAAGGTACCAAGCAACGCCTCCTAGAGGAGACAGAGACTGACAGCGCAGGCATGCAGATGTCTGTAAGCAAAAATGTCTGTGCTGTTGCCTGGCCGTCAGTATCAGGTGAGGTAGGATTTTTGACTAACGCTGTCTTTTTTCTACATAACAGTTTGATTGGTAAGCTTATCGCTAGATGCCTAATTAGGTGGGGTGGACTTTAGTTGGGGTGATAGTTCCCCTTTAACAACACTATAGGGGAGGAATGAAAACTCACAGTGACATAAATAGGACCTTTAACCCTTTGAACCCTAGAGAGGCACTGGAGACCTCTATAGTACTCAATAGTTTATTGGACAACATTCACCAGCAGGGACATATTTCCCAAAAGGCAGAGAAGGTAGCTGCCTAGAGCTCCTAGCTGGGGTGGCCACACCCACATTCTGAATTGTAGGTGTGGCCAGATCAATCTCATTGTCCCTACAGCAGTTTATACACCCCTATACAGGCCATTATTTAACTCCTTGGATTGCATTTGAGATCTCTATAACAACCAAGGGGTCAAAGCTTCCTTTCTTTGCTTGTTATAGAACAAAGGTAGTTTTTATACAAATAAATGTGAATGGAATTGAAGGAGGCATCAGGGGAGAAGTGAGGGTGTTGCCAAGGGAGGCCCTGATCACCAATAGATGTCCCCCCTGAGAAGAGTAGGGAAGCAGAATGGGGGTTGAATTGGATCAGATTTTATGAGATTAAATGTTGCCTGTGTAGGGATAGAGTATCCCATTTATGCCAGCCATATATGAACATACCTGGAAAGATTCAAAATGAAAAAGAAGAAAAACTGGTGCACTCAACCTCAATCCTCTATCCGGATTACAACACAGAATCCCTGACAGGTTCACTACAGAGAGGTGCTACAGGGGAAATGTACATAGCTGGAAAAAAGCGTGAGCGCTTCACTGCCAAGTAGTCATGTGTCTTCCTATTGCACTGGTGTTCATTCCAGGCCCTTCAGGGTCTTGGGCTGAGCATTGGAATCCAATGAGTTTTATGGTTCTTTGCTGCACTTTCAGACTGATGAAAATGTATGATCCAGAAATTGAGTCTCAAGGTACTCAAAAGGTTTACAACGTCAGCATTTTTCAAAGTAGCAATTACAATAGTCAAGTTCATTAGGAACCTCCTTAGACAATAGAGTGATGTGAATCCCTCTGGTCCTTATGGGGTGAAGGGTGGCATACTGTCTGTGATTGAGAAATGCTGACTTCTGTAAATGTAAACTAAAAATATTGATTTTAAAGTTCTGTGTATACTTTTCATTATCCTAATGGCAATGCTGAGTGCAAGCCAAAAGATGTGAGAGGCTCTGAGCATGAACAAAAGCACAACGGCTTGTTGTCCAACTAGTCACCGCTCAAGAGCATCACATTTTAGCTTTTTAATGCCATTACTGAGGAAAAAAATTCCACTTACATATTAGACTAATCCCACCCATAAGGGCAGTCCAGTACCAAAATGATGGGCAAGTCCTCTCTGCACGGAAAAACCAGCTAAACCCAGACGTATGTTTCAGCCTTATTTGGGTCTCGTCAGTGAGGTGCAGCTGGCTTCCCTAGGCACTGAGAGCAAGGGGTCCACGTCTGGATTACCCATTACACTTAGGGAGAGACCCTAAGTGTTTCTCAGAAACAAGCCAAAAGATGTGAGAGGCTCTGAGCACGAACAAAAGCACAATGGCCTGTTCTCCGGCTAGTCACCACTCAAGAGCATCACATTTTAGCTCTCTAGTGCCATTACAGAGAAAAAAATTTCCACATACATATTAGTCTAATCCCGCCCATAGGGGCGTTCTAGTACCAAAATGATGGGCAAGTCCTTCTGCACGGAAAAACCACCTAACCCCAGACATACATTTCGGCCTTATAAGGGCTGTCCAGTACCAAAATGCTGCAGGGGGGACCTGCCCGTAATTTTGGAACTGGACCGCCCTTTTGGGCAGGATTAGTCTAATATGTATGTGGAAATCTCTCCTCTGTAATGGCACTAGAGAGCTAAAACGTGATGCTTCTGGGCGGTGATTAGCCGTAGACTAGGCCATTGTGCTGTTGTTCATTTCCAGAAGCCTCTCACATTCTGTATGTTTATTAGTGCTGAGTGCAGTCCCGTGATGAATGTCAGCTACACCATAGAGGCACATATTGCCTATAATTTACTCTATGGGGGATATTAAGGGTTAATATTTCAAGGTTTCCGGGCCAGCTAATTTTAATTAAAGTTCCCAGGTATGTATAGACACAAAAACATTGAAAAAATAACCCTGCTGCACTCGCATTCTTCTCTAAAGTAGATGGACGAGTGGGTGTTGGGTCACCATGGTGATTTTTTTTAATGTAAAATCAGAGTTTATGAGATGTTTAGCTGTATTTATTTGACAGTTTATGCAAGTTATACAGTACTGTATGGCACAGCAATGCACTGGAGATTTCTCTAGCATCCAAGGGGTTAAATAATACCTTGTAGAGGGGTATAAAACTGTTTTAGGGACATTGCTCCTGACACACACGCATTTCAGAATGTGGGTGTGGCCAGCACAGCTGAGGCTCCCCTCAAAATTTGGTGCTTTAGGCAGTTGCCTACTCTGCCTATTTTGCCAGGTACTAATCTTCTCCAATCTCTCCATCCTAAGTGCCACTCTTGCATGCACTAGCACTTAAAGAGTTCAAAATAAACTCAGGAATGTTGTATTTTGACTGTAGAGAGGTGACTTATGAACCCCATTTCTCCATTTACTGAAATAAGTAGGAGGGAGGAAGGACGAGCATGAGGGAGTAGTAGATGCGAGAGAGAGTTGTGTGGAATATTAATATTTGTCCAGTTCCATCTGTCTTGCATAGACTGATATCAGAGCCAGCGCTGCCTATAGGCGAGGTAGGTACCGGCCTAGGGTGCACATCTCCTGGGGGTGCAGTTGCAGAGCAGAGCTGCATGCAGCTAGGCTGCTGTGTGAAGAGGAGAGAGAGGCACCGCTCTGAAAAGAGCGAGTACCACCGTCTAGAAAAATGCCATGCCACAGTGCCACAATATATTCTTTGAAACAGAGGTGGGCTGAGCAGTCAGACATGCCTCTAAATTATCCAAGGCTCCACTCCCACTACTTCACTGGCCCCAGTTCGGGACTGGTTGGGAAGAAACCTGTTATCTCCCCATAATTGCCGATAAAGGTCTGTGCTCACAGACCTCTGTATCCAACTTCTACACGCTCAAATAATGAAAAGCACTAGAATGTGATGTCATATTCTGGCACACTATATTAATTGCATATCGAGTAGAGCATGAAGCAGCTGGATATAGAGGTCTGTGTCGAAGAAGGCACAGACTCCTTGCTTTAAAAACTCTGCTGGACCACCAGTGATCAAGGAGAGGCCCTCCTCCTGAGTCTTCAAAGATAGGCAAGAGGAGGAGAAGGGGGCTTGGGGGGACACATATACAAGTTTGTGTTAAAAGGACCACTTTACTTTCATACATAAGGCCCAATGTGACATACATATGAATAAGTCAAAAGCGGAACAAATCTGGGGCACATTGAGCACACCACAAGGAGCAATTTAAAAAATCCCTTTAAATTAAATAGAGCTTTTAACCCACTTAATGAGACCATTGTCTAACGAAATTACTCCACCGGTTCTTTAAACATTTGGCCTGCATTAAAGAGGAGCAATTTGTGGGAAAATACTACTTCACTATAAGGGGGATGAAAATTTCCATTCCCTACAGGAATGAGGGGGTCTTCATTTCATACAAAAGTCATCTTCTTATTTGTTCTTATTGGGGAAGATCGTGGGCTAGCAGTATAACAGGGTTATGGAATTGACTGGGTAGAGACACTTTGGCCACAAAAAGTGTAAAGGGGAATTGAATAAACCCATCAATTGTTGCTCTTGCACTGAGACTGAGCTAGCTTAATCCTTTGAGTGCAAGAGGGTATGCACTGCAACACAAATGGTTAAAGCATTACAGTAATAGCATAAACATATGAATAAAACTGATGGACCATCCACACAATGAGTGATTATTGTGAAAAATAATCTTGTGAAAATAAATATATTGGTCTTAATTTAAAACCAATACACCTTGTGAGGATGGTCCACCTTCTTGTGTAGTTTTGTTTAAATTAGTGCATAAAACATTTTTTTGGTACCAGTAAATCTTGTGAAGTTTTATGTATTTTTGTGCAGTGGTGTAATTTGTTTAATTACTCTCTTCATTTCTTTGGAGGTCCTTATCTGAGGTAATCATGTGACTTGTGTCTGCTTCTCAAGTCATCTGAGTTTTATTGTATAACTTTACCCACAAATCCTAACTGAGCCTCACTATCAATGTATCTCACTGAAGATGAACAAGGAAGTCTTTCCATACTTGAGCATAGGTTTGCTCCATTTCACTTGTAAACTTGATGGTATAACTTGTGTAGCTTAATTTCAATTTTAAGCTCTGTGATTTCATTAGTGTAGCTACATTTCAGTGGTAAGCTATTATTACCATTGAAATAGAGCTACATAAGTGATACCACAGAGCTTACAGTCAAAATGGAGCTACACTAGAATTGTAGTTCAACTTCAGTTGTAAGCTTGTTGGTATTTCTAGTGTAGCTTCAGTTCAATTGTAAGCTCTGTGGTATCATTTGCTTTACCTCAGAACATTAATAAAAGTGATAAAATTGACATAAGGGGCTGGTTTGGAGCAGTACCTTGGGGGCAGGACATAAATGTGAGTGAGGTGCAATAAGGGTCAGGGTAAAGGGGGCCCATGACCTCCATTTCACTTGGGTCAGTGGATGCTATCAGTTCTCTATAATTACATAGAGACTACAGCAAAATGAACATTTGCAGCTGTGGAGAGCATTAGTGCAAACTATAAGGAACGATCGAACCTTACATCATAATGAAACATTACTATCTCTTTAAGCTTTAGAAGAAGCAGAAGAAAATATGATAGTTATTCTCTGGGTATCCCTGCAGCTCACAATTGAAATAACAAGCCCTTAATCTTCTAGTGACAGTGAGTGTGTGCAAGGGGGTTGGAGGTGATTATATGTGTGGTTTAGGGAAGGTGGAGGGGGGGACACAGCCAGCCCACTACAGATCCGGTTGCCTCATATTAAACCATATGGATTCAATTTGACATTTTTTATTATTATTTTTACAGGACTGGGTAACAGGAACCAGCTAGAGGGGACGATGAGGAAAAACAGCTCAAGAAAGAAATCTGTATGAGCAGGATGGGAAACAAGTCTGTGTGTCCTTATGACTTAAAGCTAAAGTCAGCAAGGTCTGAGAAAGCCGGTTAGTCTTCAGTCACCTTCAGGGCAGGATTTCCTAGTAGGCAGAATAGGCAGCTGCCTGTAGCTCCAAACTTTGTGGGGTGCCTCAATTGTGCTGGCCACACCCACATTCTAAATTGTGGGTGTGGCCTGTGCAGTCTCGGTCTCCCTGCCCCAGGTTAATATCCCTTTACAAGGTATTATTTAAACCCTTGGATGCTAGAGAGATCTCCAACACAAGATCTCTCTAACAACAAGGGGTTAAAGAGGTTTTTATATTTTTTTCATTCTTGTGTTATAGGCTAAAGTTATTTTCTATGCCAAGAAACAGTGGATGGGTTGGAGGTGGGGTCATGTTAGGATTTTGATGTGGCCATAGGCGGAGCTAAGAGCACCTAGCATGCCTTGCCTAGAGGTGCCTGGAATGTAAATCCAGCCCTGTTCAACCTGTGAAACTTCTAGAGCCTTATGTACAAAGAAAGGTGTAAGTAGCTTTGGAGCAAACCAACAGCATCATTGGGGACAAAAAGTATTTTCCAAAATGTCCACTGATTTAAATTAGGCTGTTAACCAACTGAATGCTAGAGATCTCTGACACATTGCTTGACAAGGGAGAGATTCACTAAGTGGTGATAAAGAGGTGATGAAGTGGAGATAACATCTCCAGTTTATCACTTCTCCAATTCCTATGTTTTTCTATGGAGTTTATTCAACCTTGGAGATCTTAGTGCATAGGCTCTATAGAATAACATAGTAACTGGAGAAGTGATAAACTGGAGAAGTCATCTCCACTTTATCACCTCTTTATCACCGCTTAGTGAATCTCCCCCAAGGTGTTAAAAGCACAATTTATCTCAATGGGAATAGGGTGGAATTTTATATGTCCCCTATGGTCATAGCTGGGAAGACTCCATTTTTAACTCTCCATTACCGGGTCTCTGGGGCAGATTCTGATTCTCTGGGGTGTGGGCAGTTTCTAAAGAAATTCTTCCCATTTGTGCTCCTTCCCTACTAGCTCCACCCACTCCTCGCCCACTTCTCTTCCTTCCCCAGCCTATTGCCTATAGTTTTACAACTTTCTGAAGCCCCGCCCCAATCACAACTAAGCCCTGCCCCCTTTTGATGCAAAATGTGTAATTTGTCTCCTTGAATGGCACCACAGGCCTCCCCTTTGGGTAGGCCAGAAGAAAAAGTTCCCAGGTATGCCTATAGTTCAGTTGGGTTGCTCCAGAACTGTTTAGTTTTTGATCATTGATTTAACTCTTCGAGTGCCAGAGGGGTAAGCAATTCATTGCGAAGCAATGTGTTGCATACCCCCTTGCACACAAAGAGTTAACGCAAAGAGTTAAGGAAAACCTTTAATCCCTTGAATTTTAGCAATGCATTGGAGACGTCTGTAGCATTCAATGAGTTAAAATCCCAATTTAAATCAGTGGAAATTCGAGTTTGCCCCCCTGCAAAGCAGTTAATTTGTTCCTGAGTTGCTCCACATATCTTAATGTATATGGCCCTTAACCCTTTGAGTGACAGAGGGGTATGCAACGCATTGCTTTGCAATGCTCTGCATACTCCTCTGGCACTCAAAGGGTTAAACACTTGAATGCCTGGAACGTCTCCAGCACATTGAAAAGCATCTGCATTCTGCATAGAGGTCTGTGCAGAAGGAGGCACAGACCTCTCCTGTCATGCCGCTGGACCACCAGGGAGGTAGGAGATTGGCAATGTGGGGGCAATGTGGAGATGGGGGGCAGTGTGGTGGCAATGTGGAGATGGAGGGCAATGTGGAGGTTGGGGACAATGTGGAGATGGGGGACAATGTGGAGCCAACATGGAGATTGGGGACAATGTGGAGATGGGGGGCAATGTAGAAATGCAGAGCAATGTGGAGATTGGGGACAATGTGGAAATGGCCAATGGGGGGGCCAATGTGGTTGAGGGGGGCAGTGTTGTCAGGGGGGCCATGGCAATTCTTGAACCAGGGCCCGGTGGCTTCTAGTTACACCTCTGTATATGAGTGTATCACATTGCTCCACAACAATAAAACTCACATTACTGTTTGTATAAACATCAATATATGTGTTTATTAATTAGTCTGTGTAAATAAAATACTTTGTTTTTGCTCTAAATCAATTATTCATTTACACTAATCGGTGTTAGTAGGTCATGACATAACTTAAAAATTCTAGGTCAGTGATTCTCAACCAGGGTGCCGTGGCACTTTGGTGTGCCACGGACATCAACTTAGGGTGCCCCATGTTTTCTATGAAGACTAACAAAAATGGATTTTTAAATAAAGATTTATAGAAATTGTTATGCACAATATGATTAGTTTTGTTATTATGATTAAAAGACCTAATAATAACAGTATATTTATGTATTGTACCGCTCTTATGCCCTTGAAAAAGTACATAAAAAATGTAGGGGTGCCCTGACTGTTCTAGATTACTTGTTGGGGGTGCCCCAAACAAAAAAAGATTGAGAACCACTGTTCTAGGTAATGCCCTGCTCACCAGCCACGCCCCAGCAACACCCCCTAAAACACAAGTGTCCCTCCTCATCCATTTGAAATGTTGGGAGGTATGAGGTAGTGCAAACCTTAAACAGATGGAAGCCAGATAATATCCAATACATTGCAAAGCACTGTTCTGGCAGCCATGGGGTTAATAAATTGTGGCTTGTGTGCCAAAATGAATAGAGCTTAAGGTCACTGAATTGTTAACCCTTTAAGAAGCAGAGAGGTGCACAATATAATGAGTTTTCAATTCACTGTGCACCTCTTTGGGCCTGAAAGGGTTAACATTTTGCCTTCCTTGTAATGTAAACTGTATGTGATAAATCACTGCTTGTTATGATCCAGCACTGTGCTAAACCGTCCTCAAGGAACCCTTAACATGAAAGGATATCTGTGCCTGGAGACACTAGACAAACATTGTTTGTTCCACTGACTTTAATAGCCAGACACAATTCTTGGAAGTCAACTAGGAGTTTTAGAAGCCATTGTAGGAAGTACATGCATATAGACGTATACAAAATATCAACAACATTTAGGAGCAGTCACCAGACATATCCAGGCACCTTGAATGTTTCTACCCCCTGCTATAATATACCTCAATCACAATGTATATCATACTGTATATCTTACACAATTCATGACCCAGAAGAACAGTTCATAGCTGGATGGGATAAACAAGACACCATTACAAGGGATAGTCAAGACAAAGGGGGTTACACAATTAAGGCGTGATAATGAGGTTATAAAGCAGAGGTGGCTTCTTCAGTGATATCACTTCTCCAGTTCCTATATTATTGAAAGTTGGAGAAATCTTAGTGCGTTGGCTCCACACTGGAGGAGTGATAACACTGGAGAAGTTATCTCCTGTTTATCATCTCTTTATCACACCTTAGTGCATCCTCCCATTGTATTATAATGTTGAGTATTACATAAAAGCAGCAGGACAACCCTCCAGTTGCTGAGACCAGCAAAGTAATATTCCACTGCTTGAGACAATCTTAAAGGGATAGTAATACTTTATTATTGCTATCCCCCATATTGTAGGTATTTGTAAAATAATTTAATAGCCCCCAGGTTCACCTCTCAAACCTTTATGGTCTGAGAGATAACCGAAGGCAAAGTTCCCTCCCCCTTCCCCTTCTCTGAAGTCAGCGTTGTACTGACTGCAGGGATATCTGGTCTTATTTTCATCAGGCCGCTCTGAAGCAGAGCTGTGATCACGTTAGTGAAAAATAATTATTTCACTGAAACGGTCTTGCAAAACAATCACATGTAGAAGACTGTTTCAGTGAAATAATTCTTTTTCACTAACGGGATCTCGGCTCAGCTGCAGAGCCGCAAGCCTGTCATACGACAGACTTCCCCTGCAGTCAGCACAACGGTGACTTCAGGGAAGGGGGAGGGAGGGGGGAACTTTGCCTTTGGTTATCTCTCAAACCATAAAGGTTTGAGAGATGAACCTGGGGGCTATTAAATTATTTTGCAAATATCTACAAAATGGGGGATAGTAATAATAAAGTATTACTATCCCTTTAACATTATATAATTACATGAGCCAAGCAAGGCAATACATTATATGATAGCAGCACTGAAATTAATTATTATAACAGACCAACAGGTCAACACAACCTTACAGTAATTGCATATTTCCATGCTGGTCACGTGTAATGATGAAATGCCCTAATAGTTCCAAGAGACCAATAGATTAATTCACCAATATATAAGACCAGCAGGGTATTACACCCTTATATGAGGCCATGAGACTGGTAGGGCAATACACAGTTGCACGATATCAGCATAATATTCCATTAACCCATTGAATGCCAGCGGAATATGCAAAATATTGCTTTTCAATGTGTTGTGCACCCCTCTGGCACTGAAATGGTTAACATGTTTAACTGTTGGTTACTATAACCTTAAAGGGGAGCTTTTCCTTTGGGGTGTATCTTAATCTTTTTTATAGAAAGATTTGCCTAGGTATATCTTTCATAGAACAGTAATTTATAAATATTTACTGTTATTTGCAATTGAAATAAGGACACCACATATTCCTTTAGATTAGGTAGGCTAATAAAAAACACAGACTGCAGGGTTGCACTGATTCCTGTGCAGAACAGGGTTCCTGATTTAAAGGGTTATGTGATTGCCTTAAGGGATAGTAATACTTTAATATTACTAATACCCATAGTGTAGCACTTTAAAAAATAATTAAATTGCCCCCAGGTTCATCTCTCAAACCTTTATGGTTTGAGAGATTACGGAAAGCAAAGTCCCCCCCCCCCTCCCCCTTCCCTGATGTCAGCGTTGTACTGACTGTAGGGGAAGTCTGTCGTACGACAGGCTTGCGGCTCTGCAGCTGAGCCGAGATTGCGTTAGTGAAAAATAATTATTTCACTGAAACGGTCTTCTACGTGTGCTTGGTTTGCAAGCACACATAGAAGACCGTTTCAGTGAAATAATTATTTTTACTAACGCGATCGCGGCTCTGCTGCAGAGCCACCTGATGACAAAATAAAACCGGATATCCCTGCAGGGAGGGGGGAACTTTGCTTCTCTAGCATTCAAGGCATTAAAAGCCCCTTTTAAACATATAGGAATTTTGAGACGTTTTATATATGCCCTATGTTACAGCTGGTTTGATCCACAATTGTTCTTTTATTTTGTGCATAAGGAGCATAATGCATTGGATAGCACTCAAAGGGTTAAATGTTTTGTGTCCCAGATGCCTCAATTGCATCTCACAAATGCTTTTCTTTGACATAAGCATGCTTACTATTTTCCCATGTCTGTTCTTCAACTACATTTCCTTCTTCAGATCATACAAAATTCCAAAGAGCTGCTTATAAAAAGGTGGGACTTCTGTGTAAAGTGAATGTCTCTTCTGTCTAGCATTCCAACACATCATTCTGCTATTACCTACTAGAAGAGCAGCCTTTGCACGGCTTCCTTGTCCAGCTGATTAGGCCTTCCCAGTGTAATGTCAAGCATGGGAAATAGGCCATGACCACTAAAGCCCAACCAGTGTTTCCATGTTCACCCAGCCACCCTCTCCACACTAACATGCATTGTAGACTGCCTGGCATCAGGGGATTAAAGGGATAGTAATACTTAAAATGTAAAAAAATATTGTTGTAGGGTTTATCCCCCTGAGTAAAACAAGAGTACTCCCACTGCTGAAAGGTGTTTCATTCAAAAGTTATTAATTTTCAAAGTTGAATTTTTTAGGTGCAATATCACAGTGGCCTGAAATTGTACAGTGGCGTTGTTGCTACACCATCCTATGGAGATTTATCGTCCCAGGATCAAAGCTGTCCATAGGATGGTGTAGCTACAGTGCCACTGTACAATTTCAGGCCACTGTGATATTGCACCTAAAAAATTCAACTTTGAAAATTAATAACTTTTGAATGAATCACCTTTCAGCAGTGGGAGTACTCTTGTTTTACTCAGGGGGATAAACCCTACAACATATTTTTTTACATTTTAAGTATTACTATCCCTTTAACTAGCAAAAAATTAAACATACAATACCTTAACACTCCCACTAGTCTAACTAGGACCACCATTAGCCCCTCCATTGCTGGATTGAATGGTGACGCATTTCAATAAATGTGTTCCATCTGTTTTGACAATGGACAGATTATATATATTTGTGTTGATAATATATATTTTGCTAGTGATAGTGCAAAAAGTTCTTCAAGGTAAGGTATGCCTTTTTGCAAAGATCTGTAACAGGGTAGACGTTCCTAGGGGAAAAAGACAAATGACAAATAATTTATGTAAACTAGAAAAATGGAGAAGAGTGTGGCAGCTGCAATTTAATGCTGATATATGTAAAATAATGCACGTGGGATGTAAAAAATCCAAAGGCAGACTATAGTATAGTAGTATAGTATATAGTATAGCAGGGCTTAAAATTTGAAGTCCTTTGCTACTAACCAGACCTGAAAAGTTACTCGCCACTGCAAGCCATAACATACCCACCAGGGCTGAATTTCTACTCGCCAGGGCTAAATTTTCACTCGTCATTGGTCAGTGGCTAGTGTAAATTTTGAGCCCTGTTTATAGTATAGTATAGTATAGACTGGTAGAATAAAAATTATACCTTTATTGGCTAACTGAGTCTCATTTTATTTTATCAGTCTCCTGCATGTTCTATGGCTAGCACGGTATCACACTTTAACCATATAGTATTAAAAGTTCTGTGCTGTCTGTAAAAACAGAGGAAAGGGACTTTGGATTATTTATGATGACTTAACAGTAGGCAGGCAGTGTAATAAGGCAGTGAGGAATGCAAACAGGGTGCTGAGTTGTATAGCTAGAGGCATTAGTAGCAGAAAAAGGGAGATGGTAATGCCACCCTACGGATCTCTCACCTAGAGTATTGTGTAAAGTACTGGACAACCCATGCACAGAAGGATGTAGTTATTACGGAGAGAGTTCAGAGAAGGGCTACTAAAATGGTGAATGGTTTGCAGGATAGAAATTATAAGGGTACACTAAAAAATCTGAACATACAGTACTGTGTAAAAGGCAGGTGTGAAAAAATGTGTTCAGTCATTGTCATGCTGCAGAATAAATTTGGTGCCAATCAGATGCTTCCCTGATGGTATGGCATGATGGATAAGTATCTGCCTGTACTTTTCAGCATTGAGGATACCATTAATTCTGACCAAATCTGACCAAATCCACAACTCCATTTTCTGAAATGCAGCCCCACACTTGCAAGTAACCTCCACCATGCTTCACTGATGCCTGCAGACACTCATTCTTGTACCCCTCTCCAGTCCTTCGCGAACAAACTGACTTCTGATTCCGCCAAATATTTCAAATCTTGACTTATCAGTCCAGAGCACCAGCTGCCATTTTTCTGCACCTCAGTTCCTGTGTCTATGGCTTTTTGGCCACAAGTCTTTTATGTAGACCACTTCTGACCAGACTTCTCCGGACAGTAGATGGGTGTACCAGGATCCCACTGTTTTCTGCCAGTTCTGAGCTGATGGCAGTGCTGAACATCTTCTGACTGCAAAGTTTCCTTGGCCGACCACTGCATCTATGGTTCTCAACATTGCCCATTTCTTTGTGCTTCTTCAAAAGAGCTTGGATAACACATCTGGAAACTCCTGTCTACCTTGAAATTTCTGCCTTGGAGAGACCTTGCTGATGCAGTATAACTACCTTGTGCCTTGTTGCTGTGCTCAGTCTTGCCATGGTATATGACCTTTGATATTAAACTGTCTTCAGCAACCTCACCTTGTTAGCTGAGTTTGGCTGTTCCTCACCCAGTTTTATTCCTCCTACACAGTTGTTTCTGTTTCAGTTAATGATTGTGTTTTAACCTACATATTAAATTGATGATCATTAGCACCTTTTTTGCCTACAACATCCCTGACTTTGTGCAAGTGTACCTAGAAGAATTATTGCTGTTTTGAAGGCAAAGGATAGTCATACCAAATATTGATTTGATTTAGATTTTTCTTCTGTTCTCTCACTATGCATTTGTTAATTGATAAAAATAAACTATTAACATGTCTATTTTTGAAAGCATTCTTACTTTACAGCATTTTTCACACCTGCCTAAAACTTTTGCACAGTACTGTAAATATATATCATCATCATCTTCAGCTGCTGTCGATCCACTGCAGGATGAATCCCTCCTCATCAGTCTTGTGCTTTTTGTTGTAACTGTGTACAAAGAAAAATTGGCAATTTCATCTACCATTCTTGTCTTTGGTCTTCTTCTTGGGAATTTAGTATCAAGTTGAATCCATTGCAAAATTTGTTTGGTCCATCTACCATCCACTCTTCTTGCTATGTGCTCTTCCCATTTCCATTTTATGTTCAGTTATGTGATAGAGCTTTGTTTGCTGACAAATCCATTCACACATTTTTTGGTCTCTTTATGTTATGATCAGAATACAAGTTTTTGTATAGCTTTGGCATTCAGTGTCCATGTTTCCACAGCCATGCGTAAGAACTAGGAGGACACATTGGTCAAAAACCTTTCGCTTGAGACAGAGTGTTAAATTTGTCTTAAAGACAGTAATACTAAGTTTTTCAAATGCTTGCCATCCCAATTTTATTCGTTGTTCAATTTCCATCATGTTATTTCCATCTGTTGACATTTCCTGTCCGAGGGAAACATACTTGTCCACTTCTTCTAGTTCTTGTCTATCTACTGTGATTTTCCTTGGTATGGTAAATTAGTTGATATTCATCTTCAGGGCAACATTTTTGCTTTCCTATTGTAGCTCTTCAATGCAATCTTGCAGTTCTTCAAGGCTACTAGCAAAGAGTATGATACTGTCTGCAAAATGTAAATGATGTAGCTAGTCTCCATTAATCTTATCCTTTTTTGTCCCAATTTAGATTGTGGAAAATTTATTTGAAATAATCAGAAAATAGTTTAGGGGAGATTGTGTCTCCTTGTTGGATGCCTTATTCTTGTTCATCTACTGTGATTTTCCTTGGTATGGTAAATTTGTTTAACAAGAGTTGAGTTTTGTTGATATTTATCTCCAGACCTGTTGCAGTTCTTCAATGTGTTCTTGCAGTTCTTCAGGACTACTGAAAAAGAGTATGATATAATCTGCGCAATGTAAGTGATGTAGGTAGTCTCCATTGATCTTAAAGGGAAACTACCACCCCACAAAATCTTTATCTTAATCCAGTCCCCATCTGGCGACTAGCTGCTTAGTAGTGCTAGTCACCAGAATTATTACCTGTTTTAACTGATTTACGAGTTATTCCATGGCTGACAGTAGCACAAAGCACGGACATCTCGCCATAGTGACGTCCGTGCTGCTGCACTGTCAGTCCCTTTTGGAGCCGGCCGACTCCAAAAGGGACTGACAGCTCAGGTGCACGGACGTTACTATGGCAAGATGTCTGTGCTTCCTGCTACTGTCAACCTCGGAACAAGTGTAAAATCAGTTAAACCAGGTAATAATTCTGGCGACTAGCACTATCAAGTCCTTTTTTTATCCCAATTTAGTTTGTGGAATATTTCTTCTAAACAAGCAGAAAATAGTTTTTGGGAGATTGCTTCTACCTGTTGGACGCCTTTTTCTATGTTGCTCTGGACTTTAGCATTGTTGACCTATATTGATGCAGGTGCGTTTTCATTTATTGTTTGGAGGATATTTATGCAAGCTCTGTTCTGTTCTATTCCTCTGTTGATCATGGCATTGATTATTGCTTGGTTTTTCACCAAATCAAAAGCTTTTTCATAGTTAATAAAGGCTATGCAAAATGGAAGGTGAAAAATGGCACTTTCCGCTTGGCGAAAAATTTCCTGCGAAAAGTGCAGATTTCCCGCTTTTTTCTGCTTTTTTGCCCATTGAATCAATGGGAACATAGAAGTTACACATAACACATTACAAATAATATTTTATTTCCAAAAGGCATTGTATAAAAGTGACATGAGGGTGCCTGTGTTGGTGGGGTGTGGGGAAAGAATCAGCTGAACAGGGAAAGTTTTTGGGGGGTTGTTTAGTGGGATTGGGGGGCACTTAATAAAAAAGAAATCCTAAACAAAATAAAATAAAAACCATAAGACATGCTATAAAGGGGCTCTGAGGAGGGTGCCCGTGTTGGTGAATGAATTAAATCATTTGAACAGGGAATTTGTTTTGGGCGGCTTTCTTGACTGCTATTGGGGGGACAGTTAATAAAAAAATAAATCAATAAAATAAAATAAGACATTTGTATTTAAAGTGACAGAGACAGGAACCCCCTGACATAATCTGCCACTGGGGTGGACTGATACTTGACTTGATAGAGTATTTTGTAGAGGATGATTTGTTTGATTTGTTGTTAGAGGCCTTTATAGGACTTAGACTTATTAGAGGCCCAAGCCCTGAAGAAACATTGATTTGTAGGACTTAATCTTGTTTGGCACAAGCCCTAAGGAAACATTGATTTGTAGGACTCAAGGTAGTTTGGCACAAGTCCTAAGGAAACATTGATTTGTAGGACTTAGGCTTGTTAGAAACAAACCCCCCAAAAACTGTTTATTATTTGTAGGACTAGTTTTTATTTATTTATTTATTTATTTTTTAAACACAAGCCGTGAGAAAAAAAATAAAAATGCCCTACTGGCCTAATGCCAGCAGCTCATGTTGGCCAGTGGCCACTGTCAAATCCTCCTGAGTTGCAACTGCTGTTCGTACTGCTGCCGCTGAGTGGTTTAAGCAGCAGGATGATTAGGCAGCTGAAAGGGAATGGGATCAACAATAGCAGTAACATGGAAGATGGATGATGAAGGTTCCATTTGCCACGACTGGCTCCAGTGATGCGTCTGAGGCAGTAGCAGCAGAAAAAGTAGCCCCCAGTATTTGTGGAGAAAAGAACAAGTTGGCCATTAAATCTTCTCCACCTGCCCCTCCTCCAAAATCATCATGGCTGTGTTGTTATTAGAATATATTTTTTCCTTGAGATCAGGATCAGTGGGTCTCCTCAGCAACTGCAATGTGTATAGTATGTATGTGGTAAATAACATTTGGGGGCACAACTGTATCCAAACACCATGACACCCGAAACCAAGTACTGCCGCTGTCACTGTACCCCTTGTCCAGACCCCGCTAAGGACACATGACTACTTGCTGACAGTTTAATAGTAATGATAAAGCCTCCCTGCTAGAATCCAAGCATATTCTGTGGGATGGAATCTCCTCATATGCCGCTTGATGGCCTGATATCGATTCTCCTCCAACACACTGGCATGTGTGGTCAGTGCACCACACAGCATGCAATGGGTAGAGACGAACTGCCATATCCTAACATCAAAAGAGTGGCTATCATTTGGCGGGGGAGGTAACGATGAACAAGGTGGATTGGCAGGAGATGTACTTGTTACCCTAGAGGAAGAAGGTGATGTTGATGGCGAGCTAGTTGTTTCACTCATCATGGAACTTCCAGTGTCTTTCTAGGTTTCTTTATTCTTCCACCTCTTTGATCTCCACCTTTCTAGAGAGTAAGGGGGTACAGTAACAGTGGTGCTTGATTTCTATAATGGATGTTTGGCTTTAACATGTTTGACATAAATGTCATGGTGTCTGTGTTTCATGTGTTTTATCAGGGCGGTTGTGCCAAGGTGTGTTCCCTCCTTTCCCCTTTTCACTAACTTGTCACAAATTTTGCACTGTACCGTTGTTAATGATGACTGCACTGTGCCTGCCGGAAGAGAATAATAGCCCCACACCCATGACTTCTGGGGGGAGGGATAGGGAACAGGTGGAGAAGAATGGCCTCTTTCTTCTTCTTTTCCACATTCCCCTTCACTTTTTGTGGCAGTGGATAATATTGCTGCTACTGCCTCAGATTTAGCACTGCAACTAGGACCAGAAGTATTGCTGGTGCTGGCAAGTAGAACCTGTCCTAGTCCCGCATTACTTGTTGACTCCATTCCCACTGTGTCCACGGTGGTCTGTGGCACATTAGCTTGCTCCTCAGAATCATGCTGCCCTTGCATCTCAGCAGCAGCAGAAATTAAAGCAGTTGCAATTTCCACAAATTCCAAAAGCTGATTGCTAGTGGTGGTAGTGATGACCATCCCTGTCCCTGTCTCCCATTCCTTCTCACTTTCTGATAAAAAGGCCATCAATGTCTATTCCACCCCAGCTTCTCCAACACCACCACCACTACTAGTCCCTACGTGCTGCTGCTCTATTCCAAACATCTCACTGCTGCTTGGAGGAGGTGACGAGCAATGTGACAGAGGGTCCTCTGCTGTCACACATGGCATCATTTTCTCCTTCCCTCCCTGAGTACTACAAGAAACACTAGCAGCAGGCAAAGTATTGGTGGCAGCAGGTTCAGCACTGGCAGCAGGTTCAGTACTAGCAGCAGGCTCAATACTAGCAGCAGGTTCAGTACTAGCAGCAGGTTCAGCACTGGCAGCAGGTTCAGTTCAGGCAACAGGTACAAAACTAGTGGCTGAAGGATCAGAAATGGTGGCAGCAGGGGGAGCACGTCTGGAAACAGGTACAACACTAGTGGCTGCAGGATCAGAAATGGTGGCGCTGGCAGCAGGGGCAGCACGTCTTGCAGCAGGCACAAGCAGCTGACCTGTCCTGCTGTCACTAGTACTACCCTTTTCTCCCTCCCTTCTCATTCCCTTTTCTCCCTTCCTTCCCTTTTCTCCCTTCCTTCCCATTCCCTTTTCTCCCTCCCTTCCCATTAAATTCCCCAAGATCCCTTGGGGTGATTTAGGGGTACTGGACAGCGTTGGTTCAGTACTGCTAGTCACTTCCTCCTCCTCAGACTCAGTAGACACATAATAAGGGTCCTTCCAGTTCTTCTTTTTTCTGCTCATAGTGATAGGAGTAACTATGAGCCTCTCCTGCCTCACTTTTTGTAAAATATCACAAGAGAACAGCACATCACGTCTATCTCGCTCTGTAGCTGCTTCTATTGTGTCTGCCTTCAGTGAAAACATCATGTTTTTATAGCGGAAGTGCGAAAACAACGTAAATCAATGGGCGGAAACTTTCTAGCCATTCTAGCCACGTAAGTCAATGGGCAAGAGATGCGAAAATTTTAACCGCTAGTTTTAAAGCGGATTTACCCACGAAAAAGTGGATAACAACGTCCTTTTCGCAAAATTTCCCACGGGAACACGGCAACAAGTTTCGCCCACCCCTATTCATTATTCATCATTTTATTGTGTTTTTAGACTCTATGTTTGACCATGATTCACCCAGATTTAGATGGTAAATTCAGATGGGAACACTAGTCATACATTGAGGGCTATATCTGTAATGGAACTGAGGGACTATTCTGGTGTCTGTTTCCAATTTACATTTGCCGGGGTATGATCCACTTTCAACTTGTCTATGGACTCAGATGGACGTGGACCATAAATCTGATTGGTGAGATTGCTATATTGAGGGTTTCTTGTTCATGTGTGTGGGTTTTCTATTTTTGTGACGGGGTATTCTCTGGAGGGTTAATTTTGGCATCTAGCCACATGTGCGCCTGCAGCTTGTGCAGCCGCAGGGGTACCTGCTTGAGATTTCTGCCAACTCGGCTTGGTGGGGTTTTTCAGGCAGGAGGATCGGTTGGGATCATCTGATGGTAAATGTCTGGTGGGTGGACGGGCTGCTGAGGTTCTTTGCTGCTTGGATCTTTCCATTGACCGGTATAGAGAGCACTTCCCTGTTCAGAAATAGATTGGGTTAGGAGTGGTTTGGAGTGTTGTAATTTTAAACAAATATATTTGTAATTAAAGTATATGGTTATTACATTTTCATTTTAGTTATGTGACTTATTTTACATATTTTAATACCTCTTCTATCCAATTCTGTGAAGCGTTTGATATACAACTTGTATTCATTATGCCGCTCTATAACTTGTTGCTAAGTCTGGATGTGGTCCATTGTATTCAAACAGCTCTTGAGGTCTGCTTGTTCTTTAGGTTGTGCCCCGTTAAGTATTGTGTCCATTCTTCTTGATAGTACCATTGTGAAAACCTTGCAGATGACTGGCAATATTCCTCTTGGTAGGTAATTTTTTTAGGTCCGCCTTATCACGTTTTTTTGTGCAGTAGGATGACTTCTACATGTTTTAGACACTTTGCCAAATAGATATTTTGAAAATATTTTTGCTTTGAATAAGGGTTGACCTCTGTCTTTCAACATTTCAGCAGTCACTTTATCAGGTCCAGCTGCTTTGCCATCTTTCATTGATTTTATTGCAGCTTCTTCTTCTTCTCCCATAACTTCTGGCACAGCTCCAGCCTTTGGCAGTGCATTCAGTTGTTGTCCTTCATCCTCTGGGATTTGAATTTTTTCGACTCGTTTTACTATTTGTTGTTGAGTTTTTGCTGTTGTACCATCTTCAAGCTTTAATTCAAACATTTGGCTCCTATGTGTGGCCATCTTTCGATTTGCTTTTTTTCAGTTCTTGATTTTCTTCCAGTGTCCTTTTGATAAGCTCTGCATTGAACTTGTGTGTTTCTTCTTTTACTTGTGTCCTTATGGTCTTGCACATTTCTACATAGTGTACCCTGTTTCTAATATTACCATTTGGCATTATTTCTCTTCTCTTTTACATAATGGCAACTGTTTCTTTTGATATTTAGGTTGTTTTTTCCTTTTTTTACAGTATGTGCAAGGGCATGGGCAGTGCCTGCTATAGTCTTAAAGGGATAGTAATAGTTCGTTTTATCTTTATTGTATTTTGTAGGCATTAAATATACATGAAGAACGATATAAGTCTTATCTCTTAAACCTTTATGGTTTGAGAGATATTCACAAGCAGAGTTTCCCCTCCTGCCCCTTTTACCTAGTGTAAGCCATCTCTTCTCAGATGTGGAATGCAGTCCATAGACCAGACAGATAACAGAAGGGGACAATCTTCTTCCTGTGAGAACAATGAAAGCCCTGCCCCCCTTGACAAGTTTTTCAGGTTTTTCCCTTATCTTAATTGAAGATTGTCCCTCCCTATCTGGGCACCTCCCTTCTGATCTGGCTGAACAGTGTTACATCAGTAAAAGGGGCGAGAGGGGGATACTTTGTCATTGAATTACTCTTGAACTATAAGTCTGACAGTATTGAAATAACACTCTCCAAAGTCCAAATACTATGATGATTAATTAGATCTGCTTTTATTATGAAACATTACTATCCCTTTAATTACTTTTTCATTGTGGGTTGAAATGTATGTATCTGGTAGGTCTTTCAGCACAATGAAGTGATTTGACAGTATTATCTCAAAATTCTTATGTTTTTTCAGTAGCTGGTTAGTGTCAGTCTTCATGTTTGTTGACTTCATAATTTTCTTTCTTTCTAGCAGTCAGTTTTGATTTTTACTCTCACTAGATGATGGTTATTTCTAATGTTAAAATGAGTTACGACTGAGCAGTCAGTGAATATTGTATTATTATTTGCAAGTGTGAAGTCTATTGTAGTACCATTAGGACTTTTCCATGTCCAATTTCTCCCAGCCATGATCCTAGAGAATGAATTCATGATATACAAATTTTGTTCTTTGATAAATTCAATCAGTTGGTTGTGTCTATCATCTCTTTTTCCAGTTCCATATGATCCGATCAATTTTTCACTTACATATTCTCGCAATTAAATCTCCTATTATAAATCTGTAGTGGTAATTGTCCTGTTAGAGGTGTAATAAATTATCATAAAATTCTTCAACTTCATCATTGTTGTGGCTACTTGTAGGGGCCTAAACTTAAATGATTTGAAGAATATAATGACTGTTTAGTTTGATATCACAGGAAACAATTCTTTTAGGAAACACTTTCTACTTTTAAAACTGAGTCTGCCGGTCTTTTGTTAATCAAGAATCTGATTCTTCTACATTGTCCATCATTAGTTCCTTTATAGTATAGCCAGTATCCATCTTCTAATTTGACTAAATCGTTGTCTTTTTATGAGTCTCACATAAACTCCAATGATGTTATTCAGTTCTTGTACTAGTTACTCTAAGAGTTAAACTTTACTCATAGATCAAATTTGAAACAGTCCAATGTCTAAAGATCAAAGGCAGTCTGATAGAATTTGGTGATTCTTAGTTATCTCTGCCACTGAGCTGGCCTTCTCACTGCCATAGGAAGTAGCTCTCAAGTATCTGGGGAATAGTGCCATTTTTGGTTGAGAAGTATTGTTGGGGGAATGGACCACGATCTGCCATGCTGGTCCAGTATGGATTAGCAGATGTTGAATCAGTTTAGCCTGGTGTCTTAGCTTTGATCTGTCCACTTTGGGTCACCTTGCCAGGATTATATACTCCTGATGGCATAGTTCTTACCTTCATTGACAAAGGCAAACACACTCTCCACAATAAGGCATCAACCCAATGGATTGCATTTCCTTTGATAAATGAAGGCACCCTCAGAATCCTTTTTGCATGTGAATCAAGAAAATGTTTTATTGTATCCATTAAAAACATTTTTGTGATTCACTTGCTAAAATTATCCTGTGAGTGCCTTAATTTATCAGCATAACTGTATATATTGTCATTCCATATATGATGTGCCCCCTGGCCTGTTGGCTCAGCTACAGTGAGTGGGTTCACTTTTAAAATGTCGCAGACAAAACAGCATGGAAATAAACGGCGCACTAAGTATGTTGTTGTTATGAAAAAGGCAACATGAAAAGCATTAATGTGCTAATGAATTGCTAGACACACCGAGTTTAAGTTCAACATGCTGCCCACCCGAAGATATAATTATGAGCCTTCCTAATCACTTGTAAACAACTTAGATACCCCAGGACGCCTTACCTTGATTGCCCATGTATGTGCAGGCTCTGGATAGCCTCCCTTAGCTTAGCAACGTCAATGTGCTATGGGAAACACAGCCCCAGTTGTAATGGAGACTCATCTACTGTGTTCCTATAGGATTAAGAGAGCATGTATTCCATACCTGACATATATCTATCTATCTATCTATCTATCTATCTATCTATCTATCTATCTATCTATCTATCTATATATATCTATATATATATATATATATATATATACATGTGTGGGTGCGTGTGTATCAGGGGTGGAATGCACTCTCTGTAGCCCAGGCAACTGAACTGGGGTCACATCACATATGCAATGATAATATATACAGTTCTGTTGATATTGAAGGCACTCAAAGGATAATTTTTTTAAATTTTGTGTGTGTGTGTGTGTGTATATATATATATATATATATATATATATATATATATATATATATATATATATATATATATATAAAATATAATGTGTGTGTATATATATATATATATATATATATATATATTATATTATATACACTACTGTTTAAAAGTTTGGGGTCACTTCAAATTACCTTGCTTTCCATGACAACATACATCAAATAAATTGCAAAATTAACAGGAAATACAGTCAAGACGTTGACAAGGTTAGAAATAATAATTTTTAATTTGAATAATAATTGTGCCCTTCAAACTTTGCCTTCGTCGACAAATCATCCATTTCCAGAAAATGTAGATATTCCATTAAAAATCAGCTGTTCCCAGATATAATAGTCATTTACAACATTAACAGTGTCCACACTGTATTTCTGATCCATGTTATTTTAATGTACAAGATTTGCTTTTCTTTCAAAAACAAGGGCATTTCTAAGTGACCCCAAACGTTTGAACGGTAAATATGTATGTCATTTTTTTTATAAAAATTGCTTTCTTTAATAAATAAATTTACAATTTATATATTGTGAAATATATTATAGTTCAAGCTGTAAATGAAAAACACAGGAGCCTAAAATTTGTATTCTGGCTGTTAAATTTAGGGATTATTAATAAACTCTTAAGTACATTTACCACTTCATTGGCTCCTAAAAATTCTAGCTGACTCCTAAAAAATCCATCTGGCTTCTAAGATTTTTTTCATATTTTTGTTGACCCTGGGTTAAATAATTCTGAAGAAAAGTATTCTGATTAATTACTCTCTCCACTCAACTAGTTTCAATGCTTGGAATAGGCCTTTTGGGAATGAAGATCCCCAAAACTCACAAACCTAGAAAGAGACAAATTACCATCAACCTCCAGATGGTGTATTGTAATTTGCTCCAGGAAATAATTTATAGATTTTAAAAGACTTCTATCAAAAGTCAATCTGGTATTGATTAATGAAAAACTAACAACTACAATGAAAGATACTTTTGATACTTTCCAGGAATCATGAGGCCCATGGATTCCAAGCTACAATAATGCAAATACACTTGATGCAGTATGCTCCATATAATTAGAAATTTATTTCATTACATCTTTAAAGGTAAACTATATGCCTTGCTAAATACCAGATTGTTTTTGCATGCTGGATGGACCCAGCGATCCTACGTCATATCTTCTGCATTCACTTGGTATTCAAACAGTCATTCTTGGTCCCCATCAATTAAACTAATTGAGTGTGTTTGCTTGAAAGGTAATACTGTGAAAGCCTAGATCAGGGGTATGCAACCTTTGGCACTCCAGCTGTTAGAGACCTCAACTCCCATCACAATTCTCATTGGCTGGTCGGGGATCATGGAAGCTGTAGTCTCCAACAGCTAGAGTGCCAAAGTTTGCCTACTACTGGCCTATATAATTTGGGCTGGCTTTGAGTCAGTAGTTAAAATTGGCTGTACTGTGATTGAGGACTAGGATCAGATATGATCCTCAGTAATCATACCTGGGAACTCTCCGCAGATTCTGATTGTGAGAGAGCATTATTGGGTCTCAGGGACAGAGGCTGATTCTCCTGATGTGGGCAGTTTTTTTAAAACTCTTCCCACTTCTGCTCCTTCCCACCCTTTTCCTCCCACTTTTTCTCCTTCCCCACCCAGTTCCTCCCACTTCCCTCCCACTTGTTTGATTTCCCTAAAAGCCCCGCCCCCACTCACATGTAAACCCTGCCTCCTTTTTGCCAGGATTTGCGGCAGTTATACTCCCCAGCGGTATCAAATGAGTCTCCTCTAGGGACTCCACAAATGAAAGTTACCAGGCATGTCAGTAATGTGCAACTGGGAACCAGCACAGATGCCACGGAGGACGGTGGCTCTACCAAACATGGTATAGGATTGCCTTATTAACCCCATGGATGCAAATAAATGTCTCCAGAGAAGCTCATTAACCAGAGAGGGCACCAGCTTACAGACATAAAGCCTCCGTCATTGGAGGAGGCTGGATAGAGGGAGGGGAGCGGAGGCAAAGTGACAGACTGAGGTACAGAGCTGGTAACTGCAGTCTGTGTGGAAGCAGGGAACAGGGCAGTATTTATTTGTTTCATTTCAGCAAAATATCGATTTTATAAAAAAATTAAAAACATTATAACATCTAGTTGCTACATAAACTATTTAGACAAATATGTATAGGGGTGATAGATCCCCTTAACCAGTGTCACTAAGAAACCTTGCACTCCTATGGCCTTTAACACATTGTTGACACCCTTACCCAAAATATCTGTTTTTGAATGAAAGACCCTTCACGTAACCGAGTCAACACAACCTAAATACACCAAAACCAATCTCCTCTGAATTCCTTCTAGTGGGTGTATCTAACCTGCTCACACAGATAAATTACTGAAGAAAGTCAACACATAAGTCATTCCTATTAACCTAACCTGAATCACAACTACAAACGTGGTCTAACTCTCAACATCTTCAAAACAACCAAAAAGTCAAAGGCCTCTTAGAATCTTTCATCATGGGTGATTTAGATGTTAAATGATTATCTGCAAAATAACACCCTTGCATTGTCCATCCAGAAGATGACTGTCTTGTCCTTTAGAACTGAACCTAGTAATTCCAATGCCACTACAACAATGCCAAGAAATTCCTATTCCCAATGATGTTAGAATTTGTCCATTTCACAGGCCAGGTGAACCCACAGCTTCTGTGTACACTGATATGGAATTATTTGTGACCCCTTTTTTCTGCTAGTAGGACTACCCATTTAAGGTTGCTAGGCAACCACCAAATCATCCTTTAGCTTTCTAGTCACCTAAAAAAATGTTTGATCTCCAAGGGCAGCCTCTGACTAAATAAAACAACCTTTCCACTGGCATAATCTGGCAGTCAAAAGTGAATTGACCAAGTAGTGACTGCATCTGCGACAATCTGATCCTAACTAAAACCCTGATCCTATCAATGAGACAGCACAACTGGGGTGGCTTCTCATCTGGAAACCATAACATGCATTTGCCATTGAAACACAGAATATGCATATTCTCTTCAGACTTTATGCTAGCTAATGGGATCCTCATTTTCTTTGCCAGTCACTTGAATGTGGCCAGCAAATCAGAGCACTTGTCAAACTCCATCCCTGAATCTTTTTTGGGTGGATGGTATCCAGCCTTCCTGGACCCCTGCTTTAAACAACTCTGGTTTTAGCTGTACACCAAGAGGCGTCTACCAAAGTACCATCAGAGGGATGCTCAACATTGTTTTTCCACAGTGTTTAAAACCTGGCAGGGCCTTGTTTCGAGCCACCTGACTTCTTGTTAACACCAGAAGGCTGGTTAGGCACCAGGAAGAAAGCAAACCTATACTGCAGTGGCTCACATTGTAGACCTAGCAAATTTTGGATTTTTGCACAGCCAGTGACCCTGGACACTGGTGCCAGAAAGAGGGCCACAAATTGCCACTTTGTTAACTGAAGCCACATGTCAGTGGCTTAATTATCCCAATGCAGACCAGGCACCACAGGCAGTTTTGTGATGTGACCGCTTATCATACCTTCACCACGCGCCTTATATTTGCCTCAAAGTCTAAATAGACAAGCAATTCAGAACACATTTCTGGCAAATTCCACCCAATGATTCAAGCCAACCCATAAAACGCCTGCAATCAATTACCTAACGTCTTATCCACTTTTTACTTTTTGTTGATACTCTGATGAAATTGCCTCTCCCTGTCCACAGTAGGCTGATTTACAAAGGTCAATGACCAGATGTCAACATACTTGTTCTTCCAGTCTTAGCTTTAACCTCCCCTGACAGGTGCACCCCTAGTGTGCTCAGCCCACAAAAGTAAGACCCTTTGTTTTAACTAGCATAAAACTGAACCTGATGCCCAAGGATTTACAAACTTTGAAAACTATGGGGGTACAGAGAGGTGAAGTGTAGCAATGAAGCCAGCCACTGTGTGTGTGTATGTGTGTGTCTATGTGGGGAGGGAGGTTAGGTGGTTCCCATCAATAATTTTTCTTTTTTAAATGGCGAATTTTAAATTATGTTTGTCTTATTTATTGGTATATACAAGATAGCTCCCAGGGACAATTAAAAAGTAGGCTTTAGAGGTGGTATAGCCTTAGAGCCAATTAAACCATTTCAACAAAAATATTTACTGATATTTTGAAAATGTAACTCCAAGTTATGCACTGAAAAATATATACCCTGGAGATGTTTCAAAGAAAACGTGCAGCAAAAGTGGAGCAAAATACCTGTTTTAGTTTAACCTTTGCAACAGGTTTACTCTAGTTTTACATTTTTACCCAAAATAGGGGCTAATATAGCAGCAGAGTATCACATTATAGCAGCAAGGCAATGCAGAAGACCAGCAGAGGGAATACACATTACAAGAGGCCAGCAGAGTGTTACCTAACACCTACTAGATAAAACATTATAAGACCAGCAGGGCAATACACCAATATGTCATTACAATAGACTGATGAATGGGAATTGGTAACAATTACTGATATACAAACATCCCCATTTGCTCTGCACCCATCCAGAGACTGTGGACAGATGGGAGAGGCAGTGAATCGGAGAGGAGAGAGACAAAGGATGCTGTGATGGCAGAGAAAGGGTTATGCTGCAGGGAGATGAAAGGCAAGGCAAGTAATGAGGTGACAGGAGAGAAGAGGGGCAGGTAGTGGCATGATGTGAGACAGAAACAGGAACCAGGTGAATGGAGAAAGAGATAGACAGGTGACGTGGCAATGGGCTTTAAAGTGGAGCTTTCACCTTAATTCAAGTTTGTATATTTGAAAACTGCATTAAAACTGCCTATATGTTATGATAAAGGGATAATAATACTTTGTTTTATCTTTATTTTATTTTGTAGGCATTAAAAAAACATGAAGAACGATATAAGTCTTATCTCTCAAACCTTTATGGTTTATGAGATATTCACAAGCAAAGTTTCCCCCTCCCGCCCCTTTTACCTAGTGTAAGCCATCTCTTCTCAGATGTGGAATGCAGTCCATAGACCAGACAGATAACAGCAGGGGACAATCTTCTTCCTATGAGAACAATGAAAGCCCTGCCCCCTTTGACAAGTTTTTCAGCTTTTTCCCTTATCTTAATTGAAGATTGTCCCTCTCTGCAGTCTACCTGGGCACCTCCCTTCTGATCTGGCTGAGCAGTGTTACATCAGTAAAAGGGGTGGGAGGGGGATACTTTATCATTGAATTACTCTTGTACTACAACTCTGACAGAATTGAAATAACACTCTCCAAGGTCCAAATACTATGATGATTAATTAGAGATGCTTTTATCATGAAACATTACTATCCCTTTAACTAAAAGGCCTAATCAGGAGATATTCACACTTCTTTCAATGACATGTTCATATGCTAATTAAGCTAACCAATGATGTTTCATATGCTAATGAAGCCTTTTCAATGACGTGATATGCTAATGAAGGTCTCAATTACATTTCATATGCTAATGCAGTTTTGTGCAGTACCAGGAAATGTTTAGTTTCATTTTGCCCTGAAATAAAAGTGTGAATTTCTCCTAAACTAGATATCTGCTGGACTTTTTGTTGAACATGACAAATAGGCAGTTTTTAATGCCGTTTTCAAATATGCAAACATGAATGTAGGTGAACATCCCACTTTAATTATAAAGGCAAAGTTGGAGACCTCTCTGTCCTCGCTTATATTTGTCTGATACAGTGCGGCAAAACTACTCCATGTTGCCTTTATACAGAAGGTCCATTATGTAGCGCTGAGCTGTCCAGGTGTAGTCCTCAAGGGCCACCAACAGGCCAGGATGTAAGGATTTCCCTTATGAAGCACAGATGAGTTAAAGGGATAGTAAATCTTGAAAATAAGTTTATTTTATATTGTAGCCCTTAAAAAAACATGAAAAATGATATAAGTCTTATCTCCCAAACCTTTATGGTTTGGGAGATATTCAGAAGTAAAATAAAGTTCCCTTTTCCTGGCTGTTTCAGACAAGTCTGCCATCTAGTGGACAGATTTGGAATTCGGTCCACAGATCAACCAGCAGCTCTTTAGCAGTGCCGAGATAACAATCTTTAAAAAGAACTACTTAGTTGGAACTGTGTACAAAGTGTGCCTGGCTTGCAGGCACACTTTGTAGACCATTCCAATTAAGAAATTCTTTTTAAAAATTGTCTGGAGAGCCGTAGCCGGTCCCGGGACCGGATTCCAAATCTGAGAGCTAGAACGGTGACGTCACTCAGGGGGAAACTTTGCTTCTGAATATCTCCCAAACCATAAAGGTTTGGGAGGTAAGACTTATATCATTTTTCATGTTTTTTAAGGGCTACAATATAAATGAACTTATTTTCAAGGTTTACTATCCCTTTAATCCGTGGCTCATTCATTTTGACTGACTCACCTGTGCTTAATCAGGGAAATCCTTAATCCTGGCCTGTAGGTGGCCCTTGAGAGCTAAACTTGGACATCACTGATATAGAAGGTTCTAATGTGTGTTTATGTATATGTTTGTGTGTACATACAAATCTTTTTTAAATTAAGGTAAGTGGGGGGCTATTATTAGGAATTATTACTTATTCTTTAATGAAGAACTGCCACCGTTCCAAATTATCACCAAAGTGGGAGCATCCTACGCCCCCATTTAAACGTTTTCTAGGGCTGACTGATCATCCCTTTAAATCTAAACACATGGAAAATGCAGAATGCAGGGCTGCAGTGATTATCGCTGAGGTGGGTCCAAGTATCCCTGCAGTATGCATTTTTCATACGTGTATGGCTTTAAAGAGATGATGAGAATGGCACATCAAAATGTATATGATACTTATTATTATTAACCCTTTGCATACCTATGGGGTGCCTAGTGCATTATAAAGCATTAGGTATCCCTTTGGCATGCAAAGGTTTAAGAGCAGTCATCCTCTCTTTCTAATCCCCAACAACGGACTCTGTGTGAAGAGCTGGTCTGTAATACAGGAGCATTACCACACCTGGCCATCAGGTGTCCTCCTATGAGTGTGCTGTGGGAAGCATACCCAGACAGTGACAGGATCAATATGTGGTTCCATGGTTTTATTTATACAGGACAGATCCCTGCTGTACAGTCACAGGATGTACAGATACAGTACAAAGAAAGAGGGTGCATGTTAGGAGAATTACACTGGATTAAAACAAACAATGTATGATAAAGTGAACCCAAACATTAGACATAACATCATTTTAGAGTTCAACTATTCTGGAAAGCTCTTTGTCCTAATGAACCCTCCAGCCACAGACCCACCCAAAAGCAATGCATGTGACACCCTCTGGCACTCACTTCTAATATAAGGTCTCAACCACTCCCACATTCATGCTATGAGAAGTTCCATTTAAATCCATGAGATGTTTATTTGCGTTGCTTTGCAATGTATTGGAGACCTCTCTAGCAATCAAATGCTTAACTTTCTGAGTGCCAGAGGAGTAGCCAACACATTATGAAGCAATACGCTGGATACCCCCTCTGGCACTCAAAGGTTTTAAATCCCCATTTAAAGAAACACAACACCTCCTACTAATACTCTTTCCCCCCCTTACTTACCTTATTACCTTGAGGCCAGGAGTTATGCACAATGCATTTTGAAGCAACATGTTGTGCACTGCTCTGGACTGCAAGGGGTTAATCTGGGCAGAAAATCTTAATAGCCACTATGAATCTGTTCAGTTTGGATTAGTTCTCCAAAATAAGTCTTGAATTAGTGCTGGATTTCATGTCCATAGGGGGTAGATATGATTCTTTATTACAGGGCTCAAGGGGGATTATGCACTAAGGCGTGATCAAGAGGTGATAAAGCGGAGATAGGGTGACCACATTTCAGTTCTGCCATTCAGGGACACTGCGGAGCGAAGAGTGCACCACAGAGTTCTAACACTAGAGGGAGCACTGCCCTTTGACAGAAAGTGATGCCTGTGATGGGCTACAAGAAAATGGACATCAAGCCCAAAGAATTAGACTAGCATTACATTACAACACAAAATGTACTGCAGCTCCCGATTGATGTCTGGATCAAGGCTCAGTTCTCTAGTGTGTAGAGCTCTGTCTGGAAGCCATTTTCTTGTAGCCCAACAGAGACATCACTTTCTATCACAGTAGGCAATGGGCACTTTTCTTTCTAGTGTTTAGAACTCTGTGTTTTGGAATCTTCATTCCGGGACTTTGTATTGTCCTATAAGGGTGCTGCCCCTGACAAGGGACACACACTTAAAATCCGGGACTGTCCCGGGCAATTCAGGACATGTGGTCACCTTAAAGGGATAGTAAACCTTCAAAATCGCTTTATTTTATATTGTAGCCCTTAAAAAAACATGAAAAATGATATAAGTCTTACCTCCCAAACCTTTATGGTTTGGGAGATATTCAGAAGCAAAGTTTCACCCTGAGTGACATCACTGTTCTAGCTCTCAGATTTGGAATCCGGTCCCGGGACCGGCTGCGGCTCTCCAGAAGTGCCGAGATCATGATCTTTAAAAAGAATTTCTTAATTAGAATGGTCTACAAAGTGTGCTTGCAAGCCAGGCACACTTTGTACACAGTTCCAATTAAGTAGTTCTTTCTAAAGATTGTGATCTCGGCACTGCTAAGAGCTGCCGGTTGATTTGTGGACCGAATTCCAAATCTGTCCACTAGATGGCAGACTTGGCTAAAACAGCCAAGAAAAGGGAACTTTATTTTACTTCTGAATATCTCCCAAACCATAAAGGTTTGGGAGATAAGACTTATACCATTTTTCATGTTTTTTTAAGGGCTACAATATAAAATAAACTTATTTTCAAGGTTTACTATCCCTTTAAGCAGAGTTGACTTCTCCATTGATACCACTTCTCCAAATCCTATGTTATTCATTGGAGCCAATATACTAAGGTCTCTAAAGCTGGAGGAATCTTAGTACATCAGGTCCGTAGAATAACATAGGACTTGGAGAGTTTATCACACAGGATAAGTCACCTCCACTTTATCACGTGTTTATCATGTCTTTATCACACCTTAGTGCAAGTTCCTCAAGTGTGTGTATACGAGTGAGATAGCTGTGTGTGTTCCTTTAAATGAATGGCCATTTTTATGTGTCCCCTATAGTGCAGTTGTTTGTCCCAGAATTGTTGCTGTTCTTTCTGATACTTCTGCAACATAACATCTGGTGAAGACAAGAAATTGATTCATATTATCTGAATCCAATTACATAGTTTTCCTGATGCAATGATTACAGTCCATATTCAATAAGCTAAAGAGGTGTAGTTCTGGAACAAACCCATACGTCCCAACATTTTAAATGGCCAAAAAGGTACACTTTTATTTTAAGTGGTGTTGCTGGGGGTGTGGCATTACCAAGGAAATTTAGGTTACTCCATGCCTATTGAAAGGTTTTTCTGCAATTCCATAAACAATTTAGAACAAGACTAATGTATTTTATTTACATAGATTAATGTATATACACATATAATTAGGGTTAAACAATCATTAATATGAGTTTTATTGCTGTGGAGCAATGTGATGCAATTATATAAACCCATACCTCCCAACATTTCAAATTGCCAAAGACGGACACCTGTGAATTAGGGGGTGTTGCTGGAGGTGTGGCTGGTGGGCTGGGCTATTTCATAACCTATTGACACCTCCTTGTGTTACTGAATAGATGTCTTATAACTAGACCATAGTATTTTATTTACACAGACTAATTTATAAACACATATACTGACGTTTAAACAAGCATTAATGTGAGTTTTATTGCTGTAGAGCAATTTGATACACTTATATGCATACCACACAGTCTGATCTCCTAAAAAGAGGAACGTCAGGGTGGGAAAGAGGGACAGAGGGATTTGGGTCTAAAGTAGGGATGGGACACTTGGGAGGTATGCAAACCAACTGAGCAATAGGGGTAAAAAGAAAATCCCCAATAATTTTAAATGGGGCTTTTTACCCCTTAAATGGTAAAGAGAGATCTCCACTGCATTGCTTTGCAATGCATTGTACACTTCTCTATCGTTTAAAGTGTTAGTAATGTCTAAAAAAAGTTGTTTGCATTTAGAAGAGCTTAAAAAGCTGAGCTAAATGCAAAAAGGCGTATCTCTCAAACCGCTATGGTTTAAGAGATACAGGCGTTTAAAGTTCGCTGTTTCCTACTGACAGCTGTAAAGCTGTCAGCAGGAGATCCGTGTCACTCGACACGGAGGCGCTTGAGAAGTGCCGCGATCTCGTTACTTACAAGGAATCCCTTCATTGGAATGGTCTAAAACGTGTGCCTGGTTTTCAAGCACACGTTTTAGACCATTCCAATGAAGGGATTCCTTGTACGTAACGAGATCTCGGCACTTCTCAAGCGCCTCTGTGTCGACCGACACGAATCTCCTGCTGACAGCTTTACAGCTGTCAGTAGGAAACAGCGAACTTTAAACGCCCGTATCTATTAAACCATAGCGGTTTGAGAGATACGTTTTTTTTGCATTTAGCTCAGCTTTTTAAGCTCTTCTAAATGCAAAAAACTTTTTTTTGACATTACTAACACTTTAAGGGATTAAAACACCCATTTAAATCTATTCTGTATCATTTGTTTATATGTTTATTTCTTTGATATGTCATGTGTTAAATTGTCATGAAATTCAAAAAAGAACTTAAAAAAACAAATAAATAAATACAATTTTGGGAAATGTTCAACCCTCCCCCCCCCAACCCTGCAGTGCAGTTGTGGTTGTCTGCAACTACACCTCTTTATCTTATTGAATACAGACTTTAATGTGTTCATCTGTAAATAAATAATTTGGCTGCACTCATTCCTAATATATGTAATGTATAAAGCAGTTATTAACCGTTTGAGTGCCATAGGGGATATGGAGATCCCCTGTCATTAAATGGAGTATAATAGTACTATTACATTTTTATTGTTTAGGACCATATTCAGTAAACAAAAGTGGGGATTTCTGCAGCTATCTAACTGAACCTTGGGACACTTCCAATTTTTTCAAAAGGTCAATGCATTAGAGATCTCTCTAGCAATGTTAAAAGCCCAATTTGGATGAATGGGAATATGGAGAATTCTTATTTTTCCCATGGTTTCCATCATTCATTTACTGAATATAAACTTTAGTTAATTTCATTATGAGAGACTAGTGTAAAAGCAATTGTACATGGGCCAAGGTCTGGGAGATGTTAACCCTTTGAGTGCTGGATACCCCTCCGGCAATCAAAGGTTTAAAGGCCGGCCCTGCTCTGTGTTTGCCGTCACTCATGCGATGCTGAGCATTCGAGCAGTCTCTACTGAGTATGACGGCTTCTGACAAACATAGTAGTGAATTATTATATAGGATTATCTTTGAGGTTGATTTAAAGGGATAGTAATGTTTCACAATAAAAGCAGCTCCTTTTAATCTTCATAGTATTTGGGCAGTGGAGAGAGTTATTTCAATACTGTCCAAGTTGTAGTTCAAGAGTAATTGAATGATAAAGTATCCCCCTCCTGCCCCTTTTACTGATGTAACACTGTTCTCCACAGCACAGCAAGACTGTTCGGATGGATCACAGAGAGGGACAATCTTCAGTGAGCATAAGGGAAAACCTGAAAAACCTGTCAAGGGGGTCAGGATTTTCCTTGTTCTCACAGTAAAAAGATTCTCCTTTGCTGTAACCTGTCCAGCCAAGAGACCAGATTGCACATCTGAGGGGAGGGAGAGGGATACTTTATCATTCAATTACTCTTGAACTACAAGCCTGACAGTATTGAAATAACACTCTCCATGGCCCAAATACTATGAAGATTAATTGGAGCTGTTTTTTTTTGTTAAACATTACTATCTCTTTAAACATTCTCCTTATTGGGATACTATTAAGATATTGTAACATGTTAACTGTTTGATCCCCAGTGCAGTGTGTAATAAATTGCTGAACAGTATGTTGGTCTCCCATCTGGCATTTAAATGGATAAATTGTCACAGTGACAGATAATTATGGAAAGAAAAAAAACATGAGTTGTGAATCACTGTGTCCCATGGGGATTTCACACAGACAACGTGCTCTGTAAATGGTAGAGACACGCATTATTCTTCAACTTTCCTCTAACTGTGCGATTACACAACAACACATTTATCGCTTTGATTTCAATAGAATCACATAGAAATAATATTGATATTGCACAATTGTTGCAGGGAGCTGTGGTCTCCCTGCAGTTCTATCACTGCTGTTTCTATTGAGGGAACGGAATGCAGGGAAAACCTTGGTATACTGTAGAACTAAAATTGCATCCACATTTTCAGTTGTTACAAAAGAGTTTGCTACAAGATAGCCTGCATGAAAGAATCCTATAGAATCCCTAGAATTACTTTCCCAATCCCGAAGAACTGTAGTTTCCACTGGAAGCATATTGGCTGAAGATGTGTATTTGATGTTACCTCAACCAATAGGGTTCATCAGGTGTCTTTGTGGAGCTTACAGCATTAGCTATAGGGAGGAGAAATCGTGTGTGTTCTGAAGTCTAGTTTTTCAGAGTGCCTCAATTCATGCTATGGGTAGGGCTCCCTGACCCCCTTAGAATAGGGAATCTTAATTGGTGTACTGAAAGTAATAGTACAGTACTATATGTGAACTGTCATAAATAATTTAACATCCTTTCTGAATAGAATAGATATTCTCAGTGCCAATCCTCGAGGAACACTAACATGTCATGATTTTATGATATCCCTAATTAACCCCTTAAGGATCCATGAAGGTTCAGGACCGTCATGAGTTGTTATACCCTTAAGGACCCATGACAGTCCTGGACTGTTATGGAATTCCGGGCTCCCTGCGTGGCTGCACGCCATTCGGGGAGTCTGGAATCGGATGCGGCAAAAAAAAAAAGATGATCCGTGGTCCTTAAAGGGGAACTTTCACCCCTTAATAACTAAATCTCCCCTTACTGCTGACCTGGCGACTAGCTGCTTAGTAGCGCTAGTCGCCAGAAATCTTACCCCGTTCTCAAGATTTTGCCGTTTGAAAGGATCAGGAAGCACGGACGTCTCTTCACAGTGACGTCCGTGCGCCTGCGCTGTCAGTCCCTTGTGCACCGTACGGGGTAAGATTTCTGGCGACTAGCGCTACTAAGCAGCTAGTCGCCAGGTCAGCAGTAAGGGGAGATTTAGTTATTAAGGGGTGAAAGTTCCCCTTTAAGTGACCGCAACGTGTGTGCGCAGCCGGTCCTTAAGGGGTTAAGCACAGGCAACTCAATCACAAAGACTGACCCGCTGATTAATCTCCTGTGATTAAGCACAGTTATTTTGAATTGCTGACCTGTTGGATTTGCACATTGACACACACTGCATTAAGAACTCCCACTAGAAAATAAGGCTTCATAAAATAATATAAGAATTTGATATTTTATCTCATTGCAGAGTTTCTAATATTTATCTCAATATAGTGCCTAACCCCCACCCAATATAATTCAAATGATGCAGTTGGGCAAATTACCCAGCAATCATAATTTTCATATGGACAGAGAAATGGTGGATTCAACACTAGGGGGAATGCACTAAGTTTTGATAAAGAAATGCTTCAGTGTGATAAAGTCTTACATTTCTATTGTATTGTACTAAGATCTCCCCAACTTGAGAGATGTCAGTGCACAGACTCTATATTCTCCCTGCAGAGAGCATGCCCCTCAGACCATCCCTTATTTTTTTTTTTATCATCTATAAAATGCTTTATTAAAGAAACAGTAACAAAATCTGACATCTTTGCCAGAGAGTTCACATTCTTCATAGATCAGAACGACAAGGACAGGTTACAGTATAAACCAATGGAAATTCAGGAGGCTGAGTCACTGGAAGTCAGCCAATAAAAAAGAATTGCAGGAGCTGAATCTCCAAGATACAGGAATAGATTAAATATAACCCATAATCTTATTGTACAATAAAAGAAAATTTAGAGACAAAAAGAAAAGGGGAAGAACAGAAAAGGGAGGGGGACAAGGGTACCAGGAAGGAGAGGAAAGGGGATAGGCGCAACCACTGATAAATCAAAAGCAAATGTCCCTCAGGCAATAATCCATCAAGAGATAGGAGATATAAAGAGGGATTTCCATAGTTTAGGAATGCACACCCTTGTTGTAACTGACAGCATCCATTGACCTAGTGAGACCTGATTTGCAATGTCTGTCTGGTATTATATTCAATAAAAAACAGCTTGGGAATAGAGGAACACTTAGGTCCATGAGGCCAGGGAGATGAGACTCAACAGCCTGCCAATAGACCTCGACTGAAGGACAGGACCACCAAATATGTAGTAGGGAACCACTGGAGTCCCCATATCTCCAACACATATTTGGACAAGTGCAAAATATTTTAGATAGCTCTGAGGGAGTTTGGTACCAAAGAGTTTATAACTGGTCTCCCGCATGCTACTGTTGGACAAAACCTAGGGTTAAGTTGAAAAGCCCTGTTCTACTGCAGTTTGGATAGTTCTAATCTAAGTCTGCCTTCCAAGCCTGTCTATGAGCCAGATGCAGTGGCATCTCCTGGAAACTCAAGAGACAATACAATTTTGAAACGTCATGCTTGAGTGCCTCGTTTTTGCTGAGACTCAAAGGGGGTGAGAAGCCTATGGGAATAACGTAGAGAATGTCAGATACCTAGTAGGGGAAGTACTTGTCTTTAATGCCATGCCTTCGAATCAAGGAAGCCATAGTGCCTGCAGACATCCTATATTATAATTCACTAACTAAGTTTGTCAGAAGCCGTAATGCACAGTAGAGACGGCTGTGTGCAGTGCAGTCATGCGACGTGACTGATACGGAGCGGGGCGCTCCAAATTCAGACCTTCCGGTGCGCAGAGAGGACTCCGCTCTGAATTTCGAGCTCCCCGCTCCATATCAGCCATGGCGCAGGCAGTCTCTACTGTGCATGGCTGCACTGCGGCCGTTGCTGGGTGGCACTGTGGCCCGTGTACACGGGCTCTTCAACTAGTCAAGAATAGGAGGCAATTCCTATCTTAAGTCAAGTACTCCAGTAGAATATCCCTTATTCTAATGATGGGGCCCTCTGACAATTAGGTTTCTTGTGTTAAAATCCAGCGTGTGTGTGTGTGTGTGTATATATATATATATATATATATATATATATATATATAATCGGTATTAAAAGTAAAGTTATATATGCCTTTTTTACTAGTAGATAGAACCACCTAACCCGTGAAGTTTGTTTCTTTAACTTGGTGATCTGCATACTGTATTTAACCCTTTAAGCAGACTCTGCTCCATCATATGTTAATCTTATCCCTTTAATAATCTGAGTGCTACTGAGGTATCCAAAGAATTGTGGTTGCAATGAGTTGGTTACCTCTCTGGCATTCAAAGGGTTACGGACCAGAGGGATGTTCAGTGCATTGCTTCTAAATATGTTGCATATCCTTCTAGTCCTTAAGGGATTAAGTGGGCTCATGCACTCTACATGCTTCTGTTTGAAAAAAAAAAAAAAAACTATAAGCGTCATGTCCTCTTGCATAAACATGACATTCAGGACTGAGTGAGGATGTAATTTCTTGAACAAAGGCCAAGGGTAAAAATCATAGGGGCCATTAGGCTTTCTGGATATTGTAAAAATATATCTATATACATGTCCTTGGTGTGCACTCTCTTAAATATATCAATATGCCTGGGTGCCAGTCTTACTAGTTGAGTAGTAATAAAGAAAACACTCACAGGACTTGCTGAGGTGAAGAAAAAGTTGCTGTTTATTCCATCGACATTTCGGCCCTGCTTTGGGCCTTTGTCGTAAGCATCTTGACAAAGGCCCAAAGCAGGGCCGAAATGTCATGGAATAAACAGCAACTTTTTCTTCACCTCAACAAGTCCTGTGAGTGCTTTGTTATATATTATTTTCATGCACAAACACATATACACAAATAAACACACACACATACATACATATATGGTAGTTTATTTCATCAAAGTTTTGGCCCCGCTCTGGACCATTATCAAGATGCTTGAAAAGCATCTTGATAAAGGCCTAGAGTGGGGCCAAAACGTTGATGGAATAAACTAGCACATAATTCACCCATTTGAGTGTTTTCTTTCTTTTGAAATTATATACAAATCAAGATGGTGGAAAGCACTCACTCTGCACTGTCTCTAATGCCCAGGTGCACATTCCCCAAATGTAATGTAAAGATGAAAAGAATGTGTCTTGATAAAGGTCTGTTTAGACCGAAATGTTAACCTGCTGTTTACCATCCTTATACTTCAATAAGTAACTTTGAAAAGTCCCACAGGTGCTGCCAACATACTTTTCATCTCTCTCTCTACCACACATACACTCTCTCACTCCCTCTAAAATTTCGATTGTTATGAGACTTTACATTATAAAATGATTAATTAAAAGGATAAACATTTTGATGCCCATCTTTTCTTATTCTGTTGCCCAATCATGTGGCCACACCTGGGCCAGTTATCATCTAAGGTTTTGTATCAATGCCCAACTACATGCATTTTAAATATCATAATAAAGTATTTTTCACATTTGTATGTCTCACTTTCGCATTTTAAAAATACTCTTATTGGAAATGAAATAGTATATTTGCCATTTCGCAAGTCCCCTTATGACCTCTGGTTAATGAATTATAGAAAGACAAATACTTGATGATTTAAAATATTATTTTATTTATTACATTGTGTTTTTCCCAAGCTGATCTGTATTGCACCCTTCACCCAAAAGCGAGTATAATCCAGGGGTACACAACCCATGGTTCTCTAACTGTATTACAGCTCCTATCATCCCCTATTATAATCTCCATCTGCTAGAGATCCAAATCGTGACTACCCCTGTTATAAAGACATTGTAATATTTTAAAGGGATAGTAATGCTTCATAATAAAAGCAGCTCTAATTAATCATCATATTATTTGGACTTTGGAGAGTGTTATTTCAGTTCTGTCAGTTGTAGTTCAAGAGTAATTCAATGACAAAGTATCCCTCTCCTGCCCCTTTTACTGATGTAACACTGCTCAGCCAGAGCAGAAGGGAGGTGCCCAGGTAGATTTCAGAGAGGGACAATCTTCAATTAAGATAAGGGAAAAACCTGAAAAACTTGTCAAGGGGGGCAGGGATTTCATTGTTTTCATAGAAAGAAGAGTATCTGTCTGGTCTATGGACTGCATTCCACATCTGAGAAGAGGTGGCTTACACTTGGTAAAAGGGGCAGGAGGGGAAACTTTGCTTGTGAATATCTCTCAAACCATTAATTTTTGAGAGATAAGACTTATATCGTTCTTCATGTTTTTTCAATGCCTACAAAATAAAATAAAGATAAAACTAAGTATTACTATCCCTTTAAGTGTATTTGATAATTGATCACACTTGTCATATGTTTGTTAAAAATCATCAGCCAATATACGAAGCAAACAAAATGCACACAGATGTACAAGAAAACTGTTTAATTCAGCCTTTGATAAGTAGCCAGAAAGACAACATGTTGACAGTGAGACTTTGTTAGTTTGGGAGTGGATGGTCTTTTTGGTAAACCACAAACTTATAGTAATTTCTCATTTAATGTTGTTAGGTCATCTGCAGAATCAAAGCAGTTTTCCTGGAGCAAACTGTCTGAAGTATACTTCTGCAACTGTATTGCAGCCAAAAGGCAGTGATGAGTTTGTATCTTGGCTGTTAACCAGAATTTTAGCTCAAGGTATTCCCCCACCCTCCCCCCCCCAGTTCAGATTCTTCCTTCCTTCAGAGAGGAATATAATGAAAGACAAGGCATCTGATAAATTCCACTCCTATTCCTTTAGTACAACTCACTGTGCTAGTCCATACAGTAGGCAGACAGGGATGGATTTCCCAATAGTCAGAGAGGGCAACTGCTTAGAGCTCCAAGTTTTTAAGGGGTGGGGCCTAAATTATGATGGCCACACCCACATTCTGAATTGTAGGTGTGGCCAGAGCAATTGCAATGTCTTTACACCAGTTTTATTTTTATTTGTTATTATTTAACCGTTTGGATGCTAAGGAAATCACCAAGACCTTGTGGAGCAATGCTTTGATGTCTCTCTAGCACCCAAGGGTATTTTCTGTGATAGGAAACAAAGGATAGGACAGTGGAGGGGGTCATGTGAGGGTTGGGAGTGTAGCTATGGGTGGAGCTAAGGACACCTAGCTTACCATGCCTAGGGGTGTCTGGGATGTTGGCTAGGGGTAGGCAGTCAGGACTCCATCAGCTTTATTACCAAGTTGAAAGTTGCCTACAATCTATGGAATCCTGTAGGTTGCCCTTCCCTGCTTTAATCTTATATTATGGGTCAGTAGGGGATTGTTTGGTTTCTTAAATTGTGTAACCAAAAAGGTGTTCCCTGGTCTCTTCTTGGAATATCATCCAAAGGAAATCATCTTTCCAAAGTCAACATTTGGTGAACTGCTCACTTTTATGTTGAACAGATAGATACATTGCTTACAATTAAGCCTCTGTAGTGTTCATGTCCTACAAAGCAAGGCCATGCCCTTTCATTGAGGAAGCCTAGGTTCTGATTTGATGAAGGATTTCACTCACCATGGGTGGATGAATAAAAATTAGAATTAAATGATAGTAATAATAATGAAATGTGTTTAAATATCACACCAAGATAAAAAATGCATGATGAGGCCAGACTATTGACGTTCCAGAGGTCCACCTATAATTTATTTCCATCTAATGAAAACACTACACTCACCCAAACCAGGCCATAGTCTGAGAGTTTGCATATGGCATTCATCTATTTTATTTTGGTTATAAAAAGGTGGAGTCCAGTCCAAGGAGATAACATGCTTGTATATGAACGGCTATAGTTACTTTATTTCCCCATACAGTATAAGGAGTTCTTAGTTTATGTGAAAAGATTAGATTACCATTGGATATCAGGAACGGGAGGACATTCATTTTTGTTTGGCTTCTCGGGAGAAGATGGATTTGAGAAAATGCAAGAGATGATATAAAGCTGGAACTAATCCAAGCTATAGTGAAGGTATAATGAGTAAATGGGATAAATGCTAGAATGAGAAGATTATTTACAGTAGTGGGTCTCAATTTTTTTTATTATTATTACTAAAGTCTAACTTAATGGGCAATATTCTGGGTACCCTTAACATTTTATAAGTCATTTGTGAGGGAAGCAATGAAAGTGCAAATATATATATATATATATATATATATATATATATTTATACAATGTAGTCTTATATATATGCTCATAGGAAGCAGACATTTCTGCCTTTTCAAGAGCTCCCATTGATCAGAATTATCAGTAAATGGCCTGAGATAAGTCTTTCTGACTATAAAAGCAATGGACGCTAATCTCAATCACGTAACTTACTTTAATTCGTATCTCTCAAGATAAACAGCAAACGACAGTAAATGTATTCACAGGAGGACAACTTACACATATTAAAAGCAAGTGTAGCATTATATTTTAGGGATTTAACATATATAAATAATGTTTGAATATGCTACCTGTTAGTATATGATATTTAAAGGGATAGTAATGTTTCATAATACAAGCAGCTCTAATTAATCATCATAGTATTTGGACTTTGGAGAGTGTTATTTCAATTCTGTCAGAGTTGTAGTTCAAGAGTAATTGAATGATAAAGTATTCCCCTCCCACCCATTTTACTGATGTAACACTGTTCAGCCAGATCAGAAGGGAGGTGCCCAGGTAGACTGCAGAGAGGGACAATCTTCAATTAAGATAAGGGAAAAACCTGAAAAACTTGTCAAGGGGGGCAGGGATTACATTGTTCTCATAGGAAGAAGATTGTCACTTGCTGTTATCTGTCTGGTCTATGGACTGGATTCCACATCTGAGAAGAGATGGCTTACACTAGGTAAAAGGGGCGGGAGGGGGAAACTTTGCTTGTGAATATCTCTCAAACCATAAAGGTTTGAGAGATAAGACTTATATCGTTCTTCATTTTTTTAAATGCCTACATAATAAAATAAAGATAAAACGAAGAATAACTATCCCTTTAATGTTATATCATCCTCTGTTATCTCTGGAGTTAGTGTCCCTTTAAATCAAAGATAAATTGGGGAATGGTTATTGTTTCTGTATGCAGTTGTTTGCTTCATAATTGTTTTTTTTTGTTTTATGCATCAAGCCCTTAGCGTGACAATTCCTTTATTGTATGTCAAAAAACCAACATTGACCCTTTGCGTGACAGAGATTTCCAAAGCATTTCATTGCAATGCATTAGATACCGCTGGCACTCAAGGGTTAAAAGGCACCGGTCACCCTAAGATATGTTAACTTTCAAAGATAATCAAAAACTGACATGTTGTGCAAGCGATTGTTTTTGCAGAAATTAAACTTTATTCCTGGCAAAGTCTGACACTCTATGCCAGCGGGTCTCAAACCTCTCTACATGACTCTTCCAGTTCCGTTTTCACCAAACCCTATATTCTTTTTTTACTACTGAAATAAATATAACCCGTTGGAAACATATTTATATTAATATATAATTAGCATTGTAGTTATTTTGTTAGATATTTTAACAAAACCAGTGCATTATACATCTTTTTTTGTTTGAAAATTACTTTTCTATCAATCTTTTATATATATATGTATATTCATATCTTGAAACTTTTTAAATGAGCTCAACCTGAGATTATTGAAACATTAACCCTTAACACTCCTAAGAAAGTAGATTCTTGGGTCTTGGTTCAATTTGCACCAGTAAAAAAATTAAAGTAATGTAACCATAGCTCCCAGCCAATCAGCTTCTAGGTGGAGGAATGACTAAACATGCTAGTAGCTGACTGGCTGAGAGGTGTGGTGCCCTGCATAACCCCAAATCCCAGCCAGTGGAAGTGTGGGAACCATTTTGAACAGAGACTGGCCAAATAAAAGCCAGTCTCTGTCTTTGTTCAAATTTCCCTCAGTGTGGATCGGGCAAAGGCCCGAAAGGTACAAGAAGGTTTTTTTCAATTCTGCTGGCGACGGTGGCAATGCCGACAACAATGACTCTATGGGGGCATTGCATCTCCTCTATTATTCTTGTTTTCCACAAACAGAATTCACTTGAAAGAAGAAGAAGAATGAAGCTGATGACAGAAGATGGAGAAAGAAGAAATTTAAGAAAGAAGCTTGGAGAAGAAGACTTAAAGATGAATTCATGAGGAAGACCAGCGTGCAGGAGACCACTCTAGACCTCAGACTTCCAGATAAGTGTTACAGCTTTAGGGTATTGGTCAAGGGATAGTGTTAGGTCTAGTATTGTTTAACGTTATAATGTTATGTGTAGTGTAGGGCCAAGGGGAGGATTAGTGTTTGGGAGGGTCACTGTATTTTTTACCTCACGCCCGATGTTTCACACTGTGTCAGACTGTCACAGTGCCTTATCTTGGCCTGCACCATTTGGCCAGGAGCAGGGTTCTGGACTGACACTACGGGGTCACTAGCCGCGTCCCTCTTTGCCTGTGTCCTGGTCACGTCTGATTCCTTGTTACTGGCATCATGAATCAGGCACTTGCGTGGACTCCTGTTATAAGCTCAGCTTGGAGGACCTAATTGGCCTTCTCCTACGTCTTTATAAACCTCTCTGGGCCTGTGTATCATTACCCTTACATTGTTGTTCAGTGCAGTTCTAATTCCAGTTGTTCCTGTATCCTGTGTATGACCCAGCTTGTCTGACTATCCATTCTGGTGCTGACCTGGGGCTCTGTCCAAGTATCCTCCCAGCGTTACCCACTCCTAGTGGACATCCTATGTGGTTCAGACCTGGGGCTCTGGCTGACTACCCGCTCCCTGTATGAATCTGGCTTGTCTCACTATCCTAGCTGGTGCTGACCTGTGGCTTTGTCTGTTCACTCCGCTGTGTGGCTCCGTTCCCCACAGACATCCATCCTGGTGCAGACCTGGGCCTCTGGCAGTCTTAGTGACTGCAGGCGTGAGTTAGTAGTCTCCATTGTTGCCATCCTTATTGGAGACAAGCTCTTCCTTACTGACTGCAGGCGTGAGTCAGTAGTCTCCTTTGTTGCTACGTTATGGGAGACTGTAGGTTCTGTGTTGCGTTCCACATATTACCCTGAAACTACCAGTTGGCTTTGGACTAGTATCCAGCAGTTGTGGTTGACCCGTCGGCAGGCTCCTATGTCTGATAGTCTCTAGCCTCTCCAGTCACCCTCTGCTTATAGTATCTTCATTATTTGACTACTATTTATCATTCTTATAAAGGTGATTTTAACTATACTGTCTGACTCCTTGTCTTGTTTTGCAAACCATAACACAGACACTGAGTGTTAGCTAGTTTCCATTGATGTTCCCATTTTTTACTCTCTTTAGCGTGAGTTATGGGAATAAAAAAAACCACTGTGAACATTGGGCCACAAGTTGCTTTTTGTAGGCCAATGCTCGTCGTGGTTCATATTGGTATGGAAATTGAATTCCGACTGCACCACTGTGTGTACCGTTCGGTATTCGTTTTTGCACTACCATTTGTTTTACCGGTGCCAATTGAAATGAATCCTTGGTGCTATGTAAATGTTTGCTGTAACCCAGAGAAGATCCAATCCGTCTTCAAGGAACTTTTAGCATGCTACAGTTCTGACATCACTTCTTAACCCTTTGAGTGCATTGCAATGTGTTGGACACTCCTATGGCATGCAAAGGGTTAAACACTCACAAGACAAGCAGGACTTCTTCTTCTGCCGTTCTGGTAGAAATTTCCCTCATTTGGACATTAAATAAGCAGTAGACTGGTGGAAAATCGTACTGTAGGGAACACTGGACTCTCACTGAGAATTTGGCCCTTCACCCTGAGATATGGCTCAAAACCCTGTGTCTCAGGGTCAAACCCTTTCATGGTCATGAATGAATGAACTTGTCTATTTATATAGCGGCACAACTGTATGCAGTGCTTTATAATTTAACCCTTTGAATGCCAGAGAGGTAAGCAACGCATTGCAAAGGGTTTAAGGTTTAGACGATACAGGGTTACAAGTGCTTTGGAAAGTGAAAAACTGGAAGTGGGGTCCCTGCTGGAAAGCTTAACCCTTTGAGTGCCAGAGGGTGCGTAATGCATTGCTCGGCAATGCATTGCATACCCCTCTGTCACTCAAAGGGTTAAAATCTAAAGTAGCAAAGGGAGACATACAGAGTACATAAGGTACATGACTTTGTTGGCTGATTTAACTCTTGGACAAAGGCACAAGACCAAAATCCACATGAACCATTAGGATTATCCGCCATAGTATGTACGGTAAATGGGCATGTTATTAGGAGGTGTTAAGTAATATCTCCTAATAACATGGCCAGTACCTTAGTATGGCAGAAAATCTCCTTTAAATGTATTTGTTTTTCTAATGTAATATGTGTACATATTTTATGCTTTAAATATGTAAAATAGCTGTTGTGGCCCTCATAAGAAAGATTCCCTTGATTATGACATGACTGTTGCACACTACCAACATGCAGGACTTTATAATCATTCTCATGGTTGGATGTCAAACTTAAATGCCCCTTGGTAAGGCACCCTAGGGGCTCTTAGCCACTCCCATGACCACAGCCTATTATTCACATGACCACACCCAGTTTTCACATCACCACATGCAGCCCCACCCACTGTTGCCTGCCACAGAAAATATCCATACCTGGAAACTTTTTCTTCTGGCCTCCCCGGAGATGCTGCTGAGGAAGACAAATGATGCAATTTGTGCCAAAGGGGGCGGGGCTTCGGACAAGTGTAAAAGTATAGGGCAATAGGCTGGGGTAGGAAAAGTGGGCGGGGAGTGGGTGGAACAATAGGGAAGGAGCACCAATGGGCAGGGTTTCTTAAGAAACTGCCCACGCCCTGGGGAATAAGACTCTGCCCCGGAGACCCAGTAATGCATTGCTCACTGCTCTGGCACTCAAAGGGTTAAAGCATATATGGTCACCTTAGTGGATGATTTCAAGACAAAAAAAGGGCAGAAGGAAGAGGAAACCAGTTGAATTCAGAGTACCTGGAAAGACGGAGAAAATGGTGAAAATATAAAAAACGAATGGTTTTTGTAAGCCTTTGAGTGCCCCCTCCGGCACTCAAAGGGTTAAAATTGTGAACACACATTGAAGTGCCTGGCATAATCCTTTTATTAAGCACTGCCCCTTTAAATCAGTTGGTTTCATATTTGTTCAATGTAGTGCAGTTGGTGTGCCCCATAGTTGTGCCACACTTCTTTAGTACATCACTCTCAGTGTGTATAGTAAGCCAGACTTACTTTAGATGTATTTCCTGGCACCACACTACTTTTCCCCCTTCATTGCCTATTACCTTGTAGGAATTCTTGAACTCATCCTGGCTGAGACAGGAATATTTTCTGCAATTTGCCTGTAAGGGATGTATAAGAGTAATATTTAATACTGAGTGAGGGGGTCAGAGGGCACCAGCTGTTCTTCTCCTGTCTCCTCTTCTCCTCTGCTGCAGCCATGGGACAACCATATGTTTCCTCCCCTCGTTTCATCTCCCTTCCTGAGAATCCTGGCTCAGCAGTCAATGGGAGAGGTTATGTGAAGAGACAGGCTGATACTTTCGGCTTACAGGCTATATTACTCCTATGGCTGCCACTCAAGTTTTATATAAACACAGATGGAGGCAGTTATATGGTACAGTAGGAGGAGTTATAGGGAACAGTTGTATGGTACAATAGGAGGAGTTATAGGGAACAGTAATATGGTACAATAGGAGGAGTTATAGGGAACAGTTATATGGTACAATAGGAGGAGTTATAGGGAACAGTTATATGGTACAATAGGAGGAGTTATAGGGAACAGTTATATGGTACAATAGGAGGAGTTATAGGGAACAGTAATATGGTACAATAGGAGGTGTTATAGGGAGCAGTTATATGGTACAATAGGAGGAGTTATAGGGAACAGTTATATGGTATAATAGGGGGAGTTATAGGGAACAGTTGTATGGTACAATAGGAGGAGTTATAGGGAACATTAATATGGTACAATAGGAGGTGTTATAGGGAGCAGTTATATGGTACAATAGGAGGAGTAATAGGGAACAGTTGTATGGTACAATAGGGGGAGTTATAGGGAACAGTTGTATGGTACAATAGGAGGAGTTATAGGGAACAGTAATATGGTACAGTAGGAGGAGTTATAGGGAGCAGTTATATGGTACAGTAGGAGGAGTTATAGGGAACAGTTGTATGGTACAGTAGGAGGAGTTATAGGGAACAGTTGTATGGTACAATAGGAGGCGTTATAGGGAACAGTAATATGGTACAATAGGAGTTGTTATAGGGAGCAGTTCTATGGTACAATAGGAGGAGTTATAGGGAACAGTGATATGGTACAATAGGAGGTGTTATAGGGAGCAATTATATGGTACAATAGGAGGAGTTATAGGGAACAGTTGCATGGTACAATAGGAGGAATAATAGGGAACAGTTGTATGGTACAATAGGGGGAGTTATAGGGAACAGTTATATGGTACAATAGGAGGAGTAATAGGGAACAGTAATATGGTACAATAGGAGGATTTATAGAGAACAGTTATATGGTACAATAGGAGGAGTTATAGGGAGCAGTTATATGGTACAATAGGAGGAGTTATAGGGAACAGTTGTATGGTACAGTAGGAGGAGTTATAGGGAGCAGTTATATGGTACAATAGGAGGCGTTATAGGGAGCGGTTATATGCTACAATAGGAGGAGTTATAGGAAGCAGTTATATGGTACAATAGGAGGAGTTATAGGGAACAGTTGTATGGTACAATAGGAGGAGTTATAGGGAACAGTTATATGGTACAAAAGGAGGAGTTATAGTGAACAGTTGTACGGTACAATAGGAGTAGTTATAGGGAACAGTAATATGGTACAATAGGAGGAGTTATAGGGAACAGTTATATGGTACAATAGGAGGAGTTATAGGGAGCAGTTATATGGTACAATAGGAGGAGTTATAGGGAACAGTTGTATGGTACAGTAGGAGGAGTTATACGGAATAGTTGTATGGTACAGTAGGAGGACTTATAGGGAGCAGTTATATGGTACAATAGGAGGAGTTATAGGGAACAGTTGTATGGTACAGTAGGAGGAGTTATACGGAATAGTTGTATGGTACAGTAGGAGGACTTATAGGGAGCAGTTATATGGTGCAATAGGAGGAGTTATAGGGAGCGGTTATATGGTACAATAGGAGGAGTTATAGGGAACAGTTGTATGGAACAATAGGAGGAGTTATAGGGAGCAGTTATATGGTACAATAGGAGGAGTTATAGGGAACAGTTATATGGTACAATAGGAGGAGTTATACGGAATAGTTGTATGGTACAATGGGAGGAGTTATAGGGAACAGTTATATGGTACAATAGGAGGAGTTATAGGAAGCAGTTATATGGTACAATAGGAGGAGTTATAGGGAACAGTTATATGGTACAACAGGAGGAGTTATAAGGAACAGTTATATATTCATTTATCATTCAGGGCACAGCACATAGCGACAGTTTTAAGAACACCCGGAGGACCCGGTAAAATTTTAACTGGAGGCCTCTGCATTTAGGATCATTTTAGGTTTAGCTTTAGCCTTTCTTTTCTGTTCTCTCTATGTATGGGAAAAGCAGCCACATTTATGTGTAGTGTCCCCAAAACAACCTGTCTTTTTCCTGACATCTGACCAGAACAGTAAATTGGTTCCTTCCTGTAAAACTGGGATTGCTGGGAATCCACTGTGAGGCCTCAAAGAACTCTGGGTATGACCATACTTTTTTGTACCCCTGATGTACATTGGAAGTAGAAAAGATAGAATGACAGGAGGAATGATTATAGTGATTATATGGAGCAATAGTAGGAGAAATTGGGAGCAGTTTTATGGAATAACATCTTTATCTCTTTTGCTCACTCTCTTGCTCTCTCTTTTTCTCTCTCTCTCCCTTTCTTTCTTTCTTTCTTTCTTTCTTTCTTTCTTTCTTTCTCTTTCGCATGCTCTCTTTCTCTCTCACGTGCTCTTGCTCTCTTTCACACACGCTCTTTCTTTCTCTCTCTTTCTCTCTTTCACGCTCTCTCTTTCTCTCTTTCACGCTCTCTCTTTCTCTCTTCCGTTCTTTCTCTCTATTTTGCGCGTGCTCTCTCTTTTGCTCTTTCTCTCTCTTTTGCATGCTTTCTTTGGCCCACTCTTTTGCGCACTCTCTTTCGCGCCCTCTCAAGCTCTCTCTTTCTCTCTCACTCGCTCTCTTTCTCTCTCTCTTTCGCTCTCTCTTTCTTTCTCTCTTTCTCTCTCTTTCTCTCTTTTTTCTCTGTTTTTTCTCTCTCTCTCTTTTCTCTCTCTCTCTTTTTTTCTCTCTCTTTTCTCTCTCTCGCTCTCTCTTTTTCTCTCTCTCTTTCTCTCTCTCTCTTTTCTCTCTCTTGTATTTATACATTGGGTGGAACATTATCCTGCCATTCATTGAAGTGTTCAATTTACGTCACTTTATAACTTTACTAATGTAAAAGCCCGTGTACATGGGCCAAGGTCCCGGTAATGTTAAGTGGCCGCTACTTCAGTACTTCACGTGATGCAGTCTTGCACAGTAGAGACTGCCCTAACGTGCTCAGTCTCTCCTGCACATGACGGCTTCTGACAAACATCCTAGAGAATTATTATATAGGATCTTGTGAACTAAACACAATAAGGTGGTTAGCTAATGGACAGGCTAATGGACAATGCTGTAATGCTATTCCAGTTATATATGAATTGTGACATCTGGTTTTCCAGTACACAGAGGGCATTTAACCTTGGTGTCTTTTCATGAACATTGTCCAGGTTGAAGGTTCCAGTAGACTAATGTTATAACTACCATTTAAAAAAAAAAAAAAAAAAGAAGCTATTCCTGAGAGTGTGACTTCTTTCTGGAAAGTTGGCTACTTTATAAACTTGCATATAAAACAAAATAATATTCCTGCACCCTAAATAATAAATACATAAACTAGTTGAACCGGCTTGGATATCGCTCCTGCTCTGTGTAACGACCCGGATTGGCTGTCGTCCCTGCTCTGTGTATCCTGGCCCGGTTCGCACTCCTTCCGGTGATCCGGTTTGGGGCTGTATTCCGGTGTTCTCTCTCTGTCTTGTACAGACCTCCAGTTGCCTCGGTTACTGCTCTGGCAATTCCATACTGTGACCCAGTCACCCCATGGTGCCTTGTCCTCTCTCACTCCAGTGTAGAGATATTTCCGGTTGCACCACGGTATGCTTGGCCTGGTTACTGCCTTCACTCTGAGGTTGGGTTACTCTTGGGCACCTCAGTCTCTCTATACGATCTGGCAGTTGTCCTCAGGTCGGAGAGTTTGTTAACCCCTTGCAGGGAGGTGCTGTGCACTTGGGTCACAGTCTATTGCAGTCTCGGTTTGGAGTTACACTGCACCTCCAGTTGCAGTCTACCTCTGTTGTTCCAGTAGCCAGTCACATATCCAGGGCTTCGCTCGCTCCTTTGTGGCTACAGTTGCTATTGTGTCACTCTCTGTGTAGAGAGTGTCCTAGGGCCTTCCACTATTACGGCCTATCAGCTATTCCTGGCCTAACTGTACCATTCTGCCATTGACTCACTGAATCATACGAACTGTAACCTGACCTGTGTCAGTATTGTACTTTGTTTTACATATACTAGACCCGTGTGGGTTATTGACATCACTGTAACCTGTACTGTGTCAGTATTATAACTGTATTTATATGCTGGACCCGCGAGGGTTATTTTTATTCTGTGTGATTTAATAAAACTGTGTTTTACCAAAACCTTCTGTCTCTGAGTGTACAGAAAACTATTAAAGGATTATTATTTCCTTATTATCTCTGAGTATTTTCTTCTCTAGTTAAATTATATTGAAAATTTCTTTTATTACAATTAAAACTTCTTATGTCCTTCTTGACTAAGTTCTGAAATGTCTCTATTTTATCACTTATTTCTTCTTTTGGAAAACATTTGGATTTTTCTTTCAGGTCCGTATATATAAAATCATTTTCTTGTGGTATATATTGTACTTTATTTTTCATATAATATTTCTTCAAACATAAATTTCTCACAAATTTAACGCTAATATATGCATTAAATTTACTAAATGGTACATTTGGGGCAAACTTCAGTGGTGTAACTATAGGGGTCGCACCTGCGACTGGGCCCCTGGAGTGCGACTCCCTCGCCTGATGCCTGCAATTAAGTAATGCAGAGTGCTGGGGCTTTGCATTATGAGAGTGACGGTCTGCCAGAGGGAGATCAGTATTCACTCTGTCAGACCAGCACTCTCGTAATGCAGAGCACTGGGAGATGACATAATCTCCCAGCTCTCTGCATTACTGAAGAGGACCGCGCAGGAGAAGAGGTGTGTGCAGAAAGAGGCACAGACCTGTCCTCTGCCACTGAACCACCAGGGAGGTAGGAGATTTAGGGGCAGTGTGGAAGGGGCATTGTGGAAGGGGCAGTGTGGAGATTGGGGGTCATTGTGGAGATGGGGTCATTATGGAAGGGGCAATGTGGAGATGGGAGCAATGTGAAAGGGGCAATGTGGAGATTGAGAGGCAATGTGAAGATGGGGGGCAATGTGGAGGTGGGGCAATGTGGAGGTGGCCAATGTGGTCGGGGGGCCCATGGCAATTCTTGTACCAGGGCCCTGTGGCTTTTAGTTACGCCTCTGGCAAACTTTAAGCCCTTAGATAATATTTTAATTTCAGATGCATTCAATACATATGAACTTAAACTGAATATTCCAGCATTAGTATCCAACTCTAGATCTCCTGTATTTTCTCTTTTTGATAAGCCTCTTCCTCTACTTCCTCTTCTTCTAACATTCTTTTTTTGTTGTTTTCCTGTCCTATCACGTCTACATTTTTCTTTTTGTTTTTCTTTTTGCCTAATCCTAAAAAAGATGCAGATGTTGAAGGAGCTTCTTCATTTATCTCTGTATTTAAAGTCAACACATCATTGTTCTTCTCCTCAGAGAGTATGTCATATCTATTTCCACATGCCCCAGAGACATTAGAATTAGTTCTGTCCATGTGGTATCCAGGTCTGACATATCGATATCTCTGATTAGAATAATTTGATTGATGACCTTGATTGTAATAATTTAGTTGATTGTTATTTCTCTGATTCATAAAATTTCAACGTATATTTGTTTTGTTTATTATAACTCACTATTTGCCAACCTTCATCTTTTAATTCTGGTCCCTCAATAGCTCTGTTGACTTGATGTGTACCTGATCTTTCTGTTAGGTCATATACTTTAATGGAAACTCTATCTCTAATAAATTTCTTTTTTTTTTAATATCTATTATTTTTCCTTCCAATATATTTATTGTTTCTTTTGTTCTATTTTCAGTTTCTTCAAATGTATTATTTCCTTTTAAACGATCTAAGGAGGCAAGGGAAGTTTGGATCTTATTCTCTATTTCATCGGCTATCTTTGTTCTATACTCTACAATTAGACGCATCAAATCGCATTATAAACTTGCACCCAGGCCATTTAACTCTTTAAAGGGACAGTAACATTAAAAAAAAAAAAAAAAAAAAAAAAAAAAAAAAAAGCAGCTTCAATTAATCTTCATAGTATTTGGGCCATGGAGAGTGTTATTTCAATACTGTCAGAGTTGTAGTTCAAGAGTAATTGAGTGATAAAGTATCACCTCCTGCTCCTTTCAGTGTAAGCCACCTTCCCTCAGATGTGGAATCTGATCCCTTGACCAGACTGATCACAGCAAGGGACAATCTTCGTACTGTGAGTATAGGGAAAACCCTGCCCCCCTTGACCCTGCTCATTGAAGATTGTCCCTCTCTGCAATCCATCCGGACAGTCTTGCTGCTCTGAGGTGAGCAGTGTTACATCAGTAAAAGGGGCGGGAGGGGGATACTTTATCATTCAATTACTCTTGAACAACAACTCTGACAGTACTGAAATAATGCTTTCCACGGACCAAATACTATGAAGATTAATCAGAGCTACGTTTTGTATGAAACTTTACTATCCCCTTATATAAATAGACTTTATTTTGTAGAGCGTCAATAGTTGAATATAATGCAAAAAAGTATCTCTCAAACCGCTATGGTTTGAGAAATATTGGCATTCAAACTTTGATGTGTCCTGCTGTCAGCTGTAGAGCTGTCAGCAGGAGATCTGTGTCAGCCGACACCGAGGCTCTACAGCAGAGCCACAATAACATTTTTTTAAACAGAATGACTTCCTTGGAATGGCCTAAAAAGTGTGCTTGCAAACCAGGTACACTTTTTAGACCATTCCAAGGATGTAATTCTGTTTAAAAAATGCGATTGCGGCTCTGCTGCAGAGTCTTCGTGTCGGCCGACACGGATCTCCTGCTGACAGCTTTACAGCTGTCAGCAGGACACATCAAAGTTTGAATGCCAATATCTCTCAAACCATAGCGGTCTGAGAGATACAGTTTTTTGCATTATATTCAACTATTGAAGCTGTACAAAATAAAGTCTATTTATATTGGGACATTGCTAACACTTTAATGAACCTGCACTTAGGCCACTTTACTCTGCAAGCGCCAGAGGATTGTGTAAACCCTCTGGTCCTTAAAGTGTTAATCGCTACATGACTGAACTCATCCGATGTGTGTCCAAAACAGAAAAAGAGCAACATGGGACTCGGATCTTAGAAAGCAGCAATGCCAATATTGATTGAAAATACCTTGCAATGAAATTTCTCTTAAAGCCTGGCACGTTGCAGATGATTTTCTTATGTACACATACAAGTTGGATAAAGGTATTTTAACGAGGGACCATTCTCATTTGGACTTTGTGCAGGTCACTGCTTATCTCAGATCCTTAGTCAGCATCTCTTACTCTTTAACCATTTAATATTCTGTGTGCTTCACATTGGTGACTCGGCTGACTCACTCAGCTTTCTGTTCTCATGGCATCCCTGTGTATGCTGGGTTGCTTTTGACCATTTTAAAGCTAACAATGTACAGTAGTAATAAGTATCCCCTGAAGCTCAGATGAAAAGATAGTGATAAGTAATAATTTAGAGGCCAAATTAAAGGAGCAGTAAAAAATGTTTAATAAAAAAACCCAGCATACATTGTTGGGTCTTTCCTGCTGAGGGGTTTTTCTGCTGGTAGCGGCCATATTTCATATAGTTATTCTATTGCATTCTATAGAAGAGGTGAGTCACTGACAACAGTCCTCTATAGAGTATTATAGTAATGCTGCTGAATCACTTCCTGTCAGTTTGAACTTTCAGGAAGTAAGCTCCATGGAATCCGGTTTCAGAGAGTATAACATTTGAACTGTTAATACTTTTGAATAAAATAGCTACCAGCAGTGGAAGTACACTTATTTTACTTAGCAGGGAATGTCCTATAACTTATAGGTTTTCATATAAAAACCTTTATTGCTCCTTTAAAGGGATAGTAATACTTCGTTTTAACTTTATTTTATTTTGTAGGCATTAAAAAAAACATGAAGAATGATATAAGTCTTATGTCTCAATCCTTTATGGTTTATGAGATATTCACAAGCAAAGTTTCCCCTCCCTCCCCTTTTACCTAGTGTAAGCCATCTCTTCTCAGATGTGGATCAGGTTGTAAGACCAGACAGATAACAGAAGGGGACAATTTTCTTTGTATGAAAACAATGAAAGCCCTTCCCCCCTTGACAAGTTTTTCAGCTTTTTCCCTTATCTTAATTGAAGATTGTCCCTCTCTGCAGTCTACCTGGGCACCTCCCTTCTGATCTGGTTGAACAGGGGGGGATACTTTGTTTGTGAATATCTCTTAAACCATAAAGGTTTGAGAGATAAGACTTATATCATTCTTCGTGTTTTTTTAATGCCTACAAAATAAAATAAAGTTAAAACGAAGTATTACTATCCCTTTAACCAGACGCGTGTGTTTACCCATGAGTGTTTTAGGGCTTTAACTACTGAATAAAACAAGGTTACTGCCACAGCTGGGCATTTCTTAATTCAAAAGAAATTACTGTTTTTTTTAACGTCACACAACAGCATCAAAAGGCAATTGTTTCAAACAGCGCACTCTATGGGAGGTTTTGAGCAGTTGACTATGCCTCTCCATGGTAAGTGATAGAAACAGCATCATCTGGTGACCACATAAAAATAACTGAAATTTATTTAAAAACAAAAACAAACAAACAAACAAAAAAACTGTAATAACCTTTCAATGGAAAATTTCCCAGCAGAGGAAAATATCATATGACATTTTTTTTTACAAAGCAAAGTTTACTGTTCCTTAAATAAGAAGAACTAAAGCAATTCTCGGGAAGACTGAAGGACTAAGTAAAATCCACACTGATTTAAATGGAGCTTTTAATCCTTTCAATGATAGAGAGGCCTCCATGTATTTCAAAGAAACATGTTGGAGACCTCTCTAGCAGTTAATGGGTTAGTTAATGGGTTAAAAGCCCCATTTCAAGATTGAGGACTTTTTATTTTCTCCCCTATGAATTGTTCCAGCTCTACGTTTATGCTAGCCTATTAATGTAGGTCTCCATTTTAACCCCTTAATCCTTTGAGTGCCAGAGGGATACGCAACACATTGCAAAGGGTTAAGGACCACGTGTCGTTCTATGACAGTCACACAGTTTATACCCTTAAAGGGGAACCATCACCCCAACTAAAGTCCACCCCACCTTATTAGGCATCTAGCGATAAGCTTAACAATCAAACTGTTATGCAGAATAAAGACCGCGTTAGTCAGAAATCCTACCTCAGCCAATTCTGACGGCCAGGCAATAGCATCTGCGCACCTGCGCCGTCAGTCCCTTAGGGTATCTTAAGGTACCAAGCAACGCCTCCTAGAGGAGACCAGAAGGATAAGCCCACTGAAATCAAAGAGCTTAACCTAACCATACAAATTCAAATATTCTCCTGTATTTTCTTTCCAGTGGGAACTTCAACAGATAGGAAAAACATCTCTGCTATTGAGTGGAAATTTCCGTTCATCCCTAAAAAAAACCAAACTAAAAATAATAATTATTTAAAACCAATAACTGATAATGCTATTTATATTATTAAACAATTACACAGCAGTTTAAGTTTAGAAGGTAATTTCAGAGCCCACAATTTGACCTAAAAGACCTATCAAAGTCAGATGGTCATTGGAATTTCTGAGGTTAATGGGAACTATAGTCTAATTAAAGCTCTGCAGGCTTCTCACCATAGGTTTAGAGGGAACATTGGCTCTGAGTGGCTCATACAATTGGTATGGTCACGGCCCTATTAGCCCACCTCTTTCTGTAGCCTATGCAGTGTATTAAAGCAGTTTTAAAAAAAACACAGGGCCTTAATTACATACCTGGGAACATACTCTGGAGCTCCCAGAGAGGGCTTATAGGCTAGGGACTGGCCTTTCTAAACTACATGAATTACTATTTGAATGAGCGGGATGGGAAGTAGGCAAAATGGATGAGAAGTGGGCGGAGTTACCCAGGAAACTCAACAAAGCTGTAGAGTCTGCCTCTTTCCCCAGAGACCCGGTAATTGTTCTCCATGCAGTTCCCAGGCATGCTTTTTAGGGGACAAATAGCTTACTTACTTTGCTATGGGCATAACATCTGCTGTGAATTTTGCCCTTGGTTCAAGAGATAATATTTTCAGTCAGTCCTACATGTCATTCCAATGGACATTACACTTGCTGGAAGTACTACTGGACCTCAAACTCCCCCACTACAGATGGTAACCTTCTGTAGGCTTAAACACTGCTTCCATTCCAATTGGCAGGGTTTGGGGGTCTGGTAGTCCTGCTAACAGACCTGTCCAGTGTCCACCTCCACCTTCAGTGGACCTAGGTAGATCCAGGACTGATTGAAGATGTTACCCCTTGAGTAAAGAGGAAAGGGCAAAATTCTTAGTGATAATTTTCTGGCCATAGAATGGGAAGTGGAGGTTTATTATTAAGATGTGTCAGTGTTCCTTTTAATTCCGATTGCTAGCATGGCTGGATTTCCCAGTAGGCAGAGTTGGCAACTGCCTCAATATTGCTGACCACGCCCACATTCTTAATTGTGGGTGTGGCCAGTGCAATCGCAATGTCCCTTTACCAGTTTCATATGCCTTTACGGGATATGATTTAACTTCTAGTGATAGCTTCACAATGCATTGGAGATCTTCATAGCAACCAAGGGGTTAAAATATTTGTTGTGTTCTTCCTTGTTATAAGCCAAATGTATTTTCTGGGACAGGAAACAGTGGATGGGACAGGGGTAGGGGTCATATGAAGACTGGGGGTGTGACCATGGGTGGAGCACCTAGAATACCTTGACTAGGGGCACCTGGAATGTAAATCCAGCCCTGATTGCTAGAAAGGGATTTTCTAGCATTCAAGGGATTAAAACCCCACTTAAATCAATGGAAATTTTTATTTGTCTTCTGTCATTCTTGGTACATCAGCATACATGGGAACTTTTACTTGTTGGCTCCCCAGTGGGGAGTCCTGTGGTGCCACTTGGGGGAGAGAACTTATGCAATTTGTGTCAAAAATGGGCAGGGTTTAATAGTGAGTGGGGGCGGAGCTTAAGAAACTAGGAGGAATAGGCTGGGTAGGAGGAGAAGTGGGGGAGAAATGGGAAGAATAGACAGGCAAGGAGCAGAAGTGGGCAGAGTTTCAGTAGATACTCCCCACATCTGGAGAACCAGCCTGTGCTTCCGAGACCCGGTAACTCAAAACCGGAGTCTCCACGTCAATTCTGGAGAGTCCCCAGCTACGTACATCAGCCTCACTGTGCATAATTTCTGATTCACAGAAAATAAAAAGTAAGTTATGGGGAACTTTTACGAGCTGCTTCTTTGCTAAAGAAGATAAATAACACCAGCTTAATCAAAGAAGGAGGAAAAACAATTGGGCCTTAACATTATCCCGGAGCTACACCGCTGAGCAGTTTTGTGGCTGTGGGAGGTTGATTCATAACGTCACTTTGGATCAGGGTTGTCCTGACAGTACTTAAAACCAGAGGCCAGAGGGGATTAACTGCCACAAAATGACATTTACTGGTAACATCTGTGAATTTATAGTGGTGAGCCAGGCTCTGAGCTCTCCCCTACTCCTTCCTGCCTGTGCCAATAGGGAGTTTCTTGGAAGATAGATGAGTAAAAAGTAGTCATAAACAGTTAACTCCTTGACTTCTGGTCTTCAGACACAGATTTCCTTTAGTAAATATAGTGGCTAGGATTGGCCAGTATGATGTCTTCATGCTGTGTACCTGTAAAGACAATGGAACTCACATGCTGCCACACAATGGCCCATATTTATAATAACAACTGGGGGTAGATTCACTAAGCGGTGATAAAGATGTGATAAAGTGGAGATAACTTCTCCACTGATATCACTTCTCCAGTTCCTATGTTATTCTATGGAGCCTATGCACTAAGATCTCCACATATGAAGAAATCTTAGTGTGTAGGCTCCATAGATTAACATAGGAATTAGAGAAGTGATAAATTGGAGGAGATATCTCCATTTTAACACCTCTTTATCAATGCTTCGTGAATCTCCCCCTGAAGTTATTCTGTTGTAAACCAACTGCGCCATAGGGGACAAAATAAAAATTCCTATTAAAGGAAATTGGGCATTTAACCCCTTGAATACTAGAGAGGCCTCCATTGCATTGCAAAGCAATGCATTGGAGATCTCTCTAGCATTCAAGTGGTTAAAAAGCTCTGTTCAAATGCATGGGAATTTTGTAGTTTGTATTTGTCCCCAGAGTCGTAACTAGAAGCCACTGGGCCCAGGTGCAAGAATTGCCATGGGCCCCCCCGACCACATTGGCCCCCTCATACACATTGGCCACCTCCACATTGCTCCCCAATCTCGACATTGCCCCTTCATCTCCACATTGCCCCCATCATCTCCACATTGCCCCTTCATCTCCACAATGCCCCCTTCATCTCCACAATGCCCCTTACACAATGCCCCTTCATCTCCACATTGCCCCTTCCACAATGCCCCCTTCATCTCCACAATTTCCCCCCTTTATCTCCTCAATGACCCTTCCACAATGCCCCCATTTCCACTTCTTCTCCACAATGCCCCCATCTCCAATTCATCTCCACATTTCCCCTTCCATAATGCCCCCATCTTCACATTGCCCCTTCAACTCCACATTTCCCCTTTATCTCCACATTGCCCCTTACACAATGCCCCTTCATCTCCACATTGCCCCTTCCACAATGCCCCCTTCATCTCCACAATGTCCCCCCTTTATCTCCACAATGCCCCTTCCACAATGCCCCCATCTCCAATTCATCTCCACATTTCCCCTTCCATAATGCCCCCATCTTCACATTGCCCCTTCAACTCCACATTTTCCCTTTATCTCCACATCGCCCCTTCCACAATGCCCCCTTCATCTCCACAATGTCCCCCCTTTATCTCCTCAATGACCCTTCCACAATGCCCCCATCTCCAATTCATCTCCACATTTCCCCTTCCATAATGCCCCCATCTTCACATTGCCCCTTCAACTCCACATTTCCCCTTTATCTCCACATTGCCCCTTCCACAATGTCCCTTCATCTCCACATCGCCCCTTCCACAATGCCCCCTTCATCTCCACAATGTCCCCCTTTTATCTCCACAATGCCCCTTCCACAATGCCCCCTTCTCCACTTCATCTCCACAATGCCCCCATCTCCAATTCATCTCCACATTTCCCCTTCCATAATGCCCCCATCTTCACATTGCCCCTTCAACTCCACATTTTCCCTTTATCTCCACATTGCTCCTTACACAATACCCCTGGCCCTACCTCCAGTCCCTGGTGGTCTAGTGGCGTGGCTTGACAGATCTGTGCCTCCTTCGGCACAGATCTCTAGAACTGAAGCTCCTGCGTGCCACTCTAGTAAGTCAGAGGCTGGGAGATGATGTCATCTCCCAGCTCTCTGTATTACTAGAGCGGCGCGCCGAGTGGGAGATCAGCTAAGTGACTGCTGCGGGCGACGGTGTTGCAGGGGGAGGCCGGGCCCCTGCAGTGGCGGGCCCGGTCATAGGTGCGACCCCTGCGACTCCTATTGTTACGCCACGGTTTGTCCCCTATGGTGCAGTTGGCTTACTCCACAATAAATCTAGTTTGCTTTTATAAATAAGGCCTAAACTTATCTCACCCAGCTTATAAACCTTTCAGCACTCCCTAAAGTTTTATTTCTTTAGAGAATCCTATTTTGGAATCATATAACCATACTAGGGTGACCACATGTCCCTGATTGCCCAGGACAGTCCCGGATTTTAAATATGTGTCCCATGTCCCAGACAATACAAAGTGTGAAAACTTAGGAGCACAGGGTTCTAAACACTATAAGTCACTACTGTGACTCAAAATGATGCCTCTCCTGGGCTACAACAAAATGGTTTCCAGACAGTCTTCTTAACACTAGAGAAAACTGAGCCTTGATCCTGACATCAAGCAGGAGCTGTAGTGCAATGTTGTTGCAGTGTAACGCTAGTATACAGCTACAATGTACATTATTTTGTAGCCCACCACTGGCATATCTTTCTGTCACAGCAGTCAATAGATCAGTTCCCCTTCTAGTGTTGTGGACTCTGTGGTGTGCCAGAGAGAGAGCAGGTTACACACTGATGTCTAGTGATATACAGGGATCTCTTCCAAACGGCTACACTTCAGCCGAGGACAAGTACTCTATTGCTTTTGTCCCTGAATGTAAGAATGGAAATGTGGTCTCCCTAAACCATACCTACCAACATTTCAGATGGCCAAAGAGGGACACTTTTGTTTCAGGTGGTGCTGCTGGTCGCATGGCTGGTGGGTGTACCATTACCGAGAATTTTTAGGCTATTTCATGACCTATTAGCACCTCTTTGTGTAGCTGAATAAATGATTTAGAACAATGCCAAATTATTTTATTTACACAAACTAATGTATAAACACACATACTGAAGTTTATCCCCTTAAGGACCAGTGGTCCCGGAGTGTCTGGTCCTTTAAGTACCAGATAGGAGCGTTCGACGTACCACCCCATGTGACTGATCACGTGTGCCGGCACGTCGAACGAGGGACTGAAAGAGATCACTCCAGTCTTGGAGGGATCAACTTCAGTCCCCGGTATTACTCACAGCACCCCTGCAGGAGCGCGGTGAGTAAAAGTATGTGACGTACCACGACCGTCACTGGTCCTTAAGTGCCGGACCAGCGTGACGGTCCGGGTATGTCACCGGACGAGAAGGAGTTAAACAAACATTAATGTGAGTTTTATTGTTGTGGAGCAATGTGATTCTCCTTTATATACCAGTCACACAGTCTGATCTCCTAAAAAGAGGGACACCAGGGTGGGAAAGAGGGACAGAGGGATTTGGGACTCAAAGAGGGATTGTCCCTCCTAAAAGAGGGGCACTTGGGAGGTATGAATAACATCTTCTTTACTCTACTTAGCCATTTCTCTCAGCTCTACACAATGTTTACGATGTAGCCAACCTCCCAGTTAGCCTATCTATATATTCTACTGTATACAGGGCTGCAACTGCCTAGAGCTCCAAATTTTAACCCATTAACGACCCTTGACGGTCATAGCACTTCATGGGTTGTTATACCCTTAACGACCCATGATGTACTATGACTGTCATGGAATTCTGGGCTCCCCCCACGGCTGCACGCTGTTCGGGGAGTCTGGAATCCAAAAAAAAAAAAAAAATGCTCAGTGGTCCTTTAGTGACCGCAACGCGCCTGCGCAGCCAGTCGTTAAGGGGTTAAGGAATGTTTCAGCTGTGCTGGCCACACCCACATTCTGAGTTGTGGGTGTGGCCAGGGCAATGTCAATGTCCCTGTGCCAGTTTTAGACCACTTTACAAGAAAGATCACTTCTTTGCAATGCTTTGGAGAGCTCTCTAGCAACCAAGGGGTTAACCCTTTGAGTGCCATAGAAGTATCCAACGCATTGCATTGAAATGCATTGGATACCTCTCTGACACTCAAAGGGTTAAAACATTTTTTTGGCTTTGCTTCTTATAAGCCAAGGGTATTTTCTGTGCCAGGAAATAGTGAATGGAACTGAGGCCATGGGTATCCTTTTAAAAGGTTTCTCGCAAAAGAGTGTGCAACCACCTGACCCATTAACCATGTCGCCTGGATAAAAATGTGGACATGAGAATCTTGCACTGCATGACACAGCGAGATTCTCATGTTGGGTAGTTAAAGGTCTCATCTTGCTGAGCGCATCAGGAACCCCATTAACCACGTTCTGTCTTCCAGTGAGGGCAGAGTTTGAGGAATGGGCTGCAAGATAAACACAATGATCAGAGATCAGAGTCTGACACACATGGACAAGGAGAAGACAAGGAGGACCTCTAAACACAATGATCAGTGACAGACATAGGGGAGGAGACAGGGGAGAGTCTGACACACATGGACAAGGAGAAGACAAGGAGGACCACTAAACACAATGATCAGTGACAGACATAGGGGAGGAGGCGGGGGAGAGTCTGACACACATGGACAAGGAGAAGACAAGGAGGACCACTAAACACAATGATCAGTGACAGACATAGGGGAGGAGACAGGGGAGAGTCTGACACACATGGACAAGGAGAAGACAAGGAGGACCACTAAACACAATGATCAGTGACAGACATAGGGGAGGAGACGGGGAGAGTCTGACACACATGGACAAGGAGAAGACAAGGAGGACCACTAAACACAATGATCAGTGACAGACATAGGGGAGGAGGCGGGGGAGAGTCTGACACACATGGACAAGGAGAAGACAAGGAGGACCACTAAACACAATGATCAGTGACAGACATAGGGGAGGAGACAGGGGAGAGTCTGACACACATGGACAAGGAGAAGACAAGGAGGACCACTAAACACAATGATCAGTGACAGACATAGGGGAGGAGATGGGGAGAGTCTGACACACATGGACAAGGAGAAGACAAGGAGGACCACTAAACACAATGATCAGTGACAGACATAGGGGAGGAGACAGGGGAGAGTCTGACACACATGGACAAGGAGAAGGCATTAGCAGCCTTATGTGTAATTGCTTCCCTTGCTTTCTCCATCTACATGATGCCTTTTGCTTTCTGTGTAATTTAGGTACTTTCAGCTCTCATCCTATATAATAATTCGCCAAGTTGTGTGTAACGCCTGACATGCGCAGTAGACACTGCTGCGCGTGCGGCAGTCATGCGCAGTAGAGACTGCCCGCGCCGCGGCTGATAAAGAGCTGGGCGCTCCGAAGTGTGACTGCCCCGCGACCGGCTGCCAGAGGCTCTGTATCAGCCGAGGCGCGGCCAGTCTCCACTGCGTGTGACTGCCCCGCGACCGGCTGCCAGAGGCACTGTGGCCCGTGTAACGGGCTGTTCAACTAGTATTGTATAATGCCTAAAGAAAAGACAGAGTGGTCTTTGATGTTTGCACTCCAATGACTCTTTCACACTGATGACTTTTTTAGCACAACTTTTTGCAGCTCTACATTTTGAAGCATGGCTTTTTATGACAAATGAAAACATTGTTGCATTTTTAGTGCTACAGTATAGCAAGATTTTCCCAGCATCCCATTCTCTCAATATAAATAGAAATTATAAAATTGCAGGTAAAATACAGCTATCTTCAATAGATGTGTAATTTAAATGTGATTCAATTGAACCCCCATACTACAAATGGGTAGCTGCATTATCACTCTCTCATAGGAAAGTTACAGCATGCTGCTTCCCTCTGTCACAATCGTAGCCCAAGTTGCTTTGTGAAATGACACACAGAACACAAAGATTCACAGATCATGCATTTTGTTCATGCAATAGTGTCACTGAGACAATGTCATCTGTGTGAAGCTACTCAGTAGCCAATAAGGAAAGCTTTCTTTACTTGCCAACTGAGATAACAACCCAACCAACTATATTAAAAGCATGTAAAAAGGCAAGAATTAGCTGAACATGTACACAACCCAGCCAGTTTGTCTACCTTTACACACCTTAATCTTACCCAGAGAGTTTGTCTCTTTTGACAAAGTTATAACACAAGATTTATACTTGTGAATTACAGTTTTGTTATTCCTTGGGTACATTTTTAAACACATAATGGTTCACAATCTATTATTCTATATTTATGTAGTGCCAACTTATTTAGCAGATCTGAACAATAGGGAACAGACAAACAGAGGTATTATATAGTACAAGTCGAATATGGAGAACAGAAGAGGTAGAGGGTCCTGCTTGTAAGAGCTTAAGTCTAGTATCTGCACCCACTTACTTTGTAGAAAAAACTTTAGAACTCCTGCATCAAATAAGTAATTTTTTACAGATTCTTGCTGCTGTTTGCTTTCAAGGGCTAGTGCCCCACTATCTCAACACCATAAAATATAAAAATCTAATTTCCCATGTGTCTGGTTAACTAACAGTGTGGCTGTTTATTGGATGAACAGTGACACGAGAGTGTCATGTTAGGTGATCATGACATTACATTTAGGTAAAAGTCAACAGGAAGTAGGTGCCCTATTACAGCCTTCTTATATATAGGGTTTATTTAAAGGGATAGTAATACTTCATTTTAACTTTATTTTATTTTGTAGGCATTAAAAAAACATGAAGAATGATATAAGTCTTATCTCTGAAACCTTTATGGTTTAAGAGATATTCACAAACAAAGTATCCCTTCCCTGTTCAACCAGATCAGAAGGGAGATCCCAGGTAGACTGCAGAGAGGGATAATCTTCAATTAAGATAAGGGAAAAAGCTGAAAAACTTGTCAAGGGGGGAAGGGCTTTCATTGTTTTCATACAAAGAAAATTGTCCCCTTCTGTTATCTGTACTGTCATACAACCAGACTCACATCTGAGAAGAGATGTCTTACACTAGGTAAAAGGGGCGGGGAGGGGAACTTTGCTTGTGAATATCTCATAAACCATAAAGGTTTGAGAGATAAGACTTATATCATTCTTCATGTTTTTTTAATACCTACAAAATAAAATAAAGTTAAAATGAAGTGTTACTATCCCTTTAAGTGAAGAGTACTTACAGGGATAGTAATACTTAAAATGTTAAAAAAAAAAAAATAAAAAAAAAAAAAATATATATATATATATATATATATATATATATATATATATATATATATGGTAGAGTTTACCCTCCTGAGTCAATGTGTCAGAAATAGCAATAATCTTTAGGCATCAGCTGTTTGAGTGTCTCTCTTTCATATGACTGTACTCTTAAATACATTATCTTAAGGGGGCTGCTAGGGCCACAGGAATGCAGGCATGACAATATTATATATAAATATAGTCACCCTAATATCAGACAGATATTCTATTGCATTATATGAGAGAGATGGGAGACTAATGGTATCCTTTTGAAACGCTACCCACTCTTGGGTGATGAAAAAAATGGCGCATTAAACACATCGCCGTAATGATAAGTGCGATATAAGAATCTTGCCCACATTAAAAGGGCAAGATTCTGATATTGTGGCCTTAAAGCGTTGCACATTGTAATACTTAACATTATAAATTATAACCTACATGCTGCACACTGTGCTGGAAGCCATAGCGATTCACTGCAATGATTTTAATGGATGTAGGAATCACACATCCAACCGCTGCTAGTACATACATGTGGTTCTGGAGCAAGCATACCCCTCTCACTCACAAAGGGTTAGCAAACATGGATGTATGCACCACCAGCGGTTAGATGTGTGATTCCTACATCCATTAAAATCATTGTTGTAGTGAACTCTATGACTTCTAGCACTATGAAGGTTATACTTTTTCAAGATGTATAGTCCAGATGGATTGCAGAGAGGGACAATCTTCAGTGAACACAAGGAAAAACCTGTCAAGGAGGGCAGGGTTTTCCTTATGCTCACAGTAAGAAGATTGTCCCTTGCTGCGATCTGTCTGGTCAAGGGACCAGATTCCACATCTGAGGGGAGATGGCTTACACTAGGTAAAAGGTGCGGGAGGGGGGTACTTTATCATTCAGTTACTCTTGAACTACAACTCTGACAGTATTGAAATAACACTATCCATGGCCCAAATACTATGAAGATTAATTGGAGCTGCTATTTTGTGAAACATTACGATCATTTTAAATAAAATAACCACTAGCAGGGGGATTGCCCTTGCTTTACTCAGCAAGAACAGCCCTATAACATATGTATTTTGATAAATAAAGTTTACTGCTCCTTCAACCACTTCAATGTTAAAGGGATAGCATTGCCTGGAAATAATTTTATTTTATATTTTAGCCTTTAAAAAACATTAAAAATGATATGTCTTATATTAGCAAGTAAAGTTTCCCCTGGAGTGACGTCACTGCTCAAGCCTTCAGATTTGGAATCCGGTTCCCAGACCGGCCGCGGCTCTTCAGCAGTGCCAAGATCACGATCTTTAAAAATAATTTCTTCATTGGAATGGTCTACAAAGTGTGCTTGCAAGCCAGGCACACTTTGTAGACCGTTCCAACGAAGTAGTTCTTTTTAATGTTCGTGATATCGGCACTGCTAAAGAGCTGCCCGCTGATCTGTGGACTGGATTCCAAATCTGTCCACTAGATGGCAGACTTGGCTAAAACAGCCAGGAATAGGGAACTTTACATAACTTTACTTGCTAATATCTCCCAATCCATAAAGGTTTGGGAGATAAGACTTATATCATTTTTTAATGTTTTTTAAGGGCTACAATATAAAATAAAATTATTTTCAAGCATTACTATCCCTTTAAGCCCCCCCCCCTCAATGCTAAGCATGTTTGTGCAGTTTTGCTGCAATTTACAGTCAAATTATCATTTTTGGTACCTTACTGTGAACAGCCCACACATTATGTACTGTAGTTTTTATTTAGCAAACCCTGCACTTTTAAAAGATGCCAGTGGTTTGTACATATCCCCTAATATGACTAAAAATGTCTCCCAGAATTTATGAAAATAGCTTGTTTTTTTAAATTGATATTCAGATGTCCTGGAATGTGCTTATTCTGTGTTCCACTAGCGAATGTATATGGTTAGAAGATTAGCATTAACTTGCTTTCTAAAACAACAACGTGTATTTTATGCATAGGTCTTCATATAAAAATTAGCAATTGAAAAAATGTAAATCCCTCTTTTTTTCCCCCTTTTGCACCATTTTGCTTTTCAGGCACAAAATTATGGTCTGGATTTCCCAGTAAACAGAGGGGGCAACTGCCTAGAGCTCTGAAGTTTGAGAGGTGGCTCAGCTGTGCTTGCCATACCCATATTTTGAATTGTGGGTGTGGCCAGAGCAATCTCAGTGTCCTTGAGCCAGTTATTTACCTAATATATTTATTTAAAGGCTAATAGGTCAATAAGAAGGTCGACGTTTTGATCCCAAAGCAGGATCTTTCTCAAGACGATCAAGGAGGGATCGAAACGTCGACCTTCTTATTGACCTATTAGCCTTTAAATAAATATATTAAAAAGTCCCACTGGGGCTGCCTCCTATTTTCTATCTCTATCATCATTTTTTGAGGACTGTGCACCTGGGCAATTTATATGAGAAGAGTGAGTGCCTCCATCCCTTGGTCTTGGCATATATATGTATGTATATATATATATATATATATATATATATATATATATACACTGAAGGAGCACATACAGTAACTGGCTAAACAGGTCATAAACTATATAATATCATATAGTGGTGCTATGCACCTACAAAACATCATCCTATAACATAAAGTCCTAGAATGCATTGCTCACTGTGTGCGTAACCGCACACGAGCAGTGGGGACTCACAGAACGGGCTGATCCGGAGCGGGGAGCTCCGGAAGGCTGACAGCCTGTCTGTGTTCCCAGTTCCAGGCCAGCAGTGGAGGAGGCAGCTGGGTGACAAACTGTCACCCAGCTCCTCCGTTTCTGCCCCGGAGCCGGGAGCACAGACAGGCTGTGAGCCATCCGGAGCTCTCCGCTCCAGATCAGCCCGTGTATACTGGCTTTGTAACTAGTAAATACTATAAAAAAGGAAAAGATAAAGGAAAACAGAAAAAGGCTAGGTACTAGGTAAGCACTCTGACCAATATCAAAGTAACTATACAAAAAAAGTAAAAATATATTTAAAGTATCAAATATTTATTGCAAACAATTATAAATATACGTCCTGAGAAGCAGGATGAAATGCGTTGGTGTATACATATACCTTGCATATGGGAAGTGGACTGGCCTAGTGCATTAGTGAACATGTCCATAAGGCGATATGTAGGGATGGAAGAGCAACGATCTTTATTGTATAGCAGATAGAGATAACAGCAACAATATGGTGAATAGGGTGAATACAGCTCGTGAGTGGTGTAGCGATGCCTAGAGGAAGGCAGATGTAACACCCCCTTGACGTCATTGAAGTATTGGAAGCGGTGAGAAGAAACTACCGTGGCATGAAGGATGCCATACTAGCTGCTCGTGATTTTAACGTAACTAACTAACACGTTGCAAACATCTGCTCTATTAAACGGGATGTTTACCCCCTTCACAACTTTGGCTAAATCGTTTTAGTACCAATAATAACTAATGGAAAGTGTGTTCTTTTTTTAAAAAAAAATCTGCCCGTTTGAAGAAATTCTAAGTTTAAATGTACCTCTGTTCCTACTTCCGGCAGACAGTGCTTACTGGATCTGTACCGTAGTCTGAGCTTCTGTCCAGCCTCCTCCGATGACAGAGGCTGTCGGTCTCTAAGCTGGGGCACTTTCATTGGCAGAAATCGATTTCTGGCCAATGAAAGTGCTGCAGCTTAGAGACAGACAGCCTCTGTCATCAGAGGAGGCTGGTTAGAAGCTCAGACTACGGTTCAGATCCGGTCAGCACTGTTTGCCGGAAGTAGGTACAGAGGTACATTTAAAATTAGAATTTCTTCAAACGGGCAGATTTTTTTTTTTAAAAAAAGAACACGCTTTCCATTAGTTATTATTGGTATTGAAACGATTTAGCCAAAGTTGTGAAGGGGGTAAACATCCCCTTTAATATACAGCTCTTTATGATTTCATCTTTTATCTTTTCTACACCGATATGTCCGCTTTTGCTTGGCATGACTGTATAGCTTTGGCTATAACCGACACCCTTGTTTTAACATCATTCCATGCATGGATTAACATTAACCTCTGAATTGCTGCTGCTGGCTTTTATTGGGACTGTTTAGGTTTCATTTAGTTATATAAGATAGGAGTATATTTTGATGGTGCGCGTGTCATAATCATACTGTGATTGTTTGCAATAAATATTTGATACTTTAAATATATTTTTAATTTTTTTGTATAGTTACTTTTATATTGGTCAGAGTGCTTACTGAGTACCTAGTTTTTTTCCGTTTTCCTTTCTTTTCCTTTTTTGTAGTAGACAGACAATTATATACCCATTTACAGGCTATAATTTAGCCCCTTGAAAGTTACAGAGATCTCCAACACAAGGGCGTTTCAGAGCTCTCTAGCAACCAAACGGTTAAAGCTTTTTTCGTTCTTGCTAGTTATGGGCCGAGGGTATTTTCTGTGTTAGGAAACAGTGGATAAGAGTGAGGAGTGAGGGGTGGCCACAGGTGGTGCTAAAGCTGCCTAGAGTGCCTTGCCTGGGGCACCTGGGATGTAAATCAGGCTCTACAGAAAACAACAAGAAAACCACCTTGTAACCCTACCTACAGGAGCGCTGTAAGTACAAAATATTTAATGTGCCTTCAGGAAAAAAAATGATGACGGTCCTGACAGGTCACCGGTCTTTAAGGGGTAAATGGGTGTAACAGCTGTAGGCAAGAAGAAAAGTTGACAAGGAATATTATTTTGGAAAGAAGACACCTTACATTTAATGAGCAGTATCTTGTCTTTCTAACCATATACCTCTATAGTGTGTGAATGCATGCATACCTCCCAAGTGTCCCTCTTTAGGAGGGACAGTCCCTCTTTTAGACCCAAATCCCACCGTCCCTCTTTCCTACCCTAATGTCCCACTTTTTAGGAGATCAGATTGTGTGGTGTGTATATAAGTGTATCACATTGCTCCACAGCAATAAAATTCACATTACTATTTGTATAAATGTCAGTATATATGTTTATAAATTAGTCTGTGAAAATAAAATACTTTGGTCTTGTTATAAGTCATTTATTAGGTAACACAAGGAGGTGTCAATAGGTCATGAAACAGCCTGAAAATTCTCGGTAATGCCCCGCCCACCAGCCACACCCCCTAAAACACAGTTGTCCCTCTTTGGCAATTTGAAATGTTGGGAGGTATGATGCATGTGTGTGAGTGTGTGTAAGTGTGTGTGCGCATGCATGCTTGTATGTGTTTATGTGTTTGTGCATGTGTGAATGCATGTATGTGTGTGTACGCATGTATGTAGATCTGTGTGTACAGGAGCATCTGAGTTTGTGGGATATGGGTACCCTTCACACACACACACACACACACACACACACACACACACACACACACACACACACACACACACACACACACACACACACACACACACACACACACACACACACACACACACACACATATTCTCATTAAAAAAGACTAGAACATGTTTGGTGGTCAACATATTGTCCAACATGCACACTATTAACCCTTTGAGTGCTAGAGAGGTAAGCAGTGCTTTGCCCATTTCCCTGGCACTCAGATGATTAAATGAAAGAAGGATTCCCCTCTTTCATAAAAGGGCACCCTATATTTTTTGAGCAAGAAGAGGTGGGATAAGGGTTATTTAGCAGATCCCCTTATATGATCTATAATTACAGGACATGCACACTTAAAAGGCTACCCTTGTTTGAAAGAGAGGTCTCACTTCTTTAAACAAGGCTAGCCCTAAATTTTGGATGGTAATTAAGAGCTCCCCTCCCCCATTCTGTACGGTATTATCATGTTCCATGATCACTATGTCACTATGTCACCTGACATTATTTGAAATAAGGGATTCCCCTCTTTCAAAAGCAGGAACTTTGGGCCAGTTTGGAACAGAGTTGATATATAGGATCTTAAGGAGTCTACCTCCTGCTTTAGTGTGAAAAAAACCGTTCACCTGTTATCTAGTGCAATTCAACACATAAATGACATCATCACATTAGTGTGTGATGATGTAATTTATGCTTTGGATTTCCTGCAGTGAGGGACTACCACAGGGAAGTCCCCCTCAGTCCCTTCATTGTGAAGCCGCAGAGGAAGCCCATGCAGTTGTAGTCCTGAGTAGCAAAGTGGTTAAACCACATGAATCCACACCTCATTTTTCTCCGCAACCATTAACACAAAGTAACATCTGAAATAGACAGTGAAAAAGACAAAAAAGTATGTGTATGGAAAAGCCTGTTTAGAATTGTTACATGAGTCTCATCTGGACAGATGTATTTATCCAAATTGAGAAGCAACAAGAATGCTAAGAAGAAGGGGGTTTTTATTGAACAGGTCTATGGAGTGCAAGAGACCCCTGAAGAAGTGCAAAGGCTTCCACAGAATAGGTTTCAGTTTTGTAAGACAATAGAACAATCTTAAAGGGATAGTAATACTTCATTTTAAAGGGATAGTAATACTTCGTTTTAACTTTATTTTATTTTGTAGGCATTAAAAAAACATGAAGAATGATATAAGTCTTATCTCTGAAACCTTTATGCTTTAAGAGATATTCACAAACAAAGTATCCCCCCCTGTTCAACCAGATCAGAAGGGAGGTGCCCAGGTAGACTGCAGAGATGGACAATCTTCAATTAAGATAAGGGAAAAAGCTGAAAAACTTGTCAAGGGGGGAAGGGCTTTCATTGTTTTCATACAAAGAAAATTGTCCCCTTCTGTTATCTGTCCTGTCATACAACCAGACTCACATCTGAGATTGCTTACACTAGGTAAAAGGGGCGGGAAGGGGAACTTTGCTTGTGAATATCTCATAAACCATAAAGGTTTGAGAGATAAGACTTATATCATTCTTCATGTTTTTTTTAATGCCTACAAAATAAAATAAAGTTAAAACGAAGTATTACTATCCCTTTAAGGTGGTAGACAGTGTACATACAGTTCTGCAGACATGTAGAAGATTGAAATATTCTAAACACTACACGTTTTTTTAATTTGATTTTTCGTCACTATAGTCTAATCACTTCAATACAATTACCTAGTAATTTGTACCTTAAATTTTAGTCTAAAAATTTGAATTCCAGTACATTTGATATTGTCCAGCATTGACCCACTGGGTGTTAAAGTGGTATTCAACTCATTGAGAAGCATTGCATTGGAGACCTCTCTAGCATCTAAATGGTAAAAGGTTTGGTTGGTAGTGTTCCATGGATATTTTAAGTTAATCCAAAGAGTTTCACCATTGCAAAATTTTAAGAACCACTGAGATAGGGAGATAGGCTTTAAGGATCGCTAACATCTAAAATGAAATGGGTGTTTTGTTTTATACACTTAAAGGGATAGTAATGTTTCATAATAAAAGCAGCTCTAATTAATCATCATAGTATTTGGACTTTGGGCAGTGTTATTTCAATTCTGTCAGAGTTGTAGTTCCAGAGTAATTCAATGACAAAGTATCCCCCTACCCCCCTTTTACTGATGTAACACTGCTCAGCCAGATCAGAAGGGAGGTGCCCAGGTAGACTGCAGAGAAGGACAATCTTCAATTAAGATAAGGGAAAAACCTGAAAAACTTGTCAAGGGGGGCAGGGATTTCATTGTTTTCATAGGAATAAGTGTCCCTTCTGTTATCTTTCTAGTCTATGGACTGCATTCCACATCTGAGAAGAGATAGCTTACACTAGGTAAAAGGAGCGGGAGGGGAAACTTTGCTTGTGAATATCTCTTAAACCATAAAGGTTTGAGAGATAAGATTTATATCATTCTTCATGTTTTTTTAATGCCCACAAAATAAAATAAAGTTAAAACTGAGTATTACTATCCCTTTAAGTTACCTGTGATTCATGCTAGCATCTTAGAGACAGGCTTTTTTACATTGTTTAACTGTCTTTTTCACATTGCATCTTTTATACACTGCTTCCACTGTCCCATTCAGAAAGCTCACAGAAAACTAATAGAGAGAGCACGCTGCGAAGGACATTAAAGGAGGAAAAAATAAAATATGGAAAATAATAAAAAGTATAGTCAATTTGACTGTATATGTTATGCAATTCACAAAAATGCAGAGCCAAAAAGGAGGGCAACTGTCACTTTAACAAGAAGCAACTATATACCCATAGCATCACATTACAAGAAGGCGTACAAAACCTGCATCAATTAACTATCACCCATAAATCCTTCCTCATGTCAACCACCCTCCAAGCTACTTCTCAAACTAAACTGGAGCTTCACAATTCCCAGATGGAAACAATCCATAAAGAGATATAGAGAATTAAAGGAACACTAACGTAAAAATGAAATATATTTCTATAATGTTAACTATCATGTACTTACAACTAGCATATATAAAAATAATTGTTCACAGTTGCATCTCTAAAATATAATCTTAAACTTGCTTTTTTAAACATGTAAACTGTCCTTTTGGGAGAACATTTATTTAATTGTGTTTGTGCCGTTTGCTTTGAGAGATAAGAGCTAAAGTATCTCAATTTATTGTGTAGGTACCACCCCTTCCTGTATTCACAAACACTGTTACCTTATCTCAGTTCATTTACAGACAATTCTGGACAATCACCTTATAATTTCTGTGGTATTTTGAGCCCTGGATATGGCTTCTGCCTTATGACTAAATTTTAGGCCCCAGAAAACAAATAAATAATTTTAACAGATCCTAGAGTGAAGTACAGGGTTTACATCATGAGTAAAAGGAATGTTGGGTCTTGGTGGCGCCTCCATGGAGGAATCAGGAGTAAAAATTACTTAGACTAGGCCACAGATCCAAGGATTTGTGGACCAGTTCTACAGAGATGTTGGGGTTGAGAGACTGAGTGGAAGATCATCTCATGTGTTGCTTATTTTTCATGCAGTGTTCATGCTTTTTTCCACCTTTGTCAGTGCACTGAAATCAGTTACAAGAAGTAATTTCACCCCACATGTATATTCCCTTGTATTCCCTTCGTGATAGTGAGAATTTAAAAGGGGTCCCTGCAGATTGTCAGTCTATGTTTTTATGAGAGCGAAAGCAGGAAACTTTTGATGCTAGAGGAGATAGGCAAAGAGAGTGGAGTTGGAGTTTATTTTAGAAGTCTAAGTGGCAGCCAAGTTATTTTCTGTATGTCAGGAGTCTGGGGATTCTGAGGTCTCTGGGGAATGTGAAGGGAGAAGAGAGAGTTATTAAAAACAAAACAAATAACGTTTTTGACTGATAAATAAATAAAGGTCAGACAAGCAGGAGATCCAAGTTCCTACCTGAGCTGGCTGAGACTCTTCTGTGACTGGCAGGAATACTTTGCAGACGTATACATCAGATACCCAAGAGACTGACAAATACAATTTACTTGACACTCACTCCTACAAGAGCAAAAAAGTAGACAGGCAAGTATATGGTGAGTTGCAGTTGGGCCATGCTGCACAATTTATCCCTTATTGCCAACTGCTGATCCTGAAGCTAACAGGTCTATCCTCATTCTGTACTGTAAAAATTAAAAGGTGCTGCTGAATTGTGACACTTGCTATAGGCAGATTGACAGGCAAGTATAAAGAGAAGGAGAAGCAGTTGCAGGGAATGTTAATTTTATTTGTAGACACTAGACAATGACAGAAACAGTTTATTAACAACTTGAGCTGTGACTGAGGTTGACAGTGATATATATTGTATGTGATACAGAATTTTTAGAAGAACAAGCCATTACAATTTAGTTGTGTACTTTACAGTAAAAATCAACACTACTTTGATTATGTCCAACAAATGTACTAGGGGCAGGGGTAAGGGGAAAGGAGTAGAAGGAAGGTTGTGTTAGTAAAGTGGTAGTCCAAAACCTGAATAATGTCATAGTTGCTGCAGCGTGTGCAATAAATGATGTTGTTTGTAACTGTGAAATGAAAAGTTACACTACCAGCTGCACTAGTAATATACATTTTAAGAACACTTAAGGTAACAACGGGGTGATTCATTAAGCGGTGATAAAGTGGAGATGAAGCCTCTAGTTTATCACTTCTCCAATTCCTGTGTTATTCTATGGAGCCTGTGCACAACATTTCTTCAAGTTTGGAGATCTTAGTGCATAAGTGACATAGAATAACATGGGAACTGGAGAAGTGATATCACTGGAGAAGTCATCTCCACTTTATCACCGCTTAGTGAATCTCCCCCTATAAACTGCATTCTAGTGTTGATGGCATACCAGAGGAGATTATACCAGTTAAACAAACTGATGTGCCTGACACAAAGTAAAAACCCCTATCCTCAAAGTAGTGGTGAGTGTTCTGAAAATCCCCCTAAGGTGTAAAATAAAAATAGACTTTTCTGAGACTTCAAAACATCTAGACGAATAATAAAACAGTGGGAAGCAAGGGGCAGGTGATGCTGATGATTATTATTTATCATGATATTATTTATCATGATATTTACTTCCAGAATATTTCCCCTCTTCTGATAAAGATGAAGTTAAGAGTGAGAGTGATGAATACATGGCCATAAAATTAGCTGAAAGGGAAAGGCTCAATTTTCCATTATTGAAAAGGAGCAGCAGCACAGGTCATCATCAACATCCATAACCCTAGCTATGATGGGTGCATCAGCTGCTGTTGGAAGTGCAACGTGACTAACAGCTACTGCTAGTAAAACTGCAACATCTACTGCTTGTAGTAGAGGAACTTCTCAGTCTATGAAACCTACTGTATGGAGATACTTCACTCAGGATACAAAAGCTAAAGATGATGTTGTCTATGCAAAAAACCAAAGCAACCAAACAAAAAAACAACAAACAAACATTTGAGCAGGGAGGAAGCAAGATCCCATCTGGGCACATCCGCAAAAGATCCCACCTGAAGCACAACTACAGGGCTTAATGAGAGACAAACCAGCAGTAGCACATCAGAAGTGCAACATCTAGCAGCAGGCACACATAATAATAGTGCTGTAGATATGTCAGAGAGCAGGCCAACATTTTCTTCATTTGCAATAACACTCCTGGAGCCTGCTGCTTCCATTCAAATGCAAAACATCTAGGAGAATAACTCTGAGTTTGCTGGATGAGATGACAAGAGGCAGAGTGCCCACACATGCCACTGAAACCACCACCACCTCCACCGTCACAAGGCATATTGTTAAAGCAATACATTTATACAGTAAATCTGCTATGTACTCCAGTGCCAAACCACACTTACTTAAAAAGGGTCAAAACATGCACAAAAAGAATCCAAAAGTACGTGTGGAATGGCAAACTTACAAAAATGTTGGAGGTTGATATGCTGCCATTTTCTTTTGTTAAAAACAGAGGTTTTTAAAGAACTAATGTAATGTTTTGAACCTGCTGGCATATCCCAAACCACACATTTTTCAAGGATGGATGTGCCATAGTTGTAGAAGCAGGTGATTACTATTGTGGGTGAATGACAAAGGGACTCACCCTGTTAACAAGGTATTTGTTGCTGTAGACAAGGAATGGGCGAAACTTTCCATCTCAAACTGAAATCGGTGAAAAATGTCACTTTCCGCTTGGAGAAAAATTTCCTGCGAAAAGTGCAGATATTCAACTTTTTTCTGCTTTTTTCGCCCATTGAAATCAATGGGAACATAGAAGTTACACACAACACATTACAAATTATATTTTATTTCCCAAAGGCCTTGTATAAAAGGGGCATGAGGGTGCCTGTGTTGGTGGGGTGTGGGAAAAGAATCAGTTGAACAGGGAATGTTTTTGGGGGGTTGTTTACTGGGATTGGGGGGCACTTAAAAAAGAAATCCTAAATAAAATAAAATAAAAATCATAAGACATGGTATAAAGGGGTCTGAGGAGGGTGCTTGTGTTGGAGAATGAATGAATCGTTTGAACAGGGAATTTGTTTTGGGGGGCTTTCTTGACTGCTATTGGGGGGACAGTTAATAAAAAAATAAATCAATAAAATAAAATAAGACATTTGTATTTAAAGTGACAGAGACAGGAACCCCCTGACATAAGCTGCCACTGAGGTGGACTGATACTTGACTTGATAGAGTATTTTGTAGAGGATGATTTGTTTGATTTGTTGTTAGAGGCCTTTGTAGGACTTAGACTTATTAGAGGCCCAAGCGCTGAAGAAACATTGATTTGTAGGACTTAAGCTTGTTTTTCACAAGCCCTAAGGAAACATTGAATTGTAGGACTTAGGCTTGTTAGAAACAAACCCCCAAAAAATTGTTTATTTTTTTTGTAGGACTATTTTTTTTTCTTTTATTTATTTATTTTTCAAAACACAAGCCCTGAGAAAAAAATAAAAATGCCTAACGCCAGCAGGTCATGTTGGCCAGTGGCCACTGTCAAATGTCCTCCTCAGTTGCAGCTGCTGTTCGTACTGCTGCTGCTGAGTTGTTTAAGTAGCAGGATGATTAGACAGCTGAAAGGGAATATGATCAACAATAGCAGTAACATGGAATATGGATGATGAAGGTTCCACTTGCCGCGACTGGCTCCAGTGATGAACCTGAGGCAGTAGCAGAAGAATAAGTAGCCCCCAGTATATGTGGAGAAAAGAACAAGTTGACCATTAAATCTTCTCCACCTGCCCCTCCTCCAAAATCATCATGGGTGTGTTGTTATTAGAATATATATTTTTCCCTTGAGAACAGGAACTGTGGCTTCCATCAGCAACTGCAATGTGCAGTGTGTGTGTGTGGTAAATAACATCTGGGGGCACAACTGTATCCAAACACCATGACACCCGAAACCAAGCACTGCTGCTGTCACTGTACCCCTTGTCCAGACCCCACTAAGGACACATGACAACTTGCTCACAGTTTAATAGTAATGATGACCCCTCCCTGCCAGAATCCTAGCATATTCTGTGGGATGGAATCTCCTCAGATTCCACCTGATGACATGATATTGATTCTCCTCCAACGCACTGACATGTGTGGTCAGTGCACCACACAGTGTGCAATGGGAAGAGATGAACTGCCATATCCTAACATTAACAGAGTAACTATCATTTGGCGGGGGAAGTAACGATGAATGAGGTGGATTGGCAGGAGATGTAATTGTTACCCTAGAGGAAGAAGGTGATGTTGATGGTGAGTCAGTTGTTTCTCTCGTCATGGAACTTCCAGTGTCTGTCTGGGTTTCTTTATTCTTCCTCCTCGTTGATCTTTCTGGAGAGTCAGGGGATACAGTAACAGTGGTGCTAGATTTCTGTAACGGGTGTTTGGCTTTAACATTTTTGGAGTAAATGTCATGGTGCCTGTGTTTCATGTGTGTTATCAGGGTGGTTGTGCCAAGGTTTGTTCCCTCCTTTCCCCTTCTCACTAGCTTGTCACAAATTTTGCACTGTACCATTGTTGATGATGAGTGCACTGTGCCTGCTGGAAGAGAATAATAGTCCCACACCCATGACGTCTGGGGGGAGGGATAGGAAACAGGTGGAGAAGAATGGCCTCTTTTTTCTTGTCCTCCACATTCCCCTTCACTTTCTGTGGCAGCTGATAATGTTGCTGCTGTTGCTGCTACTGCCTCAGATTTAGCACTGCAACTAGGACCAGGATTATTGCTGACGCTGTCAAGTGGAACCTGTCCTAGTCCCACATTACTTGTTGACCCCATTCCCACTGTGTCCACGGTGGTCTGTGGCACACTAGCCTGCTCCTCAGCACCCTGCTTCCCTTTCATCTCAGCAGCAGCAGAAGTTAGAGCAGTTGCAATTTCTGCTAATTTCAAAAGCTGATTCCTAGTGGTGGTGGTGGTGATGCCCATACTCATCCCTGTCTCCCATTCCTTCTCAGTTTCTGATAAAAAGGCCATCAATGTCTCTTCCACCCCAGCTTCTCCAACACCACCACCATCATTAGTCCCTACGTGTTGCTGCTCTATTCCAGACATCTCACTGCTGCTTGGAGGAGGTGATGAGCAATGTGACAGAGGGTCCCCTGCTGTCACATATGGCATCATTCCCCCCCCCCTGAGTACTACAAGAAACACTAGCAGCAGGCAAAGTATTGGTGGCAGTAAGTTCAGCACTGGCAGCAGGTTCAGTACTAGCAGCAGGTTCAGCACTGGCAGCAGGTTCAGTACTAACAACAGGTACAACACTAGTGGCTACAGGATCAGAAATGGTGGCACTGGCAGCAGGTTCAGTACTAGCAGCAGGTTCAGCACTGGCAGCAGGTTCAGTACAAGCAACGGGTACAACACTAGTGGCTGCAGGATCAGAAATGGTGGCACTGGCAGCAGGGACAGCACATCTGGCAACAGGTACAACACTAGTGGCTGAAGTTACAGAAATGGTGGCACTGGCAGCAGGGGCAGCACGTCTGGCAACAGGTACAACACTAGTGGCTACAGGTACAGCAATGGTGGCACTGGCAGCAGGGGCAGCACGTCTTACAGCAGGCACAGGCAGCTGACCTGTCATCCTCTCACTAGTACTACCCTTTTCTCCCTCCCTTCCCATTCCCTTTTCTCCTTCCCTTCCCATTAAATTCCCCAAGATCCCTTGGGGTGATTTAGGGGGACTGGACAGCATTGGTACAGTAGTGGTCCCTTCCTCCTCAGACTCAGTGGACACATAATAAGGGTCCTTCCAGTTCCTCTTTTTGCTGCTCATAGTGATAGGAGTCACTATGAGCCTCTCCTGCCTCAATTTTTGGTAAATATCACAAGAGAACAGCACAGCACGTCTATCTCGCTCAGTAGCTGCTTTTATTGTGTTTGCCTTCAGCAAAAACGTAATGTTTTATAGCGAAAGTGTGAAAACAGCGTAAATCAATGGGCGGAAACTTTTTAGCCATTGAAAAAATGATGAAAGATTTTGGCCAATGGGCGAACGATACGAAAATTTCTACCGCTAGTTTTAAAGCAGATTTTCCTGCGAAAAAGTGGATAACAACGTGGTTTTCGCAGGAAAACGCCGAAAACTTTCACCCACCACTACTGTAGACCTCAACCTGCTCACAACTGTTACTTTCATAGTTACATAGTAAATTATGTTGAAAGTGTAATCTTTGCCACAAACTAAGAAAATGAAAATTATATAGACCTTCCTGACTCCAAAAACGGTATTGTTCTGCTTCTCGTTTTAATTACATTTGATCAAGCCTTGGAATGAAAAGGTCACTACAGTGATCCTTATATTAACCTCACATATACTTATACAGTGTAACAAGATCCCCTCTTATGTGTATTTTCTCTAGAGTAAAAAATTAAGTTTGGCTATACTTTCTTTGTACTTTAAAGGGATAGTAATACTTTGTTTTATCTTTATTTTATTTTGTGGGCATTAAAAAAACATGAAGAACGATATAAGTCTTATCTCGCAAACCTTTATGGTTTAAGAGATATTCACAAGCAAAGTATCCCCCCCTCCCTGTTCAGCCAGATCAGAAGGGAGGTGCCCAGGTAGACTGCAGAGAGGGACAATCTTCAATTAAGATAAGGGAAAAAGCTGAAAAACTTGTCAAGGGGCAGGGTTTTCATTGTTCTCATAGGAAGAAGATTGTCCCCTGCTGTTATCTGTCTGGTCTTACAACCAGATCCACATCTGAGAAGAGATGGCTTACACTAGGAAAAAGGGGCGGGAGGGGGAAACTTTGCTTGTGAATATCTCTTAAACCATAAAGGTTTGAGAGATAAGACTTATATTGTTCTTCATGTTTTTTAATGCCTACAAAATAAAATAAAGATAAAACGAAGTATTACTATGCCTTTAAATCCTCCATTCCCTTAATTAATTTTGTTGCTCTTCTTTGTAGAATATACTTTTTCAGAAATGCTGCCCAAAACTGAACAGCATATATGAGGTGAGATCTTAGCAATGAATTGTACAGTGACAAAATTATGTTATCTACTCTTGCTTCAATATGCCTTTTTAATGCAACAGGACTTTGCTTTTGCTACTGCCTGTATTATACTGATTACTATTTCCAAATTTGAAGTTTACAAGGATATCCATGCCCTTCTCTAGCAATAAGTTTCCCAAAATGATTCCATTAAGGTCATAAGTAGCAGTGCAATTTATATATCCCAAATGCTTAAATGGATAGTAATGTTTCACAAAAACAGCAGCTCCAATTAATCATCATTCTATTTGAGCCATAGATAGTGTTATCTGAATACTGCAGAGTTGTAGTTCAAGATCAATTGAATGATAAAGTATCCCACTCTCCCACCCCTTTTACCTAGTGTAAGCCACCTCCCCTCAGACGTGGAATCTGGCCTTGAGACCAGACAGCTCACAGCAAGGGACAATCTTCTTACTGTGAGAACAATGAAAGCCCTGTCCCCATTGACAGGTTTTTCCTTATGCTAAATTAAGATTGTCCCTCTCTGAGATCCATCTGGACAGTCTTGCTGCTCTGAGGTGAGCAGTGTTTACCTCAGTAAAAAGGGCAGGATGGGGATACTTTATCATTCAATTACTCTTGTACTACAACTCTGACGGTATGGCCCAAATACTATGAAGATTAATTGTAGCTGCCTTTATTGTGAAACATTACTATCCCTTTAACTATGCATTTCTCCATTTCAGCCATCAGCAGCAGGAAATCTTGCAGCCATAGAAAGCATTGGAAAAAAATGTCAGAGTTCTCATAGGAAATTTATTGCCAGTGGTGTAAAGGATGCTATTTTATCTATTTAGTATGGATAGGAGCTTTTCTGGGAAAGGCAGGACATTATCAGTTTTCTGAGAAAATTCCAAAGGGAGCATTTTTTTTACTTTTCACCCACCCTTATCCTCAGCCCACTGCTCTGGAATGTGATCAACCCTGTTGTTTTTCTTTTGTTCTAGCTAGTACCATGATAGGATCTAAAGAACATTGCTTCTCACCATTGTTGAATGCCCAGTTTACACTTATCTTCACCTGAAGACCAAGTTTGTGATGGCTCTCATTGGCAAGAGAACGTGCCAGGTCACGTAGAGGATCCCAGTGTCAGACAAGGAGGAGGGAAAGAGGCACAACAGAGGAGAAGAAGATTGACAGCCTGGGGTACCGCAGCGAGACCTGCAGTGACATAATCCGGTTAACAGTTTAGAAACTTACTTCTCCATAAAATAATTATATAAGTATTACTTTATAGGACTTGAGAGATCCCCTTTAATCTGAATTATTCAATACCTTTTGTTTACACATTTGGATAAAATTCATTTTTTTAACCCTCCCACCCTTTTTGATTAATCAGAATTTCGATGAAAAATTTTTGACAGATGAAATTTGTTCACCAGCATTCTAAATAAGCCCCTTTAGTCATAAAACTTACCTTGATGTTGGAGGTCAAGAGGTGTCCTCGATGCCCTGGTTCTCCTGCATTTTGTGTCCACAAACAAATATACATTAAAAATAACAATACCACAAAATCTACTGTTTGTCCCACTGCTGCAAATACACTGGATGGGATTGTGGGGTTGCACAGGAACATGCCCTGGAGTAATCTTACCTCCCAGCCAAGCAGGCTGGGTATGGATGCACGGAAGGTCACCCTTCCAGCTAGTCAATGTTCATTTTTGTTCTCATTCTGGTGCAGGCAATAGCAGGATTAAGGGGGGTGTTCATTTTAGTATATATAGGTGGCAGGACGGTGTGACAGGGTTTTAGGCTTTTTTTTATGTTTATTTGTTTTTAGACACATGATGCAGGATGACCCAAACATCGAGAACACTGCTAGACCAAGGTAAGTGCAATGCTTCTTATGAATGGTGTAAAGTATGTGGGCAAGCATGTGAATAAGCTTTTTGTGTTTCTGAAATTGCATGGTTCATGCAACTTATTTATCATTTTAACCTGAATGTCACAGAACATGCAATTTTTGTAAAATTCCAAAATAAGTCAAATACATAAATATATATAGACTAGCAATGTGGGACGATGCTGCCCGTCAGGATATATAGGGAATTAATGCACACACATGGATGCAAAACAAATACACACAGAGACACACATGCAAAGGCACACGTATGCACTGAGATGCATAAAGAGCGACACAGTCATACACACATACATGCAATGCACAACATGCAGGCACATAGAGTGTGATACAGACATGCAACACACACAGTGAGGAACACACAGGCACACACAGAGACACACACACACAGAAGTGAGTCATACGGGGGTGTCTTATGTGTCATTGTAATTAGTTTGTGTTTGTACTTATACCTCCACTGTGGCATTCATTCATATAGCTGAAATGCATGTGGTAAGTGCACATACTATGGTGAAAGGTGGATTGTGCTGACTCCCGGGGTGTGAGTGAGACTATGGTGGAAGGTGGATCATGCTGGCTGCAGGGGTGTGAGTGAGTGTGAGTGCGAGAGTGAGTGATGGCGTGTGAGTGATTGCATGTCAGTGATTGCGTGAGTATGTTAGTGAGTGTGTGTGAGTGAGAGTGTATGAGTGTGAGTGAGAGTGTGTGAGTGAGAGGGTGTATGAGAGTGAGTGAGTGTGAGTGTGTGATTGAGTGTGTGAGTGAGAGTGTGAGTGTGTGTGATTGAGTGAGTGTGTGTGATTGAGGGAGAGTGTGTGTGTGTGATTGAGTGTGTGTGATTGAGTGTGTGAGTGAGTGTGTGAGTGAGAGAGTGTGAGTGTGAGTGAGAGTGTGAGTGTGTTTGAGTGTGTGTGATTGCGTGTGTGAGTGAGTGTGAGAGTGTGTGTGACTGAGTGTGTGTGATTGCGTGTGAGTGAATGTGTGAGTAAGAGTGTGTGATTGTGTATGAGTGAATGTGTGAGTGAGAGTGTGAGTGTGAGTGAGAGAGTGTGAGTGTGTGAATTATTGCGAGTATGTATGATTGAGTGTGTGTGAGAGTGAGTGAGAGTGTGAGTGTGTGATTGAGTGTGTGTGAGTGTGTGTGTGTTTTTTGTCTGATGTTTGTGTCTGTGGTGTAGGAGCGAGTGGCAGCCATTTTGTTTTTTCAGTTACTTGGATAGCGGTGGGCAGGCGGGATAATGGGGGCAGGCCAACTACCTGCATGATTTAAATCACTCCCCATTGAATCACCCAATGGGAGCACTAACTACTCCTTACTTAACCCTTTGAGTACCAGAGGGGTACGCAACGCATTGCTTTGCAATGCGTTGTATACCCCTCTGGCACTCAAAGGGTTAAGTTATGGTAACATAGCAATATAACACACGGTGGCTCTTCAGTTGAGGCAGCGTAGCAATATGCTGAGGGAACAAATATATAGTGGTGTTTGTGGCTTGCCCTCTGAAACATACAGCAAAGCATCTCTCTCCCTTTAAGGAGAAAGGGCGGGAATCAGGAAGCAGGAAGTGGAGGAGTGACAGTTGAAAACAGACAGTTAGTGAGGTGACTGAAGAGATGAAAAGCGTTAAATAAAAGAGTTGCTATTAAGTTTATCCCTGAGTTTGTATTTTATGGAAACATTACACCCTCGTACTGAAACAGAGTGTATGGAGGGTTACAATTATCTGTGGGAGGTGAAACAGTGTGTTTGTGGGGTCATGATCCTGAGTGAGAGTGTGTGTGGACTGGGAGAAGTTATTGATATCCCCTACTTCAGGAGCGAGTGGCAGCTATATATTTTTTTTGTCAGTTGGATAGTGGTGGGCGGGCTGGAGGGGGCGGGCCAACTCCCTGTATGATAAACATGCCCCCTTTGAATCACCCAGTGGGAGCAGTAAAGTCCCCATTGAATCACCCAATAGGAGTTATGTCTCCTAATGAGATATAAATTATGTAATGAGGCATTCTGTTCAATGTGTGTGTGTTTTCTGAGGAGACATACATTATGTTCTGTGTGTGAGGTACCATAAATTATGCAACGAGGCTTACTCTTTTATATATATAGATATATATTTTTTTGTTACCTTGGTGGGCCTTTTGCCATGGTTAGCGGGGGTATAAGTATGTTGGACTTTGTTTCATTTACAGTGTTTGTCTTGAAGTAGGTGGCTGCTATATGTATATCATAGGTTAAAGCCCGTCATTCGATGGGGTCTAGGTCATGCAGAAGCGTTTGTAGGATAGAAATAAAAAAAATATCCTCCCAGGGCAAGGGACGGAGCGGGAGGATTGGGTCACGTGGAAGAGCTGGAGTCCGGGTGCCTGTGGGCAGAAGATTCAGCCTGACATTCAGCTCTTCTGTTCGTCCACATGGCGGCGGGTGAGGTGGACAGCGGCGGTATTGTGGTGATCCCCGGAGCGTGCCGCTCTGCCAATGTTTTTCCCTCCACAGCAGCCGTGCAGAGGAGCCATGTGCAATTTGTTAGGAGGCATCGCTCTCTGTGTCCATGCCTGTTACACACACAGGGAGTGATGCATCCTAGCAAATTATAATAATAGATAGCACTGTGCAAAAGTTTTAGGAAGGTGTAAAAAATGCTGTAAAGTAAGAATGCTTTCAAAAACAGACATGTTAATAGGGTGGTCACACCAAATATTGATTTGATTTAGATTTTTCTTCTGTTCTCTCACTATGCATTTTGGTAATTGATAAAAAATAAACTATTAACATGTCTATTTTTAAAGCATTCTTACGTTACAGCATTTCTTCACACCTGCCTAAAACTTTTGCACAGTACTATATATATTTATATATAGACTAGTGTAAAAGCTTGAGTACACGGGCCAAGGTCTGGGTGATGTTAAGGGGCCGGTCCTGCTCTGCGTCCTGCTGCCGACATGCCGCAGTCATGCACTGCAGAGACTGCCCAAAAGCACAGAATGCTCCCAGCACAGAACTCCCAGCAATCTGTGCTCTCAGCATAGAACTCCAAGCATTCTGTGCTTCCAGCATTCCTACACTTCCCAGCATTCTGTGCTCCCAGAGTTCCTTGTGTCTGGGCAGTCTCTACTGTGCATGAGGGTTTCTGACAAACATCCTAGCGAATTATTATATAGGATGAACAGAGAGATGAGAAAAGGCCGAATAACGTGACGGTGGATGGACCAAATACATTTTAGAATGGATTCCACTCAGTACTAAATGCCGAAGAAGAAGACTAAAGACAAGACGTTTTGATGAAAGTACCATATTTGATGGTACACAGTGGCAACAAAAGCACAAGACCGAACTATATGTAGTTATTATAAGGTATCACAGTAAAAACACATGAAACAAAGCATATTGTGCATGACAATTCCCATTGCTTCGCAATGTGTCTGAACCCTCTCTAGCACTGAAGGGGTCAAGAGCCCCATTAAAATCAAAATGATTTTGTGGAATTATCATTTTATATTAATAGTGCAATTAATTTTGCTGCAGAATTGAACGGCCATAGCATTATGAATAAGACCATCTTTTAACCCCATCCCGATAATGGACATACATGTACATCCCGCAGAAACTGTCACTTAGTGACAGAGGACGTACATGTATATCCAGGAAGTCACTGGAAGTAATGGGGGAAAATGTTCGACGGGTGTTAAGTGCCGGCTCCTTCCTGGAATCATTGGAGTCCATGGTGGAGATTCACTAAGTGGTGATAAAGAGATGATAAAGTAGCGATGACTTCTTCAGTTCCTATGTTATTCTATGGAACCTATGCACTAAGATTTCTTTAAAGCGGAACTTTGAGGTAATACCAAGTCGCCATGCATTCATTAAACGCATGGCGACTAGCTTGAAAATAGATGTCTTACTGTTAAATAATAGCTCTGCCTAAAGTAATCTGTCCCGTTTTCGGACTGATGGGCAGGTTAGTGCATTCTGTGCGCCTGTGCCGTCAGTCTCTTCCGATGACCATATGGTGCACTGCAGTCTACTCAATGTAGAGACTGGGACTGACGGCGCAGATGAACAGACAAGATGTCTGCGTTGTAGCCTGCGTTCCGGTCTCCAAAAGTCATCACCACTTTATCACCACTTAGTGAATCTCTTAGTGATGTCTTCTTCTGTCTATCACTCCTCCAATTCCTATGTTATTCTATGGAGCCTATTCACTATGATCTCCAGATTTAAATAAATCTTAGTGCATATGTTCCATAGAATAACATAGGAACTGGAGAAGTCATCACCTGTTTATCACCACTTAGTGAATCTCCTCCAAGTTCTCCAGTGATAGCATTTCCCCAATTCCTATGTTATTCTAGGAGCCAATTCACTAACATTTCTTAAAGGGATAGTAATACTTCATTTTAACTTTATTTTATTTTGTAGGCATTAAAAAAACATGAAGAATGATGTAAGTTTTATCTCTCAAACCTTTATGAGATATTCACAAGCAAAGTTTCCCCTCCGTCCCCTTTTACCAGTGTAAGCCATCTCTTCTCAGATGTGGAATGCAGTCCATAGACTGGACAGATAACAGAAGGGGACACTCTTATTCCTATGAAAACAATGAAATCCCTGCCCCCCTTGACAAGTTTTTCAGGTTTTTCCCTTATCTTAATTGAAGATTGTCCCTCTCTGCAGTCTACCTGGGCACCTCCCTTCTGCTGTGGCTGAACAGTGTGACATCAGTAAAAGGGGCGGGAGGGGGACAGAATTGAAATAACACTCTCCAAAGTCCAAATACTATGATGATTAATTAGAGCTGCTTTTATTATGAAACATTACTATCCCTTTAAGGGTTGGAGATATTAGTGTATAGCCTCTACAGAATAAATAGTAACTGGAGAAGTGATCTCACTGGAGAAGTTATCAATGCTTTATCACCTGTTTGTGAATTTTCCCCTTTGAGTATCTTTGCAAGGCATCGATGACTCTCTAGCACTGAACGGGTTAAAGCCCCATTTAAAACAATGGGAGTTTCCATTTGTCCCCTAGTTTTCTTTTATGCATATAGCCATATGGTTGCTATGGAAAAAGCAAAAAAAAAAAAAAAATAGCCATTCTGGGGCAAACCAACTGCAAACATGGGGTATAATGAAAATCCCCAAATTATTACTGATTTATATAGGGCTTTTAACATGTTGAATGCTAGGAAGCTCTCCAAAGCTAAGCAGTGTGTTGCAGATCTCTATAGCATACATAGGGTTAAAAGTCCCATTTAAATGAACCCTTTGAAACATAGATACATAGAAACACAGAATTTGATGGCAGATAAGAACCATTCGGCCCATCTAATCTGCCCAATTTCCTACAATTTCCTAGTCTGCCCCCCCAAAAAAAACACAACCTCATACCTTTTTTGGTCCTTGGTCTTTTCTTATGTTAAGGACAGCCTTATGCCTATCCCATGCATGCTTAAATTCTGTCACTGTATTGACATCTACCACTTCTGCTGGTAGGCTATTCCACTTGTCTACTACCCTCTCAGTGAAGTAAAACTTTCTTACATTACATCTAAACCTGTGTCCCTCTATGCATTGTGTACACTTCTGGCACCGAAGGGGTTAATGGGGATTTCTGTGTTCCCCCTGTGGAGCATTTGAGTTGCTCCAGAACTGCTCATCTTTAGAGTCCTGAATTCGACCTTAAATGTCCTTCTACTTTATACATATATTCGTAACCTGTTACCTATATCCACAGTGCTATCTTCTATTTGTTGAAAATGACACATTGCCCTTGGTTTGTCCTTAAAGGTAAATGAGCTAATGCGAAGAGAAGCGTGAGATCTGACCAGCAATCCATGTGTGAACTTAATGTGTATATAAACATCCCAGACTCCTTTATATATATTTTACATGACAGACAGAAACATAGTGATCTCCTTGTGTAATATTAAGCACTTAGTTTCTGAACTTTCCTTCTTCTGTGATCCTCAGTTATCCTTTTACAGGAGAAGGCATGCCTGGCAGCTGGCTCAGGTGAGCATCAGTCAGATGTTACTGGCTGACACCTGACACACTTGTGAGTCGGTAATTCCTTGGAGGTTCTGGTGAATATCAACATTTTTAATGTAGCTCATGTGGAAGATTTAGTGGCTGCCCCATAGGTCAATGTTTAGATCAGCTATGCTGCAACTTTAGCATTACTTCATGAATGTAGCAAAGTTGCAAAATGTGAACGTTGATGCATACATTACTATCAGGCATGTCACACATAGACACCAAGGGGGGCTTGAGCACCTGCCCTTTTTGTCCAAAGTGTCCTCGTGCCCTTTTAACAAAAAACAAACAAAAAAGTTGCCTTGCCGCCCATACTAACCCCCCCCACCCCAGGCACGTGCACACACATAGACACCAAGGGGGGCTTGAGCACCTGCCCTTTTTGTCCAAAGTGCCCTCGTGCCCTTTTAATTAAAAAAAAAAAAAATGTTGCCTCGCCACCTGCACTAACCCCCCCACCGCCCAGTCATGCGTACCCTTCTGGCATGCAAAGGGTAAAATGGGATTTTAACCAATCAAATGATGGAAAGTCCATCTATTGAAATTTGGGGAATGTTATTTGTCCCCGTGTGGTGCAGTTGTGCTCCTGAATTGTTCCTCTTTGATTTAATGTGTGCGGCCCATTGTGTAAAGCAAATACAATGCTAAATAAAAGAAATTTAGTTGCGTGCCTCTGCAACGATTGTGTCTGAGGACTTTACAATAACATTTTTTTAATATATTCCAGTCACAGTACACATTTACCCAAATATTAAAAAAAAGTTGTCCTTTAAATCTATGGGTGCCAGAGAGGTATCCAACTCATTTAGTTGCAATGCAGTGGATACATTTCTGGCAGTCAAAGGGTTAACCTTTTGGGGATCAGGGGTGTGTGCAATGCATTGTGAAGCCAGGAGGGTGTCCACAGGGTTGTCTACAGATTGGACACCCCCTCTGTCAGTCAAATGGAGGATGTACTAATAAGAATATGTTCTGAAATAATCTTTTGTATTCTGCTGCTATATAAATTGTTTAATACCATGTACTAACAAGGTGCATAGGAAATTGCTCTTAAATTCCAGATTCCAGTGTGCTAGAGGTAAGGTATTTAGGGCTTGTTGTCAAAGTCTTAACAATGACGAAGTATGTGTGACATGACAGTAATCACTAAACCAGCAATGCACTTCAGTACATACCCAAATGTAGCTAAATAGTTTGTATGCAATCCATAGGAGGAGAATAATGAAGGCAGGGGAGGATCAGACTCCCGCCCCCCCCCCCAAAAAAAAACAAAAACAGAACATTAATATTAATATTATTACCAGGGGAGGGCTGTCCTGGGGGGCAGGGGGGCAATTGCCCCCTGGGCTGGCCATGTGTCTGGGATGGTGGGCCAGTGCCTCACTCAATCTCCCACTTGCTGCTGTAAATGGAGCTACACTAGTGATACCACAGAATGTATGAAATGAATCTATTTGCAAATGATACCTCAGAGCTACAATCCAAACATAGCTGCACTAGTAGCATAATCCATTTCCCTTGCAAGCTCTATGGCATCACTATTCTATCTTTACTTAACCCTTTGCGTGCCAGAGCAAAGCAATGTGTTGTGTACCCCTCTGGCACTCACAGGGCTAAATTGTAAGCCCCATTTCAACAGTAAGCTCTGTGGTATCACTTGCTGTAATTCACAGCATTAAGAACAATTTTAAAATTAAGGAAACAGGGGTGGGCTGGGACAATGGGCTTGGACGATAGTAGATATGGGCCACATAATTGTATTTGCCCCTGGGCCATATGTTCCAGCCCACCCCTGATTATTACTACTTTCCAAACACAAAAGTCACCTTTCTCCTATAATCGTCAAAGTTAGTACAGAAAATTATCTATGCTAGAGAATTTGCACAATCCCCACCCCCAAAGGGTTCTGATTACCCATTAAATTGTTGGGATCATTTCTAAAATGTATAATGACTGTGTAAAGGACCTGCACAGTTACAAAGCGACCTATTCTTTTGTCTCTGAGAAGAGGGGTTAACTCGATTAGCTCTAATCGCTGGCCTAAAGTGCAGCTTGTGTAATTTGTCTTACGCAGCAGTGATTGCTCCATCCAATTCGAAGAATTTGCCCTTGTGAAGGGGTTAAAGTTTGATTTGAAACTCACAGACCACAAAGAACACATTTTTGGTGATAACGGGTGCCAGCTTGCATCCTAATCTCATTGTCTTCCAAATTGTTTTAGGAACATTATGTGTTCAGGGCTTTTACTGTGCAAAGGCTCATGAATGCTGTTTGTGTAATGAAAGGGAAAGAGAAAGGAGGGACAAAACAGTATAAATTAGGGTGACCATACCTCACCTTTAACTGGGGACATATATGAAAAATGCATACTGCAGGGCTGCTTTGATTTTGGTGCACTCCTGAAATATGCCTATTTCCTATGTGTCCCTGGTTAAAGGTGAGGTCTGGTCAGCCTAATATAAATGGCTCAATTCACTAAAGGTCGATTAAACATGTGTAGGCATTTTTGAGCAGCTTCAAGGGATAGTAATGTTTCTCAAAAACAGCAGCTCCAATTAATCTTCATAGCAATTGAGCCATAGAGAATGTTATTTCAATACTGTGAAAGTTGTAGTTCAAGAGTAATTGAACGATAACGTTTCCCCCTCCCGCCCCTTTTACCTAGTGTAAACCCCCACTCCTCCCATGTAGAATCCAGTCCATAGACCAGACAGCTCACATCAAGGGTCAATATTCTACTGTGAGAACAATGAAAACTCTGACACCCTTGACAGGTTTTTCAGCTTTTTCCCTTATCTTAAAGGGATAGTAATACTTTGTTTTATCTTTATTTTATTTTGTAGGCATTAAAAACACATGAAGAATGATATAAATCTTATCTCTCAAACCTTTATGCTTTGAGAGATATTCACAAGCAAAGTTTCCCCTCCCGCCCCTTTTACCTAGTGTAAGCCATCTCTTCTCAGATGTGGAATACAGTCCATAGACCAGACAGATAACAGCAAGGGACAATATTCTTCCTATGAGAACAATGAAGGCCCTGCCCCCTTGACAAGTTTTTCAGGTTTTTCCCTTATCTTGATTGGAGATTGTCCCTTTCTATAGTCTACCTTGGCACCTCCCTTCTGATCTGGCTGAACAGTGTTACATCAGTAAAAGGGGCGGGAGGGGGACACTTTGTCATTGAATTACTCTTGAACTACAACTCTGACAGAATTGAAATAACACTATCCAAAGTCCAAATACTATGGTGATGAATTAGAGCTGCTTTTATTATGAAACATTACTATCCCTTTAATTGAAGATTGTCCCACTCTGTAATCTACCTGGACACTCCCTACTGCTCTGAAGTGAGCAATGTTATATCAGTAAAAGGGGCGGGAGGAGGATACTTTATCGTTCAATTACTCTTGAACCACAACTCTGACAGAATTTAAATAACACTCCCCAAGGCCCAAATACTATGATGATTAATTAGAGCTGCTTTTATTATGAAACATTACTATCCCTTTCAGTGGTTGTCTTTTTTACACAATGCTCCAGTCATCATTTTCTCAATTGTTTTAACTAGGAAGTGGTATGTGTGTGTAAAATGTGCAGTAAAACATGCCGTACTATCAAACCATAAGTGTTGTAATATAAAATCATGTGACTAAAACATGTGTTATGGTACTTCATTACGGTGACATTAGCGCATCAATCAAAAAGAAAGCAGCTTGGTGTCATTTACAAGGGGATTTTTCCCTTGAAGAAAACAAAATAAAGCAGCATGCTGCAATTTGGATGCATTCTGGAAAGGGTAAATTACTGATCTCACAGTTTCCTATGGGCCACAATGCAGATAATTCACACAAGCAATATTGGAAGTTGTGACGCTAATACCAACCTCTAATAACTAGACAAGTTGGACAACCCACGTGGATGTCAGCCAATCATATATAGCCAATGTCCATTTGGGTTGGCCAACCATTACATCTCTACCATACCCCCCCCCCCCCATGTGAGAGGAGTTCAGAGGGTCAGGAAATTGGAAGTAAGTGATGATGGATTGACCTGACATAGTAAAATGGAGTGCAGAATAGTTGCCAGTTTAAACATAGTCAACATTTTAAGTGGTTGTGTCACTGTAACATAATTTTAGCTAATTTTAAAAAGAATTCAAGTGACAGACTATCTCCATTTCGACTTTCCATTTTAGAAAACAGTTTTCAGAATTGCACAATAGAAACTCAGCATTCACATTCAAAGCCTTCAAAGAAAATAAGTGGCACCCTAAGCTTTTGTCCACGGCAAACTAACGTGCAGTGACAACCTGGATGAGGACTGCTGGCCTAAGAGAATTGGATGGGGCTGAGGGGGTGGGGCCATAAGATGATAAGGGGGTGCGGCCTACTGTGCCATCGCCTAGGGGCACCTGAGATATAAATCTGGCTATGAGCACAAGTATATTCCATTTTGACTCATTCGGTTGATGCCGTAAGAAATGCATCTATAGCAAATGATATGTGCCTCCGTATCAATGTAAATTCAGTATATGTCAGTGTTGTCTGGAATGTGTCTGTCACATGTAATGGGTGCATACAGGGCCAGGGGTACTTTCTGCGAACTCCAAACCTTTGCCAAATTACACAATTAGTAAACAGTGCATGAAAATCTGCAAAGCAAATGACTGGAGTAAAATGAAATCATCAGCTTTGCTCAGCCAAGATCTCCACTGCTGCATATTTCCAGTCCTTGTCCCTTCATTAACATTTAGGAGCATTTTGCCTAATACCATTAAATAATTCAGTAGATGAGGTGGTCCAGCGAAAGGGGAGATTCAGAGAGGGCAGCAGCTGGGCCGCTTTATACCATCACTGCGCTCAGGAAATAAAGGGCCCTTTTAACCCTTCAAGGGTTAACTCTTTGAATACTAGATAGGTCTCCAGTGTATTGTGAAGCACTGGAGACCTCTCTAGCATTCATGGGGTTAAAGGGATAGTAATACTTAAAATGTAAAAAAATATATGTTGTAAGGTTTATCCCCTGAGTAAAAGAAGGGTACTCCCACTGCTGAGAGAGATTTTATTAAAAAATTGTAACAGCTCAAACTTGAATTTTTTTAGGTGCAATATCACAGTCGCCTGACAATTTACAGTGGCGCTGTTGCTACACCATCCTATGGACTGCTCTGGTCTGTAGACCATAAATCTCCATAGTATGGTGTAGCAACAGTGCCACTTTAAATTTACAGGCCGCTTTGACTTTGCACCTAAAAAATTCTAGTTTGGGCTGTTATAATTTTTTAATAAAATATCTATTAGCAGTCGGAGTACACTTGTTTTATTCGGGGACATAAACCCTACAACATATATTTTTTTACATCTTAAAGGGATAGTAATACTTCGTTTTATCTTTATTTTATTTTGTAGGCATTAAAAAAATATGAAGAACGATATAAGTCTTATATCTCAAACCTTTATGGCTTGAGAGATATTCACAAGCAAAGTTCCCCTCCCGCCCCTTTTACCTAGTGTAAGCCATCTCTTCTCAGACGTGGAATGCAGTCCATAGACCAGACAGATAACAGAAGGGGACAATCTTCTTCCTATGAGAACAATGAAAGCCCTGCCTCCCTTGACAAGTTTTTCAGGTTTTTCCCTTATCTTAATTGAAGATTGTCCCTCTCTGCAATCTACCTGGGCACCTCCCTTCTGATCTGGCTGAACAGTGTTACATCAGTAAAAGGAGTGGGAGGGGGATACTTTGTCAGGATGATTAATTAGAGCTGCTTTAATTATGAAACATTACTATCCCTTTAAGTATTACTATGCCTTTAAATAACAAGGCATGCAAGTTGATAAATTAACCTAGAGACTAATCTTGTATTTACAGGGTTAAAATGGACCTGTCATCTTTTAATTTGAAAGAGAAGTAAAAACGACCTATATATTGTATTAGCCATATAAAGAGTTTTTGGCAAATTAACCTGTATTTGTTGGTGGCACATTGTGGCACTTTATGCTAATTAGTTTTTGTGTTAGGCCATTATTACCACACACTGAACTATTAACAAATCTAGGCAGCTCCCACACACTGGGATTTCTAATGGACAGCAAGAGTAAGTTTCACTTGTAGATGAAATGTTTAGCATACCGGGCAGGGAGTAAATGTATGAGTTTGCCAGTGCAGTCACACTGATGTTTGTGTCTAGAGCACACATTACAGTGTATGATTGTTACACTACAGTGTATGATCTGCCATAGACACACTCTGCCAGCATTAGACTTTAATGCCATCAGGCACTGACGTGACAGCAGCCACTTTGTCTAGTGCTGACCACATGTCCTGGATTGCCCAAGACAGTCCCAGATTTTAATTGTGTGTTCCATGTCCGGGGCAGACCGCTTCTGGGAGAATACAATGTCCCAGAATGAAGATTAAAGAGCACAGAGTTAGAAGGAGAACTGCCCATTGCCTTCTGTGACAGGAAGTGATGCCTCTGCTGGTCTACATAAAATGGCTTCCAGACAGAGCACTAGAGCCATGATCCTGTCATCAAACAGGAGCTGCGGTGCAATTTTGTTGTAGTGTAATGCTAGTATAATGTTTTTTTAAATGTGATGTACATTTTCTTGTAGTCCACCACAGACATTTAGTGTTGCCACCCAGCCGGTATTTTACCGGCAGGCTGGTAAAAAATTGGCTGCTGTCCAATGTTAAGTCAATGGAGGGAATGCCATAGCCGATATTTTTTTTAAGAAAAGGTGGCAACCCTACAGACATTACTTTCTGTAACAGCAGTCAGTGGGCAGTTCTCCCCCTTGTGTTTAGAACTCTGTGGTGCACTGGAGGAAGCGCAGGTTGCACACTAATGTCCAGTGATGTATAGTGACCCCTCCCACACAGCTGCACTTGAGCCTAGGACAAGTACTCTACCCCTCTCATCTCTGCAGTGTCCCTGACAGCATTGATTTTGTGCAGGTGTTTTAATCAAATAGACTGCATAATGAATGATCAGGGATATTCCAAAACCTGCATTGTTTTGGACTTTTAGGAATGCAGTTTGGCACCTCTGTTGCAGAAGCTTCAAAAGTTTTTGAATTGACATTAGGGTTGCCACCTTTTCTTAAAAAAAATACCGGCCATGGCATTCTCTCCATAGGCTTAACGTTGGACAGAAGCCAATTTTTTACCGGCCTGCCGGTAAAATACCGGCTGGGTGGAAACCCTAATTGACATTAAAGTAGGCTGACCAGACCTCACATATAGGAAATAGGCATATTTCAGGAGTGCACCAAAGTCAAAGCAGCTCTGCAGTATACATTTTTCATATGCATCCCCGGTTAAAAGTGAAGTCTGGTCACCCTGCATTAAAGGGATAGTAATACTTGAAAATAATTTTATTTTATATTGTAGCCCTTAAAAAAACATGAAAAATGATATAAGTCTTATCTCCCAAGCCTTTACGGTTTGGAAGATATTCACGTGTAAAATATAGTAAAGGTCTCTTTCCCTGGCTGTTTCAGCCAAGTCTGCCATCTAGTGGACAGATTTGGAATTCGGTCCACAGAGCAACCAGCAGCTCTTTAGCAGTGCCGAGATCATGATCTTTGAAAAGAACTACTTAATTGGAACTGTGTACAAAGTGTGCCTGGCTTGAAAGCACACTTTGTAGACCATTCCGATTAAGAAATTCTTTTTAAAGATGGTGATCTCAGCACTTCTGGAGAGGCACAGCCGGTCCAGGGACCGGATTCCAAATCTGAAGGGTGGAGCAATGACGTCACTCCAGGGGAAACTTTACTTCTGAGTATCTCCCAAACCATAAAGGTTTGGGAGATAAGACTTATATCATTTTTCATGTTTTTTTTAAGGGCTACAATACAAAATAAACTTATTTTCAAGTATTACTATCCCTTTAAAGCGGAACGTTCAGCATATGTAAAGTTACCCTCCAATAATTAGGCAGGTGGAGACTAGCTTAATGATAGGTATCTTGCCTCTTAGAATGACTCCTTTCTAAAGAAATCCTTACTTTTCCGAGAACTATTGCACTGTGCCACAGGATAACTGGAAGGGACTGACGTCTCAGGTGCGCAGACTGCACTAACCTGGTCGTCAGTCTCGGAAGATTAAAGATTTCTTTAGAAAGGAGTCATTCTAAGTGGTAAGATAACTATTATTAAGCTAGTCGCCACCTGCCTAATTATTGCAGGGCAACTTTAGCTATGCTGAAAGTTCCACTTTAAATGCATCGATTGTTGCGGCTCAAGCTTTTCTTCATACACACTGGTAAGCAAGATGGACCTCCCCTTTAATCAGGAACACATAAATAAAATGTATTCTGCAGGGCTGCTCTGATTCCCGCAGCCTTCAAACATCCACATTCCATACAGGTCCCTGTTTAAAGGGATAGTAATACTTAAGTATTACTAATCCCTATAGCAAAGTACTACTTAAAAAAAAGTATTGACCCCAGTGTCATCTCTCAAACCTTTATGGTTTGAGAGATGATCGCTTCTAAAGTTGCCCTCTCTCTGCCCCTTCCCCGTAGTCAGCGTTCTAGCTGACTGCAGGGAAGAGAGTCGTACGATTTTCAGGCGGCTTTCCAGCACAGCCTGATTGCGTTACTAAAAAAGAAAACTTTCACTGAAATGGTCTTCTATGTGTGCTTGCAAACCAAGCACACGTAGAAGACCATTTTAGTGAAAGTTTTTTTTTTAATTAACGCGATCGCGGCTCTGCTGCAGAGCCGCCTGATGATCTCTGACTGGATTTCCCTGAGTCAGGTAGAATGCTGACTTCGGGGAAGGGGGAGGGAGAGGGAAACTTTAGAAGCGTTCATATGTGAAACCATAAAGGTTTGAGAGATGACACTGGAGGCAATACTTTTTTTTTAGTAGTACTTTACTATAGGGATTAGTAATACTTAAGTATTACTATCCCTTTAAAGGGGGTGTCTTTTAAGATTACGGAAAGCACTTACACCTGTTGTAACTTAAGAAATACTGTGATCAATGTAAATATTTATCAGTGCTGCTCCATTGGACTTAGCCTCTAACTGGCTACATTCCAGGGCATGCACTTTAACCCTTTGAGTGCCAGAGAGGTATCCCACACATTGCAACACAATGCATGTGATACCTCTGTGGCACTCAAAGGGTTAAGGTATAAAAGCTGTAGTGCATACTGGCAGACTATCTCTTCCATTGTTAGGAATTCAAATCTGTCAAGTGTTGTATGCTAGCCCCTTCACATGAACAGGTAAATGACTCCTCTTCTATACCTTGTTTAGAGCATAACACGTTTTAGAGGAACTCCCACACACTCCCACAGATTCCACTGCCCCCTTCTGATCTATGTAGCTTAGGAAATTTATATTAGGCAGATGTAGGGACAAAGATCAATTCCAGCACCTTGATTTAGAGCAGAATCGCTGTTGTGCATTTGCCCGACTGAGGCTGGCATCCTATATAATAATTAGCTAGGATGTTTGTCAGAAACCGTCATGCTCAGTAGAGACTGCGCGCGTTTGGGCAGTCTCTACTGCGCATGATTGCATCGCGTGAGGGAGGCAACGCAAGACTGCATCGCGTGGAGAAGAGAGGTAGCGGTCTCTTAACCCTTTGACCACCAGAGGGGTACACGTACCCCTCTGGCACTCAAAGGGTTAACATTACTCGAAACTTGGCCTGTGTACACAACTAATAAAACAACTGACAGCAGTGGCAGTCACCTTGTTCTATGATAATGGAATGATTTTGGAGCAAACAAACTGCATTACATGGGACAAATAAAAATAGCTGTTGAATTAACTGAAACGTATAACCCATAGAATGCTACAGCAGTATCTAGCGCATTGAAACACAGACGCAATGTTCAAAAAGTCATCCTAATGTAAACAGTTGTCAGATTGTGAGTCGGAGGTAAAGTGATGACAATATTTTCAGATGTAATTCCATCATGTTTGAAAATTTGTTATAGATAAATAAAAATTGGGTTAAGGTGAGCTTACTTAATATTGTCTTTAAAAATTATGGTGTTAAAATGTTTCAGATTTTGTCTTTAACCCCATCCCGACAATGGACGTACATGTACGTCCCGCAGAATCTGTCACTTAGTGACAGAGGACGTACATTTACGTCCAGGAAGTCGTTGAAGGTAATGGGGTAAAAAAGTTCAGCGGGCGTTAAAGGGGAACTACCACCCCACACAATGTTTACCTTTACTAAGTCCCCATCTGGTGACTAGCTGCTTAGTAGCTCTAGTCGCCAGAATAATTACCTTATTTAATAGATTTCTCCCTTCTTCCATGGGCGACAGGCAGGACGGAGCGTGGATATCTTCCCATTGTGACGCCTGCGCTGTCAGTCCCAGCCGGGTCTAGGAGGCTTTGCTAGGAGCCATTTGGCTCAGGCTGGGACTGACAGCGCAGGAGCGTGGACATCACAATTGGAAGATGTCCGCACTCCGTCCTGCCTGTCGCCCATGGAAGAGGGGGGAAATCTATTAAAAAAGGTAATTATTCTGGCGACTAGCGCTACTAAGCAGCTAGTCGCAATATGGGGACTTAGTAAAGGTAAACATTGTGTGGGGTGGTAGTTCCTCTTTAAGTGCCGGCCACGACTGTGCGCGACCGGTCACTAAGGGGTTAAAGGTCTTCTATGTGTGCTTGCAAACCTAGCACACGTAGAAGACCTTTTCAGTGAAGGATTTCTTTTTCATTAACATGATTTCGGCTCTGCTGGTCCTGGGACCGGATTTCCATGCTGTTAGCTAGAATGCTGACGTCAGGCAGGGGCAAACTTTGTAAGCTGTTATCTCTCAAACCATAAGGGTTTGAGAGATGCCACTGAGTGAATTTTCCTTCTTTATTTAAGGGCTACAAAATAGGGATTAGTAATTTTGAAGTATTACTATCCCGTTAAAGTGACCATTTTCAAAGACATAAAGACTTTTCTTACCAGTTAACACCATACTACTGCTTCTCACTCCTGTCTGCTAGTGACACTTTCATTTGTATTCACCAAGTTTAGACCATTTTTATCTCATTGGAAAAAATTATGGAAATCAGAGAAAAATCTACTGTTACTACAACTTTTTGAACATCTCGCCCATAATGTATAGTGAGAGAAAATGTGATCAGTTTTGTGAGGGAAAAATCTGTTTTGTTGGCAACACCAATTTTGTAGAATAAATAACATTTATTTGTGTAAGAACGTCTACTGTTTGATCAAAAGCAATTTTTTGGACAAAAAAAACATTTTTTGCTACAAAATCAGTTCTGTACTACAACAAATCATTATTGTAAGACCAAAAACTGTTTTGAATGATAGAAATGAGTTCTGTGAAACAAAAAGTAAAGTTGTGTAACAAAATAAATTTTGTGAGGAAAAATATATGGTTTGTGAGACAAAAATGAATGTTAACCCTTTGGGGAGTTTAAAGGGTTAACAAATAATATAGACATAATTTTTAATAAATCTAGGCCATATGCAGAAAAATATAAAATAATTCCAGGAAAAATACAAGTCCCAGAAAGTCCCATTGATTTAAATGGTTCCTTTAATGCCTTGATTGCTAGATAGGGGGCCCAATATCAGTGGCGTAACTATAGGGGTCGCACCTGCGACCGGCTCCGTCACTCCAGGGGACCAGCCTCCCCTGTGATCTGTCCGTGTGCTGCCTGCAGTTTCCCTCCGGAGCTCTAGTAATACAGAGCGCTGGGAGATTATATCATCTCCCAGCACTCTGCATTACTGAAGAGGACCGCGCGAGAGCTCTGGGGAGGTAGGAGATGGGGGCATTGTGGTGATTGGGGGGCAATATGGAGGGGGCCAATGTGGTCGAGGGGGGCCCAATGTGGTCGGGGGGGCCCATTGCACTTCTTGCTCCAGGGCCCGGAGGCTTCTAGTTACGCCTCTACCCAATATATTGCTTTGCAATGCATTGGAGCCCTCTCTAGCCTTAAAAAAATTAAAATTCCTACTTAAATAAATGCAATTTCGATTTGCCCCAGTGGTATAACTATTGTATTATATAGTGTTTTGTGCATATAGCCCTCTGCATATTAAATATAATTGATAAAAAGTACTCTATAGTGGTTACTATGTGTAATGAATACAGTTAGGGTGTGCCTAAGGACCCCAGAGTACAGAGTTGATTATATTTTCTTATTGTGGTGGGTTCTACCTTGTCGTGTTGCTGGATATAGCCATACCTGGGAACTTTTTCTTGAGGACTCCTTGGAGAGAGGAGTCCTGTGGTGCTGCAGGAGGAAATAAATGATGCGATTTGCTTAAAAAGAGAGGCGTGGCTTAATCATAAGTAGGGAGGAGCTTCTAAAACATAATGAAAGTTTGCAGGGAGTGAGAGGAACAGACTGGGTAGGAGCAGAAGTGGACAGAGTTTCATTCGAAACGCCCCACATCTGGAGAAACAGTCTCTGCCCTGTAGACCTGGTAATTAGCAGTAAAAACTGGAGTCTCCGGGGGAAATTCGGACAGTTCCCAGCTATGGATATTGCTTGCAGAGAAGGGTTAAAGGAGAAGAAACACCTACTAATAATCAACCCACTTACCTTACTATGAGTTTTTCTGTTGTGCTGTTGTACTAGAGATAACATCTTCAATCAGTCTGGACGTCATAATCTTGGAGACGGACATACCAGTTACTGGCAGTTTTTTCAACTGAAGCAGGCCGAACGCAAGTGCCTACTTAACCCTTTGAGTGCCAAAGGGGTACACAATGCATTGTGTATCCCTCTGGTACTCAGAGGGTTAAGATTACTGTGTGCAGTGGGCGGAATTTGTGTCCTTTAGTCCTACTAGTCTCTATCATGGCTGCCTCCATTTACTTGACATGTGGGACTGATTGAAGGTGTTATCTCCCTGAATGAAAACACAAGTGCCAACATTATTGGGACATTAGAGTTTCCTCACCATGATAAGATTATTGGGGGGGTTATTATTGGAGGTGTTAGTTATCATTTAACCCCTTAAGGATCATTGACGTGCCAGGATAGTTTTGCTGGTCCCGGCACTTAAAGGGATAGTCATGTTTCACAAAAAAGCAGCTCCAATTAATCTTCAAAATATTTGGCCCGTAAAGAGCATTATTTCAATACTGTCCGAGTTCCATAGCTGGGAACTCTCTGGGTCTGCACCGGAGAATCTGGATTTGACTCTGCATTACCGGGTCTCTGGGGCAGATTCTGAATCTTCGGGGTGTGGGCAGTTTCTTAAGAAACTCTGCACATTTGTGCTCCTTCCCTATCTGTTCCATCCACTCCTTGCCTACTTCTTCCCCAGCCTATTCGTCTTTACTTCTACAAGTTTCTGAAACCCTACCCCCAGTTGCAATTCAGCTCCACCCCCTTTTGACGCAAATTGCATCATTTGTCTCCCTCAACGGCACCACATGCCTCCCCCACCGGGGAGGCCAGAAGAAAGAGTTCCCAAGTATGCCGAGTTGTAGTTCAAGAGTAATTGAATTAAAAGGTACCCCCTCCTGCCCCTTTTACCGATGTAACACAGCTCACCTCAGAGCAGCAAGACTGTCTGGATGGATCTCAGGGAGGGACAATCTTCAGTGAGAATAAGGAAAAACCTGAAACACCTGTCAAAGGGGGGGGGTTCCTTATGCTCACAGTAAGAAAATTGTCCCTTCCTGTGAGCTGTCTGGTCAAGGGACCAGATTCCACATCTGAGGGGAGGTGGCTTACACCAGGTAAAAGGGGCGGGAGGGGGATACTTTAGCATTTATCAATTACTCTTGAACTGTAACTTTGACAGTATTGAAATAACACTTTCCATGGCCCAAATACTATGTAGATTAATCGGAGCTGCTTTTTTCGCAAAGCAGTGCGTTCCACTTTGGCACTGAAAGGGTTAAAGGCCGGTGATGGTCCTGGCACATCAAGGATTTCTGGGATGGAAGCATGTCTGCACACACTCTTCCTTCCCAGAATTCATAGAGTTTAAGCAAACCTGTCCTCCATAGTTAACCCCTTAAGGACCGGACGCGTGAGCACGCAGCCGGCACTTAAGGGCCACGGACCATTTTTTTTTTTATGCAATCCCGGTTCATGTATGTCATGGGTCCTTTAGGAACATTCACTCCATGACACACATGTACGTCCTTGGTCCTAAAGGGGTTAATATTCAAACTTTAGTTATTGTTGGTTCCTAAAATATTAACCTTACTATTGATGGACAATCACCCTGCATTATTGCACAAGTTAAAGGGATAGTAATGTTTCATAATAAAAGCAGCTCTAATTAATCATCATAGTATTTGGACTTTGGAGAGTGTTATTTCAATTCTGTCAGAGCTGTTGTTGAAGAGTAATTCAATGACAAATATCCCCCTCCCGCCCCTTTTACTGATGTAACACTGTTCAGCCAGATCAGAAGGGAGGTGCCCAGATAGACTGCAGAGAGGGACAATCTTCAATTAAGATAAGGGAAAAACCTGAAAAACTTGTCAAGGGAGGCAGGGCTTTCATTGTTCTCATAGGAAGAAGATTGTCCCCTTCTGTTATCTGTCTGGTCTATGGACTGGATTCCACATCTGAGAAGAGATGGCTTACACTAGGTAAAAGGAGGGGAACTTTGCTTGTGAATATCTCTCAAACCATAAAGGTTTGAGAGATAAGTTTTATATCATTCTTCATGTTTTTTAATGCCTACAAAATAAAATAAAGATAAAACAAAGTATTACTATTCCTTTAACAAAGAGGTTATCCACAAGGCAGCCCTCAGGGCTATATTTATTATAATTTCTATTTACATAGTCTTGCTTTTATTTGGCCTGCATGCCAAAATACAAAATGTGGGGCCTGACTTACCTCTCAATGCCTTCCTTTAGTCTTAGTCTGTTAGCCTGTGTTTTGGAGAGGGATTTGGCAGGGTATCGAATGTGCTTTATCTCAGTTTCTCTCTCCTTTTCACAGAATCCTACCCCTCCCTTATCCCACATACAATAGGATGGCTATTTGCACGGAACCTTCGTCACTACCCAATTAAAAGATAAAAAAGGATTAGGATTGCTGCAAAAACAAGGCTGGCTTATGGGAGCCTTTGCTCTCTGGGATACCCCAGCCCTCCCCAGAGGAAACAGACATGCTGTAACCCCCCTGTACTGTGTTTTTCCTTATGAATGAGGAAAAAACCTGGAGCAAACCAGCTGCAGCACATGGAGACAAATGAAACTTTAATTCTATTTAAATGGGACATCTAACATCTTGAATTATAAGGGGTTAAATGCCCCATTTAAATGAATGGGAGTTTGGGCATAAGGCCCACTGTTTACCTTTCCCTCCTGTGATGATATGCGTATGTTAAATTTCTGTGATTTTCATGAAACACAACATTTAAAGGGCAATCATCATATTTTGCTAAGTCTGCTACAATGGGAGCAGACATAGCAAAAACCTCAGGGCTGCACTTTGAGGCCCCCAAACAACTCTTATCCGCTGCTCAAGGTGGCATAAAACTTTGTGCTGTATGTGCAGTCTCCATAGACCCATATTTTGGAAAGCCCGAGCCCCATGGAGTATTTTGGAGGTAGGGTTGCCACCTTTTCTTAAAAAAAATACCAGCCATGGCATTCTCTCCATAGACTTAACATTGGACAGAAGCCAATTTTTTACCGGCCTGCCGGTAAAATATCGGCTGGGTGGCAACCCTATTTGGAGGGAAGGGGATGATAATGTCCAAATAATGGTTTGTGCCATAATCATACCTGGGAACTTTTGAAACAGGGCTACCCAGAGGGTAACCCTGTAAGTGGCGACCTAGGAGGAAAATGACGCGATTCGCGCCATAAAAGGGGTGGGGCTTAGTCGCGGACGAGAGGTGGGACAAAAAACAAACAAAAAAAACCTGCAAAATGTGTCTAAGAGGGCGGGGAGTGGGAGGAACCAGGCGGGACGGAGCATAAGTGGGCAGAGTTTCTATTTAAACTCTGCCCACCCGGTGATCCACACATTGCCCCAAAGACCCGGTAATTCAGTCTGAAATCCGGAGTCTCCGGGGCAAAACCGGAGAGTTCCCAGGTATGACCATAGTGTGGGTGGAGCTTAATCGGGGTGGATGGGATAAGGAGGTGGAAAGGTGGGGTTTGCACTTACGTTTGCAGGAAGTTGGTGGAACAAGTATTGGAGTAAGCAGAACTGAGCTGGGAGTGGGTTGGGTTACTAAGGAACTTAGCCATCCAGAGAATCAGCCTCTGTCCATTGAGACCCAGTAATTAATTCTGAAAACCTGGATCTCCAGAGAGAATTCCTATGCATTTATATATGTTTTTTTTTTTCCAGAGGGGTACTGAACTTATTAAAGTGTGAGATATCAGTCTCTTAATGTGGGAAAACCATGGTTGCTCTGGAGGGGGGGTATTTTTCACAACACAGTCCTGAGGAACAGGCCTATTAATAGAGCACTATCCTAGTAATATTTACTATTTTAATCCCAACAACTACAACTAATGAATTCATTTATTAAAATAAAAGTATCGCCATCATTCAGGTGAATGACAACAATTGCATAGTTTTGGGTGCTTAAAGGGATAGTAAAGTTTCAAAATAAAAGCTGCTCCAATTAATCTTCATAGTATTTGGGCCATGGAGAGTGTTATTTCATTACTGTCAAAGTTGTAGTTCAAGAGTAATTGAATGATAAAGTATCCCCCTCCCACCCCTTTTACTGATGTAACACTGCTTGCCTCAGAGCAGCAAGACTGTCCGGATGGATCGCAGAGAGAGACAATCTTCAGTGAGCATAAGGAAAAACCTGTCAAGGGGGCAGGGTTTTCATTGTTCTCACAGTAAGAAGATTGTCCCTTGCTATGAGCTGTCTGGTCTTAAAGAGACAGTAATGTCCCATAAAAAATGTTTAGAGTTTTGTAGAGATTAAAAAAACAAGCTAAATGCCACAAATCCTATCTCTCAAACCGCTATGGTTTGAGAGATATCCTCCGTTAAAGTTCCCCTCTCCCTCCACATCTCCTGACATCAGCTGTAAGCTGACCGCAGGAGTTCCTGGTCCAGGGACTGACAAGCAGCTCTCCAGCAGAGCCGCAATAGCGAGATTTAAAAAGAAATACTTATTTGGAATGGTCGACAAAGTGTGCCTGGATTGCAAGCACACTTTTTAGACCGTCTTGCTGCTCTGAGGTGAGCAGTGTTTACCTCAGTATAAGGAGGGGGATACTTTATCATTCAATTACTCTTGAACTACAACTCTGATGGTACTGAAATAACACTCTCCATTGCCCAAATACTATGAAGATTAATTGGAGCTGTTTTTATTTTGAAACATTACTATCCCTTTAAATCTTTCTTTAAAGAGAAATGATTATATTTTCCTAAGTTTTCTCCAATGAGAGTAGACTTAGTAAACCATCTGGGACTGCACTGTGCAAGCCTAAAACAGCTCCAGTCACTCATTTGGTAGATTAAAACCGACAAATGGGTCAGGCTCAACCTGGATGGTGGGGGTTTCAAACCCATCCATAGTAGTCTATGAAAACTGCTGGATTTGGTACTATATGACTCTGAGTCATTCAAACTGTTCATAAAAGAAATATGCGTAACTAATACATTTGGCATTATGTCTAAAATGTAAGAAAGCCTAATACAAATGAATTAATTGTTTCTTAGAAAAGTTAGCAGTGCCAATAACATTCCACATTTCTTCTAAAACAATTAGTAATGCTAAGACAATGCTCGTTGCTTCTAAGAAATATTAGCAATCTTAATAAAATGCTACAGGCATCTACACCTGCATATTTTTTTTTTAGATAAAGTGCAAATTTCTTTAAGAAGCAATTACATTTTTAGCTTATTATCAACAACGCAGCTGGTACTAAATGCATTAATAAAGTGCATTAATTAATAAAGTGCATTGCTTGTTTGACCTGTGATTTTCAGGTACAATTTTATTAAATGGGACCCTTGGTAACTGGTATCTGGCAGGTGCATTGCTAATTCAAAAGCTAGAATCAATTTTCTAGCCCTGTGATTGCCTTATGCCAGTTTACTAAGTTTCTTATGCCCAAACTTCTCAAATTAAAATGTAAAATAAAATATGTTGTAGGGTTTATCTCCCTGAGTAAAAAAAAGCCTACTTCTTCTGCTGAAAGGTGTTTTATTCAAAAGTTATTACAGCTCAAAGTTGATTTTTTTAGGTGCAATATCACAGTTGCCTGAAAATGTACAGTGGTGCTGTTGCTACACCATCCTATGGACAGCTCTGGTCCCGGGACCATAAATCTCCATAGGATGGTGTAACAACAGCGCCAATGTACAATTTCAGGCCAGTGTGATACTGCACCTAAAAAATTCAACTTTGAGCTGTAATAACTTTTGAATAAAACACCTTTCAGCAGTGGGAGTACCGTTTTTTTTACTCAGGGAGATAAACCCTACAACATATTTTATTTTACATTTTAAGTATTACTGTCCTTTTAACAACACTTTCATAATGCAGGTGCAATCTATGGACCAGTCTATGGACATTTCACGTAGTCCTTTTTTACTATACTTTGTTTAGTGCTATATACTAAACAAGATCAGAGTAGCATGCCATGTTCCTGTGCATGCTATGGGTGCAGGAGTATGGGGATTGCTGGTCAAGCCTTCTGATGGTGGAGTGTCCACTGGTATGCACTATAGACAGGAGTATAACTACAGAGTGGTGCAGAGGATGTGGATATATTGGCAACCTGTATCCAAGGGGGACCCTTTTTCCTGAGGTCCAGCAGGTTCTAGTTATACCTCTGTGAAAATATTATTTTGATAGGGGTCCGAAAAAATGTTTGCACCTAGACCTTCCAATGACTAGTTATGTCAGTGACTACAGAGATCCTAAACTATGATGCATTCCCTGATGCACAGCCATACTGATGTTGGAGGCTATCACTAGTGCAGCTGCTCTGGTAGACTTGCATAGTAATACCATTGTTCTGCTTCTGTAGCAGTGCCATAACTTTGAGGGCACAGCTAAAAGCATTTTTGGGCCCCCTTTCACAAAAATATTTTCAGTGGCATAACTATCACCTATTGGATCTCAGAGCAGATGGGGCCTTCTTGGATGTTGGGTCCTGGTGCAACAGAACCTTTTGTACTTCCTGTAATTATGGCCCTAATCTGGAGAATGTTTTATGAATGGGGCTATAAAGCTTTGAACAGTGGCGTAACAATGGGGGTCGCAGTGGTCACACCTGCGATTGGGGCTGTCACTGCAGGGGCCCGGTCACCCCCTGCGATCCTCCGCCGCCCGCAACTAGGTAGCAGCTCACCGGCTTCTTCCGCACTCTAGTAATGCAGAGCACCGGCACTCTGCATTACTTAAGAGATGCTGGAGCTCAAGCAGTAGAGAGGTCTGTGCAAAAGGAGGCACAGACCCCTCCTGCCACACCACTCAACCACCAAGGAGGTAGGAGCTTGGAGGCAATGTGGAGCTTGGAGGCAATGTGGGAAGCAAGGTGGAGATTGGAGATTGGGGGCAATGGGGGACTAATGTAGAGTTTGGGGTCAATGTGGGGGTCAATGTGGAGTTTGGGGCAATGGGGGAAGCAATGTGGAAAAATGTGGAGATTGGGGGCAATTGGGGAGTAATGTGGAGTTTGGGGCAATGGGGGGGGTCATGTAGAGATTGGGGGCAATTGGGGGGCAATGTGGTTGGGGGGCCCATGGCAATTTCTGCACCAGGGCCCAGTGGCTTCTAGTTATGCCTCTGGCTTTGAAACGCATAAATATTAATGATGAATATGTTGTAACTCTATACTGTGCCTTTAAAAAAATCCTGTCTTTAAAAACAAGAAGGTTCTGAAGCCAGTGTGCTAACTGGAACTGTAGTAATGTAGAAGCATCACAGGAGACAAAAATTCACTTGCATTTAAATTCGGTTTTGAACTCCCTGTAGACTAGAGAGGTTCTCAGTGCATTGGGAAGTAATGTGTTAGAGACTTATATAATGTTCAAGAGGCTAAAAGTTCCATTTAAATAAATATACATTTTTTAGACGATTTATTTGTCCCCTACGGTACAGTTGGTTTGTTCCAGAGTTACTCCAGTTCATCGTAGTACATCAGTCTTTTTTAATTCGATTCCGTCCACGGGATGATATTTTCCAGATGTTGCAGAATATACACTAGTCAATTTTGTATCCAATATGAATGTCCCAAATTTTATTTGCCTAACTAATCAATTAGGAGCATATTTACTAAACCAGAGCTGTCCAAAATTTTTCTTCTCAAGGGCCAGACTGATAAACATTGCATCGAGGGCCAAATACTGCTAAATAATAAAACAGCATTAAAAACAACCATGCACAGAATCAGAGTTTATACCAGCTATGATATGTAAGCCATAGCTAGGCTAGCAACCCACATTTAACCCTTTGAGTGCCTGAGTAGTCTCCAGTGCATTGCGTTGCAATGTGGTGGAGACTTTTCTGGCACTCAGAGAATTGCATATTGCCACATAAAGAACAGTATATACTGAGCATAAATATCTGCCTGATTGCTAAAGATCCATTAAGGATACTTACATATATCCCAAGTGTCCCTCTTTTCAAGGGACAGTCTGTCTCTGAGACCCAAATCCCCCAGTCCCTCTTTACTCTGGTGTCCCTCTTTTTATGAGATCAGACTGTGTGGTGTGAATATAAGTGTATCACATTGCTCCACAGCAATAAAACTCACATTAATGTTAAGTTAATCTTCAGTATTTGTGCTTGTCAATGGATCTGTATAAATAAAATAATTTGGTCTTACTCTAACTCCTTTATCCAATTACACAAAGAGATTTCAACAGGTCACAAAGTAACCTAAAAATTCTCAGTAATGCCCCGCCCCCCCCCCCCCAAAAAAAAAAAACACCTCCTAAAATATTAGTGTCTCTCTTTGGCCACTTGAAATGTTGGGAGGTATGTTATTATGTTTTACACAAAAAACAATTATCAGTATGTAATACAGTTTATAGGAAGGGCAGCATTGTTCATGCAACGAAATGCATTAAACATATTTGTTCACTCAACAGGATAATTTAGAAAACAATGAACATATGATACATTCTGTGTTGGCTAACCTTTTGCATGTTCCTTTGTTACGTTACCACCATTTTAGTGGTTGTAGGGACATATGTACAATGACATAAATGAAGCAGTTTTGGGGTAAATTGTCTACACCATAGGGGACAAATATAAACCCCCAAATTTCAGTGGATTGAAATGGGGATTTTGATCCCTTTAAAGCGGAACTTTCATGCTAATATATATTACTAACCTATTGAAATGCAAAGTTGTACTATCCTTAAAGTGGAACTACCACCCGACACAATCTTTACTTCATTAAAGTCCCCATCTGGCGACTAGCTGCTTAGTAGCGCTAGTCGCCAGAATAATTACCTTATTTAATAGATTTCTGCTCTCTTCCATGGGCGACAGGCAGGACGGAGCACGGACATCTTGCCACTGTGATGTCTGCGCGCCTGCACTGTCAGTCAGGACTCACAGCGCAGGCGCACGGAAGTCACAATGGCAAGATGTCTGCGCTCTGTCCTGCCTGTCACCCATGGAAGAAGGGAGAAATCTATTAAAAAAGGTAATTATTCTGGCGACTAGCGCTACTAAGCAGATAGTCACCAGATTGTGTCAGGTGGTAGTTCTGCTTTAGGATCACTATATCAGGGGTATTGCAGAAAAAAACACATCTTTGGCAGGAACCAGAGGACAGACAGGGCAGACATCTTAGGGGAAATGTACCTCTGAGTCTACACTGTCTATCCCGCTCACTGCCAGCATTGGTGAGTGGCGTTCTTGGTGCCTTAAAGGGATAGTAACACTTCGTTTTAACTTTATTTTATTTTGTAGGCATTAAAAAAACATGAAGAATGATATAAGTCTTATCTCTCAAACCTTTATGGTTTATGAGATATTCACAAGCAAAGTTCCCCTCCCCGCCCCTTTTTCCTAGTGTAAGCCATCTCTTCTCAGATGTGAGTCTGGTTGTATGACAGTACAGATAACAGAAGGGGACAATTTTCTTTGTATGAAAACAATGAAAGCCCTTCCCCCCTTGACAAGTTTTTCAGCTTTTTCCATTATCTTAATTGAAGATTGTCCCTCTCTGCAGTCTACCTGGGCATCTCCCTTCTTATCTGGCTGAACAGGGGGGGGATACTTTGTTTGTGAATATCTCTTAAACCATAAAGGTTTCAGAGATAAGACTTATATCATTCTTCATGTTTTTTTAATGCCTACAAAATAAAATAAAGTTAAAATGAAGTATTACTATCCCTTTAAGGCACCAGAAGGGACTGACTGTACAGGTGCACAGAGCTTCTCTTGTAAGCTCTGTGCAGCCCAATGCCTGCAGAAGATGCGTTTTTACTGCAATACCACTGACTTATTGAGCTTAAGGATAATATGACTTTGCACATTGTAGGTTACTAATATATTCAGGGGCAATGTTATTAGCATGAAAGTTCCGCTTTAAATGCTAGAGGTCTCCAAGGCATTGCAAACTAAGAAGCTGGAGGCCTCTCTAGCATTCATGGGGTTAAACGACCAATTTAAATGAATGGGTTCGATTAAAATTATTCACACATATATTTAACCCTTTGAGTGCCAGATGCATTGCGTACCCCTTTGGCACTCAGAGGATTAAAAGAACAGCAGAACACCACCAATAATAGTAAACCTTAAGGGAGGGAGAGGACCAGCCATGAGCTGGGTTAGATTTACATTTTGGGTGCCCCTAGATACAATATGCGCTTTTATCCAAAAGCAGGTTCTATGCCTGTGGAGGGGCTGTCCCTTTAAATGAGTTGTACACTTTTTAAATAAAAAAAAACAATATATGGCTTTTCCTACTGAGTAAAACAAAGATACTCCCATTGCTGGGAGATGTGATTTTACAGATTTATTACAGTTTAAACTGTTGGATTCTTTTACATTAACAGTGCCCTCTAACTTATAGTTCACTCTGTATTCAGACAGTTATTCTGTTGCATTCTATGGTGGAGGAGAGTCACTGACAGCAGCCTTCCACAGAATGTGTTAACACGGTCAAAGGGGAAATATTACAATAACTGTAGTAACTGAAACGGTCTAGAATCAGAATAAAAATGTTTTTTATACCATGGCCCATCAATTCTCAGACATATTACCAACAATTTTTGCATCCAATTCTGCCATCGCCATCAGAATGGATCACAGCATTAATGATATCAAAATGACTATACTGATGAGAAATTTGAAGACACAGAGAGAGACAGAAAAATCTGGGAGTATAAACTGATAACCAAGTCTAACACTCTGAACTGTGGCTTGAACAGTGACAAGGAATTTATGTCACAATACCCCACAAAATAAAAATATTTTTGGTATCTTTGGATGCCAGGGACCTGCATATCTTATTGGAAGCGATGGGTTGTGCACCCCCAGTGGTGGGTTAACCCTTTGAGTCCCAGAGGGGTAGGCAACACATTGCTTTACAATGTGTTGTGTATTCCTCTGGCAGTCAACGGATTAACATATACATTCTCTTAACCTAGTCATCTCTGGTCAATTCCACTGGAGAATGAAAAAGGTAACATAACATAAAGGTTAACCCATCTGATACGGCCAAAATAATAGCAGCTTTTTCTTCTACTTTATTTTTAAAACATTAAACTAGATAGGGTTGTCCAATATAAGTCTTATCTCTCAAACCTTTATGGTTTGAGAGATATTCACAAGCAAAGTTTCCTCTCCCACCCCTTTTACCTAGTGTAAGCCATCTCTTCTCAGATGTGGAATCTGGTTGTAAGACCAGACAGATAACAGCAGGGGTCAATCTTCTTCCTATGAGAACAATGAAAGCCCTGCCCCCCTTGCCAAGTTTTCCAGGTTTTTCCCTTATCTTAATTGAAGATTGTCCCTCTCTGCAGTCTACCTGGGCACCTCCCTTCTGATCTGGCTGAGCAGTGTTACATCAGTAAAAAGGGGGGGGGATATGTTGTCATTGAATTACTCTTGAACTACAACTCTGACAAAATTGAAATAACACTCTTCAAAGTCCAAATACTATGATGATTAATTACAGCTGCTTTTATTATGTAACATTACTATCCCTTTAAACTAGATAGGGTTGTCCTTTATCCCCATTGATATTTATTATAGTAAAGGAATACCTAGCTAAAGGAATTCGACTCAGTCACAATAATAAAAGGATTCATGAGGAGCCTGTGGATTATAAATTGTCATTTTATGCAGATTATATATTATTTATATTTAATTCACTGAAAAAAATCTATTCCTAATATTCTAGATGAGTTAAACAATTTCAGTATGCTTTCAACTTCAAGGTAATGGTATTAAATCCAATATGTTCAAAATGAACATGCCAGAGACTCATTTTAGAGGACTTCATTTTCTTCTAATTTTATCAAGTATTTGGGAATCTCTTTAAAGGGGTACTAATACTTCACAATAAAAGCAGCTCCAATTAATCTTCATAATATTGGGCCATGGACAGTGTTATTTCAACCGTCCCCTTCTCCTTTTACTCATGCTCACCTCAGAGCAGCAAGACTATCCGGATGGGTTGCAGAGAGGGACAATCTTCAGTGAGCTTAAAGAGAAACCTGAAAAACCTGTCAGTGGGGGCAGGGTTTTCCTTATACTCACAGTAAGAAGATTGTCCCTCTCTGTGATCTATCTGGTCCAGGGACCAGATTGCACATCTGAGGGGAGGTGGCTTATACTAGGTAAAAGGGGCGGGAGGGGGATACTTTTTCATTCAATTTCTCTTGAATTACAACTCTTACAGTACTGAAATAACACTCTATGGCCCAAACACTATGAAGATTAATTGGAGCTGCTTTTTTTTTTTTATTTGGTGAAACATTACTGTCCCTTTAACTCCTAAACACAAACAACTTTTTCCCACTTAGAGAAAATTTAAATAAATAAATAAATAAATAAATAATTAAATCTTAAAGTGGTCTAAACTCCCTATCTCTAAAAATAATAAAAATGATAATAATCCTTACAATTATTATTACCCATAACTTTAGCAAATTCATATATGAAATCTATACAGAGTCTCTTCTATTCCTTTATCTGGTATCACATACCTCCCAGACTGAAATTTGCAAATATTTTGTCTCCTAAAAATCTGGCAATTTGGGACTCCCAGATATTTTGAAATGATACCAAGCTAGCCAACTCTGCAATATCTGGCATTGATTTAATGCTTCAGATTTAAAAAAAAAACTGGGTTAAAGGGATAGTAATACTTAAAATGTAAAAATATATATGTTTCAGTGTTTTTCCCCCTGAGTAAAACAAGGGTACTCCCACTGCTGAGAGGTGTTTTATTCAATTTTGAAAATTTTAGGTGTAGTATCACAGTGGACTGAAATTGTACAGTGGCGCTGTTGCTATACCATCCTATGGAGATGTATGGTAATTGACCAGAGCTGTCCATAGGATGGTGTACAGTTTCAGTCCACTGTGATACTACACCTAAAATTTTCAAAATTGAATAAAACACCTCTCAGCAGTGGGAGTACCCTTGTTTTACTCAGGGGGATAAACACTGCAACATATAATCTACATAGAAACACCCTTCCCCTCTTGTTAAAACTACTCTTCTTACTTGGGACAATTTGCTTTTGGACAATGTACACATCTCCAGAGCCGGATTAAGAATCAATGGGGCCCTAGGCAAGATCCCAAATTGGGGCCCCCCCAGCCAACTCAGACCTACTACCCACCCCACCCTTGTCACAGTCTTTTCTCATTTGGTGCATTCTTCTTGTTTGTAGAGGTACTAACACAAAGCCCTACAATATATAGTTTTTCATAATTAGGGTCTACTGCTCCTTTAATGGAGGAAAAGTACAATCTACAGGGCTACACTGGTTCATGTACACACCTACAGTATGAAATGTTCATACGGGTCCTGCATATATTACTGTAAGGTGATGTAATAAGCTTGATACTGGAGTGACCTCTGGAAGGGAAAAACACAACAATTTTGAGTGACACTGGTTTACTGTATTTTTTTGTAGTAGGCTTGCTGCTTGCACTAAACATACACACTGTTTTTGTTCCCAAAACTTTATCTATAAGTTGTGGGTACATAAACAGTATGTTTAGTGCAAGCAGCAATCATACTACAAAAAATACAGTAAACCAAAAACCAATAACATTCAAAGTTACTAATAAGGCTAGCCTTATAATCTCTTATCTGTCAAATGGGCAGTCAGTCTAATACTTAGCCTGTCCTTTTTTATTAAACTAGAATAAAACCAAAATCACTTTATCTCACATTATATGAGATAACAAAGTGATTTGGATTATATTCTAGTTTAATAAAAAGCACAGGTTACGGGTTAGAGTGACTGTCCATTTGACAGATAAGAGATTAAAATACAATGCTAGCCTTATTAGTAACTTTCTTTGAAAGTTATATTACAATTAGTATATCTCTTGTCTTGTGGCAGCATCTGTGTGTGACCATGATATTCATTATTGGCCAGCATGCCTGGCCCTTACCGTGTGCGTGCATGTGGCCGGCTGCCCCCAATCCCTGATGCCACTGTGTTCCTGTTAGATGTCACCTCCCAAAAAAGCGACTGAATGTTAACGTAGCTCTCTCTGGATTGGCTCTAGCCTACAAACTGGCAGCATTTCCCCTCCATCACTGCCTTTAGATCGTGCTCCCTGGGTTTCCAATGGTAGTAGAACCACATGTACTGACCCTGATTCTTTTCCCACAGTAGTCATCGAAACACACATACTGACCCCCATTCTTGTCCCACAGTAGTCATCGAAACACACACATGCTGGACCCCTCAGCCTTGTCTCACTGCAATGGTATCCATAAAATGACCCGTACTGACCCACCCAGATAGTATTGGTGGAAATTGCAAAAGAGTGATTAGGGAATCCTGAAGCTCATCTCCAAGATTGCCCACCCCCACACACACTCTCTTCTTCAGTTTGCTTAACCAGTGAGGTTACCCACAATAAGATGGAGGCACAGGTACATTTGAGTAGGGTTTATAGTGGCTATCCCCAGATCTATGTATGCTTTCTAGCACAGATGTAGGCACCAAATGGCTTTCCAGCTATTGGAGACTACAACTCTGACCATCCCAACCAGTAGCTGGCTAGTTGAGGATGATGAGAGTTGTAGTTCCCTACAGCTGGATGGCCAAATGTTTCCTTCTCCCTGCAATAACCTGTTCCTACGTTGGGAAGTACAGATATCCTCACCTGCCACCTATGGTAGACTGCTTCTTCATTGTGAGATACAGACATATCAGAGTTCCTGGCAATTCCAGTAGTGTGTCCCTACATGGGCATATAAAGACAGACATAATTTGTTCCTCCTGGCACCAATGATTTATTTCCTTCTGCATGGGCAGTCAGACATAATCTGAGCCCCCTAGCACCCAGGCTAGCTATGCCTTTATATAGGGGTATATATATCACCTGTGCCCCCAACCTGATAGGCAAAGAAATTATATTCGCCCTTGCCACCTAGGCTAGCTTGCCCTGTTGGGCAGGTATAAATATTGTGACCACTACTGGAGTGGTAAAAACATCGAAACCCCTTTTTCCCCAGTTAGCCAGGTACAGATTCTGTACACATGAGATATATTGCGCAGCTATATGTTGACTATCATATCCATGCTTGCTTGAGCTACATCTCCTATTACAGCACTGGGCACAGGTGAGCCCAGAGATTCACTGTGCCCATGGTAAAGTCAGAGTGCAACACTTTTGGAGCCTCCATTGATCCACTGTCGAAGGGCAGCTCCAATTCTAGTGCCCCAAGCTTCAGCCCCCTTAGCCCCCAGCGACGCCCCTACATTTATTTCTGAGTCAGACTCGCCAATCTGCTCCTGGTGTTCCTGCTCATCACCGGCCCAGCAGCGCCAGTGGGATTGAGCAATGTTAACATCCGTGTTCCTCTGACTGGTGATGCTGTTGTCCAATGAAAAACCGTCTCCCATACAATGTGACCAGTGTTTCATTGGACAGTCCCACGCATCATATCCCCACTTGTTCAAATACTCTCCGGAAGCCGGAGAATGACTGCGTGTACCCGGTAGACACTGGACAAAAAAGTTCCCAGCTGTGGTGGTCACGCTGAGAAGCACAGTTTTTGGCAGGCATGCTTCGTGTAATAGAGTGCCAGGGAAGGGAAGTAGAATTAGTACAATTATTGGCTGTGCAGGTGGCCCCCCCCCCAAGTCACCGGGCCCTAGGCAGGCGCCTTGGTCGCCTTGCCCATGATCCGGCTCTGCACATCTCCACTCCCCTACTTCCACTTGTGTACTTAATTAATAATTAGATTTCTCCTTGGGTTCTACTGAGTCTTTCCTTTTATAGTGGAAAAAACAATAAGCTGATGGTTTGTGATTTATTTGTGAAGGGAAATTTCCTCCCCTTCTCCAATATTCAGCCACACTTAGACTTGTCTTTTGGGAACTATGTCACTTACAATCGCATTATAGAATTGATAGGTTGTCATCCTGTGGATATTTAAAGAGAGTTGTAACTACATTTGAATCCTTCTGTGTAGCATGTGTCCCCCCTACTAATTATTAAAAGATTTGTGGGAAAGGGATCTTAAAGGGGAACTCTCACCTCTAGTAAACATGTCTTCCCACCTCCTCTGATGACGGAGGATTCTGGTATATGACCTGGTGCAGTCTCTTGCAAATACATGTCCAGGTCATTCTACAGGCACAGACTAAGCACGTTCATAAGCAAAGTATCATATTTATATATACATACATATTTCTCTTTGTTACATTATTGCTGACCCAGTTAAAACCGGTAACAGAAGGAGGCAATACCTGGACAGTGGAAAAAAGGAAGACGTCACTGGCTTAACTTTAAAGCAATATCTTGGGCAATAAAGCATTATAAAGAGAAAAAAAGGATAACAGCTTCAGTACAAGGGCACTTTAAGATGAAGGCAAATTTACTAGAGGGGAGCGTTCCCCTTTAAACAAACAATATCATCTAGTGAATGGAAACAATTGTCATGCTCAGCTCTGTAGTTTTCCAGAAATATTTTAGCAATTTAAACTAACTACAAAATTAAATTATGACTAGGTGGTATGGAACTCTTGAACAACTTCAATATTTTTGTTTATCTGTGAGTGACTGATGACAGGATTTGTGCAGCTTTTTTGTATATTTGGTGATCTTGCCCTATGTCATTACATTTTAGAACAAAATACTATCACTGGTATGAGATTGCCCCAAAAAAAACTTACATTAAAGGGATAGTAATGTTTCATAATAAAAGCAGCTCTAATTAATCATCTTAGTATTTGGACTTTGGAGAGTGTTATTTAAAATTCTGTCAGAGTTGTAGTTCAGGAGTAATTCAATGACAAAGTGTCCCCCTCACACCCCTTTTACTGATGTAACACTGCTCAGCCAGATCAGAAGGGAGGTGCCCATGTAGACTGCAGAGAGGGACAATCTTCAATTAAGATAAGGGAAAAACCTGAAAAACTTGTCAAGGGGGGCAGGGCTTTCATTGTTCTCATAGGAAGAAGATTGTCCCCTGCTGTTATCTGTCTGGTCTATGGACTGCACTCCACATCTGAGAAGAGATGGCTTACACTAGGTAAAAGGGGAGGGAGGGGAAAGTTTGCTTGTGAATATCTCTCAAACCATAAAGGTTTGAGAGATAAGACATGTCGTTCTTCATGTTTTTTTAATGCCTACAAAATAAAATAAAGATAAAACAAAGTATTACTATCCCTTTAAAAGGAATAGACCTTCCTTTATTCCTCATACACATCTGATTAATGCTGCTAAATGACATCCCTCTCTTATGGAACCAAACAAAATCTCCTACCTTGATAGAATGGAAACTTAAAACCTGCTATATTATGTCTATGGAACATCTCACTTTGGCTAATTCACCTCAGAGATATCCTTTTGATGTAATTTGGAAACCTTGGATGACTTGTGTTGCCTTGCTTTAAGTGCAAATATCTTTCCCATTTGTAAAGTAATGCCTGTTTTCATATATGTTCAACCAGGGACATGTCTATAGTTTGAGCTTGTTTGGGTTCTGTGTGGCTCCGGTATTCACTCTCGCCCTTTTTTTCCCTTTCCTTTTCCTTATTTGCCTTTTTTCTTACCTTACTCTTGGGTATTTTCTCTACCAAATATTGTTATCTTATTGAATATTTATATGACAGATTAAAATAACATTTTACTTGTCTGCTGACCTCAGAATCAGATACCCAGTACGTTTTAATTTCTATGTTGTAATGTTGGTTTTGGAAAACTCAATAAAAAATTATAATTAAAAAAGTTAAAAAAAAAAAAGCACGACTTAAATAAAATGGGAATTTTCATTTGTCCCTTGTTGCTGTTTGTTTGCCCCAAAAGCACACGTAGAAGACCTTTTAAGTGAATGATTTCTTTTTTATTAACGCAATCGCTGCTCAGCTGCAGAGCCGACAGACGGTCGTACGACAGGCTTCCCCTGTAGTCAGCTACAACTCTGATTTCAGTGAAAGGGGAGGGAGGGGGGAACTTTGCGAGTGAATATCTCTCAAACCATAAAGGTTTGAGAGATATCACTTCGGGCAAATAATTTCTTTTTTTTACTCCTACAATATTGGGATTAGTAATTTTAAAGTATTACTATCCTTTTAAAATGGAACTACTCTAGTGATACCAGAGGGCTTACAGCTGAAATATAGGTACACGAGTTATAATTCCGAGGTTACAAGTGAAATGAAGTTACACCAGGGATTCACAGAGCTTTGAACTGAAATGGAGCTAAACAAGTGGTACCACAGAGTGTACAATTGAAATCAAGGTACACAGTGATACCACAGAGCTTACAACTGAAATGGAGCTACATTAGCAAAAACCCATATCTTGTAGTTGAAATGGAACTACATTAGTTATACCACATAGCTTACAGTTGAAATGGAGATACACAAGTGATAATACAGAGTGTACAATTGAAATCAAATTAAACTAATGATACCAAAGAGCTTATAATTGAAATATAGCTACATGTGAAATACCACAGAACTTAAAACTGAAAGGCAGTTTTGGAGTAATTCTGGTGTAAACCAACTCCGCCAAATAGCACAACTAAAGGTTTGGAAATCTCCCATTGATATAAATGGGAATTTTAGCCCCATGAATGTTAGAGAGGTCCTCAAAGCATTACCAAGCAATGCACTGGAGACCTCTCTAACATTCACTTTTAGCAGCAACTTTTAAAACAACTAGAGATTATACTTTGTGCACATGGTGTGCCCCAGAATGATTCAGTTTTTTAAATAATACATTAGCCTCTGTGCATCTAATCCCCCTCCAACAAGAACAGCATGATGCATCTTTTTACTTGAGATGAGCTCATCTGACAATATGTTACTTGTGTGGAAGAACCCCATGCAGACTATGTTATCACTATCATGATACGTGGACTGCCCACCATCAATTCTGTTTCCTCATTTAGGTGGAAGGCAGGAACTGGTGGAGCAGTGGATCATGATATTGATAACAGAGCCTGCATTTTCCAAAAATGTAACATGTCATCAGGGGAGCTCATCATTAGGAGAATAAACAGTCAGGGAAGATATTACTCACAGAGCCCTTCAAGTGTTGACCTTGCTGTGTTAAGCTCTAATTCAGCAGGTCCCTGTGCTTTCGGGCAGTTCCACCCACTGAAGCAATCAATTTGGCTTTAGGAGACTCTGCCTCTCTCTGTCTTCATTATTCTCCACCCATGCATATAGCAAATGTGCATGTGTGTGTTCCTCCCCATTGATTACATTGGAATCTGTCCTCCTGATTGAAGCTGGCAGGATGATGAATGAGCAATGGCCAGATATGGTGTGACCACTGAAAAATAGGCTAATGACAAATGTGTAATAAATTATTTGATTTCCTTGAGAATTATGCTATTTGCCACCTGATGGCTTCCACTCTGTTGCTGAATTGCCAAGATATGTCTCCTTCACACACCACTCAAGCCTGTCTATCTTATTATTTTATACTTGTATCTGCAGTTGATTGTAATTATCAATCTTTATTTCAAGTCTGTATTTAGTTCCCACCTCTTCATAATACACAATGTATTTACTGTCTGAATGAAATAAGCCAGATACATAGAGCCCCACTAGGGATAAGCAAAACTATTTTGTTATTGTTGTATTCATATGAAATAGCCTGTTTTCCAAGTTAGAAAACAGGTATTTCGTTTACCATCTCAACCAATCAGATTACAGGAAAACCATTCAAGTGATGTCAGAAAAACAAAGAGAACAGTTTTGCATACCCCACGTCAATGAAAATGGCTCTTGTCCAGAAAGAAATAGTCCTCTGAAACAGTAAGGAGAACTGCTTGAGTGGGAATTGTTTGTTTGGATTACTTCAACTTTTAAGGTGATACATTTATTACTACAGTTTATAGCGTGATCAAGGGTTACTACAACTTTTACTATGATTAAGTAAATTTCTATAGTTTATACTATGATCAAGAGTTAATATACCACAGCTTATACAGTGAAGAAAATAGTTACCTCCGCTTATAGTGTGATTAAAGGGATAGTAATGTTCCATAATAAAAGCAGCTCTAATTAATCATAGTATTTGGACTTTGGAGAGTGTAGTTTAAGAGTAATTCAATGAAAAAGTATCCCCCTCCCGCCCCTTTTACTGATGTAAGACTGCTCAGCCAGAGCAGAAGGGAGGTGCCCAGGTAGACTGCAGAGAGGGACAATATTCAATTAAGATAAGGGAAAAACCTGAAAAACTTGTCAAGGGGGGGCAGGGCTTTCATTGTTCTCATAGGAAGAAGATTGTCCCCTGCTGTTATCTGTCTGGTCTATGGACTGCATTCCACATCTGAGAAGAGATGGCTTACACTAGGTAAAAGGGGCGGGAGGGGAAACTTTGCTTGTGAATATCTCTCAAACCATAAAGGTTTAAGAGATAAGACTTATATTGTGCTTCATGTTTTTTTAATGCCTACAAAATAAAATAAAGATAAAACGAAGTATTACTATCCCTTTAAATACCTCCTAATAATAACCCCCCACTTACCTTACTTTGGCCAGAAAATCCTAATGCCCCCTATGAATTTTGGTCTAGGGCCTTTGTTCAAGAGATACCATCTTCTACCTGTTTTGAATGTCACGTCCATGGAAGCAGACATGACAGTTGTTGATGGCAGTGTTTTTAAACTGAAGCAGGTAGAGTGCATAAGCCTACTTAACAGTTTATGGACTAGATGGTTGTGTGAAGCATTGCATTGTGACGTAGTACGTTGCACTCCCCTTTAGTCCATAACGACATGTCTGCCTCCATAGACATGACATCTAGGACTGATTAAAAATGTCTTCTGAAACAAGGAGCAAGCAGTATTCATAGGGGCCATTAATATTTTTTGAGCATAGTGAGGTAACTGGCGGGTTATTATTAAGAGGTTTTACTTCTCCTTTAAGAGGTACCATGGCCTCTACTGTGATTACATGTGTTACTAAAAGTCACACTGTAAAGAAGTGGGTTACGATGAAACTGGTTACTACAGTATATAGCGTGATAAAGCCAGTTACTACATCTTGTACTATGATCAAAGGTTACTACTGCTTATATTTTTCTGAAGTAGATTACTTCAGTTTACACTGTGATAAAAGGTTACAACAGCTTAAAATGTGCTGAAATAGGCAACTACAGCGTATACTGTTATGTAGCAGATTACTACAGTCTATACTGTGATGACGTGAGTTACTAGTACAGCTTATACTGTGATCAATCAAGATTGCTGGAAGAGTATCTCTCCCTCTGAGTAAATTAGAAAGTATTTATTAAAAGATAACCAAGCTATGATCCAACTTTCAGAGGCAGGTACACTACTTGCATTAGGGATCACAGTGATAAAGAATGAACCACCGTGATATGTAGTCAGGAAAAACAGTATCATTAAAAAGAACCTCCACCAGCATGCTATAGCAACCAAGAAACCAAGTCTACAAAACAAATCACTGCTGAGTATGGAAAAGGAAGAGATTGTGCAAGTAAAATAGAAGGTGACAGAAAACTCCAAGGATGGTGGCATGGGAATAGAATTTGAATGAAATCACTATGGACTAATAACAAAATAAATAAATACATAAATAAATTGAACTGGGTTAAATAGAAAGTTACTGTCAGTGTACTTGTTCCTGCCCATGCGCTGCTTGTCCTCCATAATAGCCCCAGTGATGCTTGACTCCAGGCCTGCCCATGTGCATTGACTGGCACTGCCATTCCCCAAATAACGGTGCAACCAAACTCTGTGCCACTCACAAAATACCTAGACCCATCCCAAGGTTCATTGCCCTCTGTTCTGTGACACGTATACTGTTTGTGTATTGCTTGTGTATTGACTGTGCATTGATTATGTTTAGTGTGAGATTGTATTGGAGATGTTTCAGTGGCCTGTGTGCCATCTGGAGCATTTACATAGGTCCTGGTATGTCTGGAAGCACCTCCAGAATATAATTTAATTTGGAAGCACATGAAGACGCTCCTCGGGAACAACTGGTCCCTCAGGGTTGCCTAATTGGCTTCCTGTGGTCAACTCCAATATCGACATCTTATGGATTGGTCTTTTCAGATCCCCCAGGTGATGTGTATGTGCCAGATTTGTCTCTTCACCTCCAGACCCTAGGTGGGATTGTTTTGGTACTGGCTGGTCTGGAGTTGCAGGCAGACTATGAAAGTTGCAACATGATAGGGCAAGATACATAGCCTTTGGGTTGGGTTGCAGGATGGGCATAAACTTAGGTTTTGCTCTAATGTCCCATTCCTGTGTGATCTGCTAATAAACAGACTCTTATGAATTTCAGCCAGATCTGGAGTTTTATCTTCATTCTTCCTAAGTGCTAGCGGAGTTGCACTGCTGTCAAGACTGAGCTCCTACACAATTGGTAGCAGTGGGGACATTGCTCTGAAGCAGTATGGAATGCAAACATTAAAGAGCTGGACTGTTACCCTTCTCATCAGCAGAATGCAGATGTTGGCCATTGAAGGAGCCAGGTGCCTAAACCAAGGAGGGCTGTTATGCTGGTTTTGTGCTCTAGATCATCAGAGAGGTTTAGATGCTGTGTATAGCAGGCCTTCTGTCCTTTTCTTGTTATCTAGGAAATTGCAGAGTCTGAGTAACCATGTACAGAAGCAATTAGACCTGCTGCACAGTCACCAGTGTGGCAAGACCAGAGAGTTAATCTGAATGGACCATGAGCTCAGCCATTCAGTGAGGTACAATCATCACAGCCTGTCCCCAGTAAGCAGCAAGGCCATAGTTTGGAAAGGAGTGCAGGTGTTGGCCCAGGGGCTAAAGGCCATAAAATGATGGGGATAGGTTTCTGAAGGACTTTAAGAACCAAGGTTCCTCAGTGATGTACCTCATAAGAGACTGTCTCAAAATCTTGGCTCCATTGTCAGAAGGTGGAGCAGCTGAGGTATACTGAGGTATATATAAGATTTTGCCTGTATGCTTAAACCTGGACTGTGCATAATTCTGGTGCATCGTGATCAACTCAGATTCAAACCACCAATGCATCTGGGAAATGCGATTGGCACCCAGGCACACCTAATGCATAGGCTTCCATCAGATCCATATGGTGCATGAGGACTGGTAGCAAGGGAGCCATGTGAGACTGTAGCTGAAACTATGCAGCTGATGGTGTTTAAAACATTTCTACTGGAATGTGTGAAGCAAAGAGATTAGAGACTGTTTTTTAGAACAGAAGCCACACTAGTAACAGACCAGGACCAGAGATCCAAAGCCATCCCCCATCTATTTCCTAGTGTCTCCATCTCAGCACCCTGCATTTCTTTCAGTCAATCATGGGTGTTGTCATCCAGGAGGAAACTGCTCAGCAGCAGTATCCAGGACTCATGATGTTGGATGAACCAGACCATGTTACAATTGCCAAAATCCAGACACTTGCAGCAACAATGCCCAACTGACCTGGGAAGATAAGGGATCCAGACAGAGGCACCCAGACCCCTGCACCACATGGCAGACTCCACCCCAGCCCACCATGGATCTACCACCTTCACCTGTGAAATTATTCCTGCTGGAAACATTTGAGGAAGTGTACTCGACACATGGATTTTATGGAGTGACAACATACCCAGATACCTCTATCAGTGATAAAGGGAAACATTTACAGCCTGTGCTCATTGAGGGATTACAGGGTACTGGATTTACAGATTTGTGAGCTTTGTGGACATGAGTACTATTTGGTGCATATTTGAATGGGGATGTAATGGACAATGAAATGGCTGGAGGAACTCATCAACAAATTCGTCAAGCCTATACCCTCTGGATTTCATAGACAGTTAAGGAAACTACACTGTGTAAGTCATGGTGTACCTGCCAGTGGACATTATATTGGGGAATAATTTAGACCTTATGGATTGCCATAGCAGCAATCTGGAGCCAGTGAGCTGAATTGCCCTCCAGCTTTACCCTTAGAAGTTCAGGTGCATCAGCAGCAGTGTCAACCCTTGTGAATACTCAATCTCCCATATGTGTTTGTTCCTAACCGCACCTATGAATCCCAGGCCCTGCAACCATCCTGACTAGTGATGAGCGAGCACCCCAATGCTCGGATGTTCGGGTGCTCTGACCGAGCACCCCCTGAGGCTCGAGTGCTCGGCCGAGCACCCGAGCCCCATTGAAGTCAATGGGAGGACTCGAGCATTACACCAGGCACCCCCTGCTCTGATGAGGGGAGGGTGCCTGGTCCATAGGAAAAGGGCAGAAAAAGATGGAAACACTACAGAAATGGTTCAGGGACAGCATAGGGAGGATGTCTGGATGCACCTTGGACTCCAACATCGCTGCTGGGAACGATCTTTCGCCCGTAGTACGCCATTTTTACAGACTGACCGTAAAACACACAAAAAGGAAAATAAAAACGACTTTAGGCGAAAAATTGTTACCAAACAGTATTTGCTGTATATTTACTTGTATATCATCTGCAAATTCTCCCAAAAATTTCATCGATTTTCTGAAGTGAGGCCATGATTAAGAGGGAAACGTGCGCAGAGGCAAATTATCCCAAAAATTTCCTTGATTTTCAGAACTGAGGCCATGATTAAGAGGGAAACGTGCGCAGAGGCAAATTCTCCCAAAAATTTCCTTGATTTTCAGAACTGAGGCCATGATTAAGAGGGAAACGTGCGCTGAGCTGACCATCTAAAACATTATGGGTGAGGGTCTGCTGCAGAGCTGACCATCCTAAACATTATATGCGAAGGCCCGCTAGTGAGCTGACGCTATAAAACATTATATGAGAGGGCCCGCTAGAGAGCTGACCCAATAAAACATTATATGAGAAGGCCCGCTGGTGAGCTGACCTATATAAAAATTGTCAAACAGGGCCCGCTGGTGAGCTGGCCCTATATAAAAATTATATCACAGGGCCCGCTGGTGAGCTGGCCCCATATAAAAATTATAGCACAGGGCATATGGAAGAGGAGGAGGAGGATGAGAAGATTAAGAGTCAACCATATACCCGTTTTTTGGGTGGAAGGGGTGAATGGGAATACAGAGTATTCACATCATTGTAAATAACATATATAAAGTGAGTTTATGTTCCCCCGGGGCTTTCCTCCAGTGGAGTGGAGAAGTCAGGGGAAATCCAGGCCTTGTTCATTTTTATAAGTGTCAACCTATCAGCATTGTCGGTGGAAAGGCGGATACGCTTATCTGTTATGATGCCACCAGCAGCACTAAATACCCGCTCAGACAGAACGCTGGCGGCAGGGCAGGCCAGCACCTCCAAGGCGTAGAGTGCCAGTTCATACCACGTGTCCAGCTTGGACACCCAGTAGTTGTAAGGCACAGAGGGATCATTGAGGACGCTGACACGGTCTGCTACGTACTCCTTCACCATCTTCCAAAACTTTTCCCTCCTTGTGACACTAGGCTGCGCATCAGGGTGAGGGTGCTGGCGGGGTGTCATGAAGGTGTCCCACGCCTTGGAGAGTGTTGCCCTGCCTTTCTCGGAACTGCTGTGTGCTCCCCTTTTCTCCCCTTCTCTGTTGGCCAAGGTAGCACGTACTCTGCCGCCAGCGTTGTCAGATGGAAAATTTTGGAGCAATTTTTCGACAAGAACCTTCTGGTATTGCACCATTTTGCTTGTCCTCTCCACCGGAGGAATGAGAGATGAGAAATTCTCTTTGTAGCGGGGGTCCAGAAGGGTGAACACCCAGTAATCCGTGTTGTTTAAAATGCGTATAACGCGTGGGTCACGGGAAAGGCAGCCTAACATAAAGTCAGCCATGTGTGCCAGAGTACCAACAGTCAAGATTTCGCTGTCCTCACCAGGAGGATGACTCTCAATATCCTCATCCTCTTCCTCCTCTTCTGCCCACCCACGCTGAAGAGATGGAACTAAAGTTCCATGGCTACCCTCTGTAGCGGAGGCAACCGTGTCTTCCTCCTCCTCCTCCTCCTCCTCCTCCTCCGCCTCCTCCAATTGTCGCTGAGAAGACGAAGTGAGGGTGCTCTGGCTATCACCTTGTGTAAGCTCTTCCTCCCCCATTTCCACCTCTTCCACATGCAAAGCGTCGGTTTTAATTGTGAGCAGCGAGCGTTTCAGTAGACACAGAAGTGGGATGGTTACACTGATAATAGCGTTATCGCCGCTCACCATCTGTGTCGATTCCTCAAAATTGCGTAAAACCTCGCAGAGGTCTGACATCCATTCCCACTCCTCACTTCTGATTACAGGAAGTTGAACGGAGAGGCGACGACCGTGTAACAGCTGGTACTCCACTACTGCCCTCTGCTGCTCACAAAGCCGGGCCAACATGTGGAAGGTGGAGTTCCAGCGCGTGCTCACGTCACACAGCAGCCGGTGAGCTGGCAATTGTAAGCGCTGCTGCAGCTTCAACAGGCCGGCCGAAGCTGTAGATGACTTACGGAAATGTGCACACACGCGGCGCACCTTGGTCAAGAGATCATGCACATTGGGGTAGGTTTTTAGAAATCGCTGCACCACTAAATTAAATACATGCGCTAGGCATGGTACGTGTGTGAGCTTGCCGAGCTCCAAAGCCGCCACCAAGTTACGCCCATTATCACACACAACCATGCCTGGTTGCAGGTTGAGTGGCGAGAGCCACTGCTCGGTCTGGTGACTAATCCCCTGCAACAGCTCTGAGGCCGTGTGCTGTTTGTCCCCAAGGCAGATCAGCTTCAGCACGGCCTGTTGACGCTTCCCCACTGCAGTGCTACACTGCTTCCAGCTACTGGCTGATGGGGGAGTGGCGGTGTGTGTAGAGAATTCGGAGGTGGAAACGGAGGAGGAGGAGCCAATAACGTAGGTGCTGGTGGAAACCCTGATGGAGGTAGGGCCCGCAATCCTCGGCGTGGGTAGCACCCGTGCCATCCCAGGGTCCGAGTCGCTCCCAGCCTCCACGACATTCACCCAGTGTGCCGTCAGGGAAATGTAGCGTCCCTGGCCACAAGCACTTGTCCATGTGTCAGTCGTTAAGTGGACCTTCCCAGTAACTGCGTTGGTCAGGGCACGGGTGATGTTACGGGACACATGGTGGTGTAATGCGGGGATGGCACACCGGGAAAAGTAGTGGCGGCTGGGGACCGCGTACCGAGGGACAGCTGCTGCCATCAGGCTGCGGAAGGACTCAGTGTCCACAAGCCTAAATGGCAGCATTTCGATGGCCAGTAATTTTGAAAGGTGTGAGGTTAGTGCTATGGCCTGTGGGTGGGTGGCTGGGTACTTTCTCTTGCGCTCAAATGCCTGGGGTAACGACATTTGGACGCTGTGCTGGGACAGGGAAGTGGATGTGGTCGCTGATGGTGCTTCAGATGGTACAGGTGCAGGGCGGGAGGTATGCGGGCCTGCTCCTTCGACAGGCGATTGGCCGGCACCGAAAACAGGGGAAGAGGAGGCAGTGGTGTGGCCTGCAGACACAGATGGGCGATCCAGGCGTTCCTCCCACTTACTACGGTGCTTGGATGCCATGTGTCGGATCATGCTGGTGGTGGTGAGGTTTCTAGTGTTCATGCCTCGGCTCATTCTGGTGTGGCACAGGTTGCAAACTACAATTCTTTTGTCGTCCGCACTTTCCTTAAAAAAACGCCATACCGCGGAACACCTACCCCTTGGCAAGGTAGATTTACGCAAGGGGGTGCTCCGTGGAACATTTGCGGGCCGGTTTGGTGCGGTCCGCCTTCTTTCTGTAGCCACACCACTGCCTCTTCCAGCCTGTTGCGGTGCTGCAGATGGCTCACCCTCAGGACTGCTGTCATCGCTCGGCTCTACACCTTCCCAGGTGGGGTCAGTCACCTCATCGTCCACCAAGTCCTCCTCCACTTCCTCACTCTGATCATCCTCCTCAAGTCTTGATCCCACCACATACTCAGTCATTGACAACTGTATAACATTCTCCTCAACAAGGTCTTGAGACGGAAATAGTGGTTGATTTAATGGCAACTGTGTCTCATCATCATCATCATCATCATCCACTACTTCCTTTGACCTTAAATGCCGTTCACATCTGTCATCTTCTTGTGATTGGGTAGCCTCTAGAGGTTGTGAATCAGGGCACAAGATGTCATGTTCCTCTGCAAGCGTGCTTGGAGAGAGGGTCAAATGAAGGATTGGTGATGAGACGAGCTCATCACTATATCCCAGTGTGGGATCACTTCTTTGACCAGACCGTGTATGGTGGGAGGAAGGATGATCAGAGTGAGGATTATGTTGACCAGACTCTTGGCTACTGAGAGTGGACTTGGTGGAAGACAGGGTGGTGCTTAACCGACTGGAAGCAGTATCAGCTGTCATCCAACCGACCACCTGTTCGCACTGGTCGGACCTCGAGAGTGATGTCCTGCGACGCCCTGTGAAATCAGACATGAAGCTAGGTATGGTGGATGTCTTTCTTTCTTGTGCTCTGGCACCAGGCACAGTTTCTCCGCGTCCTGACCCGCGCCCTGAACTTTCAGGATCACGTCCACTTCCCCGTCCCTTTTTACCCGCCTTCTTCATCTTACACGATATATATGACTTTAATATATATGAGTTTGAAAACTTAACAGTATTTCTTACTATTCTGCAACTCTGCAGAGTACACAGAATAGGCTGCTAAACTGCGGTGACACACACTGAATGGAATAAGTGACTTTAATATTTGAGTTTGAAAAATTAACAGTATTTCTTACTATTCTGCAACTCTGCAGAGTACACAGAATAGGCTGCTAAACTGCGGTGACACACACTGAATGGAATATGTGACTTTAATATTTGAGTTTGAAAACTTAACAGTATTTCTTACTATTCTGCAACTCTGCAGAGTACACAGAATAGGCTGTTAAACGGCGTTGAAACACACTGAATGGAATATGTGACTTTAATATTTGAGTTTGAAAACTTAACAGTATTTCTTATAATTCTGGAACTGTACAGAGTACACAGAATAGGCTGTTAAACGGCGTTGAAACACACTGAATGGAATATGTGACTTTAATATTTGAGTTTGAAAACTTAACAGTATTTCTTATAATTCTGGAACTGTACAGAGTACACAGAATAGGCTGTTAAACGGCGGTGAAAGACACTGAATGGAATATGTGACTTTAATATTTGAGTTTGAAAAATTAACAGTATTTCTTACTATTCTGCAACTCTGCAGAGTACACAGAATAGGCTGCTAAACTGCGGTGACACACACTGAATGGAATATGTGACTTTAATATTTGAGTTTGAAAACTTAACAGTATTTCTTATAATTCTGGAACTGTACAGAGTACACAGAATAGGCTGTTAAACGGCGGTGAAAGACACTGAATGGAATATGTGACTTTAATATTTGAGTTTGAAAACTTAACAGTATTTCTTATAATTCTGGAACTGTACAGAGTACACAGAATAGGCTGTTAAACGGCGGTGAAAGACACTGAATGGAATATGTGACTTTAATATTTGAGTTTGAAAACTTAACAGTATTTCTTATAATTCTGGAACTGTACAGAGTACACAGAATAGGCTGTTAAACGGCGGTGAAAGACACTGAATGGAATATGTGACTTTAATATTTGAGTTTGAAAACTTAACAGTATTTCTTATAATTCTGCAACTGTACAGAGTACACAGAATAGGCTGTTAAACGGCGGTGAAAGACACTGAATGGAATATGTGACTTTAATATTTGAGTTTGAAAAATTAACAGTATTTCTTATAATTCTGGAACTGTACAGAGTACACAGAATAGGCTGTTAAACGGCGTTGAAACACACTGAATGGAATATGTGACTTTAATATTTGAGTTTGAAAACTTAACAGTATTTCTTATAATTCTGGAACTGTACAGAGTACACAGAATAGGCTGTTAAACGGCGGTGAAAGACACTGAATGGAATATGTGACTTTAATATTTGAGTTTGAAAAATTAACAGTATTTCTTACTATTCTGCAACTCTGCAGAGTACACAGAATAGGCTGCTAAACTGCGGTGACACACACTGAATGGAATATGTGACTTTAATATTTGAGTTTGAAAACTTAACAGTATTTCTTATAATTCTGGAACTGTACAGAGTACACAGAATAGGCTGTTAAACGGCGGTGAAAGACACTGAATGGAATATGTGACTTTAATATTTGAGTTTGAAAACTTAACAGTATTTCTTATAATTCTGCAACTCTGCAGAGTACACAGAATAGGCTGTTAAACGGCGGTGAAAGACACTGAATGGAATATGTGACTTTGATATTTTAGTTTGAAGACTTAACAGTATTTCTTCCTATTCTGCAACTCTGCACAGTACACAGAATGTGCTGCTACACTGCGGCGAAGCACACTGAATGGAATATGTGACTTTGATATTTTAGTTTGAAGACTTAACAGTATTTCTTCCTATTCTGCAACTCTGCACAGTACACAGAATGTGCTGCTAAACTGCGGCGAAGCACACTGAATGGAATATGTGACTTTGATATTTTAGTTTGAAGACTTAACAGTATTTCTTCCTATTCTGCAACTCTGCACAGTACACAGAATGTGCTGCTACACTGCGGCGAAGCACACTGAATGGAATATGTGACTTTGATATTTTAGTTTGAAGACTTAACAGTATTTCTTCCTATTCTGCAACTCTGCACAGTACACAGAATGTGCTGCTACACTGCGGCGAAGCACACTGAATGGAATATGTGACTTTGATATTTTAGTTTGAAGACTTAACAGTATTTCTTCCTATTCTGCAACTCTGCACAGTACACAGAATGTGCTGCTAAACTGCGGCGAAGCACACTGAATGGAATATGTGACTTTGATATTTTAGTTTGAAGACTTAACAGTATTTCTTCCTATTCTGCAACTCTGCACAGTACACAGAATGTGCTGCTACACTGCGGCGAAGCACACTGAATGGAATATGTGACTTTGATATTTTAGTTTGAAGACTTAACAGTATTTCTTCCTATTCTGCAACTCTGCACAGTACACAGAATGTGCTGCTACACTGCGGCGAAGCACACTGAATGGAATATGTGACTTTGATATTTTAGTTTGAAGACTTAACAGTATTTCTTCCTATTCTGCAACTCTGCACAGTACACAGAATGTGCTGCTAAACTGCGGCGAAGCACACTGAATGGAATATGTGACTTTGATATTTGAGTTTGAAGACTTAACAGTATTTCTTCCTATTCTGCAACTCTGCACAGTACACAGAATGTGCTGCTAAACTGCGGCGAAGCACACTGAATGGAATATGTGACTTTGATATTTTAGTTTGAAGACTTAACAGTATTTCTTCCTATTCTGCAACTCTGCACAGTACTCAGAATGTGCTGCTAAACTGCGGCGACGCACACTGAATGGAATACGTGACTTTGATATTTTAGTTTGAAGACTTAACAGAATGTGCTCTAATCTGCAACTTTGCACACTAAACAGAATGTGCTCTAATCTGCAACTTTGCACACTAAACAGAATGTGCTCTAATCTGCAACTTTGCACACTAAACAGAATGTGCTCTAATCTGCAACTGTGCACACTAAACAGAATGTGCTCTAATCTGCAACTTTGCACACTAAACAGAATATATATATATTTTTTTTTTTTTGTTTGTTTTTTTCCCCCCACACCAAATAACCTGCTGCCCCCACACACAGTAGTCCTAAAAAGGACTTTTGGTTCTTTTTTTTTCACAATTTTTGTTTTTTTCCTCCCTACACTGCCTTTCCCTTCCTATCCTCAGCTCTCCCTGGCTCAGACTGAGCCGAACTCGATGGTCAGGTGCTATACAGCACCTGACCACGGGTTCTGGCCAGCCAATCAGTGTAATGCCAGCAGCCAACATGGCTGCTGGCATTACACCGATGTCAGAGCCTCCCTGCACGTTTATTGGCTGCGCAGCAGCCGCAAAACGTGCGGGGAGGAGACCCGAACATGGCGGGCGAGCACATGCGGTACTCGTACGAGTACCGCCATGTGCCGAGCAGAGCGATGCTCGAGCCGATCCGAGCATCGGCCGAGCATGCTCGCTCAACACTAATCCTGACCCATGAGCACTCCCAGCTCCCGCCAAAGATATAGCCCCAGGCTTCTATAATGACCTGCAAACCCTCATCCAGACCCTGTACCACCCACTAAAATGCAGATCTTCCCCTGTGATTGGGTGGCTTTCTAGAAAGCCCCTTTGTCAAATTCCTCCCTGCGAGGGATGCAGACTCAGGCAGAGACCAGTGAAGTATGGAGAAACAGGGATAGGATAATGTGGAACCAGTGGCTGTCTGTTACAGACAGAGAATGGTGTTCAGTACCCAAAGGGTTAAGTGCATAAATCAGTCAGTCTCAGATGTGGTGGTTTGGCACGCCCAAGGTGTTAAAAGGAGGTGCTGGTAGAGACAGTTCACAGTGTTCTGGAAATGTAAATGCCTTAGCCGAAGTGACCAAATAGTTTAAGCAGAACAGAAATCCAAATAGCCCCCGTGGGCGTACCTAACAGGAAGACTGATTCTGCGAGTGCAAGTGTGGATAGCCCCCACGGGCATAACGGAAACCGGCCTGCAAAGCAAGAGCTGGCAATAGCCTCCCCAGGTGTTAACCAGAGACCAGCAATAGCGGTGATAGAGCCAATAGCACCCACGGGCGTATACAACGAGAACCTGCCAGAGCTTGAGCCTTCCCTTTGCTGCCACACGAGCCCAGAGGCCACAGTAGATATCGCCCAGTAACTGACGTAAAAGTGAGAGCCAATGACGCCCTACCGGACCAACATAACGTGACTACTCTGCAGTAGGATGGATAAAGTCGCCGGTAAGCGGCCAACTCAGCAGACGTAGCACAGCGAGTGAGGCTCTATACTGGGAACCAAGGTAGCGAGAGTAAAGCAGCACTGCAAGGGTTAATATGCACATTTAAACACAAGGCTCGGTAAGGTATTGAAGCTCTGCAAGTGTAGTGAGGCTCACGGAGGAACGCACAGCTCTGCAAGACAACGGGACACTGCACTGATCGGAGGCAACACAAGGCTAGAGTGATCACACGGCAGCTGGCAACAGCAGGTGAAAAATGTTGCAGCGGCGACAACGGGAACAGAGGTCACTGGAACAGGCTGGAAGTCGATCATGGAGCAGGAAGTCAGCCGGCCCGGGTCGTAGCACGAAGAAGGTAGTCATACAAGCCGGGTCATACACGAGCAGGAACGTCAGCCAAGCCGGGTCAGGAAACGGAGGTGGTTCGCAGACAAGCCGGGTCAAACACGATCAGGAACACTGGAGCGTAGTCAGGACAAGCCAAGTCGGTACACGAGAATCCGGAACACAGGAACACAGCAACAGCACTACTGGCTCAGAAACACCACGAAAGGGCATCTGACAGATGTCTGGGCCAGGCATAAGAAGGTCACCAGGGGCAGGCCAAACTGGCTCAGCAAATCAGAGCGAACCACAAGCAAGAGTGACAGAGAATCACAGGCACTTTGATACTGTCATAGCAGGTGATGGATCCAAAGTCAGTAGAACTACACTGGACCACGTCCTGCAGTATCCCATTACCCAAAGGGTTCCGGCCTATGAAACATCATTTGTTGGCCTTCATGGGGACATAAGAAAGCACAGAAGACTGACCTATAGTTGTACAAAAACACAGCACACTAGAAATATCTAAGTGTAGTGGTCAGATGGTATTTAGAACAAAAAGAAGATGTTGAAATAAATATATAATCCACTAGAGTGGATATCCAAAGAGTGATAAAACATACAAACATAGACTATCAAACAAGTGAAATGACTATGCTGCAACACAGGAGGAACTATGGGATGGATGGCCACTTAGGGTGATGGGAACAGAAGGATAGATATCAGAACACTAATATGATTTACAAGAGCCCAATGGAGAATAGGTCAGAATTGGGTCTTATGCCTTAGCTTTGCATTAGAAGAGACAATAGCTCCTGGACCACCAGGCTCTGATCTGGGACATACGGAAGATTTATTCCATAGAGAGGTTGACCATTCTTCTTTCAAAATCTCAGAAGCAGTTTCACCAAGTTTTAAGCCTTGGCTCACCTTTAGAGATCTATCCCTGGACCAGGACTGATGCCCAGGGATCTGGTTTGGACTGTTCACCCTTCATTACTTAGTATACTATGACCCCACGGTGTCCTGTTAGCCTAAGTTTTCTAACATGAACCTTTAGTACCTAGTTCTCAAGCCCCCCCCCCATTCTTTTATAAATCATCTTCCCTTCCCTCTTCTATCTCACCCATTCACGATATCCTAGGCTTACGAACCCAATATTTCTTCACTCCTAGCTTCTTCACCATAGGGAGTTGTTAACCATGCTAGATTGCGTAGGACCTATAAGTCTTACTCAGTTGTACATCCTGTTATTGTTAGGGACTGTGGCTCTTACAGTTTGCACCTAGTTCCCTCAGACCCACCATTTTAATAGGTAACCTTCTACTAGCTTTATTTTTCTTTTTGATACATGCTAGTGATAGAAAAAAACATTGCTGAACTTTGATATGGTACTGTTTACATTTCTGAGATAATATTGCAAAATATTTTATACTGTAATGTTTTTACTTATGAGAATTGCTGTCACTGAGATATACTTGTTCCCCCTCCCCTTTTTCTTTTCTGTACTCCCCCACAATTTCAAAAAATCTACAGTAGAAATTTAAGTTAAAAAAAATAATGTTTCTCCTGAAGAAGCCATGGCAGTTCTTTGCTGATCTCCAGTTCTTATGGCTGTGATCCTTACCAAGTATTTACAAATAAACACCAATGCCTCCAGTTATGAACTTGGGTCAGTACTAAGCCAAGTTGTACACAATAGATTATAAAATTATTTTCCCTCGAATCATCAGTAAACATTTTTTTATCCATTCGGATGAAATTAATTTTATATACCATGCCTATTCGGTTAGTAAGAATTTCAGTGAACGATTTAGTTGCAGAAATTAATTCACCGATGTTCTGAATAAGTCCATCCCAGTCATAACACATACCTTGATGTTGGTGATCCAGCTCTGTCCTCAACTGCCTGGCCCTCCTGCATCTTCTTTCCAAAAAATAATAAACAATAAAAAACTAATACCCTGCTGCCACCATCATCTGCACGTTTACGAAATAATAATATAACAACAATAATAATAATAATAATAATAATAATAAAACCCCCACAGAGAATGGGACAATAATTGAGTACCTAGAGCGGTGACCCCTCGTGAACCCTCCCACTGGCTGAGAGGTAAGGTTCTGCAGGACACTTTCCATGCCCTGCTAACCCCACAATCCCAGCCAATGGATCAAGGTAAGTGTGCAAGTAAGCGTGTGAATGACCAAAATGAACCAATGTGTCAGAAAGTGTTGATTATATCATTTATTATTCTGTAGTTTTGTGTTCCATGACATTCTGACATTCATTTGTTGTTTTAATCCAAATGTCATGAAACCTGCAATTTTCATTAAGATTTGCATCGGTTAAGAATTCACAAGTCTAGTGGACAATGGGAAAGAGCTTTGAGTGTTACAGATAACAACTCGCTCACCTGGCTGAACCAGGTAGCAGGGGACACTGGATGTTTGTTATGATAAAGCCTGGTCTTGCAGCTATATAACTTCACAGTGGTTTACCAGAGGGAGGGCAACACCATAACGTGGATGGATGGTCCCAGCAAGATGAGCAGTGACTTTATTGGATTGCATGTCGGTTTGTGACCTGGAAAGGTCCATCCCTAGAACCAATATTTTCAGAGGAAGCAGTATCTGTCATGGTGAAACCCAGCTCTCAGTTACCTACAGAAAGCCTAAGTCCATCCCCAGGTTTATTAGCCTGTGTTAGGCGACATATACTGATTGTGTATTGAATTTTATGAATGTGTGCATTGATTATGTTGGGTGTGAGATTGTATTATATACTCTACAGTGGCCTGTAGGGAAATAAAGACACTTAAGGGGAACAATAGGGCCCTCAGGGTTGTCTATTTGGTTGTCCGGCCCAAGGGACAAGGGGACGAGCAGAGAGTTGGATTTGCCCTTTGGTAGATGTGAAGATTGTAGACAGCCTTCCTATTGTTACTTACATTTTCAGCATCCCCCAAACTGGTATATTCGGTGAAATAAAAGCAGAGCACATTACATGAACATGTTTACATTAAGTCTGTCTGGGGATGCCAACCCAATAGCAGCAACTTCTACTAGTTATGGCTTCAACTCCACACAACATTATCAAGTGGCATACAGCTTAAATATGATAGGGAATGTGACAGGCAACAAAAGAGTTGTTATATTCTTTCTCATTCAGGCTTCCTACAAGTACCCTCATAATAAGTAAGCAATGCTTATTTATCCCCTCTCTGAATGACTGCTTTGTTTTCCTTATGCACAGCTTTGAACATCTACATATAATGGCATATATAACATATTTGGTCTGGCTCTGGCAAGATATGTGAAAATGTATCTTTTAACACTTGTTATCATTTGAACTAGAAAAACTTCTACCTACAATGATAAAACTACAAGCCGTGCACTGACTACAGCCATATTCACTGCTCCCTGGTAAAACTACAGGGTCTACAGGAGATGCAGGGGTACAACTGTGACTGGCCCTGGTGTCTAGCGGCTCCTTGATAGTGTGCACACCTGTATGGCCCTGTACATAATGACAATGGCCAGCAGCAAACTTGCCATGTCAGGGGCAGAACTTGTGTCTATGCAAGGCACAGGACTCCAGAGCTTAAAGGGATAGTATTACTTCAAAATTACTATCCCTCATATTGTAGCCCTTAATAAACTGAGTTAAATGACACCAGCGGCATCTCTCAGACCTTTATGGTGTAAGAGATAGCCGCTTTCAAAGTTTCCTCTCCCCTGCTGTCAGCGTTCTGCTGCCAGCAGGAGAATCCGGTCCCGGGACAGGTGGAGGCTCTTAAACAGAGCTGATATCTCTTTATGGAAGGAAAAATGATTAATTGAAACAGTCTTCTACGTGTGCTTGGTAACCAAGCACACGTAGAAGACTGTTTCAATTAATCATTTTTCCTTCCATAACGGGATATCAGCTCTGTTTAAGAGCCTCCGCTTGATTCAGAGACCGGATTCCCCTGCTGGCAGCAGAACACTGACAGCAGGGGAGAGGAAACTTTGAAAGCAGCTATCTCTTAAACCATAAAGGTTTGAGAGATGCCGCTGGTGTCATTTAACTCAGTTTATTAAGGGCTACAATATGAGAGATAGTCATTTTGAAGTAATACTATCTCTTTAAAGGGATAGTAATACTTCATTTTATCTTTATTTTATTTTGTAGGCATTAAAAAAACATGAAGAACGATATAAGTCTTATCTCTCAAACCTTTATGGTTTAAGAGATATTCACAAGCAAAGTTTCCCCTCCCCGCCCCTTTTACCAAGTATAAGCCATCTCTTCTCAGATGTGAATCTGGTTGTAAGACCAGACAGATAACAGCAGGGTACAGTCTTCTTTGTATAAAAACAAAGAAAGCCCTTCCCCCCTTGACAAGTTTTTCAGCTTTTTCCCTTATCTTAATTGAAGATTGTCCCTCTCTGCAGTCTACCTGGGCACCTCCCTTTTGATCTGGCTGAACGGGGGGGGGGATACTTTGCTTGTTAATATCTCTTAAACCATAAAGGTTTGAGAGATAAGACTTATATCGTTCTTCATGTTTTTTTAATGCCTACAAAATAAAATAAAGATAAAATGAAGTATTACTATCCCTTTAAGGGGGCCCTTGGAATGCCCACTAACATCAACAAACTTAAAAGTATAGCAGCCAGAATTAAAACAAATACAACCCATCATCTGATTCCCGACAGCAGGAGGAACAGAAAACATGGGGGGCTTTGTCACCACCACAACCATATTCAGCTCATCCTCCATCTCACTTACCTTGCACACATGCAGTCTGGGGTCGAATTTAAATAGAGAAAATGGGCATTTACGCTATTCTGCAGAGTGCAATTTGAATGCATTAGAATACATAAAAATTATTTTTTTAAAATTCCAAGGCATACTCCAGCTGCTCCTCCTTATTGGTGATGAATTCATACATCCAAAAATATATTTCTTTATCACTGAAATTTGGTAAAAACCCTGATGGTAGAAGGGATTTGGATTAATAGAAAGGTATTGTCTCTATATCTCACATATAAGGTAATAGTGGAGACCAGTAATCTGAGGACTAAACTGATACAGCATGAATCTCAGCTGTCAACAGACACCAAACTTACAAGCCAAACAACCGTAAATGAACATGAAACCAAAGGGGTCTTATCTTCTAAGAAAAAAGAGCAAGAAGGTCCCTTATACAGACACCACACCCTGAAGAACCTTCCGACCAAAGCTAGCCTCAGCAGAGATGCAGAGATGACCAAATCACCACCTTACACAGCTGCTCAGTAGTGGCTTGATTCTTCTAGGCCCATGATGCACCCACCGATCTAGTGGAATGCTCCATGACTGAAAAGGTAACAGATCTCTTCCTGAAAACATGCCTGCGGATAGTTGTTTTAATTCAAGAAGCAACAGTAATCTTATCTGCAGCCTAATCCACATGCAGGCCCTGAGGAATGACAAAGAGCGAATCGGTTTTCTGAAAAGGGTGTGTGTGATTAATATTTCAAGCATCATCCCATATCCAGAAGATGCAGTTCATTTTCTGTTTATTAGCAGGAGCTGGACAGAAAGAATGAAGGACAATTTCCTGCTTGATGTGAAATTTTGAAATGACCTTGGGGAAATAAATTCTATACAGAATGGCTTACAGAACAAGGTCTGAAGTTTAGCCCCCTGCAGAACAAACACAATAGCCTGGAGAAACACCATCATGTGCATCAGAAGATGCAAGGAAGTGGATGATAGAGGCTCAAAACAATGCTTCTGGAGTACTCTTAATACCAACTGGGATCCTGTAAGGGTAAGCACAAGCTACCCCCAAGCGAAAGCCTTCATATTAGGGATTAAGTTGATACGCTGATGGAAAAGAATGGAAAGAGTCAAAATCTGAACCTTGATGGAACTAAGACTAAGCCCTTTCTGAACACCAGCTTGAAGAATGGCCAAGACAACTGGAATCCTAAAATGCCACTGTCACGAACCACGGTTGGCACAACACTGGTAGAAGAGAGACCAAATCCTTTGATTGGCCTTGGATGAAACCGTTTTTCTATCTTGGGGGATAGCCGAAATTACAGTCAGGAAAAAGCTTTTTCTTCAAGATGCTGGCCTCAAGACCCAAGCTGTCAAAGCTAGCTTCTCCACCTAACGATAGCATCTCAGGCCTTTGGTCCAAAGGATCAGCTGCAAGGGAATGTAAAAAGGCTGGGTTATAGACAGATTGAGAATATTTGAAAACCAGGCCAGAATGACATGAGCCCTCTCTACCCAGACCTTTCTCAGCACCCTGGGGTATTAATGGGGTTGGAGGAAATACAGTAGAGGAATATTCCACTGTAAGTTCATTATATCCACCACAAAAGCCAGAGGATCCTTGGATCTGGGATAGAACCTTGCATCCACCACCATGTTAAGCTCCCAACAGCAAACACACTCTGACTGAGCTCACAGTTTATAGGGTACATAATGACTGTGGATGTCTGCCACAACATTTTTTACTCCTGGAATGTGAATCACAGAGAGGGCCAGCACACAGATTTCAGCCCACTGGAGAATCATCCAAACCTCTGCCCAGGCTGACACACTTTTGGTTCATCCTTGGTGGCTGATGTAAGCAACTGCAGTTGTGTTGTCTGACTGAATCCTCACTGGAGAGCCTAACACGAGATTAGTGCAGTGACAAAGAACTAGGCAGACTGCTCATAACTCCAGGACATACATGACTAGGAGGCTATCCTCCCTGGTCCAAAGGCCCTGAGCCTGCAAAGAACCCATGGTAGCACCCAAGGCCAACAGGTTAGCATCTGTGATGACTACAGTCCACTCTGGAATGACAAATGGGCATCACAGTATCAGATGAGACCATTGAAGCAACCAGTAAAGATCTTCCTTCATCCGGAGAGACAGAGACGTGACATGAGATAGATGAGACTGATGTCTGGATCAATTCCTGAGAATATCGAGTTTCAGTTCCCTTGTGTGGAACAGTGCAAATCTGCCTCTAAGGCAGAATGTAGGTAATCCAGTATCATCAGGTACTCCTGCATTGTCGCTGATAGCCAGGATATCTCATGAAGCACCTGAAGGTACAAGGGCAGAATCTTGTTATCCTGAAAAAACATCCTCCCTTGAAGGATGTGGAACCTCAGAAAGTGAAAGACCTGGGAAGGAACTAGATAAGATTTTTTAAAGTTGAGCACCAAACAGTGCTGCTCCAGAATGGAAACTTACTGTCACGGATACAATAACGATATCTGGACCATACTGTAAGTAACACAATCTTTATTGAGAATACAACATATAGAAGATAAGACAATAAAGATGAGTAATACAATATAGGCAATGTAAACTGGGTAAGCAGCTGAGTAGTGTCGAAGCGAATCCCAGAAGGCAGGCAGGGAATAACCGACTCAGGTCCGCAACTGAGAGGACACAACAGGTACGCCCCTGTACAGACAAAGACACGAGCCAAGAACTGGATGCAGGTCCGCACCTGAATCACCCCAGAATGAAAGATGGAGTACAGAGGCACAGTGTACTAGGCGACACAGGACTCAACTCAAGTCCGCACCCGAGTTGATGACACAGGTCATACCGAATGAGCACGACTGGGTACAGGTCCACACCTGAAGTTCCCAGTAAAGAAATGGACGCACCAGGAGATCTGCTGGAGCCACCCGGAGTACCCCAAACTATCACTGAAGCGTTGATGCTGGATGCGCAGTGAGTAGCCTTGGGTAACACCACGGTGGATCGTCAGACACACTAGAGCAATATGGAGCAAGAGCCATAGGTCTAAACCAGATAGGTTATCAGACTAGCCAGGGTCATACACAGAGCAGGTAGTCAGACAAGGCCACATGTCAGCACCAAAATGGATAGTCAACCAAGCCAAGGGTCATACACGGAGCAGGTAGTCTACCAGAGCTGCAGGTCCACACTAGAAGGAAATGTCAGACAAGCTGGGGTCATACACGAAGCGGGTAGTCAGACAATCCAAGGTTGGCACCAGAACGGTTAGTCAGACAAAACCTAGAACACAGCTACACAACTGCACTGGACACCACGAAAGGGCAATAGTGAATGGTGTCCAGGCAGTACCTGGGGGCCAGGAAGGGGAGGAGACCCAAATGATGTCTGTCCCTTCAAATAGGATGCACGTCCAGCCATGGACGTGCGCTAATAGTAGATGCCCACCAGAAGTCCAGCCATAGGGCGTGTTGCTGATGGCTCCACGAGGCTGGGACGCCATCAAGCAGTGCGGCTGGAACCGCTTGACACATTGCGGCTGGAGCCACCGGAGGAAGCCGGTGTCGGCTCGAGCAGCTGTCACCACGGTAACACTTACCCTTGAATCTGAGTACACAGGGCAACCTCTGAAGGAGTTTTAAGTGAAAGGTAGTCTAAATAAGGGGTCAAAAAGATACTCTGAGCTCAGATGTGAGCTGCCTAGGATGTCATGATTTTTGTGAAAAATCTTGCAGCTGATCCTAGACCTAAAGGAGGGTCAGTTAACTGAAATAACTGTGCTTGAAAGGAAAACTCAGGAATTGCTTATGATTCATGTGTATCGAGAAGTGCAGGTAAGCGCCCTGTAGGTCTAGGGAGGCAAGAAATCCCCAAACACACCGACACAATGAAAGTGCGAGAAGACTCCATTTTGAACCGAGGAGCTAACACAAAATGGTTGAAGCTTTTTAACTCAAGAGTGAGTAGGCAGCTGTCAACTCTTTTGGGAGCAACAAAAAGATTTGAGTAGAATCCGGTGGAAAATGCCTGTTAAGGAACAAGACTAACACATGCTTTTCTAGAAGGGAAGAAACTGTATCTAGAAACAGAGAACCCCAATATGGATCCAGAGGAACTCTGGACAAGAAAAAATGGTTTGGGGGAAGGGACATGAAGTTTATGTAATACCTTTCCAAAATCTTTTCTGTACTCCCCCACAATTTCAAAAAATCTACAGTAGAAATTTAAGTTAAAAAAAATAATGTTTCTCCTGAAGAAGCCATGGCAGTTCTTTGCTGATCTCCAGTTCTTATGGCTGTGATCCTTACCAAGTATTTACAAATAAACACCAATGCCTCCAGTTATGAACTTGGGTCAGTACTAAGCCAAGTTGTACACAATAGATTATAAAATTATTTTCCCTCGAATCATCAGTAAACATTTTTTTATCCATTCGGATGAAATTAATTTTATATACCATGCCTATTCGGTTAGTAAGAATTTCAGTGAACGATTTAGTTGCAGAAATTAATTCACCGATGTTCTGAATAAGTCCATCCCAGTCATAACACATACCTTGATGTTGGTGATCCAGCTCTGTCCTCAACTGCCTGGCCCTCCTGCATCTTCTTTCCAAAAAATAATAAACAATAAAAAACTAATACCCTGCTGCCACCATCATCTGCACGTTTACGAAATAATAATATAACAACAATAATAATAATAATAATAATAATAATAAAACCCCCACAGAGAATGGGACAATAATTGAGTACCTAGAGCGGTGACCCCTCGTGAACCCTCCCACTGGCTGAGAGGTAAGGTTCTGCAGGACACTTTCCATGCCCTGCTAACCCCACAATCCCAGCCAATGGATCAAGGTAAGTGTGCAAGTAAGCGTGTGAATGACCAAAATGAACCAATGTGTCAGAAAGTGTTGATTATATCATTTATTATTCTGTAGTTTTGTGTTCCATGACATTCTGACATTCATTTGTTGTTTTAATCCAAATGTCATGAAACCTGCAATTTTCATTAAGATTTGCATCGGTTAAGAATTCACAAGTCTAGTGGACAATGGGAAAGAGCTTTGAGTGTTACAGATAACAACTCGCTCACCTGGCTGAACCAGGTAGCAGGGGACACTGGATGTTTGTTATGATAAAGCCTGGTCTTGCAGCTATATAACTTCACAGTGGTTTACCAGAGGGAGGGCAACACCATAACGTGGATGGATGGTCCCAGCAAGATGAGCAGTGACTTTATTGGATTGCATGTCGGTTTGTGACCTGGAAAGGTCCATCCCTAGAACCAATATTTTCAGAGGAAGCAGTATCTGTCATGGTGAAACCCAGCTCTCAGTTACCTACAGAAAGCCTAAGTCCATCCCCAGGTTTATTAGCCTGTGTTAGGCGACATATACTGATTGTGTATTGAATTTTATGAATGTGTGCATTGATTATGTTGGGTGTGAGATTGTATTATATACTCTACAGTGGCCTGTAGGGAAATAAAGACACTTAAGGGGAACAATAGGGCCCTCAGGGTTGTCTATTTGGCTGTCCGGCCCAAGGGACAAGGGGACGAGCAGAGAGTTGGATTTGCCCTTTGGTAGATGTGAAGATTGTAGACAGCCTTCCTATTGTTACTTACATTTTCAACATCCTCCAAACTGGTATATTCGAATTAGACAAAGTATTTGGTGAAATAAAAGCAGAGCACATTACATGAACATGTTTACATTAAGTCTGTCTGGGGATGCCAACCCAATAGCAGCAACTTCTCCTGGTTATGGCTTCAACTCCACACAACATTATCAAGTGGCATACAGCTTAAATATGATAGGGAATGTGACAGGCAACAAGAGAGTTGTTATATTCTTTCTCATTCAGGCTTCCTACAAGTACCCTCATAATAAGTAAGCAATGCTTATTTATCCCCTCTCTGAATGACTGCTTTGTTTTCCTTATGCACAGCTTTGAACATCTACATATAATGGCATATATAACATATTTGGTCTGGCTCTGGCAAGATATGTGAAAATGTATCTTTTAACACTTATCATTTGAACAAGAAAAACTTCTACCTACAATGATAAAACTACAAGCTGTGCACCGACTACAGTCATATTCACTGCTCCCTGGTAAAACTACAGGGGCTACAGGAGATGCAGGGGTACAACTGTGACTGGCCCTGGTGTCTAGCGGCTCCTTGATAGTGTGCACAGCTGCATGGCCCTGTACATAATGACAATGGCCAGCAGCAAACTTGCCATGTCAGGGGCAGAACTTGTGTCTATGCAAGGCACACGAGTCCAGAGCTTAAAGGGATAGTATTACTTCAAAATTACTATCCCTCATATTGTAGCCCTTAATAAACTGAGTTAAATGACACCAGCAGCATCTCTCAAACCTTTATGGTATAAGAGATAGCTGCTTTCAAAGTTTCCTCTCCCCTGCTGTCAGCGTTCTGCTGCCAGCAGGGGAATCCGGTCCCGGGACAGGCAGAGGCTCTTAAACAGAGCCGATATCTCGTTATGGAAGGAAAAATGATTAATTGAAACAGTCTTCTACGTGTGCTTGGTTACCAAGCACACGTAGAAGACTGTTTCAATTAATCATTTTTCCTTCCATAACGAGATTTCAGCTCTGTTTAAGAGCCTCCGCTTGATTCAGAGACCGGATTCCCCTGCTGGCAGCAGAACGCTGACAGCAGGGGAGAGGAGACTTTGAAAGCAGCTATCTCTTATACCATAAAGGTTTGAGAGATGCTGCTGGTGTCATTTAACTCAGTTTATTAAGGGCTACAATATGAGAGATTGTCATTTTGAAGTAATACTATCTCTTTAAAGGGATAGTAATACTTCATTTTATCTTTATTTTATTTTGTAGGCATTAAAAAAACATGAAGAACGATATAAGTCTTATCTCTCAATCCTTTATGGTTTAAGAAATATTCACAAGCAAAGTTTCCCCTCCCGCCCCTTTTACCTAGTGTAAGCCATCTCTTCTCAGATGTGAATCTGGTTGTAAGACCAGACAGATAACAGCAGGGTACAGTCTTCTTTGTATAAAAACAATGAAAGCCCTTCCCCCCTTGACAAGTTTTTCAGCTTTTTCCCTTATCTTAATTGAAGATTGTCCCTCTCTGCAGTTTACCTGGGCACCTCCCTTCTGATCTGGCTGAACGGGGGGGGGGATACTTTGCTTGTTAATATCTCTTAAACCATAAAGGTTTGAGAGATAAGACTTATATCATTCTTCATGTTTTTTTAATGCCTACAAAATAAAATAAAGATAAAACGAAGTATTACTATCCCTTTAAGGGGGCCCTTGGAATGCCCACTAACAGCAACAAACTTAAAAGTATAGCAGCCAGAATTAAAACAAATACAACCCATCATCTGATTCCCGACAGCAGGAGGAACAGAAAACATGGGGGGCTTTGTCACCACCACAACCATATTCAGCTCATCCTCCATCTCACTTACCTTGCACACATGCAGTCTGGGGTCGAATTTAAATAGAGAAAATCTGGAGTATGGGCATTTACGCTATTCTGCAGAGTGCAATTTGAATGCATTAGAATACATAAAAATTAATTTTTTTAAATTCCAAGGCATACTCTAGCTGCTCCTCCTTATTGGTGATGAATTCATACATCCAAAAATATATTTCTTTGTCACTGAAATTTGGTAAAAACCCTGATGGTAGAAGGGATTTGGATTAATAGAAAGGTATTGTCTCTATATCTCACATATAAGGTAAGAGTGGAGACCAGTAACCCGAGGACTAAACTGATACAGCATGATTCTCAGCTGTCAACAGACATCAAACTTACAAGCAAAACAACTGTAAATGAACATGAAACCAAAGGGGTCTTATCTTCTAAGAAAAAAGAGCAAGAAGGTCCCTTATACAGGCACCACACCCTGAAGAACCTTCCGACCAAAGCTAGCCTCAGCAGAGATGCAGAGATGACCAAATCACCACCTTACACAGCTGCTCAGTAGTGGCTTGAATCTTCTAGGCCCATGATGCACCCACCGATCTAGTGGAATGCTCCATGACTGAAAAGGTAACAGATCTGTTCCTGAAAACATGCCTGGCGGATAGTTGTTTTAATTCAAGAAGCAACAGTAATCTTATCTGCAGCCTATTCCACATGCAGGCCCTGAGGAATGACAAAGAGCGAATCGGTTTTCTGAAAAGGCTGTGTGTGATTAATATTTCAAGCATCATCCCATATCCAGAAGATGCAGTTCATTTTCTGTTTATTAGCAGGAGCTGGACAGAAAGAATGAAGGACAATTTCCTGCTTGATGTGAAATTTTGAAATGACCTTGGGGAAAGAAATTCTATACAGAATGGATTACAGAACAAGGTCTGAAGTTTAGCCCCCTGCAGAACAAACACAATAGCCTGGAGAAACACCATCATGTGCATCAGAAGATGCAAGGAAATGGATGATAGAGGCTCAAAACAATGCTTCTGGAGTACTCTTAATACCAACTGGGACCTGTAAGGGTAGGCACAAGCTACCCCCGAGCGAAAGCCTTCATATTAGGGATTAAGTTGATACGCTGATGGAAAAGAATGGAAAGAGTCAAAATCTGAACATTGATGGAACTAAGACTAAGCCCTTTCTGAACACCAGAAAGGAAAAAAGACTGTAAAAAAATATTAAGCGCTCCAAAAATACAACCAAAATGACAGATATAATCAGATAAAAAATGTTGAAAACATACATCCACAAATGTACAAGATGTAAATGGGTATACAATACCACAATCAAATGTGCATAAATGAAAATAATAAAAAGATGAAATAAAATAAATTATTGAATCAATTAATACATATGCAATGTCTTATCTGATGTAGAAATATGAAGATATGGATGATATGATGTATGACAAAGATGGAGGTGAAATGGAAATGATGATGACAAGATGATGTAGTTAATGATGATGGAATTCAACCTCTCTCCAGTAATATGCCGCAGAAATGAGTTGTAATAGTGGCCTTGTCCACTTGTGGAGAAACACTGTGTCTGTAACAACTCAAAAACAGCGCAAAATAACAAAAAAGAGAGATGGAGAAACCATCTAAGTGTAGATATTTATTAAAACAGATAATATTAAAAACAAGAGATATTGCACTCACATGTGCCCTTCTTGGGCTTTAAGCACATCAAAGGGTCTATCTCCCAGTAGCCAGCGTACTGTGTTCTCCCGATCTCCAAAGTATCTTGCCTGTTCTTCCGAAGTCCTGGAGTTAGCTCCTTAGATGACTCAGAAAACGAGCTTGTCCCAAATAAACAGCGTCCAGCAGGGATCAAAAAAGGGAATATAGTTCCTTGAAATGTCTTGTATCCAAATTCTAAGACGCTGTAACCATGCGGACTGATTGAAAGTAGCGGGTAACTCAGGGAAGAGGTGGAGCGGAGAAGTACCACAGGGGGCGTGGAGAAAGACCCGTAGTCTGCAAACTATGCAGACTGTCCCAAACGTTTTCGCAGATCACTTACTGCTTCTTCAGGGGCATGAAACAGAGTGTCTCTGAATAACTTACTTAAATACTAATCAGACAAAGCATCATGTGATTAAGCATTCAATTAACACCTCGATGATCAATCTAAGTATAACACATAAAATCATTGCCTCCACTCCGACAATGAAAGATAAATCGGATACTGGGCGCAATGGAAACAGTGAACAAATATGATAAATGATATAATTAAACAGACATGTAGTTGATATACAAAATATACATGATGAATACTATCCACAATATAGATCTGTAATCCCCATGGATCGGCAAGGTCACGCCGCATATCATAAATAAATAAATGTACAACGCGGCCATATCGGCTTCCAAAGGGTTACAAAAACCATTTAAAATGAAATATCTAGAAGAGTACAAAATGCAATAATGTGATATTTAAAGAAAAAAACGGACATAACATACTATAAATATATCACAATGATAGACACACCGTATATGAACGGCGATGTGATAGTATGTACACAATATATGAATGATTGAATAAATAATTAAAAAATAAAGGAGTCGAAGTGCTAAATGAATTAGTGAAGTTAAAGTGGAATATTTAGTTGATTATAATGTGGAAAATTGGATATGGTCCAACTATAAAAGTCTATGTAGAACAATTAGTAATGAAAAACTGAGTCAAAAGTGTGAATACAATGTTGCGATACATGGAGATGCCTAACTGAACTGCAACATTGTAATTGATGCAAAATGACAGAATGTATCAGTATGTATGTGGTGTGGTTAGATAAAAACGAAAAATATTTGTTAAAATAAAATAAAATAATAAATATATCTGACTAAAATTTGTATTTAAGGTGTATTCCAAATATAGGAATATAGGAAAATGGTAGCTTGTGTATAAGGACAAGGTTGTAACAAACCAAAATATCCAGTTATGTCTCAACCTTGTACTTGGTGCAAAATAACGCAGTGTATGAAAGCATGTAGTATGTGCTCAAATAAACGGAGAGATTACATGCTTAATTAAAAAATGATAAATGTGAAAAAAGAAGAGAACAGATTGAACTACATGAGTGCATAAGATTTCTATGTATAAATATGAGGTATGAGAACCGTAATGAGATGTATATTAGTGTATTAGTGTATTTTTTAGTACACAATTCACTTACACTAATATACATCTCATTACGGTTCTCATACCTTATGTACATGACTAGGAGGCTATCCTCCCTGGTCCAAAGGGCCTGAGCCTGCAAAGAACCCATGGTAGCACCCAAGGCCAACAGGTTAGCATCTGTGATGACTACAGTCCACTCCAGTAAAGATCTTCCTTCATCCGGAGAGACAGAGACGTGACATGAGATAGATGAGATTGATGTCTGGATCAATTCCTGAGAATATCGAGTTTCAGTTCCCTTGTGTGGAACAGTGCAAATCTGTCTCCAAGGCAGAATGTAGGTAATCCAGTATCATCAGGTACTCCTGCATTGTCGCTGATAGCCAGGATATCTCATGAAGCACCTGAAGGTACAAGGGCAGAATCTTGTTATCCTGAAAAAACATCCTCCCTTGAAGGATGTGGAAACACAGAAAGTGAAAGACCTGGGAAGGAACCAGATAAGATTTTTTTGAAGTTGAGCACCAAACAGTGCTGCTCCAGAATGGAAACTTACTGACACGGATACAATAACGATATCTGGACCAGTACTGTAGGTAACACAATCTTTATTGAGAATACAACATATAGAAGATAAGACAATAAAGATGAGTAATACAATATAGGCAACGTAAACTGGGTAAGCAGCTGAGTAGTGTTGAAGCGAATCCCAGAAGGCAGGCAGGGAATAACCGACTCAGGTCCGCACCTGAGAGGACACAACAGGTACGCCCCTGTATAGACAAAGACACGAGCCAAGAACTGAATGCAGGTCCACACCTGAATCACTCCAGAATGAAAGATGGAGTACAGAGGCACAGTGTACTAGGCGACACAGGACTCAACTCAAGTCCGCACGTGAGTTGACGACACAGGTCGTACCGAATGAGCACAACTGGGTACAGGTCCACACCTGAAGTTCCCAGTAAAGAAATGGACATACCAGGAGATCTGCTGGAGCCACCGGGAGTACCCCAAACTATCACTGAAGCGTTGATGCTGGATGCGCAGTGAGTAGCCTTGGGTAACACCACGGTGGATCGTCAGACACACTAGAGCAATATGGAGCAAGAATAGCCAGAGCCGTAGGTCTAAACCAGATAGGTTATCAGACTAGCCAGGGTCATACCCAGAGCAGGTAGTCAGACAAGGCCACAGGTCAGCACCAAAATGGATAGTCAGCCAAGCCAAGGGTCATACACGGAGCAGGTAGTCTACCAGAGCCTCAGGTCCACACCAGAGGGAAATGTCAGACAAGCTGGGGTCATACACGAAGCAGGTAGTCAGACAATCCAATGTTGGCACCAGAACGGTTAGTCAGACAAAACCTAGAACACAGCTACACAACTGCACTGGACACCATGAAAGGGCAATAGTGAATGGTGTCCAGGCAGTACCTGGGCACCAGGAAGGGAAGGAGACCCAAATGATGCGCTGTCCCTTCAAATAGGATGCACGTCCAGCCATGGACGTGCGCTAATAGTAGATGCCCGCCAGAAGTCCAGCCATGGGGTGTGTTGCTGACGGCTCCACGCGGCTGGGACGCCATCAAGCAGTGCGGCTGGACAGCTTGACACATTGCGGCTAAAGCCACCAGAGGAAGCCGCTGTCGGCTTGAGCAGCCGCCACCACAGTAACACTTACCCCTGAATCTGAGTACGCAGGGCAACCTCTGAAGGAGTTTTAAGTGAAAGGTAGTCTAAATAAGGGGTCAAAAAGATACTCTGAGCTCAGATGTGAGCTGCCTAGGATGTCATGATTTTTGTGAAAAATCTTGCAGCTGATGCTAGACCTAAAGGAGGGTCAGTGAACTGAAATAACTGTGCTTGAAAGGAAAACTCAGGAATTGCTTATGATTCACGTGTATCGAGAAGTGCAGGTAAGCGCCCTGTAGGTCTAGGGTGGCAAGAAATCCCCAAACACACCGACACAATGACAGTGCGAGAAGACTCCATTTTGAACCGAGGAGCTAACACAAAATGGTTGAAGCTTTTTAACTCAAGAGTGAGTAGGCAGCTGTCAACTCTTTTGGGAACAGCAAAAATATTTGAGTAGAATCATGTGGAAAATGCCTGTTAAGGAACAAGACTAACACATGCTTTTCTAGAAGGGAAGACACTGTATCTAGAAACAGAGAACCCCAATATGGATCCAGAGGAACTCTGGACAAGAAAAAATGGTTTGGGGGAAGGGACATGAAGTCTGTGTGATACGTTTCCAAAATAGCAGTCAAAACCCACTGATATGTCAAGTAAATCACCCACACATCTTTAAAACATGGAGACGACCCCCTAAGGGGAGCAATGAACCCACAACTCATGAGGAGGTGGGCTTGTCAGCCTTAGGCTTCTGAACAGTCTTCTTGCCTGTCCAAGCCTGTATGGGTTTTGAGGGAGGACATGTCTGAGGGGCCTGAGGAGGTTTAACCCTGGGTGCAAAACTGAACTTTCAGGGATAAAAAAGCCACAAGTCTTCTTAGGAGACACTTGAAGCAGCAAGGTACTCCTGACTCCAGAAGCATGACTGATAACCTTAGTCAAGTCAGGGTCAAACAATCGTTGACCCACAAAAGGAACAGAACCAAGGAATTTCTTGGAAGATTGGATAGCTGATCAGATCTTGAGTCACAGAGTGTGATGCACAGTCACATAAAAAGCCAAGGCTTTTCTGGAGAACCTGGCTTTGGTAAAGGCTGCATTCCGTATAGTAGGCGGACCTTGGCGAGTAACACCAACAGCTCAACCTTGGGAACATCCACTCGGCTGGCATCCATATGTTTTTTTACCCCAGATAGCCATATCTCTTGTGACCCAAGCAGTAGCAAAAATGGGTCAAAGAGCGGCATCTGTGGCTGAAAAGTTGGCCCTCAGGAGAGAATCCAAGTGTTTAACTACTTGATCCTTAAGGGTTGCAGCTTCTGCCAGAGGCAGAGTGTTATTGCTGGCAAGGAGAGAGACTGGGGAATCAATGTCAAGGGGGATCCCCACTGCGTCAAGGCCTCAGCTGAGCATACAAATTAGAAAAGTGCCTATTAAGAAAAATCAAAATGAAAATTCTGTATATTCTCATTGATTTGAAAGTTGGTGTTAACCCAGCTTAATGTTGAAGAGGTCTCCAACCCATTGCTAAGCAATGCATTAGAGACCTCTCTAGTATTCAAGGGGTTAAAATCCCCATTTATATCAGTGAGAATCCCCCCATGGTTTCCCCCAGAAAATCCCTCATTGATTTAAATGGGATTAACATATTGAATTCTACAGAGATCTCCATTGCATTGCTGAGCTCTAGCATTCAAGAGGTTAATCCCTTTTAAATCAGTGTGGATTTGGTGAATGTTTGTTCTAGTGGGTGTTTCAAAGCTGCACCATATTGAATTGCACCATTGGTTTCCAAACATTATAGAGGCGAGATAGGGAATGTAAAAATGCAACATATTGCTACATGTTCGTTACTTGTGGAGTCAAAAAGTTTTTCTCTGCCCCCTTCCCCCAGGACATGAGATGCTGCTTTAGAGGGTTGAAGGTTTTAGGATATTGGGTATTTTCCCTGTAACAGATTCCTTTATGTTGTCTTTATTACGGGCCATTCAGAAAGCACATTGCATTGTCAGCTCTCAGCTCACTAATACAAAGCAGAGCGGGACCAGCGTAGCCAGGAGGAGGGGGTCAGAGTGGCAGGCCACACGCACAGGACAATTGCCTGCACTAGGAGTTTGGATTGCAGGATTAAAGTCCCTGTCCCACTTAGGCATTTGTGATGAAGAGGCCAAATATTTTCAAGTTGTTTGGCAAGAAGCGTGGATTCTGATTATACAATGCATCAATTGTTTTTCTTAGCGGGATAGTAAAGTAGATGTCATAGCCCTTTGTTTGCTGATGAATCTATGCACACGTCATATATATATTAGCAAATGGAGCCCGTGACTGAGGAGTGGTTGAGGTAAGATCAGAGGTGGGCAAATTGCACTTACATACACCTACACAGGGTGTCACATACCCACCATTTGTGGAGCTGAAATGGATAAACGGGATTTTAAACTCTTGAATGCTAGAGAGATTACCTCACAATGCATTGGGGTTAAAGGCCCCATTTAATTAGGTGAGTGTCAGAGGGGTGTCCAGCAGAGGCGTAACTAGAACCCTTTGGGCCCTGGTGCAAGAAGTGCCATGCCCCCCCCACCTCACCCCCTGACCAAATTGGCCCCCGGACCCACCACAATGCCCCCATCTCCTACCTCCCAATCCCTGGTGGTCCAGTGGAGTGGCAGGAGAGACAGGTTGGCGCGTTGAGCTCCCGCCGGTCCTCTTCTGTAATGCAGAGCGCTACTTTTCTGCCCATTCACTCAGGTTATCTAAATCCTTCTGCTGAGAAAAAAACATCCAGCTCTGTATGTATTTCCTTACTCAGCTTAGGTACCTGGAAGTGTTATGCGGGCATGCTGAAACACAAGGGGAAGGACCGAAGAGGATAAAGGCTTATTCTTGATGAAGAGCCCAAGCAGCAAAAGGGAAGGAGTGGGATGAAACACAGAGAAAGGGAGTGAGGGAGGGAGATGAGAATTGACAAAAGTGAGGGTGATTGGCAGATGAGAAGTGTTGAGTGGGTGGAATGGAGCTGAGAAGTGATGAAAGGATAGTGGAGGCATGGTAAAAGAGACAAGGAGAGCAATAAACAGGTAAGATGTGAGGGCCAGAGGACAGCACTGAATGAAGATGGTGGTAGGATGCAGTGTGTGTACAACTCATTGCAAAGATTTTCATAGGAGTGGCCAAGAGTGCACTGCGCTAGTATTGAGCGAGCACCCCGATGCTTGGGTGCTCGGGTGCTCTGACCGAGCACCCCCTGAGGCTCGAGTGCTCGGCCGAGCACCCGAGCCCCATTGAATAGAATGGGGCGACACGAGCATTACACCAGGCACCCCCTGCTCTGATGAGGGGAGGGTGCCTGGTCAATGCCCCCCTTCATCTCCGCAATGTCCCCCTTCATCTCCGCAATGTCCCCCTTCATCTCCTCTATGCCCCTCTTCCACAATGTCCCCCTTCATCTCCGCTATGCCCCTCTTCCACAATGTCCCCCTTCATCTCCTCTATGGCATAGAGGAGATGAAGGGGGACATTGTGGAAGAGGGGCATAGCGGAGATGAAGGGGGACATTGTGGAAGAGGGGCATAGAGGAGATGAAGGGGGACATTGTGGAAGAGGGGCATAGCGGAGATGAAGGGGGACATTGTGGAAGAGGGGCATAGAGTCTATGCCCCTCTTCCACAATGTCCCCCTTCATCTCCGCTATGCCCCTCTTCCACAATGTTCCCCTTCATCTCCGCTATGCCCCTCTTCCACACTGTCCCCCTTCATCTCCGCAATGCCCCCTTCATCTCCGCAATGCCCCCGTACCTCCAGTCCCTGGTGGTCCAGCGGAGCGTCTTCAGATCTGTGCCTCCTCCGGCACAGATCCCCGCCACCCGAACATGGCGGGCGAGCACATGGCGGTACTCGACGAGTACCGCCATGTGCCGAGCAGAGCGATGCTCGAGCCGATCCGAGCATCGGCCGAGCATGCTCGCTCAACACTACACTGCGCCCCAAAAATTCAAATGTTAGCTGCACTACATTTTTTAACAAAACATCTCTCAGCAGTTGGAGTACATTAGTTTTACTCGGGAGGATAAACCCTGCAATACATATATGTTCAATTTTAAGTGTTACTATCCCTATGAAGGGCATATATCATGATTTACTAAATCGGCTCCTATGTATCCCTTGTAAGCCCTTCACTAGTGCCGATTGGGGCTTGGTGTGCAGCCCAGCAAGAGTGAACTACAAGACTCCAAATCTTGCAGTCTCATGAGACAGTGTGTGAGCACTGGAGATCTCTTTTCAGGCCTTCATGTAGCTCCCTCACTGATTGGTCACTGAGGCTTCCATGCATTATCTACATGTTTCTCCACAGACTTTAAAGGGATAGTAATACTTCGTTTTATCTTTATTTTATTTTGTAAGCATTAAAAAAACATGAAGAATGATATAAGTCTTATCTCTCAAACTTTTAAGCAAAGTTTCCCCTCCCGCCCCTTTTACCTAGTGTAAGCCATCTCTTCTCAGATGTGGAATGCAGTCCATACACCAGACAGATAACAGCAGGGGACAATCTTCTTCCTATGTGAACAATGAAAGCCCTGCCCCCCTTGATTAGTTAGAGCTGCTTTTATTATGAAACATTAATATCCATTTAAAGGGTAAATTTATGATTAGCTATGAGGGTGATCCTTTGATTATCCCTCTGCTACTGTCATTTATGGGTGAAAATTAATCTTAAAAAATGACTCCATATTAATTCTGATTTTCCCAAGAAGGGAGTCCTTGACCCTCCTCTCACTCAACTGTAAAAAAGAATAATCTTAAGACCTCCATATTAATTCATATATGCACAATGGAAAGGGAAATGCCACACTGGACATAGCCATACCTAGGAAGTGCACCATTTCCTATTAATACACCTCAGACTGAGGCACCTGATGGGTTGATAATTTGTTGTCTTGTATTCGCATGGCAGCAAAAGTCAGAATTACTTGTAAACAGATCTTGAATTAATCAGTAGTGATGAAGCTTAAGAATTAGCTCCTGGCATTACAGCAAGGGGCTGCTGCATCAAGTTTTCTTTTGCTTTACTTAGAAAATACAATTTGAATATTTTTTTGTGGTTGTCCCAACATTTGAAGCTTGTTATGCATAGTTTTCAAATTTGTGGCTTTGTACCAGATTTTTTTTGTCACTTTGTCTTTTTTATGGCTAAATTTTGCAGTAGGTTGTTGAATCTAAATAACATTTTCCAAGGCCTGCTCGCTAGACTGATGTGTCAAAAAGAATTTAAACTTGCCAATAATTTTGACAACGTTGCAATCACGTGTGCTTTTATATATCCACTAATGCTCTTAGTCTATGATTTCTCAGGTTGTGATTTTTGCAATGTTAATATATTGCTACAGCATAATAACATCATTATTGATACAGTTCTCTGACACTAAAGGGGATTAGGGTTGCTAAAATCTGCACTATAAGAATTCCCCAGAGTGTAGCAGAGCTTGGGTAAAATGTGAGGAGCCACGGCCGCTGGTAGGTTGCCTAACATTGGTTATGTTGCAGGAAGAGGAGGGACTCTGGGGATAGGAAAAGAAGGCTCTCCATAGTGCTTCAGTCACAGGATTTGGCATGCTAAGGCAGGATGTTTCCTCCCTCCCTATATTCTTCTGCTGCACTAACATGCCCCTTTTTTCTGGCCTTAACAGCAAGGATTTTGATGCATTATTAGAGGTGATGCAGCAGTTTAATCAAGCGCATAATAGCCTTTGGCTGAGCAAAGAGCTGGCCTGGAGGCAGCATTCTGGGTAGTATGTTGGTGGTTGACCCATTTGGTGGTCACATGCATGGCATCTGGAATGTTTAGCCCTGAAGCATGGCCAGTTAGAAGAAGGAGCAGAAGTTCTAGGAGATGAGCTTGTGGCTAGGCCCGGAGCATAGTTTGCTCAAAAGGACAGCATCAACAAGCATTGGGACAGTCTCAGAGCCTTGGAACCAGTGGATCAGTTGGTGAATTGTGTGGCTGGATCCAGTAGGCTACTATTTCCTCCAGCTGCAGGGTCTTCCTATGTTTGGGCAATCCTCTTTTGGCCCCTTCCTTATAGCTCCATGCCAGTTGTGAGGTGAGGGCTTCTACTCCTGTAGTTGGTTCTGGCTTTGGATGGTTCTTCACTTCCCACTTTCTCTACTGCTTCTCGTGCTGCTGCATGTAGTTCCTCACTGCAGCCTGCTGGTATTATGGACTTAGGCACTGTGTCTGGTCTGTTGTCTACATGGGGGGTCTAATCCTCAGAAATTTGCTTTGGGGGCTTTGGGACTGTACCTGCACACTTTTCTATCCATGCTGCATCCATTTGTTAAGGCAGGCAGCACTTTTTTTCTCTGTTTATGGGTATTTCCAAGGTGCTTTTGTCTCCTTGCATAGACACGGTGTGGCAGAAGGAATATCTGGTTTGGTGTTTTCAGCACCATTTGCCTCTTGCACAGTGGATATGACTAATACCACTTTTCCTTTTGCAGGCTGTTTTATTATCAGCCGGGAGTGCATCATCTGGGCTGCCGTTGGCAGTTCTGCTTCCACAGCGGAGCCAGGAGTTGTCTGATGTTTGGGTGCCAGGACAGGTGCCCTTTCCTGCTGGACTGCCAGGATAAGGTCAGTATTTGGGCCCTCCGAGAATGGAGGCTGTACAATTAGAAGTGTGACAGGGTGGTCTGACAGGGATTCTTCCTTGGTGGAGTAGGCTGCTCTGTCTTGGGGCATTGGGTTGGGCTCTGGCAGGGTGGAGGCTGATGGGTTCCAAATTGGTAATTTTTCCATTTTATCTGGGTTTTGGACTCCCAGAGGGGCCTGCAGTAGGGCATGATTTATCTTCCCAGAGAGTGGGGCATACTGTGATCTGTTTGGGTTCCTTTCCTTTGGTTTCACTGGGCATGGGCCCAGAAGGGCCTGTTACTCCTGGTGTGCATGGCTTCATGGGTATCATGTTGATTCCTCCATTGGGTGTGGGTATCCTCCTGCTTTCTTCCTCATCCATTTTGTCACTGGAGGCTGGGGCTGGCGATGTGTTGGCCGTGGTTTCATGACGCAGCCTATGGGGCAGCCTATCTCCGTTGGCTGGGCCCCTTGGGTCCGCATGTGAAATTTGGATGGGTGAGTATAATTAAATCTGTTCATTCCACCTGCTCAATGAGGGGGCTCGGGACAAGGAAGATAAAAAAGAAGTGAAGGAGAGAAAGTAGTGAAGGAAAATTCCAGTGGTCTGTAGGAACTGAATATGGGCTCTCTAAATCGTGATGAGTGCGACTGTTGAGCATTTTCCACAGATCTGCTCATTCCATTATATGGAATACCTGTAGGTTGAATGGTGGCCTGCCCTTATGGCATTATGATGAGCAGTTCTGGCAGCACTTGGTGGTCTGTCCCTCTTTGGTCTTCGATCAGATGGACACTAGGCTGTGGTTATCAACTGTAACCAATCAGGCATCTTTTCAGGCTAGCACCAAGTGGCTGGGACTCCCTGCTGTGCAACCTTCTGGTTGAGAGGGCAGCTGTTGCTTGTGTGGCATCATGCCCACGGGTAGGGTTTTCAATAGATGCATGCTGTTGGTGACAGCAGGTGGCAAGCAGCCATATCACTTTATTCAAGTTTCAGCGGGTATGCTGGAAGATCTGTGGGTCTGGTCATGTTTCTGGAATATTATAATTGCAGGTGGTTCTGGAAGGAGCTGGCTATTTCCATTGTGGGGTTATATTTGTGGACGTATGTGGCTGGCACTGTTTTCAGGGTGATCCTTGGGGCTCGGTGGTGTAATGGCCACTACCTGGCATGGTGAACTTCTACTGGTTTGACTTAGTTTTTCTGGAGTCTTTCTGATGCTTGGGCACCTGAACTTTGGGGATCCATGGTAGGGGACAGGAGGCAATTTTTCACTCTGATAATATGGAGGTAGTGGATGTGGCCAATAATCTGACCGATTCATCTGGTCCGGTGCATTGGTTGCAGTGACAGTTGGTGCTACTCTGTCTTAAGCTCAATGTTTTTTAGGGCCTTGCATTTCCAGGAAACAAAAAAAAAGACAAGGCACCACCCACGGTAGTATCATCTGAAGACATGGAATCAGTTATATATATATATATATATATATATATATATATTAAACAGCTATCATACTCACATGTAATACTGGCTTCTGTAAAAGTCCTACAGCAGTAACTTTGGAGGATATTACATTGTCTCCACACACATATATATAAAACACCGCTGCTCCCCAGCAGACAGGCACACGTCACTTCAAAGAAAAGGCACAACCAAAAGCTGAGATATATACAAAGACGCGCAAACTCTCAATCTAATTCAATTCCATGCTTCCCCAACAACAAGTAGGGGTTTATTCACAAATGTGTTATAAAGAGGTGATAAAGCGGAGTTGGCTTCTGTAATGATATCACTTCTACAGTTCTTATGTTATTCTATAGAACCTATGCACTAAGATCTCGAAAGCTGGAGAAATCTTAGGGCCATATGTTCAATAATGACAAAAAAATATATGAACGACAAAAATAAGTAATTGTGTGCATGAACGACATATTTTCTATAGAGTATACGACAAAAAACTAGTAATGTCTGTTGTGTACGACACAACTCCAGAATTGCCAGTCAAAGGGGCGGGGAAAGTGTTGTATAGAGGAAAAGAAAATTTGTCGCAACTTACAACAAAAAAATGTCTTGCAAAAGGCAAAATTTGTACGTTAAGAAAAAAGTGGAGGGAATATAAAGTTTTGAATGTGAGAATTTTTTTCTTTAGTTAACACTTTTTTGTCATTAGTTAAGACATTTTGTTGTTAGGTAAGATATTTTTTGTCATTACATACTACATTTTTGTCTTTATATACAACAATTTCAGTCAGGACAAAAAACATATTTCTGATCACAACCGACACTATCTTGTAGTACACCACAGGCATCACTTCCTGTTACAGCAGTCAAAAGACAGTTTTCCCTATAGTGTTTAGAACTCTGTGGTATGCCAGATAAAGAGCAATTTGTGCACTGGTGTTCAGTGATGTATAGTGACCCCTCCTGCGTGGCTGCCCTAGAGCTGGAGAGAAGTACTCTTGTCACCACAGTGTCCCTGAATGGCAGAATGGAAATGTGGTCACCCTACCGACACTCTCTGAAAATATTAATGATCCCAACGACACTGTACTTTGAAAAGTCATTACAAACAAAAAAAACTAGTTTGCTACTTCTTTGAACATATGGTCCTAAGTGCATAGGCTCCATAGAATAACGGGTTTATTTTGAAATAGCGCATTTTTTATATTGCGCTGCTTTGTGCCGCATTCAGCAGGTCACAGTGTTTAAAAGGCAGACATGACAATCTCGCATTGCATATCAGCGCGAGATGGTCATGTTGTGCCTTTAAACAGTGTGATATGTAAATGTAGTAGTATTGCAATTGTCCCGCTGCGATTACTATGTAGTGGCGCAAAAGTAGTAATTGCAACGGGACAAACCACTTTTTCAGATATGATAGGCTGTGCCAGTGAAGTCTCTTTTCGTGTTTACAGAGCGCAGCACCAGGTACACAGATAATAGATGGCACAGACTGGCAGAGAGCTCCAGGTATGTACAGAAAAAGGGGCACATACTGGCAGTGAGCTCCAGGTACACACAGATTAGATTGCACAGACTGGCAACAGCCTTCCGTTACACACACACACACACACACACACACACACACACAGTGGCAGTGATACCCAGTCATAAAGAGATGGCACAAAGTGGCAGTGATACCCAAGCACATAGACTGCAGTAGTACCCAGTCATACAGAATGGGAATGAGCCCCAGTCACACGGAAAACAGTTGGCATAGACTGGCAGACTTTTCAGATGTGATAAAACAACGGGGCAGTTGCAATACTAGTACATTTACAGATTGCGCTGTTTAAAGGTACGACATGACCATCTCGTGCTGATATGCAATGCGAGATTGTCATGTCTGCCTTTTGAACACTGCGACCTGCTGAATGCGGCTTAAAGCAGCGCGCTATTTAAAATGCGATATTTCAAAAGGATACCTAGAATAACATAGGACTTGGAGAAGTGATATCATTGGATAAGTCATCTCTACTTTATCACCTCTTTATCACACCTATTTATTAGAAATAAAGCATAACTCAATTCATACATTGTCTGGTCTGTGTATAAGACAAACTGGCAAACAGAATAAGAGGAAATTAATCTCCCATTCCTATTCAGGCAATTCAGTAGACAGACACAAAAATAAAAAGCTCAGTGAAGGACAGGTGTAAGTTTTAATATCCGTGAGTTTATTCACACAAAAAAAAAATCACGTACAGAGGTATTACACAGCAATGTGTTGTGCGTTTAATGTTTATTTTTATAACCCTTTGAGTGCCAGAGGGGTACGCAACGCATTGCTCTGCAATGCGTTGTGTACCCCCTGGCACTCAAAGGGTTAACATTATTTTAACTGAATTATGAGCTTTGTAGTGAGAGGTGTAACTAGAAGCCTCCAGGCCCTGGTGCAAGTAGTGCCACGGGCCCTCCCCCACCACATTGGCCCCCCTTGACCACACTGACCCCTCTACAGTGCCCCTCAATCTTCACAATGCTCCCATCTCCTACCTCCCTGGAGCTCCCACGCGGTCCTCTTAGTAATGGGGAGCGCTGGGAGATGATGTCATCTCCCAGCGCTCTGCATTACTAGAGCACCAGAGGGAGATTGCAGTCGCCAGAAAAAGGGGTCGCAGGGGGCGGCCGGGCCCCTGGAGTGACGAGCCCGGTCGCAGGTGCAACCCTTATAGTTACACCACTGTTTGTAGTTGAGAAACACTCAAAACAAACTGGCATTAAAAAAAAAAATCTTCCTTCTTTTAACATGTTGATTTGGCTGTGTAATGGCTTTTTATATTGATAAATTCAAGGTTATTAAAACACCTGTCATACACAGAACTATTTATTTTTGTGCCTGTCTACAGAATTGCCAGAACTGTATATTTCTTTGCATGTGCAAGGGGCTGCTGCTGACGCCATCTCTTATTTTCAGCTTGAGGTGCTCCAGTAGGCGTGTCCAAAGGTCTAGGTATTCAGAGAGGTGTGTCCAGGATTCCTTTGGGAGCTTGGGCAAGAGAAGAAGCAGTTTATCACTTCTCCAGTTACTATATTATTTTATTGAGCCTATTAACTAAGATCTCCGAAGTTGAGCAAATCTTAATGAATAGGGTCCATAGAATAACATAGGAATTGTAGAAGTGATATCACTGGAGAAGTCATCTGCACTTTATTACCTCTTTATCACCGCTTAGTGAATATCCCCCATGGTGTCACCAGCCACCTGGACTCAGTTCAGCAAAGTGTGGGAGGAGAGGCTTGAGGTGGATGGCTTGTAGGTGATGCGGTACAATTAAATAGAGTAATTTAAATGATCTGGTCTTGGGGTGGCAAGGGGTTGTCTCCATCAGGAGGGATCAGGTTGTTGAGGGGGCAAAGTCTTGTGGACAGCGGGATAGAGAAATTGGCACCTACTATGCTTTGTCCACTGAAGAGCTGTCCAAGTTCAGTCCTCAAGGGCCACCAAAGGGCCAGGATTTAAGGATTTCCCTGATTAAGCACAGGAGAGTTAAAGGGATAGCAGTGTTTCACAAAAACAGCAGCTTCAATTAATCTTCATAGTATTTGAGCCATAGAGAGTGTTATTTCAATACTGTGAGCGTTGTAGTTCAAAAGTAATTGAATGATAAAGTATCCCCCTCCTGCCCCTTTTACTGATGTAACACTGCTCACCTCAGAGCAGCAGAGTGGTGTCCAAGTGGATTGCAGAGAGGGACAATCTTCAATTAACATAAGGGAAAAACCTGAAAAACCTGTCAATGGGGGCAGGACTTTTATTGTTCTCACAGTAAGAAGATTGTCCCTTGCTGTGAGCTGTCTGGTCTGTGGACCAGATTCCACATCTGATGGGAGGTGGCTTACACTAGGAAAAAATGGGTGGGAAGGGGAAACTTTATCAATCAATTACTCTTGAACTACCACTCTGACAGTATTGAAATAACACTCTCTATGGCTCAAATACTATGAAGATTAATTGGAGCTGCTTTTTTTGTGAAACATTACTATCCCTTTAATCAGTGGCTCATTCATTCTGATCAACTCATCCGTGCTTAATCAGGGAAGTCCTTACATCCTGACCCGTTGGTGGCCCTTGAGGACTGAACTTGAACAGCCCTGGTCTAAGGTATCCTGAGATTTACATCTAGACCTGCAAAAATAGAAAACAATAATAAAAAAATAAAAAATAGAATGAATGCAGATACAATATAACAGTCCACCAACGCCGAACAGTAGTAGTTTTTAAAGTGGAACTTTCACCTAAGCACAAGTTTGCTTTAATCCATTTATTATACTGATTCTAACTGTGCTGGGTTTTGTTTTTTTAAAAAAACACGATAGAAATGAAGTTTGAGGGTGAACTTTTTTCCCTCTTCTCCTCATTCTGATCGGCACCATCTTGCAGATGAGAATACAGGAGATCCTCCTCCCTTCTGGTCTGTCAGTAAGCTGGAGTACTCTCATTGGCTAGATATATCGATCTCTGCCAATGAGAGTTCTCCAGCTTACTGACAGACCAGCGGGGAGGAGGATCTCTCTTGTATTCTCATTGGCACAATTGTGCCGATCAGAATGAGAAGACGTCAAGAGGGAAAAGGTAAACCCTCAAACTTCATTTCAATCGCTTTTTAAAAAAAAAAAAAACCCAGCACAGTTACAAATGGTATAATAAATGGATTAAAGCAAACTTGTGCTTTGGGGAAAGTTTTGTTTTAACGGGGAAAATTGTATCTCTTTATTGGGGTGACTATAATGACATCTGTGGCACAGCTTATGATGCAGTGTGGTTTACAGAAAACAAGTGAGGACTGGCCTGTCTGCACAAATTTACATCAATACTTTGTAACATAAGACAGCTAGAGCATTTCATAACCATACATGCTTTAAAAATTACAAAAAAAATCAGAAAAACAGATGCAAATTTTAACAAACAAAATGTGTTTGGCATATCTGAACTTTAGTTATCTGTCCCATCTGCTTCTCCCTTTTATGACCCTCTCTTTGTCATGACTGAGCATCCAGGTGATGTTTTTCTAAAAGTGGGCACATACAATCCTTGCCATTATGACCAGTGGGCATGGTAACTTAACTAGCAGAATCAGCCAAAAGCAGACACCAGGAAATGACTGGTGGATGGAAAACAGGAAGCTATCTAAAAAGAGGAGAGATTCGTTTTCCTCTTCACATCCTCTATCCAAAATATAGATAAATAATATTTTTTCCACGTCACCTAAACTATCTGTTTTCATCCTGATTGTGCAGTTTGAACATAACTCAATTATGAGCCAGATTTTGGAATTTTTAAATGGTAAGCAATTATTGGGTTTAGTTTACCATAATTATGAAATAAATATGTTGTAGGACAGGCATGTCAAACATGTGACCACTCAGTTAATGAACTGTGGCAACAAGATAGGATTTCTCCTTTTAACTACAGTGTGGCCCTGCTGTTCCAAATTCCATTTTACATCAGATTGCCTTTCTGTGCCCTTTGAGAGAATAGTTAGGCAACCTTTGGCTCTCTAGCATTTAGGGATGACTGAAGTTGTAGTCTCCACCAGACTGAGAACTAAAGACTGCATATACCCCTGTTTTAAAGGTAAGTTGGACATTTGGCTTATTATCAGACAAGCCAAGGCAGAGCAGCAAACTATTTACATTTCTTGCCTCTCTCCTGAGCTCCTCAAAAATATAATAGTGTAGTCGTTAGCTGCCATTATTATGGCCCTCTTAGAAGGAATTGTTGTGCATGTGAATGTAATGAAAACTCTAGTGGCAGACATTGCCAGCACCCAGCAGGTAAGGGGGCCAGTGTGAGGGGAAAGACCATGGGTGAGGAGGAAGCAGGTGATGGTGGGACATCAGTATCAGAGAAAGTAGGAAGATATGTGTATACCTCTTGCCAGAAGGGGGTGAGCAGAGGACAGGACCAATAAGCATTTTTATAATAATTAGGGTGTATTTCCCCTTTATGTGATAAAAGAGCAGGGATAGAAGTAAGAGGGGGGTCGTTTAACCCCTTAGCGATGGGTGACATACCAGGACCATCACAAGAATCCAACCTTTAAGGAAGGATGATGAACCGGGCAAGTCAAGACTTCATGATCGCAGCACGTATCACGGTGCGCTGTGATCATGCTGAACTTGACCGTTGCAGTCACATGACAAAGGCAATGTAAATATACATTGCCTTTGTCAGTGTTCTCTGCCTCTTTCTTCCTCACTGTGATTGTGAGGAAGAGAGAAGCAGAGAACACACATCCCAAAAGGGGAAAAAAGCCAAAGAGGAGGGCACATGTAGTTTAATTGCAGGTGATTTAGGCAGGATCAGGGGTAGAGCAGGTTTGGTCACTTGATGACCTACTGTCACCTCTTTGTGTTACTGAATAAATTATTTAGAGCAAGAACAAAAGGATTTTATTTACACAGACTAATTTAAGAACACATATAGTGAAGTTTAAACAAACATTTCGTGTGGTTTATTATCACATATCATGCATCACATAGTCTGATCTTCAAAAAGAGGGTCACCAGCGAGGGAAAAAGGAAGAGTGGATTTTTCCTCAGAGTGACAGTGCCCCCCAGAAAAGGGACACTTGGGGTTTATGAATGTATGTTCATACCTTGTATCCAATCACTATTAAACCTTTGAGTGCCAATGGGGTACACAAAGAATTGTTTTGGGTTAAAACACAAATTATCACAGGAAAACCTATTACAATGTTGTGGGGGGTTTTCTTCATTGCTTTCTAATTTTTTTTATTATTATCAAATGAAATAGTGTGTTATACATATATGTGTTATCAAAAGGAAGCCATAATCCTATATAATAATTCGCTAAATAGTGTGTAACGCCCGACATGCGCAGTAGACACTGCTGCGCGTGGTGCAGTCATGCGCAGTAGAGACTGCCCACGCCGCGGCTGATACAGAGCGGGGAGCTCCGAAGGAGCGTCCCACTCTGTATCAGTCGCAGTGCGGTCAGTCTCTACTGCGCATGACTGCCCCGCGACCGGCTGCCAGTGGCACTGTGGCCCGTGTAACGGGCTCTTCAACTAGTATATGTATAATTTGTATATAATTTATTTGGTAGACTAAATGCATTAGAGGGAAAATATGGTTTAACAAAGTCATACTAACAAGGCCCAAATTGCTCTTGTCCTCCATTGTCAAAAATGATCTTGTCACTAAGGGGTTAATGCAGAGTTAATTATTTGTTGGCTTTTTGGCAACTGGGGACTACAACTCCCATCATTCCCAACCAGCCATCATCCCCAACCAGCCAAAGGATGATTTGAGCTGTAGTCCTTAACAGCTGGTGGTCCAACAATAAACTACTACCGATTTAAAGGGATAGTAAAACTTAAAATGTGAAAAAAAAATGTTGTAATTTTTATCCCCTGAGCAAAACTGAAATGTGTTTTATTCAATATTTATTACAGCTAAAACTTGAATTTTTTTGGGTGTCGTATCACAGTGGCCTGAAATTGTACATTGGGACTGTTACTATACCATCCTATGGACGGCTCTGGCCAGTTGACCAAAACTCCACAGGGAGATGTAGCAACAGCACCACTGTACAATTTCAGGACACTGTGATATTGCACCTAAAAAATTCAAGTCTGAGCTGTAAAAACTTTTGAATAAAACACCTTTCAGCAATGGGAGTACCGTTGTTATACTCATGGGAATAAACCTTGCAACATATTTTATTCAAAGGGATAGTAATACTTCGTTTTATCTTTATTTTATTTTGTAGGCATTAAAAAAACATGAAGAACGATATAAGTCTTATCTGTCAAACCTTTATGGTTTGAGAGATATTCACAAGCAAAGTTTCCCCTCCCGCCCCTTTTTCCTAGTGTAAGTCATCTCTCCTCAGATGTGGAATCCAGTCCATAGACCAGACAGATAACAGCAGAGGACAATCTTCTTCCTATGAGAACAATAAAGGCCCTGTCCCCCTTGACAAGTTTTTCAGATTTTTCCCTTATCTTAATTGAAGATTGTCCCTCTGTGGAGTCTACCTGGGCACCTCCCTTCTGATCTGGCTGAGCAGTGTTACATCAGTAAAAGGGGTGGGAGGGGGAAACTTTGTCATTGAATTATTCTTGTACTGCAACTCTGACAGAACTGAAATAACACTCTACAAGGTCCAAATACTATGATGATTAATTAGAGCTGCTTTTATTATGAAATATTACTATCCCTTTAACATTCACTGCCAAGGCATTTCTTCCCCTTGTGTACAGCATGTTTTTACACCTTTTTTTTAGTGTTCACTAATTATGGGCAAAAATCTTTCACCTAAAAGGTAAAAGTGTGAAACACGGCACTTTTCACCTTCAGCGGGAATTCCAGTGAAAAATGCTGTTTTCAGTTTTAGAGAAAAGGAGACCATTTTATCAATTATGAATGTTCTGGATATTTTGCTGGAAAAGTAGGAAATCGTGTTTTTTTTTTCACAAAATGTCGCACAAGAAAAAAAATCTGTCTTTTCACCCATCTCTACTATTCACAATCAAATCACTGGTTTTTGTCAGACCCTGTTTTTTAAAAAAATATTTTATTGTTTCGTGGCTACCTCCTATATGACTAAAATAATCTACCCAGAATGCCCCCAAATGTTTTATTTTTTGTAAATAAAATTCCAATAAAGTTGAATGCCAAACAACAGACTGGCCTAGCAGGGCACAGGGAAATGTCCCAGGAGGTTGCATGTCCTATGGCTGGTTTTGCTGTCGGACTGCTCTGCCCCATGCTTATATTCAGACACTTTCATGCAGCATTATCAGGGTTATTTGTGATGTTCCCACTGATGCCATTAATTATGTAATTTGTGATGCAATCAAATAATTTATGAATCAATGTGATGTCATCATTAGTAGGTTATTGATGATATCATTTATGATGTAATGTCTTGTGTCATCAGCAAAACACTTAGGATATGGTGTTAGTTCCAAGAACTTGTATTTCTCTGTTCTTTGTGCTTTTGTGTGAGAACGTAACTTTCACTCGATTGGAAATTTTTTGCCATTGATTTATAATTAAACATGTTCATATATTAAATGACATCAATATGTGTATGTATGCATGTATATATATATATATATATATATATATACGAACATATACAATGACAGTGGCACTCACTCAGCATAAATCCTCTATTGTGTATGTAAATTTTGGTAGTGCACGTCCCATAGGTAATAAGTAATTAGAGGTACTCAACCTGAGGTGTCCCAAAAGGCAGAGAGGCACAGCACACACCATGGATGAATCCAATTCTATTAATTTATTAAGAAAAACATCATTTTCTGCTAGAGCAACCTAGCCAAAAGTTTTTGGTCCAATACAACGGACCTTCCTCAGGGCATATAATGGGGGCGAGTTAAAAACAGCATATAAATTCCTTCCGAATTTATCCTATGTCCAATCACATTGTGGGGCTGTAGCGAAATGCGGGCACCAGAAAATCAGCGTCAGCCAACGCTCCACGATGTGATGATGTCATCGGGTGCCGTTACTAAGTAACAGGTGCCGTTTGAGACACCTCAGGCTGAGTATCTCTCTCTCTCTCTCTCTCTCTCTCTCTCTCTCTCTCTCTCTCTATATATATATATATATATATATATATATATATATATATATACATACATACACACACACACACACACACACCAGGGGATGCCAACAGGTAGCTCTTAAGATGCTGTGGAACTACAACTCCCATGATGCTTGGCTAACCTATGGCAACAATGAGAATCATGGTACCATCATGGAATTTGGGACAGAACAACAGCTGAAAAGCTACCTGTTGACTATCTCAGAACTAGACAACCAACAGTTAGCTCTCCAGCTGTTGTTCATGCTACAAACCCCTGTGATACTCAAAGGCTGACTTCATAATCCACAGCAAGCGTATGGTAAATATTTTGCACAGTTATAATTTTTTTTATGTGCTGAGCTCTGGCACTGGAGGGATTACATGTACTGTATGAGAGCTAGAAGAGTCCCTGCCTGTTCCTATCAGTGTCAGGCACTGTGATTGACAGCACTGGATGCACTTTACTGAGCATGTGCACCAATTGCCTTATCTTTCGGTGCTGCCAGCTTCAAATGAACATTCCATAAATTCCCTTGTGTTTTTCAGTGTTAAATGGGAGTATCTCTGGTTCTACTGGTCTGATTTACTAGCTTCAAAAAAGGATGCAGCACTCATCAGGTCCCTACACTCTACCAATGTTGTTGAGATTCCATAGGTTAGCTTGTGATATAGGTATGACTAAAGTTTCTTGTAATTCTAAATTGGAAAAATGTTCTTTTTAAGCACTTTAGTACTTGGAAACTACTTCAAGGACTTCCAATCTGAAATGGAATTCAAAACTTCAGCCAATTTTGCTGCAGCAGCAAAAAGTTATAAACAAATTAAAACATATAAAAGGAAGCAGAAGAACCTTAATTTGAACTTAACTATGGAAGTCCTGTTCCATCCCCTCCCAGACTAATATCCCAATTAATACACTTGTTCCATCAAAAATTCCCCCTTCCAGAGGTGTAACTTGAAGCTTCTGGGAATGGTGCATGAATTGCCATGCCCCCTTGATTACATTGGTCCCCTCCACATTGCCCCCCAATCGCCACAATGCCCTCATCTCCACATTACCCCCATCTCCTACTTCCCTGGTGGTCGAGTAGAGTGGCAGGAGAGACCTCTACCGAGGTTGAGCTCGCACACTATCCTCTTCAGTAATGCAGAGCTCTGGGAGATATTGTCATTGCGAGTGTCAGGCGGGGGGGGAGGTCGCAGGGGTTCGGCTGGGCCCCTGGAGTGACGGGCCCTATAGTTACACCACTGCCTCCTTCCTGACTGCGATAGAAGTGAGTGTCAGAGGGGTATGTCTGGCTGATTCATGTGCTTTTGATTGACAACTGTTCCACAACAAAGAGAACATATCAATGCTAGCTCTCTCTGAAACGGGTAGAATTATATTGTTGTTACAAACATGTTTTGTAATAAATATATCACTCTTTATTTGCAAGGAAAACTGCACTAGGCTACACTAAGCTGTGTAAGGAAATACATACAGAGCAGGATGTTTGTCACTGCAGAAAGATTTAGATAAAGTGAGTGAATGGGCAGAAAAGTGGCAGATGAGGTTTAATGTAGATGTAGTGACTGACAGAGGAACAAGGCTGAAATGGCAGGTGATTTATGTGTGTTTCTGTGTCTACCATTGACTGGTTGAGGAACAAGGCTAGCTTGGCAGGCATTGTATGTGTGGTTCTGTGACTTCCAGTGGCTGACAGAGGAAAATGGCTGGAGTGGCAGGTAGTGTATGTGGGGTTTTGTGACTACCAGTGTCTGAAGTAATAAGACTGGAGAGGCAGGTAGCGTATGTGAGTTTCTGTAACTACCAGTGGCTAACATTATAATAAGGCTGGTGTAGCAGGCAGTGTATGTGTGGATCTGTGACCAACAGTGACTGACAGAGGAACAAGACTGGAGTGGCAGGCAGTATATATGTGGTTCTGTGACTACGAGTGACTGATAGATGAACAAGGCTGCAGTGGCAGGTAATGCATGTGTGGTTCTGTGACTACCAGAGACTGACCAATTAACAAAGTAGGAAAGGCAGGCGGCGTATTTGCTGTTAAGTGACTAGAGGTGAGTGACAGATGAGCAAGGCAGAAATGGCAGGCAATGTATGTGTGTTTCTGTGAATACCATTGACTGACAAAGGCTAGATTAACAGGAAGTTTATGTGTGGTTCTGTGGCTGATAGAGGAAGATGGCTGGTGTAGCAGGTAGTGCATGAGTGGTTCTATGACTACCAGTGACTGACAGAGGGACAAAACTGGAGTGACAGGCAGTGTATGTGTGGCTCTGTGACTAGCAGTGACTGACTTGATAACAAGGCTGGAATGGCAGGTAGTGCATGTGAGCTTATGTGATAACCAGTTACTGACAGAGGGACCAGACTAGATTGGCGGGCTGTGTATGTGTGGTTCTGTGGCTACCAGTGACTGACATTGTAACAAGGCTGGAGTGGCAGGCAGTGTATGTGTGATTCTGTGACTACCAGCAACTGACGAGTGAACAAGGCTTGAATGACAGACAGTGTATATGTGGTTCTGTGTGTGTTACTACCAGTGACTGACATCATAACAAGGCTGGAGTGGCAGGCAGTGTATGTGTGATTCTGTGACTACCAGAGACTGACAACTGAACAAGCCTAGAGTGGCAGGCAGTGTATGTGTGGTTCTGTGTGTGTGTGTGTTACTGCCAGTGGCTGACAGTGAATAACATCGTAACAAGGCTGGAGTGGAAGGCAGGGTATGTGTGGTTCTGTGGCTACCCTTGATCATACTACAATCACCTGGTAATCATTACCCAGTAACATTTAAATGGATAGTATTACTTCAAAATTACTATCCCTCATATTGTAGCCCTTAATAAACTGAGTTAAATGACACCAGCGGCATCTCTCAAATCTTTATGGTTTAAGAGATAGTCATTTTCAAAGTTTCCTCTCCCCTGCTGTCAGTGTTCTGCTGCCAGCAGGAGAATCCGGTCCCGGGACAGGCGGAGGCTCTTAAACAGAGCCGATATCTCGTTATGGAAGGAAAAATGATTCATTGAAACAGTCTTCTACGTGTGCTTGGTAACCAAGCACACTTAGAAGACTGTTTCAATGAATTTATTAAGGGCTACAATATGAGGGATAGTAATTTTGAAGTAATACTATCCCTTTAAGGTGCAGTTCAATAACCTAAAGCAAGTATGTCAAACCCAAATACAGTTCAGCTCCTTATACTCAATACCACAGTTAGAAGAGAGAAAAACAGAGAGACTGAGAGAGTGTTAATTAATATACTGCATTTGCTATTAAAGTGTTAGTAATGTCCCGTAAAAACTTGTTATAGTTTTGTAGAGGACGAATGGCACAAACCCTATCTCTCAAACAAACCCTATCTCTCAAACCACCATAGTTTGAGAGATATAAGCATTGAAAGTTCCCCCTCCCTCCGCTTCTCCTGATGTCAGCTGTAAAGCTGACAGCAGGAGATCTGTGTCAGCCGACACAAGGAGGCTCTGCAGCAGAGCCGAAATCTCGTTATTACAAAAGAATTACTTCATTGGAAAGGTCTACAAAATGTGCTTGCAAACCAGGCACACTTTGTAGACCTTTCCAACAAAGTGATTATTTTCCAATAACGCGATTTTGGCTCTGCTGCAGACCTGCTGGTTGGTCCCTGGACAGGATTCCCCTGCAGTCAACACAGCGCTGACTTTGAATATGAATATCTCTCAAACCATAGTGGTTTGAGAGATAGGGTTTGTGCCATTAAACTTATTTTTTCGTCCTCTACAAAACTGTAACAAGTTTTTATGGGACAGTACTGTCCCTTTAATTTTACATGAATTTACATCTCGCCTCAGAGGGATATATACCGAATTTCTAAAGAAGGGGTTTCCAAACACTAAGATAAGTATGTTAAAGTTTTTACCTTGCTTAATCTGATGGGGCTAAAGGAGTCTGAGGGGTTTCTAGGCAAACGGAAATTTCCTTTTGGTTTGCCCTTTTACTTATTGTAGGTTGCCATTTGCCAGATAATGTATTTAAAGGGATAGTAATACTTAAAATGTAAAAAACAATATGTTGTAGGGTTTATCCCCCTGAGTAAAACAAGAGTACTCCCACTGCTGAAAGGTGTTTCATTCAAAAGTTATACATTTTCAAAGTTGAATTTTTTAGGTGCAATATCACAGTGGCCTGAAATTATAGAGTGGCGCTGTTGCTACACCATCCTATGGAGCTGTCCATAGGATCGTGTAGGAACAGCGCCACTGTACAACTGTGATATTGCACCTGAAAAATTCAACTTTGAAAATTAATAACTTTTGAATGAAACACCTTTCAGCAGTGGGAGTACTCTTGTTTTACTCAGGGGGGTAAACCCTACAACATATTTTTTTTTACATTTTAAGTATTACTATCCCTTTAAAATGTGATACTTATGAAAACTGCATGCTGCAAAGCTGCATTAACCATTTGAGTGCCAGAGGGGTATGCAATGCATTGCTTTACAATGAGTTGCATACCCCTCTGGCACTCTAAGGGTTCATTTTTACTGGGCTTCAGTGGTTCCCATGAATCCATGCAGAATGTGTTTTTCATGAGCGTCCAATTTTGACCTGCTGCGTGCCAGAGGGGTGAGCATGAGCAATGTATTGCAAAGCAAAGCATTGTGCAGCACTCTGGCATTCAAAGAGTTAAAGGAATGATCTGACCACCCTAGACTATTGTCTTCTTATCAGAAATTGAAAGTGTATTTGTAGAGGTCTCTTGGTGTGTGCAGTCATGTAAAAAGGTGGTAAGTGTAACACAGTTAACGATTCACCTGAAGATCAGCAGAAGATAGTTATCTCTTTCAGAAAAGCAACAGACTATGACCGTCTGGGGTTATTTTGGGCTTGAAAATGTACTTAGAGGTTATTTACAAATTGCTGTTTTTTTAAACTTTTACATGTAGCTGTGAAAAACAATTTCAGGTCCAAAACATGCATGCTTTGTGATCTTTGCTGACATTTCAAGAAATTGCTGGACACATCAATAAGTTAGAGAAAATGTTGAGAGAGTAAAACCAAGAGATTTATTTTTTTTCATATGTTTTTCCTGTGTAGTGTAGCACTGACATTCATTTGATAGCTCTACACCAGAGATTGACAATGTGAGACCCTCCTGTTGTTGTGGACCACAGTGCCCATCATTCGAAGTGATGATGGACATGGTAGTCCCCAACAGCTGGAGGGCCTCAGGTTGCCTATGCCTCCTCTAAACCTATACAGTCCTCATATGATCTTCGAATAGACAAGAAAACATTTCCAGGAGCTTCAGGGTATAGAGGAGGAAGGGTACATGTAATGGGAGGAGTTTAGGGAGGGTTCAGGTGATGGGGGGGAATGTTTTGTTCAGGAAATGGATATTCTGGGCATTAGTGCCTTAGCAGTTGTGAGAGCAACATCATGTTCCACTGCTCTATGATATTGGAGGCCTTACTTGAGTAGGACCAGCAGGCAGTGGTCACCAGTAGCCACCCAGGCCACAGCTCCTACTACCAGCAATGGCTCTGATGTCCTAGTGATTCCAAGTGCGGGCACAGGATTAGGAGCCCCCTCCTTTGCAAGGCCACATCACTTCTTCTGCCTAGGTCATCAGGTTTATATTCTCCTGCTGGTCCGAGAATCTAAAGCTGATGACGTAGGTGTTTTCGTGTAGCCGGGGGGAGTTACAAGAGAGCCGATTGGCTTTGTTGCTGTCATGCGCAATGCACTTTTCTGGGGGAAGATGTCACCAGGTACTTTTTGCAATTACGGTTTATTCTTTAATAACATTTAAACAAAATAATAATAATTACACAGTGCGTTATAACGGATGATAACACTTTAATTGAGGCTACATCTTGTAGGGGTGTTAGTTCCGCTTTAAATAAACTGAGTTTTTTAATATCTGCTGCTTTTAGATTTCTTGTGACCTGTCTTTCTTCTTTTCTTTTTTGACAAGCAGCACAGAGAGTCTACTCATTAGGTTCTACATTTAAAGGGATAGTAATGTTTCATAATAAAAGAAGCTCTAATTAATCATCATAGTATTTGGAGTATTATTTGAAGAGTGTTATTTCAATTCTGTCAGAGTTGTAGTTCATTAGTAATTGAATGATAAAGTATCCCCCTCCCGCTCCTTTTACTGCTGTAACACTGCTCAGCCAGATCAGAAGGGAGGTGCCCAGGTAGACTGCAGAGAGGGACAATCTTCAATTAAGATAAGGGAAAAACCTGAAAAACTTGTCAGGGGGCAGGGCCTTCATTGTTCTCATAGGAAGAAGATTGTCCCCTGCTGTTATCTGTCTGGTCTATGGACTGGATTCTACATCTGAGAAGAGATGGCTAACACTAGGTAAAAGGGGAGGGAGGGGAAACTTTGCTTGTGAATATCTCTCAAACCATAAAAGTTTGAGAGATAAGACTTATATCGTTCTTCATGTTTTTTTAATGCCTACAAAATAAAATAAAGATAAAACAAAGTATTGCTATCTCTTTAAGTCATCACTGACATTCCGCTTTGTCATCTCATTCCATTTAATCAATGTCATCATCTTCATCTCATTCATAGACTGTATTGGACTTACTATTGGACTTAAGAGATAAGTGTCGTAACTAGTTTCCCTTTTTTTACGAGCTTGGCTATCAACCAAATTTGTATTTTCAACTAATCAACAACAGATTAACTTTATGCTCCTTTATTGTCTTCTGGCCTGTCTTACCTTCTACATTTGCTCTTTTCTTTCCTTCTGCTTGTTTTCTTCCCTAATGCTGTCTATTACGGGGATTTGTTTTTGGCATCCTTTGAGTACCTCTAGAGATTTGTCCCCAGCTTTTCCTTTTCTAGCTCATGTGTTAAGATATTTTGCGTAGGTATTATGAAGAAATGTATAAGTGCTTTGTTAATGTTCCTGTTTACAGTACACATATTTACCTTGCAATGATTATTTGATACAATACACTTCTTCTCCTCACTGTTGTGCTCATATAATCTGCCTTGATAGGATACTAATTTTCTACATATGGCACTTACTTTCTTATACGCTTTGTGTGTGCGATATGCCATTTCTTGTTTGTAATAACCTCTATTGGTATTTCATCCTGTTTTGTATAATTACTATTATTCTCAATAAAACCTTTGAAAATGAAGAAAAAAAACAAACAAACCAACAGATGAACTGATTGATGTGGATTCCTTAACTGAGTGTTATTTCTATTTTCTGAATTATCTTGTGTATATATCTGCCTAATGTATGCATTTTTATGAGCATATGTGATCTATTATAATTATTAATATAGAATATTTAACTCACACATAATTATTAAGTATTCACATACCAGGCATAGTCTGTATAGTGGCCCAGTGAGTGTTTTGTATATCTTGTGTAATATTAAAGAAGCCTATATCCGCTCTCCACTTCAAAAGTGACTCTTTTTTAAAAGATTTGGCTGGATCCCCTGTAACCTTTCATATCAGTCTATATCTGACATTTTTCTAAAGGACTCTTCCCAGTACTGATCCACAGGTATTACTAGATTTTTCCAAATATCTGCACTCTTCACTACCAAATCCCATCTACTCCCATTTCAAACCCTGAATTTCCTCTTTTGTCAGATTAGATCTAGCGCTAGAGTATGATAATAACCTCACTTCTGACAGTACATTAATGCACCTCCTGGTGTTATGAAGATATTAACCTAGACCAATTACCAAACTAATTATTGTTACCACAAGTCTCTTGACCTTTATCACCTTTATTCTCAGTAAGTATCTATTAATCTTCAGATAATTCACAAAACTCTTGCAAATAAATCAGTTTCCCAGCTGGTAAAGGATCATAACCCAATCGATTTTTTAGCAGTCCTTGGAAAAGGGGAAAATCATCCCCACTGCCCTTTTATTGACTATAGAAGAATATCTTCATGTTCAATTTTCTGACATTTTTAAATAAATATATTTCAAAAGTGCTATTATTAAATGTTGCAGTATGACAAAAGTTCAAAACATTTTTGTGATGCTGAAATGCATAATGCCAGGATGAGGACACCCAATAACTTTATCATTTGGAGTTCTTCATTGATTCCTGGGAGAGTATCTTGTTGGTGTATTCCCATACATTGTTCTCTTTCTGTTGAGACAATGATCTCTTGCCATGTCCCAGTCTAACTGGACATAGTGATTCAAAGGGTGAGATTCCTGAATATTATCTGGTGCTCTTTGTTCTACTTTGAGAGAAGATTTAGTTTGGTGTATATGCATCATCCAAAGTTGAAGGGCCTTTAGTCTGCATTCCATACCAGTGTACAAGATTGGAATATGCTCCATGATAATTATCACAGAAGGGAAACAACTGAGTGTTGAAGCCTTAGAAATCAATAGGATGCAGGTTGATTTATCATACAGGTCCTGGTTCTATCCAATCCAGTGCAGGAAAATCCCTTTAGAGGTGTTCCAAGAGGTAAATGAAGCTTAAAAAGAGCCTGTGCAGTATGCAACTCCAACTTAACTAGAAATCTATTAAAAGTGTAAAAGCTAAAAGTGATATATAAAATGTAGACATAGTGGGTTGCTCAGTTTTACAGGGCACCTCAAAATATCAAGAAGCTGTATAATAACTGGGTGACAGATACACATATATGGTCCTGCCAAAAACACACAGAGGACTATGAATGCCTACTGGGCTTTCTTGTGGATGGTAGGCATTTTAACATCTAAGGAAGTGGATGCTTTGAGGACAGAGCATCTAAGAGTTCCAATCTTCCATCATCCCCCAAAGATTCAAAAGTTCAGAGACAATTCAGTGAGCACGCCAACAGTCTCTGGTATCAGATAACTCGCTGAAGCATCTGAGATCTATCCAGTTTTTATGTGAGTCAGGGACTCTAGCTTAATATTGTTGTTGTGTGGGCATACTGAAAGCACTACTCTAGGTGCTCACACTATCCTTTCATCCTGTTCTTTAGCAGTTACTATACAGTGGAGGAAATTGAGGTGTTGCAATTTACTTAACATAGGTGGTATGGCTCTAGGATCTTAATTTATTCCTATCAACCTTAATCCTATATAATAATTCGCTAAGTTGTGTGTAACGCCGGACATGCGCAGTAGTCACTGCTGCGCGAGCGGCAGTCATGGCAGTACAGACTGGCCGAGCCGCTGCTGATACAGAGCTGGGCGCTCCGAAGGAGCGTCCAGCTCTGTATCAGCAGTGGGGCGGGCAGTCTCTGCTGCGTGTGACTGTCCCGCGATCGGCTGCCAGAGGCACTGTGGCCCGTGTAACGGGCTGTTCAACTAGTCTATATAATAATTAGCTAAATGTGAGTTTGACAGAAGCCGTCATGAGCAGTAGAGAAAGCTTCACGCACTGCAGTCATGCCCACTACAGACTGCCCGCGCTGCGACTTTGTCACGGAGTGACTTGAGAAATAAAGACACTGACAAGTACAGATAAAATAAAATAGATTTTATTGAAAATATAACAGTAGCAGCAATGTACCTCGCCACTTTCATGAGACCAGGTAAGGACAGTGCACGACACTTCCTTCACCTTTCACTATGCGTGTGTGGGATGGTACCACATCTGTACCCTAAAGCTAGGGTAAACCCAAAGGCAACAGGAGCGAGAAACTCCAGAACACTGGAGCTAGCAACAGGAGCGAGAAACTCCAGAACGCTGGAACACCACCAAGTAGCGACTATACCTCCACCACCTTCACGGGTCCAGGTGTGAGGACACTGTGCAGCACTTCCTCAGCCTTTCACTAGGCGGGTGTAAACTTGTAGAGTATACGTACGGCCCTTCACAACCTTCACAAGACTGGGTGTGAGGACAGTGCACGGCACTTCTTCAACCTTTCACTAGGCAGGTGTAAATAGTAGCGTATACGTACTAGCCCTCCTCAACCTTCATGAGACCAGGTATGAGGACAGTGCACGGCACTTCCTCAACCCTTCACTAGGCAGGTTAACAACAGTGCAGCTATACCCTAACGCTAGGGTATACCGAGAGTCAAAGGTAAACTGCACATAGAACGCTAGGCGAGCAACAAGCCACACGGACCATAGGCCGCAGAAGGTCAGTGGCACGGACTGACCGAAAAAGCACTGCTACAGGGGTAGCAAGCGTGGCAGTAACAGTAGGACCAGGAAGCCGAGGGTGAAAGATAGCCCGGGCTGGGTAGCCGAGGTTGGCAGCAAATCAAAGCCGGAATCGCAACAGAGGAGGAGGTAGTCAGACAAAGCCAGGATCAGAGCCGGATCGGGTAGTCAAATGAAGTCAGGAGTCAGAGCCAGATCGGGTAGTCAGAAGATGCCAGGAGTCAGAGCTGGATCGGGTAGTCAGATGAAGACACAGGAATCAGTAAATGGACCAACACAGCACAAAGCTCAGGTACACCACGAAAGGGCACTGGGTATTGGAAATGCTGAGGCCTTTAAGGCCTAGTAGGTGGGCGGAGACATGACGGCAATTACCAGGGACCTATAAGAACAGTGATTTGCACTGAGAGACAGCCAAGAAGTAGCAAGGTCGCTGTTACAGTAAAGTAACACTGGAGGCAATCACGGGCACCATGATAGACTGTTAATAGAGCGGGGGTCCGATTTCAGAAGGTGCGCAGAGAGGACTACGGTCTGAATTCGGAGCGCCCCGCTCCATATCAGCAGTGGCACGGGCAGTCTCTACTGTGCATCACTGCACTGAGGCTGTTGGTGGGTGGCACTGTGGCCCGTGTACACGGGTACTTCAACTAGTTACTATATATATAATTGGAAACTAGTGGTTACTACTACTGTTGTTTGCTCAATAAAGGGTTAATAAGAGCATTGAATCAAATAAGACCCAGCAATTTAAGAGCGGCATTTAAACCACATGTGTACTAATACACGGATTTATGGTACATAAATACAGTCTGTCAAAGGACCAGTTATAGATGTAATTAGGAGGTCAATGGGATGCTGCATGTCTGTAATGACCCACGCTTTCCTTTAACATGTGGGTGGGAGATCAACCACCTTTATTTTTAAATGACCCTTCTACTATACTGAGTGAACAAAAGGGTACACACTGATACAAATTGTAAAGTGTATACAGTAAAATGTATGTTTTAAATACATACTGAGGTATTAGGGCCATACACACAGAACTGATCTCTAGTACCACTGAACAGAAGAGGTAGAAAAAATATAGGATTCCCATACAGTGGTCTATTTTCTTTCTATAAAAAATGTAATCAAATCAGAGGAATCATTAACAAACATTTGCTGATGATTTTCTTTGATAGTCAACTAAATGTAATTCTAAAAAAGGATCGAACATTTGTAGAAAAGCACCAAAATTAGATACTAGTATTTTTCCCAGCATGTTTAATGACAGAGAATATAATAAACAATCGAATTAGTTACATATTAAAGGGATATTTAAATGAAGTGGTAGTAGATGTAATTGTTGTGAAAGAGTACAAGTAGGAAATAGTTTTGAATGTACAACAATAGGTTCAATGCAATTGGCACAAAAATGTAATTTATTTTATTACCTGTAGGGAATGCAAGGTACAATATGTGGGCTAAATGTGCAATTTATGTGAAAGGATAATAGGACATATATCTAATATTAACTGAAAGAAATTAAAAACAGGTGTTGCCACACATTTTTGCCATTTTTTATGCTAATACAATCAGTATGTTAGTACAGGGAATAGATCAATATAAGGTGTGTGAATATGGCAGATAATCAGATCAAGATGTGTTCTGAATCTTTAATTTAGTATCCAGGGAACAACAGTATAGATGCTATAAATTCGATCTATAAATATAACCCATATAATTTTTCATTCATTTCACATACCACACATTCGTTTTTATTATGTGAAGAGTCTCTCTGTTCAAGGGCTATGGAGTTAAAGGAGCAGTAAACTTTTTTTTTTATGAAAACACACATTTTATAGAGCATTTCCTGCTGAATAAAACAAGATCATTCCCATCGCTGTCAGGTGTTTTATTAAAAAATTAGAACAGTTTAAATAACCAGGAAGTGAATTTACTGTGTTTACTTCCTGATAGTTCTGACAGGAAGTGACAGGCAGTTTCTATCACATTCTATGGAGAACTGTATGTCTCTGACTTTTCTGACTTTCCTCTCCATTAGAATCTAACAGGAAATCTAATTAGAATTTGACCACTAGAGGGCACTACTAATGTAAAAAAACATGGGTTTAAACCGTAATAACTCTGGAAATATAAATATCTCGGCAATGGGAGTACCCTTATTTTACTCAATAGGAAAATCCCTACAATATATATTTTTTCATAAAAAAAACTTTACTGCTCCTTTAAAGATCGGAGGCTGAACGTTTGAATTTTACTTTTGCATGCAGGCTTGCTGTTGCACCAATAGCCAGTTATAAGATTTGATTGTGCGATTGAAGTAACAACTATGTTAATTTTCCATTCCTACTGTCTCACCTTCATTTATATTTATGTGAGTTACAGTTGTGACTAATTGTTTGTTTATGGTAATATTTATATTGTGCTCACACTTATTCATATGTGCACATTGCTTGGAGTCCTTATTTGGCTCACTAGAAAGTCCGCATGTGTGTGTTATAAGGGACATCAAGCAGTTACCAGGCTTCGGGTAGATAGAGCATTGGTGGAATTGACTAAGCACTGAGCATATGCATCGGGTGGCCTGTAAAGTCAGTCACTTTGAGAGGGGCAGGTTAATGGGGGAGGGAGAGGATGGATGAGTGCAGCTGCTGTCTGATAATGATTATTTCTCTCTCCCCTCCCCTATACATATTTGTTGCCCATTATCTTTGAGAGAGCAGTGTGGAACCACAAAACGTGTACTATTGGAGGTAGGGTTGCCACCTTTTCTTCAAAAAAATACCGGCCATGGCATTTCCTCCATAGACTTAACATTGGACAGAAGCCAATTTTTTACCGGCCTGCCGGTAAAATACCGGCTGGGTGGCAACCCTAATTGGAGGGTTTTGCTTTTATGCTGAAAGGGTTAGTAATGTGTCTTTAAAACAAAACGAAATATTGTAGCTATTAAAAAAATAAACTAAATGATCCCAGTCCCATCTCTCAAACCTTTATGGTTTTAGAGATAGAACGTTTTAAAGTCCCCCCCTCCCTCCCCTTTCCCTGACGTCTTTTGTAAGCTGACAGCAGGAGATCCTGGTCCAGAGAGATCTGAGACCCAGGATCCCTTCCATCTATCCACCATGGGTGTCACGATCTGACCATCTTTCCTGTTCTCTTACCATTCCATATCCTGTCTTGTTTATTCTGTCTTACCAGATTTCCTGCTTCCTGTCCTGGATTTTAGTTTTTTCCGGGTGCCTTTATCTAGTGTCTGTTCCCAGTACTGACGCTCAATCTTAGCGTTCCAGTCAGAATTCTAGTTGTTCTCAGTCTCGTTCGTGTGATTCCGAGTTGCTGATCTTGGCCTCATTTAGCCACTTCTCTCGTGCCTGTTGTTCCTGTACCTCATTACCAGTGGACCTTTCTATTATGACCCATCTCTTCTTATTGGCTATTCTCCAGCTCGCTGATTCTGTACCTCATGCTCCTCTGCTGTTGATCTGCTAGTACGACAATCCCCATCTTCTGCATTTAGAGTTGGAGTATGAATCATTCTGTCTCCCCTGTCGGAATTCCCACAGCATAGACTTCTATCAGAGTCTAGTGCATATGGTGATGTGCCACATTATCATATGAACACTCCCACATGAACATGATAATGGTTCATTAAACTGCATTTTAATATGCAAATCAGGAATTGTTTTCGTAGTCAGGGCAAAATTGTAAAACTGACGAAGCCATGGTGGATTCTTGGCGATGTTGACATATTTGCATACCTCCCAACATTTCAGATGGCCAAAGAGGGACGCTTGTGTTTTAGGGGGTGTAGCTGGGGGCGTGACTAGTAGGCGGGGCATTACCGAGTATTTTTAGGTTATTTTGTGACCTACTGACACCTCCTTGTGTAACTGAATAAATGATTCAGAACAAGACCAAAGTGTTTTAATCATACAGACTAATTTATATATACAAATACTGAAGTTTATACAAACATATATATGAGTTTTATTGCTGTGGAGCAATTTAGTACACTAACATACACACCACACAGTCTGATCTCCTCAAAAGAGGGACACCAGGGTGGGAAAGAGGGACAGAGGGATTTGGTTCAAAAAGAGGGACTGTCCCTCCTAAGGAGGGACACTTGGGAGGTATGTATTTGAGGTGTATTGACAGGAATATGATGGTGAAGACATCTAATGCATACTGTCAGTTAAGCCATCTAGATCTGATTAGCAACTTCCATGGAGATCTTAGGCACCTAACACAGAATGTTACAGATAATAGATAATAAGTGCAGTTACATCTGTATGACCCATAGTTCTCAGCTGTAAGCTATCTGCACTTTTGAACTCTTTTACATTCTGTACAGAGATTAAGATATCCATTTCTTGCTTTTTATTCTTTTTTTTTTAAAAAGAAGCAGTGAATGTTTTCATTAATAAATATGTTTTCTATTGACTAAAACTATGACTTTTATTTAGAGATTTTTCTTTCACAAGTCATTCCAGCTGAAATGTTTTTCTTTTCATCAACCTGTTAGTAACTGTCCAAAAGCCCATCTGTTATTGTTATGTACTCTGTAGCAGAGCTTCATAGTAAGTGACACAAACAGCACCACCTTATGAGCAGAAAAACATCTACAGTTTGATAACCCTTTAAAGGGATAGTAATACTTCATTTTAACGTTATTTTATTTTGTAGGCATTAAAAAAACATGAAGAATGATATAAGTCTTATCTCTCAAACCTTTATGGTTTAAGAGATATTCACAAACAAAGTATCCCCCCCTGTTCAACCAGATCAGAAGGGAGGTGCCCAGGTAGACTGCAGAGAGAGGGACAATCTTCAATTAAGATAAGGGAAAAACCTGAAAAACTTGTCAAGGGGGGAAGGGCTTTCATCGTTTTCATACAAAGAAAATTGTCCCCTTCTGTTATCTGTCTGGTCTTACAACCTGATCCACATCTGAGAAGAGATGGCTTACACTAGGTAAAAGGGGTGGGAGGGGGAAACTTTGCTTGTGAATATCTCATAAACCATAAAGGTTTGAGAGATAAGACTTATATCATTCTTCATGTTTTTTTAATGCCTACAAAATAAAATAAAGTTAAAAGGAAGTATTACTATCCCTTTAAGCACCATAGAGGTGTTCAGTGCATTTCTTTGCAATGAAATGCACATCACTCTGGGGTTAAGAATCAGAGCTGTAAAAATATTTGAATTAAAAATCTCTCAGCAGTTGTTTTATTCAAAGGAAAAGTGATATGATATAAAGAGATACAACTCTGAAGCAAACCAACTGCATCATTGGAGATACATGAAAATGTCCAAGTGATTTAAAAGTTTTCTTTTAACCCTTTGAATTCTAGAAAGGTCTCTAACACACTGGAGACCACTTAAAGGGTTAAAATCCCCAATTAAATCATTAGGGATTTGGGGAATTGTCACTTGTCTCCTACTGTGAAGTTGGTTTGCTCCAGAAGCACACCTCTGTAACTTACTGAATAAAATCCTATAGCATATTTTAAAATGTTTACTGCACCTTTAATACAAACATTCATGTCTAAATGCATCTGCTAAACAGGTGCACAGGCACTCATTGTTCCACACAGATACAGCACGTGAGTAATAGTTGCGCCAAGAAGAGAAGATGGGTCTGATCTCTAATTTGCCCCTGTCTCCAGCCTTTTTAACCCCATCCTTTGCCTTAGTTCCTTCCTCAATGAAGATATTGTGTGCTTTGTTATCCATGGTGCACTTAACTACTACCAGCCTTAGTACGACAGTCTCCATCTTCTGCACTTAGAGTCGGAGTATGACATACCTCCCAACACTTCAAATTGCCAAAGAGGGACACTTGTGTTTTAGGGGGTGTTGCTGGGGGCGTGGCTGGTGGGAGGGGCATTATCAGGAATTTTTAGGCTATTTCATGACCTATTTATACAAACTTGTGTAACCTAATAAATTACTTTTAACATGACCAAAGTATGTATTTTATTTACACAGACTAATTTGTAAAAACATAAACTGACATTTAAACAAACAATAATGTGAGTTTTATTGCTGAAGAGCAATGTAATACATTTATATATATACCCAACAATTTGATCTCCTAAAAAGAGGGATATCAGGGTGGGAAAGAGGGACAGAGGGATTTGGATCTAAAAGAGGGACACTTGGGAGGTGTGGTATGACTCATTCTGTCTCCCCTGTCGGACTCTGAATTCCCACAGCATAGACTTCTATCAGAGTTTAGTGCATATGGTGATGTGCCACATTGGCATATAAACACTCCCACATGAACATGATAATGGTTCATTAAATTGCATTTTAATATGCAAATCAGCCATTGTTTTCGTAGTCAGGGCAAAATTGTAAAACTGTCGAAGCCATGGTGGATTCATGGTGATGTTGACATATTTGAGGTGTATTTACAGGAATATGATGGCGAAGACATCTTAGTGCATACTGTCAATATGTCATTGACACAAAATACTACACAAGATCATCAAACTGACCCCTTATCAACCTTTAGTTCATTTTCCTCGAGAGTCTTTGCAGATAGGCTTGTTATTTAGTCCATGTACCATTTTAGTGGTCTTTCATTAAATATTCTCTAATTTATTTAGGCCATTTTAAATACCTTTTAATACATTTTTCTACAATTGAAGCCTCAGCCTGGTCCATCTGAAGATATTCGAACTGTCCTGGATGGAGACAGTTTCACAGTAGCTTAGACAAAATAAAGACTCTGACAGGTGCAGTTAAAATCAATACCACTTTATTGAAAGATACAATATAATGAATAGCAAATAAACACTTCCCCAACCTTCCCCGGGGTCAGACATGGAGACAGTGCTACAGTCCACTACCCAGGAGCTGACACTGAACTTAGCCCAAACAGGAACCAGGAACACGGCAGAGAACCTAGCCTATGGTTCTGGGTACCACCACAATGTAGACGGGTGGCGATTGGCCGATCTCCCCCTAGGATGCTAGGGTCAGAAGAAGCGCAATGTCCTAGAACGCTAGAGCCCAAAGAGACACAATACCCTAGAATGTTACAGTACACAATAGTCACCACACCCTAGAATGCTAGGGTTCAGACGAGATCCTAGGTAAGACCAGAGCGATACAAGGCCTCTCAGTCAGACAGAACCAGGAGTAGTACGATGGCAAAGACCATGCCTATGGACCTGCACGGAGAGGGAGCCAGGCCCAAGGTATAGCGTAAGCGGAGTCAGACAAAGCCAAGGTCATACACGTAAAGGGTAGACAGACAGAGCCACAGTAGTTAACACGGAGTGGGTAGTCAGCCAGGCCAGGGGTCATACACGGATCGGGTAGTCAGACGGAACCAGGGATCAAGCACTGATTGGGTAGTCAGACAAGGCCAGAAGTTCAGGCACAAATCGGATCAAGTGTCATACACTGATCAAAATTAGCAGCCAAGAACGGGTCACAACGAGGAATACAAGCAACACTCAGATACACCACGAAAGGGCACTGAAGCAATGTTTGAAGGCCGCATATAAGCCTACCGGAGAGGTGGAGCATAGTTCAGTCAATTAAGCTGTGACTACAAAATAGTGAGCGCGCTGTAGTGACGCGTGTATGCACACAGGAAGTCAGGCAGCGACCAGACATGTTGCTGAGCACAAGTGGGGAAAGTCAGGCAACGACACAGGAGAAGATCACTGGCACCGTGATAGACAGGTTATACTTCTCCGTATGCATAACTGTCAGTTGACTTTGATAACAAAGCCCTGACCATTATACATTGTGAGTAGATTTCTTATTAATTGGGTAATATTGTGTGGAAACAAATTACATTATGTGGTGCTCTCTTTCTTCTTTGTTTCTTTGATGCCATAACTCTGAGGGAGAGAGTGTTTTATAGAGAGCTGCCTAGGATACCATTTCCTTTAAGAGGTCGATGCTGCTTCTGGAGGCAACTTTAATTCTCCAGCCACTTGATATTGTTGGACCCGGCCTAAGCCGTTTCCAACATACCAGCATTGTGAGTGCACACTATATGGTGGTGGTGGTTGATTCCAGCTTGATTGATATACACAGGGTCACCCCTTTTTATCTTCTAGTATGAAATTTATTTATGTGCTTCTGGAGATATGGTATCCAGAACTGAACACCATACTCTAGGTGATGTTGAACTAGTAATTTGTAAAGTGTCATTATGACCTCTCTTTTTCTGCTGTTAATGGCTATTACTATACAATTTAGCACCCTACTGGCTTTCTCCGTTTTTTTGCTGTATTGCTTCCCTACCTGTGATTCATTAGAAATAACTGCTCCCAAATCCATTTTTTCTGCTGTTGTATTCTGCTTTTGGGTTTTGTGTCCTATAAGTTATATTAGGAATTGTATGGCGTTAAATTTTAAATCCCATACTTCTGCCCATTCCTCTAACTTTTTTTTAAATCACTTTCCGTGTGACTTATCCCTCCATGAATGTTAATCCTATTACCTATCATAGTGTCATCTGCAAAAAGGCACACCTTCCATTGAATATACTGGTAGTAGGTATATTGAATTGAACAGGCTCCAGAACTTGTCCCCAAGGTTTTCCACTAGTAATCCATCTTTCCTCTGAATTTATTGCATTGACTATGACCTTCTGTCTTTGAATCTCCAGCCAATGCTTTGTCCAGCCAACTACTGTTGAATCCAGTCCCAACCCATGCAGTTTTTGGATTCGCTTTTCTGAGGATGAACAAAAACAGATATTGCTTGATCTGTATCTAGTCATCTCTCAGAAGCATCACATTTTAGCTTTGTAGTGCAATTACACAGAAGAAATTTCCATTTACATATCAGACTAATCCCATCCAAAAGGCAGTCCAGCTTGAAAATTACAGGCAAGTTCACTCTGCACTGGAATACCAGCTAATCCCTGGACAGCTTAAATGACATGCTTCTGAGCTGTGAGTAGCCATAGAACAAGAACTATTTGCTTGTTTAAAAAAATGTACAAATCAAGTGGCACTATATGTATTACAAAGTCAACATTGGTTATTGCTGCCAGAAAAATAAATTCCCTACTATTGGAATTTAAAAAAATGTATACAAATTCAAAGACCACATCCGGCGCTATAACCAAATGACAATTCACAGTGTGATTAGCTTCAAATACAAATTCACATCATCTATTGTCATCCAAAATTGTATATATATTGTCACAATAAACCAACTTTATAAACAAAAAATTAAAAATTTCAAAAATTAAAAATTACAATATTGTAATAGATGTCAGAAATATGGGTGACGTCAAATAAACACTATATTGTCTTCATGATGTCCCCTTTCTGCTATATTATTATTTAAAACACAATGGCCAGTACTACACTTTTATTATGGATCTTTTCTACGGCATTTCCACCACCAATACTAGTAAAAAAAACCAATATCTTCATGTTCCCCGTTCTCCCATAGGTACCAACACATCTGTAACATGACCAAGGTGAACTGTGCTCTCTCCTCCAAAGGTTAAATCACACCAATCTCCTCCCTTTAAGTGCCGGTAATCATACCCTCCGAATAAATCGGGGACAACTCTTGCACCAACAGTCAGCAGATGACGTGACACAGTACCGTTGGACAGACTCCAGTTACACCTATAAACTCCTGTACTCGTGATTCTACTCCCCATGCCCCTTGTTTGTACTCACAGCTTCTCACATACTTTGGTTTGATTTTGAAAGCCCTTCTGGTGTATTTTTAAGGGTAAAAGGTAATCCAGACATGGGCCCATTGGACTACAGACATAACTAGGAAAACCAACTGCACCTTACTGATGAGGACCTAACAAGGTGTAAACGTATGATTAGTTAGCCTGATATGTACATGGAGATTTCATATCTGTAATGACACTTGACAGCCAAAATGTGATGCTTCAGAATAGTGATTAGTCATAGAACAAGACAATTTCCTTTTGTTCATCCTAAGAGCCTCTCATATACTTAGCTCTGATTTTGAAAACTGTTATGGTGTATCCTTAAAGGGATAGTAATACTTCGTTTAAACTTTATTTTATTTTGTAGGCATTAAAAAAACATGATATAAGTCTTATCTCTCAAACCTTTATGGTTTAAGAGATATTCACAAGCAAAGTTTCCCCCTCCCGCCCCTTTTACCTAGTGTAAGCCATCTCTTACAGCAAGGGACAATCTTCTTTGTATGAAAAGAATGAAAGCCCTTCCCTCCTTGACACGTTTGTCAGGTTTTTCCCTTATCTTAATTGAAGATTTTCCCTCTCTGCAGTCTACCTGGGCACCTCCCTTCTGATGTGGCTGAACGGGGGGGGGGGGATACTTTGCTTGTGAATATCTCTTAAACCATAAAGGTTTGAGAGATAAGACTTATATCGTTCTTCGTGTTTTTTTAATGCCTACAAAATAAAATAAAGATACAACGAAGTATTACTATCCCTTTAAGAGAGAAAGGAAATCCTTACTCTCAATGCCTAGGAAAACCAGCAGTACCTCACTCATTAGGGTCAAACAAGGCCAAAATGTATGCCTGGGCTTAACTGGTATTCTCATGCAGAGGGCACTTGCTTGTCATTTTGTAACTGGACCAACTTTTGGGTGTGGTTATTTTCATATAATGGCAACAGAGAGCAATGCTTCTGAGCATTGACTAGCCATAAAACATCAATATTTGCTTTTGTTTGTCCTCAGTATCTCTCATTTGCTTGCTCTGATTTTCTTTAAAATGGAACTTTCATCACATGAATATTGAGCCCCAAAATATAAGTACAATAGTGATATGTATAGACTTACTTGTAGTTTCAAGTGTAATCGCGGCATTAGTGAATATATAACTTTTATGCAGACAGGCAGCGGGGAACAGTGCAGACATCTTGCAGAGCGGGCATCTCTGAGTCTGGAAAGTCCAATGCGCACCTCTCTCCAATAAACACAGATATAAGTTAAATGTAAAAGTTCACAACTTGAATTCTATAGGAATATAACGAACAGTCCGGTGTTACCTCTCCCAAGTCTGCAGCTTTTAGTCAAAAAAGTGTCCTCAGTGGCACTTGAAATCTTAACTATAGAAAAAGAGAAGAAAAAAAGCGCAAAAAACTATTTGAGAGTAGCATCTGATATCGTAAAAGGGTTATTAAAATTAGATTTACTTACAAGATAACAACTTGTAAGAGATGCCTTCAACACAGTAACCACAACTAAATTGGTTTCAGTTTTCCTTTTGTAGCATTTCGTCCCAGAAAGTATACAATGGGTCTCACCATACCGGATAGATGACAGATATCCAATAGTAATTCCTAAAACATAAAGAAGCCTCTAAGAGTGACCATAGATAGACAGGGAAAATGTCCCCCAATGGTATTCACTCACCGGATACTTCTGTAAGTCTGAGGTCGTATACAGCCCGACCCGGCTGGGATGTATAATTGAATGTTGAGCAACATTCAATTATACGTCCCAGCCGGGTCGGGCTGTATACGACCTCAGACTTACAGAAGTATCCGGTGAGTGAATACCATTGGGGGGCATTTTCCCTGTCTATCTATGGTCGCTCTTAGAGGCTTCTTTATGTTTTAGGAATTACTATTGGATATCTGTCATCTATCCGGTATGGTGAGACCCATTGTATACTTTCTGGGACGAAATGCTACAAAAGGAAAACTGAAACCAATTTAGTTGTGGTTACTGTGTTGAAGGCATCTCTTACAAGTTGTTATCTTGTAAGTAAATCTAATTTTAATAACCCTTTTACGATATCAGATGCTACTCTCAAATAGTCTTTTGCGCTTTTTTTCTTCTCTTTTTCTATCTCTGAGTCTGCGCTGACCATCCCCTTCAACTCCACAATTTGTGAGTTGAATGCCTTTGTGCCAAAGCACTGTAAGGGACTGACCTCATGATCCCTGCCGGTGCCTGTCTGCCTAAGACGTTCTATTTCTCACTAATGTCGCAATTATACTTGAAACTACAAGTAAGTCCATACATATCACTATTGTACTTATATTTTGGGGCTCAATATTAATGTCATGAAAGTTCCACTTTATGCGAACCTGTATGTGGTAGAGATTAAAAACAACCCTCCCCAGTTTAGTCTCAAAATGTTTATTATAAAGTGTAGTGGAAAGTTAAACAAATGATTTATCACTTCAATTGAAAAAGTCAGTGACCCTTATTTATGGTGAGGAAAAGCCAAACTGCCCTTTTACGTACACCAAAAAAGTTTTGTAATAATTATTTTTTTATTTTATTTTTTTACATGCACTATTGGTATTAGCTTGTGTAGCCTGAATGTTTTTATGCTCACTTAATACAAGCCCGCAATCCCATTTTTATGAATAGTCAAGATGCCTTCCAAGTCCAGCATGAATAGGGCTAGGATGTTGGAATCCTCCAGTACAGGACTGTCCAAGTTCTGTCCTCGAGAGCCACCAACAGGCCAGGATTTAAGGATTTCCCTGATTAAGCACAGGTGAGTTAATCAGTGGCTCATTTGTTTTGCGAACTCACCTGTACTTAATCAGGGAAATCCTTAAAGGGATAGTAATACTTCGTTTTAACTTTATTTTATTTTGTAGGCATTAAAAAACATGAAGAATGATATAAGTCTTATATCTCAAATCTTTATGGTTTATGAGATATTCACAAGCAAAGTTTCCCCCTCCCGCCCCTTTTACCTAGTGTAAGCAATCTCTTCTCAGATGTGGAATGCAGTCCATAGACCACACAGATAACAGAAGGGGACAATCTTCTTCCTATGAAAACAATGAAAGTCCTGCCCCCCTTGACAAGCTTTTCAGGTTTTTCCCTTATCTTAATTGAAGTTTGTCCCTCTCTGCAGTCTACTTAGGCACCTCCCTTCTGCTCTGGCTGAACAGTGTGACATCAGTAAAGGGGGCGGGAGGGGGATACTTTGTCATTGAATTACTCTGGAACTACAACTCTGACAGAATTGAAATAACACTCTCCAAAGTCCAAATACTATGATGATTAATTAGAGCTGTTTTTATTATGAAACATTGCTATCCCTTTAAATCCTGGCCTGTTGCTGGCCGTCGAGGACAGAACTTGGACAGCCCTGCTCCAGCATATGTAACTGTTTTCACCAGGCGTAGATGATGCACATAATAGATTAATAGAAAGAAAAAAAAAGGAACACCACTACTTGAAGTTTTGTTGGTCATCATGTGGCTGGGTGCTCACATCAATTATCATCAACACTCTCTAAGGCCTACACAAGGAATGTGGGGCACTCCAGGGTTATAAGATAGGGAAAAAAATCTTTATTATGTTAATAGCATTAGTCTGAAGTTAAATGGACAATGCTGCTTTCATCAGGGAAAATAGAAGTGGCCTTGGGAATGGCCTGATTGTGAATCAAAACCTCACATACCCACTTTCAGTCATACAGTACACAGAAGATAATACCTAAGACAACACCCATACACAAACACTAATGGTGTTGCGAACAGAGAACAGTCAGAAATGCAGATCGATAGACAAGCCACCCATCAAATCATGTTGTCAATATACGTAGAACAAAGATGAATAAGAGGGTGAAAAGTAAACAGTGCACAAAAAAATGGATAGAGAGAAAACAAAAACTATTTAAAGCAAAAAAACTGGTGAAAATCTACTGACGATGTTTGACCCCAATGTGTAAATCCATCAGACTTCCCGACTGAGAAACTTCTTCTCCTGATTTCCGCCATTACTCCATTTACTGACTTCCTCAATGGGCATATATCCTAACTCCTGTGTCCTGTGGCTACTCTCAATAAAATCTCATGGTACAGGGGAATTATTAAATAACTTCTCTGAGAGGGTGCAAGCAAAAATTATTAATATTACTGAACAATGTTCACTACTTCTCTTTTAGAGGTTTGTCCCACACAGATCTTTGGAAACATGCAACTAATGATATATACGAAAAACCTGGTCTGACAGGTCAAGATAATGCATAAAGGAAATGCCTTGTAACAAGTGTTGCACACCCCTTTTCACATTTAATAAAGGTGGGCTGTTTTTTATAGCGTGATGATCTGATACCAATAAGATGTTTTGAAGGTTTTTATCTCTTCAAAATCCAAAATGGGGAAATACCTCATTTAGGTATCTAATGTCATTGTCACATTTCATATTACGCTCTTTTATTGCCCTAAGGCTTCTAAAGAACAATTCAGTAGTATGACTTTGGGGTACTTGAGTCATGGATCAAAGACTCATGTCTGCCTCCATGTAAACAATATACATTACTAATTAAAGATTAATTTAGAAGAACCATCCCAACATAAATTATTCATAGCGTTTATTAGTATTTTCTACATAGATTAAAGAGATCTATACCCTAACTATAGGTTGCTTTTAATTTATCAGATAGACTTACATGGTAGGTATCTGTCAAACATTAGTAATTTATTAAAATGTACTGTTTTACTTGCATTTTATCTTTGCTTTATTTCATAGTCATTTAGGTCTGCTGAAGCCTATTGTTTGCTCTGAGCAGTTGTGACCTACAGGAAGGCTTTCACAGAGGTCACTATGTAGGAAACTGCTGATATAATGCAAACATATAAACAGATAAACAAGACTGCTGTATGAAGGACACCTACCTAGGTAAGTCAACATGTTAAACAAATGAAGAGACACTTCTAAAGTATAGTTCCCCTTTAAAGAGATAATAATGTTTCATAATAAAAGCAGCTCTAATTAATCATCATAGTATTTGTACTTTGGAGAGTATTTCAATTCTGTCAGAGTTGTAGTTCAAGAGTAATTCAATGACAAAGTATCCCCCCCACCCCTTTTACTGATGTAACACTGTTCAGCCAGAGCAGAAGGGAGGTGCCCAGGTAGACTGCAGAGAGGGACAATCTTCAGTTAAGATAAGGGAAAAACCTGAAAAGCTTGTCAAGGGGGGCAGGGATTTCATTGTTTTCATAGGAAGAAGATTGTCCCCTGCTGTTATCTGTCTGTTCTATGGACTGCATTCCACATCTGAGAAGAGATGGCTTACAGTAGGTAAAAGAGGCGGGAGGGGAAACTTTGCTTGTGAATATTTCTCAAACCATAAAGGTTTGAGAGATAAGACTTATATCGTTCTTCATGTTTTTTTAATGCCTACAAAATAAAATAAAGATAAAACAAAGTATTACCACCCCTTTAAAATAAGTGTGAGTTTATGATGTACCTTTAAGTCATGAATTTTAATAATAATGATTACTGAGGTTCTGTGTCCAGCGAGTGGAATAGCAAATTTTCTATTCTTGCTTCTACCTATAGTTGGGTGTGAGATCTACTCTGGACCATGCTTTCCAGCTGCTGCTTCTGGCATTCTCTTGCTTCACAGCAGTCAGTCCTACTGCAAGAGACGACATTGTAAATCAGAGATCTGGAACAAGTTAGCAGCTGAAATAGCACTGAATCAATCATACTAGATTAGACAGATGGGCATACAGTGGCTTGCAGAAGTATTCACTCCCCTGCAAAGTTTTCACATATTTTGGCACCTGAGCATTCTCCACAATGCTTTTAAATCACACTTCACATGTAGAATCCACACAAACATCTCTAAATTGCTAAAGTAAAAAAAATGAATATAAAATATAAGTAAACTCTTCATAGAAAATCTTCCTTTTATTGCTTAGCAATTCACTGCCAGAGCCAAATTAATTACTTGAAAGATCACACAATTAGTGAAATGGTTTCAGCTTGTGTATAATTAAAAGAGAAGTAACACCTCTTGTTACAACTACCCACTTACATTACTATGGCTAGAAAATTCTAATGGCCCTACAAATTCTGCCATTGTGCTTTTGTTCAAGAGATAACACCTTCAATTAGTCCTATATGCAGGTGTACATTGCAGTTACCAGCAGTTTGTTAAACCAAAGAAAGCACAGTTAATGAGTTTACCTAAGATTGTTATTTGCAGTCAGCAGAGTTTGAGGTTCTGTGGACTAAATAGCAACAGTCATGTCTATCTTCATGAACATGACATTCAGGACTGATTGAAGATATTATTTCTTGAAAAAACATACAAGGGCAAAATTCAGATGGGCCTGTGGAGATTCCCTGGTTCCTTGCCCAGTTCCCTTGTCCCAGTCCTGCCTTTTAGTGTTGACTCCAGTAGGCAACCACAAGTTCTCTATCCTGGTTGTCTCAATCCCCAGGAACTCCTCCTGTTATTCCCTTAGGCAAGATGGCAGAGGGCTTAGACAATAAAGGTCAAGCCCAGCTCTCTGTCACTCTGCTATTCCCACTTCCTAGTAATTTGCGGCCACTGTTCCATTATACCCGGAACCCAAATATCATGCTCCATTGCTGCTGTGTCCACATTATCCCTGTGTGTAAGGAGATTATATTATATATACATTATATCTAATGATATATGATAGGGTGAAGCATGTATTTTTGGGAATTATTGTAATTAATTGTGCATATGTATTGTACTGTGTAGGGAACTGTATGTGCTTGGGTGAACTACGTGCCACTCAGTGCCAGCACTCAGGTGCCAGTCAGTCTGCATGTATCTCCAGATAATCTAATCTGGAGGCATGTAAAAATCTCACCACAGGAAAAAAAGTTCCCTCTGGAGTGCCTGATTGATCGTTTGGTCTTAGGTGGTGGTGGGGAGCTGACCATGTCTTCGGGAGATTGGAGATTATAGGTGGCCTTTCCACTGGTCTCTTACAGTCCCTACATCTCTAGGACTGGACAGTTTGTATTCCATGGGTCTTATGTGGGCACTGAATTGGTCAGTCTATGTCCGGAGCCCAGCGGAGAAGATTGTGTTTGTGTGTGTTGTCTGGGTCAGAGCTCCAGATGGACTATAAGAATTGTGCTCAAACCAAAACAAGTAGATAGTTTTGGTTTTGTGTTGCTGGATGGACTTAGACTTTGCTTAGGTCTTGATGATTTGTGGTTGGCTTCCTTAGCCTCTTTAACATATCTGAGAAAAGCAGCCACGTTTTTTTTTCTTACCTAAGACAGCATCTCTTCTTCCTGATCATAAAATAATTTTCTTCCTCTTTGTGAAAAACAGGGACCATGGGGTAAAATATTATTCTACAGGAGGGCAGCGCACTTGTCTCAAAACTTAAAATGTTCTTCCCTCTCAGTTTCTGCCTACCTGGTCTGAACAGACATTTGAAAAGAAACGCACAACGGTAGATCACCACAACATATACATATAATATAGAAATATAAATTGTTGTTTTGTCTTTTCTGAGGGCCCTCTGAGGCCAGGCTTCTAAGGTTACAGTGGATTCTTGGCTTAAGGGTTCCATTCCCCAGGCTTACGTTCTTAAGAAGCCAGTCACCTTTAAGGTCATGGCTTATTCCAACAGGTCTGTGGGCGACTCTTGCGCCTACAAGAATCAGGCATTTGCTGAATAATTGTGAAATGTGGAGATGTGGTAATCTCAAATGTTTGTCAAACACTACAGCATTAAAGTTCTGGCTTCATTTGAAACCTCTTTTGGCTGGAAGGTCCTACAGGCAATTGTGCCTGTGTATTTGTTACTATTTTTATCTCTTGGTGACCTGTTGGTTCCTTTTCCCTGACTTGCTGTGCTGGTGTTTGTTGACACCTGAGGTTTATGTTGTTCCAGTTTGTCTCTTTTTTGAGGTTTTTTTTTCTCTTTTCCTTCCTGGGATCTTAATGGATGGTTTGGTATATCCCTATGGTTTCTGAGTTTCACTTAGGATGCAAGACAAAAGGAGATTTGTGTGTAGTTAATGATACATATTTTTCTGTTAGTCAATATTGAACACAGGACTTCCCTCTGGGAGAAAAAAAGGTGCTTGAGTACTGTACAATGGTGTCCTCTTTGGTGATCAAATTTAGGGGATTCCCTTTCTTGATTTGCTTCTGTTTTATTAGATCTTGTTATATGTTAAAATTGCAGTAGAATGAATTAGACTAGTGGGGGTAAAAGATGAAAGAAAGATGTCTCCACCTCTGATAGCCTTTTAAGGCAAGTGCCCTGCCCTCCAATAGGAAGATACTCTAACCTATGGTTCCTGTGTTCCACATGGACTAAGAAAATTATTTATCACTAGATACACAAAAATCTCCTTTCTGCTGAAAATATTGGACCTTTGTAAAATCTCAGGATGAGGCCAACTGAAACTGCAGGCCCCCCAAATGCAAGTATGTCCATGCATTAAAATGCTGTTGATTAAGAAGTGGAAGATGCCTCATCCTATCCAGATTAGGTCACCTCTCCAAAGTGAGCAACTGGTGTGGGACATTACTCTGAAGCCAACAATAAGCTTGAGAGAAGTCCTGAGTCTGAGAGGGAGTTGAGCACCACCCAATTAGTACCACTTCAACTTTTATACATCTTGGTGGCAGCATCATTTTATGGGATGCTTTTCTTAATCTTTCCTTCATAAGAGATGGAGGTGGATACTGTGGCGTAACTATAGGGGTTGCTCCCGCAACCAGGCCCATCGCTCCAGGGGGCCCGGCTGCCCCCTGTGACCCCTCTGCCTGGCGCCCGCGATCTCCGTCTGGCACGGTAGTAATGCAGAGCGCTGGGAGATGACATCATCTCCCAGCGCTCTGCATTACTGAAGAGGACCGCGCGGTAGATCAGCACACCTCTCCGGGCTCCTGCCACTCCAGGGAGGTAGGAGATGGGGGCATTTTGGAGCGGGCCAATGTAGTCAAGGGGGGCGAATGTGGTCCGGGGGGGGCCCATGGCGCTTCTTGCACCAGGGCCCGGAGGCTTCTAGTTACGCCTCTGGGTGGATATGACAGTAGTTAGCAGGACCAGATGACACCACTGCTTAATGCTTTATATCTCTGTGCATTGTAATCTTATGCAGGCATTTGCACACAAAACCCCCACTAGCACCTGTCATGTCTGCAGCCATGGACATTACATCATCCAGGACTGACTGAAGAGGTTATCTCTTGAATAAACACACAAGAACAACATTTATAAGGGCCATTAGGATTTACTGGCCATAGTAAGGTAATAACCTATTTGTTACAGTGACGTAACAGGAGAGTGAGGGATTCAGATGCAAGAAAACAATTTATTTCTCCCCAAAAAGATAAGAAAAGATACACACGTTGCTGTCAGACATTATCTGTTTGTCTCACACATATACATTCACTAAGATATTCTCAGACACATTCACATACTCTCACACAGACACACTCTATTTTACAGAGCCACAATGCCACACAGACACATTCACATGCACTCATTCACAAACTTTCACACAGACATACTAATATACAAGCACTGTCAAAGACAGACGGACACAGACACATACATGGTAAACAGGAATGTTCAGGATCATGGACAATCACATTAGAGAATGAAAGAAGGGGACAGAAAGCTCTCTCCTCCAGTGGGCTCCTCAAATGATCGGTCTGGTTCCTGAGATACACGGTAAATCCCTGTAGACCAGCAATGAGGAGAGACTTTGAGAAATGAGGGGAAAGACAGACCATGTGTAGGGAGGATTTAAAAAATGCTGTGGTGGAGAAAGCTTTCTTTCTTCAACAACGTTTACCTTCTCTGCTCATCCATGGGGGATAATTAATGGTCCCATTAACCCTTCATGTCTCACAGTGGTGTTGACAGCGGAGTTGCTCTGGTATTCCATGGGTTATGCGTGAACTCATTTTTGGAATATGGATGTGGCTCCTGCATTACATCTAAAGCCTCCAACGCAATTCCTCTCTCCACATGGTACTGCCCTTCTCTTTAACTGCTTAAAGGGATAGTAATACTTCGTTTTATCTTTATTTTATTTTGTAGGCATTAAAAAAACATGAAGAGCGATATAAGTCTTAGCTCTCAAACTATTATGGTTTGAGAGATATTCATAAGCAAAGTTTCCCCTCCTGCCCCTTTTACCTAGCAAGGGACAATCTTCTTCCTATGAGAACAATGAAAGCCCTGCCCCCCTTGGCAAGTTTTTCAGGCTTTTCCCTTATCTTAATTGAAGATTGTCCCTCTCTGCAGTCTACTTGGGCACCTCCCTTCTGCTCTGGCTGAGCAGTGTTACATCAGTAAAATGGGCGGAAGGGGGATACTTTGTCATTCAATTACTCCTGAACTACAACTCTGACAGAATTGAAATAACATGCTCCAAGGTACAAATACTATGATGATTAATTAGAGCTGCTTTTATTATGAAACATTTCTATCCCTTTAAGAGTGACTCGCTGTGTGTCCAACCAGAAATAACCCATGTAGTGGTGACACACAAAGAGTGACTCTTCAGGTTAGGAAGAGAAGTACAGTACCACATGGAGAGATGAACTACACTGGAGACTTTACAATGTATTGCAGGAGACCATCTATAACGGAATAGTGTACTTACCCTTCAAACACAAGGGTTACGTTACATTTGAAACCATATTGGCAAACAAAGGGTTAATTGGACCATTTGTACTTGCTCTGCTCTTGTCTCCCCCAAGTATGGTCTGCATCCAAGGAATGAAGAGGGACTGTACAGGGGGCACCACTTTAGCTCCAGGCTCTGGTCCCTTGCACAGCTGCACCAGCAGAAGTTCCCCTCTGATTTGTTACAAAGTGACAGCTCCACTTTAAAGGGAAAAATAATACTTAATATGTAAAAAAATATGTTCTAGGGCTTAAACCCCTGAGTAAGCTCACTCCCACTCATGAATGGTGCTCTATTCAAAAGGTTATTACAGGTGAAACATGAATTCTTTAGATGCAATTTTCTCAGTGGCCTGAAATTGTACAGTGGCGCTGTTGCTTCACCACCCACTGCACAGCTCTGGTCAGTTGACCATAAATCTCCATAGATTGGTGTAGCAACAGCACCACTGTAAAATTTCAGGCCATTGAGAAATTTCAGTCTCAGCAGTGGGGTTATTTTTGCTTTACTCAGGGAGATAAACCCTACAACACATTTTTTTTGCACATTAAGTATTACTATCCCTTTAATTTAAACAATGGTACTTATGCTCCAGAATATCAAATGGAGGGTTGGGCATAATCTCAAATTCTGAAGCAGGACCAGGGATCCTGCAGATGTCTGGTTGTTGTTGTACTACAAGTTGCATCAGGGCCGGATTTCCCAATTGGCAGACTAGGCACCTGCCTAGAGCTCCAAATTTTGAGGGGCTCCTCAGCTGTGCTGGCCACACCCACATTCTGAATTGTGGGTGGGTCCAGAACACTCTCTGTATCCATGCAGTAGCTTATATACCCCTTTACAGGCTATTATTTAACCCCTCGGATGCTAGTGAGATCTCTCTAGCAACCAAGGAGTTAAAGCTGTTATGTTCTTGCTTGTTGTAGGCCAAAGTTATATTCCGTGCCAGGAAACAGTGGAGGAGACTGGTGGCGTGGTCATGTAAGGAGTGGTGTGTGGCCATGGGCGGAGCTAAGGGCACCAAGAGTGCCTTGCCTAGGGGAGCCTAGAATGTAAATCCGCCCCTGAGTTGCATCATCCTCCAGTTAAAGATGATAGGATTTGCAGCTAAAGGTCAGCAGGTTGCCAGTCCACCCCTGTTTAATGTTTCCACCATAAATACATACAGGTGAATGTAAGGTAGTGATTCCCCACTACATCAGGTGATGAAATAGTTTTTGGCCCAACGATTGTCTAATGTTAATTTACAACATATGTCACAACTCCTCTTAATGCCAGTGGGGTAGTCTGCGAGTATTCCAGGGTGTTCCTCTCCTTCCCACCTTGTTTATGGGGATAAATACACTTGGAAGAGAAAATGGTGTGTATATTCCATTTCCTTTGTATGCAATGGGGCTGGGTACAGGGCTTGCTGGCATCAAAGTCCTAACAATAGCAGGGCTTCCTGGTGGTTTGCACTACAGCGCTTATAAATTGTAGTGCATACCCTAAAGTGCACTACACTCTGATGTTCTGTTAGTCCCAATGTCTGATCAAAATGTAAGAAACTGGATATGAATATTCCCCAATGTTTTGCTGATTACATTCCAAGTTTAGGTTAATATATCTTTCAGCTGTTGTTCTGCTGAACATCAGTTAAACCTGACACCCCTCCTCGCAACCCTCTCCTGCACTAGTGCATGTTTGCCACAGTTACTGATGCTGATGTAATAAGAGGAAACTCAGCTAGAGCATAGCATGCCAAAATGCATACTGACCTGAAAAAGAGCAAGTTCATTAAAAGGATTACATGTTTTTAATATTCTGGCTAAGGTCCAGATTTCCCAGTAGGCAGAGTAGGCAAGTGCAGCTCCAAATTTTGAGGGGTGCCTCAGCTGTGCAGGCCACACCCATATTCGGAGTTGTGGATGTGACCAGAGCAATCGCAATGTCCCTGTACCAGTTTTATACCCCTTCATAAGCTAATATTTAACCCCTTGGATGCTAGAGAAATCTCCAACTCATTGAGAATCAAATATTTTTTTTTGGCTTTGCTTGTTATGGTCAAGGGCAATTTCCTGTGCCAGGAAATAGTGGATGGGACTGGGGGTGGGGCCATGTGAGGAATGGGGTGTGGCCATGGGTGGAGCTAAGTGTGCCTAGAGTGTCTTGCCTAGGAGAGCCTGGGATGTAAATCCATCCCTGTTCTGGCTTGTGATGAACAATATTTTCATGGGATACATCTATTTTTATTAAAAGTGAAGGAAAGGGGAAATTATGTAGGGATAAGTAATGGTTAATTTAAAAAGTCTCAGGATTGTCTCATTTTGATATTTTTCAGGTATTCTCCAAATGCACATCTTAAAGGAGCAGTAAATGTTAATCGTGAAAAATATACAATATAGGAATTATACTTGTATTAATCCCCATGCTTTGTCATGCTTTTGTCATGCCAGGTTTACGATATTGCTGTGTCTGCTTTGACAATGGTTCATTTGCATATTAAGATACACCTTAATAAGCAATTATCATATTCCTACAGGTGTATTTATATGTTAATGTGGGTATTTGCTGTCTGTATTAAGCTGGCTATGCTGTTGGAGCTCACAATACCAACTTTGCCAAAAAGATGGCTCAGTTGGGATTTTCCCATATGTTTTCTATGGAGCCACAGCGGACAATTTGCTGTCTCTAGTGGAAAGCAGAGACAGCAGCTGCCCTCCTTAACCCTCTAAGTGTCATAGCAATGTGTTGCACAGCCCTGTGGCACTGAAAGAGTTATAACATACAGGATCCCCTGCCTCCATCCACATCTGAAACACTGAGAACTGGCAAAGCTGCTGTTACATGTAACAGCCTTTCTGCAGGTTCTGTCCTTACATTAATTGACTGATCAACTTTTTGAAGTGCAGAACAGACTATCCACCAATCAGCTGTTTCATGTAAACTGTATAGAAGTATACCTTCTCTGCAAGGCAGTGCCTTGAACATAACTTGTAGGACACATCTCTAGCATTTAAGCAGGTTCAAAGGACCATTTAAATCAATGGAAATATTTTGTATTTAGTGCCCTATGGTGCATATGGTTTTCCCCAGAATTGCTCCACTTTTGTTTTATACATAAGGCTATTGGGGCCTTATTCCTTAAGCTAAATAGGTGCAATGTAGAACCAAGCTAACTGCACAATAAAGGTTGAAATACAAATTCAGCAAATTCCCATTGATTTAAATTCGATTTTAATGCTTGGGAGTTAGCCAATACATTGTTCTGCAATGTGATAGAGACCTCTCTAGTATCTAGAGGGTTAAACTCACCAATTAAATCAGTGGGGATGCACATTTTTTCTCTCTGGTGCTGTTGAATTGGTTTATAATTGATCCTCTTTAGCTTTATTAATAAGGCCCACAGTTTGATCTTAAAAGTTGTATAAAGGCAATTCTGGGGCAAAGTAGCTGCAAATAGTTAGAAAGTTTCCCAGTGCATCAGTTAGCAATGCGTAGAAGACCTCTCGATCATCCAAGGAGTTAAATGTCCCACAAGTCAATGGAAATTTGTGGTTGATACGGATTGTCTAAAGGCCGTATGTTCAAAGAAGTAGCGAAATAGCTTTTGTCGTTTGTAACAACTTTTCAAAGTACAGTGTCGTTGGGATCATTAATATTTTCAGAGAGTGTCGGTTGTGATTGGAAATATGTCGTTTGTCCTAACTGAAATTGTCGTATGGAATGACAAAAAAATGTCTTAACTAAAGACAAAAATGTCTTAACTAAAGACAAAAATTCTCACATTCAGAACACATTCCCTCCACTTTTTTCTTAACGTACAAATACAGTCTTTTGAAAGACATTTTTTTGTTGTTAGTGACGACAAATTTTCTTTTCCTCTATACGACACTGGAGAATAGTTTAGCCACGCCCTAACCACGCCCCTTTGGCCGTCAATTCTGGAGTTGTGTCGTACACAACGGACATTACTAGTTTTTTGTCGTATACTCTATAGAAAATATGTCGTTCATGCATTCAATTACTTATTTATGTCTTTCATACGACAATTTTTTGTTGTTATCCCTTTGAACATACGGCCCTAAATATTTCACCTAAAAATCACATTGTGCTTGTGCTTCTAAGTGTGTCCCTGAAAGAGGCATTTTCAAGTCATCCGTCCCCCCCTTAACCCCCACCATACCCATTAAAATTAATTTGCAGACACCTTGGATGGGGTGAAAAGTCCACAGAATTTTTATTTTATTATAAATATCGAACCCATATCTTGGCATTAACTTTATGACAATTACAATCCAAATAAATAAAACACACACATTTACATATAAATCCTAGGGTTTGCTAATACACCATAATTTCCTGACTAGCACTGTATAATAATAAGTATTCAGACTTTCTGAACACTAATTGACCAAGGATGTATGCCACAATCCAACCATAAACTATTTGAATGTGGAAAATGCTGGCCCAACAGTTGTATGCCATGAAGCTTAAGACCTGGCCCAAGAGTCATGATTCAGTACCATCACTCAAAGGACCATGCTTCACAAAGCAAGAACCCTGACCTTAAAGGGATAGTAATGTTTCACAAAAACAGCAGCTCCAATTAATCTTCATAGTATTTGAGCCATAGAGAGTGCTATTTCAATACTGTCAGAGTTGTGGTTCAAGAGTAATTGAAGGATAAAGTTTCCCCCTCCCCTCCCTTTTACCTAGTGTAAGCCATCTCTTCTCAGATGTGGAATCTGGTTGCTAGACCAGACAGATAACAGCAGGGGACAATCTTCTTCCTATTAGAACAATGAAAGCCCTGCCCCCCTTGACAAGTTTTTCAGGTTTTTCCCTTATCTTAATTGAAGATTGTCCCTCTCTGCAATCTACCTGGGCACCTCCCATCTGCTCTGGCTAAACAGTGTTACATCAATAAAAGGGGCGTGAAGGAGATACTTTGTCATTGAATTACTCTTGAACTACAACTCTCACAGAATTGAAATAACACTCTCCAAGGTCCAAATACTATGATGATTAATTAGAGCTGCTTTTATTATGAAACATTATTATTCCTTTAAGCTTGATAAACCCCACCACATACCAGTGAAAATGCCCTTTCCACAATATTCCTCAGCACTGCAATTTAAATTTTCAACCCTTTATCTAAGCTGTGGTCACCATACTGAAAGAAAAACCCAAGCTCCCCTTCAGACTCTGCATGCCAAATTACCACACCACCTGACTTCTGGACAAAACTAGCCATTTGTTAGCATTTTGTTAACCTTCTTCTTACTGCTTCCAATTGTACCCTGTGACCTGTCCCTCCGCCACCCCCTCCCCAGCTAAAGCACAGTGTGATAACACACCTAACCGATCCCAGTCGATCTTAAACAGACATACTAACTCTCTCTGAGAAAATCTAAGTAGCTCCCCCCAGCATGCACAACATGTACGTAAGGCTGAGAACTAACCTCTGACATTCAAACAACCAATAAAAAAACTTGTTGCCATGTCCTACCTCTGGCAACATAAAACCATCTGAACCTCAGGAAAACCCAGCTGTGTTCCATCTCTCCCAACTGAGGCTCTCCTCTGGGCCCGGGCAGATGTAAAAGTAGCCCAACAAACAAACCACCTTCTTGCTGCAACCTATAAAAAGAAAAACAAAACAACCTGCATCAGCAATGATCACAGCAAGAGCTCTGGCCTTACATACAACAAAAAACAATTAGACTTCCACTGACTGATCTTCTGAACTACATGATCCCCCAGCCCCTACCTCGCTGCCTCCATCTATGATCTGGTTTGGAAAGAGCGCAAATCAAATTCCTCTGCCATCAAACTTAAGAGCAAAAACTCTGAAACACTGAAATCTGGATAATGACATCTACTCCACTTGGACCAAGAATGAAGATTCTCCCTGCTGGATGAACATCATATGCCAGAAAACTGGCCACTGGACACTCGTTGAGACCAGTTCTGAAGAGAGAAACAACAAATGATGGCAATCTGGGTGAACTGTAAGGAGTTGAAAGGCTGACTCAATTTCTAACTTGGCCAGAAGTGCCCCTCTATCAGCCAGCCTTACTGGCATGACCGCACAATCAAAAGACATATATTGAACAGAACAAATGTTCCAATCGAGGCTGTCATTCACACAAGGCTGATCAAAAAAAACTTTCCCACCTCCTTCTTAGGCACAACATCCAATAGTTTCCCTACAGAGGAGACAAAAGGGGGCCTGCTATCCTCCCTAAGCCACCTCTTTGACCAACTTTTTCCAAACAACCCCTGGAAACTCTGATGCTGATTTCAGACTCCTCCCTGAAAACTCACAGAATGAGCAACCTGTGGCTGTGGAAAGTGATCATTGTAACACCGACATGCAAGAGGTGTAGTCCACTGTGATCCTTGCACATACTCCAAATCTCATCCACAAAGAAAAAAAAGGGTTGAGTATTGTTGAGATCTTCCAACCTGGAATGATAGCATAGATGCAGAAAGCCCGCAGCCAGTTGTCAAACATCTTGGGTATCCGGCAATAAAGATGCTTCTCCACCTTCTCCTCCCTATTCTTATCTTTCTCCTTATCCTTATGCACATTGATAAAATATTCCCTCTGCAACAGCTCATATAATTCCAGAAATTCATCCTGCTCAGTCCTCTCCTTCAATTTGTCCCTGGACATGATTTCCTAATGGCCCTGTGAAACAGAAACCAGTCATGGCAGTACCCACCAGCTGAACACTCATGCCTCATGTGCCACCAACTCTAACCCATCCGATGTATGTCCCACCTCAGAACCAGCCTCCAGCACCCCTGCAACTGCTGCAGGAGTGGCTAGCACAGAGCCAACCACGTCCTAGGAAACTACCTCCTGAACAAGTGAAGCCACACTCTCCACCACATCTCACACGCTGATCGGATTAACCTCTGACCAAACAACAGGACTCCTAGCCTCAAACTGTCCTAAAAGCAGCTTCAGACCAGCTAAAAGTCTCCCTAATAAATTTGCATCAAGGGTCCCACCCTGAGTCCCAACCCCAATACAGCCAAAAAAGACTCTTTGGAGACAGGAGGATGCTGAGCCAAAGCTTTTTCCCTAGAGACCCGCCAAGCAACCAACTTGTCCTTCACCTCAGTCAGAGCACTATCCACTGGAAATACTTACATGTCGGACCTGAGGCTACCAACCCCATGGATGTTCCCCACCACCTCCTGAGAACTCCAGATTGGTGCATAATCTCCAAGAGAGGGCCCAGAAGAGGCAGTCTCCATGCCAGGAGTTGAAGCAGGTCCTATCACAGAGGATCCATGGTGCTCCACCAAGCTGGCCCTGAAGGTCACTCCAGGGCTGTAACGATACCCATGTCCAGGATTGGATAAAGAAGGAGCCCTATCAGAGGTGGATCCCCAGATGTGTCCACCCCATCATCAGCAGAGGAAGGATAAACTGACAAGGAAACAGGGGCCTGGATGCTAGAGGTCCTGCATCTAGAATCCCCTGGGGCACCACCCGCCGTAAGCAGCAGATTACCAGATCTCGCCCCCCCCCTCACACACCCAGAGACAAGATACGGATGCTCAGTGGGATTAAGCCTCCTTGGCGGGTGACTTATTGTGGTGCTACTTATGCCACTCTCACCTCTCCTGCTAGTCTCCTCCAGCACGGCAAGCAGGAGCTGCTCAACCTCAGAGTCCTCTACTGTCATATGGAAAAAAGCAGCAGATGCAGGTAATGGGAATTAGGGAATGGAAGCTGCCGGGAAGTACATAGAACCGAGTGGGGGAAGAAACTGGAGAGAACTCATTTCCTGTAGTGCTCCAACTTAAAATGGTTGCGGGAACTTTGAAATTGTGCCCCATTAGCAGGGCCAGCTCAAAACATCGTGCTGCCTGGGTCCAAGGATGAAATGCTGCCCCCCCAAACCACACCCATCAAAACACGTCCATATAGATGCTCTATGCAAATTTAACCCTTTGAGTGCCAATGCATTGCATACCCCTCTGGCACACCAAAGGTTAAGCCCCAGGTCTTTCAAAGCCAACCAACTCCCCTGGTTACATTCCCTGTGCGGTTAGTATAATGTAAAGACAAATGGAAGCATTGCACATTTTAGATTATATTTTAAAACTGTCTATTTTTTACAATTACAGCAGTGTTAGATAGCAATCTTTCACATAGGACACCACTTTAACCCTTTCATAACCAGGGATTTCTGCTCCTGTACTCAAAGGGTTAGAATTTTCTGCTCCTGTACTCAAAGAGTCAAAAAATCTAACTGTAGAGGAGCAGACGTCCATGGTTATGAAATTGTTAAAGTGGTGTCCTATGTGAAAGATTGCTATCGAACTCTGCTGCAGAGGTAAAAAATGGACAATTATAAAATACCATCTAAAATTTCTAGATATTTTATAAATGTCAATTTTTTTCCTTTTTCAACAGTATTAGATAGAAATCTTTCACACAAGACACCACTTTAACTATTTCATAACCAGGGATGTCTGCTCCTGTACTCAGGGCTGGTGCAAGGATTTTTTCCACCATAGGCAAAACCTTATTTTGCCTCACCTTATGCCCTGCCCCATTTGTGCCCCTCCCAGGGGCGTAGCTAACATATTTGCCACCCCCCATGCCATCCATGTCTGTTTCCACCATGTCTCTCTCTCTCCTCATGCCATCTATGTCTGTCTTGCTCTCCCTCCATGTCTGTCTTCCCCCATGTCTCTCCCTCCATGCCACCCATGTCTGTCTCTCTCTCTCCCTCCATCCCACCCATGTCTGTCTCTCTCTCTCCCTCCATCCCACCCATGTCTGTCTCTCTCTCTCCCTTCATCCCACCCATGTCTGTCTGTCTCTCTCTTCACCATGTCATACATGTCTCTTTCCTGTCCCCATGTCACACTTTACCATGTATCTTCTCCTCTATTGTCCCTCTCTCCTCCATGTCTGTCTATCTCTCTCCACTTCCAACCTCTGTCTGTCTCTCTTCTCCCTCCATATGCCATGGTCAGTTTGCCCATTAAAATATGCCACTGCCAGATGCCATTAAATATGCCACTGCCAGATGCCATTAAATATGCTGCTGCCAAATGCCCATTAAAACATGCCCCAGCACCCATATTGTTGGCCCAGGACTTACCCCAGCACCCCAGGACATCCCCCATTGCCCACATTGCCCACCCAGGACTCACCCCAGCCAGCACCCACAGTTGTCCAGATCCCTGGTGTCTAGTGGCAGGCAGCTTGATCCTCCCATGCTGCCTCTCGCGCTCCCGGTGTGGTCTGAAGCCTGTGCGCCGGCAGGTCACATGACCCCGGACGCTCTGAGCTCAGTACAGTGCGGGGAGCATGAGAAGCAGCATGGGAGGATTTCTGTGCACAAGCTGACTGCCTGCCCGCAGAGAGGCTGTTGAGCCAGTGCCTCTGCCGGTAAGCTTTTTTTTTTTTTTCTTTTGAAGGGCGGCAGTCACAGGACAGCAGATCTGCGCCCTAGGCCAGCATGTCTGTCACTGACGTGGCGCAGTTGAGCGAGCAACAGTCTCAGCCACAGTGCAGGAGAGAACATGCCTTGGGGTGGCAAACTGCCGCTCCTGTCAAAGCGCTGCCTCCTGGGACCCATGTAATGGCCGGCTCTGCTGATGGAGGCTGATATGCTAAGATGAAGTGAAAGTAGAACTGTCACTTCTTAACAAACAGGTGATTACAGCAGAGCCTTCAAAGTCACCTATAAATATGTTAACCAGTTTTTATTTCAAACAATAGTTTATGAGATATTTAGCTTTATATTTATCAGTTTATGTAGCTGAGCTAGTACTTTGAGTAGAAAGTAGCAGATGGTATTGTATAACAGTGTAGAATGTTAGTATGTGCCTTGTAGGAAGTGGCAGTTTTCAGTGTGCCTGTCAGAAAGTGGCAGTTGGTAATATAAAGCAGTGTGGAATGTTAGTGAATCGCTGGTATGAGGTGGCAGTTGACAACATAGAGCAGTGTGGGATGTTAGCACCCGGCTGGTAGGAACAAACAGTTGCTAATGTAGAGCAGTGCGGCATGTTAGTATGTAGCTGGCAGGAAGGAACAGTTGGTAAAGTAGAACATTTTGGAATGTTAATATCTGGCTTGTAGGAAGCGGTAATTTGTAAAGTAGAGCAGTATGGAATGTTAATACCTGGCTGGTAGGAAGTGGCAATTGGTAATGTCGAGCAGTGTGGAATTTTAGTACCTGGCTGGTAGGAAATGGCAAGCTGGTAATGAAAAACAGTGTGGATGTTAGTATCTGCTGTGAATATCTGCCAGATTTATACTAGCTGACAAAAAGTAAACATAAATATCTAATAACTGATTGTCTTAAATAAAAAATGGACCACATAAATATAGTTGCTTCTGAAATATCTTTCCACCTGAAGAAATTCTGAAGCAACCCAACTGCACCACAGATGAAAAATAAATGGGGTAGTAATCTCTTGAATGCAAGAAAGGTTCTCTTTTGCATTTGCGGTTAAAAAGCCCGACTAAAATCAATGAGAATGTTTTTGACCCCTGTGGTGCAGTTGGTTTGCCCCACAATTACTGCAGTTCTGCTTAGAATATTGACCTCACTGTGTTGTAGCAGCTAAAACCCAGCGGATACCTACCTTAACACACTCTTTCCCTGGTACCTATTATAACCATACTTGAGAACTCAGGTTTTGACCCAGATCTCAGAGCCTCAGAGTGAAGGGCCACATTCTCAGTCTGAGACAATCCATGCTACCTACTATATGATCTGTACCAATTAATTGCTAATTTAGTCTTTAAATTGGTGTAATTATAGCGTGAATACAGAGGCAGAAGACTTTAGTGTCTTTTGTGTATGTTTAAGCAGTGACAAGTTGTTGCATGTCAATGGTTCCTCTGGCACTGATTGGAGCAACTCTGGATTAGCGCAAGCAGGAACCTATTATTAAGAATCTCTAACAGTGGTGGACAACCTGAAACCACCCAGCTGTTCAGGACTACAATCCTCATCATCCCCAGCCAGTCAAAGGCTGGAAATTGAACAGCTGATGCCTCGGGCTGCCCACTACTAATCTATACTATGGGAAACTTTAAGGCTTAATATTTTCAAGATCTCAGGGTCAGCCAATTTTGAATGTTCCTGGGTATGATTATGACATGCAGTTTTATATGAATTAGGATGACATTGGGTATAATACAAGGCTAGACTGTCTGTGTGCCTCACTGACCTCAAGTTAAAGTGCTAGAGGCCAATATCTTCCCCATCAAGGCAAAGTTGCATATCATTACACATTCATACCATGGTGCCTGCAAAGTATCTGGATGTATATTACTAAATAAATATTTTCTTCCATAAAAGAGCAGATCGTGACCCTGCATTGTCTGTTATTTTAGGTTTATTATAATTATGGAATCTTTCAGACATTTGAGATATAATCACAGCATGGAATAAGGCTCCAAAGGTATTATTTTATAGGCAAACTCAGAGAGGCTGATGATGGACTAGGAAATAGAGAAAACCTACTGTACCTCAGGAGAAAATAAAAATTCCCCACATTCCTATCGGATTCAATGGAACTTTTGACCCCTTGAATGCCAGAGGCCCTCATCACATTGAGAAGCAATATAATTGAGAGTTCTCTATGAACTCTTCAAGGGGATAAAACAACTAATTTAAATGGACAGTAAAGGGTCAATATAGGACAGTATACCCACAGCTTTGGATAAGTGAGTAACAAATGATTAAAATGGATCCGTTCTCTCTCCAGTACCCTGCAGATCATGGAGATCTGCAGGGCTGAGATAACGTTCATGCCCCACTCTCAGCTAATGGGAGATTTCTGTACTCTTCACAGAAGCTAACTGACGGAGACTATAGCAATGTTTCCTTTTCCCCCATTTGGGCTGAGATAGGAGCTGATGTCACCCAGCTCTGTAGCTCACAGAGAACAACACGGCAACTAGAGAGGAACTCATTTCCCATTGATGTGTGAACACTGCCTGTAGTTTAAATGCATCTTATATTGACCCTTTTTAAATCAGTAGGAATAAACACGCCCCCAGGATAAGAGAACTGTGCAAATTCGCAAAATCCCGCAAGAATACAAACCATCCTCTCGAGAGGGAAATCTAAAATGACACATCGATAGTCTCAAGACACCACATGGAAATCGCGCAAAAAACTCAGTGACACCACCAAATCCCATGAGAAAACAATCTGATTCTCACGGGAAGGGAATCCCAAAATGACATATTGTCAATGTGCCCAACACTGCCGGAGTGCAAACGATAGTCCCAAATGGAAATGTCCCTACTCCTCATTTTACACTGGTAGTTATAAGTGTGGGCAGTCGGATAGTTTGTTTTCTCTTGGGATTTTGCGAATTTGCACAGTTCTCTTATCCTGGGGGCGTGTTTATAACCGGGACATGTGGCAATTCACGTTTTGTGGGCATTATTCTTCTTGTGAGAGTTTTTCTGTCCAATGGTTTTGGATATTGGTCCTCTCACAATAATTTACGCTTTTTCTCATGGGCCCATGCCTGGATCATAGAACGCAGAGGCCTAAGTTATTATTTAAGAGGTGATGAGCATGGAGGTAAGAAATGATTTTGTTTTTAACAGATTGCCTGTATTGATTATCTTTTTTGCCTATATAATTTGATAAAGGGGTATAACCCCGAAACGCGTTATTAGGCTTATGAAGTTGTTATATGCATAACGCTATTTTAAATACTAGGCTATCATATTTTGCAACAAGATAAAGGATCCAGTTTTTATACTTGTGAAGGTAACTGTATCGCGGCAGTTTATGTTTCCCTATTTGCTTGAGCTGGTTATATCGTTTACCAGCTATTCCATCTGAAAAGTGTGAGTATTTATTTTGCCTGATATTTGATTGTCCTAAGGATATATGTGAGGTGGTTTGCGCTCTTCCTGTTCATGTATTTCTTCTATCCCAAGGGTCCCAGAAGATTGTGGGAATTCCTTTTTAAGACACAGCATCCATCATTTGTGGGACTGAGTGAGGGCAGTCGGATTCCCTCATTAGTGTACGCTGATCACTATTAGTGTCTTGGAAATTGTGAGTACAGTGGTGTACTGGTGGAGGTCCTGTATTGGCAACATATTGCACTAGGAGCGCCCTTTTTTTCTTCTTCTTGTTTTTGTTTACCTATAACAAGATTTTCCCTTGCTGTGAGCCGTCTAGTCTTAAAAGGATAGTAATACTTTATTATTACTATCACTCATATTGTAGGTATTTTCAAAATAAGTTAATAGCCCCCAGATTCATCTCTCAAGCCTTTATGGTTTGAGAGATAACTGAAGGCAAAGTTCCCCCCTCCTTTCCCCTTCATTGAAGTCAGCGTTGTGCTGACTGCAGGGGAAGTCTGTCGTACGACAGGCTTGCGGCTCTGCAGCTGAGCCGAGATCCCGTTAGTGAAGAAGAATTATTTAGCTGAAACGGTCTTCTACATGTGCTTGGTTTGTGCTTGGTTTGCAAGCACATGTAGAAGACCATTTCAGTGAAATAATTCTTTGTCACTAACGCGATCTCGGCTCTGCTGCAGAGCTGTGTGATGAAAGATGAAAGACAGACCGCACAAAGCTGACTTCAGGGAAGGGGGAAATTTGCCTTCGGTTATGTCTCAAACCATAAAGGTTTGAGAGATGGACCTGGGGGCTATTAACTTAACTTTTGCAAATACCTACAATATGAGGGATAGTAATAATAAAGTATTACTATCCCTTTAAGACCAAATTCCACATCTGAGGGGAGGTAGCTTACATTCAGTAAAAGGGGACAGGAGGGGGATATTTTATCATTCAATTACTCTTGAACCACAACTCTGACAGTACTGAAATAACACTCTCCCTGGCCCAAATGCTATAAAGATTAATTGGAGCTGCTTTTATTTTGAAATATTACTATCCCTTTAATGTTTCCCTCTCCACCCCTTTTTCCTACGTCACTCAGAGTCTCCTCAGATCTGGAATCCGATTGCATGAGCGGATAGATCGCAAAGAGGGTTTTCCTAATGCCGACACAATATTGTACCTTGTGTTCCGTCCAGACAGGCTTTCATATCTGAGGAGACTTTGCGTGATGTACAGAAAAGTGGGGAAATTTTAAAATAAAATTACAAGAAGACTGCATCAATATGGATATTTACGAAGGTACAGAGCATTATAAAAAAGTATAATGATTAATCTTTGGTTGTGCCATTACTACCTCTTTTAGATCAAGCATTTCTTCTGAGTCGCTGTTTTGTCCTTTGAGTTCCAAAGGGGTATCCAGCACAAAGGGAGAGATTCACTAAATGGTGATAAAGAGGTGATAAAGTAAAGATGACTTCTCCAGTTTATCATTTCTCCAATTCCTATTCTATGGAGCCTATGATTTCTTCAACTTAGAAGATCTTAGTGCATAGGCTCTATAGTATAACATAGGAACTGGAGTGATAAACTGGAGGATGGAAATTTACTAAGTGGTGATAATGAGGTGATAAAGTGGTGATTTGAATCTTTTTATCCCTTAACTCACTACGGCTAATTTGATTTCTCATAGTTATAATTTTTTGCATAAACTACTGTATTTTTTTAACCCTTTGAGTGCCAGAGGGGTACGCAATGCATTGCAGAGCAATGCGTTGCGTAACCCTTTGGCACTCAAAGGGTTAAGTAATTTATTCTCCAATACAGGGTCTCTTAACCCTTTAAAGGGATAGTAATGTTTCATAATAAAAGCAGCTCTAATTAATCATCACAGTATTTGGACTTTGGAGAGTGTTATATCAATTCTGTCAGAGTTGCAGTTCAAGAGTAATTCAATGACAAAGTATCCCCCTCCCGCCCCTTTTACTGATGTAACACTGCTCAGCCAGATCAGAAGGGAGATGCCCAGGTAGATTGCACAGAGGGACAATCTTCAGTTAAGATAAGGGAAAAACCTGAAAAACTTGTCAAGGGGGAGCAGGGCTTTCATTGTTCTCATAGGAAGAAGATTGTCCCCTGCTGTTATCTGTCTGGTCTATGGACTGCATTCCACATCTGAGAAGAGATGGCTTACACTAGGTAAAAGGGGCGGGAGGGGAGACTTTGCTTGTGAATATCTCTCAAACCATAAAGGTTTGAGAGATAAGACTTATATCGTTCTTCATGTTTTTTTAATGCCTACAAAATAAAATAAAGATAAAACAAAGTATTACTATCCCTTTAAGGACCAGAGGTGTGTGTCCTTCCCTTGTATATGTATATAGCAGATGCAGATTTAAAAGCAATATTTATTGGCGTAAAATACTGCAGGAGTGACAGGTCCACTGTAACTTGGACAGGCCTTTGAATGCAGTTGTAAACTCAGCCTGAATGAAAGAACGGTGCCATGAAACCTACTTAGTCAGCTAGATTGCTTTGCTGGGGTTTCTTAGGTATCTTGTTTGTGACGTAAGACACTGAAATTGGTCCTCATACCAGTAACCAATCTAAAAGATTGGTAGAAAGATAATGGAATACTTTACATTGCACAGCAAAGCAAAAAAAGCTACATATAATAGTACCTGCAAATCTGAAGTCCACATCCCACAAATAATATTAAAAATATCCAGCAAAATTAATTGCTTTCACTGAAGTAGTTTTATCTCTATCCATGTAGCATATGGCATATGCATTACGAAAAAAGGCCCACTCTAAATTAAGACAGACAGACATAAATAACCATTGCCTCCTCTGTTTACAGCTTTTCTCTCCATGCTTTTTTTTTTTTTTTTTTTTTTAACAACTCCTTTTGGCCAAACTGGCTTTAAAGTGTAAATATCATGTCACAGTTGCCATCTTGGCATGTCTGCTTTTCTGGGGCACATCTGCCAAGGAAGTTTGGATAAGTGGTCTCTTTATGGCACAGTTTTCAACCACCGTACTCAAACGCCAGTACCAGTGCCCCTAAGTACCCTTGACCCCTAGACGGCAATCTCGAATTTATCAACATATAAACATAACTTTTATTCAGCCAGGTCAACATTTCGGCCCTTTATCAAGACAATATGCTTAAAGGGATAGTAATGTTTCATAATAAAAGCAGCTCTAATTAATCATCATAGTATTTGGACTTTGGAGAGTGTTATTTCAATACTGTCAGAGTTATAGTTCAAAAGTAATTGAGTGATAAAGTATCCCCCTCCTGCCCTTTTACTGATGTAACACTGCTCAGTCAGATCAGAAGGGAGGTGCCCAGGTAGACTGCAGAGAGGGACAATCTTCAGTTAAGATAAGGAAAAAACCTGAAAAAACTTGTCAAGGGGGCAGGGCTTTCATTGTTCTCATAGGACAAAGATTGTCCCCTTCTGTTCTCTGTCTGGTCTATGAACTGCATTCCACATCTGAGAAGAGATGGCTTACACTAGGTAAAAGGGGAGGGAGGGGAAACTTTGCTAAGACTTATATCATTCTTCGTGTTTTTTTAAAGCCTACAAAATAAAATAAAGATAAAACAAAGTATTACTATCCCTTTAATTACTTACATACCTTTTGAATGAATTAATATGATTATTTATATATATTTACTAATTGAAGGGTTTTGACAATACAGGGCTACAAGTACTTTGCAAAGTGACATACTGGTAGTGAGCTCCCTGCCCTAAAGCTTACAATCTAAACCTATGCAAAGTAAAATGGACTTCAGTGTATTTCGTGTGATGTACAACAACCAAAATGAGGGTAACCCCATATCATCAGCATGTATGACTAAAAACCTAGTGTATGTAATCTGACTGCGTGCTCATTAATCCTTTAACTGCTAAAAATACACTTTATATCAGCCTTTTCTTGATTCCTTCATTAATACACATCATATTTCTTAGCTTCTTAGGCTAAAAGTTATGTTTATATGTTGATAAATCCGAGAGTGCCGTCTACCTTCGATTTAATTATTTATCTCTATATAGAATTCTGGCACCGGGTATTGTTGCAGTGATTAACCCTTTGAGTGCCAGAGTGGTACGCGACACATTGCTTTGCAATGCGTTGAGTACCACTCTGGCACTGAAAGGGTTAAGAGTACGTTCTGCAAATTATGTTTGATATATATATATATATATATATATCAATTTGTATATATATCAAAAATAAAGTTAAATGGAAGGTTTATTGGATTTAACTTTATTTTGAAGACCTGTGTGTGCATATCAATTCCGCATATGCCTAGACTGGCACCCAGGCAGAAGTCCACTTTAAGTGTGAGTGCTTCCTTTCTGGTGACTATGGGAGCAGCACAGCACTTAAAGGGATAGTAATGCTTGCTCTTAACAAACTTTGTTATTGTAGATATTAAAAATAAAAAGTCAATGATGTACGTGTTGTCTCTCAAACATGTATAGTTTGAGAGATATAGGAGGATTTTAGTCTTACCTGTTAAATCCTTTTCTCTTAGTCCATACAGGTTACTGGTAACTTTGGGTAGGTGATCCGCCCCCTTCAATTGTAGACAGGAACAAGTCTAGAATTGTATGCAGGGGGTGAAGCCTACCATCCCTCCTTGGCTGCAGCTAGCCAACCAGCTCCAGAAAGATTTGAGACACTATTGACTAGATAGTGGAAGGGAAAGAAGACATGAGAATGACCCCAAAGGACCCTCACGGTCTGCTACAGGTGAGCCAAGCATGGTCCCTTAACAGGGTGGGAGACCAGTAACCTGTATGGACCAAGAGAAAAGGATTTAACAGGTAAGACTAAAATCCTCTTTTCTTTGTCGTCCAATTCAGATTACTGGTAACTTTGGGATGTCCAACCATTGAGTTTCCCAGAGGCGGGAAGTAAGGCAAGGACCAGGCTCAAGGCCCCCAAAGTCACCAGAGAAGATATGAACCATCAGATCAGAGATAGCCTAACAAAACAATGACGTGTCAATGGACACTAAACAGGGGTAACAACACCCCAAACTGTTACACAGCACACTGAACTAGAGCCAACAGGGCTCAAAAGTGAAGGAAGCACCAAGAACCGAAGAAGATCCTAGACAGGCAAGGCTGCGTCCAGGATCTTCCTCCCAAAGCTGGCGTCAGCCGATGCCAGCACATCAACACGGTAGTGCTTCGAAAAGATGTGCACAGACGACCAAGTAGCAGTCTTGCACAACTGATCAGCGGAGGCCTGATTCTTGTAAGCCCAAGACGTCCCAATCTTGTAGAATGAGCCATGACCCAAAAGAGGACAGGCTTCTTCCTCAGCTTGTAAGCCTTACGAATAGTGGACTTGATCCAAGAAGCAATAGTCAATTTCCTGCCTTAGGACCCACAGAAATGACGATCAGCACATCAGATTGCCTGATAGACTCAGTGCGATGTACATAAAACTTGAGACAACGCACCACATCCAACAAGTGGAGATCCCTCTCCTTGTCAGAGGTGGGGTCAGGGCAGAAAGAAGGCTCCACAATCTCCTGATTGATGTGGAACTCCAAAATCACCTTCGGGAGAAACTCCTGAGAAGTGTGAAGCACCGCCTTGTCCTTGTGAAACACCAAATAGGGTGGCTTACAGGACAGAGCATGTAACTCTGCAACACGGCGAACGGACACGATCGACAGGAGAAAGGCCATTTTCCATGTCAACAGGCGCCAATTTAAGATCCCACGGAGGATCGGGATTCTTGAAGGCTGGACGAGTATGAGCAACGCCCTGGAAGAAAACCTTGACATCAGGAAGGATCGCAATGCACCTCTGAAAGAAAACAGACAGTGCAGAAGTCTGAACCTTAAGGGAACTTAAACTGAGGCCCTTATACATACCGTTCTGCAAAAAGGCCAGGACCGTAGGCAGATCCAATTCCTGAGACAGGTCCTTGTCAGCACACCAAAATAGAAAGGTCAACCAGACATGATGGTAGATCTTGGAAAAAACAGGTTTGAGGGCACTGAGCATAGTAGCCAATACCCCAGAAGAAAAACCTTTCTTCTTCAATATTGAGGATTCAACTTCCAAGCTGTCAAAGTTAGCTGATGAACATCCTTCTTCTACAGGGTTACCGCCACTGACAGATCCAGAAGCTCCGGAAACCAAGCTTGGTGAGGCCAGTATGGAGCAATCAGAATGACTGGACAGCATTCCAGTCGTAATTTCCGTAATACCCTGTGCATCATTGGGAAGGGAGGGAAGATGTAGGCCAGAGGAAATAACCAAGTAATGGAGATTGCAACCACTGCCAGGGCTAGAGGGTCCCTCCACCGAGAGCAGAACCTTAGAACCTTCCTGTTGTGTCTTGTCACCATCAGGTCAATGTAAGGAAGACCCCACTTCAGAACAATGAGAGTGAACACCTCCGGGTGCAGCTCCCACTCTCCTCTGTCCACTGTATGTCAACTGAGGAAGTCTGCCATGACATTGTCTACGCCAGGAATGTGCACTACGGATATGGCAGGAACGTGTTCTTCTGCCCAGGACAAAATATTCTTGACTTCTAACCAAGCGGCAAGACTTCTTGTTCCGCCCTGCTTGTTGATGTAAGCCACGGCCGTGGAGTTGTCGGACTGTACCCGGACTGGACAGTCTTCCAGTTGAGATGTCCAATGACGAAGGGCATGAAATATCGCCCGAAGCTCCAACACGTTGATGAGAAGGAGAGATTCCTCCGGTGACCACCGACCCTGAGCACTCAGGCGACCCACAACCGCTCCCCAGCCAGAGAGGCTGGCATCCATCGTCAACGTGGCCCAGAGGGATACCAGGAAGAACTTGCCTTTCAGCAGATTGGAGATGTTGAGCCCCCATGACAAACTCAGTTCCCCATGAAGAAGGAGGGACACACACATCTTCAGAAGGTCCAGAAACCTCTGGAGTTCCCTGGTGTGCGCCATGGCAAACAGGACCACTTCTATGGTGGAGATGAATTTCCCCACTAGACAGGATAGCTTCTTGGCTGGAACTGGATCTTGAGCCAGAACCGCAGAAACCCTGTGGGCGATCTGGTGAGATACCTCGTCCGTGAGAAACACCATGCTCTTCTGAGTGTCGAAGAGAAGGCCCAGGAAGACCAGACGCTGGGATGGGACAAGATCTGACTTGTCCATGTTGATGAACCACCTGTGATGGGTGAGAGCATTGATGAACCTGCTCATGAAGAAGTTCCGCAGAGGTGGCTTTTAGAAGCAGGTCATCCATGTATGGAGTAACTCTGATGCCGTCCCAGTGGAGGACGGACACTAAGGCTCCCAGGACACGGTTGAAAACTTGAGGAGCTGTAGTCAGATCAAAGGGAAGAGCTGAAAACTGAAAATGCCCTCGGTCGCAGGCAAATCTGAGATACTGCCAGCTCTCTGGATGAATGGCGATATGTAAATATGCGTACTGAAGATTCAGGGATGCAAGGAATTCCCCCGGGGACATAGCAGCAATCACCGTCCGTAGAGACTCCTAATGATAATGGGTCCGGATCACAAAAGAATTGAGATCCTTCAATCCAAAATGGGGTGACAACCGCCGTCCTTTTTGGAGACCACAAAGAGGTTTGAGTAAAAACCCATATCTCTGTCCTGAACTAGAACTGGCTCTAGAACATCTTTGTCCAGAAGAGCCTGAATAGCGCCGTTGAACAGCCGGTGTTTCTCTGCGCCCTGAGGTGTATGAGAAGGAAAGAAGTGAAAGGGAGGAAGAGAGACAAAAGGGATCCTGTACCCTTCCATCACCACCTGTAAAGCCCACAGGTCCGCCACTGAATCCTCCCAGATGCTGTGGTAGTGACACAGATGACCACCCGCAGCAGAGTGGGGACCTGGGTTCGGTAAGTCATGCCGAAGAAGGCTTGGAAGGGACCTTGGGCTTCCACTGCTGTTTGGGCTTGGAGGAGGCATGCGGAGCTGAGGGAACCATCTGGTTCGCCGGGCATATATCAGTCTGAAAGGAACAAAAATACTGATTACACTTAAGCAGCATTTTCTTCCTGGGGACCAAGGGTAAAAGGGTACTATCCCCTGTGGCCTCACTGATCAGATCTTTAAGATCTGGCCCAAACAAAGAAGCACCTTGAAAAGGTAAGGAGAGCAATGCTTTCTTGGAAGCAGTGTCAGCAGACCAGATCTTGAGCCAAAGAGCCCGTCTGGCAACCACAGACATGGTTGAAACCCTAGCCATTAAACGGATGGCATCAAATAAGGCAGCAGAAACATAGTGCGGTGCCTCAGAAATGTTGGCAAAAAGGCGCAACATATCCGAAGTAGGAGCACCCTTATGGACAGCCAGGGTGAGCTGTTCAGTCCAGACTGCAATGGCCCGGTTCACCCATGCTGCAGCGAATGCTGGACACATGGCAGTACCAGCAGTGTCAAAAATGGACTTGAGGGAGACCTCAAGTTTCTTGTCAGTCCAGTCCTTCAGTGCGGACGTATCAGAAGCTGGCAAGGCAGTAGACTTAGATAGCCTGGAGACAGGAGCATCAGCTTTGGGAGGATGAACCCACTCATCAAGAGCTGCCTCAGAGAAGGGATAAAGCTTGGCAAATTTCTTGGACACAGAAGGTTTCTTGTCCAGAGGTTTCCACTCTTCAGATACAAGGCGTTCAAGAGTGGGGTTAGGTGGAAAGCAAGTAAGGGGCTTTTTAGGCTCCTGAAACACTTCAGCGGCATCAGAAGGAACCTCCTGAACTAAGGAAATGTTAAGGGTATGCAAAACAGCCCCGATCAGGCCCTCAGCCAAGGGCTAAGGATCAGCCTCAAAAGGATCCCCAAAAAACTAAGTGGAGCCCACAGCAGAACATTCCTCAACATCTGAATCCACCAGCAGTTCCTCCTCAGAGGAATCTGATACGTCAGGTACTCCCTAAGGTTTTGGCAGGGAAGACTTGATGGAGGAAGGGGTCTGTCAAGAATGGAAGACACCCTGTAACTGGGATGGAAAGAGTTGCAATGTAGACCTAAGGTCCCTGGTAGCAGCCTTGAACTCTTGCACCCAAACTGGCTCTAATGCATGGCTGGAGGTCCCTGGGAGACTCTCAGGGACATCAGACATGCTGGACATAAATGACCTGAGATTTTCTAGGTAACCGTGAATGACAGGAAGAGCAATGCGCAATAGGGGATACAGAGACCCCAGCATCCTTAGTTTTAGGTCTGGCCCCAAGCACCAACGGTATAGACATTCTCACAGTGTCAAATAACCTTACAGTATAAGAAATCACCCAAGTACAGTGTGTGTAGGATTAAGGTTTCACCCCAGAAATCGCTAAAATAGACTTATCTGGCAGGCAAAGGGTTAATCAGCAGAGGAGAGAAGGAGAGTCCAAGCTGCCGCGGCGGGAGCCAATCAGAAACAAGCGCGCAAAGCAATCACTCACGGGAAATGTAGTTTTCCCAGAAAAAGTACCCAAACAGTTCCCCAAGCCCCCTGAGCCACCTAACACACTGGAAACATGAACAGGATGATAGAGCAAGGGCAAACAAGAAAAATTAGTCATCTCTGAAGTCGCTAGGTTAAGCTGTTGCAGAGATATGTCCCAAACTGTGCAGTTCCATAGGAGTGAATGGAGCAATGGCGCCTATACTGTAAAGTGCGCCTTTACTCAAATTTTACAAAATTGAAACATAAAATAAAAATTCATGAAACTTCACTAGAACACTGAACCAGTAGAAAAAGTGTCAGAAAACCCCCCAAAAGATGCAAAACCAGCAGCTAAAGGGTTAAAGTACCACATAAACCTGGTTCAAAACACCCAATAGACATACAGATAGACCCAATGAGTGCAGGAGTGTGCAATAGGAACTCCAAAGGTACACCCCTGTGCGGAGGGGCACTGTGGGACATGTGGACCTGCAGCACTCAAAGGGTTGCTCACCTTTCCTGCAGCTCTTCTGTCTTCAGATTACCATGTATTAAGAAGAAGCCTAGGTGGGCAACGCCTGAGGAAAGAACTTGTAGCCAAGATTTTCCCACCAGGGCTTACGGTCCACAAAAAGCACCTGGTTACTGAGCTAGACACATGTAAGGAAATTGTCAGTTATGGTAATCAGCCTAATGGTGATATTCCATTTCTAACAGAAAAATAAAAAAAATTCTAAAACTATAGCAGAACTGTACTCTTGCCTGTGTCTTCACCAAGGAACAAATCTTTCTGGAGCTGGTTGGCTAGCTGCAGCCAAGGAGGGAAGGTATGATCCACCCCCTGCATACAATCCTAGAATTGTTCCTGCCTACAATTAAAGAGGTGGGTCACCTACTCAAAGTTACCAGTAACCTGTAATGGATGACAGAGAAAAGATTTTAAAGTCCCCCCTTCCTGCCCCTTTCACAGACGTCTGCTCTCTAGCTGACAGCATGATATTCTGGTCATGCAACAGGACGGCGGCTCTTCAGCAGAGCCAAAATAGCACTATCTATAAAGAAATACTTAACTGGAACAGTGTACAAAGTGTGCTTGCAAACCAGGCACACTTTGTAGACCATTCCAATGAAGTATTTCTTTTTAGATAGTGCTATTTCAGCTCTGCTGAAGAGCCGCAGGCCGATCCCGGGACCAGGATCTCATGCTGTCAGCTAGAGTGTTGATGTCTGTGAAAGGGGCAGGAGGAGGGGACTTTAAAAGCTTTAGTGGAGGATATCTCTCAAACCTTTATGGTTTGAGAGATATCCTCCGCTAAAGATCCCCTTCTTCTGATGTCAGCTGTAAAGCTGACAAAACGAGATCTGTGTCGGCTGACACGAGGAGGCTCTTCAGCAGAGCCACAATAATGAGATTTAAAAAGAATTACTTTGGAATGGTCTAAAAAGTGTCCTTGCAAAGCAGGCACACTTTGTAGACTGTTCCAAAGAAGTAATTATTTTTAAATTGCGCTACTTATTCTTTTGCTACTGCCTCAGGCTCATTACTGGAGCTAGTCGTGGCAAGTGGAACCTTCATCATCCCATCTTCCATGTTACTGCTATTGTTGATCCCATTCCCTTTCAGCTGCCTAATCATCCTGCTGCTTAAAGGGATAGTATTACTTCAAAATTACTATCCCTCATATTGTAGCCCTTAATAAACTGAGTTAAATGACCCCAGCGGCATCTCTCAAACCTTTATGGTTTAAGAGATAGCCACTTTCAAAGTTTCCTCTCCCCTGCTGTCAGCGTTCTGCTGCCAGCTGGGGAATCCGGTCCCGGGACAGGCGGAGGCTCTTAAACAGAGCGGATATCTCGTTATGGAAGGAAAAATGATTCATTGAAACAGTCTTATATGTGTACTTGGTTACCAAGCACATGTAGAAGACTGTTTCAATGAATCATTTTTCCTTCCATAACGAGATATCAGCTCTGCTGAAGAGCTTCCTCTTGATTCAGAGACCTGATTCTCCTGCTGGCAGCAGAATGCTGACAGCAGGGTAGAGGAAACTTTGAAAGTGGCTATCTCTTACACCATAAAGGTTTGAGAGATGTCGCTGGTGTCATTTAACTCAGTTTATTAAGGGCTACAATATGAGGGATAGTAATTTTGAAGTAATACTATCCCTTTAAACAACTCAGCAGCAGCAGTACGAACAGCAGTTGCAACTCAGGAGGACATTTGACGTTGGCCACTGGCCAACATGACCTGCTGGCATTAGGCCAGTAGGGCATTTTTATTTTTTTCTCAGGGATTGTGTTTAATAAATAAATAAATAAATAAAAACTAGTTCTAAAAAAAAAATAAACAATTTTTTTGGGGTTTGTTTCTAACAAGCCTAAGTCCTACAAATCAGAGCAGATCTGGGAGGCGGGTGCCTTGAGTGGACACAGTTCGATGGCTAAACGGGAAAGGACCTGTTACACGCTTTAAGCCCAAGAAGGGCTTCTGTAAGTGCAATCATTTGTTTTAATATTGTCCAGATAAAATAAATGCTACACTTAGAATTATCTTTCTGTCTGTTCTTGTCCTATGCGCTGTTTTTGAGGTTCTTCCAGACCAAGTGTTTCCCACAGTGGACAAGGCCACTTTGTACCTCATCCTGCAGCATTTTTCAAGACAGTTTAAGGATCATTTCATCTTGAGTCCATTCTGATCTCCATACTTATCATCAGTTCATTTCATCTCTTCTTCATCCTACTACTAACAAGAATTCATTTCATCTTCATTTCATCTTCATTTTCATCTTAAGAACTGTCTATAAGAATTGATTCAGGGACGCTTTGAATTTGAGTGCTCACATTACAGAAAATTTTGTTTACTTATATGGGCTGTATACTGCACTAATAAGGCATCGGTTTGGGATAAGCTCTGGACCTCTGGAGAATCTACCAATTACCCTGCCTCAGTGCTTTCTGACTAATCCAGTGAGACAGACTGAACTGCAAGATTCTAAGGTATCTCTTCTTAGTCAGATAGGGCAGCTCCCACAAACTGCTAGGCTTCTCTAACCCAACCTTAGCAGTTTATGGGGACTGACTGCACAACCAATAACGCTTGTAACTTTGAACCACAGACATCCTGGTTTTATCTAACACCCCACAAGCCCAGAAATGTTGTATTTTGATCCTACAAACAGCTGCAGAGACCTGTTTAGGTTTGCATATTGAAGTCCCTAGCTTTTCATCACGTTAGTTGCTCTTTAACCTTATGACTGCCAAAGAGGGATGTGTTGGATACCTCTCTGGCGCTCAGAGTGTTAATTAGAATGGCATAATTGGCTCCACCCCTTCATCTGATATCACATATCTGAAAGAAAGTAACAAATGTAAATCAAGAACAAAAACCGGGGCACTTAGTAGGCAAAAGATAAATATTCCCACTGATGTAAACGGGGCTAGAAAGGTCGCCAACAAATTATGAAGCAATGGAAATTTACTGAATATTTATTTCAGCCCTATCAACTTGCTCCAGAACTGCAACTCTTTAGCTTGATAAATAAGGACCTAAATGTGCTGTTCAATAAACTGAAGACCTGCAAATCCAGATCAAATCAATAGCACCATAGAGGAGAAGTGAGCACTCCCATTGATTGAGATGGGGCTTTTAACCCCTTGAATATCAGAGAGGTCTCTAACACTCAAATCAAGAGGTTAAAAGCCCCATTTAAATTAATGGGATTCTGGTGACTTTTCGTCCCCTACCGTGCTTGGTTTGCTCCAGATTTGCAATTCTTTATCTTGATGAATAAGCCTCTAATGGCAGTATTCAGGAAGACAAAGAGGTCAAATTCTGGGGCAAACCAATTGTGTCATAGGTGATGAGCAAATAAATCCCAAAATTCCTACTGATTTAAAGGGATAGTAATGTTTCATAATAAAAGCAGCTCTAATTAAAGGGATAGTAATACTTCGTTTTAACTTTATTTTATTTTGTAGACATTAAAAAAACATGAATAATGATATAAGTCTTATCTCTCAAACCTTTATGGTTTAAGAGATATTCACAAGCAAAGTGTCCCCCTCCCGCCCCTTTTACTGATGTAACACTTTTCAGCCAGGGCAGAAGGGAGCTGCCCAGGTAGACTGCAGAGAGGGACAATCTTCAATTAAGATAAGGGAAAAACCTGAAAAGCTTGTCATGGGGGGCAGGGCTTTCATTGTTCTCATAGGAAGAAGATTGTCCCCTGCTGTTATCTGTCTGGTCTATGGACTGCATTCCACATCTGAGAAGAGATGGCTTACACTAGGTAAAAGGGGCGGGAGGGGGAAACTTTGCTTGTGAATATCTCATAAACCATAAAGGTTTGAGAGATAAGACTTATATTATTCTTCATGTTTTTTTAATGCCTACAAAATAAAATAAAGTTAAAACGAAGTATTACTATCCCTTTAATCTTCATAGTATTTGGGACATGGAGAGTGTTATTTCAATTCTGTCAGAGTTGTAGTTCAAGAGTATTTGAATGATAAATTATCCCCCTCCCTCCCCTTTTATTAGAGCAGCAGGGAGGTGTCCAAGTAGACTGCAGAGAGGGACAATCTTCAATTAAGATAAGGGAAAAAGCTGAAAAACCTGTCAAGGGGGGCAGGGTATTCATTGTTCTCACAGTAGAATATTGACCCTTGATGTGAGCTGTCTGGTCTATGGACTGGATTCCACATCTGTGGAGTGGGGGCTTACATTAGGTAAAAGGGGCGGGAGGGGGAAACTTTAACATTCAATTACTTTTGAACTACAACGCTCACAGTAATGAAATAACACTCTCTATGGCTCAAATACTATGAAGATTAATTGGAGCTGCTGTTTTTGTGAAACATTACTATCACTTTAAGTTGCAATATATTGGAACCTCTCTAGCTCTATCTTTGAGGTGGTTAACACAAATTTTCATTTCCCCCATTGGTCATGGCTGGATTTACATCCCAGGCTTCCCTAGGCAAGGCACTCTAGGTGCCCTTAGCTTCGCCCATGACCACATCTCACTCCTCACATGACCCCGCCCCCTGTCCCATCCACTGTTTCCTGGCACAGAAAATACCCTTGGCCAATAACAACCAAAGGAAAAAAAACAAAAATAAAACTTTAACCCTTAGAGTGCTTTGCAATGCGTTGCGCACCCCTCTGGCACTCAAAGGGTTAACCCCTTGGTTCCTAGCGAGATCTCCAACACATTGCTTCGAGACCTCTCTAGAATCCAAGGGGTTAAATAATAGCCTGAAAAGGAGTATATAACCGGTTCAGGGACATGGAGACTGTTCTGGCCACATGCACAATTCAGAATGTGGGTGGGGTCAGCACAGCTGAGGTGCCCCTCAAAATTTGGAGCTTTAGGCAATTTCCTACTCTGCCTATTGGGAAATCCGGCTCTGCCTATGGTGCAATTAGTTTGCCCCAGAATTACACTTATTTACCTTCCTGCATAGGACTCCAAGGACCGAATTCTGCACATTGACAATAGCATACCTGGAGCAGACCAACTGCATCATAGGGGGCAAATAAAAATCCTTCAAATCCCCATTTATTTCAGGTGGGCTTTAAGCCTCTTGAAACTAAGAGAGGCCTCCAATGCATTGCTCTAAAATGTGTAGTAGACCTCTGTGGCATTCAAGGGGTTAAAAAAGCTCAAATTAAAACAATGGAAATTTCCATTTCCTCCTTGTGGTGCATTTGTTTTGCCCAGAATTGCTTCTCTTAAATTTGCTGAATAAGGCCATAAATCTCGTAAAAGATTAAGGTGAGATTGTTATAGATGCACTATACATCCTATCTCAGCATAGATTGTGGTGACAGGGAGATAAACTGTACTGTTGAACTTGGTGCAGCTACTTTTCAGGAAATGTTTAACAACATTAACTATGTAATTCCTTAATTCGAACTTTGGATGTGACAGAGAAAATAACTATTTGTGTAACTCGTCCCAATTACTGCAGTGACCCCATTTGCCCTTTCCAAGGTAGCTATGCCAATTACTCAGCAATTTTGCCATCCATCTACAACTAAGAGCTTTTAAAAACAGCAGCTCCAATTAATCTCTATAGTATGTGGACCATGGAGAGTGTTATTTCAATACTGTCAGAGTTGTAGATCAAGAGAAATGTAATTATAAAGTATCCCCCTCCCACCCCTTTTACCTAGTTTAAGCCACCTACACTCAGATGTGGAATCTGGTCACTTGACCGGACAGGTCGCAGCAAGGGACAATCTTCTTACTGTTGGCATAAGGAAAACCCTGTCCCTTGACAGGTTTTTTAAGTATTTCTTTATGCTTACTGAAGATTGTCCCTCTCTGTGATCCTTCCAGACAGTCTTGCTGCTTTGAGGTGAGCAGTGTTACATCAGTAAAAGGGGCGGGAGGGGGATACTTTATTATTTAATTACTCTTGAACTACAACTCTGACAGTATTGAAATAAGACTCTTCTATACCTCCCAACATTTCAAATGTCCAAAGAGGGACACTGGGGGCGTGGCTGGTGGGCAGGGCATTACCAATATTTTTTTAGTTTATATCATGAGCTGTTGGCATCTCTTTCAGTAACTGAATAAATTATTTAGAGCAGGACCAAACTGTTTTATTTACATACTCACAGACACTTTTATAAACACATACACTGAAGCTTAATATGAGTTTTATTGCTTTAGAGCAGTGTTATACATTTATATACATACCACACAGTGTGAGAAGTTGTTGTGGTGTGTGTATGTGTGTTGATATCAGTGAAAATACTGAGTATCAGTGCACATCCATATTCGATATACTTGATATGCCTGCGTAGTGAGCTTTTGGTCAGATATAATATGGGCCTAGTATGCTATAACTGCTACCACAAGAAAAATACCCCAATAAGCAAGTCCTGACAGCAGTAGTGGTGGAGAGGGGCTGTAAAAGTTTCACAGTGGAAAGCACTTTGCCTGGAAACAGCCTGGGGCAGTTTAAGTACCATTTACATGTTCTGGTTTTGTTCCTTGTATCAAATCAACTCTTGTTTAGTGGGCTTCATTTTGTATCTCCCTGTATAAAATGCTGGCATTGTTTTAAGCATGACGTGTCCCATTTAACAAACTTGTTATCTGGCTAGAAATGTCCTGAGTGAAAGAGGAGGTGAGAAGCGAGGTGGTGTAGGGCCTGTTACAGAAAGTATCCACTGAGCAAGTTGAGGAGCATCATCTGATGACTTTGTATCCGTGCGCTCATGTAACCGCTGTTCCTTAAGGCCGCAACTGCCCGAGGGGTGAGGAAGGCATAAAATGGCTACCAGCTCTGCTGGATTGGGGGGATGTCAAGAGCACATAATCTGGAGCAATGTGTAGAAGCATTGGCATGCACCCCCCGCTGGCCGCTAAGCCAATTCTGAACAACTGATCTCGGCATTGCATATTAAGGTGTACCTGGATGACTCCCGATTCTGCCAGTCAGCGTTCCTGTTAGTCTGACTAGATTCAGTCAGACACTACACGCTGCCATGCATATTCACACTGCTACTACCGAGAACTTCACTCAAGAAGAGGACAAGATGAATTATGGGGTATACACTGACTTGCTGCACACCAATCAATTACTTTTCAGTGTTTCATTGCCTCTTAAGCAACGCGGCTAAGCAAACGCATCATGTTTGATAAGGCTGCTGAAGCAGGCCAGGCAGAAGCCTGGGAAGCAGGGCAGAAGCTTGGAAAGCGGGATATTAAGTTAATGCGGCAGGACAGCTGGATTGGGCCCCAAAATCGGGACTCTCCCGCATAAATCAGGACAGTTGGCAGGCTTGCTCTCCATGGAACAAATAGTGTGAAGATTAATTGCAGATGCTTTTATTGTGAATCATTATTATCCCTTTAAATTGTCATTTTTATCTCTTGGTATAAGTTTTTATATTCCACCTTACTTAAAACTGAATATATCTTGATTCATTAATAAGTGCACAGTAAGGCCTAGATCACGTGGCAGTTGATATGCCCTGTCACTGATTTTATCGAATACATTCCTATTGAAGTATATGGAGAAATTTGTAGATAGAATATTTTGATAAATGTATCAATTGCAGTGAACTCCAGGCCTAAATCAGCAACTATGTCAAAGAGGTAATTTTTCAACCCTGCCCACACACACACTCACACACACACACAGCTGATATCACTGGAGAAGTCATCTCTGCTTTATTACACACTAGTTGAAGAACCTGTGCCATCCGGGCGTGGGGCAGTCATGCGCAGTAGAGACTGCCCACACCACAGCTGATACAGTGCAGCTGGCGCAGGGCAGTAATGCACAGTAGAGACTGCCTGTGATGCGGCTGATACGTCGGAGCTCCCTTCTCCGTATCAGCCGAATCACAGGCAGTCTCTACTGCTCAATACTGCGTTGTTACAAACTATTTTGCAAATTATTATATAGGATGTATCACGCCTTAGCGCATAACCCCCAAAGTGTGTGTGTTTGTGTGTGTGTGTGTCAGAGAGAGAGATCTTAGCTGCTAAAAATGGTCTCACACATTGGGGGGAATGTACACATCTGTTGTGTTAAATGCTGGCAAACAGGTCATGCACCAGCATGATGTAATATGCACATGGATGTATGAACAATTTAGTACATACTGGCACTCACACTCTATTTTGGTTAAACTTTTAATATGAAAAAGCCCTGAAGCCCTCTTTTAAAGCGTGAGCAGGGAAAAAGAAATATTTTACACCAAGTTTTTCTATGCTTTATTGGTACATGGAAACAAAACAGTGCAGAGAAACACAACTTCATCCAATGCCCATAAAACTCACATTGCTTCTCCTTGGCACAAGCAGTGTAATGAGGAAAATTGTTTGCATAGATACTGTACCTTAGTACATAGACCAGTGGTGGACAACTGGTGACTCTATACTGCAGCTCCCAGTCTGATCATTGGTACAATGGGAAGAAGAGACAATGGGGAAGATTTATAATCTGGCATTATGAAAATTATGCAGTAAAAGTGGCCTAAAAATGAAGGTCAGCATTTAAAAAGATTATTACGCCAGTTTTGAAAGCCTTAACGCCACATAGTTGTGTTTTGGGAAAGTGACGGTGCAGCTGGTAAAAATTCTGGTACTAAGAATTTATATGTGGCTGTGGCAATTTTTTGACAGAATTTCGACAAAAACTTAAAGACAGGTGTAATATGTTCTTAAAGGGATAGTAATACTTGCAAATTACTAATCCTCATATTGTAGCTTTGTTAAAAATAAACTTATTGCACCCAGTGTCATCTCTCAAACCCTTATGGTTTGAGAGATGACAGCGCTCAAAGTTCCCCACTCCCTCTCCCTTTCCTGACTGAACGCTGACTGCAAGAATATTCGGTATTACTTGCATCAGGCGGCTCTGCAGCGTTGCCTAGATCGCGTTTATAAAAAAATAAATCTTTCACTAAAACGGTCTTCTACGTTTGTTTGCAAACCAAGCACACTTAGAAGACCGTTTCAGTGAAAGAATTCTTTTTTATAAACGTGATCTCGGGTCAGCTGCAGAGCCATCTGATGCACATAAGACTGGTGTATGACAGCTTCCCCTGAAGTCAGCGTTCAGTCAGGGAAGGGGGAAGGAGGGTTTAACTTTGAGCGCTATCATCTCTCAAACCATAAGGGTTTGAGAGATGACACTGTGGGCAATAAGTTTCTTTTTAACAAAGCTACAATATGGGGATTAGTAATTTGCAAGTATTACTATCCCTTTAAACATTCCAGGCATTAACATCATCTTACTAATGCTTAATGATACCCTTACTCATTTATAAATCAGACCTGACATTATTGCCGTTCGCCAGCTGCCATTGCTTAAGGACATTTCTTAAAAAAGTACTAAGAATGTTTTTTATTACTTCCCCCGATGGGTCTTATTTATAAATATTTTATATATTTATATATAAAAAAACTGTAGTTATTCTGGAGTAAACCAACTGCACCATAGGGGACAAATAAAAACCTCCTAAATTTCCATGCACTTGAATAAAGCTTTTTAACCCCTTTGAAAGCAATGCATTGGTGACCTCTCTAACATTCAAGGGGTTAAAAGCCCAGTTTAGTATAACAGGAATTTTTATGTGTCCCTTATGGTGTAGTTGTTTTTCTCCAAAATAACTCCAGTTTGCTTTAATAAATAAGGGGCAATTTCACTCTACGACAAAACGTACACCCCATTTCACCCCTCCCACAAAATACATATCCGTTCTTTCTTTTGACTCAGGGCAGACCTCCACATACAGCATTTCTCCTTAATCCTTTGGGTGCTGGAGAGGTCTCCAATGCATTGCAAATCAACGTGCATTACATCACACAGAGCATTCAGCATAACAGAGAGACTGTAACATTGAATTACATCACACAGAGCATACAGTAATGCAGGGAGACTGTAACACTGAATTACATCACACAGAGCATACAGTAATGCAGGGAGACTGTAACATTGAATTACATCACACAGAGCATACAGTAATGCAGGGAGACTGTAACATTGAATTACATCACACAGAGCATACAGTACTGCAGGGAGACTGTAACATTGTATTACATCACACAGAGCATACAGTACTGCAGGGAGACTGTAACATTGTAATACATCACACAGAGCATACAGTACTGCAGGGAGACTGTAACATTGAATTACATCACACAGAGCATACAGTACTGCAGGGAGACTGTAACATTGTATTACATCACACAGAGAATACAGTACTGCAGAGAGACTGTAACATTGAATTACATCACACAGAGCATACAGTAATGCAGGGAGACTGTAACATTGTAATACATCACACAGAGCATACAGTACTGCAGGGAGACTGTAACATTGAATTACATCACACAGAGCATACAATAATGCAGGGAGACTGTAACACTGAATTACCTCACTCTGAGCACTCAATATCATAGAGAGACTGCAACATTGTATTACATCACACAGAGCATTCAGTACTGCAGGGAGACTGTAACATTGTATTACATCACACAGAGCATACAGTAATGCAGGGAGACTGTAACATTGAATTACATCACACAGAGCATACAGTACTGCAGGGAGACTGTAACATTGTATTACATCACACACAACATACAGATCTGCTGGAAGACTGTAATATTGTATTACATCACAAAGAGCATTCGGTGCTTTAGGGAGAGTGTACCATTATTTGACATCACAAAGAGAATTTAGGATGACAGAGAGACTGCACCATTGTATTACATCACACAGAGCATTCAGTGCTGCAGGGAGACTGCTATAGCATTGCATTGCATCACACAGAGCATTCAGTCCTGCAGTGAGCCTGTAATATTGTATTACATCACAAAGATTGTAACATTGCATAACATCCTGTTTAATTGTCTATCCATCTGGAAACTGAGATCCAAGTAACTCACTGTCAGCAATATAAAAGTGCAAAAAAAATATATGAAGATGAAAAAAAACCCACATAGGTAATTTGACTGTACATAGTATGTACTTACTGAATATGTAAAGTCAAGATAAAGGGTTACTATTACTTTAAAATGTATTAAAAAAACAATTTATTAAATTTACAAAGATTAAACATTTCATGTCAAGGTCCTTTTGATGTATACATTTACAGTCTTGTATATTTATATCATGAGCATTAAGCAAAAAGACCACAGGATTTGTATATTAACCTTCATTATAAAGTTTAACTTGCAATCATTAAGTAAGCCCAACAAGAAACAGGATGTCATATTCTAGTATATATACAATGCTTGCACACAAAGGACTAAGGGCAACTGGAGTTATTCTGGAGTAAATTGACTGCACCATAGGGGACAAAATTCTAATTTCTAAATTCCCATGCACTTGAATAGAGCATTTTAACCCCTTGAGTGCCAGGGAGGTCTTCAATGTGTTGCTTCGTAATGCATTGAAGACCTCTCTACCATTATAAAAGCCAGATTAATTCACAAAAGAAATAATAAGCAATTCTTTTTTTTTTTTCTTTTTTGAGAAAGTATTTTACCAGGAAGAACCCATTGGGGGAGATTCACTAAACGGTGATAAAGTGGAGATGGCTTCTCCAGTTCCTCTGTTATTCTATAGAGCTTATGCACTAAGATATCCAAACCTGAAGAAATCTTATTGCATAGGCTCTATAGAATAACATAGGAATTGGAGAAGTCATCTCTACTTTATCACCTCTTAAAGGGATAGTAATACTTTGTTTTATTTTTATTTTATTTTGTAGTCATTAAAAAAACATGAAGAAAGATATAAGTCTTATCTCTCAAACCTTTATGGTTTGAGAGATATTCACAAGCAACGTTTCCCCTCCCGCCCCTTTTACCTAGTGTAAGCCATCTCTTCTCAGATGTGGAATGCAGTCCATAGACCAGACAGATAACAGCAGGGGACAATCTTCTTCCTATGAGAACAATGAAAGCCCTGCCCCCCTTGACAGGTTTTTCAGGTTTTTCCCTTATCTTAATTGAAGATTGTCCCTCTCTGCAATCTACCTGGGCACCTCCCTTCTGCTCTGGCTGAGCAGTGTTACATCAGTAAAAGGGGCGGGAGTTGGATACTCTGTCATTGAATTACTCTTTAACTACAACTCTGACATATTTGAAATTACACTCTCCAAAGTCCAAATACTATGACTAATTAGAGCTGTTTTTATTATGAAACATTACTATCCTTTTAATGAATCTCCCCCATATAGATTATCTCTCATTTTCAAGCATGTCCTGGACTCATTTTATTAGAAGGTTGAGCCGGGAGTAGAATCTGCAACCTTGCATTTGAACAGGTTTGACAGCGAGTGTATTAACCGTTATAGAAACAGAAATCCTTCACTGAAATGGTCTTCTACGTGTGCTTGGTTTGCTCTTGGTTTGCAAGCATACGTAGAAGACCATTTCAGTGAAGGATTTCTGTTTCTATAACGCAATCTCAGCTCTGCTGCTGAGCCACCGCTGGTCCCAGTACCGGATTCCCCTGCTGTCAGATACAACGCTGACGTCAGGGGAGAGGGAAATTTGAATGCGGATACCTCTCAAACCATAAAGGTTTGAGAGATGCCGCTGGTCTCGTTTAATTTCAATTTTCAAGGGCTACAACATGGGGGATAGTAAAAATGAAGTATTACTATCCCTTTTAAGTAAATTAGGCTTTTAACCTCTTGAATGCTAGAAAGGTATTGGAGACCTCTCTGGCATTCAAGGGGTTAGAAAAGCTGTATTCAAATGTATGGGACTTTAGAAATATATTTTGCTCCCTAAGGTTCAATTGATTTACTCCAGAATAACTGTAAGAGGGATATTTATAAAAAGTATTCTTGAATGCTTTATCATGTTGATCGTTATTATGTCACTAGTGTTTGTATTGTGTGATGCTACTTATAACTGAATAATAGAAATTTTATAAATACATATTTAATCACTAACTGGCGTTAAAACTTTTTCATAAGAACACTTCATACTTTGCATTAAATATTTAGCAGAAATTCTATTGCAAATTTGTCGCAATTAGTGACATTTATTTATAAATTTGTTGAAACATTTTATTTTTGCCAAGCCTAACAGCACTTCCACAGAAAGTCAGTTACACAGAGTAAAGACTTCCAAAGACTTCCAAAACAGTATTAAGCATTTCTATAAATGTATCCCAAAATAACACTTCTTTTCCCTTAAAGGGATAGTAATACATCGTTTTATCTTTATTTTATTTTGTAGGCATTAAAAAAAACATGAAGAACAATATAAGTCTTATCTCTCAAACCTTTATGGTTTGAAAGATATTCACAAGCAAAGTTTCCCCTCTACCCCCCTTTTACCTAGTGTAAGACATCTCTTCTCAGATGTGGAATGCAGTCCATAGACCAGACAGATAACAGAAGGGGACAAACTTCTTCCTATGAGAACAATGAAAGCCCTGCCCACCCTTGACAAGTTTTTCAGGTTTTTCCCTTATCTTAATTGAAGAGTGTCCCTCCCTGCAGTCTACCTGGGCACTTCCCTTCTGATCTGGCTGAGCAGTGTTACATCAGTAAAAGGGGCGGGAGGGGGATACTTTGGCATTGAATTACTCTTGAACTACAACTCTGACAGAATTGAAATAACACTCTCCAAAGTCCAAATACTATGATGATTAATTAGAGCTGCTTTTATTATGAAACATTACTATCCCTCTAACTCCAGTTTTATAAATCCCCCCTCCCCCTAAGTTCTTAAAGAAGAACGATCATGCTTACTTAAGTGATCCCCAAATAATTATTAGTAGCTTCTTAATCATGGAAATAACATAATAAAATTTCTTACAGTCATAGTAATGTTTCACAAAAAAAGCTCTGATTAATCTTCATAGTATTTGGGTCATGGAGAATGTTATTTCAATACTGTCAGAGTGGTAGTTCAAGAGTAATTGAATTATTAAGCATCCCCCCCTGCCCCTTTTACCTAGTGTATGCCACCTCCCCTCAGATGTGGAATCTGGTCTCTTGACCGGACAGACTGCAGTGAGGGACAAATTTCTTACTATGAGCATAAGGAAAATACTGCCCCCTTGAAAGGTTTTCATGTTTTTCATTATGCTCACTGAAGATTGTCCCTCTCTGCAATCCATCCAGATAGTCTTGCTGCTCTGAGGTGAGCAGTGTTACATCAGTAAAAGGGGCAGGAGGGGGATACTTCATCATTCAATTACTCTTGAACTACAATTCTGACAGTACTGAAATAACACTCTCCACGGTCCAAACACTATGAAGTTTAATTGGAGCTGCTTTTATTGTGAAACATTACTATCCCTTTAAATGCTGGCATGAGTTGGAATCATAACATCATATGAAACTTCCATAAGTTGGACAGCGCAGTCATCTTAGCAAAGAGTGATCTGTATGCCTGTGTTGCCCATCCCTGCCTGTACCTTAAAGGGATAGTAATACTTCAAAATTACTATCCCTTGTATTGAAGCCCTTGTAAAACGGAATAAAATGCCACCAGCGGCATCTCTCAAACCTTTATGGTTTGGGAGATAACCGTTTTTAAACTTCGCTCCCCCCTGCCTCTCCGCTGACGTCACCATTTTTGCTGCTGAAGGGAAATCCCTTCTTTGAATCAAGCGGAGGCTCTTCAGCACAGCCAGATCTCGTTATAGAAGAAAGGATCCTTCACTAAAACGGTCTTCTGCATGTGCTTGGTTACCACTTTAGATACTCACTAGGAAATGCTTAACTAGGCTCACCAGACCTCCCCTTTAACTGGGGACACCCAGGAAATAGGCATATTTCAGGACCGCAGTAAATCAAAGCAGCCCTGCAGTATGCATTTTCCATATGTGTCCCCAGTTAAAGGTGTGGTCTGGTCACCCTATGCTTAACCCTTTGAGTGCAAGACAGGTATGCAACGCTCCTTAAATGTGCATACTTTGGAGAGTGGTAACATTAGCAATGGATAAAGCAGGAGACTAGTAGAGTAAAAGTAATACCTTTATTGTATAACTGAATAGGGCCATATGTGCCATATGTTCAAAAGGATAGTATAGGATTTCTGGGGCAAACCATTTGAACTTTAAGGGAAAACTAAAAATTACAAAAATTCTCATTGATTTAAATAGGGATTTAACCCTATGCATGCTAGAAATGTCTCCAATGCACTAAGTTTCAAATTCACCAATTTCTGATTTTTGATTCCCCTGAAGATATACCTGGAACTGTTTTCAGAGATCTTTCTGACAGCAGAGATTTCTAAAGCAGGTATAAGGATACAATATTATAAATAAACAATGGCAACGAGATAGCACACAGAGCATTCAGTGCAGAGCATTCAGTGCTGCAGAGAGACTGAAATATTGTATGACATCACACAGAGCATTCAGTGCTACTAACAGACTAACATTGTATTATATCACAAAGATCATTCAGTGCTGCTGGGAGACTGTAACAATGTATTACATCACACAGAGCATGCAGTGCTGCAGGGAAACAGAAACATTGTATTACATCACACAGAGCATTGAGTGCTACTAACAGACTGTAACATTGTATTACATCACAAAGAGCATTCAGTGCTGCAGGGAGACTGTAACAATGTATTACATCACACAGAGCTTGCAGTGCAGAAGGGAGACTGTAACAATTTATTGCATCACACAAAGCATTCAGTGTTGCAGGAAGACTGTAACAATGTATTACATCACACAGAGCATGTAGTGCTGCAGGGAGACTGTAACAATGTATTGCATCACACAGAGCATTCAGTGCTGCAGGGAGACTGTAAAATGTATTACATCACACAGAGCATGCAGTGCTGCAGGTAGACTGTAACAATGTATTGCATCACACAGAGCATTCAGTGGTGCAGGGAGACTGAAACATTGTATTAAATCACAGAGAGCATTCAGTGCTACTAACAGAATATAACATTGTATTACATCACAAAAAGTATTCAGTGCTGCAGGGAGACTGTAACAATGTATTGCATCACGCAGAGCATTCAGTGCTGCAATGAGACTGGAACATTGTATTACATCACACAGAGCATTCAGTGCTACTAACAGAATGTAACATTGTATTACATCACAAAGAGCATTCATTGCTGCAGGGAGACTGTAACATTGTATTACATCACACAGAACATTCAGTGCTACAGGGACAGTGTAACATTGTATTAAATCACACAGAGCATTCATTGCTGCGGGGAGACTGTAACTTTGCATTACATCACACAGAGCATTCAGTGCTGCAGAGAAACTGTTACTTTGCATTACATCACACAGAGCATTCAGTGCTACAGAGAGGATATAACATTGTATTAAATAATACAGAGCATTCAATGCTGTAGAGAGACTGTAACAATGTGTTATAACACGCAGAGCATTCAGTGCTACAGGGAGGCTGTAACATTGTATTACACAATACAGAGCATTCAGTGATACAGATACACTGTAACAGTGCATTATACAATACAGATCATTCAGTGCAGGGAGACTGTAACATTGTATTTCATCAAAAAGAAGGGGTAAACACACAGCACCACTCAATATATTGATGCATTTAATTGATATATAGGTGTGTTTTGGAGGTATAATTATATGGTTCTAATCCCTTAGGTTGGTTTGAATTAAGACCCTGTAACATGTATTAATATTCTAAAAAGAACACTATATGCTTTATATGTTCATACATAGAATATTTTGTCTATGCCAATTCTAGTGAAAAATAAGCTTTCTCTGTTGGAACAGTCTTAAAAAGACCTCCTCTTTCAACACACTTCTTGCTGCTAGTCTTAAAACATAGTGCAATGCGATGTCCATGGGATCAAAGTCATGCAAAGAGAAAATAAGGATGGGGAGAGACAGCGCATAGGACATCTAAGTGTAGTATTAGAGTTTTATGACGAAAACATTAAAATCATAAATAGAGTTTCTAAAATTGAGCACAACACAATGATGCTGGTAACAATGATTCTATATGGATAAAAAGTAGCACTGTTTGTTCTTATTAAAAAGCGCTATGTGTCTATGTTATAGACAAGTAGATTACTGTGTGATAGAAACTTGGAGCACACAATAAACTCAAAGGGTACTACTGGAGCTGTATAAAATGGTATTGAGGAGAAGATAGAGATAGTGGGACTGGTATTTTTAAATAAGTAATAGTTGGCCCCTTACTGGAGAGTCCATATATATGAGTGTGCTACAATGCAGTCTGATGCAGAGCCCGGCTTGTGGTCCTTGATCTAGTGTTTGGGTGGCCTCTTACTCTGTTTTCCTGTTGAGTCTCAGCATGTAATACAAAGCAGTCTCAATGGGTCCTTGTCCTCCCATCTCTCCTCTCTTCTTCTTTGCCTGTCTGTTATTCTGATGCTCCGTCCCCCGTGTAGATGTATCCAGTGGCTCGGCGTTTCAATAATGCTTGGCACGCGTCATCTTTTTCAAAGCGTTTTGGCGCCATCTATTGCGCCTTCTTCTGAAAGAATGCCTAAGGCGGCCAGTAAGCTGTCCCAGTTTTAATACTAATTCCAACCAATCGGGAAGGATCTTTAGGGAACGGACTCCTAAATGTTTTACATTGGCTAAAATACATTTAAAATCAAGCAGATAATGGATATATATGTATGAAGCTATTGTGTAAATATTGTGGAAGAAAGATTAAATAAAAATGTATAAGAGTGTGTTCGTGTTTTTCTAAAATAGTCATCTTTTAAATTTTTAAATGCCCATATAAATCCTGTTATAGGGAATCTTCATGATGAGCCTTTATTAGAATAGTGATTTGGTACTACTGAATGCAGGTAGATTAGTTCAATTTTACTGTTGACATTTATAGGGTTCCTTGTTTTTTCATAAAATGTAATATGGATCAACTCCTCTTTATCTTTAAAATATGTCTCTGTTTTATTTTTAGAGACACCATAAGTCAAGTTCTTCATTGAGTCCATACGGACTCAAAGTTTGTAATTTGATGATCCATTGTGTTTCTTGAGCTGCCAGCTTACGAAATCTGTCTCCACCTCTCTTTTGTGGTGGGATGTGGTCTATGAATGAAAGTTTAATTCCTCCAGGGTCATTATGGTGTTTTTCAGCAAAATGTCTTGCTACGCTGTGTTTTGGGTTACCTCTGATTATATTGCTACGATGTTCAAGAAAGCGTTCTTTTGCTCTTCTAATGGTCCTCCCCACGTATTGTAGGCCGCAGGGGCATTGAAGTAAATAGACCACATATTTGCTGCTACACTGTAGAAAATGTCCTATTTTGAACTCTTCACCTGTATGATGACTTTGAAAGGTGTTGTTTTTTTGTTGGATATGTTTACATGTTACGCACATTTTGGATCCACATTTATAGTTTCCACTAATGGAGCTTCCACTGAATAATGTTTTACCTTTTTTCTGGATATTTTTGTTTTCCAGATCTCTTGGCGCTACTTTGTTTTTCAGATCCTTAGATTTCCTGTAAATTATTTCTGGTCTTTGAGGGAGTAGGTTGTTAAGGATTTTATCACCTTGTAATATTGACCAGTGTTTCTTGATTATGCTTTGTATCCTTTTTCCAGCTGTATTGATTTGATTAATAAATGGAACGTTCGGGATCCGCTGTTTCTTCTTTTCTTCTTGATAGGATTATCAGTTAGTAATTCTGATCTTTAGTGTGTTCCATACTCTATTGAAGGTTGTTTGGATTGTTTCTGGCTTATAGCCTTTTTCCAGAAATTTTTTCTTCAGATCTTCTGCCTGACTGAGGAAAGTTTCATCTTCTGCACAATTGCGCCGCAGTTTGTATAACTTGCTTAGAGGAACACTGGTGAGCCATCTTGGATGGTGTGCACTTGTTATATGTATATAACTGTTCACATCCACATTTTATGGTGAGTTTGTGTGACAATTTTTGATGTATTGTCTGAAGTAAGCTTTAGATCCAAGAAGTCAATATAAGTTTTACTATGATTGGATGTAAAACTGATATCCAGAGGATTATTATTCAATTGATTTTTTGAATGTCTCCAAGGATTGTTCACCTCCCTGCCATATGATTAGCAGGTCGTCTATATAGCGGCTATAGAGAACAAGGTTGCCCCTATTTTGTTGGTACAGATGTTTATCTTCCCAATATCCCATAAGGAGATTGGCGTAACTGGGGGCAAACCTCGTTACCATTGATGCCCCACGTATTTGTACATAATGCTGATTCTGAAACATAGTTTATTGTTTTCCAGGATGAAACATATAGATTTCAGTATAAATGACTTTTGAATGTTTGACATGGTGTGGTCCTGATCAAGGTAGTATTGGACAGCTTCCAGTCCTATATCATGTTTGATGGAAGTGTATGAAGCACAAATATCACAGGTGACCCAAAGCCAATTCTGTTGCCATTGAATATCTTTTAATTTTTTCAGCACGAGTGGAATCTTTAGTATAGGTTGGCAGGTTTTAGACATATTTATGTAGAAAGAAATCCAGATATTGTGATAAATTTCTGGTTAGTGATCCTATTCCTGAAATAATTGGATGGCCAGGTGGGTTGTGGATATCTTTATGTATTTTTGGTAAGTGGTAGTAGATGGCTGTAACCGGAAATTGTACTTTCAGAAATTGGAATTCTTGAGGAACAAGGATATTCTGATTATAGGCTTCTTCAATTAAACACATGTATTGTTTGTGGTATTCTTCTGTAGGGTTATGTGGCAATGTCTTATAGAACTCCTGGTCACTAAAGATACATGTTTCTTCTCGTAGGTAGTCATATTTTGCTTGGATGACTATCCCGCCTCCCTTATCTGCTTACCGGATTTTAACTTCCTCGTTGTTCAAGAGATTCTGTAAGGATGCTCTTTCTTTTTATTTGTTAGATTTGATATATATTTCCATCCTCCTTTGCAGAGATTCCTGAATGTCACTGTTCCCAGAAAAGTTCAGGAGTCAGTACGGTATAGTTAAATGCAATTTATTGATAGTAGTAGGTAGGCAAATATATACAGTAGTAACAAGCAGCTGGTTACAAGCCAACGAGCACAGTTGTCACAAAGAATAGACTGCCAGGCTTGACCACAATGCTAGAGACTAGGCCTCAGCCACTGGTAGTCTCTATCGGAACCAGGAACAGAACAGGAGCAGGAACTGGGACAGGAACAGGAACACAGGATCTTGATCTGAAGTGGAAGATGTACCGATGCACACCTACCATCAATAAGGAGAGGACTCTGACTCAGCCTGCAGTCAAAGAGGAAGTAGATAGCTGACTCAAGCCTGCAGTCAATATCAGAGCTGGTGTACCAGAGCCCCAGGTCCACACTAGGTTGGATGTCTGTTAGGTAAAGGAGCAAACGTAAGAGTAGTCAGACAGAGCCACAAGTCAGCACCAGAGGGGGTAGTCAGACAAGCCAGGTCATGCACAGTTCAGGTAGTCAGCCAGAGCCACAGGTCTGTACCAGGGTGGATGTCCAGTAGAAGAATAGCCAGACAGAGCCACAGGTCAGCACCAGGTTGGATGGAAGACTAGCCAGGTTATACACAGAGCCCAAGTTAAGAGAACTGCTAAGCACAACAATGTAAGGGCAACTGAGTCAGGACTCAGTCTGCTTTTTATACCCCTCCACAGGAAGTAGGTAGGAGGAGCAGCTAAGAGGGAGGCAGTAGGTAGGAGGAAGTAGGTAGGAGGAGACTACAGGAGGCAAATACATAAAACAGAGGCCTGCTGCATGCTTGAAGCCTCGCGCCTGTAGATGACGCTGAATCTAAGGTAAGCTGTAACACTGAAGTCTTTCATAACTAGCTCATTAAAGGTTTCTATGAATGGTCCTTTTGAATATTTTGGATAAAATTTTGAAACAGGTTTCAAGTTTGTATGATGTATTGTAGTTATTACAGCTGTTTGTTCTTCAGAATAATTTCCAGTATTTATATCCGATTGTAGTTCTTCTAATTTTATTAATGATTTCTTGGTCTTACTGACCTTTATGATTGTTTCAGGATCTTCTCCTTTTAAGGCCAAGTGTGTTTTAAATATTGGTCTTCGCACAAATTTCTGAAGATCTACAAATAATTCAAAGTCATTTGGACCACTTGAAGGAGCAAACTTCAGTCCCTTTTGTAACAATTGGAGTTCATCTTGACTCAGTTCATAATTGGAGAGATTGAATACTCCTTGTCCTGATCTGTTATCTTTTCTGTGAATTTTCTTTTTATTGATCTTGTTTCCTCCTCGCTTCCCTCATTTGTGTCTTCTGTTCTTTATCTTCTGTGCGGAGGTTTTGGACTGAATTAGATTTTTCTAGAGTTAACTGGTCTGAGCTTTGGAGTTCCTGTTGAGTGTGATTTTTGTTCTGAACAGTACATGATCTAGTTGAAGGTATTTCTTGTCTTGTTTTATTAGGCAATGTATTTTCTTTTTGTTCTTATGAACATTAGTATTTATTTTCTGGTTCTCCTTCGTGGTTTCAGCTAAAAGATTATGTGGGGAGAGTGCAAGAGTGATTGTCTTCTCGATGATCTTATGTTTGTTTTTCTTCAGTACAGATAATGGCTATCGTATTGTTAGTTTTGATTAATTGTAATGTATGTGTCTTTTAAATGTTAGTCGCACAAAATTTCTGAAGATCTACAAATAATTTGAAGTCATTTGGACCACTTCAAGGAGCAAACTTCAGTCCCTTTTGTAACAATTGGAGTTCATCTTGACTCAATTCATAATTGGAGTAGTTGAATATGCCTTGTCCTGATCTGTTATCTTTTCTGTGAATTTTCTTTTTATTGATCTTGTTTCCTCCTCGCTTCCCTCGTCTGTGTAGAGGTTTTGGAAACTCTATTTATGATTTTAATGTTTTCGTAATAAAACTTTAATACTACACTTAGATGTCCTATGCGCTGTCTCTCCCCCATCCTTATTTTCTCTTTGCATAACTTTGATCCCACGGACATCGCATTGCACTACGTTTTGAGACTAGCAGCAAAAAGTGTGTTGAAAGAGGAGGTCTTTTTTAGACTGTTCCAACAGGGAAAGCTTATATTTCATTAGAACTGGCATGGACAAAATATTCTATGCATGAACATATAAGGCCTATAGTGACCAGATTGGTTCTTTGTAGAATATTAATACCTGTAACAGGACCTTAATTCAAACCAACCTAAGGGATTAGCACCATACAATTATACCTCCAAAACACACCTTTATATCAATTAAGTGCATAAATATATTGAGTGGCGCTGTGTATTTACCCCCTCTTTTTGCTGTTTATTTAACATTTCCCTTGTTCTGGGATCCTCTGTTATACACTAAGCAGCCCCAATAATGATACACAACAAATATCTTACGTTGACATATATAGGAATTACTGGTATGGCCAATACAGAATTTATGTGCCTCGATAGGGGACAAAGAAGACAGAAACTTCTGAATGAATATTTACAGGGTACAACAAACCCAACCATATCTATACCATGATCTTTCGATCTTAAAAAGACTGTCTTCAACCTTTAAAAATTATTGAAGAAAGAAATTAATTTTTGGTGGGAATGTACTACCCTAAGAAAATACATAGATATTAAACAGATACCCATAGGCTTAAGAATCATGAAGGAACCAGCATTTGGTAAAGAAGATCAATCCTTCTAGAACACCTGGCTAAATACTTTAGATCAATGTTCCCTTAAATTGATGCAACACATTGTGGAATATAGAGAACAACTTCTTATAAATATTGGGAAAGAAATAGATCAAATTAAAAAAGATTTAGAATCCCATAATAACCATCCAGAATTCCACATTTGGGATGAAAATATTAATGCGAATGTAGAAAAATTTGAGCAGGAGGTGTCCTCAAGAAAAAATGAAAAAGCTCTTACGTGATGAAGAAGACTACAAAACCCACAAATAAGAAACTGGAAGAAAAATAACAAAAAAACAAACATCATAACTACCAATATCAACAGAATAGAAACGCTCACACATTAGAAGACATACTAAAACAACAAACTCTTGTCCAAAAACTCCAATAGACCAACAAACAAATTCTAAGACACAATTAGAAGAAGAAATAAACACTATACAATACAATCAATCAAAACTAACAGTACGATAGCCATTATCAGTACTGAAGAAAAACAAACATCAGATCATCGAGAAGAGAAGACAATCACTCTTGCACTCACCCCACAGAATCTTTTAACTGAAACCATGAAGGAGAACCAGAAAACAAATACTAACGTTCATAAGAACAAAAAGAAAATAAATTGCCTAATAAAACAAAACAATAAATACCTGGAACTAGCTCATGTACTGTTCAAAACAAAAATCATACTCAACAGGAACTCCAAAGCTCAGACAAGTTAACTCTAGAAAAATCTAATTTAAATAATAAACCTGATCATTTAAAATTAGGTGCAAGACCAAAGAAGACTAACCAAAATAATTTTTTATCCCAGGACCACTCCAAACCATTTTAGCTATGGGTACTCGAGGAATGGAAAAACTGCCAAAACAGTCCAAAACCTCCGCACAGAAGAAAAAGAACAGAAGGCACAGACGATGGAAGCGAGGAGGAAACAAGATAAAAAAAAAGAACATTCACAGAAAAGATAACAGGTCAGGACAAGGAGTATTCAACCTCTCCAAGTATGAATTGAGTCAAGATGAACTCCAATTTTTACAAAAGGGACTGAAGTTTGCTCCTTTAAGTGGTCCAAATGACTTTGAATTATTTGTAGATCTTCAGAAATTTGTGCGAAGACTAACATTAAAAAGACTGCCTTAAAAGGAGAAGATCCTGAAACAATCATAAAAGGTCAGGAAGACCAAGAAATCATTAATAAAATTAGAAGAACTACAATCGGATATAAATACTGGAAATTATTCTGAAGAACAAACAGCTGCAATAACTACAATACATAATACAAACTTGAAACCTGTTTTCAAATTTTATCCAAAATATTCAAAAGGACCATTCAAAGAAGCCTATAATGAGCTAGTTATGAAAGACTTCAGGAATCTCTGCAAAGGAAGATGGAAATATACTTCAAATATATAACAAAAAAGAAAGAGCCTCCTTACAGAACCTCTTGAACAACGAGGAAGTTATAATCCGGGAAGCAGATAAGGGAGGCAGGATAGTCATCCAAGCAAAAGATGACTACCTACGAGAAGCAACACGTATCCATAGTGACCAGGAGTTCTATAAGACATTGCCACATAACTCTACAGAAGAATACCATAAACAATACATGGGTTTAATTGAAGAAGCCTATTATCAGAATATTCTTAATCCTCAAGAATTCCAGTTTCTAAAAGTACAATTTCTGGTTACAGCCATCTACTACCACTTACCAAAAATACATAAAGATATTCACAACCCACTTGGCCGTCAGGAATAGGAATAGGATCACCAGTCAGTAATTTATCACAATATCTAGATTTCTTTCTACAGAAATATGTCCAAAACCTACCATCCTATACTAAAGATTCCACTCATGTGCTGAAAGAATTAAGAGATATTTAATGGCAACAGAATTGGCTTTGGGTCACCTGTGATATTTGTGCTTCATACACTTCCATCAAACATGATATAGGACTGGAAGCTGTCCAATACTACCTTGATCAGGACCACACCATGCCAAACATTCAAAAGTCATTTATACTAAAATCTATATGTTTCATCCTGGAAAACAATAAACTATGTTTCAGAATCAACATTATCTACAAATATACGTGGGCAGCTATGGGAATGAGGTTTGCCCCCAATTACGCCAATCTCCTTATGGGATATTGGGAAAAAAAAACATCTGTACTAACAATATAGGGGCAACCTCATTCTCTATAGCTGCTACATAGACGACCTGCTAATCATATGGCAGGGAGGTGATCAATCCTTGGAGACATTCAAAAACCAACTGAATAATAATCCTCTGGGTATTCGCTTTACGTCCAGTCATAGTAACACTTCAATTGACTTCTTGGATCTAATGCTTACTTCAGATAATACATCAAAAAATCACTATAAAAATGTGGACGTGAACAGTTATATACATATAACAAGTGCACACCATCCAAGATGGCTCACCAGTGTTCCAGACTGTGGCACAATTGTGCAGAAAATGAAACTTTCCTCAATCAGGCAGAAGATCTGAAGAAAAAATTTCTGAAAAAAAGACTATAAGCCAGAAACAATCCTATCAGCCTTCAATAGAGTATGGAACAGTAAAGGAGAAGAATTACTAACTGACAATCTTAACAAGAAGAAAAGAAGAAAGAAACATTGGATCCCGAAAGATGCATTTATTACTCGATTCAATACAGCTGGAAAAAGGATAGAAAGAATAATCAAGAAACACTGGCCAATATTACAAGGTGATAAAATCCTTAACAAACTACTCCATCAAAGACCAGAAATAATTTACAGGAAATCTAAAGATCTGAAAAACAAAGTAGCGCCAAGTGATCTGGATAACAAAAAAATCCAGAAAAAAGGCAAAACATTATTCAGTGGAAGCTCCATTAGTGGTAACTATAAATGTGGATCCAAAATGTGCATAACATGTAAACATATCCAACAAAAAAACAACACCTTTCAAAGTCATCATACAGGTGAAGAGTTCAAAATAGAACATTTTCTACAGTGTAGCAGCAAATATGTGGTCTATTTACTTCAATGCCCCTGCGGCCTACAATAGGTAGGGAGGACCATTAGAAGAGCAAAAGAATGCTTTCTTGAACATCGTAGCAATATAATCAGAGGTAACCCAAAACACAGCGTACCAAGACATTTTGCTGAAAAACACCATAATGACCCTGGAGGAATTAAACTTTCCCTCATAGACCATATTCCACCACAAAAGAGAGGTGGAGACAGATTTCGTAAGCTGGCAGTTCAAGAAACACAATGGATCATCAAATTACAAACTTTGAGTCCATATGGACTCAATGAAGAACTTGACTTATGGTGTCTCTAAAAATAAAAAAAGACATATTTTAAAGATAAAGAGGAGTTGATCCATATTACTTTTTATGAAAAAACATGGGTATACCTAAACTAATTACGTTGTAAATTGGAGTACTTAATGATAAGATGAGTAAAAAAACCATGCAGGAACCCTATAAATGTCAACGATAAAACTGAACCAATCTACCTGCATTCAGTAGTACCATTCTTCACCCTATAGTGATAGATAAAAAACAATATATTATGCACCCTAAAAAGGATACAATATTTCTTCTGTTTTCAAATAATGTTATCATCTACTGTACTGCCAGAAACATATTAACAGACTTTATCCAATCTCTCTTCTGCTACTGTATACTAAATTGCTCATATCACCTAACCAACAATAGACCCAACAATAACGCCTTCAACACTTGGGACCATACATACATTACACATTTATTTGTACTCTCCAAAATAGTGTTTTAACATGGAAAATTGGATACAATTTAATAATTAGTCACACGTAACAAAAGAAAGTCTAGTAAAGCTTATGGAGTTAAACTGATACCCAACGGGTTAATGTACGTTTACCAAGATATATATAGAAACAATGGCACTCAAATACAATATAACAACATGTAAATCAGTGTAGAAATCACTATTCTAATAATGCTCATCATGAAGATTCCCTATAACAAGATTTATATGGGCATTTAAAAATTTAAAAGATGACTATTTTAGAAAAACACGAACACACTCTTATACATTTTTATTTAATCTTTCTTCCACAATATTTACACGATAGATTCATACATATATATCCATTATCTGCTTGATTTTATATGTATTTTAGCCAATGTAAAACATATAGGAGTCCGTACACAAAAGATCCTTCCCGATTGGTTGGAATTAATACAAAAACAGGGAGAGCTTTCTGGCCGCCTTAGGCATCCTTTCAGAAGAAGGCGCAAACGACAGTGCCGAAATGCATTGAAAAAGACGACACGTGCCACGTGTGATTGAAATGCCGAGCCACTGGATACATCTACACAGGGGACGGAGCATCAGAATAACAGACGGGGAAAGAAGAAAAGAGGGGAGATGGGAGGACAAGGACCCATTGAAACTGCTTTGTATTCATACCTGGGAACTTCCAATTGATGTCTGCCCGGAGGGGAGTCCTCTGGTGCAGCAGGGGGTGACAATAATGATGCAATTCGTGTCAAAAAGGGGCGGGGCTTGACGCAAGTTTGGGGTGGAGGGCTTAAAGGTGACACACAGAAGGCTGGGGAAGGAGTAACACCGGGAGAAACAGCAGATGTGGGCAGAGTTTCAATAGAAACTCCCCACATCTGGAGGAATCTGCCTCTGCCCCGGAGACCCGGTAAAGCTCTGTCAAAACTGGAGTCTCCGGGGCAAATCCGGAGAGTTCCCAGGTATGTCTGTATTACATACTGAGACTCAACAGGAAAACAAAGTAAGGGGCCACCCAAACACTAGATCAAGGACCACAAGTCGGGCTCTGCATCAGGCTGCATTGTAGCACGCTCATATATGTGGACTCTCCAGTAAGGGGCCAACTATTACTTATTTAAAAATACCAGTCCCACTACCTCTATCTTCTCCTCAATACCATTTTATACAGCTCCAATAGTACCCTTTGAGTTTATTGTGTGCTCCAAGTTTCTATCACACAGTAATGTACTTGTCTATAACATAGACACATAGCGCTTTTTAATAAGAACAAACAGTGCTACTTTTTATCCATATCGAATCATTGTTACCAGCATAATTGTGTTGTGCTCAATTTTAGAAACTCGATTTATGATTTTAATGTTTTCGTAATAAAACTCTAATACTACACTTATTTCATCACACATATTCCATCACACAGAGAATTCCTTGTTCCAGGGAAACTGTTGAAGCATTGTTCTGCATCACACAGAGCATTTAGTGCTGCAGAGAGACTGTAAGGTTGTATTACTTCACACCACACAGACCATTCAGTGATACAGGGAGGCTATAATATTGTATTACATAATGCAGTGCATTCCGTGCTGCAGAGAGATTGTAAAATTGTATTACATCACACAGAGCATTCAGTGCTACAGGGAGAATGTAACATTGTATTACAAAATACAGAGCATTCAGTGCTGCAGAGAGATTGTAACATTGTATAACATCACACAGAGTATTCAGTGCTACAGGGAGACTGTAACATTGTATTACATAATACAGAGCATTCAGTGCTGCAGAGAGACTGTTACAATGCATCACATCACATAGAGCATGCAGTGCTGCAGCGAGACTGCATAACTGTATTACATCACATCACAGAGAATATTCAGTGCAACAGGGAGGCTATAACATTGTATTATATAATACAGAGCATTCAGTGCTGCAGAGAGACTGAAACATTGCATTACAACACACAGAGCATTTAGTGCTACAGGGAGACTTTAGCATTGTATAACACAATAAAGAGCATTCAGTGATATAGAGACACTGTAACAATGTATTACATAATACAGAGCATTCATTGCTGCAGGGAGACTGTAACATTGTATTTCATCACACAGAGCATTCGGTGCTTCAGAGAGACTGTAACATTGCTTCCCGCTTGAAGTGCCTCAGCCAGCCAATGATTTTTCATCCCGCCCCAGCCTCAGCTCAGTACAAATGCATGCCTCTGCAGACAAGTACGCAGAAGAGTCAACTGGAGTCAGAAAAGAGGTAAGTAGTGATCAGTGGTGGGCGACCAGTTAGTTTATGGACAGTGTATATGGAGCAATAAGAGGTGGGCAGTGTGAGTGTGCAATGTGAGTGGACAGTGTGAGGTTGGCAATGTGAGTGGGCAATGTGAGTGGACAATGTGAGGTGGGCAATGTGAGTGGATATTGTGAGGTGGGCAATGTGAGGTGGGCAATATGAGTAGGCAACGTGAGTGGGACAGTGTGAGTGGGCAATATGAGGTGGGCAATGTGAGTGGACATTGTGAGGTGCACAATGTGAGTGGACAGTGTGAGGTGGACAGTGAGGTGGGCAATGTGAGTGGAGTGAAGTGGACAGTGTAAGGTGGGCAATGTGAGTCACTGTCGCAGTCACTACCCTAAAGCTCAACCTCAGATGGCCCTGGGATGAGTGAGAGTGAGTGCTGAACCTGAGTGAGACACAGTACACCCAGCACATACTATTTTTCATTAATCATGTCAGGAGCTGCACATTGCTGGATAATGCATAGTAGAAAATATGTAAGCATATGTGTAAGGAGAAAAGTGAAGCAATTTTGGGGCAAAATAATTGCAGAATACTTAAAAAATGAACCACTTGGATGATGGATTAGAGAGGTCCCCAATGCATTAGAAAGCATCCAAGGGGTTAAAAATCGCTTTGAATCAATTGTATTTTGTTTGTGTTCCATGTGGTGTAGTAGTGGAAGAGAAAATGTCTCTGAATTTAAATACATATCGCCAGTAACTAGTATATTTTAAGACCCTTTTATGGGGTACTTTTTAATACTATGTGATTTCTGGAATGTTTAAATTGTAATATGATGTAAACTTATTGTTGCTGCACTTATTTATATGCAATTTTTGTTTGTCTTAATCCCCTTATACCATTTGTGCATTTAATGTCATAATGCGGCCACCATAACATGGCTGTGGCCACAGTGACGGCCACCAGAACATTGAGGTGGCTGCATTGGCGGCAACCAGAAAAAATCCCTTGAGAACCACTGATATAGAGCATTCAGTGCCGCACAGACTGTCACATTGCATTACATCACACAGCATCCAGTGCTTCAGAGAGTCTAATATTGTATTAAATCACACAACACAGAGCATTCAGTGCTACAGGGAGACTGTAACATTGCATTGCATAATACAGAGCATTCAGTGCTGCAGAGACAGTAACATTGTAAAACATCACACAGAGTATCCAGTGTTGCATTGAGACTGTAACACTGTATTGCATCCTACTTTGTTGGTCAATAGTGTTGAGCGAGCGTGCTCGGCCGATGCTCGGATCGGCTCGAGCATCGCTCTGCTCTGCACATGGCGGTACTCGTACGAGTACCGCCATGTGCTCGCCCGACATGCTCGGGTGAAGAGGATCTGTGCCGGAAGAGGCACAGATCCGAAGACGCTCCGCTGGACCACCAGGGAATGGAGGTACGGGGGCATTGCGGAGATGAAGGGGGCATTGCGGAGATGAAGGGGGACATTATGGAAGAGGGGCATAGACTCTATGCCCCTCTTCCACAATGTCCCCCTTCATCTCCGCTATGCCCGTCTTCCACAATGTGCCCCTTCATCTCCGCTATGCCCCTCTTCCACAATGTCCCCCTTCATCTCCTATGCCATAGAGGAGATGAAGGGGGACATTGTGGAAGAGGGGCATAGCGGAGATGAAGGGGGACATTGTGGAAGAGGGGCATAGAGTCTATGCCCCTCTTCCACAATGTCCCCCTTCATCTCCGCTATGCCCCTCTTCCACAATGTCCCCCTTCATCTCCGCTATGGCATAGGAGATGAAGGGGGACATTGTGGAAGAGGGGCATAGCGGAGATGAAGGGGGACATTGACCAGGCACCCTCCGCTCATCAGAGCAGGGGGTGCCTGGTTTAATGCTCGAGTGCTCCCATTCATTTGAATGGGGCTCGGGTGCTCGGCCGAGCACTCGAGCATCAGGGGGTGCTCGGTCAGAGCACCCGAGCACCCGAGCATCGGGGTGCTCGCTCATCTTTATTGGTCAAACGATCACATAACTCTGGAACCAGATTCTGGTAGGTCATTGTCAGGGACAAAAAAAAAAAAAAGATCATAGACAATTTGACTGAATATAGTGTGTACTTGTAGAATATGTAAAAAAAAAAAAAAAAAAGAATTACTATTCCTTTACGAATTTGAGATATTCAGGTTCTGACACCTAATTTTAAAGATAAACAAGATGTTTTGTGTTTTTTTTATTTCAAGTTTCAACACATTTTTAGTCCATATATAAACAAAACTGGGATTACACAAAACAGTAACATGTTGGTTATAGATTCAAGACTGGTATTAAATGGCTTTTTTTTAACATATGTTATTTATTCAGAATTAAAGGGATAGTAATACTTGCAAATTACTAATCCCCATATTGTAGCTTTGTTAAAAAGAAACTTATTGCCCCCAGTGTCATCTCTCAAACCCTTATGGTCTGAGAGATGATAGAGCTCAAAGTTTCCCCTACCTCTCCCTTCCCTGACTGAACGCTGACTGCAGGGGAAGCTGTCGTACACCAGTCTTATGTGCATCAGACGGCTCTGCAGCATTGCCGTGATCGCGTTTATAAAAAATAAATCTTTCACTAAAATGGTCTTCTACGTGTGCTTGTAAACCAAGCACATGTAGAAGACCGTTTCAGTGAAAGAAATCTTTTTTGTAAACGCGATCACGGCTCAGCTGCAGGGCCATCTGATGCACATATGACTGTCGTACGACAGCTTCCCCTGCAGTCAGCGTTCAGTCAGGGAAGGGGAGGGAGGGGGAACTTTGAGCTCTATCATCTCTCAGACCATAAGAGTTTGAGAGATGACACTGGGGTCAATAAGTTTATTTTTAACAAAGCTACAATATGGGAATTAGTAATTTGAAAGTACTACTATCCCTTTAACTCTTTACAACTAAACAATGTTGGACAGTAAGGCAGATGGAGCCATTGTGGAGCAAACCAAAGAGAACAAATTAACATTTACATGGATTTGGATGGGGATTTTAATCCCTTGAGTGCTACAGAGGTCTCCAACGCATTGCTATCAGCTGGTGGGGAAAGTAATAATTACAGAAGTGGTTCACCAGAAGATGTTGCTATGTCTTCCTGTGCCTGGACCTTAGCACAAGAATTTGATGGTGAGCCAGGTGTTTCACTCGCTATCGAACTTTCAGGGTCTGGCTGGGTTTCTCTGTTCTTCCTCTCTTTGATTTCTGCATTGACTCTTGTTGCCCTTGGGGACAGACAGGGGGCACAGCAGCAGCAGCTCCCAATTTCCTTTGTGGGTGATTGGCTTTAACATGCTTCACTTAATTCCATGGTGTCTTTGGAGGTTGTGCCAAGGTAGCCCCCCCCCCTTTCCCCTTTTCACTGATTTATTGCATATAGTACACAGTGCCATCGCTGATGACTGCACTGTGCCCGCCCCAAGTGAAAAGTAGTCCCACATCTATGGCCTTGGGGGGGGGGAGAGTTGAGAAGAATGACCTCATCTTCTCAACAATCCCTTTCACTGAGTGGGGCAGAGGATACTGCTGCTACGGCCTCAGAATCAGCACTACAACTAGGACCCGGAGTATTGCTGGCAAGTGGAACCTGTCCTGTTACGGCATAACAACTACTCCTGGACCTCATTCCCACAGTGGCCACAGTGGTCAATGGCACACTTGTCTGCTCTTCATCAGCCTGCTGCCCTTGAACCTCAGCATCAGCAGGAATTTCAGCAGCAGCAAACGCTGCAATCTCACAGATGGTAGTAGAGGTGATGCCCTTCCTCATTTGCATATCTGTCTCCCTTTCCTTCTCACTTTCAGCTTAAAAGGCCATTACTGTCTCTTCCACCCCAGCTGCTCCACCATCTCTCTCATCACCACCACCACAAACCCCTCCTTGCTGCTGCTGCTGCTCTATGAGAGCCACACTGGTTGGTGATGATGACAAATGTGACAGTGGGTCCCCTACTGTCATACAGCCATCCCTTGAGGTGCAGAAGACAGACTGGCAGCACAAGCAGCAGGCACAGGCAGCTGATCTGTGCTGATGGCAATACTGCTAGCCAGTTCTGCTTTTCTCAGCATCAGGACTCAGCGGCACAATGCCTGGGGGAAGAGGAATCACAGAGATGTTGTGGGCTCCTTTGACCTCTAGTCTGGCTGCTCGGTATAACTTCCTATTCCACCTCAGCAGGAGGATCTACAGTGGTCCCGCTACTCCCACCACCAGCTGCTTTCATATAATCACCTTCATAATCACCCCCATCCTCACCCCCAACACTCTCTAGCTGCTGAGTGGTAGTAATGAAACTGCTTGCGGGTGGCAAGTATGACTTAGGGCACTCTGCTGTCACACTTACCATCATCTCCTCCTCCTGAGTTATAGAAGGCACACTGGCAGCAGTAGCAGCAGGAACAGGTAGCTGACCAGTTCTTCTCACACTGTTACCCACTTCTTCTTGTGCCTTTGATGTTGATGACACTATTTACCCCAGATCCTTAGGGACTGGGGAATGCTCCCAGAACCTTCTGTACTGGTGGCGATCACTTCTTCCTACTCCTCGGAGTCAAGGGGTTGCATCACGGTCCTTCCAGCTCCTCCTCTTTTTTAGATGGCTGCTCATCCCCTTAGCCAACAGTGTTAGTCTCTGCTGCCCTTATATCACTATGTAAATCACTGCAAAATTGCCTACCACCCTATCTTTCTAGCTTCTTGGTTTTGTTGTTCACTTCCTGTAAATGTTGCTTTTTTTGGAACAAAATTGTACACGTAAGTAAAGAGGTGGTAAGTTTGTAGCCACTGAAAAAAAAATAGTGAAAACATTTTGCCAATAGGCAAAAAAAGGAGAAGATTTTAAATGGTTTGTTTAATACTTTCTCACTCCTAGCTAGGCCCAGATTCATTAAATTCATTGAGCAGGCACACTGAGTGATCATATGTACCGGCTGGCTGAGGAAAGGCTGAAACTGACTGCCCCTGTCTTGGAGCAATCAGTTTCAGCCTCCTGGAATGATCACAGCACTTCTTCAGGGACACTATGATCAATTAGCTCATTAAGTGCTAGGAGCATCACTGGTCCTTAAAGGACTGAAACGTATGAAGATTCAGGCACTTCATTGGTCCTTAAAGGAATAGTAATGTTTCACAAAAACAGAAGCTTTAATTAATCTTCAAAGTATTTGAGCCATAGAGAGTGTTATTTCATTGCTGTCAGAGTTGTAGTTCAAGAGTAACTGAATGATAAAGTATCTCCCCGCCCCTTTTACCCAGTGTAAGCCACCCCCCCTCAGATGTGGAATCTGGTCTTAAGACCAGACAGCTCAAAACAAGGGACAATCTTCTTACTGAGAACAAAGGAAACCCCTGCCCCCTTGACAGGTTTTTCAGATTTTTCACTTATGCTAATTGAAGATTGTCCCTCTCGGAGATCCATCTAGACACCACCTTGCTGCTCTGAGGTAAGCCGTGTTACATCAGTAAAAGGGGTGGGAGGGGGATACTTCATCATTCAATTACTTTTCAACTACAACTCTGACAGTATTGAAATAACTCTCCATGGTTCAAATACTATGAAGATTAATTTGAGCTGCTTTTACTGTTAAACATTACTATCCCTTTAACCCTTTGAGTGCCAGAAGGGTACGCAACGCATTGCAGAGCAATGCGTTGCGTACCCCTCTGGCACTCAAAGGGTTAACTAGTAAATTTCATATTTACTTGCCCTTTAACTCCAGTACCAAAATAAGTAAAATGTTTTAATAAACACACAAAAAGAACTGGAGCAATTTTGGGGCAAGCCTATTGCAACATCAAGGACAAACACAAATTACCATGGGGAGCTTTTCAACACAATGCAAACACATTGTACAGACATTAGAAGGGAAGAAAGTACAAAACATTACTGTGTCATAGAATCAATATATATTGAATAAAGGCTAAAACTTGCACTCGCAGACATTGGTCACATCAGTAATGGGATAAGACTACATCACTGATAAACAGATTTTACTGTATTACTTGTCCTGATTTGACTTCTGTGAAGCTTCTATGTTAATTAGATCTAGTGCAATTCTGGGACATACAAGCTACACCATACAAGAGAAATACAAATTACCATTAATTTAAAAGGGCAATTTAACCTCTTAAATGTTAGAGGCCCCCAACTCTAAAGAGGTCTCTTTACAATGAGCTGGTGGCCTCTCTAGCACTCAAGGGGCTAAAATCCCCATTTAAAGAAATGGAATATGCAAAATGGTTATTTGTCCCCTATGGTGCTGTTGGCTTTCTCCAGAATTGCTCAAATTATTCATAGTACATTAGCTTATTTGAGTGTAACATTTATCGGATATTAAACATGTATTGAAAATAGTACACCAATTCTACAGATCTGCCCCAGGGACTACGGTTTTTAGAGTTAATTACCGGGTCTCGGGAGACAGAGTCTAATTCTCCGGCTTTGGCGAGTTTCCAGTGTAACTCCTCCCACTTCTCATCATTCTGTCCTGTTCTGCCCACTTCTGACCCATTCTAGAGTCAAACACCCACCCATCTCAATCCCACCCAATTAATCCTGACCCACCTTATGCCATGATCCACATCATTGAGACACTCCAGTCCCATACAGGAAGCCCTCTCCAGGGGCTCCAAAGAAGAAGCTCCCAGGTAAGACCTTTTTTTTTTTTTTTTTTTTTTAATGTGAAGGTATTTTAACAGGAAGAATACATTGAGATTATCTCTCATTTTCAAGCATGTCCTGGACTCATTTTATCTACCTCACAAAGATGAAAGGCTGAGCTGACTTTGGCGGAACTAGAACCTGCAACCACATGGTCTGAACAGATTCTACAGCTGATGCACTAACCAACTGAGCCATCTCTCCAGCTTCTATCTTTTCTTCTCCCATCTAGTGCCCGGATCTTAACCCCCTAAAGAATGTGCTATTTCCACCTTTATGGCAGAGAAAAATGTCAGGTTTATAGTATATGCATCAGTTAAACACAGTTTAAACCCATCCTATATTATGATTCGCTAAGGATGTTTGTCAGAAGCCGTCATGTGCAGTACAGATGGCTGCACGAGCTGTAGTCTTGCACAGTACAGACTACCCACGCCATGGCTAATATGGAGAGGGGCGCTCCGAATTCAGATCGGAGTCCTCTCTGTGCACCTTCCTGGGACCAGAAGGTGCGCAGAGAGTACTCTAGTCTGAATTCAGAGCTCCCCTCTCCATATCAGCCACGGCGCGGGCAGTCTGTACTGCGCATGACTGCAGCACTGCCAGTGTTAAAACTAGTATCTATCTATATCTATATATATCTATATATATATATATATATATATATATATATATATATATATATATATTATGTATAGAATAAGCTTTACTTTGGTACCATATGTAAATATATATCCCCTAATTATATAGGTAATATAAAGAAATATGTCAAAAATAGGTAAATATTTTTTCATGATTCTGCCCCTGACTGTTTGCATACAGTTAGTGAGCTCTTCACAGAATGGCTCTAATTGAATCTTACTGTCTGTCATTTACAAAAACACCCTATATGTGTCGTTGTTATGAGTGGGGTTATATGATTTATTATTTATTGTTAATATTATTAAAACAAATTACATTTCATGTACGTGTATGTGTTTGTTTAAGAGTCTGTTCTCTTAATTTGGGATGTGCATGAAAACAGGTCTCTGTCCCTTTAATTGTGTGCTCTATATACATAGAGGTCACAGAGTGCAGAAGGAGGTCTCCCTGTGAGATATCTATACTGGGAGCTGAATTAATCAGTTCCCAGCGAATAGAAGGGGACGATGCTAGAAATTTCAGTGTGGCCCCCTTCCAGGTGCACACATGGGATTCATATCCGCCAGGGCTCCCGTGCTATGGCTCATACCCTCTGAATCACAAGGGCTACTCTAAAAAAAGACATCCAGAGAGCCAATCGGTGGATCTCTGCACTTGCAGGGCTGGATTTACAATAAGGAAGAGTAGGCATCTGCCTTCAGGCGCACCCCACAGAGGGGCGCTTGTCATTGTGATAGTTTTTTTTTTAATATTATTTTGTATTTTTTTAATTAGCCTGCCAGCCTTTTGATCCATGTCTGGGTGGACTACGGGGGTGGGGGGTCAAATGCTGCTAGGGTTGCCACCTTTTCTCCAAAAAAATACCGTCCATGGCAAATGCTGTGCTGCTGTTCTTGCGACAGAAACCCTGAAGAGAGATAAGAGTTGAGCCCCTGGAGTCGGCAGTGTCACTGAGGCTGCACATGACATTTACTCCTGCGTCTGACTCCTCACTTGAATCACTTCACCAGAACAGTACTGCCCCACCTCCTCCCAGACTCAGTGCAGCCTGCAGGGATCCACAACCCTGCCCACCATGTTCCTGGATGAACAAAGTGACTGTGGCGCGTGACTTCCACACAGAGCAGTGAGCAGAGAGGAGCGAGCTGCAGCCAGCACGGTCGGCCCCACAGTTTATTTAACCCCTTGATTTAACCCCTTGTCTGCAGCCCCAGCCCATGAACCCACACACCTCTATATGTCCCAGTAAATTGAATACGAAACATTAGCACAAAGTAGGTTTCCCAGAGAGGATGGCAGCCTGGGGCAACCACAGTATTTATACGTAGCAACTCTTAATTGAAATAAATAGTTTGTATAGGTAGACCACTAAATATCAATTAGTCCCAGCGATGGTTTGACTGCATCATTCATCAATCACATCAGGGGTTACCCTCCATACTGCCTGGGTATCCATAAATGGAGAATACAAAATGGCCATGTTTGTGTGGAAATAAATCACAGAATAAACTATTTCAGTTATAACTTTTTGCACTTTTTTTTTTGGGGGGGGGGGGCGGGGCGCGCTTCAGATTTCTGTGCCTACAGGCTCCTGAGATGTAAATCCGGCCTTGTGCACTTGCAGGAGAACAGAGATGTTATGAGACAGCCTACTCTGGTCTCCTGCAGCCAGTGCTATAAATGGTACAGTAACTGAAATCCCAACCATTTATATAGCAAAATGGTCCTTAAGGGGTTAAAGGAAAAGTAACACCTAATAATAACCCTGACTTAACTTGGCCATAAAAATCCTAATGGCCCTATAAATCTTGCCCTTTCTTAACCCTTTGAGTGCCAGAGGGGTTTGTGGTCCTTTAAGGACCAGATAGAGAACTTTGACGTGCCCGCCCACATGACTGATCACGTGTGCCGGCACGCCGAACTGGGGACTGATAGAGATCGCTCCGGTCTTGGAGAGATCAACTTCAATCCCCGTTATTACTCACAGTGCTCCTGTACCTGACGTGATAGGACTGTCACTGGTCATTAACGTTAAAATAGCAGTGACGCTTCTGGCACGTCACTGGACGTTAAGGGGTTAATGCTGCTTGCTCCTAAGGTAGGGCAGTGGTGCAGTCTATGGGCATTTCAGTGCATTTACAGGAAGTGTCAGTGTATGACAAGTCCCTGTGGACGCTATAGCGCAGCTGTATGAGGTATTTAAGTCCTAATGCTAGTAGAGATTGTTTGCTGGTATGTATTACAGTGATGAAAGCTGTAGTGCATCTTCTGAAGCATGGCCACTGGTGTTAGAGGCTGACATCAGAGGAGCCATTCTGGTGAAATTTTACATTCAATCCAATATCTTCAGTCCTAGATGTCATGTCCATGGAGGAGGAAATGAAGTTGTTACAAGGACCACAGGACCTCAGACTCTGCTCATTACACATAGTAATTTTTGCCCTTTAGAGTGATGTGCAGTGCATTGTTTCACAATGTGTTAAACCCTCCCTCCATATCAAGTAGGCTCATGCACTCTACCTAGCTCAGTTTGAAAGAGCTGCAAGTAACGATCATATCTGCCTCAACTGGAATGACATCCAGAGCTGATTGAATAATCTCTTGAACAAATAGATTCATATGAGCCTTTAGGACTTTCTGGTTATAATAAGGTGTGTATGGTTGTGTGTGTGTGTGTTGGGGGGTTTATTAGGAGGCGTTACTTCTCCTTCAAATGTTCCTTCAAGGGTCACTAAAACAGTTCAGGTCTTAAATACATGTGTGAGTAACCTGTCTGTGGTCAAAAACCTTAAAGTGATAGTAATACTTAGAAATAAGTATATTTCATTCAATAAGTATTAAAAAACGAAATTACTTGCACCAAGTCCTATCTCTCAAACTTCTGTGGTTTGAGAGATATAAACTGTCCAAGTTCCTCTTTCCCTCCCCTTGCACGCACGTCAGCTTTCCGAGTTACAGAAGCAGATCCCGGTCCATAGACCGTCCTGCGCTCTTCAGCATCGCCGTGATCACGCTAGTTATGCAGAAATATAGTAAAACAAAACTGGCGTAGACAGCACTTTTCAGAGTAGTAACAAAATTGGCGCTGTCTGCTTTTTTTCCTACTTCCACCTACAAAAAACGCGCAAAATGTCAAAGTCCAAGGAAATAGGCGTACATTTGACTACAGAAAGATCAAGTTCAGTGTTAGATGTGTTCTCCACATAACAAAATCCGACAGAGTGCCCCCCCTCGACATATTAACCCCCCCTTTTTAAAAGTCGACTTACAATGCTTTCTCTCACCACATTAATCCAACAAATATTGTTCATAGTTGACAATTAACCCTTCCTCTTCCAAATCCGACTTACAGTGCTTTCTTTCACCATATTAATTCAACGAATATTGTACATCTGCCATTGTAACCCCCCTCCCCCTTGAAAAGTTGACATTTTTCTTCTCCTATTATATTCGACATGCCCTCATATTTTGTATTGCAAGATTAACCCTATGAGTACCCCTCATGACACCCCCCTAGCATGCGGGCGACAATTGCCCCTTTTATCAATTAAAGAGTATATAACCTATGTGAAACATAGGTTATATGCTCTTTAACCCTTTGAGTGCCAGAGGGGTACAGAACGTATTGCTTTGCAATGCGTTCTGTACCCCTCTGGCACTCAAAGGGTTAATTAATAAAGGAGGCAATTGTCGCCCTCATGCTAAGGGGGTGTCATGAGGGGTCATGATACCCCTCTTGAGGTCTGAAGTACTTTTTTAATAGAAATTATATATATATAATTTGAAAAAAAAAAAACATTGTTACACAGAAATGAAATATTTAATTACATTTGCACACAAATTACATATATATATATATATATATATATATATATATATATAATAAAAACATATACATATACAGGTTGCCCTATGAGTACCAGAGGGGTAGCAAACACATTACAATACCTCTCAGGTACTCATAGGGTTAATCTTGTAATACAAAATATGAGGGCATGTCGAATATAATAGGAGAAGAAAAATGTCGGATAAAAATGGTGAAAGAAAGTCATGGGAGCACAGCAGTCGACTTTTCAAGGGGGGGGTTAAAATGTCGGATGTACACTATTTGTTGAATTAATATGGTGAAAGAAAGCACTGTAAGTCGGGTTTGGAAGGGGAAGGGTTAATTGTCGACTATGAACAATATTTGTCGGATTAATGTGGTGATAGAAAGCACTGTAAGTCGACTTTGGAAGGGGAAGGGTTAATTGTCGACTATGAACAATATTTGTCGGATTAATGTGGTGAAAGAAAGCACTATAAGTCGACTTTTAAAAGGTGGGGGGTTAATATGTCGAGGTGGGGGCACTTTATGTCGGATTTCTATGCTGTATACCGTATTATACACTGCTTTTTTCGAACAACGATGGTTTTGAAAATGTCATTATGGCTTCTACGCCTCAACATCTGAGGTGCAAAATGTCTGACTTAAATGTAACCACAAAACAGGCGGTAATACTGAGCATAGGTAATAGAATACTAATTGCACTTTGTTTTTAGTTGTTTCCTATGGGCTTTTTTTAGGCTGGCGGTAAGTATAATTACCGCTGATTTTACTTTCACAAGTCAGGTAATAGCAGGGGAGTGCTGGAAACTTGTGGCCCAGGGGGAAAATACATTCAAGTGGCCCATTTCTATTATCGTTCGAGCCCACTGTTCCAGCCCACCCCTTTTTTGTTAATTTTAAAATTGGCATTAATGTTGTGACTTATGTCAAGTGATACCACATAGCTTACAGTTGAAATGGGGCTATACTAGTGCACTACTACAAAGCTTACAATTTAAGTAAAGCATACCTAGTGATACTATAGAGCTTACACTAGCACTATCTAGTAACTATGATTATATCATCATCATGTAACTTTACAGCACCCAATTACTTTATTACCCTCACATTATTACCCTCAAGTCTATAACACTCTTTATCACTTATTTATTTTTTAGATTTATAGTCCCTTCAATTGTACCTTAATCAGAGGTTTCCTGATATATTTAGATTATCTTATTTTATCAGTCTAAATAGTTTTACTTTATTCCTTCTTACACAAAGGATGACAGTCCAATCCCACATCACAGACAACACGTTAATTTATTATACACATACATATGAATTAGATATTTTTTGCTTAGTAAGGATTATTTCAGCTGTCTATTCACACTATTTTTCACATTCACCATTATCATCATTATTCTTTTTATTAACCATTTTTTTTTCAATTTAGTTGTATTAGTGTCTAGATGCATTTAAATACATATACATATATATATATATATATATGTAAAAGAGGCGCTGAAGCACACAGGACTTTCTAAAGGGTTAATTTATTATTCAAATGATCAACGTTTCGGCCAGTCTAGGCTGGCCTCCCTCAGGGTCCTGAGGAAGGCCAGCCTAGTCTGGCCGAAACGTTAACCATTTGAATAATAAATTAACCCTTTAGAAAGTCCTGTGTGTGCTGCAGCACCTCTTTTACTTATACTATTAGCCTAGCTCTAGCACCCAGGAAGTACAGTATCCCATTTAGTGTGCAGTGCTTCCATCCATTAATAAATTTATATATATATAAATCACCAAGGGAATGGCACTCACGCTCAAAAATCTCTTATTGCCGGGTGCAATAGAATTATAATGTATATCAAAGAGATACTATGCACTCACGGACTTATAAAACAACCAAAATTTAATACAGCTGTATTAAATGTTGGTTGTTTTATAAGTCTGTGAGTGCATAGTATCTCTTTGATATATATATATATATATACATATACATATACATATATAATAAAAAAGATATATCATAAGAATATGCTATCAGTAGTTGCTGGCTCGAAATGTCAACATTTTTCCTAATAAAATTTGTTTTATTTAATATTTAAAATTTGTTTTATTTAATATTAAGACCTGAGAGTGCCTGCTACTAAAATCATATTCTTATGATATTCTTTTTATATCTCTACTGATCAGCAGGAGCACCCAGGCACTACTTGATATTTATGGAGTGCCCATCACTTTGCTTCTATATATGTGTACGTGTGTATATACACTACCGTTCAAAAGAAATTTCCTTGTTTTTGATAGTAAAGCAAATCTTGTCCATTAACCCTTTGAGTGCCAGAGAGGGTACGCAACGCATTGCAAAGCGATGCATTGCGTACCTCTGTGGCACTCAAAGGGTTAAAATAAGATCACATCGATCAGAAATACAGTGTAGAAATTGTTAATGTAAATTACTATTGTAGCTGGAAATGGCTGATTTTTAATGGAATATCTACATTTGCTGCAAATTTATGGTTCCTCGATGAAAGCTAAGTTTGAAGTACACAATTATTATTTAAATTAAAAATCATTATTTCTAACCTTGTCAACATCTTGACTGTATTTCCTATTCATTTTTCAACTTATTTGATGTATGTTTTCATGGTAAACAAGGTAATTTCTGAAGTGACCGCAGACTTTTGGACAGTAGTGTATATCTTTATTTTTACATATATAAAAGGGTCATTGGACACATTTCAGTTTGGAGCTGTAGTACTATTGGTGTTTTATACAGTAACTAGCGGTTTGGGACAGCATTGCCTGTTTTTTTTTTTTTGTAGCGTATTTATAATGTAAACTGTATTTTAAAGTAGCAGAAAAGCATTCAAAGAGCCCCTCTTAAATCATTATTAGTCCTTGCAGTATCTTCAGTACAGACCTGTGTCTCTGGTGAATATTTGTGTGTATGTATTAATGTATGTGAGCATGTGTCTGTGTGTTTGTTGCACACACTTACTTGTGTCCAAGTGTAAAAGAAAAGCACCAGTGTAAGGTAAGGGAAAGGTGAGTGGGCAGTCCCCAGCCAATGTGTTTGTTAATGTTACCTAAGTCATGTTTAATAGCACTTTATAAATGTGAAGACATCAATGTAACAGCCTGACAGTGCTGCACTTTATAAATGTAAAGCCATCAACCTAACAGTCTGATATTATTGCACTTTATAAATGTGAAGCCATCAATGTAACAGCCTGACATTATTGCACTTTATAAATGTGAAGCCATAAATGTAACAGACTGACATTATTGCACTTTATAAATGTGAAGTCATCAATGTAACAGGCTGACATTACTGCACTTTATAAATGTAAAGCCATCAATGTAACAGCCTGACATTACTGCACTTTATAAATGTGAAGCCATCAATGTAACAGCCTGACATTACTGCACTTTATAAATGTGAAGCCATCAATGTAACAGACTGATATTACTCCACTTTATAAATGTGAAGCCATCAACCTAACAGCCTAATATTATTGCATTTTATAAATGTGAAGCCATCAGCGTAACAGACTGACATTAAGTACAATATACACAGTTTGTATGGAGTAAATCACTGTATTTTCCATACTGTAACAGTAATTTATTGTGTGAAGAAATGTTTCACAATATTTCCTTGCATGCTAATGAGTTGTCTGAAACAATATAAATATTTATGTCTCCCCTCTGGCACAACCGGTTTCCCCAGAATTGTTTCATATTTGCCTTTGTACTGGTATTAGTAAAAGTCAAAATAATGTTAATCAGCCAAATTCCATTATGTCCCTAGTAAAATGGAATTGTTTTTAGATCAGCGGATACTTCACTGCCTGCCATAGCCCAGCTGCAGTGAATCCTGTATAATATACTGGAGTTATGCAACTGTAATTAGAAGACTGGAATTTCAGTGTGGTGTACCAATATATTTACTCTTTCAGTGTCAGAGGGGTGAGCACTGTACTGTTTGGCAATAGTTTACAGTGAGAGGGTGTAATGGTCTTTAAAAGAAGTTGGAACCCAAATTCAAGTATTTTTGTAGTCAAATGCTCATGATAGATTCCCTCCATTGATGTTAGAAGCATTTGTAGACCATAAATTGCAAGACTGTTGCATATAAATATCCAAATGGATTCTTGTTTATATAACTCTTTGATATCCATTATTAGAACACAGTGGAATATGTTCAATAACCATAACTTTTATATTTACCGGATCACTAGGGTGTGCTTGTATACAAAAGATGGGTTTTTTGCAAAAAGGCTCTATGAAGTTCCATGTCTCCTGTCATTGTAGTATTTGAAAATATCCCCTATGTATATTTTCTGACAATATATGAACACCTTAGATATGAATCAATGATTTAGATACCTCTCTAGTATCCAAGTGTCCAAGCAGTTAAGGGGTTCCACAGAGGTGGTGTACGAAAGTAAAGGGTTCCACCTCTGCAAACCACTGTGTTGGAGACTGGTAGAGTAAGAATGATATTGTTATTGGCTAACTGAGTGGCTATAGCATGCAAACTTTCAAGAGAACTAGGTTTCTTCTTCAGTAATCCAGTTGTGAAAGTTTATTTAGGAGGTTCTTCAGCTTCATTTGTGTGTATTTCCACTGAAATACAGGTAAATCGTGGTACCATGTTTGCCATAGAAAATGCAGAAGACTAGTAGAGTAAAAATTATACCTTTATTTGCCAAGTGCCTGTATGATGCAAGCTAACTAGGTCTCTTCATCTTCAGAAAAGTCTTGGTCTGCAATGTATTGCATATTCCTGTGGAGCAGAAGGGGTTATAACCTAAAGAATCCCAGATTCTACTTCACAAATCATGTACAGATACTGATAACCAGTAAAATCAGCTATTATAAGTAACAGCTTCTCTGCTGGTTTTGCCTTTGCATGAACTGGCTGATCAGCTCTTTTAAGTCCACACCAAACTATCACTCAGTTGATTCATGCACACAGAAGGCTTGCAAGGCACATGAATCAACTGATCAGCAAAAAGTCTGCTGTGGACTTGAAAAAGCTGATCAGCTGGTTCATGTAAAGACAGAACTATCAGAGAAGCTGTTGCCTGTAACAGCTGTCTTGGCAGTTCTCGGTATCTGTACATGATTTGTGAACTGGGGCAGAGAATTCCTTAGGTTATAACCCCTCCAGTTCCACAGAGGTGTGCAATGCATTGCAAGGAGGATATCCCTCTGCACTCAAGCGGGGTTATTCACTAAGGCATGATAAAGAGGTGATAAAGCAGAGATGACTTCTCCACTGATTGTCAAGGTTTTCCTGAGCTGCTTCCATTCTGCCTATTGATTCTGCTGTCTGAGCTAATCTAGTGCTCTGCTATCAACTGCTGCTGTCTTCTGAGTTTTTGTGTCCTGTCTGGTTCCTGATCCTAACAGTACACAAAGACCATGAACTCAGGAGATGCAGACAATCCACCAAATATTTTTTTCAGGTTGGACAAGGTAGACCAGCGCATGGACCAGTTTGCTGCAGCCCTCCAGACTTTGTTGCTCCGTACTGAGCATCTGGTTCCACAGCCTCAGCAGTCCTCGGTGCAGGCTGACGCTATAACTGCTGCCGCTCCCGCTCTGGCTGCTAATGGTGATTCCAATGTTGCGAGAGGTATGACAGGGTCCACCCCGCTTCCCCAGCATTATGGGGGGATCCTAACCAATGCAGAGGTTTTCTAAACCAGGTTGACATCTATCTGGAGATGGTACCACTGTCCTTCCCGTCTGATAGGAGTAAGGTGGGCCTCATGATTTCCTTACTCTCTGACAGTTCCTTGGCTTGGGTTACTCCCCTTTGGGAGATGCAGAAACCTATCGTATACAATTACTCTGAGTTTGTGGCATCCTTTAAAAGGGTATTTGATATACCGGGCCTCTCCACCTCAGCTGCCAAGCACCTAATGTCCATCCAGCAGGGTACTAGGGAGGTTTCCGATTATACCATAGAGTTTCGTACCCTGGCAGCCGAGGCTGGTTGGAATAATGAGACTCTCGTGGTTACTTTCTCTAATGGGCTTTCTGATACGGTTAAAGAGGAGATTGCAGCCCGGGACCTTCCCAGTAATTTAGAGGAACTGGTCTCATTGTATTCTGATTGATTCCCGAATCCGTGAGAGACCTTCCTTTAAGGAGCGCCTGCGGAGGCATCCCATCTGTTTAACTCCGAGCCTTTCGTCCCCAATCGTACCTCCCTCTCTTCCCACAGCTCTTAGTCTCGAAACCTCAGGCGATGTGGAGCCCATGCAGATTGGGTTCACTCGCCTTTCAGTTGCAGGAAAGGCCTTGAGGAGGAGGGAGGGCCTGCTTTAAGGCAGGGCATCTACTGCAAACTTGCCCCACACGTCCGATAAACAGCAGCACCTAGAGTCCTGTAGGGGACAGACATTAGGTGGCGTTTCAGCTTCCCCGGATATCCATCTGGATAAACCACTAGTCTCCGTTGGGATCTCTTGGGGCAAAAGTTCCATTACTTCAGAGGCACTTATTGACTCTGGTGCAGCGGGCCTCTTTATTGATAGTGTCTTCGCCCAGAAGCACTCCATTCCATTGCAGCTCCGTACCACTCCACTTGCCATCGAGGCGATTGATGGTAAACCCAAACAGCCACCGCAGGTTACTCACAAAACCGCTCCTTTGTCTATGGCTGTAGGGGCTCTCCATCATGAAACCTTACAATTCCAGGTGATCCATTCTCCTCACTATCCTGTGATCCTGGGTTATCCGTGGTTGAGCAAACACAATCCCAGGGTCAATTGGGTAAGGGCTGAAGTCATGGCATGGTCACCCAACTGTTCCAACACATGCCTAGTAAAAGTGGGGAGGGTGCTAACCACATCCTTGGTTTCTTTGCTGCCTGAAGAGTTCCAGGAGTTCTGTGATGTATTTGATAAGGGCCAGGCTGAGCTCCCGTCTCACCGCCCATACGATTGTACCATTGAACTACAACTGGGTGCCATACCTCCTCAAGGTCGAATCTACCCTCTTTCTGTCATCGACAATAAGGCCATGGAGGAATATGTTGTGGATGTGCTGTTCCGGGGATTCATCCACAAGTCCTCCTCTCCTGCCGGGGTCGGATTCTTCTTCGTGAAGCAAAAGAGTGGTGAACTGAGACCCTGTATTGATTATAGGGGGCTCAACCATATCACGATTAAAAACGCATACCCAATTCCACTTATTACTGAGTTGTTCAATCGAGTAAAAGGGTCCAAGATGTTTACTAAGCTCGATTTGCGTGGGGCATACATTTTGGTACGGATAAAGGAGGGCCGTGAATGGAAAACCGCATTTAACACTAGGAGCGGACATAACGAATACCTCGTAATGCCCTTCAGTCTCTGCAATGCTCCCGCTGTTTTCCAGGAATTCTTAAATTTTATCCTCCGGGACATGCTCCAACAATGCGTGGTGGTGTACCTAGATGACATTCTGATCCATTCTGCCTCTATGGAAAGCCACCACGCAGATGTAGGCTCTGCAAAGGTTAAGAGAGCATAACCTGTTTTGCAAATTGGAAAAGTGTGTGTTCCACCGCAAAGAGGTCACCTTCTTGGGATATGTACTCTCAGAAGCTGGTTTCGCTATGGACCCTGAGAAACACTCAGCAGTTCTTGAATGGCCACGACCCGTAGGTCTCCGATCCCTCCATTGTTTCCTTGGGTTCACTAACTACTATAGGAAATTTATCCGCAATTTTTCGTCTATGGTGAAACCCCTTACTGATATGACCAAAAGAGATAGTGACTCCACTAATAGAGGCCATCAGAGCATTTGAGTCATTGAAAGCCGCTTTTGCAGCAGCACCTATTTTGGCACACCCAAAACCAGAGCTTCCATTTGTACTTGAGGTTGATGCATCTGAGACAGGAGTAGGCTCCCTCCTGTCTCAACGTCCTACTCCTGAGAGCCAGTTGCACCCGTGTGGGTATTTCTCGAAGAAGTCCTGTTGAGTGCAATTATGAAATTGGTGACCATGAGCTTCTGGCGATAATACTGGCTCTCAAAGAATGGAGGCATTTGCTTGAGGGAACTTCCATGCCAGTACTAATCCTCATGGATCATAAAAACCTTACCTACTTGTCTGAAGCGAAGCACTTGTCTCCAAGGCAGGCCAAATGGGCCTTATTCTTATCTTGTTTTAATTATGTGGCCTCTTACCTGCAAGGTACCAAAACTGCCCGGGCTGATGCCCTATCCAGACAGTTTTTGGGCGCTAAAGAGGAGAGTCCTCCTAGTCCTATTATTCCTCATGACAAAATACCAGCATAACATCTCCCCTTGGGGAGAAAATACAGGCCTCCCAAGTAGATGCACCTGCTGAGACTCCCTCTGGGCGCTGTTTTGTACCTATTAACCTCCGTGCTAAGGTACTTTCTACCTACCATAACACTAAGTCAATAGGTCATCCCGGAAAGAACCAGCTTCTTTGGTCGGTTTCCCATCTCTTCTGGGGGCCAGAACTTAGCAAAGATATTGCTGCCTTTGTCGCTGCCTGTTCAGTCTGTGTGCAGACCAAATCACCCCGTCACCTTCCAGTGGGCCTTTTCCAACCCATACCCAATGGGGAGAAGCCATGGTCACACCTTGCCATGGACTTCATAGTTGACCTCCCTTTGTCCAATGGTCACACTGTCATCCTCATGGTCGTTGACTGATTTTCTAAGATGATTTATCACATACCATTCAAAAAACTTCCATCTGCTAAAGAGTTGGCTACGGTCTTTGTCAAAGAGGTCTATTGGCTACACGGGGTTCCCAAAGTCATAGTTTCCGACCGGGGTAGCCAGTTTGTCTTGAGATTCTGGAGGGCCTTCTGTGTGCAACTAGGTATTCAACTTTCCTTCTCCTCGGCCTATCATCCGCAATCGAATGGGGCAGCAGAAAGGGCTAATCAGGCCTTGGAGCAATTCCTGCGGTGTTACATCTCAGACCATCAGAACAATTGGTTGGACCTGCTATCTTGGGCAGAGTTTGCTCATAACAGTGCTGTCTCGGCTTCTACCAGGCTCTCCCCTTTCATGGTGAATTATGGGTATCAACCCTCCATGATTCCAGATTCATTTGCTCCCTGGGGGATCCCCGCATTGGATGATCATCTGCAGCGAATACGTTACACATGGGTGCAGGTCCAAGAGTCGTTGTGACACTCACAACAATCCCAGGAGCTCCAGCTAATCGTAAACGCCTACCTGCCCCCTCCTACCGGGTCGAGGAGAGGGTCTGGTTGCCCTATAGAAATCTTCAACTCAGAGTGTCCTCTCAGAAACTGGCTCCCCGTTTTGTGGGGCTTTTCTGTGTCCTCCGACGTGTGAACCCTGTGGCCTATACCCTAGACCTCCCTCCCAATTTGTTGATACACAATGTGTTCCATGTCTCGCTGCTGAAACCTCTGGTATGTAATAGTCATTTCTCAACTTCATTTGGTGCCCGTTGATGGCCATGAGGAGTACGAGGTCCAATCAATAGTTGACTCTCGTAGGTTCCGAGGGAGTCTTCCATATTTGGTCCATTGGAAGGGTTACCATCCAGAAGAGCTGTCATGGGTTCCAGCTGCAGACGTGCATGCCCCCGCCCTCCTCCGTGCTTTCCATGCATGCTTTCCCCATAAACCTGCTCCTGCCCCTTGGGGGGGTCATTGAGGGGGGGTACTGTCAAGATTTTGCTGAGCTGCTTCCATTCTGCCAATTTATTCTGCTGTCTAAGCTAATCTAGTGCTCTGCTATCAACTGCTGCTGTCTTCTGAGTTTCTGGCTCAGGCTGAATCAGCTGACCCCTCTGATTACTCACCTGATTGTTATCAGCCAATCCTCTCAGGGTATTTATAGCAGTTTGGCTCACTTATCCATTGTCCTTGTGTTTATTTGCTGACCTGCTGCTGCTGGTTGCTGAGTTCCTGTTTGCGGTGTTACAGATCACTTGGCTTGTTCCAGACTTCACTGACTTCTGTTCTTCGGACCCTCGGCTTGTTCCTGACATCTCAAACTTCTAGTTTCCTGACTCTGGCTCGGCTGAATACGTGTCTTGATGCCTGACCCTGGCGTGTCTTTTGGTTTATGCTCTTGGCTCATGCTTTTGTTTTTGTTACACCAATAAAGGTGTATTGCATTTTACCTTTTTGTGTCGTGTCTGGTTCCTGGTCCCTAACACCGATATCTTTTTTCCCACCCATAAGTTATTCTATTAAGCCTATGCACCATACCTGGGAACCTTTGAAACAGGGCTACCCGGAGGGTAACCCTGTTAGTGGCCAGGGGGAGGAAAATGACGTGAATCGCATCACATAAGGGGTGGGGCTTAGTTGCGGGGGGGTGGGACAAAAAAAACACAAAAAACCCCTGCAAAATGGATGTAAGAGGGCGGGAAGTGGGAGGAACCGGGCAGGATGGTGCACAAGTGGGCAGAGTTTCTACTTAAACTCTGCCCACCCGGTGATTCGCTTTGTAATCTGGAGTCTCCGGGGCAAAACTGGAGAGTTCCCAGGTATGCCTATGCACTAAGATCTCCAAAGTTGGAGTGCATTGACTCCATAGAATAACATAGTATTTGAAGAAATTATATCACTGGAGACATCATCTCAGCTTTATCACACCTTAGTGCATCTCCCCCAAAGAGTTATGTGAGGGTAGCTCCTGTCTCTGTTGTGGACCTGTCCCCTGGCTCCATAGAAAGATCCCAACTTCACTACCTCAGTCTTGTGAAGTTGGGACTGTGAACTCAGACAGAATAGGCAGCAACCAGAGCTTAGTACATGTGGTGAAAAGCCACATTAATATTAAAGCACATACACAGGAATACAGAAATAGCTTATTAAGCTTCATTTCAATATTTAAATGAAACATTGTTTATGCAGACACTACAAAATCGAAAACCTGGTGAAAGCATAGCTATGCAAACATATGTATGTGGTATTCACAGGGAAATGAGGATGAAGACATCACAATGCATACGACAAGATTGAACTGGAGTAAATAAGCAACAATATTACCAAGCTGAACCATTACGGAATCTTAGTGGAGGGCCAGTTCTAAGTGGGTACCAAGTGTGCAGTGCACTCGGGCCCTACAATATCACCGGTCCCTGCTATACCTCTTATCCCAAACATTGTTATTACAGCTGGAGTTGAGCATAATGTAGATGGCAAAGAAATATAATGATATTGTTTTCACTTGAACTACATTAGTGAAAGCGCTGCAGATTTATGAATATTAAATATCTAATAAAAAAAACAAAAAAACAAGTCCTTGTATAGAGCAACAAGGACAAAAAACAGTCCTTGTATAGAGCATCTCATTTATTCACTGCCCTGCAAACTGTATATCCGTTAAGCGCTTTACAAGTCTTATCATCGTTTAGCATAATTGAAAATAAGTGCTTAAAATGTAACCTTTACTTACTTAAAGGGATAGTAATGTTTCATAATAAAAGCAGCTCTAATTAATCATCATAGTATTTGGACCTTGGAGAGTGTCATTTCAATTCTGTCAGAGTTGTAGTTAAAGAGTAATTAAATGACAAAGTATCCCCCTCCCGCCCCTTTTACTGATGTAACACTGTTCAGCCAGATCAGAAGGGAGGTGCCCAGGTAGACTGCAGAGAGGGACAATCTTCAATTAAAATAAGGGAAAAAGCTGAAAAACTTGTCAAGGGGGGCAGGGCTTTCATTGTTCTCATAGGAAGAAGATTGTCCCCTTCTGTTATCTGTCTGGTCTATGGACTGCATTCCACATCTGAGAAGAGATGGTTTACACTAGGTAAAAGGGGTGGGAGGGGAAACTTTGCTTGTGAATATCTCTCAAACCATAAAGGTTTGAGAGATAAGACTTGTATCGTTCTTCATGTTTATTTAATGCCTACAAAATAAAATAAAGATAAAACAAAGTATTACTATCCCTTTAACCTTTACTTAGTTAAAAGGCAACCCTAATTATTTTATAAAAAACTAGTTGAAGAGCCCGTTACACGGGCCACGGTGCCACTGCCAGCAGGTCACGGGGCAGTCATGCGTAGTAGAGACTGCCCGCGCCACGGCTGATACAGAGCTGGACGCTCCGAAGGACTGCAGCACACGCAGCAGTCTCTACTGCGCATGGCTGTGCCGTTACACACGTTTTAGCAAATTATTATGTAGGATGATACTTTTGATGGTACAGGGATGAATTGATCTCCTTGACATTCTTGTTAAAACCAATTCACTATTAGGAGGTTTTGAACGCCAGTATCTTTTCTCAATGTTATGCTCAGTTGTAGCTCCTTAACCCTTTAAAGACCAATAAACAATGTGTTTTGGTATGGAAACTGTATTGTGCAGGTTTGCACTGGAATTGGAGCAACATTTCAGTGTGTGTTCTTTTTTTTTATAAGTGTTGCTGAATTAAATGGATATGTGATTACCTTAACGCATTGCATTCCATAGAAATTTGTTGACAGCTTCTGGGGAAGATTATTATACTCAATAGACCCAAAAGCAGCCACTTGAGCTTCCAGGATCCCATCTTTACTTTGATTAATTTAATTTGGTGACTCTTAACCAATTAAGGACCAGTGAGGTGTGCAATGCGTTAAGGTAATCACATATCCATTTAATTCAGCAACACTTATAAAAAAAAGAACACACACTGAAATGTTGCTTCAATTCCAGTGCAAACCTGCACAATACAGTTTCCATACCAAAACACATTGTTTATTGGTCTTTTATTGGTCTTTAAAGCGCAGCAAGCATTGCAACCCCAGCAAGTGGCAGACTCCTTTCAAAGTAAAGATGGGATCCTGGAAGCTCAAGTGACTGTTGTTGGGTCTGCTGAGTATAATAATCTTCCCCAGAAGCTGTCAACATGCATTTACTTTGATAGGAGTCTGCCCCTTGCTGGGGTCGCAATGCTTGCTGCACTTTACTTCAGCTCTTGGCCCTCATAGATGGGGCAGTGCATCACTCAGGGGGGATATGCACTAAGGGTATCCTTTTAAAAGGTTGCATGTTAAATGTAGCGTGGCTGCACACCGCATTAAACATGTCGTCTGGATGAAAAGGGCGACATAAGAATCTTGCCCTGCATATAAGACCGAGATTCCCATGTTGTCTCCTTTAATACTGCAGCATACTGGAATCTGGATCCAGCCATCTGCATCCAGTCCTCTTTAACTCTCTTGGACAAGGAAGGTGTGCTGCAGCTGTAGAATCATTACAAGAGACTTGGAGTTGGATCATGTACTGCCTGCAATCTCCTAGTAAGCAATTTCATTTTTTGGTCTAACACTCAAAGGGTTAAGCCACATATCAAACAAAGGAGTAAAAATCCTAAATATGTTTGTTTGATATGTGGCTTAACCCTTTCAGTACCATACCAAAAAAATGACATTGCCTACCAGGAGATCGCAGGCGGTACATGAGCCAGCTACAAGTCCCTTGTAATAATTCTACAGTTGCAGCCAGTACACCTTCCTTGTCCAAGAGAGTTACAGAGGGCTGGATGCAAAGATAGAGGGCTGGATGCAGGCGTTAAAGGGGGCTGGATGCAGAGGGCTGGATCTGGATTCAGGTATACTGCGGTATTGAGGGAGGTGACATGAGAATCTTGAGCTTATATGCAGGGCGAGATTCTAATGTCGCCCTTTTCATCCAGGCGATATGTTAAATGCGGTTTGCAGCCGCTCTCTATTTAACATGCAACCTTTTGAAAGTGAACCTGCACTAAGTGGTGATAAATAGATGGCAAAGTGAAGATAATTGCTCCAGTAAGATACATGCGCCACTTCCTGTTATTCAGTGGGAAAATGCACTAAAATCTCTCCAGCTTGAAAAATCTTAGTGCATAGGCTCCATAGAATTGACTTCATAAGCTATCTCCTATCCTTCACTCCTTCTTGACATCTTAGCGCATCTCCCCCCTCCCCCATCCTTCTTAGTACTCAGCCTCTTTATTGATAGCTCTCGAGGACCAGGGTGGATAGAGGGTAAAAGTCTGTCCCTTCTATAATAAGCCTTGCTGATAGTATAGGAATCAAAGTACTAGAAATCTTACACTTTGTAATCTGAGAAAATCTACACTGTGGTCCATATATACAATGCCTTGAAAAAGTATTCAGACCCCTGACCAATTCTCATATTTGAAAACACTGAAGCTGAAAATCAATTATCGTAAGGTGACATTGTTTTTTTTTTGTTGGGAAATATTTTAAAGGAAAAAAATATGATACTTGCATAAGTATTCAACACTCACACATTAACATTTGGCAGAGCCACATTTTGCTGCAATAACAGCTTTAGGTTTTTTGGGTAAGTATGTACCAGCTTTGCACACAAAGTGTCAGATTGATCTTCCTCTAATGAAGTCGGCGCTAACACCTCTCAATAGCCCCGTATGATACCTTAAATGAAAGACATACAATAGACCAGTATATCCTTAAACACTAGTATTAAAAATAAATAAAGAAATAAATAAAAAATACCAATAAATTATCAATATCTGATAAAATAATCAAAACACCAAAATTGGTATAAAAATATATAACTTTATTAAAAAAATCACAATGTTCTTCCTAATACATATACTGCATGTATGAGCTAAAATAGACTCACTATACAATAAATGTAATTGGTAAAATACACACTTACATATTATTTTCAGCTCCAATACAGAAATGTAAAGCCTCTGGCCGGAAGAAGAATCCACTTGCAACGCGTTTCACACTATAAATGTGCTTTTTCAAGCAATGACTTCTCATAGATGCAGTATATGCATTAGGACGAACATTGTGATTTTTTAATGAAGTTATATATGTTTATACCAATTTTGGTATTTTGATTATTTTATCAGATATTGATAATTTATTGGTATTTTTTATTTATTTTATTTATTTATTTATTTTTAATACTAGTGTTTAAGGATATACTGGTCTATTGTATGTCTTTCATTTAAGGTATCATACGCGGCTATTGAGAGGTGTTATCGCCGACTTCATTAGAGGAAGCTTGATTACATCTGTGGACTTGGGTTTGTCGGGAGCCCTAGGAGTCAAGGCTGCAGGACACCATCTCTTTTACTCCTTAGAAAAAGAAAGGTTGATTCACCAGCCAGCGCCTCCACATATTTCTATTGAGTGTCAGATTGATTTTAGCCCATTCCTCTTGGCAGATTTGCTGTAGGTGGTTTAGGTTGGTTGGACGATGCTTGTGGACCACAGTTTTCAAATAGTGCCACAGATTCTCAGTGGGATGGAGATCAGAACTTTCACTGGGTAACTGTAGGATATTCATTTATTTGTTCTTGATCTACTCCAACGTTGCTTTGGCTTTGTATTTGTGATCATTATCCTGCTGAATGGTGAATTTCCTGCCAAGCACCAGTTTTTAGTGGACTGAAGCAGGGTTTCTTGCAGTAGTCCCTGTTTTTTGCACCATCTGTTCTTCCTTCAATTTTAATTGAAGTCCCTGAAGCAGTCCCTGCTATTGAGAAGCATTCCCAAACATGATGCAGCCACCACCATACTTCACTGTAAGGATGGTGTATCTTGAGGCATGCACAATGTTAGCTTTTCTCCACATATGGAGCTTTGAGTTTTGCTCAGAAAAACTCTATTTTGGTCTCAGCTGACCACAAACATTTTCCCACATCACAGCTGGGGCACTCTCATTCTTCCTGGCAAACTCCATACATGCATTCACATTGCATTTTTTGAGTAACAGCTTCTTTCTCGCCACCCATCCATACAGGCCAATGTTTCACAGTGTTTGACTAGTGCACCATTACTCCATTACCAGCCAACAAATTATGTAGCTCCTTCAAAGTGATTGTTGGCCTCTGTGTCTTCTCTAACAAGTCTCCTTTTGGAGCACTGAGTTGAGTGATGACCTTTTCTTGGCAGTGCCTGGGTAGTGTGATACAACTAGCACTTCCTAATTACTTGCACGTCCTAACTACTGATCCAGCTGTGCTCACAGGGATATCCAAATGTTGATATTATTTTGCACCCTTTCCTTAATTTATGCACTTGAATTACTTTATTTGTAACATCTGTAGAATGCTCTTTGGTCCTTATTTCCTGCAAACACAAAGCCAAACCAATGATCTTTCAACAGTGGGGGTTTGATCTAGAAAATATGACAGCAACTTTAATGGTTCACTGGTGAAGGCCAATGGTAATAAAACAGTAGACAATTTATTTCATCTCCTTAAACTGGGAGCTTCCAAAGCACATGGGTTGAATGCAAGCAGCATATTTCAGGTTTTTTGTTTTTCTAAAAAATGTTTCTCAACATACAACCAATATCACCTTCTACTAATTGATTTTTATTTTCAGTGTTTTAAATTAAAATAAACAGAACAAAATTTCAGTTTACATTTATAATTCAAGGAATAGCAATGTTTCACAAAAACAGCAGCTCTAATTAATCTTCATAGTATTTGAGCCATGGAGAACATTATTTCAATACTGTCAGTGTTGTAGTTCAAGAGCAATTAATGAAAAAGTATCCCCTCCCGCCCTTTTTACCTAGGATAAGCCGCCTCCCCTCAGATGTGGAATCTGGTCCTGGGACCAGACAACTCACAGCAAGGGACAATCTTCTTACCTACCCCTGGCAGGTTTTTCAGGTTTTTCCCTTATGCTCACTGAAGATTGTCCCTCTCTGTGATCCATCCGGACAATCTTACTGCTCTGAGGTGAGCAGTGTTACATCAGTAAAAGGGGCGGTAGGAGGATACGTTATCATTCAATTACTCTTGAACTACAGCTCTGACAGTACCGAAATAACACTCTCCATGGCCCAAATACTATGAAGATTAATTGGAGCGGCTTTTATTGAGAAACATTACTATCCCTTTCAGTAATATGAGCGAATTGGTCAGGGGTCTGAATACTTTTGTAAGGCACCGTATTCAAAAATGGAGTGGTACAAGTCTGAAACAAAAAAAAAAGTGAGATACCTTGGCGTGGTGGTAAGCTTACACATGGATTGGCCAATTTGTGGGACAAAATTCTCACTTATTTTCACTTAGATTTACTAAGAGTTATTACATATACTAAATACAGGGCACCTATGTTCACAATATATAGAGGAGCGCAGGACTGTCTTTTTTGTATGTGTTTTCACTTTTGGGTTTAGGCCTAATGTTAAGGGGACTGGAGAACCCTCTCATTCCTTGCTGCTATCTTTATTTCTAACTTCATTTTTATATTTAATTTATAATATGAAATGGATATTTTATGGTGAGTAAGCGCTGTGAGCTTTCTTCTCTTTTCTCAAGTCTGAAACAAGCCACACGCTACATTATAGGGTACAAGGAAAAAGTCCTAAAATTCCCATTGATTTAAATGGATCAGTTTAACCCCTTGAATGTTAGAGAGGCCCCCAATGCAATGCGTTTAACCTTACTAGCCCCATTTAAATTGGTGATTATTTTTACATGTTCCCTTCATTGGATTACTCTAAAATTGCACCAGTCCACTTAAATACATATGGACCAATGGCACCTGTACATTTTCCCTATTGCAGTGCACAAATACCAAGAGCTGAATCTTCAGAGTAGGAGAACGCAGGGACAAATGCTACGTTTCCAAAATACATTGCATTTTTTTTTCTTGCTTTTAAGAGTTTAAATTCCAGTGAATGCTCAGCGTTTTCTAACTTTGAACTTTGGACCTAAAATTTGCTTGTTCTTATTTTAAACACAACCTGGTCATGCAAAAAAAAAAAAAAAAAAAAAAAAAAAATAAAAATAGATTTTTTCCAAGAGAAAGAGACACTATACAACGTGTAAGAGAGGTCAATGTACTGAGAAAGAACAGAGCAATTCTGGGTAAACCAATTGAGTTGGACACCTCTATACATTCAAGGGATATAAATCCCATTTAAATCATTGAGAATTTGAAGAGATTTGATGTCACCTGTGCTGCAGATGGTTTGACCATTTATCTACTTATTCTTAATACAGCAGCCTTAACCCTTTCAGTGCCAGAAGGGTATGCAAAGCATTGCATCTCAATGCTTTGTGTACCCCTCTGGCACCGAAAGGGTTAATGAGTAGAATGTATGAGAAAAAAACTGTGCGGGGGAAGAGATGCACTAAAGCATGGATGTCCAAACCGTGGCCCATGGGAAATTTTCCAACCCACCTGATCCTAAAGTGCAGGTTAACAAATACATCGGGGGTTATTCACTAAGGCGTGATAAAGAGGTGATAAAGTGGAGATAACTTCTCTAGTGATATCACTTCTCCAATTCCTTTGTTATTCTATGGAACCAATTCACTAACATTTCCTTTGGAGATTTTTGTCCATAGACTCCATAGAATAACATAGGAACTGGAGAAGTTATATCTTTATGTTTTGAGAGATAATCGTAGTTAAAGTTCCCCCCTGCCTCCCCTTTTCCTGACATCAGCGCTCTAGCTGACTGCAGGGGAATCTGGTCCTGGGACCAGAGGAGGCTCTTCAGCAGAGCCAAAATCGAGACATTGAAAATAAATCCTTCATTGGAATGGTCTACAAAGTGTCCTTGGTTTGCAAGCACACTTTGTAGACCCTTCCAGTGAAGGATTTCTTTTTCAGTAACGCAATCTCGGCTCTACTGAAGAGCCTTCGCTTGTCCAGGGACCTGATTCCCCTGCAGTCAGCTAGAGCACGGACGTCAGGAAAAGGGAAGAGAGGGGGGAACTTTAACTATGATTATCTCTCAAAACATAAAGGTTTGAGAGATAGGACTTAGGGCATTTAGTGTAAGTTTTTAATAGCTACAAGATGAATATTTGTGAAAAACGTATTGCTATCCCTTTAAGGCATGTCATACAAACTGGAGAGTTCATCACATGAGAGAAGTTATCTCCACTTTATCACATCTGAGCAGATAACCCACATGGATAAATTATGGAATAAGCCAACTCACAGGGACAAATAAGACTTCTCACGGATTTAAATTAGTCTTTTCACCCCTCAGTGCATTGCAAAGGAATGTGTTGGAGACCCATTTAACACAATTTTCTTTTGAACATACAACACTAGGAGTACCAGAGGGGTATGCAACGTAATGTGTTGGATACCGCTCTGCCCCTCAAAGGGTTAAATTAGTGAAATGTTTTATTTGTCCCCCTATGGTGCAGTTTATTTTACTCCAAAACAGCACTTTTTTTTAAAGGGACGCTAATATGTAAAAATGATTTGGGGTTATACACGTTTAAAGGAGCAGTAAACTTTTTTTATGAAAAAATACATATTGTAGGGATTTTCCTCCTGAGTAAAATAAGTGTACTCACACTGCAGAAAGAGTCATATTTCCAGAGTTATTACAGTTTAAAGGGGAACTACCACCCCACAAAATGGGACTGACAGCGCCGGCGCACGGACGTCACTATGGCAAGATGTCCGTGTTTCCTGCTACTGTCAGCCTTGGAATAAGTGGTAAATCAGTTAAACCAGGTAATAATTCTGGGGGACTGAATTAAGATAAAGATTTTGTGGGGTGGTAGTTCCCCTTTAAACCCATGTTTTTGTTTACATTAGCAGTGCCCTCTAGTGGTCAAATTCTAATTCGTTTTTCTGTTACATTCTAATGAAGAGGAAAGTCAGTGACATACAATTCTCCATAGAATGTGATAGTTCTAACTAACAGGAAGTGACTTGGCAGTTTCTATCAGTAAACACACATTAAATGTACTTCCTGATTATCTGAACTGTTATCAATTTTGAATAAAACATCTGACAGCAGTGGAGTGACCTTGTTTTATTCAATAGGAAAGGCTCTAGAAAAAATATGTTTTCATAAAAAAAAGTTTACTGCTGCTTTAAGTATTTGAATGGAAAAATAGAATAGTCTGGGCTAATCTTAGTACATTACCAGTGTTATTTCTGCACAAATAATTAACCAAGGTATATATGTATAGGATATTCTACAAAGGCGATAAAAATGCAAGTTTAGGATTAAATTTTAGGGATCTAACATAAAATAACAATATTACAGATGCTAGTTGGAAGTACATGATATTTTATATTACAGGACCTAATTCCATTTTAGGTAATATCTCTTTAATGTTATTTTTTTTTCATAATGCATTTTGTTCCATCCACACAACCTATAGTTGGTCAGTGTTCAGGAGTCTGATGTGGTGATGGACTGCAGTCTGGAGTTAACAGTCAATCAAGATTATTTACTTTCACACTGGGTGGTATTATGATGTATTTACATTGCAGATTATTGAATCTCAACTGATACATTGAATAAAGTCATTGATTTCCAATGGATTTTGGATTAAAAGCAAACTACACCTTTGTGTGAATCATGTCTTTAACACTTTGAATTCTAGATATGTCTCAAATGCATTACTTCAGAGTTGGTGGAGGCCCGGACCCTGGAGGGCTTATGGATACCACTGACACTAGGGGAATGTGTGTGGGCTCCTGGAAAGATTGGTTGACGTGCAGGACATACATGGTCTACGTGCAGATGGAGCATGCCGTAGGCACAGGCCTTGTTGTAGGGAATGGGACTCCACATGTGGGTAGAGTGGAGGAATCCCGGGTGTCTTCTTTTCCTGCAAGCGCAGGGCGTCATGCCTGCGGACGTGGAAACGCATACGGTAAGTACTCCTGGAGTGACGATCAAGGAGGCTGGGGAGAGGAGAATGTTAGAGATGATGGTGGAAGGTCTCTGACAGGTGCTTGGTGTGCTGCAACAGGGTAGTGGCCCTTCTGCTGCTCTGGCTCTGAGCACTGAGCTCCTGGGTGCACTGAGCACTGAGCTCCTGGGTGGCATACCTGGGTCCAGTGGGTGGTGACGTAAGTTTTGGACTTCAAACTGATGGGAATAAGGGATGTAACAAACTTGTTTATGGTGCACATGGCAATAAAGGGCATGTGCAGGGGGACGGGGCATAGGGACAGTAGGAGGCCAGTGTCCTTGCCATTACTGCACCAAATGATGCTGGTACTTGCAAAGGTGTACACTTCCGAGTTAGGGATGCACCTATTTCGACTTTCTTTCAGTATGGCATCTTTCGGTGCAATGAGGATCGGAGGGGGGAGCCAGAGTAAGCTTTGTCATGATGATATACTGTTAGATGGGCATATTGTGGCATGATGATATACTGTTAGATGGGGTTTTGCACTATGGAATTGCGTGTTCCAAGACAGATGTCTTTGGACGGGGAAGGGGGGGTGATTTTTTTTGCCATAATGTCCCTCTCCTTTTGCCCTGTTACTTAAAGGGATAGTAATACTTTATTATTACTATCCCCCATATTGTACATATTTGTAAAATAATGTAATAGCCCCCAGGTTCATCTCTCAAACCTTTATGGTGCTGACTGCAGGGATATCCGGTCTGTGTTTCATCATGCAGCTCTGCAGCAGAGCCACAATCGCGTTAGTGACAAAGAATTATTTCACTGAAACGGTCTTCTCCATGTGATTGCAAACCAACCACATGTAGAAGACCGTTTCAGTGAAATAATTTTTTGACACTAACGGGATCTCGGCTCAGCTGAAGAGCCGCAAGCCTGTCGTACGACAGACTTCCCCTGCAGTCAGTACAATGCTGACTTCAGGGAGGGGGGAGGGAACTTTGCCTTCGGTTATCTCTCAAACCATAAAGGTTTGAGAGATGAACCTGGGGGCTATTACATTATTTTACAAATATCTACAATATGGGGGATGGTAATAATAAAGTATTACTATCCCTTTAATTAAAGGGCTTTTTTCTGTCAGGCTGCCTTGGCAGGGTCCCTTTCTGGTCCATTATTTTTATTATTCTTTATTTATATAGTGCCAACTAATTCCACAGTGCTGTACAATTGGTCCATTCCTCGGAAGTTCATTAAGGTTTTTTAACTGTGCCTAGCACAGTTAGGAATTCCCTCAGGTGAATTTGAAGGTCTCTCCTATCGGAATGGAGTGGCAACTGAGACAGCTAGGTTGGGGCTGTCTGAAGAAGTGGTCCAGAAAATAAGTTGCTGGAAGTTGGCTCAATTTTGCTTATATGGCAGGCCTTATAGAGTTTTATGTAGTGTGTGTGTGGTCTGAATGGTAATTATGGAGAGGGGTTATTGTATTATTTAAATAAAATAAAAAAACAGACTCAAAACCAAAACAAAAAAACAATGGTAAGCCCCTTTGTGCTATTGTGGTGCATTGCTGATTATCTTGTTTTTCACACATACCTGTTCCCTTTCTTTCTGTTTGTTCTTGCAGATGCCACACCTTTACATGTATGGATTGTTGGGTATTCCTACATTTAATTGGGTAAAACAGAGAGCTTTGGTGCATAGGAAAGACCTCCAATTAAGTTTTGATGGAACGGAGGCTGAGGTAGCTTGGTGTGGGTGCAGGGAGGTGTAATGGGTTAAATTACTTCAGGATGTGGTGCATTTCTCTGAGCAATGGAGGCATCCTCTTGTCTTTGTAATCCATTTGGGGAACAATGAGCTTGGGGAAACAGATTAAGAGAGACGTAGGCAAACTCTTGACGCTCCTAACGGATTTCGTGATAGTGTAGTCAGATTCTGGATAGGAGAGTTTGGAAATGGGCTAAGGATTTAATGGGTTTAGATACATGTTGGATTAGGTAGAACAGGAGGATTTCATGGAAGGTGACAGGCTTGTGGGGTGAGGCTGTTTGCCACCATCACTTTGAGAATAGGGATAATTGTTTGTTTTGAGATAATGGAGTCCATTCCATGATCCTAAGATAGATTTTTTCAACCTGGAGTTAATAGGGGGGAATTGAACAGGCTCTGGTTTTATGGTGGGGGGGGGGGTTGCCTCCTAAGGTGTAAGTTATCAGCCCCTATGGTGGTATCCTTACTGGTTATGGGGTGTTAAACTGGTAACAGAAATAACTGCTGATGGTGCCTTTGAGAAAAAGCCCTAGGGAACTTGCCCCAGACTCAGGTCGGGGATGATGATATTACCCGTTGGACTTGGCACAATTGGGGTAATTGGTTAGCTCCATTTTGTGAGGACTGTTGGGTGACTGTTACTGTTTTAAAGGGATAGTAATGTTTCATAATAAAAGCAGCTCTAATTAATCATCATAGTATTTGGACTTTGGAGAGTGTTATTTCAATTCTGTCAGAGTTGTAGTTCAAGAGTAATTCAATGATAAAGTATCCCCCTCTCGCCCCTTTTACTGATGTAACACTGCTCAGCCAGATCAGAAGGGAGTTGCCCAGGTAGATTGCAGAGAGGGACAATCTTCAATTAAGATAAGGGAAAAACCTGAAAAACTTGTCAAGTGGGGGCAGAGCTGTCACTGTTTTCATAGGAAGAAGATTGTCCCCTGCTGTTATCTGTCTGGTCTATGGACTGGATTCCACATCTGAGGAGAGATGGCTTACACTAGGTAAAAGGGGCAGGAGGGGAAACTTTGCTTGTGAATATCTCTCAAACCATAAAGGGTTGAGAGATAAGACATATCATTCTTCATGTTTTTTAAATGCCTACAAAATAAAATAAAGATAAAGCAAAGTATTACTATCCGTTTAAGCATGCGCCCAATCTGTTGTTGGCCATTTGAAGGGTATTTATACTTTGGAAAATTTAGGTTATTCAAAGAGGATTGTTTTTTAATAAAGCAGTGGTCTGTTCTGTCCAGCAAAATGGTGTGGTGTCATTCTTTTTTACCCTATGCCCTTTACAATTATCCACCTGCTATAAAACATCTGTGAACTGCTGCTGTAGATTTATACCATAGAATCTTGCAGTTCATGCCTTTAACCTCCTTTGCAAGCATGCTAGCAAATACTTCAGATTTCATCTTATAACGAGCAGCTTACATCAGTGTTGTCAGCTTCTGGATCTTTGGCTGTTAGGGGCTCCAACTCCCATCGTTTCTGCCCTACAGGTCACTGGTTGGTGATCATGGGAGTTTAGTCCCCAGCAGCAGGAGGTCCAACAGTTGACTACCCCTGGATTTCATGAATGGCTGGGACTTTGGAGAACCTGTCCAGCTCAGGTCATTCAGTGTAAAGGTTAGCACCTCCTGAACGCTTGTCTTTCTGATAAGTTACAGAGGTTTCTGGAAACGCAGGGCAGGTTATCAGGAACCAGCAATAAATCAGAGAGAGTGAATGCAGCTTACACTAATGGTGACTGGAATTTTATTTTAACCACTGGAATGCTATGGAAGACTATCAAGCATTGTGTAGCAGTGAGGCCGATGTACTAAGAAATAGTGCAATTATGCTGCAAAATAAACTGTACCATAAGGAACAAATAATAATCCTGTGGAATCCTAGTTCTTTAAAAAGGCATTCAAGGGGTTAAAAGCCCCATTTAAAGTAATAGGAATTTTTGTTTGTTCCCTTTGGTGCAGTTGGTTTACTCCAGAATTGCACCATTTTCTTTATACATCAACCTCAATGTGTTGGAGAGCTCTTGGGTATCTGAGGAGTTAATATAAAGGCCTCTCTACATATAGAAGCAAAGTGGAACAATTCTGGGGCAAACCAAGAGCACCAAAGGGGACAAATAAAATATTACTTTAATTTAAAGAGAGAGAGGTTAACCCATTGAATGGTGGAAAGGTCTCCAAAGCAATGCATTGAAGATCTGTAGGGGTTAACCCTTTGAGTGCCAGAGGGGTATGCAATACGTTGCTTTGCAACGTATTGCATACCCCTCTGGCACTCAAAAGGTTAAAAGTCCAATTTACCCCCCTTTAGCAAGGAAATACTTAGTTGCAACATTAGGGCTAGGGGCCTGACCTTACCTGATGTGTCCAAATATTACCAAGCGTCTGCAATAGCCAAATTCTTTGATTATCCACCTTACAACTCGATACTCTGGACAGGTGCTGTGGGTGACAGATAGACCCTATCCTCGCCCATGGCCATTCCTGTTCAATGTAGTTCCCACCCAATAATAGGTCATATGCTGAAAATCTGGCATTCGCTGAATTCTTCACTAACCCTGGTTCCTCCTCTCTCTCCTCTTAAATCTGTTGTGGGTAACCCAGAATTTAGCTCCGGTCTGGGGAGCTCAGTCTTCTTGCAATGGAAGCGAGCGGGGATTGACACTTTGGGATACCTCATGTCTCGATACGGCGTTCTCCCCTTCACTATTCTATCCAATGCTATGGGCCGGGAGTTTAGATCCAATGGTGGTCCTACCTTCAGGTAAAACATTGGGTTTCAACACATTGCACCAATGGGTGCCCGAAAAGAGACTTAACGAAGTTTGCAAAACTCCTTTCATCACCCCCTCTTTGCTTCGCACTTTAAATGTCTGTTATTCCTTAACTAACTCTAGACCATGAGATAATAAATGGTAATTTCTCTTGGAATGGGGAAAAAGAACTCGATACCAATCTGATATCTGACTAGGAGCCAATGGTCCAAGATATTCTATGTCACCAGGAAATGTGTTAGGGATTCTAAACTACGAGAAATTAATTACAAATTCCTAACTAGGTGGTACCTTACACTGGATAATATTGCTTGCTTCTCCTTCGGACACTCCAATCTGTGTTGGAGGTGTAAAAGTGACATTGGCTCCCCACTACATATTTTCTGGGCCTGCCCGCTGACTCACAGGCTATGGTCACAAATAGTGCAATGCATTGATAAGGCGTACCTAGGCACCCTTCCTGCATCCTCTTTGCTTTGTCTATTCCTACTTCCTCCTGGCATCTCAGATAGAATCCCACATAAAAGGACCCTTGTTATATTTGCTCTCCTCTCCGCTACTAAGAACCTCATTGCTCAATCCTGGCTGTCTCAGATATCCCCCCTACCATCGTGGCTTGCCCTGACAAACCATAGATTACAGCTGGAAAAATGCCATGCAATAACAAATTCTACATGGGATCCCTACCTAGACATATGGGGTCCATGGCTATCTGAGTTTGGACCCTACACATGTATGAATAGCTCTCATTCCATCTGCCCCTCACCAATCAGTGACCTAGTCCCCATTTATTATCCAGAGTCAAGTTGACCTCAACCGATCTGCAATGTATTATTATATCCTCTGCCCCCTCCTCAGGGTTGGATTGAGTTTGTTAAAGCTTTTGACCTCCCAATGTATTTTCTTACATTTAAGCTGTGATATCTTGTATGATTCATTTCTATCTTATTGTACCGCCTGCCTGTGGTTTTGTTCATACCTTGTGTTCATTTGCTTCAATCACAATAGTCTGTGGTTTTGTTTGTACTTTGTGTTCATTTGCTTCAATCACAATAAAGTATTTTTGAAACTTAAAAAAAAGTCAAATTTAAAGCAATAGGAATGTTGAGAATGTTTATGTGTCCCCTATGGTGCCATTGGTTTGCCCCAGAACTGTTCCACTTTGCTTTTATAGATTAGGCCCATAGGGTCTTATTTATCAAGCTAAAGAGGTGCCATTCTGGAGCAAACCAACTGCATCATAGGGTTGAATTTGGAATTTGACTTACATGGGGCATTTAACCACTTGAATGCTAGAGAGGTCTTCAATGGTTGGTTTTCTCCTGATTCTGCAATTAGCAATGTTACATCAAAGTCTGTATATGCTTTTGAGAATATGTTGCTATTATAGTCCAGAATCCCTTCCAACATTAACCCCTTAAGGACCAGGTGACGTGCTATGACCATTAAGGTGTTTATGCCCTTAAGGACCTGTGACTGTCATAGCACGTCATGTACATTTTACTTACTCCGGGATCACCAGTACGAGTAACAGGTCCAGTGTACCGGATTGTCAGAGAGGATCAAAGCAATCCTTGAGGGAAGGTAACATCCCTGGACCACTGGACCATAACCCCTTAATGACCCTTGACGGTCATAGTACATCATGGGTTGATCTGAGTTAACTACCCATGACGTACTATGACCGTCATGGAATTCTGGGTTTCCCCCCACGGTTGCACTCCGTTCGGGGAGTCCGGAACCGGAAATTAAAAAAAAAAATGCTCCATGGTCCTTAAGTGACCGTTCTGCTCCGCGCCGCCGGTCATTAAGGGGTTAAGGGATTAAACAAATCAAATAGTTACTATATGTAATAACAATGCCTAGAATTTTTTTGTGTATTTTTTGTAAACAAAAGCCATTGTAGTTGCCTGTAAATAGACCAGGGGTGGGCACCCTGTTACTGAGGATGATGGAAATGGTAGTCCATCAACAGTTAAAAGGGTATAGGGGTTTTATTCACTAAATTGTTATAAATGAGAGATAAACTCTGCAGAGAGGTAAACTCTTCAGTTCCTATGTGATTCTATGAATTCCATACACTAAGACAGGGCTAAGCAACTGAGGCCATCCAGCTGTCGAGAATTGGGCTAGAGATTACAACAGCTTGAGGGCCTCAGTTTGTCTCCAATGCACTAAGATCCCTCCTCAATGTACTGCGTACCCCTCTGGCACTCAAATGGTTAAAAAGAGGCTCCAAAGACTAACAAAGAAATGGGTGTTTCTATCGCTGTGGAGTTTATCTCCCCCTTACTGCATTTCCGTCCAGCTTTTCCACCCCTGACACAGGCATATGAACAACAACAGAAAGTTAATATAGAGAATAGAAAACTACACTTGCACAAAAAATAGTATACTAACAGTCTAAAATCCTGACTCCTCCAATCGGATAATATATTAATATATAGATCTCATGAAATGAAAACAATAATATAGTCCATGACCTCTACATGAATTAAGAAAACGAACAAATAAAAGAGTTAGTTGATAATGTCCTGTAGACCAACTTCAGAATAGTGCTAAATGTACATCAATTAAGTGGAAAAATGGAGAGACATGAAGATGGATGAAATGATGGAAATACTCAATGATTGATGAATATGAAATGAAAATGGAGATGAGATGAGATGTGGATGAAGCACAGAGGCGATTCCTCACTATTGTAATGCAGCTGCTCGACTTCATAGGCAGGGGAGGGCTGGCCTGGGGGGCAGGGGGGCAATTGCCCCCTGGGCCAGTCATATGTCTGGGCCAGTGGGCCACTGGCTCACTCAATCTCATGCTTGCTGCTTTTAATGGAGCTACACTAATGATACTACAGTGCTTACAAATGAAATGTATCTACACAAATAATATCACAGAGATACAATCCAAATGGAGCTACACTAGTAGCATAACCTATTTTCCTTGTAACATACCTCCCAAGTGTCCCTCTTTAGGAAGGACAGTCCCTCTTTTGTACCCAAATCCCTCTGTCCCTCTTTCCCACCCTGATGTCCCTCTTTTTTAGGATATCACATTGCATGGTGTGTTTATAAGTATATCACATTGCTCCACCGCAATAAACTCAAATTATTGTTTGTTTAAATGTCAGTATATATGTTTATAAATGAGTCTGTGTAAATGAAATAGTTTGATCATGTTATAAGTCATTTATTAGGTTACATAAGGAGGTATCAATAGGTCATGAAATAGCCTAAACATTATCAGTAATGTCCCGCCCACCAGCCACGCCCCAAGCAACACCCCCTAAAACACAAGTGTCCCTCTTTGGGAATTTGAAATGTTGGGAGGTATGCTTGTAAGCTCTATGGTATCAGTAGTATAGCTTTACTTAAATTGTAAGCTCTGTAGGATCACTAGTGTAGCTCCATTTCAACTGTAAGCTCCGTGTGATCACTTGTGTTGCTCCATTTTCAGTGTAAGCTCTGTGGTATTGTTTGCCTTACTTCATAACATTAATGCCAATTTTAATATTCACAAAAGGGGACAGGCTGGAACGATAGTACAAATGGGCCACTCGATTGTATTAGCCCCCTAGGCTACAAGTTGCCAATCCTCCCCTGTTCATAGGCCTTGTTCACCAATGTTTACAAATATCTGGACTTTTCAGAGCGCAAACACAAACGAGGGAACAAGATACTAATAAAAATATCTGAGCGTAGTATTTATTAAAAGGAACAAAGAATAAAAACAATATCAATATACACTCACATGGTGCCCATCTTGGGCTTTATTCGTATCTGGGTCCCAGCCCCTATAGCCAACGTTCTGTGTCCGCTCACTCCAGCTGCAACCGTTAAACCATGGTGGTAAATGGTTCTGGTACTATCAGTGAGAAGATACAACGATTCTCCGTTAGATCTTGCAAGTCCAAGGAAGCCAGCACCGAGGTGCACGTTGTAGGGTCGTTCGGATTCTGAACTGTCACTCGCTAGAGTTGGGTCCTTCCTACGCCCCCTGTGAGAACCCGCCCCCAGCTCTCGGTTGAACTTTTGGTGCTCGCCCGACAGCGTCGACCCTACCACTTTTCAGTGAAATAATTTTTTTTTACTAATGTGATCTCGGCTCTGTTGCAGAGCCGCCTGACTGTCGTACGACAGGCTTCTCCTGCAGTCAGCTACAATAATGACTTCAGGGAAGGGGGAGGGGGGGACTTTGAGGTTGGTTATCTCTCAAACCATAAAGGTTTGAGAGATGACACTGGGGACAATTAAATTCTTTTTAACATGTCTACAATATTTAAGTATTACTATCCCTTTAACAATAGTAGTATTAGCCAGAATAATAACCATATTACTGAAAAATCCTGCTTCTGCCGAGACTGACGACCAAGCAACAGCGCTTTAGAGGAATCTGTGCGCCTGCACCTCAGTCCCTTCTGGTACCTAAAGGTACCATGCAACTCCTCCTGGAGGAGACGGGACTGACAGCGAGGGAGCTAGGATGTCTGTAAGCAAAGATCTCTGTGCTGTTGCATGGCCATCAGTCTCGGTAGATGTAGGATGTCTCAGTAATGTGGTAATTATGCTGGCTAATACTACGATTGTTAAGCTTATCGTTAGATAGCTAATTGTTGGGGGGGAGACTTTATTTGGGGTGATAGTTCTCCTTTAAGTCCGGCTTAACTGGAATTTATGTAATTTCAACCCTGTAGTGCAGTTGGTTTGTGCTAAAATTGTGCCACTTTAGCTTGATAAATAAGCCTCACTTTCGCTTTCTGATGTAATAAGGGCAAAAGTGGGAGGTTTCTGGGGAACTGGAGATCTCCTCTTTCTGCACTTGTCATCTGTTGTCAATTATAGATTCAGTCTCCTAAATATTTTTATGCAATACTAGTTGAACAGCCCGTTACACGGGCCACAGTGCCACTGCCACCCGGTTGCGGGGCAGTCACGCTCAGTAGAGACTGCCCGCGCCGCGGCTGATACAGAGCTGGATGCTCCTTCGGAGCGCCCAGCTCTATCAGCCACGGCGCGGGCAGTCTCTACTGCGCATGACTGCAGCACGTGCAGCAGTGTGTACTGCGCATGTCGCGGTGTTACACATGATTTAGCAAATTATTATATAGGAGGATATTTTCATTGCACTGCAGTTTCGTAAGGTGATGCCTACATTGTGGACATTATATAAATAAAGGCTGGCATAGTAAAAGGGATTGGAGCAATTCTGTAGCAAACCAATTGTACCATAGGTGACAAATCAGATTTCCCGCATTCCAATACATTTAACTGTCCAAACGATGGGTTTCACATCATATTGTGGGTGGGGCTTAAAAGGATGTAGATTGATAAAAGGAGGAGTTTGATGTGAAATGGATGGGAAAGTGGGTGGAATGGTGTGAGAGGGGGCTGAACGGACTGGACAGCGGGTGGGATTTCGCTGAACTCCCCAAGCTGTAGCACCAGCCTCTGTCCATGAAGACCCTATAATTTAATCTGAAAACCTGAGTCTGTAGGGCAGATCAAGGACGTCTTTCACTTGCCACTCTGCTTTCACATACAGAGATGAACGCATGAGTGTAAACAGAATTGGCAGCCATAAAAACACATCACCATATGGGATCTTTGCTAAACACAACAGTAGACTATAGAGGCGTAAATCACTAGTCTTGTTTTTTTACTGTCTTGATTATTTGGTGAGGAGCTCATTGGGTGGTTTTGATGGCTTTTTCCCTAAGGACCTTTTGGTACTGGTTTTATAAGTCATTAATTTAAAGGAGAAGGAGTGACTCAGTTGGTCAATTGACTGTCTCTGAAGAAAAGACACTGGAGAAATGTATGATTATGATTCAGCAGAAAAACAGAACCTCTAATCAAGTTTCTAGCCCTACTCTTGTCCATTCCTGGGAACTCTCTAGATATGACCCAGAGAATATGGTTTTTATACTTCTTTTCTGGGTTTTTTGGACACAGAGGCTGATTCTCATGGCCCATTGAGATCCCTTGTAACCGTTCACTTCACTGAAGTTCTGGTCACACTCGGTCCTATACTTCTACTCTCCTTACTTCCCAACAAAGCTCAAAGGATCACAACCAGTGCTGCACAGCTTACAAGAGCAGAAGATCTTCACAGGGAGCTGGGCCTTGAGATAGTGGATGAGCACCTAAAGAAGCTGAACAACAAGTTCTACCAAGACCTAGATCAGAATTCAAATCCTCTGTTCAAGAAACTTGCTGCAATTTCTGCAACCCCATTTGACCACTACACTTGGCACATAACAATGTTGACCCTGTGAACCAAACTCCAATGTGGCAAAGTGACACAGATCAAGATGCACATATAACAGCAAACACAAATCCAATCAGTGAACCTGAAGAATCGATGAGGTTTAAACTTTGGTATCTGAAGTCACTGTGGTAGTGTGTGGTCGTGCGTTATACTGTGTTGTATTTATACAATTGTCTATTATGAGTTATTAGAGAAGCTCTTTCACTTCACCCACAATTTCATCAAGTCCTATTTCTTTATATCCAGATATTACTATGTGTGTGATGAATGCATTACAAGTGTACAAGGCATAAGCTTTTTTTGCACGTCAACTATACCTCTTGGAAGTAAGAGCTGTTGAACTGCAATATGCATGATCCCCTCCCAGCCCTCCCACTCCAAACAAGCTCCATCCACTCTAAGATGATATTATCATTTTGACCCTCCCACCCCGGACCGTAGTGGACATCCTGTGCAGGCCCGGATTTCTGAATAGGCAGACAAGGCACGTGCCTAGGGCACCCGATTTTCAGGGGCGCCTTGCAGTGCCATTGTCACGCCCACAAATCCGGGTGCCTCACAACTGCCATTTGTGTAACATTTCCCTGTGAGCGTGCGCCTAGGATATGCCCTCAGCTCGAGGGCGCAGGCGCTGTTACCTTGTTCTGGCTGCTGGCTCAATAGTGTATGCCGCCGGGGCCGCCCCACGTGACCCACTGCTGCGTCTGATGTAACAAGACGTCCCGAGGTGGCCAATGAGAACAGAGGTAGAGGCTCTCTGTTGTCATTGGTCACCGCTCTCTGTTCTCATTGGCTACCTCCGGATGTCTTGTGAGATCATGAAGCTGCCTGCAAGGAGGTGTTGGGAGAGCCTCTGAATTAAATAAATGCTCCCATTAGCGCCCTACACCCCACATTTGAAGCCTGTGTCAGCGCTTTGTTGGAGCTCAGAGGCGGGTTCCCAGAGCTCCAGTGGGGCAGACGGCAGTTGTAGTTCGGCTCAGAGGCGGGTTTCCAGGGCTACAGTAACAGCAACAGCTGTGGAACTTGTGTGGACTAGGCAGTTGTGGACTACAATTGTGGTCCGGCTCAGAGGAGTAACAGACAGCAGGCTGGCCAGTGGTTTTGGACAGGTGGCAGTGGTATACATTAGCCAGGTATGTGTGTTGCCCACAATTATATTTATTTCTTAGGCGGATGTACTGTACTGTTAGTTTGAAATGTGTGCTGTAGCAACCATCTGTGTTATTTCTGGTGTTCCAAGCTTGTATTTATTACTTCACTTACAAAGGTGCTGGGAACACAGGGAACTACCATCCCACACAATCCTTACTTTCACTAAGTCCCCATCTGGCGACTTGCTGCTTAGTAGCTCTAGTCGCCAGAATAATTACCTCATTTCCTCATCTTGCCATTGTGACGTCATGCGCCTGCGCTTCAGTCCCAGCTGGAGCCAAATGGCTCCTAGCAACACCTCCTATGGGACTGACAGCACAGGAGCGAGGACGTCACAATGGCAAGATATCCGCGCTCAGTCCTAGTAAAAGTAAGGATTGTGTGGGGTGCTAGTTCCCCTTTAAGTGTATATATACCTTCACTTTTATTAAGACATGGTAAGGTAATCCAACGTTTTAACTTTAATTCCCTATCTGGGATAGTAAAATCTAAAAATGGGTGTGGTCAATGGAGGGTGTGGCCAAGTGAGAGGCGTGGTTAGGGGGTAGGGCAAAGGTGGGGCTAGGGGCGCCAAGCGTTGTTGTGCCTAGGGGCGCCTGAGATGTAAATCCGGCCCTGATCCTGTGGTTTGGGACAAGAAAGTCCTCAGGTTCTCAACAATGCCTGCACCAAAGGGAGGGCAAATGGGAAGTCTATGGGAGTTTCGGGGAGTTGCTTTCTTCTACGTCTTGTTAAACAAGACGGAGATGAAATGGTGTAACTTCACACCATTTCGTGTTCATGCTCTTGGCCAGGCTTAAGCAGCTTTCTGACATTAAAGTGTTAATGATGGAGAAATGTGCATGCCTATATACATTATAGGGATCATATGCTGTAGTGCATATCGTCCAGCAGTGACATAACAAATCTCTGAAGGGCCTCGATGCAAACATCTTTGGGGGCTCTCTCTCTCTAGCACAAAAATAATGTCACAGATGCATAATTAGAACCTATTGGAACCTTGGAGAAGATAGCTCCTCTTTGGAAGCTGGGCCCTGGTACAACTGCACCCTCTGTACCCCTGTCCTGGCATGCAGCTGCTGAGTAATGTTAGGAGATCCAAGGTAACGTATTTGTACATTGCACACTGACACTGATGTGCTAAGGCAATTCTGGGCAAATCAGTTGAAGAATAGGGGTTGCATAATGTTCCCACTGATTAACCCTTTAAGTGCCATAAAGGTATCTTCCAGGGTACATGGACTTTAAGATTGCTCTGGCCAAACCCACAATTCAGAATGTGGGTGTGGCCAGCACAGGTCTAGGCACTGGCCTACTCTGCTTATTGGGAAAATCCAGCCTTGCTTAATTGGATATTATAGCTTAAAGGTGAACTTTTACCTCAGAACATTTTTTTACCAATTCATTAAGCAGTTAAGCAGTGTTGAAAAAGGTGCTTCTTTTTTTTTTTAATTCTACATATTTAGGAAGATATTTTATGTTCTAGCTGCACACTTCCGCATTGCACAGCTCCCAGCACTAGTTCATTCTCCTCCCACCTCTCTCCCAGCTGCCCCGGCGAGCGCGTTCACACTTCACTTCGGTGTGCTGTGAACGGCTCCTAATGTTACAACAAGAAGCGATTCGCATTATACTGAGGTTGCAACCTCAGTATAATGCGAATCGCTTCTTGTTGTAACGTTGCGAGCCATTCACAGCACACCGAAGTGAAGTGTGAACGCGCTCGCCGGGGCAGCTGGGAGGGAGGTGGGAGGAGAATGGGGAGCTGTGCCGAAGATAGCTGTGCCGCTGAATGCGGAAGTGTGCAGCTTGGACATAAAATATCTTACAAAGTATGTAGAAATAAAAAAAAAGAAGCACCTTTTTCAACACTGCTTAACTGCTTAATGAATTAGTAAAAAAATGTTCTGGGGTGAAAGTTCCCCTTTAAAAATTAATATGGTTCATACCTTTAAAATATGATATACTCCTAGCCATTTGTAAAAATTATTTCTTTGGTGCATAAATTCCAAAAATCATCTATAAACGTGCTTTTCCTATTCATCTGGAGGCAGCTGTGCATGCCCATTTGACCCCCCCATGTTTATACAAGTGATAAGGGCAATGTACCACATGATTAAAATAAACAATTAAATAGATAAGAGTTTCACCGAAATAAATCGAGTGGGTTCTTATCTCAAAACAATTATCTCTGTTTATTGTTTTATCACTCTTTTAACAGGCTTGATAAAAAGTGGCCACTTTTACCTTTTATTTTAAAGCTATCGTAACGTTTGCACTATAGAATTTTTTTTAACCCTTTGAGTGTCATAGAGGTGCTTTGAATACCACTCTGGCACTCAAAGGGTTATAATACTGTCTAGGAGTACGTGCCATATTAACCCTTTGTGTGGCAGAGAGATATGCAACGTACTGCTAGCAATAAGTTGCATACCCCTCTGCCACTCATAGAGGTTAATAGATTTGAGCCAATTTCATTTTTTGGCGAGAATATCCCTTTAAAGTGATAGTAATGTTTCACAAAAACAGCAGCTCCAATTAATCTTCATTTTATTTGAACCACGGAGAGTGTTATTTCAATACTGTCAGAGTTGTAGTTCGAGAGTAATTGAATGATAAAGTATCCCCCTCCCGCCCCTTTTACTGATGTAACACTGCTCACCTCAGAGCAGCAAGATTGGCCAGATGGATCGCAGAGAGGGACAATCTTCAGTGAGCATAAGAGAAAACCTGAAAAACCTGTCAGGGGTAGGTAAGAAGATTGCCCCTTGCTGTGAGTTGTCTGGTCCCAGGACCAGATTCCACATCTGAGGGGAGGTGGCTTACACTAGGCAAAAGGGGCGGGAGAGGATACTTTATCACTCAATTACTCTTGAACTACAACTCTGAGAGTATTGAAATAATGTTCTCCTTGGCTCAAATACTATAATAATAATAATAATCCTTTATTTATAATATATTATATTATATATATTAATAATATATTATTATTTATAATAATAATAATAATAATAATAATAATAATACTATGAAGATTAATTAGAGCTGCTGTTTTCGTGAAACATTACTATTCCTTAAATTATAAATGGTAAACTGAAATTTTGTTCTGTTTATTTTAATTTAAAACACTGAAACTCAAAATCAATTAGTAGAAGGTGATATTGGTTGTATGCTGAGAAACATTTTTTAGAAAAACAAAAAACCTGAAATATGTTGCTTGCATTCAACCCCTGTGCTTTGGAAGCTCCCAGTTTAAGGAGATGAAATAAATTGTCTACTGTTTTATTACCATTGGCCTTCACCAGTGAACCATTAAAGTTGCTGTCATATTTTCTAGATCAAAACCCCACTGTTGAAAGATCATTGGTTTGGCTTTGTGTTTGCAGGAAATGAGGACCAAAGAGCATTCTACAGATGTTACAAATAAAGGAATTCAAGTGCATAAATTAAGGAAAGGGTGTAAGCCGCCTCCCCTCAGATGTGGAATCTGGTCCTGGGACAGGACAGCTCACAGCAAGGGACAATCTTCTTACTGTGAGAAAAATGAAAACCCGGCCCCTCCTTGACAAGTTTTTTGGGTTTTTCCTTATACTAACTGAAGATTGTCCTTCTCTACGATCAGTCTGGACAGTCTTGCTGCTCAGCGGTTAGTAGTGTTACATCAGTAAAAGGGGCAGGAGGGGGATAGGTTATCACTCAATTACTCTTGAACTACTACTCTGACCGTATTGAAATACCACTCTCCATGGCCCAAATACTGTGAAGATTAATTGTAGCTGCTTTTTTTGTGAAACATTACTATCCCTTTAATGCAGTAGCTTCAGCCCTGAGAAGCTTATGACTAAGGCAACGTTGTGAGAGTGAAGCAATGAGAATGACAGAGGTTTTGTATCCTGTTAACTGGTCTCCCAGCAGACACCCTAGTAAAGCCAAATGTACATCATAACATCACAAACATGCAAACCACTCTGGCACTCAAAGGGTTATTAACAATATAATGTGATAATGTCAGATTTAAATCCCAGACACCGCAAGGCAAGGCACTCTAGGCTCCCTTAGCTCTGCCCATGACCACACCTCTACTACTAACATGACCCCACCCCAGTCCTATTTACTGTTTCCTAGTACAGAAAATACTCTTGGCCTTTAACAAGCAAGAATGGAAAAAAAAAAAAAAAGCTTTAACCCTTTGGTTACTAAAGATGACTTTCTCTAGCATCCAAAGGGTTGTATAATAACCTATACATTGCGATTGCTCTGATCATACCCACAATTCAGAGTGTGGGTGTGGCCAGGACAGCTTAACCCCTTAAGGACTGGCGCATGCATGCTTTTTTTGTTCTGTTTTTTTTTAGATCACTTCTAGTTCAGGGCTTCCAGAACGGCGTGCAGCCACGCCAGGAGCCATGAACTCCATGATGTGCCAGGACCGTCAGTGGTCCTTAAGTGCCGGACCGCCGTGATGGTCCTGGCACGTCAATGGTCGTTAAGGGGTTAAGTGCCCTTCAAAATTTAGAGATCTAGGAGGTTGTCTACTCTGCCTATTGGGAAATCCAGCCTTGAGTGAGACTTGTGTTTGACTATGACATGTACAATAAAATATATCACAAAGTAATGAAAATGGAGATTAATAATATAATTAATGCATGTAAATGGTTAAGTTTATTTCAATAAAAAAGGGGAGAGGGCACTAGGTTTTTTGGAAGCCAAATAGAGGAACCATGTCAAACCAACTGGGGATGGAAGGCTTTGATATAAAACCCTACATAATTTGTGTGTTGAGCAGGCAGGTGAATAATTATGAGGCAAAGCAATGCGTTGCTTACCCTTCTGGCACTTAAAGGGTTAATGCAATAGACAGACGCAGATTGTGACGTTTGTGCAAAAGCATTGCTTCAAAATGAGTTGCAGAGGTACCCAACATATTGTAACGACATGCTTTAGATACCCATCTGGCAGTCAATGGGTTAATGACAATAATGAAGTCAGTGAACTTGATGCAGTATTAACACGTCTTATTTTTACACTTGTCATGAACATTTAATAAAACACCAACTTTCATGATGGAAATCGTAATTTTAACCCTTTGAGTGCCAGAGGCATACACAAGGTGCTGCGTTCCCCTCTGGCACTCGAAGGGTTAACCAAATGAATGCTAGCAAGGTATCTAATATATCTTTAAGCTGATGTACTAAGAACTGCAGTGGCTTTGGAGTAAACCAAGTATAACATGGGAGACAAAATGCTCAGTGACTAAAATGTGGTTTTTAACCCCTCGAACGCTCATGTTGGAGAACTCTTCAACAAATGGTGAAAATCCCATTTAAGCCAATGGGGATATTTACTTCTCCCTTCTGGTGCAGCTGGTTAACTCCAGAATTGCTCCACTTCTACTTAGTATACCAGTCTCCATGTGATACATTGGAGACCCCTCTAGCATTCATGGGGTTCCAACAGCAACCAGATGGTCATTGGAGAAGTGCGAGGATTCTAATCAGAAGCAGCAATGCCAATCAAAGTACATCAAGCCATTGATCATTGGTGTAATCATTAGAGGGCCCCAGGGCAAATATTTTTGGACCCCCCAACACAAAAATATTTGAACACAGACATAACTAAAATCTATTGGGTCCTGGTGCAGATGGGACCCCCTTGTATCTGGGTGCCAGTACAACTGAACCCCCTGCAGTTACCCCTCATCCACTGATGTTAGTGATGTCACCAATGCATTGCTTTGCAACTCAATGGAAAAGTCTCCGATATCCAAAAGGTTAAAATCAATACAAATTCTATTTACTCCAAATGGAATCAAACTGCTTTTCTTCTTCTTCTGCTTAAAGTCATAGTAATATTTAAAATGTAAAAACAAGGGTACACAAGGGTACTCCCACTGCTGAAAGGTGTTTTATTAAAAAATTATTACAGCTCAAACTTGAATTTTTTTAGGTGCAGTATTACAGTGATGCGCTGTTGCTACACCATCCTACAGAGATTTATGGTCAATGGACCAGAGCTGTCCATAGGATGGTGTAGCAACAGCGCCACTGTAACATTTCAGGTCACTGTGATATTGCACCTAAACAATTCAAGTTTCAGCTGTAATTATTTTTTAATAAAACACCTTTCATCAGTGAAATACCTTTGTTTTTCTCAGGGGGATAAACCCTACAACATATATTGTTTTACATTTTAAGTATTACTATCCCTTTAATAAAGCTGTATGCTAAACATGCTGTAAACAGATTTGAACAGTACTAACCAATAAAATTAAAATATATTCTGCAAAAACATTACATTTTAATTCAGAACTACATTTTTTATTCAGAACTAGAAATATGTTTGTTTTAAATATTGACACCCATTGGAAGCTACAGACATTTCCATTGTATCAGAAAGCAATGCTTTTTGAGACGTATATGGTATCAAAGAGTTAATATCGATATCTCTCTAGGAGTAGAAATAGCTTTATAAACACAAATATATAATTTGCTTTCATTTGTTTCAACATTAAAATGTCAATCTTATTGACGTAAAACATTTCAGTGCAGAAGTGATTTATTTGGCAGGGAAAGGGTGCCGCTTGCACCTTATTTTTGAATATAAACCTAGTTAATAAGATTTAAATTTAAATTTAAGTAATGTCAGAAAAAAGTATTAACTATATGGTAGCTACAATTAAAAGAGAGTACTTGCACTTATTCCTATCTCTCAGACCATTATGGTTTGAGAGATATAGATAAATAAAGTTCTCTGCTCCCTCGCCTTTGTGCTTGACGAGCTGTAAAGCTGTCAGAAGCAGATTCCGGTCGCTTGACCAGATGTGGCTCTTCAGCAGCGCCGCTATAACGATATCTAAAGATAAATACTTAATTTGGAACGGTGTACAAAGTGTGCCTGGTTTGCAAGCACACTTTGTAGACCGTTCCAATGAAGTATTTATTTCTAAATAGCGTGATTTCAGCTCTGCTGAAGAGCCTCTGTCTGGTCAAATGACTGGAATATGCAGCTGTCAACTAGATGGCAGACTTGAGTGAAACAGCCAGGAAAAGGTAACATTATCATGTTATATCTCTCAAACCATAAAGGTTTGAGAGATAAGACTTACATTGATGTTAATCTTTTTTAATGTCTACAATATTAAATCAACTTAAAATTAACCATTACTATCCCTTTTATACATATGCAGATGGGTTTATTTGTACTCAACTTTTTATATTGCATTGGAGCAGAATATACAAATTCACCAATCCATGTCCCGTCAGTGGTATCCGTAGAAATTTTTCCAGGAGAGGAAAAGACATAATATGACCCCCAGGCTAGCCCATCCAGCCCCTTTGTTTACATGGAGGGGGTAATTGTAGGAAGACCATGTCTCCCGTTAGCTTCTAACATCAGGGACTGTGCTTCAGGGTATGCACTACAGAGTATGATCACTATAGTATATACACTGGCCGACAGGGTCCTCCATTGCTAAGACTTTAATACCAACAAGCCCCATACACCTGCTCTACAGCATGTGTAGGAAAATGGCATATACTCACTCAATCTCTTCTACACTTTATCACAGTGTTGTAAAAAAAAGTTGTAGATGAAACCAACGCCCTGAAATGCCCACTGACTCCCCCACTGGCAAAGCAGCATTAATTAACCATTTGAGTGCCAGAGAGGTATCGAATGGTTAAAGGGAGCCATTCTAGCATATGACGCTTAGTACATTGGTGATAGGAGAAAAGACAGAGAGTCAGTTCCAGGATCTGGTTTGGAATGAAATCATCATTGTACATCCACACCACTGAGGCTGAAGAACTAAGAAAAATAGACATAAAGTGACTCCATGCTCCTGCACATGCAGGTGTTTGGTGCTTACATGCATTTAAAGGAGCAGTAAACTTTTGCTATGAAAAAATATATATTATAGGGATTTTCCTGTTGAGTAAAATAAGGGTACTCCCACTGTGGAGATATTTATATTTCCAGAGTTATTACAGTTTAAACCCATGTTTTTTTACATTAGCAGTGCCCTCTAGTGGTCAAATTCTAATTAGATTTCCTGTTAGATTCTGATGGAGAGGAAAGTCAGAAAAGTCAGAGACATACAGTTCTCCATAGAATGTGATAGAAACTGCCTGTCACTTCCTGTCAGAACAATCAGGAAGTAAACACAGTAAATTCACTTCCTGATTATTTAAACTGCTATAAATTTTGAATAAAACATCTGACAGCGATGGGAGTACCCTTGTTTTATTCAGCAGGAAAAGCTTTATAAAATATGTGTTTTCATAAAAAAAGTTTACTGCTCCTTTAAAGGGATAGTAATACTTAAAATGTAAAAAAAAAAATGTTGTAGGGTTTATCCCCCTGAGTAAAACAAGATTACTCCCACTGCTGAAAGGTGTTTCATTCAAAAGTTATTAATTTTCAAAGTTGAATTTTTTAGGTGCAATATCACAGTGGCCTGAAATTGTGCAGTGGCGCTGTTGCTACACGATCCTATGTACAACTCTGGTCAATTGACCATAAATCTCCATAGGATGGTGTAGCAACAGCGCCACTGTACAATTTCAGGCCACTGTGATATTGCACCTAAAAAATTAAACTTTGAAAATTAATAACTTTTGAATGAAACACCTTTCAGCAGTGTGAGTACTCTTGTTTTACTCAGGGGGATAAACCCTACAATATATATTTTTTTACATTTTAAGTATTACTATCCCTTTAAGTGTAAATGACAGTGAAGTGCATTTGACAGTGTGTAGTAAGGTGTTCATAACTCATACATACCCCAAGGTATAAAGAATGATTTGGAAGTTAACGTCTGATTGCACAAAAATAGCTGCTCTGGCGATTTAGTACATTTCCGCATTAGTGCTAAAAATGTTGAGAAAGATTGCTCAAAAAAAACCCCATGGAGACTGTCATGCACACTCCTCATCTTTTCAGAAATTAAATAACCCGTCTGTTAAAATCGCATTCTCTTTTATATGGTATTTATGTCAATCAAATTTTCTATTAAAAAATCTTGCTAATATTACAATGACCTGTACAATAAGGTGGCGCTCTGCATTGATTAAATGAAGAGATCTTTTGTTAGACCTAAGCTCTTCAAATTATTTCTACTGATACAATAACAAGTGCATTCATATTTGTTACCGTGATTTTCTGGACTTTTTGCCTTCTCATCAATCCAGATTGAATATTTAGAAATGTACACAATCTTTGTTGCTTGAGGATTTCTTGTGTAAAGCAAGCCAATCTGAAATGAGAATTATATAATTTTAAACCGAGATACACACTATAAAGAATCCAAAATATTAGTAGAAAACGATAAGTAGATAGATAGGTAGACAGACAAAGAGATATATAGATAGGCATATAGATAAACAGAGACATACAGACTAAGATAGATAGACAGACAGATAGATAGATAGATAGATAGATAGATAGATAGATAGATAGATAGATAGATAGATCGAGACAAGCAGATAGATAGATAGATAGGCATATAGATAAACAGAGACATACAGACTAGATAGATAGATAGATAGATAGATAGATAGATAGATAGATAGATAGATAGATAGACAGATAGATAGGTACAGAGAGACAGATACATACAGACTAGATAGACAGACAGAGAGAGAGACAGACAGGCAGAGACAGAGACAAGCAGATAGATAGATAGATAAATAGATAGATAGATAGATAGATAGATAGATAGATAGATAGATAGACAGAAAGACAGACAGAGACAGACAGAGATACATAGAGACATGCAGATAGACAGAGAGACAGGATAGATAGATAGATAGATAGATAGATAGATAGATAGATAGATAGATAGATTCTTCAACCCACTCTGCAATGTGTTGGTGACATCTGTAACATTCAAGAGATTAAAAGTCTCTTTGAGTTTGTAAAGTCTTTTAAACTAGCGACAACATTGAAATCATGGAATTAACCCTTTGAGTGCCAGAGGGGTATGCAAGGCATGCATGGCACCCAAAGAGTTAAGACAGCATACATTAAATTTAAATGATGTCATAGTACCCCAACTCATTAGTGCTCCTTTGACCTGTCTTTCACTATTTTCACCTAAATTCTTACTTGGTAACTGAAAGAATACAACCGTACCTGCAGTGTGCCTAGGTGTAACAGAGTACATGCATTTTCCAGAATCGCACAAAACTGTTGCGAAATAAAAAAGTGTATTTACTGTATAAGTATGCAACAGTTTTATAAATGATAAATGTTCTTTAAAAGTGGGCTCTTGAAGAGTGCATGTATATCCAACAATGAATAAAACGGTTGTGGCACATTGTAACCTACCTCACTGACCTCTGCTACACAATTTACTAAACTTCTGATTAAAGAATAAAAAAAAACAAGAACATTGACTCTTAGTTCTTTGTCTCTTCATAAACAGAAGCAAAAGAGATAAACAAGTCCCTCAGTTTTGAGGACTTTATTAAAAAGTTTCAGCTAGTTTTTGAGGTGGGTGAGGAAAGGAGATGGGAGGAGGGACTGAAGCTGCATTCCCACTTGAATAGTGAAGGGGGTGGGAGGTATAGGACTATAAAAGAAATGCATCCAGCCTTCTCAGTCTGTCTCCCAAGGATTGGAGCAGCTAACACTATCCTAGCCTGGGTGAGACGACTTCGAAGACATCATATCACCCTCCTCCTCTTCAGTTCTCTCACAATCCCATCCTGTAACGTGCAATCTCCCCCCAAAAATTACCATTGTGAAATTAAAAGCTTTTTGTTGTTTTAAAATTCCACCACTGAGAGAGAGCTGAATCATTCAATCCCAGAGGAGCTGCAGACTAATTTTCAGATAAAAATAACTACAGAAATGGAACAGTTAATGTGCAAGAACAGACACAGCAGCAGAATGAACTCAGAACCCCATACCTGCAGGCAAGCAGACAGCGGGAGCGTACAGGTAACTCAAATGGGCTGGCTTTTTTTTTTTTTTTTTTTATAGAATGGGTTCTGGAGATGGAGAAGAGGTGTGAACAGATGTCGATTGCTGTTGTTATTGCTCTGTAAGTATTAACACTTTGCGTGCCAGCTGGATCGCCAACGCATTGCTTTGCAATGCGTTGGACAGCCGTCCGGCACGCAAAGGGTTAAGTGTTACATTCCTTCAGTGACACAGAGGATTGTAAAGATAGCATTGCACTTTCTCCTAGCTAAGTAAAAGTTGTGCTTAGCTGGGATTTCTCCTCCACCCATCCCCCTTCCCTTTGACAGGTTTAAATGTATTTTTCTTCCCTTTCGTACCAGGATGTGTCAATCTTTTTAAGAATTCCGTGCTGCTGGTGGGGGGCAAGGATGCCTATAGGGTTAATAACAAAAACAACTTTAAGCTGGGCAGACTATTCTTATGCCGGTTTAGGGCTGTGATACTTACTGATATTAACCTTTTAACACTGTATTGCTCAGTCCGCTGGTTCGTGAAGGGTTAATGGCAGGCCACTTTTGTCTGCAGCATCTATAGAACTTGTTAATGTTTCGATATATCTGTATTAGGTAGGTGTTTCAAATGGAGACACAGATGGGAAATGTTTTAACCCCTTGAGGGCCAGAGTGAGGCGTGTGAAGCAATGCGTTGCGCGTATAATCTGGTCCTCAAGGGTTAAATGGATAAATGTATGCGGCTGTGCAGGTAGATTGTTTTTTGCTTACGGTGATGCAGGGTGGAGAGTGAGTGCACAGGGGTTAACAACAGAAGTGGGATAGATGGGTGCATGATAGTGTACAGATCCCCCCCCCCAAAAAAAAATAAATAAATAAATAAATCAGCCAATGGCATAAAAAAAGCTACTGACACACTCAGGCCACGGCTGGTTAACACTTGCAGTCCCAACTGCGTAGCACACCCCTCCGGCACTTCAAAGGTTAACATAGAACTAGCCTCGTTGAAGCGATCTCTATTTATTATTACTACAATTGTTTTGTGTCCACGTTTACTGTAATGTGCCCATACCCTACTGTCTCTTTAACTTGCTACTTTGTCATGTTAACGCTTTTGCTACCATGGAGCTCGTAGGTGTGTGTCTGGTACTGAATAGGTTAAGGCCCCTTCTGTATACTTTGGCTATGCTATCATTTCCATCTCACGGGGCATACAAACAGGTCAGGCTTTAACCCTTTGAGTGCCAGAGATATGTAACACATTGCATTGGCTACGTCTCTGGCACTCAAAGGGCTAATGATATCCCTGAGAACTACTAGTCGAGCAGTCGTAGGGACGGATCCACTGATTATGCACCTGTGATCTAGTGGAGATATTCTTATAACATGAACTGGTGGGATGCCATGATGACTAGCTGACTACACGTTAGTTAACTGCATCCTAAGGATCGAGGTGAACTGACACCTAGACATGAGATTGCTTAGTGTATGTTCGCTTTCCTTGAGTCCTAATCTTTACTCGCTAATTAGTGGTGTAATTAATGACTAACTGGTTGCTGACAGCGCACCGTTTGTGACTGATGCGGCTTGAGATCTGTCTGGAAATATGCATGGAAGTTATTGGATAAAACTTGAAAGAATTTTTGGGGAAAAAAAACACTACGGAAGAAAAGGCTGTAAAACTATGAAGTTTCTGATTTCCTTGTTTTTTCCACTAGAGGGCACAAAAGTAACAGATACCGTATTTAAAACTGAATTTCTGTGGTTTCTTTAAAAACATATAGTCTTAGGGCAGAATGTAGAATGCTCCATTCCAGGAAAAATGATTTTACTTATTTTAATTGCCAATCACCACTCACAGATTATATAGCATAACATTCTTTTAATTTTCCACAAATATACAAACATATATATTGAATCAGGCGTTTGGCTACCACTGTTAACATTGCATTCCACATCTTTGCAACATACAGTTTCTAAAATACAGGTCCCTGATCAAGTTATTGTAGTGCCATTTGGTTCTTTTTAGAATCTGATAACAGTTGAGAGAAAAAATGCTTATACTGCTGTTGCCAATATTAACTACTTAACTTCCACTTGGGCTTGTAATTCTTGTAACCCTGTCAGAAAAAGGCTTTGTGTAATTGGCATTGAATAGAACCTTAGAATCCACTGCTAACCTGTGTAACCCAACTTTTTTTTTTTTTTTTTATGTACAGATTAAACCTGAATGCCCAATAAATGCTTTCTAAAGCACTACACACCCTCAGGCACTTAACACACAAAAACAAACCCACAAAAAGCTGACCTTTTATGTTCTTCATTCACAGATTGAGTTAATGTAACCCTTGGATGTTAGTGATGTCTCCGGAGCATAGCAAATCAATGTATAGGATCCCTAACTAGCATACTGATACTGATGGAGCAAACCAACTCCTGCACAGGGAACAAATACTATGTTTTTAAACTGATCTTTTTAAACCTTTGAATGCTAGAAATGTCTCCAACGCATCTTGAGGTAATGTACTGGAAACATCTCTGGAATTCAAAGAGTTAACCCACCCCCTTTAAAAACATTGGGGGCTTGGGACATTTTTACCATTTGGTTTTGCCCGGAATTGCTCTGCTTTCTTTGTGTATATGGCTAAAGCAGGGGTGACCAATGCACTACAGAGCTGTCAATCAGTTGTTTAAAATTCCATTTTTAACCTTTTGAGTGCCAGAGGGGTACAAAGGGTTCAAACTTTAAGTTGAAAACCCTCTTTTTAACCTTTTGCGTGGCAGAGGGGGATATCAACACACCCTTTTGGCACTCAAATGTTTAAATCGGTGTGAATTTGTTTATCATCTCCTATGATTAAGTATACCATAGGGAACAAACAGATATCACTGATTAAGTCTAGTTTTTAACCCCTTGAATGCATTGGTCTCCATTGGATTGCTTTGTAATTCACTGTCATCTCTAGCATTGGCTGGCTTTAAAAGTCCCATTTAAAGCAATAGGTATTTGGCAAACATTAATTGTCACCCATATTGCAGCTGGTTTTATCCCAAAATTGTTCTGCTTTATGCATAAAATCCATACAATGGGTCATTAAACATTGCAGGATGGTGATTTCTAACAGGCAGGTAGAAAGGTCCCCAACCCTACCATTTCCCCTGTAAATGAAATGCTGCTTTAACTCTGTCTGCACCCCTGAGGCTGCATGTAATGTGAACTGCAGCTGATCTGAGAGTCTGTGTGAGTGTGTGTATTCAGGGCCCCATGGCTAATTCATTTCTAGGAAAACGCTTGTTTTCGCTGCCCTTTGAAGTGCTGCTTTGTATAACGTTTTGAGCTCTTGTGACGTGCCTCACAGAGCATGCTTGTTACAGTCTGAGTGTCACAGATAAAATGTGCACGCACAGATTCTAACTGCTGACTCAAGATTCCTCTTAGGAAGTGCTTCCCACACAGACACTAAACACATGGCATGGATATGTCTATGGGTTAAATCATGCAGGCTGAAACCTTAAAGGAGAACACACACACACAGTAATTATCTCCTGCTCATCTTACTATGGCCAAAAAATCCTAATGGTTGCTGCCAGAGTTTGCCTTTCACCTTTGTTCAAGGGAACATCTTCATTCAGTCCTGGATGTCATGCCCATGAAGACGTACATGACTGTTGCTAGAAGGACCACAGGTCACCAAACTCTGTTCACTGCACTTGGTAATCATAAACATTCAAGGACCACTGTGTGTGCAACATAATGCATTGCTCACCACTTTGGTTCTGTAACCCTTTGGAAGCCATAGAGGTGTACAATGCATTGCAGAGCAATACTTGGCAAACACCTCTGGCACTCATAGGATTACGTAGGTTCGTTTTGAAAATACTGTCAATAATTGTCATTGTCAGCTTCCATAAACCTGAAGTCCAGGACTGACTGAAGGGGGTTATGCACTAAGGCAGAGGTTTTCAACCGGTGCCCTCAGTGGCCACTAACAGGCCAGAACTTAGAAATTTCCCTGCTAGAACACAAGTGTGTTGATCAGAGGCTCAGTCATATTGATTAACTCACCTCAAATCCTGGCCTGTTACTAGCCACTGAGAGCACGGGTTGAGAACCACTGCACTAAGGTGTGATAAAGCAGAGAACTTCTCCAGTGATGTCAATTTTCGAGTTCCTATGTTATTCTTTTGAGCCAATTCACTAACATATCTAAGTGTGTTGGCTCCATAGACTAACATAACGTGGAGCAGTGATATCACTGGAGAAGTCATCACTGCTTTATCACCTGTTTCAAACCTTGGTGCATCTTCCCCAACATGTTCTATCTTTATAGGGCAAAATTCATAGGGGCCATTTGGATTATCTAATATCTATAAGGTTGGTCTGTGTGGGGGTATCATTAGGAGGATGTTCTCATATGCTCCTTGTACCAAACTATTGGTTATTCTTTATTTATATAGTCCCAACTTGTACAGAGATACGGAATAGACATACAGAGATATTAAATAGTACAAATTGAATATGGAGACAGAAGAGTTAGAGGGCCCTGCTCATGAGATCTTAGTCTACAGTTATGAAGTCTCTTGTTTCAGCAACTTGCTTGCTTCCCTGTACATGCTAATGGTGTAAGTGTTCAGTGCTTACATTAGCTTTGACAGTGGTGGAGTGTGTGTACTAAAGATATCATATGCTCTCGTACAGTGATTCTCAGCTTCAGTCCTTGGGACATGCCAACAGGTCGTGTTTTAGGTATATGCCTAATCAGGGCTTAAAATATGAAGTCCTTTGCTACTAGCCAGACCTGAAAAGTTACTCGCCACTGCAAGCCATAACATACCCACCAGGGCTGAATTTCTACTCGCCAGGGCTAAACTCTCACTCGCCATTGGCTAGTGGCGAGTGGAAATTTTGAGCCCGGCGCCTAATAATCATGGGATTACCTACCTCTGAACAAAGTATTGAAAAATGACTTTTTGGCGAACCCCAAAGACTAATTCTGAGAATCGCAGTCAACGTTCGCTGTTAAAAAATGGTCTCAATGGCAGATTCATATAGGAGACAAAGTCCCCAATGATTCAAATCGTGTTTTTAACCACTTGAAACCTAGAGTTCTCCAACTCATTGCAAAGCAATGTGATGGAGATGTACTGTCTCTAGCATTCATGGGTTAAAAGTCCCATTTATACAATGGGTATGGGCATGTTAATTTGTGTCCTATGGTACGGTAGAAGAGAGAAGCTCTGCAGTTCCTGTGTTATTATACTGATCCTATGCGCTAAGATCTCACAAGCTGGAGAGATGTAAGTACTGTGAATATGGTCTCACTAGAGAAGTTGTATCACCTTTTTATTACCTCTCATCTTAGTGCAACACTCCGCCCCATTTCTTCTTAATACCTTGCTAGACTGCTGGCAGCTAAATGGTTAAAAAAAAAGTAGGGGGGCAAAAAGTCAAAAGGTTAGCAAATCATTTTTGAACTCAGTCTGGGATATGTTTTTCAAATTCAAGCCAGGGAACTATTCAACCCCCATTATCTTCTGTTTTCATAGTGTGTAGGTGGTCTGATACTGTGAAAGGGATATTCGCAAAATATTTTAACTTGAGCAGATATAGTTACCCCCCCCTCCTAATTTCAGAGTCTAATGAAGTCAATGGGGGAAAAAAAAAAAAAAAGCTTAAAGTACTTTTACATAAACACTAAACACCTGTGACTTTCAGGAGTTGGTATTTTTTTTTATTCCTGAAACAACACAGCAGAACTTTAAATTAAGTTTCCATTTCGCCACTAACAGACATGAATATATCCCCCTCTTAAAGGGCATCTATCACCCCTCTACATGTTTGTCTAAAACGTTCGTTTATATAGTGATTAGATTGAAAGTTTTTTTCATTTAAAAAAAATCATTATTTTGCCCAAATTAAACGTCTAAGGGTTACCCTGCGGCTTCCTTCAGTACAGACCGTGTTTACTAGCTCTATATCGCAGTCTGTCACTCCTCCTCTGCTTCCCTACCTTGATCCAGCCTCCTCCGATGACGGAGGCTTTCTGCATGTGAGCTGGAGCGATCTCATTGGCCAAAGAGCGCTCCAGCTTACATGCAGAAAGCCTCCATCATCAGAGGAGGCTGGATCGAGGGTAATCTTATAACAACTTTTTTTTTTTTTTTTTTTTTTTTGGTGTGAAGTGTTCAATCCAATCGCTATATAAACTAACGTTTTGGACAAACATGTATTGGGGCAATCACCTTTAATAATAACAACAAATTTGGAATAAAATCTGAAGTCTTCTGAAGACCCCACTAAGTCAAGATCCCAAATCATAATTGTCTAATACATATTACAAGGAAGTATCAAGCAGTATATACATTGCCTAATTTATCCTACTAAATAAAACAGGGATACACTCATTGAGATGTTTTAATAAAAAGTTATTGCAGTTGGAAACTGCATTGATTGGGTGATTTTTCTTCCATGGCCTTAAATTTTACAGTGACTCTGTTGCTTCTGTCTGTATGTTTATAGACTGTTATCGTTCATGTCAATAACTCTCTATTGAATACTGTAGCAGCAGCTTAACTGCAAAATGTCAGGGCATGGAGATATGGCATCCAAATAATGCAAGTTTGAGCTGCAATAACTTTGGAGTAAAATATCTCTTATTAGCATACCCATCATTACAAAGTGTCGGGGCTTAATCGTGAGGGCGGGCGGGACTACTAAACATAAAAAATAGAATACACTGGGTTTCCCCACATCCGGGGAATCTGCCTCTGCCCCAGAGACCCGGTAATTCATTGTCTCTGGGGCAAAACTGGAGAGTTCCCAGGTATGCTTATTAGTAGGATATCCCTTATTTACCCTGCAGGATGATATCTGCAGTATTTGTTTTCCATATTTAGTGATACTGTCCCTTTAATCCTTTGAATTCAAGAGGTCCCCCAACGCAACCTCTAGCATTCAAGGGATTAAAAACCCTTTAAACATACTTTGCTTTATGCTTGCAGTCTATTAACACTGTTTTTATTTAAAAAAAATATTAACATTACAGATCTTTAGGGACAGAGGCCTATTCTTATTACTGATGCAAACAAATTGCACCATGGGAGATAAATAAAATACATGTTGATCTAAATCGGGCCTTTATCCCCTTGAATGCTAGCAAGGTTTCCAGTTGATCCTGATGCAATGCACTGCACACTTTTCTAGACTGCAAGAGGTTAAAAGGCCCAGTTAACCCCTTAACGACCCTTGACATGCCAGGACCATCACAACGGTCCCAGTATTTAAGGAAAGGTGGCTGCTCTTGTAAGTCATAAAATTCTGGGTTCCCCACACAGCTGCATGCTGCTCGGGGACCCTGGAATCTGAAAAAAAATCCCATGTCCTTTTAACTGCCATCTATGCTGGTAACTAAGGGGTTAAAATCAATAGGACTATGGGGAGTCTTTTATTCCCCCCCACCCCATGGTGCAGTTGGTTTGCCCCAGAAGTAGTGTCGGTGCCACCTACCAGGAAAGCAGAAGCAGATGACAAATCTGTTTGACAGAATGCAGAACGGATGTTGACGACCTCGCCAGAATTCAAGGGATTAAAAGTCCCATTTAAATAATTTTTTTCTTGTGTGTTCTGTATAGTTTGGCCAAAAATTGTTCCACCTGATAAAGAGGAATTAAGTTACCAGGTATGTGAAACACTCTAATTCTATGGAGCATATACCATGTATCCTATGTGAGAGAATAAAATAGGAACTGAATTTTATCACACTGGAGAAGTAATCTCTTTTACTGTTGCATTCTGTAGGTAACTGTAGCCACTGGCTCACCTCTCCTATAAATAACTGCCTGCAAACTAGGTGAACTATCCAGACACTAGGTGGCACTGTTTATATAAAAACGCAACAGTTTGAACTTTGGAACAAAGCATCTCCATTGTTATTTTCTTTGCTTTACTCAACAGGGAAAGCACTACATTATTTTTTTGTTGTTTTTATTCATAAGAAGGGCTTACTATTGCTTTAAAAGGAAGCAAATGACATTGTTCTTAAATCCAGATTGCTTCTACTTATGTGTTATTTTAGAAGGTACAGTGAGTCCATTATAGGAGGGAGGAATACAGAGAGGGAGAAAGTTTAGAAGCGAATGAGGGGTGAAACAGGACGAGGTGGGGGTGGGGGATGGAGAGACAGATCATAAATGCTACTCTGGAAACAAAAAACCCTTCATCATATTAATGTCCCAGAGGAGAGAATATTGAGGCAAAAACAAGTGAATGCGGCCAGATTGGAGAGTTAAACTCTGGCACTGTGCCAGCTGAAAAAGTCTGTTTGCTTGTTTCATTCTGTTTTTCTTCCTCTTTCTCTCCCAGGTGCCTTCTCTCTGCAGTCATTGTTTGAAGAAACAGAGAGAGAGAGAGAGCAGAGTTGGAAAGGCTTCTGCATTGTTGAGCAACAGGGAATAGGGGGCATATGAGGGAAATTTTAACATGCGGGAGTTAGTAGCAAAATGAACAGATGTTGCTGACTCCCCTATTTCTCTGTTCTACACCTTTAAGTTTTCCTCTGGCCTTCTTAATTGTGTATGTGAAACAAAACAAAGGCAACGTGAGACTGATCTACTCAGAGTCCGTCAACCAGTTTCACCCTAATGGCTGCATATTGGGCCCTCAAGTTCACAAATGGGCCATTTAGACTGTAAGCTGTCCTATTGCTTATATGAATGGGGCACTTATTTTATCCCCTCTTATTTATTGTAACATACGTCTATAGTGAGGCGCTGCGTACACTGTGTGACTAGGTTGACAACATTTCAGTTCTGCCATTCAGGGACACTGTGAAGAGAAGAGCACACCACAGAGTTCTGAAGGGAGAATTGCCCTTGTCTGCTGTGACAGAAAGCAATGATTTGGTGGACTACAACATAATGTAAATCAAGTCCAAAGTCTTAGACTAGCATTACACTACAACAAAATTGCGCTGCAGCTCCCGACTGATGTCAGGATCAAGGCTCAGTTCTCCCTCTGTTTAGAGGGCTGTCTGGAAGCCATTTTGTTGTAGCCCAGAAAAGACATCACTTTCTGCCATTGTATCAAGGGGCCATTCTGCTTCTAGTGTTTAGAACTGCGTCCTTGAGTCTTCATTCCGGGACTTTGTATTGTCCCAGAATGGGGCTGCCCAGGACAAGGGACTCGCATTTAAAATCTGGGACTGTCCTGGGCAATCCGGGACATGTGGTCACCCTATGTGTGACACCATATAAATAGCCATACATACATATCATGGTTAAAACTTCTACATAGGAAAAATAACTTACCCTTTTGGATGCCAACAAATTTTGACCTCTTTATTACCAAAGGGGTAGAGGCAGCGCAGTGTAAATGTTAACCATTTGAATGCCAGAGGGTTATGCAATTCACTGCTTTGCAGTGTGCTGCACATGCCTTTGACCAGTGAAGTAACAGTAAGGGCTGCAGCGGTCACACCTGCGACCGGGTCCGGATGCCCCAGCTGAAGTCTGTGCTTTCTTCTGCACAGACCTCTAGCAAATGAGGCTCCCTCTTCATGACATCATCTACGAGCGCTATGCATTACTGAAGAGAGGACCGCGCGGGAGCTCCTGCTAAAGAGGTCGGTGCAGAAGGATGTAGGAGATGGGGAGGGGGTGTCAGTGGAGGCAGTGTTGAGGCAACTGTCAATTAGGGGCAATTGTGCTGATTGGATCAATGGGGGGGGCAATATGGTCAGGGGGGCCCATGGACATTTTTGCACCAGGGCCCGGTGGCTTCTAGTTACTGTCTCTGCCTTTGACACTCGAAGGGTTACGGGAGTTGTGCTTTGAGGAAATAGGACGTGTGCTATTGTCAGGTAATGATAAACTATGAGTGTTGTGCAGTACATGGGAAATTATGTACTCTTCCACTGTACCATAGAACAGACTGGGGCACCACAAGAGAAGCCCCAGGGCCACTTTTTCCTGCCACTGAATAAGAATAATTCTGGAGCAAGCCACCTGCACCACAGGGGCAAATAAAAAAAAAAAAAAAAAAAAAAAAAAAAAATCTAATTTAAATGGTGCATTTAACCCAGTGATTGCTAAAGAATTCTTCCACGCATTGATTATCAATGTGTTGGACACCTTTTTTAACCATTTATGTCCACTATGATGATGTGGGTTTGGCCCAGAATTACTCCAGTTTCTCTAACTCTTCCTCTATGATTTTGATCTTCAGCTCATTTTGGCATAGGAGCGGGCCATTAGGATGATTTAGGCTGAGTGGGAAAGAAGGATGACGTGCATAATTTGTCCGCTAGAATCGTTCCAACTGGATACAGATAAGAGGAAATAATAAAGAAGAAGAAAATAAGTTTTAAACTGTCAGGTGCACTTATTTCAGTGCTTCTTTCTCTGGCAGGTTGTTCTGAGACTCTATCACCTGTTGTAAGCACCATCTATTTCCATAAACATGTTTTGATTAAGATTTTTTTGTGATCGACATAATTAAGGAAACAATACATTTTTATAAAAGCTATATCAGGGATGGGCAATATGTGACCCTCGAGCTGTTGCTAGATTACAATTCATATCAACGAATTATGAGAATTGTAGTCTGCTAGAAGTCAAAGGGCTTCACATTGTCCACCACTGTGCTGTATGGAGTGATGGGAGTTATAGGGAGCAGTTATAGGGTCCAATAGGAGGAGTTATAGGGTCCAATAGGAGGAGTTATAGGGTCCAATAGGAGGAGTTATAGGGTCCAATAGGAGGAGTTATAGGGTCCAATAGGAGGAGTTATAGGGAGCAGTTATAAGGTCCAATAGGAGGAGTTATAGGGAACTGTCCTATGGTAGAACAGGAGGTGTTTTAAGGGAGAACAGAAGGGGGGGGTGCAGTAAGGAGTGATAAAGGGGTGATAAAGTGGAGATGATTTCTCCAGGGGTATCACTTCTCCAGTTCCTATGTTATTCTTTGGATCCTATTCACTACAAATTCTCAAGTGGGAGAAATATTAGTGCCTAGGCTCCATAGGATAACAAAGGAATTGGAGAAGTGATATAATTGGATATTGATGACACTGAGTTGTGCTGGACGTTGATGGCTGCTAGTCTCGCTGCAGCAATTTTCTCTGGAGTGGGCAGGGGGGTCTGACCAGTCATGATTTCACTGTCCCTCTTGTTGTGGGAGACTGTACATGTAACCTTTCCAAGTAAAGTCTGAGACTTTCAAGCCTCAGGATTCATTTACACAGCAGGAGCCGGCACGACAGCCAAGGGCATACATTTTCTGACCCTTGAATTGGCTTCTATGCAGAGCTGCACAATGTAAAGATATCAGATCATAGTTTCTTTATAAAGCACTCGAGGCTGATGTACTAAGTTGAACTGGAGAAAGTCTGAGGCAAACCAGCTGAACTATGGGGACTAAAGCTTCTGTGAATTTAAAATGTTTCTTTTTACATTTTGAATGTTAACATGGCCTCCAATGCATTGCTTGTCAATTTATTGGAGTAGTCTCCAGCATTTAAGGGGTTACAAGCCAGATTTAAATTAAAGGATATTTTGTCTCCAATAGTGAAGTTGGGCTTATCCATTTCTTACAGCAGCCGCATGAGTTTACAGTTTCTTGATCGGCAATACACTGCACACCCCTTTGATATAAGGGTTTAGGATTACTCACCTTGATCAGAGGTGAGTAAATTTAAAGGGATAGTAATACTTTAATATTACTATTCCCCATATTGTAGCTATTTCAAAAATAATTGAATTGCCCCTGGTTCATCTTATGCAATGTTCCCCCTTCCCTGAAGTCAGTATTGTACCTGACTGCAGGGGATGCCTGTCTTATGACAGGCTTGCGGCTCTGCAGCAGAGCCGAGATGGCTTTAGTAGAGAATTAGTTCACTGAAACAGTCTTCTGTGTGTGCTTGGTTTGCAAGCACACATAGAAGACAGTTTTAATGAAATAATTATTTTTTTTACTAACACTATCTCTGCTCTACTGCAGAGCCGCCTGATGAAAATAATACCGGATATCTCTGCAGTCAGTACAACGCCGACTTCAGGGAAGGAGGAGGGAGGGGGGAACTTTGCATTTGGTTATCTCAAACCATAAAGGTTTGAGAGATGAACCTGGGGGCAATATGGGGAATAGTAATATTAAAGTATTACTATCCCTTTAAAATTGCCAAACTGCTGATTAACTAACCTGTGTTCAAGCAGGGAAAGGACATGAAGAAATAGAAATTACCACACAGATTTCAAGATAGGTGGTCTGGGCTTGTTACACTACTGATGGCATGGAGATAAATGCTCCTGCCTCACTTTAAGATGATGGTAGATCCAACTGAGCTGGGCTGCAGGTGGAAGCAGGACATTAACTGAGTGTGTCAGGTTTGCCCAAAATCGTGGCTCCCATGTAAAACGGGACAGTTAGGAACTATGGGTTTCACCTTTGAAAGCTAGAGGTCTCTAAAACATTATGACGTGATGGAGAACTCAACAAGAATTTTAGGAATTTTTATTTTCTTTCCTAAGGTCCAGTTAGTTTGGGCCAAAATTGCTCTGCTTTTGTCTGTTTGTGTGTGTTTTTTTTTTATATATATATATATATATATAATATATATATATATATATAATCTCCTATCGCAATGTATTGTATAATCCTCTGGCACTCAGAGGGTTAATTTTTTTTTTTTTTTTTACATAAGTGACTCAGTGCTGCCATGTGTTAACCTATCTTCATATTTCAGCGATAACTTCTATTTAACATGTGGACACAATACTGTAAATGCCTCCAGATAGCACCTATGTAAACATCCATCATACAAAACACTTTCTATTTTAGACTAATTGGATACCAGTAAATGTAAAGACTGTTTGTTTTATTCCAGTTAATTTTGGTGTATTGTACGTGTGGTTTTTCCCGTCATTCTTTTTTTAGGCAAGGTTCACTCTTGAGACTTAAACAGAGCTGTGATGCAGCTAGGTTCAAGCTGCCTGTTTTGACCTTCTGATATGCCTCCATTACCATTGCGGGTGTTGATGCTGCTGATGGGCAGCCTACATCAGTACTGGTCATATATCACTGGCTAATACCCATGTGGGCCCTGTAATAGGGTAAGAGGTTTTTTTTTTTTTTTTTTTGTACCAAGCAATAGTGGATTGGGCTAGGGGGTCTTACGAGGAAAGTGGGTGTGGCCTTGGGTGGATCTAAAGGTGTCATGGGTGATTTTGCTTCAGGGAACCTTGGATGCAAATCTGGTCCTGCAGTGGGTAAGTGAATAGACATTTTTGGGGCATTCTTTTCTTACGTACCTTGCTTCTTGTCATGTACTAACAAGCATAGTAAATTTAGCATAACATTGCTCCTTGACTCCCCCCCGAGGACATATTTTCATACACTTCCCTCCATATTGGAGATTGTGAACATGCTCTGGGTCCAGTGTGATTTTAGGTTTTTGTCTGAAAATGGAGAAACCTACTAAAGAGTGGGGTAGTGACTAGTCATCTCACTCCCTTAACCCTTTAGAGACCAGTGGGCTACAGAACACAATGAAAAGCAATGCGTTGTACACCCTATGGTCCTTAAAGGGTTAATACCAGCAGCTTATTGAAAGTCATTCTGTAGGACTGCATAGGAACCATTATGGCCCTAGAGCAGGACTCTGAAAGTTTTGGCTCTGCTGCTGTTAGATTACAACTACACAATTGCCAGCCATAAGGAACACTGCAGGCCTACGGCTGGAGTGATCAAACAATGGCTCAACAGCTTTTGCTGAACTACAACTCCCATCATCCTCATTTAGCCTTCAGCTGCTGTTACACTGTAGTTATAAAAAACAAACGAAAAAAAAAAACCCACTCCGGCTGAGTATGATGGCTGTTGTAGTCCATCAATGGTTTGGTTTGAGAACTGTAGTCCGGTAGCTAAAGTAGAGCCAAAAGTTAACTGACCTGCAATGGTCACTTATTTTGCAGAGTTCTGTGCAAGCTATTATAGAGATGGAGACAAGCACACTATAGAGTTAAAGAGAGGCCAAGCTGGAGGTTCTGTGTGTTTATATGAAATTGATTCTTGTAACCCCTGGCAGGGTGTTCGGAGGGTAAAGTTCTCTGAGCAAACAGTTGAAATCAGATTGCTGGCTGCCTCACCTAACCTTCCCTCCTGTACATGGTGTACACTCTGCCCTAATGTACAGACTGGCGACAGGAGGCAAGCTATAGAACCAGCAAATACTTGGCCTGACTCTAACAAAGCACTAGGGGATAATGAACTCACTGCTCTTCTATAGAACGGTGACATCCTAATTCAGTTGGCATTGTTACCGATGCTGGTGTATTAAGAGAACTAGAACATTTCTGGGTCAGACCAATCTGAACCATAGGGGATGAATAAACCGTTCCAAAATTCCTATTGCTTTTTAATTAGTGATTGAAACCCCCTTAAACATTAAAGAGGTATCCAATACATAGCTGCAGCTATGGCTACCAAAACTCATCTCTTAACCCTGTGGATACTAATGAGTTAGATGTCACTAGTATCCAAAGGGTTAACTTGAGCACCAGTTATCACTCTGGCACTCAAAAGGTTCAACAAGATGTAAATAATGCAAGAAGTTCCATCAATACAGTTAACTCATTGTGTGGATCCTGGCTCCTCTTCCTATTGGTCAAGACCCTCACAAGTAATTCACAATATGCAATGATGTCATCAGTTGCTAGAAGAGTTTGGAACTGTTCAGGAGCTCTGGCTGGAGTTGGAGATGTTCAGACCATCACAATCTTTATTACTCTTTCCTACTCGTTCTAAGCTATGATCTTCCTCATTTCTCCAGCTGTTTACATTGTTTGCTGCTCTGCAGTATCTTAAAGGGATAGTAATAATTGTCAAATGTTCATCTTGTAGGAAAAAAAAAAAGGAATTTAAATGCCCTCCCTCCCCTTTCCCTGACTTCAGCGCTCTAGCTGACTGCAGGGGAATCCGGTCCCTGGACCGGCGGAGGCTCTTCAGCAGAGCCGAGATCATGTTATTGAAGAAGAAATCCTTCACTGGAATGGTCTACAAAGTGTGCTTGGTTTGCTCTGCTGAAGAGCCTCCGCCGGTCCAGGGACCGGATTCCCCTGCAGTCAGCTAGAGCGCTGAAGTCAGGGAAAGGGGAGGGAGGGCATTTAAATTCTTTTTTTTTTTTTTTTTTTTCCCTACAAGATGAACATTTGACAATTAAGTATTACTATCCCTTTAACTGCAGGGCTTGATTTAAATCCCAGGTGCCCTTAGGCAAGGCACTTGCTGCTACCGGAATGCCACCCACTATTTCCTGGCACAGAAAGTACCCTTGTCCTATAAGAAACAAGGATTAAAGTTTTAACCCTGAGTGCCAGAGGGGTACACAACTCATTGCAAAGCTTTGCAATGCATTATAGATCTCTCTAGCATCTCAGTGGTTAAATAATATCCTGTAAATAGATATATAAACTGGTGCAGGTACACTGAGATTGTTCTGGTAAAACCCAATATTCAGAATGTGGTGTAGCCAGCACAGCTGAGGTGCCCCTCCAAAACAGAGGAAGTTGCCTATTGGGAAATGCTTTCCTGCTTAACTGCAAAATAATTAGAACATCACACAAGAGCCTTCATCTAGGAAGCATGCTAAGCACGTGGTGAGCACAGCTCAATTAACAGCATGGCAGTCAGTAATGACGTCAATTTAACTGTGTGTCAACGCACGCATATATTCTACATATATGTTGATGCTGCCTGTCATTACCTCTTGAGAAATAGAAGCTGACAGCATATAAGAAACACTTGGACCACCCAATCTATCAATTTCCATCTTCAGGTCATATCAGATACTTGTCCTTCTTGTATATTAGTCCTTATGTCTGTCCCTATTGCTTGTCATTCAGATAAACAAGAGGCTGTAGAATGATGGACATGCCTGATGGCCAGGAGGTTGTGTAATGCATAGCTTTTCAATGCACTGCAAACAGTCTATTCCTTAAAAGGTTACTACTGTGATGGGTGTATTTCAATTATTCAATATGCTGTTACTACATTTTAAATCAATGTTATTATTTTTTGTTATATCCCTGATGGCCAGCTCCCTGGATATTAGTTTCAAGAGTTTCCTGGTCCGCTGACCATCAGAGCAGTAAAGTGATACAATTTAACGCTATTCCTGCAGAATGGAGTGCTCTGTATGCTATCCTTTTTACATTGGTTGTTTTTTACATTTTATCACTGTACCTTATTTCACAGTCCCTGACAGAAAGCTCCCCGAGAACTGATCCATGGAGCTCCATGTCAGACGTATAACCTATGTTGCTCAGACCTCAACTGTAACAGGTGACCCACAGGAAATATGCCTATTTGAAAACTGCCCTAACTATGCTTTTTTTCATGTGTGTCCCCTGTTAAAGGTGAAGTCCAGCCTGCCTGCATAACAGTGCAAAAGAAATATGCCAAGTAAAAATGTTAATATAACTTTAAACAAGGGAATTAATCTCTTTTGATATTGCTTAAAAGTATATCATAGAATTACAAAATAAATTAGAAAAAGCCACTTATAGAAGACTCTGACATCAGTGATTTTTCTCTAGTTGCTATGTCTTGCTTCATTATGGATCTCAGTTGTGTTGTGTTTTCTCTCCCACATCTACACTAATTGAAATCCCAGGGTCATTTACAGCTTAAAGGGAAAGTAATGTTTCAAAATAAAAGCAGCTCCAATAAATCTTCATAGTATTTGGGCCAGGGAGAGTTATTTCAGTACTTAGTTGTAATTCAAGAGTAAATGAGTGATAAAGCATCCCCCTTTTACATAGTGTAAGCCACCTCCCCTCATATGTGGAATCTGGTCCACAGACCAGACAGCTCACAGCAAAAGACAATCTTCTTACTTTGAGAACAATGAAAACCCTTCCCTCCACTTGACAGGCTTTTCAGATTTTTCCCTTATGTTAACTGAAAATTGTCCCTCTCTGCAAGCCATCTGGACACCACCTTTCTGTTCTGAGGTGAGCAGTGTTACATCAGTAAAAGGGGCGGGAGGGGGTGCTTTTTCAATTACTCTTGAACTCTACTCGTTTGGTCCTTAAGTGGGTGAAGATGTTGTAAACCCATATTCTGAAAACCATTATATTATATCAGTGTCTCTCAGCTGGGGTGCTATGGTGACTACATCCCTTTAAATCAGAGACGCTTATGAAAACATAATTATGTAAGAATGGATAGGAATGTCCCTGATTTAAAGGGATTTGTGCTCACCTTACTGCCATAGCAATTTGGGGTGCCTCAGATATCAATTTAAGGTGCTATGATCTTCTATAAGGACATTGACAAAAAATGTATCAGATCATCTGCAAAAATGTAATACCTTTCTCTGCTTAAGCAATATTTTAACCCTTTGAATGCCAGAGGGGTACTTAATGCATTACAATATGTTGTGCACTCCAAGGGTTATTTAAAGTGTTTTAATGTATTCATTTTTTTTTTACTTTTTTAATCTGGACCACATTCATTATTGCGAAATCCTCAATGGATTTTGTAAATCGCACATATTGATCTAAGGAAGTAATTTTAGGCCTTCCACACCAGTGGGACAAGGTCCTGTTTTTTTAAACCTGCAGTCACTCACTTCAGCCCTGAGCTGAATAATATTTCTAACTGCTTAAAAGTGCACACTTTTTGGAAAGAAAAAAGTCAAAATGACACATTAGCAGATGTTGCTATGTATAAAACATCTGTATGCCTTCTGCATTAATTTCTGATTTGATCTATTGTAGCACAGAAGATATTTATTTGCTTTCTTGAGTATATGAAATGGCTTAGGTCTGTTTCTGAAAACTATTTTATTGCTTTCTGAGTCAACAATCCTCCCCATGTTTAAAAGCCAGGGTGCAGGGGAGTTGCTGGATTCCCATAGGATTCCCATAGGAGTCTCAGAGCTCAGACCAACTGAATACATTGATGGTAGTACACCATGCAGCCAATCGTACACCAAGGAGAGATTAGCACTGTTATATACCCCAAGCTGGAAATAAGACCCAGGGGACAATATACCACTGCAATTACAGGAACTGGAATCCATATTCATTGGTTCATTCCTTCCAGCTGCCTAATGTGAATTTACCAAGCTACATACTCCATATTTCTTTCCTTTATTCCACCGAGTGCCGGTAGGGTACAAACACATTGCACTCACAGGGTTAATGCCACTGATGCCAAGAGAAGACAAGTGGGGGCAATCTGTGGGCATGCCTTTTCTCTACACATTGTTTAGGTCCATGTACTGAACATGAAGTAGGACATGACATACAGGCATGCCATTTTCCTGTGCATGCTATGAGCCTGGACTGTGGGGCTTTAACATTAAAGTCCTAACTATGGCCTAGAGCTCATCCATTATAGTGCCACTGTACTTGAACCCTTTAATGACTAAAGAGGTTTGCAGAACATAGATTCACAATGCTTTGCCCGCCCCCTGGCCTTTAAAGGGTTAAGCATATGACCCTGACCTTTAGCCCTCTTGGCCAGTACCAAGTCCTGAGAACAATGATCTATAATTCACAGGACATTTAATTTAACCCTTTGAGTGCCCCTGCCACAGGCACTCAAAGGGTTAAATTAAATGTCCTGTGAATTGTAGATCATTGTTCTCAGGACGGTGGTTCGTTAGATACTGCAGTTGCTTGTGCTGTTAGGAACTGTCGCCATTTGGCCTGATGTCTGCAATAGTGTTTTTTTTTTTTTTTTTTTTTTTTGCACATTGATAGATCTTTTGATAAGGAAGGCACTGGGCCTAAAAATCCCCATTGACTTTTAAATGTGGATATTAACTCCCTGAATGCTAGAGAACTCTCTAATACATATTCCTCACCTATGGTGCAAATGGTTTGCTCCAGAACTTACACTTTTTTTCTTTTGAACAGATGGCCCTAAAATCTCCAAATTCCCTTTGATTTAAATGTGGCTTCAACCCATTGAAAGCTATAGAGATTTTCCAACACATTGGGAAACCCCTTAGGTGCTAGAACCATCTCAAGTGCATTGCTCATCCATGAGATGTAGGGTTAAATTAAACAATTTTTGGTTTTAAAAAAATTTTGAAGGGAACCAGAGATGTCATTCGCATACAAGGGATTAAGACTTAAAGAGCATTTCTTGTAGGAGATTTAATTCCCAGTAAAATAAGGGCACTCCCACTGCTGTGAGATATGCCATTCAACAGTTACTACAGCCCAAACTTGCATTTGTTTTGTATTTTGTGGCCTGACCTTTTATGGTGGTGCTGTTGGTCCTTATGGATGATTCGTCACTGACCATAGCCCTACTAAGACAGCTGAAGCCCTAATATTGCAGGTCATGGAAGTACTAAACAGAAAAGAAGTTTGAGCTGCAATAACGTTTTAATATCTTAAATAGATTTAACATTCAATACTTCAACCCTTGTGAGTTCGAGAAAGGTGCTCAACGCATGACAAAGCAATGAGTTGAGCACTTTTCTGCCACTCCGAGGGTTAAATAGCTATGCCTGTTTTATTTTCTGTGAATTTATAGTTTGGACAGATTGCCTGATGCTGTTTCTATAGTTCTGCTTCTGAAACCATAAAATACTTGATAAACTTGAACGTAACCCTTTGAGTGCCAGAGGGGTACGAAGCATGTTGAGTACACCTCTGGCACTCCAAGGGTTAAGAAGACTGGAACAAAAAAAGGAAAGATCTCTTTAAACATTTGCTATACTCTTTCCTAGGAAGTCCACTAAACTACATTGACACATTGTATATGAACAGAGTAATAATATGCTCTCAGTGTGGGACTGCTTTCTTATAAGATTGAGTACTGTAAAAGCCCGTGTACACGGGTCAAGGTCCGGGTAATGTTAACCCTTCCAGTGCCAGAGGGGTACGCAATGTGTTGCGTACGCCTCTGGCACTCAAGGGGTTAAGTGGCCACTTCATGAGCAGTAGAAACTACCTGAATGACGGCTTCTGACAAACATCATAGCGAATTATTATTATTATTATATAGGGTGGTGTAAGGGATATGCTGCTTGTGCTTTGTGATGGCATAGAATCACCACCAGTAGGTTGACAGTCGCGATTTAGAAGTTGATTACGATGTAAATCTTTACTTAAATAGCAGCAAGCACTTGAAAAGGTTTGCAGTGTCAAAGTATATTAACAGAAGTTTGTTAATGGGAGCTAAATTTATCACTGATTGGTAAATAGGGTCAAAAGGTAAGTGGATTTATGTAGCTAAAGCCTGTTTCTAGTCACATTCTAAACCAATAGACTCTTAAACAAATTTAGAACCATTACTGTTTATCATTGTCGATTTATTATATGGCATACTATTGCTATTAAACAGCATAGTGGAGCAGCTCTGGGGGAAATCGGCTGTATACCACAGGGGATGGGGGGGGGGATGCAATTAAAAGTCCCATTATGTTTTAACCCCTGGAATGCTAGAGGTGTGAAGCAAGGTGTTAAGACCTAGCTAGTATTCAAGAGGTTAAAGAAAAAAAAAAATGTATTTATATAATTTGGTATGTTGGGAAGTTTTCTGTCCCCTCTGGTGCAAATGGTTTGCCCCAGGCGCTCTCCAGTTTGTTTTTATGCATAAGGCCCAATGTTTTATTAAAGGTATAGAAACACTTAATTTGGAAAAAATATACATTGCAAGGTTTACCCTGCTAGGTAAGACATTGGTACACCCAGTGCTGAGAGCTTTATACCAAAGTTATTGCAGCTAATGTTTCATATTGTGGATGCAGTTCATCCATGGCCTGAAACAGAGGACTGGCAACATTTTGGCCTGGGGGTAGGGGGGGCCCATTTCTACTATCTCCCCTGCCCAGTATCCCAGATCATCCCCTTTTGTTAATGTTTTAGCTGGCATTAATGTTATGAATTAAGGCAAGTGATACTGCAGAGCTTATAATTGAGCTGTTGGTACATTAGTGATATCACCGAGATTACAACTGAAATGGAGCTACACTACTAGTTTAACTCTGTAAACTCTGTTTACTCCATTTAAAGCAGCAAGAGAATCTGAGTGAGTCCGTGGTCCACTGACCCAGACTTATGACTGGCCCAGGTGGGCAATTGCCCCTGCCCCCCCCAGACCAGCCCTCCCCTGGCCTGAAATTTCATGGTGGCACTGTTGTAAACCAGTCTATAGACAGCGCCAGTCAGTTGCTACAGAATGCTATGCAGGCTTATGGGCAACAGCCCCACAGTAAACATCTAAGCCATGGAAGTATTGCACTTAATAAATAAAAGTTTGATCTGCAATAACCTTTGAATAAAACCCCTCTCAGCAGTGGGATTATCCATGTTTTGCTCTGCAGGATGAACCCTGCAACTTATATCTTTAATAAAACAAATCATGTATAGCCGATAGGGCTTGGCTGATGGTTTGACAGTCAATTTCACCTGTATGTATGAACGAAGCCTTTGAATGGAAAGTTAGTAAGAAATCTATTCTTCATAATCAGCTCCTTGCAATGATAAAGGTGATCAGTGTTGAAGACCTCTATATACTTTTCAAGGGGTTAAAATTTGCAGAAGCAAATGTCCTTGTTCTTGATTTTTGGTTTTTCACTAAATGTCACTGTCTTTCTTTGTCCACAGCTGCCAAAGACATCAGTCACTCGGCATCTGCTTCTGGTCTTCATAACCTTCCTAACGTACACACTAGACTCCACTAAATCATACGGAATGGCTGAGACCCTGTGTGGAGGGGAACTTGTGGACACTCTGCAGTTTGTCTGTGGAGACAGGGGCTTCTATTTCAGTAAGTCAAACTAAATATATATCGACCACTTGTGTGTGTTAATTATATTAATGTATACAGTGCTTCAAATGTGCAGACATGAAATGTCATCAGTCAACTGCTGCTATTCATGAATTGCTCTTCAGCATGGCGCCATGACCATAGCAGATATTGGGAAAAGTTAACTCTTTTACTAACAGAAGGGGATTAAAATGCTTAGATCTAAGCTTGAATCCCAAGGGTGACTTGGGGCAGATGAAAAGTATTGTAGTGGGTGGGTTTGTCACCTCATCCCTTAACCCTTTTTGTGTCAGATACACAATGCGTTGCATACCCTTTGTGGCCCTCATTGGTAAATAGTTGCTTATGAAAGATGCATGCTGCACAGAAAGTATTGCAACCCTAGAGCTGGAATGGGCAGATGTTTGTCCTCCAGTTGTTTTTTAACTGCACCTCCCATCCTCAGTAGGCCAGTGGCTGTCTGAGGATGATGAGAATTGTAGGCCAACAACACTTCAAAGCCAGCGGTAGATGATGGGAGCTGTAGTCAAACAGATGGAGAGCCACATGTTCCCACCCTTGATATAGAGTTGTGGTTCTTGTATCATCCTGCAGTGTGCATCTTTCATAAGCAGCCATTATTACTGAAATCGGCTAGCAGTCCTAGTGCTAAGTGGGAAATGTAAAGGGTTAGTAAACGTGTATTTTGAGGGGAAAACTTGTAGTGCTTTTCATGCTGAATAAAACAAGTGTTTCCATTGCTGCTAACTACTTAATTCAAAAGTGATTACAGTTCAAAGTGAATCATCTGGTCTCCAGACACTGTTTCATTTTATGGGAGAAATGAGCCTGTAGCAACAGGTCTCCATAGAATGTGCGGGCAACAGCTCCGACCACTTTGCAACAGTTTGACATGCAACAATTTATATGTAAAAGCAGCTGCCACCAGTTTGCCCTTGTTGTACTCACCAGGAAATAAATCCGTCTTTGTTTGTGTTTTTTTTCACAATAAAACTTTATTGGTCTTGAGCATTTCAATGACCATAATCTGAAAAAGCTTAATAGACACTGAAAGAGCTTTCGTGTGTGGATAGGGTTGCCACCACTGCTGACATTCTACTGATATATTATTTTTATCTCTGAGTAAAAGTTTTATAGGTTTGACAGTAAAATACTGGCAAGGTGGTAACCCTATATATAGGTGTAGAATAACATGCATTTCAGCATGGACTTATATACTCTTTGAAGTCAATCCCACTCCCAATTCCAGTCATATTTTATACTGGTCCTGGTATTCTAGGTGTTTGTTTTTGTTCTAAATCTTGACAGCTGTTTGTGTGACAAAACAGAGACGGCCTAAGAAGCATTGAGTTCTCTCTTCTAAACAGCTGATAAGAGTTTGTTCTGTGCAGCTTGTGCTGACTGTGCACATTCCTGCCCTATGTGTCCTCCTCCGTAATGTTGGCAGGGGAGAAAGGAAGACCCAGGCAGGAGGCATAATGGGGGACAGTGGCTAGTGAGCAAGGTTCCACAAAGACCCTCTTTGTTGCTTCCTGCATTCCTCTGGGAGAGTGTGTGTGTGTGGGGGGGGGGATTGTTTACTTCGAATTCCCCCTTTAACTCGGTTTGACTGATTTGGTAGGAGGGGGAGGGAGAGTGACCGAGGTAAGAGGGACAAGGGAAGGATGCTGAAAGGAAATTGCCAGCATATTTACTGCACACATGCCGTGAGAGCACACAGAGATCTGTATAGCCCAAAAGGACAGTTGTATTTTGCTGGGTTTATGACCACAGCTAATCTGTCTGACTTGGTTTACATTGCAGCTGATAACATCAGTGGTTTTACCTCAGAGTTTCCCCATATACTTTAAGGCCGCCACATAAAAATTCCCAGTGAGGTCTCCAACACATATTCAATCCATTGAAAGTCCATTAAAATCAATGATCAATAAGGGACATTTTTATGTCCACTATAACGTAGTAGGTTTGCCCCAGAATTTCTCCATTCTGTCTCTGTACATAATGTCCATTACAATCTGTTTTTAAAAGTTGCATGCTTGGGATTCAGGCTGGGGTGATAACCACTGGCACAAGGTTTAACCTTTTGAATGCCAGAGAGGTGTGTAATGGGTTGCTCACTGCACTGGCACTCAAAGGGTTAACTCTTTTAGCAGCGTAGATGTATCTGACGCATGGCAATGCGTTGAACATCTTTCTGGTATGCAAAGGGTTAAGAAACCACATCTCGTACATCTAAAATTGCAGTCTCAATTGTTGCAGGGAAAATCTAGCTACTGGCAGGATCCAGCTTCCTTTGTACAAAAGCCAACTTCAATCACATGGGGAGTCGTTGTCTTTGTTTGTGGAGACAGAATCTTTCCGCAAATGTCTTTTATGTTTCCACAGAACTAAAACCTAAAATTCATTCCATCACACAACTCCTGAAAATGCACTGGATATTTCTCTGGTGTTCAAGGGGTTAAAAGGCTCATTTAGAAAAAAATTAGTTCTTATCCTATGTAATAATTCGCTAATGTATGTTTGTCAGAAGATGTCATGCGCAGTACAGACAGCTGCGTGCGCTGCAGTCGTGCTCAGGACAGACTGCATGACTGTACTGTGACCGTTGCTGCCTGGCACTGTGGCCCGTGTACATGGGCTGTTCAACTAGTTATGAAATAACTCTCTAATTGTCTTTTTATTGACTTAATAACAATACAGTGTTAGGGTTTTTCTTCGTCGCGTTTTAAAGGGTTAGCAGCTGCTAGCACTTAAGTGTGTGCATGTGTGTATATATATATATATATGTGTGTATAATATATACTAGTTGAACAGCCAGTTACACGGGCCACTACCACCCGGTCACGTTGCGCATTTTGCGGAGTTACACACGATTTAGCGAATTATTATATAGGATTACATTATATTATATACACTTTGGGTGTGGTACTTCCATGGCCTGAAAGTGACAGTGATGCTGTTTCTACAGCATCCTATAGAGATTTGTTGTTAACTGACCAGAGCTGACCTAGATTGATGTAGAAACAATATAATGTAGTGAACCCTAAAAATGCAAGTTTGAGCTATAGTAACTTTCAGATAAAATCTCTCAGCAGTGAGCGTGCCCTCATTTCACTCAGGAAAGTAACCATATAATCTTCTTTTATGCCCTTTTAGTCCATAGTGTTTGCCTGGGTGCAGATGAGCTGAAAGGTACATGTAGTTCCACACCATCCATACCTTATATGCTGAATCAGATTTGTTCAATCCCCTAACCAGTCCCTGCCTAGTAGACCTTGCTGTCTATTAATTAAATAAAAGTCTAGAGCAGTGGTTCTCAACCTGTGCCTTCAGGCTCAACTAACAGGAAAGGATTTGATGATTTCCTTGCTAGAGCATCAGTGAGCTAATCAAAAATGACTGATCCCAGGAGTAACTCACCTGTGCTCTAACAAAGAAATAATCAAATCACTCCGTTAGTGGGCACTGGTTGAAAACCACTGGTCTGAACCATCCTTAGGATGCTACATGGTACTGGGTGAAACAGGACAGCCTGGTTAAAATGTAGACAGCTATGCTGAAAAAAATGCAGACTAATACTACTTTGACAGCACTTAGCAAACAGTCCAAAACAATGCTTTTACTTTCTCATGTGAATTATAAGCTTGACTAACATGTCCTTTGGAAGTTTGTAATTAGAGTAACTGTTCAATAAATATGTATGAATACCAGTATGGTTTCTGCTGCAATATCTAAATTGTCGCTCCATCTACAAAGGAATGTACAGTGAAAGAGTTTAATGGCAGAGGAGAATAAGAGATCAAGCTATTTAAAGCTCAAACTACATTATCCAGAACTGATGGTGTAAACACCATGATTTTGCCAGTTTCTGTGTATTTGTAAAAAGCCCACACCATAAGATTCACCACTATTGGTGTAAATGTTATAAGGCTTTGGCAGGTTCACTGTATCAATGGTGAAAAAATTAACTTGCAAGTAAGATAAGCCTCAGGGGCTGCAAATGCATGGAATACTAGCGTTGGCTGTTCAGTGCTCCGAATGACTCACTAGGGCACCATACACTTATTAAATATGTATAGAAGGGAATCCAAGGATGCAGTTTTGTGATTTTAAAGCAAATGGTGTAACACTGACATTCTTTCTCCATGATCTGCAGGGCTGGGTGATGTCTGGTCTTCACTTGGCACTTGTGCATCTTTCATAACATTTCTATCTCTATTAAATCCCTTGCCAGTGAATTTGCAGACAATTTGCTTCAATAGAGAGGACGAAAACTACCAGAATCACCAAGCTCTGACATCAACCAGCCCTGCAGATCACTGCAACTGAGAGAATGGCATTAACTGAAGCAGTGGGAACTCTGTTCTCACAGCTGACATGTAACTGTCTACACTTAAACCTTCAAAGACCAAAGAAACATTGTTTTTCAAATCATTGCACTACCCCATGGTTCATAATGTGTTCTAATCGCCCATTCATCTGAAACTTTATTGCCCCCTCTAACTCTTATGTCCTGAAGTGTAAGTAATACATTGCAAATTCCCAAGTTTTTCTCAAAGGGTTAAGGCTATGCGTGCTGTAGATGTACATCTTTGTCATCTCAGCCCACTTACTTCCATTGCTGTTTTTCTACTATCTGGTGCACAAAAAACCCAGGCTCAGCATGGAATTATTAGAATGTCTCCCTGACTCATTTCCCCAGCTGACACCTGGGAAAAGTGGCCATCAAAGTCCATCTCAAGTCAAGCAAGGCGAACTGGACTGACAACAAGCCAAATTGTACATGAAAAGATGGCTGTGTGCCAAAGACATTAAATAATCCTACATCAAACACTAAGCAAACCTACTTATTTGTTCTGTGATGGGAAAAAATTTTCTTTAATTTTTTATTCTGTTGACAAATTATTTCAGGACATTACTGATATGCCCCAGAACCCTGTTAGAGTAAGTTGGTGTAGGTCCCAGTTTCATTGACATTCCATAAAAAAAGCTAATTTGCAGTAATAGTCGTTCTAATAAATATATATTCTGTAGGACTTTAGTCACAGAGTAAAACACACTCCAATAGTGTTTCCAATGCTTCTTCATTCAAAATAAAATGAAGGTCAAAACTGCATGTGCTGTTTCTTTTGCAGTCTACGGTGAGTGATTTCCTGATCTATCCATCTGCTAAATGTTCCCTCAAAGGGATAGAAATGTTTCACAGAAAAATCATCTGATTAATCTTCATAGTATTTGGGCCATGCAAAGTGTTTCAGTACTGTCAGAGTTCAAGTAGTTCAAGACTAATTGAATGATAAAGTATACCCTCCCTCCCCCTTTTACCTAGTATAAGCCACCTCCCTTCAGATGTGGAATTTGGTTGCGTGCCCAGACAGCTGGCAGCAAGGGACAATCTTACTGTTAGCATATGGAAAACCCTGCCTCCCTTCACAGGTTTTTCCTTATGCTCACTGAAGATTGTTCCTCTCTGTGATCCATCCGGACAGTCTTGCTGCTCTGAGGTGAGCAGTGTTACATCAGTAAAAAGGGTGGGAGGGGGCTATTTTATCACTGAATTACTCTTGAACTACAACTCTCAGTATTAAAATAACTCTCCATGGCTCAAATATTATGAAGGGTAACTGGAGCTGCCCCCACACCCCAAATTTTGTCCAACTATTTAAAATTAACTTCTGCAAAACTCTACTACAGTTATCCCCACCTTGCTCTTAGTAAATGTTTTTAAAATCTTGTTTGATGGAGGGCATAAACCCTCATTACTGACACTGGATAAAATAATTCTGCCTTTGTGCCACTACCAATTTCTACCCCTTTTTATTCAAGCCATAGCCAAACCTCATCCTGTCGCATCTAGAGTAGCGCAATCTACTTTTAACCTATTTTTCAGCACTCCTATGTCGAATCTTTCCCGCAATCTGCAACTAGAATCGCCTTTCTTTAGTCCAAAGTAGACGTTGACTTCATTTTCCTAAGATCGCATTTCTTGTTTCCCATTAAGCACAAATTTTAATTAAATAGGGATATTATCTCCTTCACTTAGAGTGCCTTTATAGTCGCACATAAATATACTTCTACATGGCATTAGCTAAGGATAAGTAAGAGGCAGAATATGTAGCTTGTAGGCCACCAAAGAGTTAACGGAGTACCTAAATCAACAGAATTAATAGAAAAGAGCTGACGGCTTAGTGTGACATCCCCCTATCCAGGACTGAAATTTAAAACAGTTGTTTACATGGACCAGATCTGCTGGTATTCGTGCTGAGGAACAGGTGTATGCACTTTTCTTCAGATATTGAATAGGATGGTTGGAGTCCTATTCGGGAACCTAAAGAGGTGAAATTATGGAGCAAACCATTTACGCCATAAGGGAAAAATAAAAATACCCAATAACTGATATAGTGATGTTAGTATCTTGAATGCTAGAGTCCTCCAATGAGTTATGATACATAACTTAACCATTTGCATGCTACATGCCTCCTGTGCATTGCTTCTTAATGTGCTGGCGATGTCAGTGGCATTCAACACATAGTATTTGTTAACCCTTTGTCTGCTTGAGAGGTATGCAATGCATTGGATACTTCATGGGCACTCAATGGGTTAATGTAACTTATAATTTGTTTTAGCTTTAATTCTGGATTTAAATGTTCTGTCTTTTGTTTTGTTTTATGCAAGCTCCCTCTACCTGCAGGCTATAAAAATAGCCCATGACACAAATGTATCTATAGTGGATTATAATGAGTTTGTATGTTCTCACTGTGTTTGCGTGGGTTTCCTCCGGGTACTCCGGTTTCCTCCCACACTCCAAAAAAACATACTGATAGGTGAATTTAGATTGTGAGCCCCAATGGGGACAGGAACCAATATGAGTGTAAAGCGCTGCGGAATCTGTGTGCGCTATATAAATAAAGGATTATTATTATTATTATTATTATTATTATTATAAGGACTGTGGGTGGGGGCATTTTTTATTTAAGGTATTATTAACCTGTTCTTATTCTTTAGGATCAATTTAATGAGTACTTTTCTTTTGTGGTCAATAGGAGGTCCTGCTCAGTTACTGTGTAGAGCAGTGGTGTATGGCTTAAGATCTCCTACAGATTGTATTTATAGAAACAAATGTCTTCAACACAATTGGAGATGTTTTGATTTAAAACTAACAAGTCTGAGCTGTTATAACTTTTGTAAATGAGAACTTTCTCAGCAGTGGGAGAAGTATATTGGCTTTCCTCAGCAGGAAAAGTCTTGCAACATATTAAAGTGATAGTAACGTTTCACAAAAAACAGCCGCTCCAATTAATCTTCATGGTATTTGAGCCATAGAGAGTGTTATTTCAGTACTGTCAGAGTTGTAGTTCAAGAGTAATTGAAAGTTTCCCTTCCCTTTTACCTAGTGTAAGCCCCCACTCCTCTGATCTGGAATCCAGTCCATAGACCAGACAGCTCACATCAAGGGTCAATATTCTTACTGTGAGAACAATGAAAACCCTGCCCCCCTTGACAGGTTTTTCAGCTTTTTTCTTTGTTAATTGAAGATTGTCCCTCTCTGCAATCTACCTGGGCACCTCCCTGCTGCTCTAAGTTGATCAGTGTTACATCAGTAAAAGGGGACGTAGGGGGTACTTTATCATTCAATTACTCTTGAACTACAACTCTGACAGAATTGCAAGAACACTCTCCATGGCCCAAATACTATGAAGATTAATTAGGGCTGCTTTTATTATGAAACATTACTATCCCTTTAAAGCGTTGTACTACTTTCAATATTAAATGTTCATTTTTTCCTATATGCAAAAAATGTTCACAGGCCAGATGGGTGGAGTGGCCAAGGTCTGCTAAAAACTGCCTGTGGCTACTCCCTTAACTCATGCCAGATAATGAATACTTTATCAATCTATTCAGAGTGGCAAAAAAATAAAAATAAAGCTATATGCATGTGTTTCCTTGTTTTCATCATAATCTAAATTATCTGAAGAGGCATTGTCAGTAAAGTGTCCATTTCCTCCCAGGCACGAAGAGTGGTCGGCCCAATCGCAGGCCTAACCGGGGAATTGTGGAGGAATGTTGCTTCCGGAGTTGTGACTTGGAGTTGTTGGAGACCTACTGTGCAAAGCCAACCAAGAGTGAGCGTGATGTTTCCACTGTACAAATGACTGCATTGCCACCACTGAACAAGGTGAGGAAGCTTATCTGATAAGTGTTTGGAGAAGACACAAATTGAAATGGGATCCCTGTCTGTTCTGGGATCTGTGCTGAGTCAGTAGCAAGATTTCAGTGCGTGGAGTACTTGTGCAGAAGATGAGGGCAAAAGGAATTAAAACAAAATTTTCACAACCTTGCAAAGTTTGAACATCCCTATGGGAATCAAATGATTTTAACCATTCTCTATCAAGAGGGTTGTCCAACACATTATGAAGCACTGAGTAGGACACTCCTTTGGCATTCAGAGGGTTAAACGGTATTCATACAGGGACACAAAATACATCCATAATTCTTACACACTCTGCAACTATAAATGTTGTTGTAGGTAACGGCTAATATTGGTGTGGCTTAAAGTGTTAGTAATGTCCAGAAATAATTTGTAATAGATTTGTAGAGGTTAAAAAAAATCTCTGCCACAAACCCCATCTCTCAAACCGCTATGGTTTGAGACCTATTGGCAGTCAAAGTTCCCCCTTCTCTTCTCTTGATGTCAGCTGTAAATCTGACAGAAGGGGATCTGTGTCGGCCGACACAATGAGTCTCTTCGGCAGAGCCGAAATCCCATTACTGCAAAAGAATCACTTCATTGGAAAGGTCTTCAAAGTGTGCTTGCAAACCAGGCACACTTTGTAGACCTTTACAATTAAGTAATAATTTTGCAATAATGGGATTTCAGCTCTGCTGAAGAGCTGCAGGTTGATCCCCTGGATTGGGATCTCCTACTGTCAGCTAGATGCCGACGTCAGGAGAAAGGGAGGGAAGGGGGAACTCTGATTGCGAATATCTCTCAAACTGTAAAGGTTTGAGAGATGGGGGGGTTTGTGGCAATGCTATTTTTTACCCTCTACAAATCTCTATAACAAATTATTTCTGGACATTACTAACACTTTAAAGTTCTAATCCAAGTCTTCTGTTATAGTAGTAGTCTAATAAGTAACACTAAGGAAATATAGGGTTTGATTTTTAACCTTCTTAACACTCCTAGTGCCAGAGATGTGTGCCACACTTTTTTTTTTTTTTTTTGTACACTCTGGCACTTTAAGGGTTAACTAGACATTTAAGAGACTTCCTGTTTTTGAAATGGGCAATAAAGATTAGCTTTATTTTGATACATTTTGTCAAACTTTAAATTTAATGACCTTGATATAAATGAAAATGCAACCATAGTGACTTTTTTTTTTATTGGAAAAGAGCAAGATAGAGTGCCTGCCTTCCTGTACAAAAAACTGTTGCCACCTTAGATTGCTGCCTAGTTTGCCTAGTGTTTGTACTGGCCTTGCTAAGCATCATCCCCTCTATTCACTGTAAGACAAAGATGATCTACTCTGAATAAATGGATCAGTTCTAATAATGCCAACTGCACTATAAGGGACCAACAGGTAACCAGTGGTTCAACTGGAGAGATCCCCAATGCAATGCTTTACAGTGAATTGGCAGACTTTGCTATCACTCAAAGGGTTAAATCAATGGGGGGATTTCTGTCTCCGTGGTGCATTTGGTTTGGCACAAATTTACTCCGATACTTCTTGGTACATAAGACTCATGGAACACCTTAAAGTATTTAATGAGCACTTTATCACAGGCAATGTGTAAAAAGAAGTTCTCTTAAATGAACACTAAAATTGCCTAATAATCTCCAATTTATCTTAATCTTGGCAGAAAAACCTAAACATCACTGCTAATTCTGTGGTTTTGATTTGCCAAAATTAAGGCATAATTACAGATATTGTATCCATGGAGGCAGACATGTCTGTTGCTGGACTCAAACTCCTGCCACTAAAGTATTAAGAAGCCTACAGTGGGAGGAGTCAGGGTCTTCTGCAACAATGAAAAAAATGCAGGTTTTATCCTGGACACATGGACCTACTGAGTTCTAATTGTTAATTTTCCAGAACTAGTTGTCACAGAATTTACATAGTGGGCAGATTAAGATAAGGGTAATCATTAAGTGCTGTTGTGTCATCTAAGATATAGCCAGCAAGCTGATATTCATGGCTCTGCTATTTCACCATCCTGCAGGAACTATACCACAAGCATGCTCACGTGAAGCACTCCAGGTATGACATCTGGCAGAGGAAGCCCACTCAGCGCCTAAGAAGAGGAGTCCCTGGCATTGTGCGTGCTCAACAGTACAGGTGGCGGGTGCAGAAAATTGAAGAATCTGAAGAGTTTGTATCACACCGCCCACTCATAACCTTGCCTACGACGCAACCTCTTCCTGTGCAGAAAGCCTTGGAATCCTCCCACAACTGAACCAGGGACCATTCCTAAGTAGGATTCTACTGCCTTCATATTTTTGTTTTTCTAATTTTCATCTCTGAATGGGAGGGAAATCAGGTCAGGCCTCACCCCTCTCTTTATATCTTGGGCCGAGCAACAGAGGTGAGCCTGCAGGGCTCCTTATGACACCATACCAAGGAGCAAAAGGAATACGAGAGACTAAAACAGGAACAAGATTGCCTTCGGGAAAGATTTCTGTGGATTAATGCTTCCTGTTAATTTTCTGCATTTCAAACTGCAAATCCATGTGTGTATGTGTACAAATGTATGACTACATACACATGCTCACATCTATATAGACACAAATATGCAAAAAAACCACCCAGATGAATTGGGCACAACGTGACTGGCTTGTGCCGCTATGGAACAAAAACAAAGTAAACATATTCACCATTTGAAGTATTATAAAATATTTCCATCAAAACTTGGTTAACCTGTTTAAGGAACAGAAGGGTGTGAAATGCATTTTGCAATGCTTTACACACCCCTCTGGTTCTTAAAGGATTAAAATATGGAAAGGGGAAAACCTGTCCTGACAGGGAAATACTTCATCCCTTTGTTTCCCCATGGTCTATATTTTTTACACCCTTACAACCCCTTGAATGTTAGACCTCCCTAACACATCGGGAGGAAACGAGTTGGAGACGTCTTTAGCATCAAAGAACCAACAACGTTATTATGAACACACTTGGGCTTCTCATGCTATGTAAAACAAAGGTACTGTCGCTGTTGGGAGATGTTTCTTACAGCTCCGACATCTGTCTTGTGTTTGTCAAGGTGTCCAGAGCACAATTTTTTCTGAGACAACTTGAGGCCGACTAATCCTTCCCATAGAAAGTGATAGAAACTGATCCACCAGATGACAGTAGAAAATTGCAATTTATTTAAAAAAAAAAAAAAAAAAAAAAAAAAAGCAAGAAAAGCCCAATAGTTATTTGTATGTATAGTGCGTTTTCATAATGAAACATTTAACACTTTGAGTGCCAGAGGGGTATCCAACACGTTGCATACACCACTGGCATTCAAAGGGATAATTTCAGTGTTTTTATTGTCAATGTCCAAATTTGCACCTTTTTTATGCCTAAAAATAATTCTAAGGGCATGTAAGGTTTTAGGGTTTATTTCTTGACTGCTTTTGTGTCCTTGGGGCCTGCAACATAGTTTCTGCAATGGCTGCATCCTCCTTGGGCACAGTGAGAGTTAAGCACAAGAATTCCAAATGTTTTTGCACCTTTTTTTAATCAATGAGAATGAAGAATGAAAGAGGGGAAGTAGGCAGAAGTGTTTGGTTTTTTTTATTTTTAATTTTTGTGGGAGTGCTGTCTGCTTTGCACATGTGCCACAGATTACAATGATTTTATATATGTATAATATATATTATATAACTTTTTTTTTTTTTTTGCAAAAAAAAAAAAAGTCAAGCACTATTTTTTATGGGAATTTCTTTTCTAAGGTAGCAAAAGAAGGGGATGTGATGTTTTAAGTTTGTGCTATGGTGCTATGGTCATGCAGAGGGAAAGAGCAATTGTGAGATTCTGAAGTGTAGACTGGGAGCCAGGGAGGCTGACTTGAGGAGAACTGGAGCAATTCTTGGCCAAAATTACTACCGCTGAGAGAAATTAAAAAAAAAAAAATCCAGCTGATTTCATTAGGGCTTTTAAATAGCATCTCTTTATATGTAAAAAATGTATTCTTGCATTTTCTATGGTACTTGTAAAACACTGTGGTAGGATGTTCTGCTCAAAAGTTTTCAGAGATCAAACTTGCATTTTTTTGGTTGCAGTAACCCCATGGCCTGACTTTTTACAGTGGTGCTGTTGCAATAGCACCACCAAAAACTTTCAGGCCATGGAGGTACTGCACCCCAAAAAAAAAAACGTTTGGGATGCAATAACTTTTGAATAAAACATGTTTTATCAATAGGGAGAATCATGAGAAAATGTGCATTTTTTTCCATATTAAGTGTTACTATCTATCTAACCCCTTGAATGCAAGAAAGGTCCCCAATGGGTTAAAACGCCCACTTTTATATCCGTGGACAATTATTAGTTTCCAATGGTGCAAACAGCTGGCCTTCAAGGGGATGAAAGTTCCATTTAAATACGCTGGATTTTTTATTTGATTGCCCCACTTTTAATTTGTACATCAGCCTTTGCATGGCATATTAATCATGAAAATTTGACAACTTACTTTAATTGTCACAACTGAATGTTCTCCATGCAATGAATCCCGGTCATGGCATGAAGGCCACTGGTAATCGTACAATGAACTTGAAAACGATGAAACTTTTCGTTTTAGAAAAAGTGTAACTTTTTTTTTTTTTTTGTTCCTTCCTCTGAATTGTGAAGAGGATTTCATGAAATTAAAAAAAAAAAATTAAAAATAAAGCCACTTACGTTTATCGACCAGAATAAAGATTTAGTGTGCAGACATCAATAGGCTGTGCCTTGGGAAAAGGGGAATTTCATAATGTTATGTACACATCTTCCATTAATCATACACATTCGTTGAGGCTGATTTTACTAAACCGAGCTAGATCAGTTCTTGGGGGCGAACCACTTGCACCATAGGAGCCAAACAAAAATTCCCATTTCTTTAAATTGAGCTTTTTAACACCTTGAATTATAGAGGTCTCCAATGCATTACATTAGAGATCTCTCTAGAATTCAGAGTTAAAGGTTCCATTTAAATCTGGAATTTTTTGACCCTACGGCACAGTTGATTTGTCCCCTGCATTGTTCCAATTCTTCTTAACACTTTGTGTGCCAGAGGGGTATGCAACACATTGCAAAGTACCCCTCTGGCACTCAAAGGTTTAATACAATGGGTAACCTGCCGATGTCTAGTTGGCTTTGCACTGCAACTAGCGTTTTAATCAGCTGGGGATAATGGGAGTTGTAGTTGAATGAGAACTGTCTGGCCACACATTTCCCATCTCTATTGTGTATTGTGGGCGTCCTCTTCAGGATCCATATATACAGCCAAATGGTATTAACCCTTTGAGTGCCAGAAGGGTATGCAATGCATTGTGTACCCCTCTGGCTCTCAAAGGGTTAATAATTTAGGATACATAGTGGTGTGCAAGTCAAGTGCCGTCCACTGAGTTGTTTAAAATAACATCCTATACATTACATTAACCCATTCAGAGCCAGAAAATACTTAAGCTGCATTGCACATCTTTGTGGCTGTTTGTACACTTAAGTTAGGTTGGACGTGACCGCTTTGCAAAATAAAGTATAACCACAACTGAGGTATAATAGTTCAAGATACTTTGTTTTGGCTTACATCCGTCTATATTGCCTTGTATCTTCTAAAGGGACCATATCACATAAAGGTGATAGTTATGCTAATTAAAGCATGCCACGTAGGTACTTCCTGTCTTAGCCCAACTTTACCTCCACCAATCACTCTCACGGTTCAGCAATACATTGCCCACTTCCCCTAGCACTGACAGGATTAAGTGTCAGTGAGTGGGGAGGTACTGTAGGGTTGACAGTGTCTGCATGGCATGCCTTGGCATAATCTATAAAACTAGTTTTCTTTAAATTGCTATTACAATGCATTGGTTAGCTTGAAAACTCATACAAAATCACCAGTTGTTTTTAGGAGATAGGATAGCTGTAATGGGAAACTATACTTGTTAATGTGGCGCTTAATTGAATTAACTCTTGACGACTTCCATATAGCATTCTGGTGTGTGTGGTTTGTTGGCGGGGTTTGTATTAAGTCTTGCAGCAGGAGACTTCCATTGTATTTGATGTTAGACTGGAGAGTGGCCTTTGCTATTGATTGCTCATTCAGGGCTAGATTCTATTGCAGGTGGTAAATGTTAACACCCGTTTTATCAAACATTTTCCTATGGAAGTCTATGGGGAAAACTGGAGATAAAATTAGCACCTGTAATAGAATATAGCCCTCAGAGTGTTTGCAAGGATGTGAAATGGATGTCTGGAGTCACAAACAGCTGCAGACTTCCAAAAACCCTTCAAAATGTATCCGGCTAATGTAAGAAGGTCAGGACTCCTGCCTAGTTAAGATCTTCTGTTATACAAATTAACCCCTTAAGGACTATGTGATGGTCCTTATACCCTTAAGGACCAGTGACGGTCATAGCATGTCACGTACTTTTTACTTACAGTGCTCTACCGGGAGCGCTGTAAGTAAAAACTGGGCCTAAAATTGATCTCTCCAAGACAGGAGCGATCTTAGGCCTCAAAGCGGCACGCCGGTACGCGTAACAGGTCATGTGTACCGGCGCGTTGGCAAGGATCAAAGCCGTCCTTAAGGGAAGGTAACTTCCCTGGACCGCTGGTACTTAAGGGGTTAAAAGCCACTTATTCCTGAAGTTTAGATCTCAAAACCAGATTCTGTTTCACACATCTTATCCATACATTCAACTAAACTGTGTATAACAAGACAAGGTACATATACTACCAACCAAAGCTTCTTTCCCTTCCAAAAGAACTATGTATACTGTTAGTGTGGCACCTGTTGTAACAATTGGAATCCTTTTTTAAACTGATTAAAGTGTTATTTACAATTGGAATCCATTTTTAAAATTATGAAAGGGTCTTAAAGGGATAGTAATACTTTGTTTTATCTTTATTTTATTTTGTAGGCATTAAAAAAAGATATATCTTATCTCTCAAACCTTAATGGTTTGAAAGATATTCACTAGCAAAGTTTCCCCTCTCGCCCCTTTTACCTAGTGTAAGCCACCTCTTCTCAGATGTGGAATGCAGTCTATAGACCAGACAGATAACGGCAAGGGACAATCTTCTTCCTATGAGAACAATGAAAACCCTGCCCCCCTTGACAAGTTCTTCAGGTTTTTCCCTTATCTTAATTGAAGATTGTCCCTCTCTGCAGTCTACCTGGGCACCTGCCTTCTGATCTGGCTGAACAGTGTTACATCAGTTAGAGGGGCGGGAGGGGGATACTTTGTCATTGAATTACTCTTGAACTACAACTCTGACAGAACTGAAATAACTCTCCAAAATCCAAATACTATGATGATTAATTAGAGCTGCTTTTATTATGAAACATTACTATCCCTTTAACAGTATCTACCACTGTGGAAGGCTTTGGGGTATTGACAGTATCCTAATACAGGTGACCTGAATCTACTTGATGACCCTACATTTATCCTTCTCATTGGATTTTGTCAGGTTTGTGTATTGCAATAATCCTCGATCAGGGAAAACCTATGTATGAGTCAAGCTATACTACATGCTTCATTGAGGCTGATGAACAAAGTAAGTAGTGTGATTCTGGGGCAACCCAACTTCACCGTAAGGAACAAATAAATAAAAATCCCTATTGATCTAAATTGGCATTTTAACCCCTTAAATGCTAGAAAGGTTTCCCAACGCCTTGCAAAATGATGCACTTGAGACCTGTCTAGCATTTAAGGCGTTAACCCTTTGAGTGGCAGTGGGGTGTGCAGTGCATTGCAATGCAGTACACATCCCTCCGGCATGCAAAGGGTTAAAAGGCCCATTTAGATCAGTGGGGGATTTATATCGTAATTCCCTGTGCTGCAGTTGGCTTGCAACAAACTTCCATCACTTATTAAATCAGCCTCTGAGTTTTCTACTGTAAGCAGTATAAACAGAAAGCAGTGTAATGGGAAGGATAGCAACACTTTGTAACAGTTAAGGTTGCATTGCCAGACCATCCCTGTATGTAAAATGCATTGTGTAGGGCTGTAGTGGGTTAATATGTAGCAACGCCACATGGTTTTTTCATATGTGCCTTCTTAAAGAAATGATCTAGTAATGATACAAATCTTACTGTCAGGAATTAAGCCTTAGGATGTCAACCCTTTGAGTGCCAGAGGTGTACGCAACGCATTTCAGAGCAATGCGTTGCGTACCCCTCTGGCACTCAAAGGGTTAAGAGTGGCCTCCTGTGCATTGCAAAGCAATGAGTTGGAGACCTCCTATCATCCAAGGGATTATAAAGTAAAATGTTACAAGTAGAATAGATTTCACAGAAGATCAGCGGTGTGATTAACAGGTGATAAATAAAGTAGATATCACTTCTCCAGTGCCTATGTTCTATGGAGCCAATTCACCACGATTTCTAGAGCAGTGGTTCTCAACCCGTGCCCTCAGTGGCTACTAACAGGCCAGGATTTGAGAATTTCCTTTTAAGAGAACAGGTGAGTTAATCAGTACAACTGAGCCTCTGATCAACACACTTGTGTTCTAGCAGGGAAATTCCTAAGTCCTGGCCTGTTAGTGGCCACTGAGGGAACAGGTTGAGAACCTCTGTTCTAGAGCTTTGGAGATCTTGGTGCATAGGCTCCACAGTATAACATAGGAACTGGAGAAGTCATCTATGCTTTATCAACTATTTATCATGCCTTAGTGAATCTCCCCCCTCTTCCTTTAGAAGTGATCCCCTTTACGTGTCAATATTGTGATACTTCAGTGCCCATTCAATGCAAATGTTTCTGTTCTTCTCTGAGAATTACTCCTCTAAGAGCAAAGGTTCGGCTCCCAATACTCTCGTTTTTCTATCAAGGGTTGCCACTTCAACTTGTTGTGCAAACTGAATGATTGAAAATAAGTGTTCTGAGACTTAAAACCACATCACCCTTCCCAAGTAAATAATGTATCTGCTATGAAGATATTATGCACTGTGCTGGCTTCCAATACCACCCATCAATGTCATGCAGCACTGATCAAGGCATTTTCGTAGTCCAACACTTTCAGTGACAGAGATGCACAACACCTTGCTTAGTGAAGCGTTGCACACTCCTCTGGCACTCAAAGGGTTAAAGCAGACCTGCCATTGAGAGAAATGTTTCAAATCTGCCTGCATGTTGTAGCTGCCATCTTTTTTCTATTAACCCTTGTGGTTGCAGTCTGTTGCGTACTGCCCTGGTACTCAGAGTTAAGTTGGTTTTGAGAAATTAACCAATGTGTAGGTGGCATTTTGTTTATTCCCTGCTCAGTATGCAGATTAGTTGTGTTTAAGGACAAATGTACTGTTAACTGTATTATTACTTCTCTATAGATGATTTCATAGCATATCGTATGGTTCTGTTGGCCCAGAATAAAAACACATTTGCATAAAGTGCCACTCTGTTACCAACAAAGATTAACTCTTAATTGTATATTTTACTCACTAATGGTTAGCACAACATATAGGCAGTTTTGAATTCTCTTTTAAAAGTAACTAAACTTATGGTGACAGGACAGCTTTAAATATAGCTCCTTTTTTAATTTTAAAAGCAATTATGCCTATTTGTCCACGCCTTGCTGGTAGAACACAATACTGCAGATAGCATTTGTATCACTTGGCAAAGCTTTGTTTGTTTGCTAGTGAGGGAGTCTGTGACACATTTGAGGCTGATGTTCTAAGAATTTGAACATTTCCAGGGCATACTAACTGCTCCACAAGGGGTATATAAAAATTCCTGTTGATTTTCAATGGGGCTTCACAATGGGTTGAACTGTCCAGCACTCAAGGGGTTAAAAATCCCCATTTAAATCCACTGGAATTTTTATTCTCCTCTATGATCAGCTTGGTTGTACAATTAGTTAAGTGTGTGATGGTTTTTTTATTCTGTCAGATTCATTAGAATGAAAGCAGCTAAGTAGATGTTATAACTGCTTTAATGGTTGGTTTTGCTTGCTGCCTTATCTACAATGTAAAGAAAATTGGGAAGACTACTTGAATTGTACAATATTTCTTGTAAAGGAGGATAAATGTGCGCTTGGGTGGGAGGGTTCAGGGATGTAGGGTATGGGGTGTAATTAAGTCTCTTTACTGTGTAATCCATTTTTATATGATATTAATATTATCTTGCAATGTTGAGCCATGATACTTTTTTAGAAAAAAAGAAAGAGAAAAAAATACAATGCAATACATCAGTAATAAAGAAAAACAGCCTTATTTATTAATGTAACAAAATGAGGAGGGTTTTTTAGAGCGAGAAATGAAAATTGTCCAAAAAGGTGTGTGTGAAATCCAAACTTTGAAAGAGGAAGCAACTTTTTGACTTATTTTGTACTTTGTGTGTACTTTTTAAAACTGGACTTTCATAAATGCTTTGTACCAAAAAAAAAGAAAAAAAAAACAACAAAAAAATCAGGAAAATAAAAAAAAAAATGAAATCAAAATCATAGGGGGGAATGTATTTGCTGGCTGTTTCATAAAACATATCTCTGATATAGCTATGGTTGTATTACACATTTGCAATAGTACAAAAAACAAACAAGCAAAAAAAAAAAAAAATTGGTGTTTGTATCCCAATCAGGTCTAAGCTGTCATTTCTGTTCCGAAAAATCCCAATTTTCTTATGTTTAATTATATAAAAAGCAAAGAAAATTGTCAATATTCAGTTTTGAGAGGGATTCCATTCATAATATAACATGTGACCGGTATTAACTGAGAGGGACTGGGAAAAAATTGTCAGACCAAGAGAGGTGAATTAAGGTTTAAAAAGTCTTTCTATGAAGCCTATGCACTCATAACTGTTGCATAATCCCCTGGTCTGATATTATGACATGTATAAATGAAGGATTTTTATTTTGGTTCAGATTTGGGAACATATGCATAAAGAGAGTGGGGCAAAAGAACTGTACACTAAAAAATTAAATGCTGCAGCTCCCAAGGGTTTAAAATCCCCATTTGAATCAAAATGAACTTTTAGGACCATGTTCAGAACGCAAGAGATGCAGTTTGGGGGCAAACTAAATACAACACAGAGGACCAGTACAGATTTTTAAGATGTGCTTTTTGAATTAAATGGGGCTTTTAATGCCTTGAATGCTTTGCAGTGCGTTGAAGCCCTCGCTAGCATTCAAGGGCTTAAATGTTCTTTTTAAATCAATATCCGATTTCATTTGTTCCTTATGGTGCCGTGTGTTTGCTCCAGAATGCAAGCCTTCCACCTTATAAGAAATCATACAGGAGCCTTGATTCAGTCTAATGTATCATTAGTGTACCATGCAGTTCAGTTATACAATTACTAGTAGGGAGATAAATAATCACTGTTATGACCCAAACTGGAAACAAAGACCAGTGACTAAAGGTTCCTTTACTCAGATAATACCTAGCAATGCCCCAAATCTTCTAATATCCTGTGCGGTTTTGCCCTATAATTGCTCTACTTTCTTAATACATATGCCACTCACTGCTAAGCCTAGTGGGCACAAACACCATTGTCATTCTGCAGTCACATTATCCTATACTTGTTCCCATACTATATCACCATCTAATCATTTCCTTACACATCTGTATATGATAAATTGTCTTAATTGATGCAAAAAGCATTTGTATCAGTTGTTCGTTTAACATTTTCAGTCTTCTGTTTTCTTATTTTCTGCCGACTTTATTCAACATTGTCACAGTATTGTATCATACACATTCTGCCTTACTTGCTGGAAAAAAAATTTAAAAGAAAACAATTATTCATACAACTGTTATAAAGGGTCTAATTTTCATAAAGCCAAAGCGCAGTGCCATTTTATTTGTCACCCATTTCCAGAGGTCTTTACAGAACTGGAACAGGCTTTTATTATTCAAATGGACATTATTGGCCTCTGCACTACATGAAGGAAATGTTTAATATGTGCTGCCACTGGACTGTTGGCTTATCATGGACAAATACATACATGATGGATTATTGAAGTGGCAAGGGTAGGCACATGTGTGTTCTAACTTGCCCAAACTCTATGTGCACTCAGCATAATATGCAACTCAACTGCCCAGATTCTGCACCTATTGTATTTTTTTTTTTTTTTGTAATATAATATCAATAAAACAAATCTATCATACCATGAGGAAATACGTTGTCTGATTATAATTTGTTCATTGCATTTTTAATTCTTACACACAGGGCTGAATTTCAGGTGCAAGGCACTATATAGATTCATTGGCTTCATTTATGGCCCATGTAGCCCCACTCTAATCCACCATTGCTTAGCTCAGAATATATGTTTGGCTTATAGTACACAATCACAAAAAAAGTTACTAACCTCTGGGTTGCAAAAGAGGGTTTACTGTTGACATGTCGCCCTTTAGTTGGCTACCATCAAAAGAGTGAGATCCAACTTCTCCAGAATCAAAAGGGCGACATTCCGATGTCATATGCGTAAGGGTCGTGAACTAGAGGGTGACATTACAACAGGCAATGTGCTGGACACAATAGAAAATGTAATAATATCCAATCAGAAAAAAAAAGGAATACCTCCTAAAAGGAGTTGGTCAGATGGAACACGCACAGTATGAATAGGCAGACCATTAATAGCCACAAGTCCCAGTCCGGGGCTCTCTGCCTCTATGTGGATTCTGCCACATTTCTGAATCGCTAACACTGACACTTAACACCTTGAGTGGCGTTGCTTACCCCTCCTGCAGTCAAAGGGTTAAGTGGCAGAAGCAGTACCTTGTATGGTAGGTAGAGGAAGTCTGTGGTATCCGGAATGCGTTGCTTGTAGTGTCAGGTCCGCCTCTCAGTCTTCTCTCTGGTCTGCTTGTCTTGCACTGAGAGGAGACTGAGAGGTGGACCTGAGAGTCCTCCAACTCATTGCTTTGTAATATGTTAGACTCCTCTCAAGCATTAAGGGGTTAACTAATGACATGTAAAGGATTTCATAAACTGGTAAATAAACCAGCCACCTAAACCAGAAGCTGGTTGAAGAATGGAGTGAATTTATGATGGCAAGTCTGCTAAATCAGGTGCTGAAATTACTGTTAAAGCGGGACTTTCACCCGCTATAAAGTCGTCCTGCAATAATTAAGCAGGTAGCAACTAGCTTTATAATAGATACGTTACCTCTGAAATGTAGCTGATTATAAAGAAATACTTTATTGTAGGAGACTGACTGGCAGGTTAATGCAGTCTGTGCGCCTGTGCCATCAGTCCCTTCCCGTTACCATGTGACACACTGCAGTGCTTCTCATTGGAGACTGGGACTGACAGCATAGGCGTGCAGACAAGATGTCTGCTGATGCCTGGCATCCAGCCTCCTGCAATAAAGGATTACTTTATAATCCGCTACATTTCATAGGTAACATCCAGTGCCTTGTAAAAGTATTCACCCCCCTTGGTATTTTTCCTATTTTGTTGCATTACAACCTGGAATTAAAATGGATTTTTTTGGGGGGGTTTGTATCATTTGATTTACACAACATGCCTACCACTTTGAAGATGCTAAATATTTTTTATTGTGAAACAAACAAGAAATAAGACAAAAAAACAAACTTAAGCGTTCATAGATATTCACCCCCCCCCCAAAGGTAATACTTTTTAGAGCCGCCTTTTGCATCAATTACAGTTGCAAGTCTCTTTGCATTTAGAAGAGCTTAAAAAGCTGATCTAAATGCAAAAAAAATGTATCTCTCAAACCGCTATGGTTTAAGAGATACAGGCGTTTAAAGTTTGCTGTTTCCTACTGACAGCTGTAAAGCTGTCAGCAGGAGATTCATGTTGGGCAACACGGAGGCACTTGAAGTGCCGAGATCTCGTTACTTACACGGAATCCCTTCATTGGAATGGTCTAAAACATGTGCCTGGTGTTCGTGGGGTGATGAGAAGTGTTGGGTTTGTGCCAGACATAACGTTTTCCTTGATAGCCAAAAGCTCAGTTTTAGTCTCCTCTGACCAGAGTACCTTCTTCCATATGTTTGGGGAGTCTCCCACATGCCTTTTGGCGAACAGCAAACGTGTTAGCCATTGCTTAAAGAAAAAAAGTAAGCATTCTTCTGGCCACTCTTCCGTGAAGCCCAACTCTGTGGAGTGTACGGCTTGAAGGGTCCTATGGACAGATACTCCAATCTCTGCTGTGGAGCTTTGCAGCTCCTTCAGGCTTATCTTTGGTCTCTTTGTTGCCTCTCTGATGCCCTGTGAGTTTTGGTGGGCTGCCCTCTCTTGGCAGGTTTGTTGTGGTGCCATATTTCCATTTTTTTTAATAATGGATTTAATGGTGCTCCGTGGGATGTTCAAAGTTTTTTTATTTTTTTTTTATTTTATTTTTTTAAAATAACCCAACCCTGATCTGTACTTCTCCACGGCTTTGTCCCTGACCTGTTTGGAGAGCTCCTTGGACTTCATGGTGCCGCTTGCTTGGTGGTGTTGCAGACTCTGGGGCCTTTCGGAACAGGTGTATATATACTGAGATCATGTGACACTTAGATTGCACACAGGTGGACTTTATTTAAGTAATTATGTGACTTCTGAAGGTAATTGGGTACACCAGATCTTATTTAGGGGCTTCATAGCAAGGGGGCTGAATAGATATGCACACACCACTTTTTTATTTTTTAGAATTCTTTAAAACAAGCTATTTTCTTCATTTCAGTTCACCAGTTTGTACTGTTTTGTGAATGTCCATTACATGAAATCCAAATTAAAATCCATTTTAAGTGCAGGTTGTAATGCAACAAAATAGGAAGACTGCTGGGGGGGGGGGTGAATACTTTTGCAAGGCACTGTATATATTCTAAAGATGGTCGCTACATGCTTAATTATTTATAGTGGGTGAAAGGTATAAAAAGTCTTCCCTTAATGCGAACTGCACCAAGGGGAGAGCAGTGGGGCAGTCTGTGGATATTTTAGGGAGCTTCTTTATTCAGTGCCAAAATTGACACCAAGTACTAACTCTTTGATCCAGAGGGGTATGCAACACTTTGTGCAGCAATACTTGCGCACACCCCTCTGGCACTCAGGGTCAACATGGCATATACATCTTTGTCTCCATAACAGAAATTCCTTGCACATGCTATGGGGCTGGAGTATGGTGATCTCTGGCATTAAATTCCTTTATTGGCAGGCTCTCTGCCAGTATTCAGTACAGAAATAATAATCTGTACTTCATAGCATTAAATACAACCCCTGACATTAATGGCTAAAGCCATGCAGATGTGCTAGGGCATCCATACATCTGCCTTACTGAGATTTCTTTAGACACATCCACAAATCAGAATGTGGTATGGCCAGTAGTGATGAGCGAGCACCCCAATGCTCGGGTGTTCGGGTGCTCTGACCGAGCGCCCCCGGAGGCTCGAGTGCTCGGCCGAGCACCCGAGCCCCATTGAAGTCAATGGGAGGACTCGAGCATTACACCAGGCACCCCCTGCTCTGATGAGGGGAGGGTGCCTGGTCCATAGGAAAAGGGCAGAAAAGGATGGAAACACCACAGAAATGGTTCAGGGACAGCATAGGGAGGATGTCTGGATGCATCTTGGACTCCAACATCGCTGCTGGGAACGATCTTTCGCCCGTAGTACGCCATTTTTACAGACTGACCGTAAAACACACAAAAAGGAAAATAAAAACGACTTTAGGCGAAAAATTGTTACCAAACAATATTTGCTGTATATTTACTTGTATATCATCTGCAAATTCTCCCAAAAATTTCCTTGATTTTCTGAAGTGAGGCCATGATTAAGAGGGAAACGTGCGCAGAGGCAAATTATCCCAAAAATTTCCTTGATTTTCTGAAGTGAGGCCATGATTAAGAGGGAAACGTGCGCAGAGGCAAATTCTCCCAAAAATTTCCTTGATTTTATTGAACTGAGGCCATGATTAAGAGGGAAACGTGCGCTGAGCTGACCATCTAAAACATTATGGGTGAGGGTCTGCTGCAGAGCTGACCATCCTAAACATTATATGCGAAGGCCCGCTAGTGAGCTGACGCTATAAAACATTATATGAGAGGGCCCGCTAGAGAGCTGACCCAATAAAACATTATATGAGAAGGCCCGCTGGTGAGCTGACCTATATAAAAATTGTCAAACAGGGCCCGCTGGTGAGCTGGCCCTATATAAAAATTATATCACAGGGCCCGCTGGTGAGCTGGCCCTATATAAAAATTATAGCACAGGGCATATGGAAGAGGAGGAGGAGGATGAGAAGATTAAGAGTCAACCATATACCCGTTTTTTGGGTGGAAGGGGTGAATGGGAATACAGAGTATTCCCATCATTGTAAATAATATATGTAAAGTGAGTTTATGTTCCCCCGGGGCTTTCCTCCAGTGGAGTGGAGAAGTCAGGGGAAATCCAGGCCTTGTTCATTTTTATAAGTGTCAACCTATCAGCATTGTCGGTGGAAAGGCGGATACGCTTATCTGTTATGATGCCACCAGCAGCACTAAATACCCGCTCAGACAGAACGCTGGCGGCAGGGCAGGCCAGCACCTCCAAGGCGTAGAGTGCCAGTTCATACCACGTGTCCAGCTTGGACACCCAGTAGTTGTAAGGCACAGAGGGATCATTGAGGACGCTGACACGGTCTGCTACGTACTCCTTCACCATCTTCCAAAACTTTTCCCTCCTTGTGACACTAGGCTGCGCATCAGGGTGAGGGTGCTGGCGGGGTGTCATGAAGGTGTCCCACGCCTTGGAGAGTGTTGCCCTGCCTTTGTCGGAACTGCTGTGTGCTCCCCTTTTCTCCCCTTCTCGGTTGGCCAAGGTAGCACGTACTCTGCCGCCAGCGTTGTCAGATGGAAAATTTTGGAGCAATTTTTCAACAAGAATCTTCTGGTATTGCACCATTTTGCTTGTCCTCTCCACCGGAGGAATGAGAGATGAGAAATTCTCTTTGTAGCGGGGGTCCAGAAGGGTGAACACCCAGTAATCCGTGTTGTCTAAAATGCGTACAACGCGTGGGTCACGGGAAAGGCAGCCTAACATAAAGTCAGCCATGTGTGCCAGAGTACCAACAGTCAAGATTTCGCTGTCCTCACCAGGAGGATGACTCTCAATCTCCTCATCCTCTTCCTCCTCTTCTGCCCACCCACGCTGAAGAGATGGAACTAAAGTTCCATGGCTACCCTCTGTAGCGGAGGCAACCGTGTCTTCCTCCTCCTCCTCCTCCTCCGCCTCCTCCAATTGTCGCTGAGAAGACGAAGTGAGGGTGCTCTGGCTATCACCTTGTGTAAGCTCTTCCTCCCCCATTTCCACCTCTTCCACATGCAAAGCGTCGGTTTTAATTGTGAGCAGCGAGCGTTTCAGTAGACACAGAAGTGGGATGGTTACACTGATAATAGCGTTATCGCCGCTCACCATCTGTGTCGATTCCTCAAAATTGCGTAAAACCTCGCAGAGGTCTGACATCCATTCCCACTCCTCACTTCTGATTACAGGAAGTTGAACGGAGAGGCGACGACCGTGTAACAGCTGGTACTCCACTACTGCCCTCTGCTGCTCACAAAGCCGGGCCAACATGTGGAAGGTGGAGTTCCAGCGCGTGCTCACGTTACACAGCAGCCGGTGAGCTGGCAATTGTAAGCGCTGCTGCAGCTTCAACAGGCCGGCCGAAGCTGTAGATGACTTACGGAAATGTGCACACACGCGGCGCACCTTGGTCAAGAGATCATGCACATTGGGGTAGGTTTTTAGAAATCGCTGAACCACTAAATTAAATACATGCGCTAGGCATGGTACGTGTGTGAGCTTGCCGAGCTCCAAAGCCGCCACCAAGTTACGCCCATTATCACACACAACCATGCCTGGTTGCAGGTTGAGTGGCGAGAGCCACTGCTCGGTCTGGTGACTAATCCCCTGCAACAGCTCTGAGGCCGTGTGCTGTTTGTCCCCAAGGCAGATCAGCTTCAGCACGGCCTGTTGACGCTTCCCCACTGCAGTGCTACACTGCTTCCAGCTACTGGCTGATGGGGGAGTGGCGCTGCGTGTAGAGAATTCGGAGGTGGAAACGGAGGAGGAGGAGCCAATAACGTAGGTGCTGGTGGAAACCCTGATGGAGGTAGGGCCCGCAATCCTCGGCGTGGGTAGCACCCGTGCCATCCCAGGGTCCGAGTCGCTCCCAGCCTCCACGACATTCACCCAGTGTGCCGTCAGGGAAATGTAGCGTCCCTGGCCACAAGCACTTGTCCATGTGTCAGTCGTTAAGTGGACCTTCCCAGTAACTGCGTTGGTCAGGGCACGGGTGATGTTACGGGACACATGGTGGTGTAATGCGGGGATGGCACACCGGGAAAAGTAGTGGCGGCTGGGGACCGCGTACCGAGGGACAGCTGCTGCCATCAGGCTGCGGAAGGACTCAGTGTCCACAAGCCTAAATGGCAGCATTTCGATGGCCAGTAATTTGGAAAGGTGTGAGGTTAGTGCTATGGCCTGTGGGTGGGTGGCTGGGTATTTTCGCTTGCGCTCAAATGCCTGGGGTAACGACATTTGGACGCTGCGCTGGGACAGGGAAGTGGATGTGGTCGCTGATGGTGCTTCAGATGGTACAGGTGCAGGGCGGGAGGTATGCGGGCCTGCGCCTTCGACAGGCGATTGGCCGGCACCGAAAACAGGGGAAGAGGAGGCAGTGGTGTGGCCTGCAGACACAGATGGGCGATCCAGGCGTTCCTCCCACTTACTACGGTGCTTGGATGCCATGTGTCGGATCATGCTGGTGGTGGTGAGGTTTCTAGTGTTCATGCCTCGGCTCATTCTGGTGTGGCACAGGTTGCAAACTACAATTCTTTTGTCGTCCGCACTTTCCTTAAAAAAACGCCATACCGCGGAACACCTACCCTTTGGCAAGGTAGATTTACGCAAGGGGGTGCTCCGTGGAACATTTGCGGGCCGGTTTGGTGCGGTCCGCCTTCTTTCTGTAGCCACACCACTGCCTCTTCCAGCCTGTTGCGGTGCTGCAGATGGCTCACCCTCAGGACTGCTGTCACCGCTCGGCTCTACACCTTCCCAGGTGGGGTCAGTCACCTCATCGTCCACCAAGTCCTCCTCCACTTCCTCACTCTGATCATCCTCCTCATGTCTTGATCCCACCACATACTCAGTCATTGACAACTGTATAACATTCTCCTCAACAAGGTCTTGAGACGGTAATAGTGGTTGATTTAATGGCAACTGTGTCTCATCATCATCATCATCATCCACTACTTCCTTTGACCTTAAATGCCGTTCACATCTGTCATCTTCTTGTGATTGGGTACCCTCTAGAGGTTGTGAATCAGGGCACAAGATGTCATGTTCCTCTGCAAGCGTGCTTGGAGAGAGGGTCAAATGAAGGATTGGTGATGAGACGAGCTCCTCACTATATCCCAGTGTGGGATCACTTCTTTGACCAGACCGTGTATGGTGGGAGGAAGGATGATCAGAGTGAGGATTATGTTGACCAGACTCTTGGCTACTGAGAGAGGACTTGGTGGAAGACAGGGTGGTGCTTCACCGACTGGAAGCAGTATCAGCTGACATCCAACCGACCACCTGTTCGCAGTGGTCGGACCTCGAGAGTGATGTCCTGCGACGCCCTGTGAAATGAGACATGAAGCTAGGTATGGTGGATGTCTTTCTTTCTTGTGCTCTGGCACCAGGCACAGTTTCTCCGCGTCCTGACCCGCGCCCTGAACTATCAGGATCACGTCCACTTCCCCGTCCCTTTTTACCCGCCTTCTTCATCTTACACGGAATATGTGACTTTAATATTTGAGTTTGAAAACTTAACAGTATTTCTTTCTATTCTGCAACTGTGCAGAGTACACAGAATAGGCTGCTAAACTGCGGTGACACACACTGAATGGAATATGTGACTTTAATATTTGAGTTTGAAAACTTAACAGTATTTCTTCCTATTCTGCAATTGTGCAGAGTACACAGAATAGGCTGCTAAACTGCGGTGACACACACTGAATGGAATATGTGACTTTAATATTTGAGTTTGAAAACTTAACAGTATTTCTTCCTATTCTGCAACTGTGCAGAGTACACAGAATAGGCTGCTAAACTGCGGTGACACACACTGAATGGAATATGTGACTTTAATATTTGAGTTTGAAAACTTAACAGTATTTCTTCCTATTCTGCAATTGTGCAGAGTACACAGAATAGGCTGCTAAACTGCGGTGACACACACTGAATGGAATATGTGACTTTAATATTTGAGTTTGAAAACTTAACAGTATTTCTTCCTATTCTGCAACTGTGCAGAGTACACAGAATAGGCTGCTAAACTGCGGTGACACACACTGAATGGAATATGTGACTTTAATATTTGAGTTTGAAAACTTAACAGTATTTCTTCCTATTCTGCAATTGTGCAGAGTACACAGAATAGGCTGCTAAACTGCGGTGACACACACTGAATGGAATATGTGACTTTAATATTTGAGTTTGAAAACTTAACAGTATTTCTTCCTATTCTGCAACTGTGCAGAGTACACAGAATAGGCTGCTAAACTGCGGTGACACACACTGAATGGAATATGTGACTTTAATATTTGAGTTTGAAAACTTAACAGTATTTCTTCCTATTCTGCAATTGTGCAGAGTACACAGAATAGGCTGCTAAACTGCGGTGACACACACTGAATGGAATATGTGACTTTAATATTTGAGTTTGAAAACTTAACAGTATTTCTTCCTATTCTGCAACTGTGCAGAGTACACAGAATAGGCTGCTAAACTGCGGTGACACACACTGAATGGAATATGTGACTTTAATATTTGAGTTTGAAAACTTAACAGTATTTCTTCCTATTCTGCAACTGTGCAGAGTACACAGAATAGGCTGCTAAACTGCGGTGACGCACACTGAATGGAATATGTGACTTTGATATTTTAGTTTGAAGACTTAACAGTATTTCTTCCTATTCTGCAACTCTGCACAGTACACAGAATGTGCTGCTAAACTGCGGCGAAGCACACTGAATGGAATATGTGACTTTGATATTTTAGTTTGAAGACTTAACAGTATTTCTTCCTATTCTGCAACTCTGCACAGTACACAGAATGTGCTGCTAAACTGCGGCGAAGCACACTGAATGGAATATGTGACTTTGATATTTTAGTTTGAAGACTTAACAGTATTTCTTCCTATTCTGCAACTCTGCACAGTACACAGAATGTGCTGCTAAACTGCGGCGAAGCACACTGAATGGAATATGTGACTTTGATATTTTAGTTTGAAGACTTAACAGTATTTCTTCCTATTCTGCAACTCTGCACAGTACACAGAATGTGCTGCTAAACTGCGGCGAAGCACACTGAATGGAATATGTGACTTTGATATTTTAGTTTGAAGACTTAACAGTATTTCTTCCTATTCTGCAACTCTGCACAGTACACAGAATGTGCTGCTAAACTGCGGCGAAGCACACTGAATGGAATATGTGACTTTGATATTTTAGTTTGAAGACTTAACAGTATTTCTTCCTATTCTGCAACTCTGCACAGTACACAGAATGTGCTGCTAAACTGCGGCGATGCACACTGAATGGAATATGTGACTTTGATATTTTAGTTTGAAGACTTAACAGAATGTGCTCTAATCTGCAACTTTGCACACTAAACAGAATGTGCTCTAATCTGCAACTTTGCACACTAAACAGAATGTGCTCTAATCTGCAACTTTGCACACTAAACAGAATGTGCTCTAATCTGCAACTTTGCACACTAAACAGAATATATGTTTTTTTTTTTTTGTTTTTTTTTTCCCCCACACAAAATAACCTGCTGCCCCCACACACAGTAGTCCTAAAAAGGACTTTTGGTTCTTTTTTTTTCACAATCACTTTTTTTCTCCCTACACTGACTTTCCCTTCCTATCCTCATCTCTCCCTGGCTAAGACTGAGCCGAACTCGCTGGTCAGGTGCTATACAGCACCCGACCACGGGTTCTGGCCAGCCAATCAGTGTAATGCCAGCAGCCAACATGGCTGCTGGCATTACACTGATGTCAGAGCCTCCCTGCACGTTTATTGGCTGCGCAGCAGCCGCAAAACATGCGGGGAGGAGACCCGAACATGGCGGGCGAGCACATGCGGTACTCGTACGAGTACCGCCATGTGCCGAGCAGAGAGATGCTCGAGCCGATCCGAGCATCGGCCGAGCATGCTCGCTCAACACTAATGGCCAGCACAGATGAGGCTACCCTCAGAATATGGAACTCTAGCATGCTGTGTACCAGAATGAAAAGCTACAGTTACAATACTTTCAGTTGATGCAGGGGAGTTGCTTGGTACATTATTAGTGCACCATGAAACCCACATGCATCATTACTGGTGTGTGTGTGTGCGCGTGGTAGCATCATTACATGATTCAAACTGGCAATAGCTGTTTGGGATGAGTCCCTGCCCACACACACAGTCGGCATAGCTGGGAGCTCTGCAGATTTGCCCTGGAGACTCTGGTTTTGACTTTGCATTACCGGGTGTCTGGGGCAGATGTGGGGAGTTTCTAATGAAACTTTGCCCACCTGCTATTTTTCAGTGTGTTCCTCACACTCCTCATCCACTTCTCCTCCTTCCCCAGCCTATTCATTGTACTTTTTCATCACTTTATAAGCTCTGCCCCTGTCAATTATTTGATACAAATGAAGTAATTTCCCCCCAGCAGCACCACAGGACTCCCCTCTCTGGGGATTCCACAACAAAAAGTTCTCAGGTATGACGGTCAGTAGCTAGCAATAACCCATGAATTGAACCTAATATGGAATGTACTAGCCTCTCATCTATTTACAAATGTATGATACTCTGACTTCAGGACATATGGTGAACAATATGGGAGTTGGGGTTCATTGCTACTAAATTATACATATCATAGTGTATGACAGTTTCTATGATGGACACACGCAGTGGGGTAAATAGGTTAGCCTAATACTTTGTGGGATTTGTAGCCATATATTACTATGCAAAGCTCTATTTCATTCACTTATAACTTAGTCCCAGCACAACTAAAGGATAATTTAAGCAAAAAGGCTCTTTGCCCAGAACAATGAATTAATAAAAACCTCAACATTCAGTCTGGCCAAGACTGTTAGCTGGACACCTGCCGCTATGAAGTTACATCTCCCGATTCTCAGCTAACCAATTTCCAGCAGCATCTTGAAATATATGTTGCTCTCCCAATGACAAAAGTAATTTTTCTATGGACCTACAACACTGGCAAATTTCTGGAAACAAAAGCAGTCACTTCTCACAGATCTATCTACCCCAGGGGTTGTCAATCCTTTTCAGCTGATGCATGTCCTATATGCAATCACATATCTGGGAACTTTCTTCTTTGGATCCCCCGAAGAGGGCTCATGGGCTGGGAGTGGATATGTCTAAAGGATGCAAATCATGTCATAAAGTGGGTGGGGCTTAACTGGGTGAGCAGGATTTAGAGAATGAAAAGTGTGGTTTATTATTAGGCTGGCAGGAAGTGGGAAGAACAGGGTGAGAAGTAGGCAAAATCCATGAGAAGTGGGTGATGTTACCCAAGAAACTCTCCAAAGCTGTAGAATCTGCCTCTGTCCCAGAAGACCTGGAAATTAACACTAAAAACCAGAGTCTCTGGGACAGATTTGGAGATTTCCCAGGTATGACAGTCACCTCCTCGCTAATCGTATTCCTCCACAAAAGAGGTGAGTAGTCTTTGTTTTTTTGTTGGCTACTATTGTACTCCATGTCACGTTATCATAAGCATGTGTAACCACTGGGGAAAGTGAAGTGGATGAAGAGAGAGGGATAACCCTAACCTTCAGAACAATCACAAAGCTTGTGCCAGAGAGAACAATACCTGAGAGTTCTCCCAAGACTAGTGTTGAGCGAGCATGCTCGGCCGATGCTCGGATCGGCTCGAGCATCGCTCTGCTCGGCACATGGCGGTACTCGTACGAGTACCGCCATGTGCTCGCCCGCCATGTTCGGGTGGCAGGGATCTGTGCCGGAGGAGGCACAGATCTTGCAGACGCTCCGCTGGACCACCAGGGACTGGAGGTAGGGGGCATTGCGGAGATGAAGGGGGACATATGAAGGGGGACATTGCGGAGATGAAGGCGGACATATGAAGGGGGACATTGCGGAGATGAAGGGGGACATATGAAGGGGGACATTGCGGAGATGAAGGCGGACATATGAAGGGGGACATTGCGGAGATGAAGGGGGACATTGCGGAGATGAAGGGGGACATTGCGGAGATGAAGGGGGGCATTGACCAGGCACCCTCCCCTCATCAGAGCAGGGGGTGCCTGGTGTAATGCTCGAGTCCTCCCATTTAATGCAATGGGGTTCGGGTGCTCGGCCGAGCACTCGAGCCTCAGGGGGTGCTCGGTCAGAGCACCCGAACACCCGAGCATCGGGGTGCTCGCTCAACACTACCCAAGACCTCTTTGGTACTCATTATATCTGATCTGCTACTCTGATGCATTCCAAATCAGTGAGAATGAACTGAGCACTCAGCTAAGTAAATGCTTATCGTCACTGATAAACTGGTACTATTTTGGAGTAAGCCAACTGCATCACAAGGAACAAATAACATTTCCAATTATTTAACTCTTTGAGTGCCAGAGAGGCATGCAACACTTTGCTTTGCAGTGGAAAGGATCCATAAGCTAAAACATAAGCTATTAAAGGGATAGTAATACTTCATTTTATCTTTATTTTATTTCGCAGGCATTAAAAAAAACATGAAGAACCTTAAAGGTTTGAGAGATATTCACAAGCAAATTTCCCCCTCCCGCCCCTTTTACCTAGTTTAAGCCTTCTCTTCTCAGATGTGGAATGCAGTCCATAGACCAGACAGATAACAGCAGGGGGCAATCTTCTTCCTATGAAAACAATGAAAGCCCTGCCCCCCTTGACAAGTTTTTCAGGTTTTTCCCTTATCTTAATTGAAGATTGTCCCTCTCTGCAGTCTACTGGGCACCTCCCTTCTGATCTGGCTGAGCAGTGTTACATCAGTAAAAGGGGCGGCAGGGGGGTACTTTGTCATTGAATTTCTCTTGAACTACAACACTGACAGTATTGAAATAACACTCTCCAAAGTCCAAATACTATGATGATTAATTAGAGCTGCTTTTATTATAAAACATTACTATCCCTTTAAACAAGGAGCTTTCAACACCTTTTACATGGACATGCTATGGGGCAGGCATAAAGGGCACTTGTTGGTATGAAAGACCTAAAGATGGCAGAGTGTGTTTGTCAGGATGAACTACAGAGATCCTAAGAGCTAGTATAGTGGTTCTTAACCAAGGTGCCATGGCATTTTGACATGCCCGGATATCTATTTAAGATGCCACTTGCTTCTATGAAGACTTTGAAAAAAATGAGAATATTGAGTTTCAAATCCATGTTTATGGACATTTTTCTATGAATATGGTGAGACAAGGCTAGAAGTCAGTATGTGTGGTTCTTATGAATACTGTGGGACAAGGCGAGTGTTCAGTATGTGTGGTTTTATTGATACTTTTGGACCAGGCTGGGGGTCAGTATGAGTGGTTCACATCAACTTTACTGGGTAGTGGCTGTCTTAAGGGATGGAAGAGGAGGACTTGAAGTATATTACTGTAAGGGTTTGTGGTCGTAGTTATTTTGCAGTGAATCATGTGTAGTGAGGAGCACTGTGGCTTCTCTCCGCTGTTCAGTACTTACCTCTGAGTGCTTCCCCTGCCGATGGTGTCCGGCAGTGTCTTTTCTCTCCTGGGCCTGTGCCCGCTGTATAGCAGCCCCAGTTTCAGTTGTGGGGTCTTTCCCCAGGTCAAGAGAGCATGAGGCCATATAAAATGGGGTAGGCTAGCTTATGCGGAGGCTTGGTAAAGCCTCAAATTCAGACCCCACCCTGCACATCTGCTGCACAATCCAGGCCAGTATATTACTCCAGGCCTATTTGAGTCCCAGCAGGGATGCACCCCCTAAGGGCATGAGGCAGAATTTGAGTCTTTCCTCTGTAACATTGGCGCTCATTGCACGTAAGAGGCTTATGTTGGTTTGGCACCAGTAGGGTGTCCGGCCTCCCTGCTGCCCAGCTTTCCCCAATGCAATCTGTTTTAAACTCACTACATAAATCACCACACTCTACTCAAAAACTAAACCCATTCACATCATTCTTAGACATCTGACATGGCTCCCTATATAGCAACACATCACTTACAAAGTCCTTCTTCTCACCTTTAATGCTCTCCACACTGCCTCCCCTCTGTATACCTCTTCTCTCATCTCCTCTTTCATTCCTGACCGCCTCCTTTACTCAGCACACAATGCCCTTCTTTTTGCACCATCCACATCCTCTGCCCTCTCCCATCTCAAACCTTTTTCACTTTCTGCTCCCTACCTATGAAACGCCATACCTCTCTCCTTGAACAACTCCCTCAGTCTACCCTGATATCTTATCTTCTGGAGCACTAGGACTATGCGCTACCTTTAGGCAAAGTTAGCACTTGTAATCTCAGCACTTGTCACCCTCATACCCTGTTGTCTTTCTCCTATTACCCATTTAGACTGTAAGCTCCTTGGGGCAGTGACCTCTCTCCTATTGTTTCTATGACTGTGACACTTATTCTATTCCCTTTTATTTATTTTAACATGAAACGTCTATTGTAAGGCAGAGCGTACACTGTGTGGAGTCATATAAATAAAGATATACATACATACATACATCTGTGGCAGGTTGTGGACCGGTTCTTGTTGGGTAGCCGGTGGGTTCAGGAGTGGGTGCATCATGTCCTGTGTCCAGCAGAACAGGAGGCAAAGCAGTGTCTGTCAGTTCTTGGCTGTTGACTGGAGGTTCTGGACCTAGGACCAGTGGTGCTGCTGTGGTGGGAGCTATAGCGCAGGATGATGACTGTGACGATTTCTCTCCTTGGTCTTACGATGGTGTGAACCATTGGATATGAGGTTGGTGGAGGTCCTGGAGGCAGGAGCGGCGGATGCTGGGGCAACTCCTGTCTCTTCCACGGCCTTCTATTCTTAGGCCCAGAGTAGAATCCACAGCATGGTGGTGGTTACAGATTTAACTCGGCTTCAGGCATTCCTGGGACAGGACCTTCTGATCAGCAGTCTTTATCTGCAGTTCACATGAGTATTTTCCTTCTGCGTCCTTTTGTTACCAGCTAGGGGAGGGTTCTCTGGGGTGGGGAAATTTTGGTTGGTTTCTGGAGGAGTTTCAGCAATGTATTTGTCAGTGAGAAGTGGGTTCTTCCAGTGGGACAACTCTTGTGCATGCTTGAGGGGTTCAGGGCAGGGCGGATGCCCACACAATGGTGACGGGTTCTGTTGAGGTCTCCTTAGGTGGACTCAGGAGGTTGTCCAGGCTGAAGCTTTACTGATGGTTGGATCCACAGGGGTGGCGGTATTGGTTTTGGTTGGGTTTCCTTTTTCTGATGTAGGTCTCTAGCAGGGTCTAGTGCTGGTGGCATCGGAGTTCAGTTGGCAAATATGGCTCTCACAGGATCTTACATTTGATTTGAAGGACCATTGGGGGATCATTTGGTCTCTGACTTGAAGGATCAGATTTGGAAGGGGAAGCTTTTTTCTCTTCTTCCTAGGAGGAATTTCATTGTTGCTAGAGATGTTGGAATGCAAAATGGGAGGAGGAAGAGATAAAACTCTGTTACTGAATTCCTAAGACATTTTGGAGCTGGTTACAGGAATTCTGTATCTACATCAGTAGATGTCCTGAGAGTTTTTTGCCTCTTTTCTGTTATGTCAATGAGATATGGACCATGTGTAAGAACTATGGGGGTCTTGCCTGGTGGAGCTATGAAGAACATTTTCATCATCAAAAGGCGGCTTACCTCTCGATGTGTTGAGGCTTAAGGGACCTCAAAAGGCATCATTCCCAGAAGTCGCCAATGGGCCTGTCCAGAAGAAGGTGTTTTGCTAACTTTTCAATGACAGCCAATAAAAATAGGGGATGTCCTGTAGGTTCAAGCATGAGTGCTCTGGCTGTGCAGGAGCCCAGTGCCTTCTCAAAATGTTTCAAAAGGGGTCAGGTGCACCTGCATTCGGGTGGCAGAACTTCCAAAGGGGAGGATGCCGATGAGGATAAATGAGATGTGGCCGTGGCTAGACCATTATGCCAGGTGCTGTGATATGGCACTATTGCAGCACAGGTTTTCTGTCATGATTTTTATTCCTTTTTTGGTTACATGCTCAGCATTTGTAACTTTATGTCTGTGGTGCAGTTTTAGGAGGTAGCAAAGGAGAAACTGTCCAAGTAGGTCATACTGGGGATGATGGCAGAGCCCCTTTTCATCTTCACCAATGCCTAATCTGAGTGTTTTCCCTCTATGGTTGGTGCCCAAGAGGGAGGAAGGAAAATTCTGCCACATTCACCATCTGTCTTACCCAAGGTGGGCTAGGTGAATAAGGACATGCATAGGGAACTCTGTTCTGTGCAGTACACTTTATTAGACGAGGTGGTGGCCTTGGTGCAGGGGGCTTTACTGACAAAGGCTGATGCTGAATAGACATTCTGTCTGTTGCCTGTACATCCAGATTTCCATCACCTTTTGGGTTGCTGGTTTGTTGGAGGTTTCTATGTCGACCTGTGTTTACCCATGAGCTGCTCCATCTGTTTTCTGGAATGGGTAATGCTGGAGGAGGCTGGGTCTTGGGTGTTGGTGCACTATTTGGACTAATGTCTTTGTTTCGATAGTGGGGGAACTAGTGATTGTTTATGGTTGTTGCAGACCTTGAGTGGTAGCCGGCATGTTTCTGTGTATCTTTAGCTTCAAGGAAGATGGAGGGCCCCAAAATGTGTGTAAAATTTCTTTGTATTGACATTGATTCATGTGTCAATGGGAAGACAAGTTGGTTGACCTCAGGGCACACATGTTGCAGGTTTGGCCTTTTAAGAATGTCAGTCTTTAGCAGTTGCAGTCACTTCTAGGAAAGCTTTATTTTGTTTGCTGCATCATTCCCATGGGGTGGGTGTTTGCACGGCAGTTAGCACTGTGTTGTCAGGTGTGTGGCAGGCTCACCATTTTATCAGGGTGTCTTGGGACATGCGCCAGGATCTTACGGTGGGCATCGTTCGTCTACCTACAACGGTCAGCCCAGAACAGATAGGTGGTGGCTGATGATTTGTAATTGTTTACTGATGCCTCCGGCAGTTGCGGTTTTGGGGAGTATTTTGGCAGGAGCTGGTGCGCAGTAAGTTGGCTGGAGAGATGGTCTAACTTGGTGTTCTCTGAACTATTTCCCAATGTGGTTGTGGAGATGCGCTGCATGATAGGAGGGTGTGCTTCTGCTCTGATAACCTTCAGGTTGTTTAGACCATCAGTCTTTTATCACCCTCATTCCCCTCCCTCCGATTATTGCTCCTGCTGGTGTTGCATTGCTTAGAATTCAATATGTGGTGCAAGGCTCATCATGTTCCGGGCTCTTTGAATGTGATTGCAGATTCCATCTCTTGTTTTCAGTTCAGCCGATTTTGGCACCAGGAGCAAAGGTGGATGGAGAGCTGTGACTGGAGCAACATCAGTGGATAGGGAAACATATACAGCACTCACTGGTACCCTGCATGTGGACCATGAATAGGAACGTTTGGTGGTTGGGGGAGGGGGTGAATACTGATGTTCAGCGTTTCGATGTTGTTTTTTGGTTCCTATTCAGGCTTTTTGAGGGGTGATTAATGCTAGGATGTCTGTATTCGGTTTTCTGTTTAACTTGGCTGGAGGAATATTATGAAACAGTTTTTAGTGTGGCAGGCTTTAAAAGGTTTGTGTCAGGTAGCAAACAGGGAGGACACTAGACGGCCAGTTTCTTTCTCTGTTCTGCAGGGTTTGTTGGTTTGTGTTTGTTAATCTCCTTCTATGGTTTGCTCTGCTTTTTCTCTTGCATTTTTTGGTGCTTTTCAGGTGGGGAATCGGAAGTCGTAACAGGTGGGCCTCAGGGGATTTAGGGGTTGGCAGTGTCACAGTGTCAAGCTATTGTAACGGTTTGTTTGACTCACAGACACAGAGTTAAGATAAAAACACAGTTTTATTAAGTACAATAATACATAAAGAACCCTCACAGGTCCTTTAATATAAAACATATAGTACAGACACACAACAGATTAATTATGCCCACACAGGTCCAACATATATATAGGAGACAAACAGTTTATGCTGACACGGGTCAGGTGAATAAAGGAATCAGGTTCCAGCAACGCAGGAGTTAATGTTCAAAGGAAAGGAGAACAGTCCCATGAGTTTGGGCAACCAGCTGCATCAGGAGACGCCACAGATAGAGTCCACAGTATACTAGGCCACTGAAGAATTCAGGAGGACTACCGGTGCTGACACGGAGGCAACAATAGCAACCGGTTATGACAGAGTGGAGCGGAACCAATGACAGTGTACCGATGCTTAAACGGAGGCAACACAGCAACCGGTTTTGACAAGGAGGAGCGTAACCAATGGTAGTGTACAGGTGCGATAACGGAGGCAACACTTGCAACCGGTATTGACTGAGGGAAGCAAACCATTGGTAATGGCCGGTGCTATTACGGAGGCAACACTTGGAACCAGTATTGACTGAGTGGAGTAAACCAATGATATTCACGGAGGCAACACTTGAAACTGATCATAACAGAGTGGAGCGAACCAGTGCAATATACCGGTGCAATCACGGAGGCAACACTTGCAACCGGTTTTGATAGAGTGGAGCGAACCAGTGCAGTATACCGGTGCAATCACGGAGGCAACACTTGCAACCGGGTAGACAGAGAGGAGCCAAAGGCAATGTACCGGTGCTATAACGGAGGCAGCTCTAGCAACCGGTTTAGACAAAGTGGAGCAAACCAATGGCGGAATACCGGTGCAATACGGAGGCAACACAGCAACCGGTTTTGACAGAGAGGAGCAACCAATGGCAGAGTACCGGTGCACTCACGGAGGAAACAATAGCAACCGGTATGGAACGGAGACTAGGCCAGAGGTGCTCTGCGTAAAGGGAAGACAGGCAAGCCTGACATGCAGAGGTGCCAAACAGTAAGGCACCGGAAGTCAGAATGTCACCGAGGTGAGTAGTACTACAACGGGAACTGCCAAGTCAGGATCCAGGAGCAGGAACGTCAGCCAGGCTGGGTCAGGACACAGGAGCAGGAACGTCAGCCAATCGGGGTCGGTACACAGGAGCAGGAACGTCAGCCAGGCCAGGTCGGTACATAGGAACAATCACTGAAGAGTAGTCAGGCAATCCGAGTCGGTACACAGGCGCAGGAACAGGAGAGTAGTCAGGCAAACCAAGTCTGTACACTGGAACCTCAATACAAACGTAGAACTGGCACAGGAACACCACGAAAGGGCAGTGATAAGGTGCAGAAGCCCAGTATATAAAGGCAATACTGGGCGGGCTAAACACAGGGCAACCAATGAGGACATCATACAGGATAACTGACAGGAAAATAAAAAACAAGGAATCATGGGCACCGTGATAGCTATTCAGTGTGTCTAGTTATACATCAGTCAAAGATGGATCAGGAAGTTAAGGGTGTGCTGTTTTCATTATTTTCTATGGGCTTACCAGAGTGCAAAGTCAAGTCCATGCGGGATTATGTAGCTATTTTCCCCGTGGCGGAGGGTTCCCTTTTGAATCATGTAGATGCTTCAGCGTTTTATCAGTTTCAGTTTGTAAAGGTTTTTTGACTTGGCTTAGAGTACATGGAGCTAATGTGTTTGTGTAGCATTCCTTTCGGATCAGGGTGGCGACAGAGGCCATGTGGTGGGGTTTAGATTCTGAATTAATCCAGCAAATCGGGCATTGGAAATCTCATTGGTTTAGTTTATATGTTATGCCTGATTTGGTTATTTTTGGTGTTGGTTTATTTCTTCTCATTGTTTCAGGTGTCTCAAAAATGTTTGCAATATTGGGCCCAATGGTGAGCTGCAATTCAGGAGACCAGAACACGACTGGGTAGATATCTGGTGGTTTGCAGACAGGGGTATGCTTTGAGAGCAAGTCTTGGACCAGATGGTGTAGACAGTGAGGGTGAGCGCCCCTCCTGTTTTAGTAGTGCATGCCGGGATCAATTATCTAGGCAGGGTTTCTTAGAGGGAGATAATTCAATTTATAAAAAGGGATTCGGAGTACTTGGGGGAGCTATTTCCTGGCATGATACAACTTTGTTTGGAAATCATTCCCAGGTTGCACTGGTTGGAGGCTCATTCACAGGAGGATAGTAAGAAGAAGGTCAATAAGAACGTCTCTAATTTTGTGAAGAAGTCTGTGAGGTTGTTGGTGGGACATCGCTATATTGAGGGAGAGTCACGCCTTTTTTGTGAGGATGGTGTTGACTGACGTGAGGTTAGATATGTTCATTTCAGGTATGGCAGATGTTGTTGAAAGTGCCATGTCTTTGCCTTGGGGTGGGGAGGAGCCGTCTAAGGGGTCAAAAGGCCTTGCCTTGGTGAGTAGCTGTTTTTATGTGAAACCCAGGTTTCCTTGGGTTGTTTTCAGTATGTGGCTCCTCGAGCTTGGTGTCAGGAGCTGGGGGTGCGGCCATTGGTCTAATACTTGCCTCATCCAGGGTTGCTATGTTTGGATGATGGTATAGCTCACGGTCAAGTTAATCTAGGTGTTGTTTAGGTAATGAGTTGGTATAGTTAACACGGGTTAGTCAACGCTGAATATTCTGGCAAGCGTTAGGATGTTTTAGGTTAGTTAGATTAATGGTATAGGAAGCACCAGGACAAAATTTTGTATCATGGTTTGTATGTTATTCTTTCATTAAATCCTGTGGCCTTATTTTGAATCATTCTGAAAAGATGATTATGTGTCTTTATTTCGGGGGAAAGGGGGTTAAGTGCAGGTTAGGAGAGAGCTGATATGACACTGTCATTGTCAAGTGCACTGATCCTCTGCAAGTGGGGCAGCTAACTGTTTAATTCTGCAGACAGCGCCTCTCCTGTCGTCTGTGTTCTGAAACGACCGGTGTAGCAGTGCCATAGTGATATTCACCTGGCTATATTTTATCACTATGGTATTTTTCCAGTTGCTGTTTCAGAGAACAGAAAAACAGGAGAATGCCTGTAGAAAAGGATGAGTTTGCTGCCCCACTCCCCAAGGATCAGGGCACATTGTCAGCAGTAAGGTGGGAATGTCTGTGTTTTATGAGCACAGGGGCCAAAGCCTGGTTCTATGTCCCTTTCAAATGTTAAGCTTTATGTATAGGGTTGCCACCTTTTCCTCAAAAAAATAGCAGCCATAGTTGTGGGTCGGTGAGGGCGGAGCCACAAAAGGGAGGAGCCACAAAAGGGGCAAAACCATGCAATGTTGAGTGATTTGACTTGAAAAAAAAACAAAACTGAGTAATTAATTGAATGACCCAGGTAAAAATAACTACACTGGACCAAGCTAGCTTATCTGCCAAGTTATGTAAGAAATTAATTCTAAATCTGCACTGAAATATTTTCTTCATCAAATTTTCTGTCAAAAATGTTGGTGCAGCTTATATTCAAGTTCATCATATAGTCTGAAAAATATGGTATATGGATTTATTCTATAATGAATTAACATCCTGTTAGATGGCTGTGACACATTGCTTTACAATAATATGCATTCTCCTACAGCAGAGCTTTCCAAACTTTTCATGTTGGTGACACACTTTTTAGACATGCATCATTTCGTGACACATTAATTTCAGGTTTACTAGCAAACCAGTGGTTAAACTAACCCCTTATACAAGATCAGGGCCGGATTTGCCATAAGACAAAGTAGGCACCTGCCTACAGGCGCACGCCACTGAGGGGCGCCTGCCAGCGGGATACTTTTCAAAGAATAAAAAAAAAAGATAAAAAAAATGGCCACCGCGCTGGTTGCACCAGCGTCCACTCCATGTCGCCCTCACATTGCACCTCCCTGGCAGGAGGTCTGTCCGTTTCCTACCTCCCTGGCAGGAGATCTGTTGTCTGTGCCTCCTCTGGTACAGTCAGGCCTTTGGTTGCTGAAGCTCCCTCGTCGGCTCTGTAGGAATGCAGAGCGCTGGGAGATGACATCATCTCCCAGCGCTCTGCATTCCTGAACAAGAGACAGCGTGGGAGCTTCAGCAACCACAGGACTGACTGTACCAGAGGAGGCACAGACAACAGATCTCCTGTGCCAGGGAGGTAGGAAACGGACAATGGGAGGGAGGCAGGCAATGTGAGGGCAACATGGAGATGGTGGGGGCAAGTTGGACCCAAAGGGGGGCATTGTGAGGGCAATTTGGAGCTGATGGGGAGGCAACATGGAGATGGTGGGGGCAATTTAGAGCTGATGGGGGGACAATTTGGAGATGGTGGGGGCAATGTGGAGCTAATGGAGAGCAATGTGAGGGTAGCATGGAGCTGATGGGGGGCAATTTGGAGCTGATTAGGGGGCAATTTGGAGATGGTGGGGGCAATGTGGAGCTAATGGAGGGCAATGTGAGGGTAGCATGGAGCTGATGGGGGGCATGTTGATGGGGGGCAATGTGAGGACAATATGGAGATGGTGGGGGAAATGTGGAGCTGATGGGGGCAAGTTGGAGCTGATGGGGCAATGTGAGGGCAATAAAGAGATGATGGGGGCAATGTGGACATTAGGAGCATTGTGGAGGTGTCCAGTGGAGATGGTCAATGGGGGGGGGGCTTTAGATTTCTGTGCCTACAGGCTCCTGAGATGTAAATCCGGCCCTGTACGAGATATGGACACACACATAAATTGTAATAGTGAAATGTATGGGGACACAACATATTTCATGAAAACCTTTCACTTATATTTTTGAAAATATATGATTTACAAGATAATAACATACATTTCCAAGATTGTTGAATTTATGAGTAACAATATGTAAATATGTGTAAGAAGAATTAAAAAAATGTGAACAACATCAATAACTACTTACCATTTTAATGAGACGTATGAGATTGATGGGATGAATATAGTTTTTGAATATTCAGTGGAATATTAGATAAAGACACTCGCATTTCATCATCAAGCATTTTTAAGTTTCCACATTTCACTATCTTTAAGTTTGTCATTGTCGAGTGGCGATCGAGCAGCAGCCGTGCAGATGTTCTATTCAAAAACTGGACCCGTGGAATTTCTCAAACGCGTCACTTCATGTGCAGCCGAATCACCGGAAGTGATGTGGAATCAGCTGTTTCAACTTGATTATGCATACTGCGCATGCGCAGTACCTGTATGATCCCTTGACCGCGGTGTGCATACACAGATACGACGGAAGAGGAATATACTAGTGCACCATACTAATCGGCACCTTTGTTGTGTAAAAATGAATGCAAGTTCACATAGAGTCAGAGGATTCTCGTTATGTTCACGTGACACACCTACACACTGCAGCCAAAACACTAACGTGTCGCGACACACAGTTTGGAAAGCTCTGTCCTACATCAATGACTGTATTGGTGATGGTTCAGTCATAGAAACACAGAAATTGATAAGAACCATTTGGTCCATCTAGTCTTCCCATTTTTCCTTCTCTAAAAACCCTGAAACCTATTTGTTCCTTGGTCATGTCTTATGCCTGGAGTGCCTTATGTCTATCCCATGCGTATTTAATTCCCTCACTGTATTAACGTCTACCACTTCTGCTGGTAGGCTATTCCACTTATCTACCACCCTCTCAGTGGAGTAAAGCTTTCTTACATGGTTCACTAAGAAAATTGGGGCGACCAACTAAAGGTTGCATTAAACATGTCGTTGGCAAGAAAGGAGTGACTTGAGAATCTTGCCTGTATAAAAATGGCAAGATTCTCATGTTGCGGGCTTAAGCATCACTCATTTAAACAATTGGCTTGGCTGACTCACATTGCAAACTTTGCGGATGTGTCAGTACATAGACCTGCCTAGAATGTGTATTACAGGATATTACATCATCTGTGTGTACTCCTGCTCTCCTTCCCCATGGCTCATAATAATAATTTTTAAAAATCACAGGCGCGTAATTCACCCCTACGCTTCTCACAATTATTATTTTTTTTTAATTATGAGCCATAGACACTGAGGGGAAGTAGAGCGGGAGTACACATACAGATGGTGTAATATCCTGTGATACAAGTTCTAGGTAGGTCTATGGTTCACTATTTACAGAGACATCAGCAATTTTTTTCAATGTGAATCAGCTAAGTCAATGGTTTAAAGGGATAGTAATGTTTCATAATAAAAGCAGCTCTAATTAATCATCATAGTATTTGGACCTTGGAGAGTGTTATTTCAGTACTGTCAGAGTTGTAGTACAAGAGTAATTCAATGACAAAGTATCCCCCTCCCGCCCCTTTTACTGATGTAACACTGCTCAGCCATATCAGAAGGGAGGTGCCCAGGTAGACTGCAGAGAGGGACAATCTTCAATTAAGATAAGGGAAAAACCTGAAAAAAACCTTCAATTAAGATAAGGGAAAAACCTGAAAAACTTGGGGCAGGGCTTTCATTGTTCTCATAGGAAGAAGATTGTCCTCTGCTGTTATCTGTCTGGTCTATGGACTGCATTCCACATCTGAGAAGAGATGGCTTACACTAGGTAAAAAAGGGTGGGAGGGGGAAACTTTGCTTGTGACTATCTCTCAAACCATAAAGGTTTGAGAGATAAGACTTATATCATTCTTCATGTTTTTTTAATGCCTACAAAATAAAATAAAGATAAAACAAAGTAGTACTATCCCTTTAAATGAGCTATGCTTAAGCCCACAATATGTCGCTCTTTTTTTTGCTGTGATGTTTAATGCACCATTTTGTTATTCACCCAATCGTGGGCGACTTTTCAAAATGATACCTCTTACATTCCATCTAAGTCTCTGTCCCTTTACGTTTAAACTATGACCTCTTTTCCTAACATTTCTACTTTTTTTAATTGTACTTCCTTCCTATACTTTGTTGAATCCTTTCATGTATTTGAATATTTTTATCATATCCCCCCTATATTTTCTAAAAGCTTTATAAATGGCAATCTTTCCAGCATTGGGAGCATTCTTGATTTATACAGCAGGAAAAGCAATGTAACATATATTTAGCTTTAGATGTAATGTAAGAAAGTTTTACTTCACTGAGAGGGTAGTAGATAAGTGGAATAGCCTACCAGCAGAAGTGATAGAAGTTAATACAGTGATGGAATTTAAGCATGCATGGGACAGGCATAAAGCTGTCCTTAACATAAGACAAGACCAAGGACCAAATAGAGTTTGAGGTTTTTAGAGTAGGTAAATGGGCAGACTAGATGGGCCAAATGGCTCTTATCTGCCGTCAGATTCTATGTTTCTATATTTTCATTAAAAAAAAAAAGTTTGCTGCTCTTTTAACCCTTTGACTGTTAGAATGGTATCCAATGCATTGCGATTTATTGGACACCTCTCTGGCACTCAAAGTATTAAAATATGCGAGGGGAGGGGGGTGGAGTTATGTATGTGTTGTTAAAGGGCTGCAAAAAAAAACCCTTTAAAATATATTGCAACAGCCTGTGAACATAAACAGTTTTAGTGACTTCCAACTTATAGTACACTGGGGAGGTTATGTATGTGTTTTTACAGTAGCTATCCCTTCAGTTGCCAAGGGTCTGCACAGTTATGCTTTGTGATCCATTATGGCAAACAAAGAGCTTAATAGAGGTTTTTTTGTTGTTGTTCTTTTAAGTTACACCCTCATCCCCTCCCGCTCTCTATGTAGGTATAGTGGAGTGGGGAGGGTAACAGATAACCCTATCACTGCCTAGGGATGAGTAAAAACTTTCCCCTGAAAAAAGAATAAGTGCACGGAAAATGGCATTTTTCTCCTTTTGCGGGAATTCCCAAGAAATATAATGTTTTTCAGTTGTTTACCACTCAAACCCCAAGCCTTTTTCCACTGTACTATAAACACACATACTGACCCCCAGCCTTTTCTCACAGTAGCCCCAGAACTACACATAATGACCCCCCAGCCTTGTCCGACACTGGCAGCCATAGAATCACACCACATATACAGAAATCCCCCGGAAGGGACCACAGGGTACAGGAATGGAAAAATATCATGGGGAGGGTTGATGCATAAAGAAAGTGTTTGTGACAGGGAGGAGTTAAAGGAAAGGGCTTAAAAGGGTTGGTTACAGGATGTGGACTGTTGTCTGGAGAAGAGAGGACAGAGGAAGCATCCCTCCCTCCCTCTTATGATGTGGTGTCAGCTGGGCAGATAGTCCCTGCATGATTTTCAGAGATAGATAACTGATGTGGTAAAGTTAAGGGATTTTATCCTCAGGAGGAAGCCCTTTGGGAGTTTGCCCTGGACTTAGGTCGCGGGAGGTGACGTTACCCATTGAAGCTAGAATGGATGGCCAATAGGGTAATTCCTTGGGAATCAGCTGTAAGTGCTGAAAATGGTGGAATCAGCTATAAGTGCTGAAAATGGTGAAGTCAGCTGTAAGGGCTGACGAACATTGGGATTAGCAGTAGTAGAGACGTGCACAGATATTTTGGGGGGCAGGGGCTCAAATGAAAAAAATGGCACTTCTCATAATTATTATTATTATTTTTTTTTTTTTTGTTAAAAGGGCACAAGGCACTCTGGACAAAAACGGCAGGTGCTCAAGCCCCCTTTGGTGTCTATGTGTGCACGTGCCTCAGCCGTAGTACTGAAAAATGTGGGAATTTTAGCATGAGCCCATATAATCTGGCCATGCTTGGTTTTAAGGAAAGTGGATTGGCAAGGACTGTCATTCAATGATTAATTAATGATTGATTACTGGTTAATGATTAATTATTGTTGAGTATGAATAAGAACGATAATAATGTGAGTGAAAATAATAAAGCTGTGGTCTGTTATCCCCAAAGTTGATGTGTCTGTACTTATTTATGGATCAAACACTCTCCCTATGACATGACTCATATCCACAGTATCCATAGTACTACATAAACTGCTCCCCCTCCACCCATGTCCTACTGCACTTGTAGCCATAGAATCATACATACCCAGCTTTGTCCCACAGTAGACATAGAACTAAACATACTGACTCCCACAGCCTTGTCCCACTGCACTGGTAGCCATAGAACTATACACACTTACCCCCAGTTTTCCCCCACAGTAGCTAGAAAACCACATATACTGATACACCCAGCCTTGGTTCACTGCAGTGGTAGCCATAGAACCATACATATTCAAACCCCAGCTTTGCCTCATGATAGCCATAAAACTACACATACTGATCAGCCTTGTCACATGTTAGACATAGAACAACCCATACTAACTTACTGGTAGCCAAAGAATCACACATACTGACCCTCAGCCTTGTCACATGGTAGTCATAGAACCACACATAGTAACCTCACCCCAGCTTTGTCATATGGTAGCCACAGAACTAGACTTTCTGAATGCCCAGCCTTGCCCCACACTAATGAGTACTTAGCCTTGTCCTGCTATGTGGTAGCCAGGATGGGAAGTCCCTCCAGTTGCTGCCAGAATACAGCTCCCTTCATTGGCTGGTGGGGAATTATGGGAGATTTAGTCTGACAGCAGCCAGATGGCCTCACCTTGTCTACCACTGCTGTGACCATGAGCCTTGCCCAACTGTAGTCATAGAGACATACATACTGCCCTCCCAGCCTTGTCCCATTGCAATGTTAGTCATAGAACCACACATACCGCCCTTCAGCCTTGTCCCACTGCACTGCTATAGCAAGAACCAGCAAGGTTCCCGTGCAGGTTTCCTTGGAGTTGGCGAGAAGGATGATAATTCAGGGGGCACTATATGAATTTCCACGACTAATATGTCAAATTGGCGGTTTTCCTCCAAAAATCCTGCAGGAAAAAAAAATATTTTCGTCCATCTCTACGGTTGCCTCCAGCACATCAATGCATTGGTGATCTTGTAGTTATATCATTGTTAATTGTGCTTAAAATTATCATAGTATATCTGAAGTTAAATCCACAAGCCATTTGCAGAATATGGAAAAAATCTGAAACAATCTATATAATCTAGACTTAATCATGCATTTCCTGGATTTGCCATTAGATTTAAAGGGATAGTAATACTTAAAATGTAAAAAAAATATTTATATTGGAGGGTTTATCCCCCTGAGTAAAACAAGGGTACTCCCACTGTTGAGAGGTGATTTATTCAAAAGTTATTGAAGCTCAAATCTGAAATTTTTAGGTGCGGTATCACAGTGGCCTGAAATTTTACAGTGGAGCTGTTGCTACACCATCCTATGGACAGTTCTGGTCAGTTGACCATAAATCTCCATAAAATGGTGTAGCAACAGCGTCTCTGTACAATTTCAGGCCACTGTGATACTGCACCTAAAAAATTCAGATTTGAGCTTCAATAACTTTTGAATAAAACACCTCTCAACAGTGGGAGTACCCTTGTTTTACTCAGGGGGATAAACCCTACAACATGTATTTTTTTACATTTTAAGTATTACTATCACTTTAAGAAATCCTTTGGTCATTAATTGTCTCCTTTTTGGGCGTCAGGTAAGGAAGTATATAATTAAAATTGCAAAGGAGCCGAGCATGCACAGGCATTATTTTACTTTAGCAAAAATAGCTGATAATTATGATGAACAATTGTGTACTTTAACTGTAAAACTAACAAAATGATTGGTATTTATCAAGGGGAAAAATGAGACTTCATGTAATATATGTAATGAGTATGGACATTTTACTACTTGTTTTTTATCTTGCAGGATTTAACTTGCATCTGTGGCCTGAGCCACTTTAATGGATTTTTACTTGTATCTCAGCCCCATCCCCACTTAACCCCATGTTAGTCACTAACATGACTTCCATGGTGGCGATACGACCAGAACGCTTCTTTCTTTGTGCATTGCCCATTTGAACCTGGCTCCCTATCAATATTCCTGCAGTGCACAGAAATGTATTTTCACACTGTACTATTTTAGAGCTGAAAGCACATTAGACACACAGCTAATTTTATGTCTTAATTAATTCCAGACATTACGTCTATAAAGTGGTTAAAATAGCCACCCCAATATTACCTTTAACTCTTTGGGGAATGTACAAATCAGGACAGTTCCACTGGCATTAGCCTAGACAACGTGTATATATTTGGGCTATGTACTAGAGTTTTTGATCACTTCAGTGCACACTTGCAGTCCACCATCATTAAGAATTTAATGCCAGCAGGCTGCAAATGCCAGTTTCTGCTGCACCTTATAATTATCCTATATTATAATTCGCTAGGATGTTTGTTAGAAGCTGTCATGTGCAGTAGAGAGTGCTGCGTACTGTGCAGTCATGAGCAGTAGAGACTGCACGCTCTGCAGTCATGCGCAGTACTGACTGCCTGAATATGTCACGGCTGATACAGAGCGGGCTCTCCAAATTCATACCGGCGTCCTCTCTGCGCACCTTCCTGTGCTCAGAGAGGGCTACGGTCTGAATTCAGTGCTCCCCGCTCCATATAGCCGTGGCGCGTTTGATCAGTCAGTACTGTGCATGACTGCAGCGCCGCCAGTGAGAAGAGAGGCTCCGGCCACCAGCCGAGGTTGCTGAGTGGCACTGTGGCCCGTGTACACGGGCTTTAAAACTAGTATAACAATAAACAGCACAGAATCACACTAGTACATCCACCTTTAGTGCAGTTCACTGGATAACTCTCTTGTCTTTCCCCCTTTCTCTAACTGTCCTCTACATATGTGCCATAGGGGACAATTAAGAATTCCCCAAATTCACATTGATTTAAAAGGGCAATTACCACATTTTACTAAACCTTTTCCAATGGATTGATGATAAGGTTTATAACAAGGCTAATGTCAAGTTAATTTATCGCAGTGTAGTTCAAAGTTCTCCACTGCAGTCTAATGTAAACATTTTAAAGGGATAGTAATGTTTCACAAAAACAGCAGCTCCAATTATTCTTTATAGTATTTTGTTCATGGAGAGTGTTATTTCAATACTGTCAGAGTTGTAGTTCAAGAGTAATTGAATGATAAAATATCCACCTCCCACCCCTTTTACCTAGTGTAAACCTTCTCCCCTCAGATGTGGAATCTGGTCTCTTGAGCGGACAGGTCCCAGCAACGGACAATCTTCTTACTGTGAGCACAAGGAAAACCCTGCCCCCCTTGACAGGTTTTTCAGGGTTTTCCTTACGCTCAATGAAGATTGTCCCTCGCTACGATCCTTCTGGACAGTCTTGCTGCTCTGAGGTGAGCAGTGTTACATGAGAAAAAGGAGTGGGAGGGGGATACTTTATCATTCAATTACTCTTGAACTAAAACTCTGACATTATTTAAATAACACTCTCCATGGCCCGAATACTATGAAGATTAATTGGAGCTGCTTTCATTGTGAAACATTCGTATTCCGTTAAGGAACAGAGATGTGAACCACTCATTGAGAAACAATATGTTGCACATCCCTCTTTTCATTAAAGGCTTAACCTTTGAGTTCCATACAGTTTGCAACAAAGTGCGGAGCAATGTATTGTATACCTCTACCTCTCTGGCACTCAAAAAGTTAACCTTTTGAGTGCCAAAACGGTACACAACAAATTGCAGAGCAATGCATTGTGGTGCACAATGCACTCACATTATACAACTATGAAGAAGTTTGAAATAGATTTGTATATGGAGACGTCTGACATACATAATTATCCCCTATGGCACAACTGGATTGCTACAGAGTTTCTCTTGTTTAACTTCCTGTACACAGACAGCCCTTCTATACTAGAATTCATATCCCAAGTTATTACTCACTGCTGTGTCCCATTTTACTACATAATGGCATTGATGAGAACCCTCAGCGTGCTCACTGCACATAAACTATGCTTACTATTTGTTCACATTGACCTTACCATATTTTGTACATTCTTATCGACAGCCTTAGCGACCTTGAGCTGAATTTTGAAGACACTCTTGCAGCCAATCAGAAGCCTTAGTTGGGCTTGTTGATAACGTATCTGTTTGTTTCACAGCTGCAGCATAACTTTTCAGGGAGTGAGGTGATTAAAAGTGGAACTGGCAGATACCTTATCCCTAGTGATTTGTGTTCCCCACACCCTGAGCATGCTATCCTTGGTGGAATATGAAATGCCAAAATTTCTTCAAGGCCTTTAAAGTCGTCATTGGGCAGATCCTTTATTTCTGGAAAGCCCTCCAAACACAGCAGATGGCAATGCCCTCTGCCAACTCTGAGCTAGAAAACACTTTGTGATTCCTGCTTCAACATGCCCTCAATGATTAAGAAGCCACTAAGGGAAAGTCAGACATCAGTTTTGAAAGATAATCTTGAGGAGGATATGTATTCATGTATCATAGCTTACTGCAACATTAAGGTAAACATTATGCCTAAAACACAGCAGAAAAGAATTACAATTAAATCAGTCGATATTAATCCCTTAAGTAGTGCACAACACATTATGAAACAATCCCTCTGGTCTTCTAGGTGTTGAAAAAAATGTTCTTATTTTATAGCACAATGCACACAATAGTGCTATAGTACTGACTGTGCCAGGTCATGAGAAAACACTCTTATACTCTTTCTTAAGCTTGGAAAAGTAAAAGAATACTTTGAAAGGCCCCATATCAAACACAACATAATGTCCATTTTCATCTTTGGTGTCCCCGGAGAGGGCTCATGGGCTGGGAATGAGCATGTCTAAATGACTTGAACCTCCATGTAAAGTAGGTGGAACTTAATTGGGTGGGATTCAGAGAAGAAAAGGTATGGTTTGACTTTAGAATGGGCAGGAAATGGACAGAACCGGGTGGGAAGTAGGTGGAGTGGACTGTAAGTGGGTGGAGTTACTCAGGGAAGTCACCAAAGATGGAGAAACAGCCTCTGTACCCAGAGACTCAATAATTAACTCTACACCCGGAGTCTCCAGGGAAGATCTGGATAGTTCCTATGTATGATAATGACTTATTCACCAAAAAAAATAAGTAACATTCAAGAACTACCCAACTGTACCATAGGGTTGAAATGAAAACTCTGCAGATTCCATTTGATGTAAACCAGGCATTTATCCATTGAATACTAGAATGTCACAATGCATTGAAAACCTCTCTTGCATTCAAGAGTTAAAAACCCAATTTAACCCTTTGAGTGCCAGTGCTATGCATTTCGTACCCTCTAGCACTCAAAGGTTAAGTCAATACAACATTTCATTTTCTCTTTATGATGCTGTTGGTTAGCTCCAGAATGTCACCTGCTGAGCTTGGTGAATAAGCCCTATAGTGGGGAACATCTGTGATTGCATTGATGTGGATTTTTGTGGAGAAATGGATCATTCCTGTCAACCAAACGGGTTTGCTCTCACTTTGTGCCTATGTACAAGCCACTGTACATGTCAAAATATCCACTTTGCACAGCCTGTGCCAAGGGGTGTAAAATGGGAAGTGTTTTTTTAATCTGAGACCAGTAGCAGTCTATTTAATTTTCTTTACATCTGCTCCAGGTGTGGCATAGCTGAATGTGCACCCAGGGCCAGATTTCCCAATAGGCAGACTAGGCACCTGCCTAGAGCTCCAAATTTCGAGGGGTGCCTCAGCTGTGTTGGCCACACCCACTTTCTGAATTGTGGGTGGGGCCAGAACAATCTCTGTATCCGTGCAGTAGCTTATACACCCCTTTACAGGCTATTATTTAACCCCTTGGATGCTAGTGAGATCTCCACCGCATTGCAGAGCAATGTGTTGGAGATCTCACTAGCAACCAAGGGGTTAAAGCTTTTATGTCCTTGCTTGTTGTAGGTCAAAGGTATATTCTAGGCCAGGAAACAGTGTGGATGAGACTGGTGGCGTGGTCATGTGAGGAGTGGGGTATGGTCATAGGCGGAGCTAAGGTTGTCCAGAAAGCCTTGCCTAGGGGAGCCTGGAATGTAAATCTGGCCCTGTGTGCACCCAGATGTCTGTACTGGAGTAATTGTGAATGCACATGTACTTACGGGTGCTACTGTGTTTGCATAGGTACATACGTACAGACACCAGTATTTAATTCCCCAGGAGCTCATGTTACATTAAAGGGATAGTAATACTTAAAATGTAAAAAAAAATATGTTGTAGGGTTTATCCCCCTGAATAAAACAAGAGTACTCCCACTGCTGAAAGGTGTTTCATTTGAAAGTTATTAATTTTCAAAGTTTAATTTTTTAGGCCTGAAATTGTACAGTGGCGCTGTTGCTACAAGATCCTATGGACAGCTCTGGTCCCAGGACCATAACTCTCCATAGAATTGTGTAGCAACAGCGCCACTGTACAATTTCAGGCCACTGTGATATTGCACCTAAAAAATTCAACTTTGAAACTTAATAACTTTTGAACGGAACGCCTTTCAGCAGTGGGAGTACTCTTGTTTTACTCAGGGGGATAAACCCTACAACATATTTTTTTTACATTTTAAGTATTACTATCCCTTTAAGGGTACATGTGGGATAACTTCCCCAGTGTCTATGGTTACAAACACCGCACCATCTTCATCATCAACACCAAATTAAGTGGTCAAGAACAAAATGTTGACTAGAGAAGAAGAAGAAGCTGTATAATAGTGATTGATTTTAGGAGAAGTAAGGGCAGGTTTTGTTAATGCAAACTTGCCAGCAAAATATAAACTGGTGGAGGTAAGCATAGGTTACAGAATAAGGCTTGGTGTTAGTTAATATATAGATGTGTAAACCACTTTATTTTTGACTTCCTGACTTAATAACTAGTCTCTGCCTGGCTCAATATGCAATTTTAGTACTATCCTTGGAAATAAAGATGTAGGCCATGGTATTCACATATGATGTCATTTGACTGTCATAAGACAATGCTGACTCGCAATACCGTTATATGAGATTTTTTCCGATACAATTGAATACAAATCTTATGAGCTTAGCCTCAGCACTGTAATATGTGCAAGGTAATGCCTTGCCCTTGTGCTACAGCAGCCTGTAATGTTAGGAGGATATAAAAATAGTTAGGGTAAACAGGATACTATATTCATACATATTTTGTCTCTAATATCCTAATCCAAGTTACATTTTGGTGGCAGGTCCGCTTTAATTTTTGATGACAACTTAGTCTTTTATGTTGTATCTCTGTTGAGCCATGGAAATATCACAACCAATCAGGCAGGCAATCACCAGGTAGGACTGCAGCTGTACTGCAGCTAACCACATGGGCTGCTGTAAAAGTCTCCTTCCAATCCAGCAATGGTATCAAGGTTTTGGCAATCATTCATGTCCCAACATGTTTCAGCACTCAAAACAGATACAAATCTCCTCTCGCTAGCTAGCAGGGCATCTCTAAAACAGGAATTCCCTACCATGCAGGGAAGCATGATGATCACAACATGCCTGCCTGCCATCATTCAATGTATTTCCAACTCTGTGTCATCCTGCAGTCGACTGATAAGTATATATTTGGTGTGGGTCTCTGTGCATTCAGATCTCAGAGTGTGTGAATGTGACATTGTTGGTGAATGCAAGTTTGATGTGTGTATCAGAGATTTGTGCTTGTAAATGTGGATAATTCTGAGTGAATGTGGGGTTTAGAGGAGGTTGTTGTAATTAAGTGTGTATCAGCAGTAAAATATTACTCCATCAATGTCTGGGTATAAGAGCTTTTAAAGAATAAAGCATGGCATAAAGCTGCATTTTTAAGGAAAGTGGGGGGGAGATCAAGAAGAACAGAAATTGTCTACAAGATTTGGCAAGAGATATTTTCAGACTTTTCTCTATCCACTGTAAACATTCTGGCCAAAATGATGTTATAAGAGGGCAGGACAACCATATGTGAATAGGGGATCCCTCAGGTTGATGGCGTCTCCAACACAAGGCACTGGAAGAGGAGGAAAATTTATGCAACCTAATGGGTGTATTATACTATCGGGCTAGAAATTTATAATGGCTCTCCAAATTTTGTGCAGATAAGGAAAAAGAATTAGCTATGTTCCATATCAATTTCCAATCTTTATCCAAAAGAGGAGCATCTAATATGGTAGGGTTTAAAACATTAATTAAGTCACATAACATTTTATAAATTAAACCTAACGCCCCTTTAGATAGATTTTTAGATAGTAAGAGAGATTCAAATGAAGATGGTGAGTGTGCCCATCCTAATTTAATATGAGGCGAATTTAAAAAGTTTGGGATTTTTAGGTAATTCCACAATTCTGTTGATGGAAGACAATACAAAGAGCTGAAGGAAGAGAAAGGAATAATTTTCCCCTTTGCTATACAATCCCCTAAGCATGTTGACAAACCATGGGGTTGAGTAACAAAAGACGGGGTCTTTGGGGTGGAGACTCCCTCTCTTTACTTTAGCACAACCCCTGCCTTCTTCCCAGAATTCATGTGACAAAAGCCACAGCAAAATAACTAAGCAGGTAAGAAGAAATGAAAATCTCCCAGAACTAAGACCCTAAGAGGACTCCTCTTCCCAGTGAAGCAACGTAAGATTTTTCTACGTGTGTGAGATCTGTGGACTAAAGAGAAAAGGATTTAACAGGTAAGAACACTAAAATCCTATTTTCTTTTACATTCAGTATGGAACACAGGTAGCATGGGGATATAAAAAAGCATCTCAAAACTCTAGGGAGGGCAACGAGAAAAGAACGCTTATGAGTACTCATGATACCAGAGTTCCCCGGGACTAATCTGGATCTGAATAACCATAGGTGTCAATGGACAGTGAACCACCACAGAACACCAAACAAGAGCCAACTGGGCTCAAAAACTACTGAACAACAACTGGCAGTAGAAAAAGGAAAAAATAGACATCCCTAAACAGGCAAGACTGCCTTGAGGACCTTCTGGTCAAAGATGGGCTCAGCTGAAGCCAAGACATTGACACAGTAGTGTTTGGTGAAAGTATGCAAGGAGGACCAAGTCGCAGCCTGGCACAGCTGTTCAGCTGAAGCCTGTTCTTGTAGGCCCAAGAAGCAACCGCAGATCTGGTGGAATGCACTGTAATCATGAAGGGAACTAGCTTCTTCTTAGAGTATGGTAGCTTTGATCCAAGAGGCAATGGTTACCTTGGATGCATCCTGACCTGCCCTAGGACCCTCACAATGACAAAAAGTGAGTCAGCCTTTTGAAAAGACTGAGTGTGATGAACATAATACTTTTTCATTCTTGTTTTGCCTAAAGAATATACCAAGTTGTTTTGAAAGCTTGCATCCAAAGCCACTCAGTTAGCCAATAAAGGTATCATTTGTACTCTACTAATCTCCTGCATAATACTTAAGGCAGCACACAATGTCCACTCTCATGAATGGATGGAGGGTCAGGGCAAAATAGAAGGCACAACAATCTCCTGATTGATGCAAAAATTGGAGACAATCTTAGGAGGAAACTTTTAAGAAGTACAAAGTACTGCCTTTTCATGGTGAAAACTAAGAATGGAGGTTTGCAAGACAGAACTTGTAACTCAGCCACCCTCTGAACAATGACAACTGCTAGAAATATAAGCTGGTGCAATAAGTTGGAAGCCAGAGGCTCAAAAAGGGGCCTCTGAGGGATGTCTAAGACCAAACTGAGATGCCATGGAGAAGTGGGATCCCAAAAGGAGGTGAAAGCATTAACCATTCCCTGTAAAAAAGTATTCACATCTAGGATAATGACAATCCATTTCTCCATTTCGGAAAAAGAACAGAGACGTCTGACATCTGAACCTTGAGGGAACTCAAGCTAAGACCCATGTTAGCTCCATCTTGATGGAAGGGTAAAACCATAGGAAGGTCAAAAACCTGTGGAGACATATTCTTGTCAGCACACCAAAGGTGAAAAATGGACCAGACTATGGAATGCCTTAGAAGAGACTGACGCCAGAGCCTGTATCATGGCGGAAATGACATTATTGGTGAATCCTTTCCATTTCAGAATGGTAAATTCAAGAGCCATCAAGGCTAGTCTCTCCACGTCCTTGTACTACAAGGGTCCTTGACAGCAAAATATCCAGTCTGGGCAGTAGGCAGATCAGTTCATGAATGGACAGACTGAAAGGTCTGTGAACCACACCCACCTGGGCCCAAATGGACCAATTAAGATGACAGTTGCCTTCTCTATCCTGATCTTTTGAATCACCTTTGGGGTGAAAGGAATCAGAGAAAAGGTGAAAACTCCATGGGATGGACATGGCATCCATTGCAAAGGTCAGAGGATCCCTTGTCTAAGCACAGAATGTTGGAACCTTCCTGTTCTTCCTGGCTGCCATCAGGATGCCCCCCCACACACAGTTTTGAACTACAAGGTAGAACATATCTGGATGGAGCTTACAGTTTCCTGTATCTACGTCTTGATGACTGAGAAAGTCTGTCAGTATGTTTTCCACTTCTGGAATGTGTGACTGAGATTACTGGTATATGAGTTACCACCCAAGTGAGAAGATCTCACTGCGGGTTCCCCCTGGGGATTGATGTACACCACTGCCATGGAGTCTTCAGACTGAACTCTCACTGGGGTTCCCGTGAGCACCTGGGATCAATAAAAGAGAGCTAGATGAACCACTCTAAGCTCCAGAATATTGACGGACAGTAGACCCAAATCCCCTGCCTCCTACCCTGGGCACCCACATCACCAAAGTTCACACCCCAGTCCCTCAGGCTTGCCTCCATTGTTACCAGGTTCCACTTTGGAATCACAAGGCATCTCCCTCTCTCGAGGTATGGATGATGAAGCCACCACTGAAGTTCCTCCCTGGCCTCCGGATACTGAGTCATCTGAAGGGTGTTGAAACTCATGGCCAGATATACCAAAACCTGGGATGGAATGAGAGAGGATTTCTTGAGATTATGAATCCAGCGGTCCAGAATGCAGGTGAACTCTATGGAGAGACAAGATGTCTTCTGAAGGAGCTTTGATCAAGAGATCATGCAGATATGGTATCAGAGAAATGCCTTGGGCATGGATGTATGCAGCCAAGGCTGCCATGATATTTGATAAGATTCTGGACACTGAAGCCAGGCCAAACTGTAAAGCTGTGCCCTGGTAGTGATTGCAACAGAAAGCAGTATACATGCAGCACTGGCATTCCGGGTGGATTGGGGAATGCAGCTATGCTTCCTGTAGATCCAGGGAGGCTAGAATCTCCTGTGGGCACATCGCTGCGATGACAGAATGCAAAGATTTAATCTTGAAGTGCGTAGTAACCACGTACATGTTGAGACATTTCAAGATAGGATGGAAGCCGCCATCCTTCTTGGGTACGACAAAAACTTTGTAATAGTTACCTGAAAAGCATTCGTGGACCAGGATCAGAAATTGGAAGAACAATGCCTTTTCTGTAGTCCACTAAACTTTTCATGAAAAGAAGTGATATGGAGGAAGGGATATGAAATCTATGCAGTACCCTTCTGATTCCACTCGCAAAAGCACTGATCCATTACGAAAGATGCCCAAGTGTTTTGAAAAAGGTGGAGACAACCCCTTACAGGCAATAACAGACCAGAATTACATAAGTCATGCAAGGGTTAGTTTGTCAGAGCTGGACTATGCAGCTGAGCTCTTGTGCTGTCAAGTCTGTTGGGGCTTTGCAGTGGGGCACTGTTGGTAGATCTGAGGGGTTTGCATCCTCTGCCCCCCCCCCCGAACTGGCGAGATGGGGGGGTGTAACAAAATCCAAGCAATTTTCTTGCTAGAAAGGATCATTTGGGGTAAATCTCAGGCAACAGACTTTATTTCCACAAATAGCATTTCTAATTATCTGTTTCAGGTCAGGCCCAAAGGGGGCCTTGCCCTGAAAAGGCAAGGACACCAGTGACTTCTAAGAAGATTGGCCCACAGATCAAATCTTGAGCCACATGCTGCAGAAATAGAAAATTCTGAGGATTTCCCTGAAATTCTGGCCACATCAAATAGAGCCTCAGTAATGTAAACATTGGCTTCCAAGATACTGGCCACCAAAGTCAGAATATCCTCCTTATGTACATCAGCATGCATAGCTTCTGATAGTTGCTCTCCCCATGCTGCAATAGACCTATTGTCCCAGTGGCAAAAAAGTTGACCTTAAGTAAAGAGTCAAGCCTCTTTGCAGCCTGATCCTTGAGCCCTGTAGCATCTACCAGGGGAAGGGCAGTGTTCTTTTCCAAAAGTGAGATGGGGTCAACAGCAGGGGTAGAAGCCTACTGTGCCAGACCCGGAGTTGTAAATAGGTATGGCTTAGAGAAGCATTTCTTTAAGGAAAAGTCTCTTATCTGGAGTTTTCCACTCATCCATAAAGATATGATCAAGAGTGTTATTAGGGGAAAGACAGGGGAGTCTTTCTTGTACCCATGGAAAATATCCAGAAATGTAGACACCCCCATCTACAGCCTCAGAGTCCTGAAGGGTCTCCAACACCACCTTGATGAGTCCTTCAACAGCAGGGGATGGATCAGTCTCTAAAGAATCTTCATAGGAGAAGGAAGAGTCCATGTCCTCAACGTCCAACGTCCCCAATATCTTGAGTGTGACCCTTGAATACAGGTTCAACCTGTTTAAAGGTGGGCAAAGGTTTCAGGGAATGGAAAACCCTCTGAACTGAAGAAGGGATTGCTGCCACTGAGGATAGCAGTGCTTTAACTCAAGCAGGCTCTTGTTCAGTGCTGCGGAAGTGGTATGTGCCACAGCACAATAGGGGCATAGAGACTAAGGCATGAGAAACACTGGGTAAGGGGAGAAAGGGAATCTCCTGAATCCTTGGATTTCCCTATGTGCCCCTTAAAGTCAGACATGTCTAGGAGAAAGTGTCCAAACTAGGTAAAATGTCACCAGTTTAAAGCAAAGCCCCTGGAAAGACCGAAAAAGTACTAGTATGCAAAGGGTTGAACTAGAGAATAAAACAAGGAGTCAGCATCTGCGTAGGATAAGAAAGGTATTAGTAAGATGTACACCAGTAAGTGTGCCAGCCAATTGGAAGAAAGCCTGGGAAACAGGTCATTATGGGAATTGTAGTCTTCTCCATTGCTTGTTGCCTTGCAATGATTGTTATTCTGGCCATGGACTGGGGAGTGCTCTCTGGACACTCAAAAAATGGACCAGATAATTGACCATGTTGAGACACGAAGACAGAGTCATCTCTGATCGTTGTAGACCAAACAGTTGCAGAGATACGTCTGAAATAAGTTTCTCCTATAGAAGTCAATGGAGCAGAGAAGGCCACGGACAGGCGCCAGTTCTTAAACATTGATCTAAAATGAAAACTAAGGGAAACAGGCCAAAACTCCCTGGGAACACCCCAGGGAGTGAAAAATCTAATCCCTAGTAGTGGGGGAATGGAAATAAGCCCCCCAAAGCACCCTAACCCAATATACACCCACAATGAACCAGCATTTTACTGACAGCAAGGAATGGGTTAATGTACCAACTAATATTGCAGCCATCTGTACTTCCAGAGTTAATGAAGAGAGAAGGGAGCTATGAATGAGTGCACAAGTGAATAGTAACAAATAGTGTATAAGATAACTCAGCAGGGACACACAATAGGCCAAGGAACTCAAAGGGTTACTCACAAATCTTGTCTTCAGGCTCCCATCCTAAGTATAGGGGCAGAATCTCAGAGAGGCTCAGCCATGAGGAACAGACTTTTCATAAAGTGAATCTCCACAGGGCAAGAGGTCCACAAAGCACATATGAATTGGACAATCCAACTCCAAGGAAAGTCAGTGATGGGAGCCCACCAGATGGGGGACTATACAGCCCCATATTTAAAGAAAAAAAATATGATAACCTAAATAAAACAGGATGCACCTCCATCTGCTTTGCAGGACACATGAATTCTGAGAAATAGGTAGGGGGATGAGGTGGAGAAAGAGGAGGAAGTTTCCACCCTAAAGACCCTGTTGTTCTGTCGGAGGAAATAAGAAATATGTAGTAACCATTTATCATACTGCCATACAATGTCTCCTAATGGTGACATGAAATAATCAGTGAATTGTTTACAAACCTGCAGTTCATGTGCATGATACCCTAGTCAATTATTAAAGGGATAGTAATACTTAAAATGTAAAAAAAAGATGTTGTAGGGTTTATCCCCCCGAGTAAAACAAGAGTACTCCCACTGCTGAAAGGTGTTTCATTCAAAAGTTATAAATTTTCAAAGTTGAATTTTTTAGGTGCAATATCACACTGACCTGAAATTGTACAGTGGTGCTATTGCTACATGATCCTATGGACAGCTGTGGTCCCGGAACCATAAATCTCCATAGGATGGTGTAGCAACAGCGCCACTGTACAATTTCAGGCCACTGTGATATTGCACCTAAAAAATTCAACTTTGAAAATTAATAACTTTTGAATGGAACGCCTTTCAGCAGTGGGAGTACTCTTGTTTCACTCAGGGGGATAAACCCTACAACATATTTTTTTTTTATATTTTAAGTATTACTATCCCTTTAATATCCTTTATTATTGTTTATTTATAACGAGTCATCTTACTCCACAGTGCTGGGCAAAAGGAGAAGACATACAGAATTAAGACAGTACAGATGGAAGATACAATTCAAAAAGATTAGAGGGCCATTCTCATCTAAGATTACAGTTTAGAAAAAGGCAGGTTGAGGCACTGAATATGTAAATTCTACAGGGGGTGCCACTTGCCATGTGAACTTCAGGTCAGTAGATGAGAGATAAAAGTGCTTTTCAGTGCAGTATACAGCACTGAATGGGTCCAATTAGAGAATCTTCAATGCTGAAGCAGTTTTTCAGTCACAATATGTTATGTAGAACACATGCTGCCTTGGTGATTTTATCCATATTTTCTGTGTTTGTTGAAATGGCCCATGAATTGCCCATCATTTGTTGGCTAATCTTCTAAATGCAAATTCCACCATGTGCCTTGTGCTCTCTAGTCTGTAATTAAACATAATTCAGGGGATAAACAAATCTCAGGAAGGATGAGGATTTAAAATAATTTCAGACAATACAAATGGTTCATCTACCACAAAGACATGTGGCATCGGCAACAGCACTGAATCTGGAAAATGAAGTTGATTTTCAATTCTTATTTTTTCCAAGACTTCAAATTTTAACCCTTTGAATTCTAAAAGGGTATGCAATGCATTGAGAAGTAATGCACCCAAAAGGTTAGTGCTACCATCAGCGTCAATGTCGACAACAGTGAAAGAGTAATTACTGTCTACTAGTCCCTTAAAGGGATATTAATGTTTCATAATAAAAGCAGCTCTAATTAATCATCATAGTATTTGGACTTTGGAGAGTGTTATTTCAATTCTGTCAGAGTTGTAGTTCAAGAGTAATTCAATGACAAAGTATCCCCCTCCTGCCCCTTTTACTGATGTAACACTGCTCAGCCAGAGCAGAAGGGAGGTGCCCAGGTAGACCGCAGAGAGGAACAGTTTTCAATTAAGATAAGGGAAAAACCTGAAAAACTTGTCAAGGTGGGCAGGGCTTTCATTGTTCTCATAGGAAGAAGATTGTCCCCTTCTGTTATCTGTCTGGTCTATGGCCTGGATTCCACATCTGAGAAGAGGTGGCTTACACTAGGTAAAAGGGCAGGGAGGGGAAACTTTGCTTGTGAATATCTCTCAAACCATAAAGGTTTGAGAGATAAGACTTATATTGTTCTTCATGTTTTTAATGCCTACAAAATAAAATAAAGATAAAACAAAGTATTACTATCCCTTTAAGTAAAAAGCAGTTTTTTAAATGAAGTACATAAACGTAGCACTTTTGGGGAGTATGTGTTTGACTATTTTTCAAGACTACTGTTCCAATACGGTTAGGAAAACCGGTCCTTTGTTAGAGTAACTGGGAAATTGTTTGACCCTTTCCATTTCCTGTTTTTACCCTTCCTTACATTCTAGAGTGCTATAATTTTTATGAAACAGAAAAATGATGATAGAGTTAGTGACCAAAAATTCAACAATTCACATCCTGTTGTAAATTATCTGTAAAAGGAAAATAAGAATAACTACTTTCTTTCACTGTTTTTGTTAACAGTCAAATAAACGTAGTCTAAATGGCTATCCCTAAAAAAGTTATCAAAGCAGCTTATATTACAGAACATAGAAGAGCGGAGTAGTTCAATGAACCATAAATGTTCTTACAGTAGTTGTTATTTTTGCAAAACGGATGGAGTCTAGACTATGTTGTCATGGTGACAGACTGGACAAGGTGGAGGACCCCCAGGGAAAAAGAGGAATGCAGTCTCTGACCTGAAGACCTGGGGTCTGAATATTTGTTTTGTTCATCCTCAAAGCCTCTCACATGCTTAGGCTTTATTTTGAAAATTCTTGGGGTGTCTCCCTGAGGGCGAAGGGTAATCCAGACATGGATCCCTTGCTCTCTGGGTTTAGGGAAGCTAATTGCACCTCACCGATGAAGCTCAAACAAGGCTGAAACATATATCTGTGGTTAACTAGAATTGCCTTGCAGGGTATTCCATTGCCTGTCATTTGAAACTGCACTGTTGTTTTGCTGGGGCTCCAGCTGATGTGTACATGGATATTTCCTATCTGTAATAGCGCTAGAGAGTTAAAATCAATATGTCTGAGTGGTGACTAAGTGACTAACAATATAGCAAGAAGTGTTTGTTTTTGTTCCATCTCAGAGCCTCTCACATACTTTGACTTAATTTTGAAAACTCTTATGTTATCTCCCTAAGGATGATGGCTAATCCAAATGTAGATCCCTTGTACTCAGTGGTACCCACAGAAACCAGCTGCACCTCACTGATGAAGCTGAAACAAGACCAAAGTATATGTTTGGTAAACCAGGCATGGGGCCTAAGGAAGCCATCTACTCTCCGTGATGAGGTCCGTGCAATGCTGAAACGTAGCTCTGGGGTTGACTGGAATTTCCATGCAATGGAACTTACCTGTCGTTTCTGAAACAGCCCCCATTTTAGGTGGGATTAGTCACATATGCGTATGGACATTTCTCCTCAGTAGTGGCACTAGAGAGCTAAAATGTGATGCTTTTTTTGTTCTCAGTGGGCCTCTAAAGCAGACAAAGATACCATTCCATCTGAAGGAAATTTGACCAGAAAAAAGTGTAGGAAAAAAGATTCAAAACACCTTCATCAATTTAATGTAAAACTTGGAAGAGGTCCTGGGGAAAACTTCCACCCACTTTTCATAAGGTGTTTGTAAAAAAGAATCTTCTTGATGTAGGAATTCCAGCAGTGTCAACATCAACTAACTAAATAAATACATATAAACGCTTGCTACAAGTAAAAATAAAGATTCATTAGCCTCCCTACCTACTCTTGCCTGGGCCACACAAGGCCACATATTGTGCATGCATGAACCCTTCTCTTCATTTGTGATTGTCTGGGTGGTGAAGTTACTCCAAGGCACATTCTGTGCCCCTGTGTCGCATCAAATGAGAGAATGGGAAAAAAATTAAACAGAGATTGGTTATATAAAAGCCATTTCCTGTTTTGTTTTTCTTTGCACAATGGACTGGCGGTGGCCCGGACAGGAGTGTGTGCATGCAGGGGGTTTGGCTTTATTTTTATTTTTTACCAGCAATGAGACTGTGGAACTCTTATTTTTTTATTTGTATTTGATGTGGGGGACAAGGATGTCACTGTCATTGCTGGATCTCTGACATCAAGGTGAGTATGGACCAGGGACCCTTTCCAGTTATTTTCATTAATATGTTGTTGTGGACCCCATATTAATTGTTTTTACAGATCTGTGCACTGAACAGTAATATGGGGGACTGGATCCCATATTTTTTCACTCATTAACATTTCCCTGGCTAACTAAAACCACCAGGGCAACTGAGGAGAGGTTCATCTTGTTTTTGGATGAGGGAAACCTTCCACCCCCTTCTCGTAAGGTGTTTGTAAAAAAGAATCTTCTTGATGTAGGAGTTCCAGCAGTGTCAACATCAACTATCACATTGCATGATTCCATGGCTTCTTCAGGTTTAGAATATGAAATTTATTGAGGTTGAGAGAGCAATAACGGATCATAATGTCTTCAGGAATCCTTTATTCTCTTAAGTCCTTCAAAAAAAAGCAGATTTGAGAGTCCCCATTTTCCAAACAGTCTTTTACCACAGAGTCAGGAACTCTATAGCATACTGTCTCACTGACTTCTTTCAGCAGGGAAATGATAAAAGTCAAATGTGAACTTAGGGATACTTAATATTGAAAAAAAGACATATTGCAGGGTTTATCCTACTGAGTAAAACCCCAAGTGCTGAGAGATGTTTTACTCAAAAGACTTCTGGGATTTTCTCAAGGCTGATTTATTTATAGAAAGGAACTATTTCAAAAGATAAGGAACTAATTTCTAGAAATAAAGAAGTACTTGGAAATTTCTAAAAACTGATATGAGCATTCCCTATCCAGTTTAATTATATGGAATCAATTTCAGAAATTAAATTACTAGATTTCTCGTAATACATATTCCATGTAATGAAACAGGACACAGATAACTACTGTTCTAAAGTTATTTTATTTAAAATTAATTATAATACAACAAAAACACATGTGTAGGTTACACACACTTATTTTTTTATTATTAACTTGATAAGTAATGAAAAAAAGTGCATGCTGCTAATAAAAATGTATCAAATGTTTTAATAAATTCAATTTTTTTAATTTGCCAGAAACATAAAAACCTTTAAATATACATTTTATTTGGACATCTTCAAGCCAGAGAGATCAATCCGTTAAAGACACTGTGGTGGACACAGATCATTGACAGTCAATTGAAAGGACTAAAGATGATTTAAGCTCAAGATTAGCTACATATGAATGTATTACCATGGTGGTCGTGGGGGTCACTTTTGTCATATTGTTTCTTGTTTTGTTAATAACTATACTACCCTTAGATCTCTTGACCCGTTTCTCCTTTTTCTCTTTATATCTTTTTAGTGCATCTTAACCTACTTGACTCTCTCAATACAAATGGCATCTAACATGATATAGAATTGGGGAGAAGATTAAATAAAACAAAACTAAAATCTACATGTGTGAGAATCAGAATGTATAAAATAAAGGGAAGGAAGGAATAACATGGTTCTGCAAATGGAATAGTTGTGAAATTATTTGCTAAAAACACACATATGACAATGCTTTTTATGGACAATATTATAAACAATCACTCTTTTGTTAGCTACCATAAATAAACCATATGCACATATAATGTGGTGGAATAAAAATTATATGGGTTTATTTAAAAATGTTACTGCCATTTATTACTTGTTCCTTGACATTCAATTACTTGTTTCTGGTTGAATTCCTTCCAGTGACAGGTGCCTGTGGTTTTGTGGTATGGCTGTAGCAGGAGGAAGATAACATCTCCAGAAGCATTTCAGAGTAGCAATGTTATGACAGCATGATACTTAAGTTAAAGCATCGTTTACAAAGCTGGTATTCAGCAGATTTTTTTTTTAATGAGGGGAGCACATACACAGCAAGGACTAATATAAGATTGCTAGATTGGAAAAAAGTTCAAAAACTATTTGTGATGTGATGTATGATACATCTAGTAGATTTCGAGCCAGACTGACCTAACTTACAGGACTTGATTAACATTATTATTATTATTATTATTATGCCATGCGATAACATACAGTGTGGTTTATTGCAGGGCTCAAAATTTCCACTCGCCATTGGCTAGTGAAAATTTAGTCCTGGCGAGTAGAAATTCAGCCCTGATGGGTATGTTTTGGCTTGCAGTGGCGAGTAACTTTTCAGGTCTGGCTAGTAGCAAAGGACTTAAAATTATAAGCCCTGGTTTATTGTGCACATTAATATTTATTTCCATTGAACGTGATGATTTTTTCACAGTTTTTAATCTACAAATTCCCGTTAGACATAAATAGAAACCTGTTAGGTAAAACCAATGATTACATTTATTACCATCAATGGAATCCAGGCATTCATTTGTTTCTATTTACTGTGCCCCTGTAGGGATCAATGGATATAGATAAATGCTGTTTTGAAGATGTAGTGTCTACAGAACAGTAATTTAACCTATGAACAATACAAAAACAACTATAGGTGTTATTTACATTGCCCTTTTCTATCAATGTGTCACCAAACACATGCAAGCACACACATGCACACAAATACCCACACACACACACACTCCTGCACACACACATGCCTGCACACCCACATGCCCACACACACACATGCCCATACACACACCCACACGCATGCCCACACACTCATGCCCACACACATACATGCATACACACACAAATACACACAGAAACACACACCTTTTCCCCTCTTTTATATACCTCTTTCTCACCCCCTATTACTAGTCTGGCAGAAGAATTACTAGTGGGGCAGGGTTGGCAGTAGGTACATTATATAACTGATTTACAGAACAACATACACAATATGCTTTGTTCTGCTTGGAGGTGGAGTCTAACTATAGACAAATGAAAATGCTTTGAACAGATGTGTTCCCATCAGGCAAAAATAATTGCCCACCATATACTGTTTAAAGACAGTATTTTTAATTTGAAGCAGTGTCACGGTTCTCAAGAGAAGTACAGGAGTCAATATGGTATAGTAAAATGCAATTTATTAAAATAACAATAAGGTAACACACAAAGGTTAATAGAAGGTGCAAGGAGAGGGTCCCAGCCAGCAAGTACTACTGCCAGAAATAGTAAACTGCCACAGAGGACCACTCTACTAGAGACTAGGCCTAAGCCACTGGTAGTCTCTGCAGGAACCAGGAACTGGAATAGGAATGGAACAGGAGCAGGAACAGGAGCAGGAACAGGAACTTGATCCGAGGTAGCGAGAATTCTGACTCATGCCTGCAGTCAGTATAATGAAGCGTATACTTGAGTCATGCCTGCAGTCAGTATACGGAAGCATATACTTGACTCATGTCTGCAGTCGGTATACGGAAGCATATACTTGACTCGCTCCTGCAGTCAGTATAGGAGCTAGTCTGCCAGAGCCCCAGGTCCACACCAGATTGGGTGTCTGCTGGGAAAAGGGAACAAACAAGAGAATAGTCAGACAGAGCCATAGGTCAGCACCAGAGAGGGTAGTCAGACAAGCCAGGTCATACACAGTTCCGATAGTCAGCCAGAGCCACAGGTCTGCACCAGATTGGGTGTCCACTATAAGGATCAGACAAAAGAATAGTCAGACAGAGCCACAGGTCAGCACCAGATTGGATGGAAGACAAACCTGGCCATACACAGAGCCAAAGGTAACAGAACTGCTTTGTACAACAACACAAGGTCAACTGAGTCAGGACTCAGACTGCCCTTTAAACCACTCTTCAGGAAGTAGATAGGAGGAGCAGGCTCAGAGGAAGGAAGTAGGTAGGAGGAGACTACAGGAAGCATGGCATAAAACAGAGGCCTGCTTCAATCTGAAGCCTCGCACCTGCAGATGACGCGTGGACTGACGCCTAGCATCGCTGAAGTGGAGCGCTGGAAACAAGGTAAGCTGTGACAAGCAGGGAGAGTGCAAGAGCCAGCTTAATCCTTTAAAGACAAAAGGGGTGTACAATGCATTGTAGAGACTTTTGGTGGGCAGAGTTTGTGTCCTGTGGTCTTGCTAACAACTGTCATGTCTGCCTTCGTGAACATGGCAACCAGGACTGATGAAAGATATTATCTCTTGATGGCATAAGGCCAAAATTCATAGGGGATCATTAGAATTATTTGGCTATACTAAGTTAATCTGGGGGTTATGATGCTTCGGTGTTACTTCTCCTTTATGTATGGAGTGGTACCTAGTTCGTAGAGACAAGAGACAATACTATTATGACTGTCTTAGAATAGTGTTGAGCGAGCATGCTCGGCCGATGCTCGGATCGGCTCGAGCATCGCTCTGCTCGGCACATGGCGGTACTCGTACGAGTACCGCATGTGCTCGCCCGCCATGTTCGGGTCTCCTCCCCGCACGTTTTGCGGCTGCTGCGCAGCCAATAAACGTGCAGGGAGGCTCTGACATCGGTGTAATGCCAGCAGCCATGTTGGCTGCTGGCATTACACTGATTGGCTGGCCAGAACCCGTGGTCGGGTGCTGTATAGCACCTGACCATCGAGTTCGGCTCAGTCTTAGCCAGGGAGAGCTGAGGATAGGAAGGGAAAGGCAGTGTAGGGAGGAAAACAAGCAAAATTGTGAAAAAAAAGAACCAAAAGTCCTTTTTAGGACTACTGTGTGTGGGGGCAGCAGGTTATTTTGTGTGGGGGGAAAAAAAAAAAAAAAAAAAAAAAATATATTCTGTTTAGTGTGCAAAGTTGCAGATTAGAGCACATTCTGTTTAGTGTGCACAGTTGCAGATTAGAGCACATTCTGTTTAGTGTGCAAAGTTGCAGATTAGAGCACATTCTGTTTAGTGTGCAAAGTTGCAGATTAGAGCACATTCTGTTTAGTGTGCAAAGTTGCAGATTAGAGCACATTCTGTTAAGTCTTCAAACTAAAATATCAAAGTCACATATTCCATTCAGTGTGCGTCGCCGCAGTTTAGCAGCACATTCTGTGTACTGTGCAGAGTTGCAGAATAGGAAGAAATACTGTTAAGTCTTCAAACTAAAATTTCAAAGTCACATATTCCATTCAGTGTGCGTCGCCGCAGTTTAGCAGCACATTCTGTGTACTGTGCAGAGTTGCAGAATAGGATGAAATACTGTTAAGTCTTAAAACTAAAATATCAAAGTCACATATTCCATTCAGTGTGCTTCGCCGCAGTGTAGCAGCACATTCTGTGTACTGTGCAGAGTTGCAGAATAGGAAGAAATACTGTTAAGTCTTCAAACTAAAATATCAAAGTCACATATTCCATTCAGTGTGCTTCGCTGCAGTTTAGCAGCACATTCTGTGTACTGTGCAGAGTTGCAGAATAGGAAGAAATACTGTTAAGTCTTCAAACTAAAATATCAAAGTCACATATTCCATTCAGTGTGCTTCGCCGCAGTGTAGCAGCACATTCTGTGTACTGTGCAGAGTTGCAGAATAGGAAGAAATACTGTTAAGTCTTCAAACTAAAATATCAAAGTCACATATTCCATTCAGTGTGCTTCGCCGCAGTGTAGCAGCACATTCTGTGTACTGTGCAGAGTTGCAGAATAGGAAGAAATACTGTTAAGTCTTCAAACTAAAATATTAAAGTCACATATTCCATTCAGTGTGTGTCACCGCAGTTTAGCAGCCTATTCTGTGTACTCTGCACAGTTGCAGACTAGGAAGAAATACTGTTAAGTTTTCAAACTCAAATATTAAAGTCACATATTCCATTCAGTGTGTGTCACCGCCGTTTAGCAGCCTATTCTGTGTACTCTGCACAGTTGCAGAATAGGAAGAAATACTGTTAAGTTTTCAAACTCAAATATTAAAGTCACATATTCCATTCTGTGTTCGTCACCGCAGTTTAGCAGCCTATTCTGTGTACTCTGCACAGTTGCAGAATAGGAAGAAATACTGTTAAGTTTTCAAACTCAAATATTAAAGTCACATATTCCATTCAGTGTGTGTCACCGCCGTTTAGCAGCCTATTCTGTGTACTCTGCACAGTTGCAGACTAGGAAGAAATACTGTTAAGTTTTCAAACTAAAATATTAAAGTCACATATTCCATTCAGTGTGTGTCACCGCCGTTTAGCAGCCTATTCTGTGTACTCTGCACAGTTGCAGACTAGGAAGAAATACTGTTAAGTTTTCAAACTCAAATATTAAAGTCACATATTCCATTCAGTGTGTGTCACCGCCGTTTAGCAGCCTATTCTGTGTACTCTGCACAGTTGCAGAATAGGAAGAAATACTGTTAAGTTTTCAAACTCAAATATTAAAGTCACATATTCCATTCAGTGTGTGTCACCGCAGTTTAGCAGCCTATTCTGTGTACTCTGCACAGTTGCAGACTAGGAAGAAATACTGTTAAGTTTTCAAACTAAAATATTAAAGTCACATATTCCATTCAGTGTGTGTCACCGCCGTTTAGCAGCCTATTCTGTGTACTCTGCACAGTTGCAGAATAGGAAGAAATACTGTTAAGTTTTCAAACTCAAATATTAAAGTCACATATTCCATTCTGTGTTCGTCACCGCAGTTTAGCAGCCTATTCTGTGTACTCTGCACAGTTGCAGAATAGGAAGAAATACTGTTAAGTTTTCAAACTCAAATATTAAAGTCACATATTCCATTCAGTGTGTGTCACCGCCGTTTAGCAGCCTATTCTGTGTACTCTGCACAGTTGCAGAATAGGAAGAAATACTGTTAAGTTTTCAAACTCAAATATTAAAGTCACATATTCCATTCAGTGTGTGTCACCGCAGTTTAGCAGCCTATTCTGTGTACTCTGCACAGTTGCAGAATAGGAAGAAATACTGTTAAGTTTTCAAACTCAAATATTAAAGTCACATATTCCATTCAGTGTGTGTCACCGCCGTTTAGCAGCCTATTCTGTGTACTCTGCACAGTTGCAGAATAGGAAGAAATACTGTTAAGTTTTCAAACTCAAATATTAAAGTCACATATTCCATTCAGTGTGTGTCACCGCAGTTTAGCAGCCTATCCTGTGTACTCTGCACAGTTGCAGAATAGGAAGAAATACTGTTAAGTTTTCAAACTCAAATATTAAAGTCACATATTCCAATCAGTGTGTGTCACCGCAGTTTAGCAGCCTATCCTGTGTACTCTGCACAGTTGCAGAATAGGAAGAAATACTGTTAAGTTTTCAAACTCAAATATTAAAGTCACATATTCCGTGTAAGATGAAGAAGGCGGGTAAAAAGGGACGGGGAAGTGGACGTGAGCCTGATAGTTCAGGGCGCGGGTCAGGACGCGGAGAAACTGTGCCTGGTGCCAGAGCACAAGAAAGAAAGACATCCACCATACCTAGCTTCATGTCTCATTTCACAGGGCATCGCAGGACATCACTCTCGAGGTCCGACCACTGCGAACAGGTGGTCGGTTGGATGTCAGCTGATACTGCTTCCAGTCGGTTAAGCACCACCCTGTCTTCCACCAAGTCCACTCTCAGTAGCCAAGAGTCTGGTCAACATAATCCTCACTCTGATCATCCTTCCTCCCACCATACACGGTCTGGTCAAAGAAGTGATCCCACACTGGGATATAGTGAGGAGCTCGTCTCATCACCAATCCTTCATTTGACCCTCTCTCCAAGCACGCTTGCAGAGGAACATGACATCTTGTGCCCTGATTCACAACCTCTAGAGGGTACCCAATCACAAGAAGATGACAGATGTGAACGGCATTTAAGGTCAAAGGAAGTAGTGGATGATGATGATGATGATGAGACACAGTTGCCATTAAATGAACCACTATTTCCGTCTCAAGACCTTGTTGAGGAGAATGTTATACAGTTGTCAATGACTGAGTATGTGGTGGGATCAAGACATGAGGAGGATGATCAGAGTGAGGAAGTGGAGGAGGACTTGGTGGACGATGAGGTGACTGACCCCACCTGGGAAGGTGTAGAGCCGAGCGATGACAGCAGTCCTGAGGGTGAGCCATCTGCAGCACCGCAACAGGCTGGAAGAGGCAGTGGTGTGGCTACAGAAAGAAGGCGGACCGCACCAAACCGGCCCGCAAATGTTCCACGGAGCACCCCCTTGCGTAAATCTACCTTGCCAAAGGGTAGGTGTTCCGCGGTATGGCGTTTTTTTAAGGAAAGTGCGGACGACAAAAGAATTGTAGTTTGCAACCTGTGCCACACCAGAATGAGCCGAGGCATGAACACTAGAAACCTCACCACCACCAGCATGATCCGACACATGGCATCCAAGCACCGTAGTAAGTGGGAGGAACGCCTGGATCGCCCATCTGTGTCTGCAGGCCACACCACTGCCTCCTCTTCCCCTGTTTTCGGTGCCGGCCAATCGCCTGTCGAAGGCGCAGGCCCGCATACCTCCCGCCCTGCACCTGTAGCATCTGAAGCACCATCAGCGACCACATCCACTTCCCTGTCCCAGCGCAGCGTCCAAATGTCGTTACCCCAGGCATTTGAGCGCAAGAGAAAGTACCCAGCCACCCACCCACAGACCATAGCACTAACCTCACACCTTTCCAAATTACTGGCCATCGAAATGCTGCCATTTAGGCTTGTGGACACTGAGTCCTTCCGCAGCCTGATGGCAGCAGCTGTCCCTCGGTACGCGGTCCCCAGCCGCCACTACTTTTCCCGGTGTGCCATCCCCGCATTACACCACCATGTGTCCCGTAACATCACCCGTGCCCTGACCAACGCAGTTACTGGGAAGGTCCACTTAACGACTGACACATGGACAAGTGCTTGTGGCCAGGGACGCTACATTTCCCTGACGGCACACTGGGTGAATGTCGTGGAGGCTGGGAGCGACTCGGACCCTGGGATGGCACGGGTGCTACCCACGCCGAGGATTGCGGGCCCTACCTCCATCAGGGTTTCCGCCAGCACCTACGTTATTGGCTCCTCCTCCTCCATTTCCACCTCCGAATTCTCTACACGCAGCGCCACTCCCCCATCAGCCAGTAGCTGGAAGCAGTGTAGCACTGCAGTGGGGAAGCGTCAACAGGCCGTGCTGAAGCTGATCTGCCTTGGGGACAAACAGCACACGGCCTCAGAGCTGTTGCAGGGGATTAGTCACCAGACCGAGCAGTGGCTCTCGCCACTCAACCTGCAACCAGGCATGGTTGTGTGTGATAATGGGCGTAACTTGGTGGCGGCTTTGGAGCTCGGCAAGCTCACACACGTACCATGCCTAGCGCATGTATTTAATTTAGTGGTGCAGCGATTTCTAAAAACCTACCCCAATGTGCATGATCTCTTGACCAAGGTGCACCGCGTGTGTGCACATTTCCGTAAGTCATCTACAGCTTCGGCCGGCCTGTTGAAGCTGCAGCAGCGCTTACAATTGCCAGCTCACCGGCTGCTGTGTGACGTGAGCACGCGCTGGAACTCCACCTTCCACATGTTGGCCCGGCTTTGTGAGCAGCAGAGGGCAGTAGTGGAGTACCAGCTGTTACACGGTCGTCGCCTCTCCGTTCAACTTCCTGTAATCAGAAGTGAGGAGTGGGAATGGATGTCAGACCTCTGCGAGGTTTTACGCAATTTTGAGGAATCGACACAGATGGTGAGCGGCCATAACGCTATTATCAGTGTAACCATCCCACTTCTGTGTCTACTGAAACGCTCGCTGCTCACAATTAAAACCGACGCTTTGCATGTGGAAGAGGTGGAAATGGGGGAGGAAGAGCTTACACAAGGTGATAGCCAGAGCACCCTCACTTCGTCTTCTCAGTGACAATTGGAGGAGGCGGAGGAGGAGGAGGAGGAGGAGGAGGAGGAAGACACGGTTGCCTCCGCTACAGAGGGTAGCCATGGAACTTTAGTTCCATCTCTTCAGCGTGGGTGGGCAGAAGAGGAGGAAGAGGATGAGGAGATTGAGAGTCATCCTCCTGGTGAGGACAGCGAAATCTTGACTGTTGGTACTCTGGCACACATGGCTGACTTTATGTTAGGCTGCCTTTCCCGTGACCCACGCTTTATACGCATTTTAAACAACACGGATTACTGGGTGTTCACCCTTCTGGACCCCCGCTACAAAGAGAATTTCTCATCTCTCATTCCTCCGGTGGAGAGGACAAGCAAAATGGTGCAATACCAGAAGGTTCTTGTTGAAAAATTGCTCCAAAATTTTCCATCTGACAACGCTGGCGGCAGAGTACGTGCTACCTTGGCCAACCGAGAAGGGGAGAAAAGGGGAGCACACAGCAGTTCCGAGAAAGGCAGGGCAACACTCTCCAAGGCGTGGGACACCTTCATGACACCCCGCCAGCACCCTCACCCTGATGCGCAGCCTAGTGTCACAAGGAGGGAAAAGTTTTGGAAGATGGTGAAGGAGTACGTAGCAGACCGTGTCAGCGTCCTCAATGATCCCTCTGTGCCTTACAACTACTGGGTGTCCAAGCTGGACACGTGGTATGAACTGGCACTCTACGCCTTGGAGGTGCTGGCCTGCCCTGCCGCCAGCGTTCTGTCTGAGCGGGTATTTAGTGCTGCTGGTGGCATCATAACAGATAAGCGTATCCGCCTTTCCACCGACAATGCTGATAGGTTGACACTTATAAAAATGAACAAGGCCTGGATTTCCCCTGACTTCTCCACTCCACTGGAGGAAAGCCCCGGGGGAACATAAACTCACTTTATATATGTTATTTACAATGATGGGAATACTCTGTATTCCCATTCACCCCTTCCACCCAAAAAACGGGTATATGGTTGACTCTTAATCTTCTCATCCTCCTCCTCCTCTTCCATATGCCCTGGGATATAATTTTTATATAGGGCCAGCTCACCAGCGGGCCCTGTGATATAATTTTTATATAGGGCCAGCTCACCAGCGGGCCCTGTGATATAATTTTTATATAGGGCCAGCTCACCAGCGGGCCCTGTTTGACAATTTTTATATAGGTCAGCTCACCAGCGGGCCTTCTCATATAATGTTTTATTGGGTCAGCTCTCTAGCGGGCCCTCTCATATAATGTTTTATAGCGTCAGCTCACTAGCGGGCCTTCGCATATAATGTTTAGGATGGTCAGCTCTGCAGCAGACCCTCACCCATAATGTTTTAGATGGTCAGCTCAGCGCACGTTTCCCTCTTAATCATGGCCTCAGTTAAATAAAATCAAGGAAATTTTTGGGAGAATTTGCCTCTGCGCACGTTTCCCTCTTAATCATGGCCTCAGTTCTGAAAATCAAGGAAATTTTTGGGAGAATTTGCCTCTGCGCACGTTTCCCTCTTAATCATGGCCTCAGTTCTGAAAATCAAGGAAATTTTTGGGAGAATTTGCCTCTGCGCACGTTTCCCTCTTAATCATGGCCTCAGTTCTGAAAATCAAGGAAATTTTTGGGAGAATTTGCCTCTGCGCACGTTTCCCTCTTAATCATGGCCTCAATTCTGAAAATCAAGGAAATTTTTGGGAGAATTTGCCTCTGCGCACGTTTCCCTCTTAATCATGGCCTCAGTTCTGAAAATCAAGGAAATTTTTGGGAGAATTTGCCTCTGCGCACGTTTCCCTCTTAATCATGGCCTCACTTCAGAAAATCAAGGAAATTTTTGGGAGAATTTGCAGATGATATACAAGTAAATATACAGCAAATATTGTTTGGTAACAATTTTTCTCCTAAAGTCGTTTTTATTTTCCTTTTTGTGTGTTTTATGGTCAGTCTGTAAAAATGGCGTACTACGGGCGAAAGATCGTTCCCAGCAGCGATGTTGGAGTCCAAGATGCATCCAGACATCCTCCCTATGCTGTCCCTGAACCATTTCTGTGGTGTTTCCATTCTTTTCTGCCATTTTCCTATGGACCAGTCACCCTCCCCTCATCAGAGCAGGGGGTGCCTGGTGTAATGCTCGAGTCCTCCCATTGACTTCAATGGGGCTCGGGTGCTCGGCCGAGCACTCGAGCCTCAGGGGGTGCTCGGTCAGAGCACCCGAACACCCGAGCATTGGGGTGCTCGCTCATCACTATTTTAGAACAGACATTTAATGTCAACATAGTTCTGAGATTCTAATGGAATGAAGATGGAATACCTACCTAGTAACTGAAATGTAAGAAATTCTCATAAGTAGGAGTGTTAAGTTCATGAGACAGAAAGAATTGGTGGTGATATTAGAAGAGTGGAAATGATGTTTGGTGAAGTACATAAAGGGAATGTGAAGACTGCAATACAGCATGGAATAGCATTAGGAATGCAAGGGGCGAATAGAGGAGACTGGCAATAGCGTTCATTATGGATTCCAGAGAAGAGAATAGTGTAGGAGGTAGGTATCACGGTGCCCGTGATTGCTTGTTTTTCCTGTCAGTTAGCAATGGGTGCTTCCCATTTGTTGCCTGTGATTAGCCCGCCCAGTATGGCCTATATAGGCTGGGCTCCTGCACCCTTTCACTGTCCTTTCATGGTGTTTCTATGCCAGTGCAACGCCTGTCTGTGGATTCCAGTGTACTTCCTTGGCCTGCCTGACTTCTTTCCTGTTCCTGCGCCTGTGTACCAAACCTGATAGCCTGACTACTCTCCTGTATTGTTCCTGTGTACCGTTCCGGCCTGACTGACGTTCCTGCTCCTGTAGCCGACCCGGTTTGGCTGACGTTCTTGCTCCGGTATCCTGACCCGGCCTGGCTGACGTTCCTGTTCCTGGATCCCGACTTGGCTGTGTTCCGCTTTGACTCTGGTCGCCTCTGCGACAATCTGACTTCCGGTGCCTTCCTGGTATGGCACCGCTGCCCACAGGCTTGTCTTGCCTCCGTGATTACACTGGTATTCAGTAGCTGGTTTGCTCCACTCAGTCACCGGTTGCTAGTGCTGCCTCCGTTATAACACCAGTAGGGCCTTTGTGTTTGTCCAGTATGTGTACTGGTTCACTCCACACTGTCCTTCCAGTCGCAAGTGTTGCCTCCGTGATTGCCCTGGTATACTGTAGTTGGTTTGCTCCACTTAGACACCGGTTGCTAGTGCTGCCTCCATTATAGCACCGGTAGGGCCTCCATATTTGTCCAGTACGTGGTACTGGTTCGCTCCACTCTGTCCTTCCAGTCGCAAGTGTTGCCTCCATGATTGCGCTGGTACACAGTAATTGGTTTGCTCCACTCTGACACCGGTTGCTAGTGCTGCCTCCATTATAGCACCGGTAGGGCCTCCATGTTGCTCACTTTATGGCACTGGTTTGCTCCACTCTGAACCTCCAGTGGCATGTTTTGCCTCCGTGAATGCGCTGGTATACAGTAATTGGTTTGCTCCACTATGACACCGGTTGCTAGTGCTGCCTTCGTTATAGCACCGGTAGGGCCTCAGTGTTGCTCAGTTTATGGCACTGGTTCGCTCCACTCTGAACCTCCAGTCGCATGTGTTGCCTCCGTGAATGCGCTGGTATACAGTAATTGGTTTGCTCCACTCCATCTAACCGGCTGCTTTGCTACCTCCGTTATAGCACCGGTAGGGCCTCCGCTAAACTGTGTCGCACCAGTCATAGGCTGCCTTACCTGGTATTTTGGTAAGGCCGGTAGAGCATCCTCTGTTCCTTGCTGTACCAGTTTAGGCTGCCTTGCCCAGTATATTGGTAAGGCCGGTAGAGCCTCCTCAGTCCTATTGCACCATCTTCTAGGCTGCCTTACCCGGGATTTTGGTAAGGCTGGTAGAGCCTATATATGTATACATTGTATGCTATATTACTTGAAACTGTCGTGTGTCTGTAACATATGTGTGATGTTCAGGACCTGTGAGGGTTCTTTATTATTATTTTTTTTCAATAAAGCTGTGTTTTTATCTTAACTCTGTGTCTGTGAGTCAAACAAACCGTGACAGTAGGCCATTTTAAAGTCCGTAGGCAGAGATTAGGGGTGAGTCACAAGGGCCATGACCGCACAAACTCTATGAACAACTTGGTGCCAATGTTTCCTTTAATTAAGTGATGGACATCCTGCAGTCTTCAGCTGTTATTGGACTACAAGTCCCATGATCTTCAACCAGTTTAACAGGGCTAGAGTCCTGCAGGTTGATCACTCCTTCTCTAAGCTGTCGAATGATCATTATATGATAAATAGCTATTATTTAATTTTTATTTATTTTAACAAGAATGACTATAGAATAAAAATGAATGTAGAAAAAGATTCAGCACAAAGTCAATGACAAGTTATAACACCCAATACAAATATACCTCCCAGCATAACAAATGGCCAAAGAGGAACACTTTTGTTTTTGAAGGTGCTGCTGGGGGTGTGGCTGGTGGGCGGTACATTAATGAAAATATATAGGTTATTTATCCACCTATTGATACCTCTTTTTGTAACTGAATAAATGATTTAGAACAAGACCAAAGTATTTTATTTACACAGACTCATTTCTAAACACAGATACTGAAGTTTACACAAACATTAATGTGAGTTTTATTGTTGTGGAGCAATGTGATATACTTATATACACACCCCACAGTCTTATTTCGTAAAGAGAGGGTGAGAAAGAGGGACAGAGGGATTTGGATATCAAAGAGGAACTGTCCCTCCTAGAGAGTGACACATGGGAGGTATGAACAAACAAATGAAAAAAGGCTACACCTTGCCTGTCATAGGTAGATATAGGGCCACTTCACAGAGTGTAAGAGTGGAGATGAGTTACAACCACAAAGAGGATCACACATGATCACGCATCCTCCCCCCCCCACACACACACTAACCGAAACAATTCCTTGGCTTCTAGAGAACTCAAAGATGACAGATTAATAATATGTTTAATTATGACACTGAAAAGATTGTAGAGTGGTCCACAGTAAAACTGATTCCAGGTATGGGATGTGCAGACAAAGTAGAGAATAATTTACGTTTGGATGTAGAGAAGATGACTTCCCGGTAGTGGAAGGAGACAGTGAAAATACAGTTTGAGTTATAAGAGAATATGAGCTGATGTGTAGTTAGCATCACATAAATGTCCTTCTACAATATTCTCTAGAAAAGTCCAAAAAGCAACTCAAAAAGTGAAGACAATCATCTTCCATCACAGCAGTGGTTCTCAAGCTTTGGACTGGATTCCATTTCAAATGAATCAAATATTTATCTACGGTTGTCCCTCACAGATTTCAATAGGAATCTGTGAGATAGAACCATTGATAACACTTATAACTTGCAATGTAACCATGGCCTTTATACCATGGAACCCCAGGAATTCCAATGAACAAATTGTATGTAGGTATATTTTTTTTTATATCATGCCAACCTTTATATAGCCAGATGGGTATGCACTTTGGGAGCCAGAGAGACCAACCTGTCCTGGTCTGGTTGGGGCAGTAGTATTTGAGGGGTATGATGATAATCTACTGCAGCTTATGTAAAGTGTTTCGTACAAGCCCTGAGACGAATTCCCATGCCCACTCCTGTATCACTGCCCTGAGGGAATTATCTGCATCGATTTTGAAAGGCGTGGCCAGGGGGTTTCACCCTGTTGGCCACTCCTGTCAAAATCTATGCCCATAGACAACAATGTTCAGTGATTTTGACAGGAGTAGCCAGAGGACTATAATTAATGATGATGATGTGAGTGCTGACCTTCTGCACTATATATATAATATATATATACACACACACATATATATTAATATTAAAATATATATATATATATATATATATATATATATATATATATATATATATATATAAATGTGTAGAATGAGATAATCTCATTCAATTACAAGCGCACTCCTAGGTCTTTGAATCAAAAAATAATTTTTATTAACACATAGATCGACGTTTCGACCCTCTCAGGGGCCTTTATCAAGATCTGGTCTTGATAAAGGCCCCTGAGGGGGTTGAAACGTCGATCTATGTGTTAATAAAAATTCTTTTTTGATTCAAAGACCTAGGAGTGCGCTTGTAATTGAATGAGATTATCTCATTCTACACATTTTTATATGCGAAGTCCTTTTCAAGCAGCACCAGGCATTTACTTATTAATAACTTTGTTTTGGTGTGCCCACTTTTTTGTATACTTTAAATATATATATATATATATATATATATATATATATATATATATATATATATATATATATATTTGTACACATGGATATATAAATACAGGTATATATAAAATATAGTACTCATTCATTCTTTAATATTTTGTACCTTCTGTCTTAGGATCAGCCTTCTAGGTTGCAGAGACACTTCACACACAGGAGGAGGATAACTCAAGTATTTGCCTGTTTATTTGTCTCCAAGAGACGGCAGCATCACAAACAAATCAAACAAAGCAAAATCCTTGCTCTACTGAGCACTAACTAAACACATCAGCTCCTGACTTTATTTACACTACTAGTCAGTTTACCAGCTTGAGAAATAAACATACAGCAACACAATCCACAAGGCACAAGTAAACTTCACAAGTTGCAGGCTTTCAGAGGTTAATTTCTTCCTTTCTAGGAACTTAAACAAAAGAGAGAAAGCATGGCTCAGTGCAGGAGGACATATTTGACTGCTAGCTGCATTAATTACCAGATGCAGGTGAGTGAAAGTAGGGAGTGATAGAACTCCTGGTGTGGATTTCTCACCTGGCACATCAGTTACTATGAAACTGTGGAGTGGAGCACTGCCCCAAAATACACAGATTTGCAATGTATAACAAGTTACCTATACATTATATTTACCTGGGGCTAACTAGGGTAGATACCCTGCATAGTTTTGGGAGATATATATATACACACTCCATCACTATTCCTGGGACTCTGTCACAATATATATATTATCTTATTGCCAGTATGCTTCATTACTCTTATTTTCAGTATGCTTTAGACTTGAGAAATGGAGTTAATCTCTCAAAAGCTTGTCTTGATAAAATATAATGTTAGTCCAATAAAAAATAAATTATTACATACTTGAATACTCATTCATTTGATCTCTACACCACTGGACTAACCCAATATATATATATATATATATATATATATATTAGTGTTGAGCGAGCACCACGATGCTCGGGTGCTCGGGTGCTCTGACCGAGCACCCCCTGAGGCTCGAGTGCTCGGCCGAGCACCCGAGCCCCATTGGAATGAATGGGGCGACACCAGGCACCCCCTGCTCTGATGAGGGGAGGGTGCCTGGTCAATGCCCCCTTCATCTCCGCTATGCCCCCTTCATCTCCGAATGCCCCCTTCAGCTCCGCAATGTCCCCCTTCAGCTCCGCTATGCCCGTCTTCCACAATGTGCCCCTTCATCTCCGCTATGCCCCTCTTCCACAATGTGCCCCTTCATCTCCGCTATGCCCCTCTTCCACAATGTCCCCCTTCATCTCCTCTATGCCATAGAGGAGATGAAGGGGGACATTGTGGAAGAGGGGCATAGCGGAGATGAAGGGGCACATTGTGGAAGAGGGGCATAGCGGAGATGAAGGGGCACATTGTGGAAGACGGGCATAGCGGAGATGAAGGGGGACATTGTGGAAGAGGGGCATAGAGTCTATGCCCCTCTTCCACAATGTCCCCCTTCATCTCCGCAATGCCCCCTTCATCTCCGCAATGCCCCCGTACCTCCAGTCCCTGGTGGTCCAGCGGAGCTTCTTCGGATCTGTGCCTCTTCCGGCACAGATCCCCGCCACCCGAACATGTCGGGCGAGCACATGGCGGTACTCGACGAGTACCGCCATGTGCCGAGCAGAGCGATGCTCGAGCCGATCCGAGCATCGGCCGAGCACGCTCGCTCATCACTAATATATATATATATATATATATATATATATATATATATATATATATATATATATAAATATATATACACAAACAAGAAACAGACCTGTGCTTCTTCATACAAATAGTGCAAAAGTGTGCCCTGTGTTGGGTATATATAATATCACTATGTTAGTAAATTTGAGGCTCTAGTCCATATTTTGGCCCAAAAGATGTTAAGCTCACCAATCTTGTCAAGGTACCTCAATAGATGGTGAGTACCTACACTAATATACTTCTAAAATCCTATCTAAATTAAAAACAAGCCCTGAGAAAGTGTCATATTAAACGCTTTGGAATGGACCCTTTAAATATAATCCCTTTAAATTTGTTGTTTTGAGGGTCCTAAGATGCATGCAGTTAGAAACAGTGTATGCAGTTAAAAACAAGTATACAACAGGACTCACCTGATAAATAGAAAACTTTGTGGGCCTGCAGTGTGGTTATCTGTCCAGAAGGACTGTGGAACATCCAGCCCTTCTATATAGGTAAAATGTTCCCACCACAACAGTCCATGTGAGGTATAGCTGATTGCAGATAAGCAAGGTGAATGCAAGCTAAAATAGGCCAAAAAACCCTTCCTTTAAAGGGATATGGATATAAAGAAAAGATAGAAAAAAGTGTGATATGACAAAAATGTGTATTAGTAACACTGTACACCATTTGATTGTATTATATAATAGAATCTGATCCTTAATCTATATTGTTGACCTATGTTGTTTTCTCAGTCTGGACCTTGTGAAAAGATTTTTGAGCACACCCTGGCCTAAGGCTATGTTCATATGGACAACTTTTTTGTAGCATTGTTGATGTGTTGAAATAGCATGAAATAACACACACAGTTTTGTTGGCTGACACCTAATTTTGTAGCAATGTTATATCGTCCCAGCATTCCACTCTTTCAGTGTACCTCCCTGTGGTATTTGCATGATTCCACACAGGCACATACTCATACCTGGGAACTTCCAGTTGAGGGCTACCCGGAGGGTAGTCCTCTGTTCACTAGGGGGTGACAAAAATGACGCTAATCGCGTCAAAAAGGGGCGGGTCTTGCCGCGAGTGAGGGGGGACTTAACCCTTTGAGTGCCAGAGTGGTACGGAATGCATTGCAAAGCAATGCATTCCTTACCACTCTGGCACTCAGAGGGTCAAATGTGTCACACAGAAGGCTGGGGACGGAGGCACAACAGGAGAAAAAGCAGATGTGGCAGAGTTTCAATAGAAACTCCCCACATCCGGAGGAATCAGCCTCTGCCCCGGAGACCCGGTAAATCTCTGTCAGAACCGGAGTCTCCGGGGCAAATCCGGAGAGTTCCCAGGTATGCACATACTACAGAGTTGTAGGTGCATTAATGCACTGTGTGGAAAGCTGTAGCATTATGTATCTCTCTTGTTGCTTGTGTGACATCACCATACAACAGAACGTTGGGTTAAAGGTACTGACTGAGGGGGCTAAAGTTCTAGTTTTCTAGCATTACTTCCTATTTAGATGACTCTTTACTATTAATTGTACAATAGGGCTGCATGGTGCAAAAATAGTTAATTAAGTTGGCTAAGGCTCCAGGCATTTTGGGAACCTAACAACTGTGATACAACAACTAAATTATTTGAGGTTTGGTGTGTTGCTGTTGCTACAACACTAATGAACTAAGCCTTATATTTACAATGATACAAATGATCTCACAAGTACTATCAAATGTAAATCAATTGTTTTATCCAAAACTAGTTTAAAAGCCCATGTACACGGGCCACAGTGCACCCAGCAGCCTCGGCTGGTGCCCAGAGCCTCTCTGTTCACTGCCCGTGCTGCAGTCATGGGCAGTAGAGAGTGCCCGAACGCACAGCAGCTGATACGGAGCGGGGCGCTCTGAATTTGGACCGGAGTCCTCTCTGTGCACCTTCCTGGGACCCCTGTCCTGGTGCGCAGAGAGTACTCCGGTCCATATTCGGAGCGCCCACTCAGTATCATCCCTGGCGCGTTCGGGCACTCTCTACTGCACATGACTGCAGAGCACGCAGTCTCTACTGTGCATGACTGCAGCGTGCGCTGTTTCTACTTCTCATGACTGCAGCGCGCTCAGTCTCTACTGCGCATGACGGCTTATGACAAACATCCTAGCAAATTATTATATAGGATATGTATTTATCTTATGGCATACTTGTGGGTGTTGCCAGAACACTCAGTGCACTAGGGTGTAGATGCACTTAAGATGGCAAGGCATCTCTACCCAACTTTTACCCCAACAAAAGAACCAAACCACACAAGCATGTTTAACATCACAATTCAAAACCCCTTAAAATCTTAAATCTAAAAATAATGGCAATGGAAACTAGATAGGGTGGCAAAAATGAGGTCACAGCTTTATTAAATTGGGGTTCACCTATTTACCCATGGAGGATACTGAGTCTAGCTGCAGCAGCTTGGGTTGACACCTCCATCATGACTGCCTGCCATCTGAGATATGCATGGAATTCTTAGGCACCACTGTCTACCTTGGACTTACGTGATGGCACCACTCATTTCCAACTGTGAGGGCAAGTGGATGCAGGTTCACAACGACATCTCTCCAAGACCTCCCCTTTTACCTCTGTGCCCTGCTTACATGCAGCCAGGCCCTAGGGAAAACTGGAACCTTTTGTGGGTGAGACCCGGTCCCCAGTCAAACAGACCCTCCTGGAAACTGTACCTTTTGAGGCTATACTGCACTGAGGTGGCCTGGGGAATCCACATAATGGACTTCTGACCTCTTCTGTAGCTAATTTTACACTGCGATAGATTCCCTGTATCAGAGGCAGTTCTCAAGGCCTGGGAGTAACATTATTTAAAACAAGTCAACTTTTTATGCTCATAGATCTTCCTCTCCCTTCCCACCCCACTCCCCCCAGGTGACTGGTCACCCCGACAAGAAAAAGGGAAGGTCAGGGGCTGCCTGCCATCTTAATGACCCTCAGGGGCATTCAGCTCCTTCAGTCATTTTAAGGTATGATAAAGAAGTCATAAAGGAGAAATAGCATGTACAGTGTGATAAACTCTCCAATCCATCAAGATTTTTCAAGCTGGGGTGACCTTGGTGCATAGACTTCATACAGTGGGATAACTACAGGGGGATGCAGAGGGTGTAGCTGCTCCCAGTCCTGGTGTCCCAGGGGGCTTGTAGCCTCTGCACCTTCATAGGACATTAGCCAGTCAAGGTGATCAAATGATCTTACCTGTCCGGTTTGCCAAAATCTGTGCCTCCTCTGGCACAGACCTGTTTCCGATCTATTTCTATGCTCTCGCCCGGTCATCTTGAGATTAAATACATTATACAGGGTGCCTTTCCTTGGAAACCCAGCCCTGCTAGTAATCATGCAATTGGGCTGTACAGTGCAGTAATAATGCATTAGATTGGCCCAAGCCCTGGTCTGTTATGACAAACACGAAGGGCAAAATATATATTCCCACCAGTACAGCTTCGGTGTCATAATGGTCCAATGTTTAGCCCTGCACTTTTGGGGATGCAATAGAGTGTATGCTCACTGTACTGCATATGGATGCATATACTCCTACATTAATAAGACTTTATTGCTACCAAACTCTTCCCCTATTTCATGTGCAGGAAAATGGAGTCAAGCTGCACCATCTTCTCTGCACATAATTTAGCATAACATTAAACAAGGCGCACAGGAGAGAAACTCCCAAAATGTGCAGTCCTCCAGTTTGACAGCAAACTAGACACATGTATTGCCTCTGATTGTCATTACTTTGCATGGATCCTTTCATCAGAGATTAAAGTGTCTCAGTCAGATGGCATTCTGTTTTTGACTTTGTTTCTAAAACTTTTGTTTTCACTAAAGAATGTGTTTTCAAGCCTAGGTGTCAGCTGGGACCAGCTTGCTGTTTACCCTCAGTATGAGGCATTTAAACAACTATCCTCATATCTGCTTACCAGTCAGGCCAACTAGGGTTATATAATTAGACAGTTCTTTCTGCCAAATGCCAAGGAATGGTTGCCAGGGCTCAGGGGAGGGAGCAGTGTGGGACAGACTATTAGATCGTATCTAGGAGGTTGCAAAGTAACAACAATGTAGGCTTTGTGCCATTGTATATGGCGAAGAATGTGGCAGTTACTGGCATGCCTTGGAAAGGTTACAAACCAGCCATGTCTAAAATATATCATTAAAAACTCTTATACTTTTTCCAGACTTTCTGTAGAGTATTAACCCACTGGATGATAGAAAGTTCTCCAACACATTGCTTCACAACGCATTGTACAGTTGAGTCTCTAGCAGCCAAAGTTTTAAAAATGTGACATATTATGTAATTATTGGTAAATGCAGTGTTTTTTATTAACAATGTATATGGTCAGGACTTTTATACTATATTGTAGAGATAGTCAATCTATGTTAATGTACTGCAGTGATAATCAATCTAGATAATGTATTGTGAGATAGTCAATCTATATAATGTACTGCAGTGATAATCAATCTATGTAATGTATTGTGGGATAGTCAATCTATATAATGTATTGTGGGATAGTCAATCTATATAATGTACTGCAGTGATAATCAATCTATGTAATGTATTGCAGGATAGTCAATCTATATAATGAACTGCAGTGATAATCTATATAATGTATCGTGGGATAGTCAATCTATATAATGTACTGCAGTGATAATCTGTATAATGTATTGTGGGATAGTCAATCTATATAATGTACTGCAGTGATAATCAATCTATGTAATGTATTGCGGGATAGTCAATCTATATAATGTACTGCAGTGATAATCAATCCATATAATGTATTGTGGTATAGTCAATCAATATAATGTACTGCAGTGATAATCAATCTATATAATGTATTGCAGGGATAGTCAATCAATATAATGTATTGCCAGATGGTCAATCTACATAATGTATTCCAGGGATAGTCAATCTTTATAATGTATTGCGGGGTTTGTCAATCTACTGATATATAATGTATTGTGGGGATATTCAATGGTAGTGATAGTCAATCTATATAATGTATTCAGGGGTGTTATTGGCATGGGCTGGACTTGATGGACGCATGTCTTTTTTCAGCCTTATCTACTATGTTACTATGTTACTATGTTATTGCAGAGATAATCAATATGTAATGTAATGCAGTTATAGTAAATCTATATAATGTATTGCAGGGATAATCAATATATAATGTACTGCAGTGATAGTCAATCTATATACTGTATTGCAGGGATAATCAATATATAATGTACTGCAGGTATAGTCAATCTATATAATGTATTGCAGAGAAAATCAATATATAATGTACTGCAGTGATAGTCAACTGTTGGACCCCCTGCAGTTGCGTACTAAAACTCACATCATCCACAACCTGTAAGTGTCCCGCTTACCTTCTGAGACAACCACCGGGCATCTGTGGGCGGTCGTTCTCTTCTGTGCTGCCTCGCGGTCTGTTCTCCGGTAGCCGGCCTCCCTGGTTTCCTGGCGGGCAGCCAGCTTCTTGCTCCTACTTCCGTCGGTGCTGTGTTCTGCCGGCAGTCTGCAGGCACGCGTCAAGCGAATCCCCTGTGATGTCGCGAACCGGCCCTTAAAGGCATAGTACCCGGGTTGCTCCACTTTAGCATTTAAACTGCCTGGACCCCACATCAGTCGCCCTTTCATGGTGGTCCAGTGCAGTTGTGTTACCTGAGCTCTGTGTATTATTTGGTTTGTTTGACTACCCGATCTGGTGCAGTCCAGTGGCTCTGTCCAACTACCCACTTCATGCATGACCCTAGGCTCGTCCGACACACAATCTGGTGCAGACCTTCGTCTCTGGTTGACTATCCATTCCTTGTTCACCAAAAAGGTTTGAGAGATAGAACTTTTTCCAAATAGGTTATTTTCGTACAATCTAACATATAGCATCAACTTTATTTTGGGCATTACTAATCCTTTAAGAGCAAGCATTACTATCCCTTTAAAGAGTTAAATCATAATTACAGTTGGGCAGGCCTGCAAATATTTGTAAATGTGAATGACCGCAGCAGACACTATTATGTGTTTGTGATGTCTCAATTCCATGTATACTCTAAAATAAAACTACAAACAATGTATATACACTAAGAAGACCACATTCTGTGTCTCCAAAAGTGTACTCTTTTTTATGCCGTTCCCTGTTAGGTACTAGTGCGCACGTACCACAGCCAAGGCTACTCTGACCTTCTCCTTCAGGTGTTAACATATTCAACCTATCTCCTTAGAAGTGGTAATAATTCGTCTCACTCTCCACACAATATGGGCTCCCAAAAGTCCCTATCTATGGCTATAGAGAACAACTGTCGCTACTAACTGGATACAGGTTATATTAACTCTTTACTTTCAGACCAGATCAGATCATGCCGTTTACTGCACACCCCTCACCAAGAAGGACAGAAAATCCAAGATAATAAAAATCTACCTATTAGCACAACATTGCCTTTTATCCCAAAAAAACTATACAAAATAAAATAATTTTGAGATTTGTTTTATCCCATGGTGCAATTGGTTTGCTCCAGAATTGCACTTGTTTTGCATTCAGCACAAAGCCCTAACTAAGTGAATGTCATTTGCTGAACCTACAGCTTTAAGGCACTACAACTCCCAAAATGCCCAACCAAAGTTTGGCATGATGGGAATTGTAGTTCACAAGAGCTGACTACCCTTTTCCTAACTTGATTATATCCTAAAAAGCACAATGATATGAATCAACTCATTGTCCTCTATTTGGTAACTGTCAGATGGCTAGTTATCATTTTTCCAAATGCTTAAGTGCAGTAGCAAATTAATGAAGCCAAAGTTTCCGTATTAAAAACTAATTGTATGATTAAGGGGAAAATAAACAAACTATGAAAATAGAAGCACTTTTTAATGCTTTTACATAGTCATGTGAACTCTTGTCCTTTATCCTAAAAACAGAAGTCCAGAAAGTTAATTAATGCTATATAATTATATGGAACTCTAGCTGAGACAGTGTCTAAGTTAAACATTTTCCATAGTTGTAGAGGGACAATATTTATTATTTAGCCATTAGAACACAGCATCCACTGTCTTTGGGGAACCAAATAAGGCATAAATGAACAGCTTATTTAAGAAACATTAAAGGGATAGTAATGTTTCATAATAAAAGCAGCTCTAATTAATCATCATAGTATTTGGACTTTGGAGAGTGTTATTTCAATTCTGTCAGAGTTGTAGTTCAAGAGTAATTCAATGACAAAGTATCCCCCTCTCGCCCCTTTTATTGATGTAACACTGTTCAGCCAGATCAGAAGGGAGGTGCCCAGGTAGACTGCAGAGAGGGACAATCTTCAATTAAGATAAGGGAAAAACCTGAAAAACTTATCAAGGGGGGCAGGCTTTCATTGTTCTCATAGGAAGAAGATTGTCCCCTGCTGTTATCTGTCTGGTCTATGGACTGTATTCCACATCTGAGAAGAGATGGCTTACACTAGGTAAAAGGGGTGGGAGGGGAAACTTTGCTTGTGAATATCTCTCAAACCATAAAGGTTTGCGAAATAAGACTTATATCATTCTTCATGTTTTATTAATGCCTACAAAATAAAATAAAGATAAAACGAAGTATTACTATCCCTTTAACCAATGTATTTTGACTTATGGTTACTGCATTCTGCTGCTTTTAGAAATTCTGTGTCTACAAAGTACAATGAATGAAGATTATTATTTGTGAAATTTCGTTACATTTAGTGATGTAAACTGATCTACTAGAACCAGTTGAAATAATAAACATTCTCTATGCTTCAAAACCTGAAAGGTTGAATAATAAAAAAATGCAGCAACCCCTTTCTCATGCTAAACAAAGACATTACTCAGAGATTCAGTGTGTACAATGCACTGTTTCACAACGTTAGTCCTCAGGGCAGGTTTTCAAGTTCTCCCTGCTTTTTAACAGGTGGGGAAGCCATGGCTCTCTCATTGTGATTGTTCCATCTCTGTTTAACCCCTTAACGACCACTGATGTGCCAGGACCATCATGGCGATCCGGCATAAAGGTTTGAGAGATAAGACTTGTATCGTTCTTCATGTTTTTTTAACTCCTACAAAATAAAATAAATATAAAACAAAGTATTACTATCCCTTTAAGGTCCTGGCACTTCAAAGACTTCATGATCACAGTGCGCCTCAGTGAGTTCTGTGATCATGTTGGGAAGGCTATAACTGAATCTCCAGGACCAGAACAGTCAGTTCAGCTTTTCTCCAGCAAGTCGATACAAGTGATCATTGCTACAGCAATCACATGTGCTGGTCGAGCCAATGACAAAGGCAATGTATAAATACATTGCCTTTGTCAGTATTCTATGCCTCTCTCTTCCTCACTGTGATTGAGAACAGAGCTCCCGGTGCCTTAAATGGCCAAAATGGCACTTTGAGGAACTGGGAGCATTATTGGGGGGTGGGGAGTTAAAATATAAAAAATAGATATATATAACACTTTGACACCACTGAAAAATCTTTTACAGCAAGCACAAAATATTTTATTTCCATAGCCTAATTTATAAACACATATAAAGAAGTTTAAACAAATATTAATGTGAGTTTTATTACTGTGGAGCAATGTTATACACTTATATACACACACCTTATAGTCTGATCTCCAATAAGAGAGAGACACCAGGTTGGAAAGAGGAACATAGGAATTTTCATCTCAGGGACAAAATTAACCAATTGATCACAAATTGTAACAGGAAAACCTATACAAAAAGTTGTGTTTGTTTGTCTTTTTCTTTATTATTAAATAAATGGTGGATCATACATATAAATGTAGTTTTACAAGAAAGCCCTACTTGTGCTTAAAAAATGGTGTATAATTTGTGTGGGTATACTATATGAATTAGAGGGGAAATACAGTTGAACAAAGGCATACTAACAAGGTCAAAATTGCTCCTCTGGTGTCAAAAAGCCCTCATCACTATGGGGCTAAAACCTGACCTGTGTGTGTGTGTATCCCGGGACCTTGAGCTGAGAATCACTGGTAGAATGCATGGTGCCAGAGAAACACATAGCTTTACCAACAAAACCCAGGGAAAACTCACAAACACAACTGTATACACAGTAGAAAGACTATAAGACTATAAGTCTTGGGGAAAAGGACTTGGATGATGCATGGCATCTAACCACAGTGACATACCCTAGATTGTGATTCTTTTTGGGGTGTTTTGATTTCCATTTGTAGTAGGGACTCCTTTATTATATTCAAAAGACCTGATTTGGAATTACAGCCAAATACCTGAGTTCCCCTGGCCTCCCAGCTCACGTTTGGCTTCTGATGGTTCAGACCTGAATCTGGTAACCTTGCAGCGGTTGTGGAGGCTGCTGCTATGGACTCAGCCAGGGTTATTTCCAATTCTTTGTTCAAAAAGTGTGTATGGGGTCTCTTTTGTTACAACTCTGATTTGCAATGTTGTTCTGATGCAGAACAGGGTCAGTCTTCTACTCATTTCTCCTAGTTTGAAGTGGTCTCTTAATTCTTTGCTGTAGGACAATACCAAGCCAGCCGAATTGTATGGTTCACAGGACTCCCAAATGTGGGCCACAAGGGTTTTGAATGTGTTGCTCATATCGTGGATGCCTCTTCTTTCAGGACTTCTGATGCCCGAAAGGAGCAGTTTGATTTACCTAATGCACTGTTCTTTAGATACCTCCAGTTGAGGTGTGTCTACACTACCCAGTTTTGCACACGGCATGTTGACTTTACTCCCCATCCATTAGAGAACCTTCTTAGATCACCATCCCCAAGGAAATTAGTTTCTAAAATGTATTCTGAGCTGCAGTCATTTGTGTCCAACCTGCTGACTCATTCCTAGTCTTGGTGGGTGTCTATTATTCTGCGTCTTACAGCTAAGGAATGGGAGGAGACTCCTTTGAGATGAGGGTAATCAGCTCAAATAAGAAAATTGTACAAATGAAATTGATTCATAGAGTGTTATACTCCGCTAGTTTATTTGAGATGGGAAGATTCCTAATTAATCTTTGTACCAAATGTTGGGTTGATCTGGACACTTTTTTCCAACTTTTCTGGACATGTCAGAACATTTTCAGTTTTGGAATGTGATTTTTGCCTTTCATTATGCTCACTTTCATTTCCCTTAGACATGCTTGTCTGAGCTCTGCCTCTTGGGCCTACTTCTAATTCAGTACTGAATTCACATGAGGAAAAAAAACAAAACATGTTTGCCTAGTTTTATTTAATGCAAGGAAGGCCATCCTTCTTAATTGGAAGGCTCCTTAACCCCCTGCTACTATTCTATGAATTTGGTTGGTTAACCAAAACCTTCTACTTCTAATTCATTGATTTATAGTAGTACAGGTTGCTTTGAGACATTCTCCAAGATTGGGTCTGCTTGGATGGACTGCCCATCAATTAATAATTCATGTGATATTTGATCAGTCCTATTACTCTGATTGATGTTGATGATGGAGATTATTGGGCTCTATTTGCATTTATGCTTAACCAATTGGCTGTGCTATACTGATTTTTACTTTCTTTAAATCTCATTTCCTCTTCCCTTTCCCTTCTCTTTTTGTGTGCTTGTTACTTATGGTTGTTAATTGAAAATGCATAAATGAAGGTTTTAAAAAAATACCTCAGTTCCAGAGTTGAATATTCAGTCAGTGACTCAAAAGACAAACCCCCCCCCCAAAAAAACTGGACAGAGTCTTTCTTGTAAGCTCATTTGTTCTTCTCTTTCTCTTCTCTTTTTGTCTCTTGTTAGTTATTGGTTGTTAATTAAAAATACATAAATAAAGATTTAAAATATACCCAAGTTATATGGCTGATTATGCAATCAGTGACTCAAAAAAAAAGGATGGAATCATATAAGCCAATCATCAGTCAGGGAAGTGAGGACTGCCAGTCAATCAAGAAGGAGAAGCTGTGAACTAGCTATCACATTTTACTGCCCATTTGGAAGAGGTTGGCTCATGCAGTTGGATAGCACTGTTGAGAACATGGGCTACAAAATCAGGAACTGGGGTCGAGGCACCAGGCCAGGAAAGTTGAAGTGAAGTGGCAACCAGCATGTTTCATCACCATTGTAAGCTAGCTGCCGCCAGTCATTACACACAGACGGGAACTAGGTCATGACAACACTTAGGGAGGGAGGGAGGTGAGGATTTGTTTTCACAACACTAAAATAATTAAATAGAATATTCTTTTCTAAAGGCAGGTTGAAAGATAACAATTGAATCCCGTTGTGCCATCTTCCACATTCTTAACTGAATACCCAAGTTTGTTTCAAGTCATCAATCTATTTCATGTAAATCAAGGGACTTATTATGAATCTAGAGGTGCAATTCTTGAACACATTAACTGCACCATTTCAATGAGTCCTTTAACCGTTTGAGTGCCAGACGGGTACGCAAACGTATTGCAAAGCAATGCATTGCGTACCCCCCTTGCACTCAAACGGTTAACCCCTTGAAAGGTAGAGAGGTTTCCAATGCATTGCTTTGCATCTCATTCCAGACCTCTCTTGCATTCAAAGGGTTAACATCCCTTTCATTCTTCTTCTTAGCAGCAAATGCCGCAGTAGCACAACATACATTGCTCTGTGAATATGAAGTGTAACTGTACTATGATTCTTTTTTAAATGTAGGTGGATAAAATTTAATATGGGATTATGCATTAACCCCTTAAAGGGATAGTAATACTTAATATGTAAAAAAATATATATTGTAGTATTTATCCCCCTAAGTAAAACAAGGGTACTCCCACTGCTGAAATGTATTTTATCCTAAAGTTATTACAGCTCAAACTTTTTTAGGTGCAATATCACAGTGGCCTAAAATTGTACAGTGGCGCTGTTGCTACACTATCCTATGGAGATTTATGGTCAACTGACCAGGGCTGTCCATAGGTTGGTGTAGCAACAGCACCACTGTACAATTTCAGGCCACTGTGATATTGCACCAAAAAAAATACAAGTTTGAGCTGCAATAACTTTTTAATAAAACACCTTTCATCAGTGGGAGTACCTTTGTTTTACTCAGAGGGATAAAACCTACAATATATATTTTTAACATTTTAAGTATTACTATCCCTTTAAGGACTGTGTGACGTGTCAGGGCATCATTTCTTTTTCTCTTAAGGACTAGTGACGGTTCTGGAAGTCACATACTTTTTACTTACAGCACTCCTGCAGGTGCGCTGTAAGTAAAAACGGGGGTCTGAAATTGACCTCTCCAAGACTCGGCAGAACAGTAACTATAAAGTCACGTGTACTGGCAAGTCTGCAAGAATCAAAGGTAACTTCCCTAGACCCTTGGTCCTTAAGAGGGTTAATCTCAGTGTAGGACACCAAAAAGACAATGTAAATGTGAATGTGACTCTCACTTTTACATTAAAGGAGCAGTAAACTTTTTAAATTAAAAAAATATATATATTGTAGGTCATTTCCTGTTGAGTAAAATAAGGGTACTTTAACTGCCGAGAAATGCATATTTACAGAGTTATTACAGTTTAAACCCATATTTTCTTATATCTTCAGTGCCCTCTAGTGGTCAAATTCCAATTAGTTTTTCTGTTACATTCTAATGGAAAGGAAAGTCAAGTGACTTACAGTTCTCCATAGAATGTTATACAAACTGCTGAGTCACTTCCTGTCAGTTAGAACAGTCAGGAAGTAAAAACAGTAAATTAACTTCCTGATTATTTGAACTGTTCTAATCCTATATAATAATTCGCTAAAACGTGTGTAACGACCAAGTAATGCGCAGTAGAGACTGCTGCGCATGCTGCAGTCATGTGTAGTAGAGACTGCCAGCGTTGCGGCTGATACAGAGCTGGACGCTCTGAAGGAGCGTCCAGCTCTGTATCAGCCGCAGCGCGGCAGTCTCTACTGTGCATGACTGCCCCGCGACCGGCTGGCAGTGGCACTGTGGCCCATGTAACGGGTTCTTCAACTAGTTTTTTAATAAAACAAGTGACAGAGGTGGGAGTTACCTTCTTTTACTCAGCAAAAAAAACTCTATAACATATCGGTTTTCATAAAAAAAGTTTACTGCTCCCTTAAAGAAGAAGTAAAAATCACCTCCTAATAATAAACTCCCGCTTATCTTTCTATGGTCAGGAAAACCTTAAAGAGTCTTCTAATTTTTCCCTTGAGCTTTTAGTCAATAGATAATATCTTCAGTCCTAGATGTAGTGTCTATGAATGCAGAAATCACCGTTGCAGATAGAATCACAGGATACAAACTCTAACCATTGCACATGGAAATCTTGACCCTTTACCAACCACAGGGGGTGCAACACATTGTTCTGTAATGGATTGCTTACCCCTTTGGTCCTTAAAGGAGCAGTAAACCTTTCAATGAAAACCTATATATCATAGAGTTTTTCCTGTTGAGTAAAACAAGGTTGTTCCCACTGCTGTCAGTTGTTTTATTCAAATGTTATAACAGTTCATATAATCAGGAAGTGAATTTACTGCCTTTACTTACTGGTTGTTCTAACTGACAGGAAGTGACTCTGCAGTTTCTATCACATTCTGTGGAGAACTGTATGTCACTGACTTTCCTCTCCATTAGAATATAATAGGATAACTAATTAGAATTTGACCACTAGAGGGCACTGCTAATGTAAAAAAACATGGGGTTAAACAGTAATAATTCTGGAAATATGCATCTCTCAGCAGTAAGAGAACCATTATTTTACTCAACAGGAAACACCCTACAATACATTTTTTTTCATTAAAAAAAAGTTTACTGCTCCTTTAAAGCTCTTGCACTCTGACTGTTTCAGTTTAAAGAGTAAAAAATGCAAGGAACTGTCATGTCTGCCTCCATTGACCTGACATCCAGAAAAGATTGAAGATGTTATCAAATGAACAAAGGCACAAGGCCAAAATTCATAGGACCCATTAGGATGTTGTGGGTTGTATCTTATTAGGAGGTGTTACTTTTCTTTCTCTCAAATTAAAATATAATGTCAACTACTCAGTCCATTGTCAGTCCTATGTTAATGAAGAAAGTTAGTACAGCATATAAATAAGAATTATTTTACATCAGTTTTTGAAAAGAGTAGTCAAGCATTTACAAAAGAATAATTCAAAGACATTGTGGTTAGGACATGTTCTTTTAATTATACATTTTAATTTGAAGCCTTTTGTATAAGTGCAGCTTGCAGACAAAAGCAGGGAATATCTTGTTCTGCGGTGATGGGTGGTCAGAAGTAAAAAGCAGAGAAGGAATATGTAAAATTACCAAAAGTATAATCAGGTCCTTGTCTGTCCCCTTCTCATTGCTGAGGTTACCAGCTGAGAAGAACATAAGACTCCAGTCCAATCATTTCATAATACAACAAGAACTCATTTGTACATAGAGTACCTTCTCACAATGCACTAGGGCACTTTCCAAAATCTGCAAAACAACAAGACCTCTAGCTCTTCATCAGCTACTGCTAGCTCAATGTAAGCATGATGGGAAGCAGTCTTCCAAAAGCCTGAAGGATCATGGCCAGAGTGCCAAATTCAACACTTTTACACATTTCAAGGCATTTAAGAACAAATTCACTTTAAATGTAATTTATTTTAGTATATATGCTTAACCCCTTAACGACCAGCCGATCGGCGCGTCACGGTCACTTAAGGACCACGGAGCATTTTTTTTTTTCATATTCTGGGGAGCCTGGAATTCCTTGACGGTCATAGTATGTCATGGGTCGTTAACTCAGATCAACCCATGACGTACTATGACCGTCAAGGGTCGTTAAGGGGTTAAAGAGGAAGTATACCACAAAGCTAAACATGTGTAATTCACTTATACCATGTAGAGAATAGGTGAGCAAACTACCGTCATTCAGGACAAGTCCTGTCATCCTACTCAAGACATTTCCAGTCATCATGGCTGGGGATTATAGGAACTGTAATAATGAAAAACTGGAGGGAATCAGGTTGCCCAGCCCTGATGTAAAGTACAAAGCTTAAATGATATTGTTCTAAAGTGATAATTAACTACACTACCGTTGAAAAGTGTGGGATCACTTAGAATTGTCCTTGTTTATCATCAAATTAGTTGCAAAATGAATAGGGAACTCAGTCAAGACATTGACAAGGTTAGAAATAATGATATTTAATTTAAATAATAATTGGGTCCTTCAAACTTTGCTTTCATCGAAAAATCCTCCATTTGTAGCAATTACAGCCTTGCAAACATTTGGCATTTTAGTTGTCAATTTGCTGAGGTAATGTGAAGAGAGTTCACCCCATGCTTCCTGAGGCACCTCAAACAATTTGGATTGGCTTGATGGGCACTTCTTATGTAGCATACAGACAAGCTGCTCCCATAACAGAAACAAGTTGACCCCAAACTTTTGAACGATAGTGTATATATTTTAGTTTTATTAGGACCAAGCCAAGATGCCCTTGGTAAGAAATGTCTGTTTCAAATATTCAGTCACCACAGCTGAGGTAGCTGTAACACACCTAAAATGTACAGTTTTAACAGTTTTTACTGTTTTAACTTCCTCTCAAGGATTAGACGCAATGCCAAGACCCACTGACATTTGGGGGGAGATGCACTGTGCAGAGATAAATGTGAGATAAACTCTCCATTGCATTTCCTATGTTATTCAGGTTCACTTTTAAAGGAGCAGTAAACTTTTTTTTATGAAAACACACATTTTATAGAGCATTTCCTGCTGAATAAAACAAGGGTACTCCCATCGCTGTCAGATGTTTTTTTCAAAATGTATAGCAGTTTAACCCCTTAACGACGGACTGCGCCCACACCTTGTGGTCCGTTAAGGACCACGGAGAATTTTTTTTTTTTTCTTGCGGCTGTGTTCCGGACTCCCCGAACGGCGTGCAGCCGCAAGGGGAGCCCGAAATTCCATGACGGTCCAGTTCCGTCATCGGTCGTTAAGGGTATAACAACCCATGACGGAACAGGACCGTCATGGGTCCTTAAGGTGTTAAATAATCAGGAAGTGAATTTACTGTGTTTACATCCTGATTGTTCTAACTGACAGGAAGTGACAGGCAGTTACTATCACATTCTATGGAGAACTGTATATCTGACTTTCCTTTCTATTAGAATCTAACAGGAAATATAACTGGAATTTGACCACTAGAGGGCACTGCTAATGTAAAAAAAAACATGGGTTTAAACTGTAATAACTCTGGAAATATAAATCTCTTGGCAGTGGGAGTACCCTTATTTTACTCAATAGGAAAATCCCTACAATATATATTTTTTCATAAAAAAGTTTACTGCTCATTTAAATGGTTGCAAAAGAGCGTGCAACCACATATCACATTTACCATGTCGCCATGATAAAAATAGCACCCTACTTCACAAAAATCCTAAAAATATCGGTATATAACAACTGACACTTAAAGAAAAAGTAGTCCCCTAATTGAGGCACACCAAGTCAGCAAAAATAACAAAAATATACAATGTTATTGATGGTACAAAAAATATACATACATACAAAATCAACAGGAGAATTAAAAACAGTAGTGTTTTTAGTTTTTTTTAAATTCTGTTGATTCTCCTGATATTTTTAGGATTTTTATGAAGTATGGTTAATTTGAGTCCCTGAGAGCACTCCACTATTATAAGTGGATAAAGTCTGCTTTATGCATTAGTGAACCAGTGCCTACTCCTTCTCTTTATGTAAAAAATAGCACTCTGAGAATTCTCAGGTTGCGCTATGTAACATTGCATTGTAGCTCAAAAGGACACCGTAATTATCCTCTACCGGCTAATGAAACGTACCCTCTGCTTCCGATGCAGGATGGGTCTCTATTGGCTGTCCGTTATGTGGAGAGTTGTCACACTGAGAAATGTTTGTCTACGGAGGTGTAGCACATGGTGATCATTACGCTCTGATACCTTTCATGAATTCTTCACATAAAGGGCAGCCAGTAGAGACCCAGCCTGCATCGGAAGCAGAATCGGAGCAGAGGTGGAGTTTGATTAGTTCGATTTTCTTGGAGCAACCTGCAGCCCTATTTAATACGGTATACTTTTAAAAGGTCAGGAGTCTTAAAGGAGCAGTAAACTTTTTTTATGAAAAAATATATATTGTAGGGATTTTCATATTGAGTAAAATAAGGGTACTCCGACTGCCGAGAGAGTTATATTTCCAGAGTTATTACAGTTTAAACCCATGTTTTTTTACATTAGCAGTGCCCTCTAGTGGTCAAATTCTAATTAGATTTCCTGTTAGATTCTAATGGAGAAGAAAGTCAGAAAAGTCAGAGACATACAGTTCTCCATAGAATGTGATAGAAACTGCCTGTCACTTCCTGTCAGTTAGAACTATCAGGAAGTGAACACGGTAAATTCACTTCCTGATTATTTAAACTGCTATAAATTTTGAATAAAACATCTGACGGCAATGGGAGTGACCTTGTTTTATTCAGCAGGAAATGATCTATAAAATATGTGTTTTCATAAATAAAAGTTTACTGCTCCTTTAAGAGGAGAAATTCAGTTGGCCACTGAGCTACAATGCGATGTTACATAGCGCAAAGTGAGAATGTTGCGCTTTCATGCAGTGTGAGAGTCTCAGGTTGCCATTTTTATCATGGTGACATGGTGAAAGCGATATGTGGCCGCATGCTGTTTTGCGTGCGACCATTTTAATGGATACCATGTTATTCAATGGGGTCTATTCAACTAAAACAGTGGGAAAAGGCAGCATTGGGGCTACATATGGCCCTAAGAGTCTTCTGTGGCCCCCAGTGTGGTTTATTGAAAAGAGGAGATCATTTCTCTTTCCTGCAAAAACACACACCTCTTTCTTTTGGCTGTGAGCACACCTCTGCTTACATTTACACTGTTCCAGATTAACCATTTTCATGCTGAAGAAATCTCCCATGCACTGCAAAACAATGTATGGGAGACCAATGGGTTAAGCTACTTTTTAACACCAATTTAGAATGTATATATCTAATGTGTGGCAATTTGGTGGACTTCATGGCCCCATACGTGGCCCTTGGACTGAATCTGGTTGCTTGACACTAGATATCTGAGAACTGTATTCACCCTGGAGACTCACATTTAATTACCTTATCTCAGGGGCAATTCATCAGGTGAGTTCCCTGGTAAAACTATCTATTCCACCACACACTCCACCATCACCTCCCAGTTCTGCCCCTTTTCAGGCCTAAATCCTGCTTTTTCTCCACTCAATCCCATCCACTCCACTTAACCCCACCTACATTATGATGACAATCACATTCACTGGTCTCTCCCATGCCAACCCCAGATGTTACGCTGGGGACTGTGGTTGCTAGATATAAGTAAGATCTCTCACACTGGAGAAGGTAAAGCACATAGAATAGAAATGTTTAAAACAAAACAAAAAAAAAGGTGAAAATGGAGAAAAAAGTATATGTAATTTGACTTTACATAGTATGCAATTGCACATTATGTAAATCAAAATAAGGGGTTAATATCTCTTTAAAATATTAAGTTATCAGTAGCATTTCTATTGGAGCATATGATCATAGTCCAGCTGGCAATATTACTGGGCAAAAAGTCATTTTTATGGACAAAAGTATCAACTGTTTTATGTGTTTGTCTCATTTGTCAAGTTTTTGAGCTTCCAAGTTTTCTGAGTCATGAAATAGCCATTCCTTAGTCTCCTTCATGAGATTTCTGCTGCTGACTCTACATGATACAGATAGTGACCACATCTTCAGACGGTGATATCAGAGCTGACAGACTAGACTGGACAGGACTGCTATGTCCTTTTCTAGGTTTAACCCCTTGGATGACAGAGATCTCTCCAATTGTTTATTTGCAGTGCATTGGACACATTTCTAGCAGCTAAGGGGTTAAAGCTTTCACCAGATGTTATTGAGCAATGAAGTAGATATGCAAAACTAAAAACACTAAAACAGATGGAGGAAAATTAAAATGGAAAATCTTTCAACTTTAAAGTTCCTAACTTCTCATCCTGGTGTACAAATTTCCCCAAGCATAATCACCCAGAGGAGCAGTTGACTTTTCAATGACCCCCCCCCCAAAAAAAACCCAAACAAACCAAAAACCCTGTACTTTAACAGCACCTAGTGGTCATATTTCAGTTAGTCATTCTTTACATTCTATGGGAAGGGAGAGTCACTAACAGTTCTCTATAGAATGTGGTAGATACAGCTGAGTCACTTCCTGTTAGTTTTAACTTTCAGGAAGTAATGACATTTTTACCAATGTCCTGACAATCTGAACATTTATAACCTTTGAATAAAACAACTGCCAGCAGTGGAAGTACTACCTAACCCTTTGCGTGCTAGATTGGTACTCAACCTATTGCAGAGCAATGCATTGCATACCTCTCTAGAACTCAAAGGGATATATTGCTATCATTAAACATTTACTACTTTAAAGATGAGCAATTCTGGAAGCAAACAAAATGCATCATAGGGAGGATATATAAATTCCCATTTAAATACATGGGCTTATAATCCTTCGAATGCTAGCGGTACCCATTGCATTGCAAAACCATACACTGTAGATCTCTCTCTCACTCAAGTTGATGAAAACGCATTTGCATCAATAGGGGATTTAGATTTTCCCCCCCTATGGTGCAATTGGAATGTTCCAAACTTGCTCATTGTTTGCAATCTATGGCTTCATATACAAAAAAAAAAAAAATGAGAGTGACCCTGAGGAAAACTAATTGCCTTGGAGACTGCTTTAGAATTCAAGAGGTTAAATCAGTTCCCTATTCAGATAAATGGTGGTTGGGGAGTGAGGGTTATTGGTCCATTAAAGTGCCCTAGGATGACAGGGCTTGTGTTTTTCAGAGAAGGAACTAAAGAATGATTTTTATTTAACTGTTTATAGTATTTGCTTGAATATAAGGATACTTTTTTCAGTTACTTGAATCTGAATATATGAGTGTGCCTTCGATTTGAGGTCTCCTTGGAATCAGTTTCATTATAACTTATTAATGAGAATTGGCAGACAGAAGGCTAAGTAACTCTTTGTCAAGGCTTTTCAACCCAAGCCATGGAAGCTCATAGGAGCCATAAGAGTTCCCCTGTTGTTCATACTTCCCCTACCCTCTCTTTTGACATTTGTAAGCATATATTGGTACTGAGTAGCTGTCAACTTTATGAACTGTATCTGTTCTTTAAAGGAGCAGTAAACTTTTTTTTATGAAAAAATATATATTGTGGGGATTTTCCTATTGAGTAAAATAAGGGTACTCCCATTGTGGAGAGATTTATATTTACAGAGTTATTACAGTTTAAACCCACTTTTTTTACATTAGCAGTGCCCTCTGGTGGTCAAATTCTAATTAGATTTCCTGTTAGATTCTAATGGAGAGGAAAGTCAGAAAACTCAGAGACATGGAATGTCTCCATGGAATGTGATAGAAACTGTGTATCACTTCCTGTCAGTTAGAACTATCAGGAAGTAAACACAGTAAATTCACTTCCTGATTATCTGAACTGCTATAAATTTTGAATAATACATCTGACAGCGATGGGACTGACATTGTTTTATTCAGCAGGAAAAGATCTATACAATATGTGTTTTTATAAAAATAAGTTTACTGTTTCTTTAAGGGCTCCTTATTGACAGTGGCAACACTTTTGTTAATTAGCTAGGTTGGGGAGGTGATAGAAAGTCCATCACATGTACGATAGAACAACTATGTACGGTAATTTCATTAGCTGGATGGGGCGGTTTCTCACAGTAACACATATGAACATGTCTTGCCATCCAGCTGACCACGCTGAGCCAGCCTTCCCAATGAGGAAACGGTGGTGGGGTTCTGCGCACAGCATTGACTGGGCGCACAATGAGGTGAGAAGACTGGAAGTGTGATCTGGGAGGTAGAATGCGGTTCCAGGGGCAGATACTTAATTTAAAGGGGCACTGTGGGCTCGGATGGGTTGAGGGCTGAGGTTGTAGTGAAACTGAGGGCTACGATATGCTAAGTGCAGTGTGGTGGCTGAGAGTTGTAATGGAGGGAAGGGGGTTGAAGGCTCAGTGGGGACTGGGTCTAAAGGTTATGGTTGTATAGGTACTGAGCTCTGTGATATGGAATGTGCGATGTGGTGACTGACTATTGTAATGGAGGGAGGGAGCTGAAGATCCCGATGGGCTGAGGAACTGAAAATAAAAATGTCTTTTTGGACAACAGATGGCGGTGTTGCTAGTTTGATTTTAAAAATACATTTGAGCTGTTATAACTTTAGAATAAGAATCATGTACCCTTGTTTTACTCTGTGGAAAGAGCCATGCACTATATATACTTTATTTTTATTTTGTTCATTAAAAAGATCAATACTGCTTTAAAGTGTACTGCTTTTGTTCAGCCATTCTTTGAGGAGAAATAGTTAAAGAGGACCTATAACCTTCGCAAATTCTCCCCTCGGTGGTAGCCTCCATCTATCAATTTCTTCTCCATGTCGAAGGGCTCTTTCATAGAGGGGACAGAATTGTAGCAGAAACTTACTATGGTTCTGTCACCTATGTTCTTCCATTCACCTTCTCTCTTGATGAGCATTGCAACCTGCAACAATGCTCCTATGAAAGTTCTGCAGGTGGCCCCATAGGCCACTGTGCAAACATTCCTTCTTGCATGTTTATTGCTTTCCTAAGGGACCACAGTAAAGATTCAGTGTGCTGTACATTGGTGTGTTCAAATGAGGCAATAGCCACTTGTGCGAAAGGTACCATAGCTATATCTGAAAACTCTCCATATCTGCCCCAGAGACTCTGGTTTTATCACTTAATTACCAGGTCTTTGGGGATAGCTGGTGATGCTCCGGATTAGCGGAAACCATGGCAACCCAACCCACCCACTTTCCAAACTGATCTGCTCACTCCTCAACTCACTCCTCTCATTTTGGGGAAAAACACCACCTTCCCTTTTCCCAGTACAGCCTACTCTGATGTATGTATGTATGTCTTAATTTATAAGGCACCATACACAGTGTACGCAACGCCTTACAATAGACATATGTTACAATAAATAGGAGGGGATGAAATAAGTGCCACATTCATAGAAACAATAGGAGAGAGGTCCCTGCCCCAAGGACCTTACAGTCTAAATGGGTAAAAGGAGACAGACAATTGGGTAAGAGGGTGTCAAGTGCTGAGATTGCAAATGTTGAGTTTGGCCAAAGGCAGTGCATGGTCCTAGTGCTCCAGAAGATAAGATACCAGGGTAGACTTAAAGACAGAGGGGGATTTTTCAAGATGTAGGGAGAGGGGTATGGAGTTCCATAGGTATGGAGCAGAAAGTGAGAAAGGTTTGAGACGGGAGAGGGCAGAGGGTGTGCATGGTGTAACAAGAAGTGTGTTGTGTGCTGAACGAAGGAGGTGGCCAGGAATATAAGAGGAGATGAGGGAAGAGATGTAAGGAGGGGTAGCAGTGTGGAGAGCATTAAAGGTAAGAAGAAAGACTTTGTAATTGATGCTTTGCTGAACAAGGAGCCATGACAGATGTCTGAGAATTATGTGAGCAGGTTCAGTTTTTGGGGAGAGTGTGGTGATTTGTGCAGCTGAGTTTAAAAGAGATTGCATAGGTGAAAGATGAGTAGCAGGTAGACCAGTTAGTAGGATATTGCAATAGTCTGTCACAGCTTACCATGGTTTCAGCGGCCGTTCATGCCGCACGGATGATGCAGGTGGATCGCAGCGGTTGGATGCATCAGAGCTACATGCGTCATCTGCAGGTGCAAGGCTTCGAAGTGTAGTAGGCCTCTGTTTTATGCCATGCTTCCTGTAGTCTCCTCCTACCTACTTCCTTCCTCTGAGCCTGCTTCTCCTACCTACTTCCTGAGGAGGGGTTTAAAGGGCAGTCTGATTTCTGACTCAGTTGCCTTTGTGTTGTTGTACAAAGCAGTTCTGTGTCCTTGAGCTCTGTGTATGACCTGGCTTGTCTGACTATGCCATCTGGTGCTGACCTGTGGCTCTGTCTGACTATTTTCCTGCCTTATTCTTATAGTGGGCACCAAATCAGGTGCAGACCTGTGGCTCTGGCTGACTACTTGAACTGTGTATGACCTGGCTTGTCTGACTACCCTCTCTAGTGCTGACTTGTGACTCTGTCTAACTATTCTCTTGTTATTCCCCTTTATCTAGCAGACACCCAATCTGGTACGGACCTGAGGCTCTAGTAGGCTTGCTATTTACTGACTGCAGGCTTGGGTCAAGCTTCTGTTTTCTCCATACTGAATGCAGGCGAGTGTCAGGGATCCTCTTCTACATTGCTGACTGCAGGTGTGAGTCAGGTAGCTCCTCACTATGTCGGATCAAGATCCTGTGTTCCTGTCCCTGCTCCTGGTTCCAGTAGAGACTACCAGTGGCTGAGGCCTAGTCTCCAGCAGTGTGGCCAATCTGGGCAGCCTACTATTTCTGATAGCAGTGCTTGCTGGTTTAGGACCCTCTGCTTGTCTTGCTATATTTCTATTGTGTACTACCTTACTTATATTTTAATAAATTGCATTTTACTATACCATACTGACTCCTGAATATCTCTGGGGAACCATGACATAGTCTGAGCGGGACAGAATGAGGGCATGTATAAAAGTTTTGGTAGTTTGTTGGGAAAGGAACGGGTGGATTTTAGCAATGTTGTGGAGAAAGAAGCGAGATGATCAATTCCATCAACTGTAATGGGGAAGCTAAGTGTTGGGCAAGGTTTTGGTGGGAAAATTAGAAGTTCGGTTTTGGCCATGTTTATCTTCAGCTGACGTTGTGCCATCCAGGAGGAAATGGCCAAAAGGCAGTCTAAAATTTGTAGCTGGATTTGAGGTGAAAGATCAGGAGTGGAGATGTAAATCTGGGTATCATCAGCATATAGATGGTATTTGAGGCCAAATGAACTAATAAGTTCACTCAATGAAAGGGTGTACAGTGAGAAAAGCAGCGGACCCAGAACAGAGCCTTGAAGCACCCCCGCAGACAGAGGGACTGTGGAGGAGGTGTTATTGCAAGAGGACACAAAAAAGGAACGTTGTGAGAGGAGAGCCATGAAGTAGCTTGATTTCGGAAGCCAAGATTGTGGAGAATTTGTGCCAGAAGAGAATGGTTAACCGTGTCAAAGGCAGAGGATAAGTTGAGTAGTATAAGTATAGAAAACTGTCCTTTGGCTTTTACAGTCTAGAGATCATTAGCCACCCTGCAGAGAGCTATCTCAGTTGAGTGACCACACCAGAAACCAGACTGCAAAGGGTCCAAAATAGACTTGTGTGATTCGGTTCGGCTAAGTAGACCTACAGGTCATAGAGCGAACCAACGCCCACGCGTTGGGAACCAACACTCTAATACAAATGAGCAGCAAGGCAGTGGAGCAAACCAGCGCCCGTGCGCTGGGAACCAACAGACTGAGTTAATAGTAAGCAAGAAGGTAATGGAGTGAACCAGCGCCCGCGAGCTGGTAACCAACAGGCTGGATATATCGTAGGCTATAAGGCAGTGAAGCGAACCAGCGTCCGCACGATGGGAACCAACAGATAGTATGATAGAGCCGTAAGTCTACGGAGCAAACCAGCGCCCGTGCGCTAGTACCAACAGACTAGAGTATAGTAGCCACAAGGCAGTGGAGCGAACCAGCGTCCTCACGCTGGGAACCAACAATGCATATAGTAGGCTGTGAGGTAGTGGAGTGAACCAGCGTCCGCACGCTGGGAACCTACAGATAGTTGTGTATAGAGCCGAGAGGCAAAGGAGCGAACCAGCGCCCGCGCACTGGTAACCAACAAACTAGTAGTGTAGTAGCTGCAAGGCAGTGGAGCAAACAAGCGTCCGCACGCTGGGAACCTACAGACTATTAGTGTAGTAGCCACAAGGTAGTGGAGCAAACCAGCGTCCGCACGCTGGGAACCAACAGGTGAAAATGTCGCCGGAGCGACCGAGGAACAAGGTCGCCACAGATGCAGGAACCAGATGTAGGAGATGAGCAGAAACCAGCACAATGACGGTCAACCGGATCAGGAACGACAACGGAGACTGGCAGCAGGAAACAGCAACCTCGGACGACTTCAACCAGAACAGGCACTGGAACAAGTACAGCAGACAGGAGTCTCAGGAACAGGACGAACTCAGGAAACCAGGAACACAGCAAAAGGCCCATCAAGCTTCTGTAGCAAAGAGAAAGTGGATGCAGTCTGAGACACCAAAAAAGGGCAACCAAAGGGTGCCCAAACTCAGTTTAAATAGGCAATGTGAGGTGGGCTAAAGGCAGACAGCTAATGGGAGCCCCCTACAGGTGATAGACACAGAAATGCAGCAATCACGGGCACCGTGATAAGGGGTTTATAAAGTCTGTCTCATAAGAGATTTAATATTATTATTAATGTAGTTTAATGCATTTTTTATTTTTATTTGTTTAATTTTAATTTTTTATTGAATAGTTTACATCTTTTTTTAATTCTGCAGAGAATTTTGTCCTAGTTGAACAGGTCCGGTACGAAAATTCGTATCCTCCGAATTTAAAAAAAAAAATTTGTCCGAAATCGAATTTTACCGAAAATGTTTGCCCTGCACAAGTCTAGTCCGAAAGACAGTTAGAGTTGAGGAATTTGATTATTTGGGAGAAGACAAGGCCTTCTAAGAGTTTTGAGGTAAGAGTTAGAAGGGAGACAGGTTGATAGAGAAACAGGAGGGGTTGAGGTCTTCTTGAACAGGGGTTTAATTTGTGCCTGTTTGAAGGAAGAACATAAGGTGTCTGTGGAGAGGGAGGTGTTGAAAATCTGTGTTAATATAGATGTAAGGACTGGTGCAAGTGGTTTGAGTAAGTGGGAGGGCAAAGGATCCAAGGAGCAGGTAGTAAGGTGTGTAGATAGGAGAAGCTGAGAAACTCTCGAAGTATGATGAGGGGGGTTTGGGGAGATAGAGTTCGGAGGCAGATGGAATAGTAGGAATCTGTTTTTGAAAAGATTCCACCTTGTGCATGAAGTGCTCTGCAAAAGCTTGAGGTGAATGTATGGGGTGAGAGGAAGCAGTGGCAGGATGGTGAAAGGAGTCAAAGACTGCAAAAGAGACAGCGAGGGTTAGATTTCTTGTTGTGGATTAGTATGGTGTAGTATTCCTGTTTAGCTTTTGATAAAGCAGAATGCAGGCAGGACAGCATAAATTAAAGTGGATGAAATCTGCATGTGAGCATGATTTCCTCCAAAGGCATTCAGCAGAGCGAGTGCAAGAATGTAGAAAGTGGGAGTGGGAGTTGAGCCAGGGTCATGGATTGGCTTGATGACTCCGTTGCAGTTTCAGTGGGGCAAATGAATCAATAGCAGAGGATAGGACTGAGTTGTAGGAGTTAACAAGAATGTCTGTGTCAGAGATGCCTAAGATAGAGGAAAGATTGGAGTTAAGTGAGGTGCTCATCCCAGAGAGATCAAGTGAGCGGGTATCCCTTATAAATCTGTTGTGGGGAGGGATGGGAGAAGGGGCAGAGTGGTAGAGATAGAAGGCTATAAGATGGTGGTCTGATAGAGGGAATGGGGAAACTGTGAAAGAGGAAAGATCCAGGCTTTTAGTAAAGACAAGATCGAGGCAGTGACCAGCTTTGTGAGTGGCACAGGCAGTCCACTGCCGAAGATCAAGGGAAGAGGTTAGATTTAGAAGACGGGAAGCCCAGGGGACAGAGGGGTCATCAATATGACAGTTAAAATCACCTAGAATAAGGAGAGGATTGTCAGTGGAGAGAAAGAAGGAGAGCAAGGATTCTGAAAGAAAGTTTGGAGGAGAAGAGGAATTAGCAGGTGGCCTGTATATTACAGCCACGCGCATAGACAGAGGGTAATTGAGCTGGATTGCATGTACTTCAAAAGAAGAAAAGTGCACAGATGGTGGGACTGAGAGGGTCTGGAAAAGGCAGTGGGAGGAGAGAAGGAGACCTACCCCCCCCCCACCCCGACCAGTAGAACGAGGGGTGTGTGTGAGAAGCAGAACCCTCCATAAGAGAGTGCAGCCTCCACATCTGTGTCCTGTGCAGGTAACCAAGTTTCTGTGAAAGCAAACAACTGCAGTGATTGCTCACAGAAACAATCATGAATGGAGTTGTCTTGTTAACAATGGAGCGGGTGTTCAACAGAGCACAGGAGAAGGTAAGAAAGGAGGATGAACAAAGAGGAATGTTTATGAGATTTGAGGGGTTAGAACCTTCAAAGTTGCGGTGGAAGGAAATGGTAGGCCGTGGCTAATAACAGGTGGATATGGGGTTTTAGCTGGGATTGGGAGCAATATCCCCTGCAGCAAGCAGAAGGATCAGACAAAGGGCAGAAATATGGGAGTGGGATTTGTATTGGTGTTTTGGAATAGGGAATGCAGAGGGAGAAGGGGTTAAAATCTGGAGAAGTGTGTAAGGGCAGACAGGTGTGATGGGGGGGAGAGAGGGGGAGATGTGGATGTAGTTTGTAAAGTCAGGGGGAGAGTTGAAGCTGATAAAAATCTTATGGATCACTGAACATATAACAACAAGGTAAATAGCAAATGTAAACATGGCAAGTCCGACTCAAATGCCAGAGTAGAAATGTCTTTGCTGATTATCTTCCTACAGGTGCTCTTTACAGGTAATGAAGGAGTTCTGGTACCTTGTGTGTTGTCCTCGTTCTTGATCTCAGTTGTTAAACTCTTGGAGACACTTCAGAAGAGGGGCATCAATGCTCTACCCCCAGAAAATGCTCTCCCCCACAGTGTGTCCAGATATATCGGCCCCAAACTAGTGATCAGCAATCAAACTATCAACATATCAAAGGATTGAGCAAAAGGCTGAGGGGAAATGATAGGAGTGACAGGGAAATTAACTCCGCAAGGGAATGCAATCACACAGTCTATGAGCTAACAGGGTTGATAAATTAGATACACAAGATGTTAATATCTGTTCATACCCAGACTTATTGCTCCAGATGCACCAGGCACACAAGGGTTAATATTAATACAAGGCAGATGATAGAGTGTTCATACCTGTGGATGAGAAGAAGAGAGAATGTGTCACCCAATAACTCAGTTGTTAACCCCTTAGTGACCGGCATGCGGCCGGCACTTAACTCCCGCCGAACATTTTTTTTCATTGTGTTAAATTACTTCTGGGACATACATGTACGTCCTCTGTCCACCTGGGACGTCCGCTCGGGACGTACATGTACGTCCTCGGGCGGTAAGGGGTTAAACTCTTGGAGACACTCCAGAAGAGGGGCACTTACGAACAGGGGCATCAATGCTCTACCCCCAACAAAATGATTAAGCCCCACATACATTATGACACCTCCAGTCCTACCTGTTACTCCTGAGACAGGTGCCAACAAAGTACTCAGGTACCATTGTACCTTTCCCAACACAGGGGCCTTAGAAGGTGATAGAGTGGATTTTCTGGACATAAAAGTAATTCAGTTAAGCAGATTTTATCTTACTAAACCAGAAAATAAAGCTCTGCTGAGATTAGATTCCCCAACTACTATATTAAAAATCTCTAAAACTATTAAACTGATTAGAAAACAAAAACACAAAACATATGCATTTTAAAGTGGTCCTATATGCATTTAAAGTGGTCCTATCACCTTGATTTAAAGGGATAGTAATACTTCCTTTTATCTTTTTTTATTTTGTAGGCAGTAAAAAAACATGAAGAACGATATAAGTCTTATCTCTCAAACCTTTATGGTTTGAGAGATATTCACAAGCAAAGTTTCCCCTCCCACCCCGTTTACCTCCTGTAAGCAATCTCTTCTCAGATGTGGAATGCAGTCCATAGACCAGACAGATAACAGCAGGGGACAATATTCTTCCTATGAGAACAATGAAAGCCCTGCCCCCCTTGACAGGTTTTTCAGGTTTTTCCCTTATCTTAACTGAAGATTGTCCCTCTCTGCAATCTACATGGGCACCTCCCTTCTGCTCTGGCTGAGCAGTATTACATCAGTAAAAGGGGTGGGGGGGGATACTTTGTCATTGAATTACTCTGGAACTACAACTCTGACAGAATTGAAATAACACTCCCCAAAGTCCAAATACTATGATGATTAATTAGAGTTGCTTTTATTATGAAACATTACTATCCCTTTAAGTTTGAATATTTGAAAACTTCATTAAAAACTATTTATAATTTTAGGGAAAAGACCAGAAAATGTACAGATAAGGACATATTGATACTTGGTACTGTATGCTAATGTATGGTAATTGTGGTACCTGTGCAGTACCAGTGACATTTCATATGCTAATTATGCTTTTCAGTGAAGTTACATATGCTAATGAAACATTTTCAGTCACATTTCTTATGGTAATAAAGGTTTTCAGTGACATTCTATATTCTAATTAATCTCTGTTCTTCACCAGGAGACTTTCACTTTTCCCAGAAAGATGTGAATATTTCCTAAATTATAAATCTGCTGGACTTTTGGTTAATGACACATAAGCAATTTTGAATTAAATTTTCAAATATGTAAAAAAAAAATCAAGGTGACAGGTCCATGTAGTGAGACTAAAATCTGTGTAATTGACAATTCCACTTTACTCCAGTTTTACCAGTATTAAGATCAAGCCCAACTACTAGTTTAATTATTTATTTTAATGATATTGATTATGTAACCATCACTAAGCAAATATAATTTCAAAGAGAATGTGCTACTAGCTATATTGGTAATTGTAGGGAACTTTGTAAGCAATTGTGTTTGCAAAAGAGAGAATAAGAGGTCTATTCATCAAACCTAAGAACACATGTGAAAAAAATCTACACATTCACATTCCGTTTGCTTGCATATTTTTAAATTAGACACAATTAGTTGAGAAAAATGCCTGAGAAACATGTCTCAGCAAACTCTCTAGGAATTATATAGGGCAGCAGTTCTAAAACAAGGTACAGTGACAATATAGTGCGCTGTGGGCATGAGCTCAGGGTGCGTCCCATTTTTACATGAACTGTTTTGCAATAAGTTAAAGCTGAATTTCTAAAGTGTATTTATGGAAAAGGTTACACGCTATGGTGGAGATTCACCAAGCGTTGCTAAAGTGGTGATAAAGAGGTGATAAAGTAGAGATGACGTCTCCAGTGATATCACTTCTCCAATTCCAATGTTATTCCATGGAGCCTATGCACTAACGTTTCTTCAGCTTTGGAGATCTTAGTGCATAGGCTTCATAGAATAACATAGGAACTGGAGAAGTGATACATTTGAGAATTGTATGTTAGGGGTGCCTTGAGCAAAGAAGATTGAGAACCACTGATATAGGGCCTTATTATAAATGAAAACTGGGGAAATTCTAGGGTAAACTATCTGCAATACAGGGCACAAAGAAATATTCCCTTTCATCTATATTGGGCTTTTAATCCACAGCATATTAGAGAGTTCTCCAAAGCATTGCTTTGCAATTCATCAGAGACCTCTCTAGCATTCAATGGGCCGGAAGCCCATTTTAAACCATTGGGGATTTTGTAAATGTTTATGTTTGGAAATGTTTATATCTCCCCTGTGGTGCAGTTGGTTCCGGCGCATACATCGGAACTTTTCTAATGTGTCAGATTATGACAGTCAGTCAGAGATACTATACTGAAGATTTATTGAGAAGTCGTATACGACAGATCTAGTAATATAGATTTCCAGAATCTACCTCGTTTTATCTCCAAGTTTAATAGTAAAGCTTCAGAGATTTTACAGATCTTCGGTAGACATTGGGTATTCTGAGAAGTGATCCGTTTTTGAGAGGTGCAATCTCAGAGCATCTCAGAGTAGTCTGTAGAAGAGCACATTCATAATAATGTCCTAGCTCTTAGTCATATTGTTAAAAAGAGAGTGTCTAGTGTTATTCAACAAAAACTGGATCCTACTACATCTGTTGGCACAGTCGTTAAAGATCCTTATAAGTGTCGTTTTTTCAACACAAAAGAAAAATCTTGAAGGGTTATGAACTCCATGGTGTTTCTCACTATTTTAAGTGTGTCATAATAAGGATCAGGGAGGCCTTAACCGTCAATATCCTATAACAGGCTACAACATTTGATAAATAGGGAATCTTTTTGGATACTTTGCATAATACCGTACTATCTTTAGGATTTAATGAATGTCTGGAAACACCTAATTAAAATGTTATTGATTCATTTTAGTTATTATTATTGGTTTCCATTTATTTATTTTTCTTCTAATATATATATATATATATATATATTTATATATATGCATAGAAAAATTAGGAGGCAGCACCAGTGGGTCTTATAATATGAGAAATTTATTAGGCAACTGTATACATACAGGGTCAACGTTTTGGTCCCCAGTGAGGACCTTTATCAAGACTTGATAAAGGTCCTCATTGGGGACCGAAACGTTGACCCTGTATGTATACAGTTGCCTAATAAATTTCTCATATTATAAGACCCACTGGTGCTGCCTCCTAATTTTTCTATGCATATCTTTATTTTAGAGGACTGTGCACCTGGGCAATTTATTTTGATAGAGTGAGTGCCTCCAACCCATGTTTTGTGTGTATATATATATATATATATATATATATATATATATATGTGTTTCACTTCCATGGGTCGATGACTTATTGTGGTGGGAGTGTTTGCGTGTATCAATGAAACCAAGAAGTATGTCACTGAGAGCAGAGTCTCCCAAGGTGAACAGATCAAAGCTAAGACACAAATCTAAATCTGCCAACCGGAACTGGACCAGCGTGGCTGATTACGGTCTAGTCCCTCAGCATGGTTTTACAAAAAAAACAATGTCTCTCATTCCCTGGAGGCTTGTGAGCTACTTCCTATGGCAGTCTGAAGGCCAGCTTAATGGCAGAGGGTTCTAAGAATCACCGGGTTCTACCAGGCTGCCTTTGGTATTTAGACATTGGAACGTTTAACATTCGATTTATGAGTACAGTTTCACACTTAGAGGAACTTGTACAAGAACTAAATTACATCAGCTGGGACATAATCAGCTTATGTGAGGCTTGTAAAAAAGGTCAAGTTTTGGAAAAAATTAGAAGATGGACACTGGCTATACTATAAAGGAACCAATGACAGACGATGTGGAGGAATCAGATTCTTGCGTAACAAAAGACTGACAGACTCAGTTGTAAAAGTTGAAAGTATTTCAGAAAGAATTGTTTCCTGTGATATCAAACTAAACAGTTGCTATATTCTTCAAATCATTCAAGTTTATGCCCCTACAAGTAGCCACAGAGGTGATGAAGAAGTAGAAGAATTTTATGATGATTTATTATGCCTCTGCAAACAGGACAATTACCACTACAAATTTGTAATGGAGATTTCAGTGCAAGAATTTGTAATATCCAAAAATGGAGACAAATCAATCAGACCACATGGAACTGGAAAAAGAGATGACAGAGGCAAGCAACTGATCAAATTTGCAGAAGAACAACATTTGTACATCATGAATTTATTCTGCAGGAAAAAAGGCCCAGAGAAATTGGGCATGCAAAAAGCCATAATGGTTCTACAAGTGAAACTGACTTCATACTTACAAATAATAAAATGATTTTCACTGACTGCTCAGTCTTAAATCATTTAAATGTTGGAACTGACCATCATCTAGTGAGAGAAAAAATCAAAATAGAAAGAAAGAAAGAAAGAAAGAAAGAAAGAAAGAAAGAAAGAAAGAAAGAAAAAGAAAATGATCAGATCAACAAACATGAAGATTGACTGTAGCCAGCTGTTGAAAAATCATAAGAATTTTAAGATAGCACTGTCTAATTGCTTCATTGTGTTGCAAGACCTTCCAGACACAGACATTTCAACTCACAATGGAAAAGTTATTGAGACTACCATAGACACAGCCCATGCCCTTGCACCTACTGTAAAATAAATATCAAAAGAAACAGATGCTTCTATGAAGAAGTAAGTAGCAACCTAGATAATGATAAGGCAGTTGATGTAGTATATCTACAATTTGCAAAGGCATTTGATACAGTGCCACACAGAAGGCTGGGGTATAAAATAAGGAAACTGGAGCTAGGAGATGACCTTTGCAATTGGATAGAAAACTGGTTGAAGGAAAGGGAACAGTGTGTGGTTGTAAATGGACAATTCTCCAATACAGTTAAAGCTAATAGTGGAGTACCTCAGGGTTCAGTACTAGGTCCACTTCTTTTTAACATAAGATTGGGCAACCAAATGGAATATGAAATTTAATGTGGGAAAATGTAAAGTAATGCATTTTTTAATGAAAAAATCCCAATGCTGCTTATGAACTTAATGGAATCATTTTAGGGGACTCGTTGCTAGAGAAAGACCTGGGAATCCTTATAAACTACAAACTTGGAAACAGTGACCAGTGTCAAATAGCAGTAGAAAAACAAAATCCTGTCTTGCTCTTGCTTCCTCGAATAGGTAGTGCAGTTTTGGGCACCAGTTCTGAAAAAGGATATACTAGAACTGGAGAGGGTAGAGTAAGGAGCAACAAAATGAATTAAGGGAATGGAGGACTTGACATATGAGGAACGACTAGACAAACTTGGTTTATTTACTCTAGAGAAAAGACAACTAAGAGGAGATCTTATCACATTGTACAGGTATATAAGAGGTCAATACAAGGATCTCTGTGGTGAGATATTTATTCCAAGGCCTGATCAGGTGACTAGGGGCCACCCCTTGCGATTAAAGCAAAGGAGGTTTAGACTTCAGCAGAGGAAGGGTTTTTTACATTAAGATCTGTTAAATTGTGGAATTCCTTGCCAAGGAGGTGGTTATGGCAGATACAATGGATACATTTAAGAGAAGATTAGATGCATTTCTTTCAATATCTTTTTTATTTTCTTCATTTTTTGTCATATTGTACGTTCTTGTTTTACTGCAATACACTGGGACCCACAAGCAATATAAAAACATCAAAATATAATTTAAAGGGGTCCCCTTCTAATGCGTTTACTACAACATTTCATCACAGAATTTTAAAATTTAAATAGGGTTCTATAGATGTATTAGAGTAGGACTTGCCGTAAAGTGAGATACCTTGGCTCAGTGGTTGGCAAGCTTATACATGAATTGGACAATTTGAGGGATTACATTCTCACATTTTTCACTAAGAAATATTATATATGCTTAATACAGGGCACACTTATTTACTAATAAATATCATCAATGCACTCATGTTCACTGTATATAGAGGAGCGCAGGTTTGTCATTTTTGTTTGTGTTTGCACTTTGGCTTAATATCTGGGGTACTGGAGAACCCTCTCATTCCTTGCTATCATCTATATATTTATCTTTATATTTACATTAACATTCTATTTATTATATGGATATTTTATGGTGAGTTAGTGCTATGAATTTTGCTGCACATAACCTTCCTTTTGCTCTCTATAGCTGCTTTTCACTTTATCCTATTTAAACACTAAGTAAAGTATATAATTATTTTTATTGCACTAATTATTTTCTTTTTCTGTGCACTTGGCCTTTATGGCTAACACTTCTAGCCTGTCCTAGCTTGCAAACACCCTGTCTTTGGTATTAATTATCTCTTTTATGACCTGTGCGGAAGATTATATAAGACCCACAGTTCTTCCATACAAGTACACATATAGTGCAGCCCCATATGGGGGTGTGCACTAGGTAAGTCCTCTACTTATATTTTTTTTTATTTTCTTCATTTTTTTGGCATATTGTATGTCCTTGTTTTTAATTGCAATACACTGGAACCCACAAGCAATACAAAAGCATCAAAATATCATTTAAAGGGGTCCCCTTTAGTGATGAGCGAGCACCCCAATGCTCGGATGTTCGGGTGCTCTGACCGAGCACCCCCTGAGGCTCGAGTGCTCGGCCGAGCACCCGAGCCCCATTGAAGTCAATGGGAGGACTCGAGCATTACACCAGGCACCCCCTGCTCTGATGAGGGGAGGGTGCCTGGTCCATAGGAAAAGGGCAGAAAAAGATGGAAACACTACAGAAATGGTTCAGGGACAGCATAGGGAGGATGTCTGGATGCACCTTGGACTCCAACATCGCTGCTGGGAACGATCTTTCGCCCGTAGTACGCCATTTTTACAGACTGACCGTAAAACACACAAAAAGGAAAATAAAAACGACTTTAGGCGAAAAATTGTTACCAAACAGTATTTGCTGTATATTTACTTGTATATCATCTGCAAATTCTCCCAAAAATTTCATCGATTTTCTGAAGTGAGGCCATGATTAAGAGGGAAACGTGCGCAGAGGCAAATTATCCCAAAAATTTCCTTGATTTTCAGAACTGAGGCCATGATTAAGAGGGAAACGTGCGCAGAGGCAAATTCTCCCAAAAATTTCCTTGATTTTCAGAACTGAGGCCATGATTAAGAGGGAAACGTGCGCTGAGCTGACCATCTAAAACATTATGGGTGAGGGTCTGCTGCAGAGCTGACCATCCTAAACATTATATGCGAAGGCCCGCTAGTGAGCTGACGCTATAAAACATTATATGAGAGGGCCCGCTAGAGAGCTGACCCAATAAAACATTATATGAGAAGGCCCGCTGGTGAGCTGACCTATATAAAAATTGGCAAACAGGGCCCGCTGGTGAGCTGGCCCTATATAAAAATTATATCACAGGGCCCGCTGGTGAGCTGGCCCTATATAAAAATTATATCCCAGGGCACGCTGGTGAGCTGGCCCTATATAAAAATTATATCCCAGGGCATATGGAAGAGGAGGAGGAGGATGAGAAGATTAAGAGTCAACCATATACCCGTTTTTTGGGTGGAAGGGGTGAATGGGAATACAGAGTATTCCCATCATTGTAAATAACATATATAAAGTGAGTTTATGTTCCCCCGGGGCTTTCCTCCAGTGGAGTGGAGAAGTCAGGGGAAATCCAGGCCTTGTTCATTTTTATAAGTGTCAACCTATCAGCATTGTCGGTGGAAAGGCGGATACGCTTATCTGTTATGATGCCACCAGCAGCACTAAATACCCGCTCAGACAGAACGCTGGCGGCAGGGCAGGCCAGCACCTCCAAGGCGTAGAGTGCCAGTTCATACCACGTGTCCAGCTTGGACACCCAGTAGTTGTAAGGCACAGAGGGATCATTGAGGACGCTGACACGGTCTGCTACGTACTCCTTCACCATCTTCCAAAACTTTTCCCTCCTTGTGACACTAGGCTGCGCATCAGGGTGAGGGTGCTGGCGGGGTGTCATGAAGGTGTCCCACGCCTTGGAGAGTGTTGCCCTGCCTTTGTCGGAACTGCTGTGTGCTCCCCTTTTCTCCCCTTCTCGGTTGGCCAAGGTAGCACGTACTCTGCCGCCAGCGTTGTCAGATGGAAAATTTTGGAGCAATTTTTCAACAAGAACCTTCTGGTATTGCACCATTTTGCTTGTCCTCTCCACCGGAGGAATGAGAGATGAGAAATTCTCTTTGTAGCGGGGGTCCAGAAGGGTGAACACCCAGTAATCCGTGTTGTCTAAAATGCGTACAACGCGTGGGTCACGGGAAAGGCAGCCTAACATAAAGTCAGCCATGTGTGCCAGAGTACCAACAGTCAAGATTTCGCTGTCCTCACCAGGAGGCTGACTCTCAATATCCTCATCCTCTTCCTCCTCTTCTGCCCACCCACGCTGAAGAGATGGAACTAAAGTTCCATGGCTACCCTCTGTAGCGGAGGCAACCGTGTCTTCCTCCTCCTCCTCCTCCTCCTCCTCCTCCTCCGCCTCCTCCAATTGTCGCTGAGAAGACGAAGTGAGGGTGCTCTGGCTATCACCTTGTGTAAGCTCTTCCTCCCCCATTTCCACCTCTTCCACATGCAAAGCGTCGGTTTTAATTGTGAGCAGCGAGCGTTTCAGTAGACACAGAAGTGGGATGGTTACACTGATAATAGCGTTATCGCCGCTCACCATCTGTGTCGATTCCTCAAAATTGCGTAAAACCTCGCAGAGGTCTGACATCCATTCCCACTCCTCACTTCTGATTACAGGAAGTTGAACGGAGAGGCGACGACCGTGTAACAGCTGGTACTCCACTACTGCCCTCTGCTGCTCACAAAGCCGGGCCAACATGTGGAAGGTGGAGTTCCAGCGCGTGCTCACGTCACACAGCAGCCGGTGAGCTGGCAATTGTAAGCGCTGCTGCAGCTTCAACAGGCCGGCCGAAGCTGTAGATGACTTACGGAAATGTGCACACACGCGGCGCACCTTGGTCAAGAGATCATGCACATTGGGGTAGGTTTTTAGAAATCGCTGCACCACTAAATTAAATACATGCGCTAGGCATGGTACGTGTGTGAGCTTGCCGAGCTCCAAAGCCGCCACCAAGTTACGCCCATTATCACACACAACCATGCCTGCTTGCAGGTTGAGTGGCGAGAGCCACTGCTCGGTCTGGTGACTAATCCCCTGCAACAGCTCTGAGGCCGTGTGCTGTTTGTCCCCAAGGCAGATCAGCTTCAGCACGGCCTGTTGACGCTTCCCCACTGCAGTGCTACACTGCTTCCAGCTACTGGCTGATGGGGGAGTGGCGGTGTGTGTAGAGAATTCGGAGGTGGAAACGGAGGAGGAGGAGCCAATAACGTAGGTGCTGGTGGAAACCCTGATGGAGGTAGGGCCCGCAATCCTCGGCGTGGGTAGCACCCGTGCCATCCCAGGGTCCGAGTCGCTCCCAGCCTCCACGACATTCACCCAGTGTGCCGTCAGGGAAATGTAGCGTCCCTGGCCACAAGCACTTGTCCATGTGTCAGTCGTTAAGTGGACCTTCCCAGTAACTGCGTTGGTCAGGGCACGGGTGATGTTACGGGACACATGGTGGTGTAATGCGGGGATGGCACACCGGGAAAAGTAGTGGCGGCTGGGGACCGCGTACCGAGGGACAGCTGCTGCCATCAGGCTGCGGAAGGACTCAGTGTCCACAAGCCTAAATGGCAGCATTTCGATGGCCAGTAATTTTGAAAGGTGTGAGGTTAGTGCTATGGCCTGTGGGTGGGTGGCTGGGTATTTTCTCTTGCGCTCAAATGCCTGGGGTAACGACATTTGGACGCTGTGCTGGGACAGGGAAGTGGATGTGGTCGCTGATGGTGCTTCAGATGCTACAGGTGCAGGGCGGGAGGTATGCGGGCCTGCGCCTTCGACAGGCGATTGGCCGGCACCGAAAACAGGGGAAGAGGAGGCAGTGGTGTGGCCTGCAGACACAGATGGGCGATCCAGGCGTTCCTCCCACTTACTACGGTGCTTGGATGCCATGTGTCGGATCATGCTGGTGGTGGTGAGGTTTCTAGTGTTCATGCCTCGGCTCATTCTGGTGTGGCACAGGTTGCAAACTACAAATCTTTTGTCGTCCGCACTTTCCTTAAAAAAACGCCATACTGCGGAACACCTACCCCTTGGCAAGGTAGATTTACGCAAGGGGGTGCTCCGTGGAACATTTGCGGGCCGGTTTGGTGCGGTCCGCCTTCTTTCTGTAGCCACACCACTGCCTCTTCCAGCCTGTTGCGGTGCTGCAGATGGCTCACCCTCAGGACTGCTGTCATCGCTCGGCTCTACACCTTCCCAGGTGGGGTCAGTCACCTCATCGTCCACCAAGTCCTCCTCCACTTCCTCACTCTGATCATCCTCCTCAAGTCTTGATCCCACCACATACTCGGTCATTGACAACTGTATAACATTCTCCTCAACAAGGTCTTGAGAAGGAAATAGTGGTTGATTTAATGGCAACTGTGTCTCATCATCATCATCATCATCCACTACTTCCTTTGACCTTAAATGCCGTTCACATCTGTCATCTTCTTGTGATTGGGTAGCCTCTAGAGGTTGTGAATCAGGGCACAAGATGTCATGTTCCTCTGCAAGCGTGCTTGGAGAGAGGGTCAAATGAAGGATTGGTGATGAGACGAGCTCATCACTATATCCCAGTGTGGGATCACTTCTTTTACCAGACCGTGTATGGTGGGAGGAAGGATGATCAGAGTGAGGATTATGTTGACCAGACTCTTGGCTACTGAGAGTGGACTTGGTGGAAGACAGGGTGGTGCTTAACCGACTGGAAGCAGTATCAGCTGTCATCCAACCGACCACCTGTTCGCACTGGTCGGACCTCGAGAGTGATGTCCTGCGACGCCCTGTGAAATCAGACATGAAGCTAGGTATGGTGGATGTCTTTCTTTCTTGTGCTCTGGCACCAGGCACAGTTTCTCCGCGTCCTGACCCGCGCCCTGAACTTTCAGGATCACGTCCACTTCCCCGTCCCTTTTTACCCGCCTTCTTCATCTTACACGATATATATGACTTTAATATATATGAGTTTGAAAACTTAACAGTATTTCTTACTATTCTGCAACTCTGCAGAGTACACAGAATAGGCTGCTAAACTGCGGTGACACACACTGAATGGAATAAGTGACTGTAATATTTGAGTTTGAAAAATTAACAGTATTTCTTACTATTCTGCAACTCTGCAGAGTACACAGAATAGGCTGTTAAACGGCGTTGAAACACACTGAATGGAATATGTGACTTTAATATTTGAGTTTGAAAACTTAACAGTATTTCTTATAATTCTGGAACTGTACAGAGTACACAGAATAGGCTGTTAAACGGCGGTGAAAGACACTGAATGGAATATGTGACTTTAATATTTGAGTTTGAAAACTTAACAGTATTTCTTATAATTCTGCAACTCTGCAGAGTACACAGAATAGGCTGTTAAACGGCGGTGAAAGACACTGAATGGAATATGTGACTTTGATATTTGAGTTTGAAAAATTAACAGTATTTCTTACTATTCTGCAACTCTGCAGAGTACACAGAATAGGCTGTTAAACGGCGTTGAAACACACTGAATGGAATATGTGACTTTAATATTTGAGTTTGAAAACTTAACAGTATTTCTTATAATTCTGGAACTGTACAGAGTACACAGAATAGGCTGTTAAACGGCGGTGAAAGACACTGAATGGAATATGTGACTTTAATATTTGAGTTTGAAAACTTAACAGTATTTCTTATAATTCTGCAACTCTGCAGAGTACACAGAATAGGCTGTTAAACGGCGGTGAAAGACACTGAATGGAATATGTGACTTTGATATTTGAGTTTGAAAAATTAACAGTATTTCTTACTATTCTGCAACTCTGCAGAGTACACAGAATAGGCTGTTAAACGGCGTTGAAACACACTGAATGGAATATGTGACTTTAATATTTGAGTTTGAAAACTTAACAGTATTTCTTATAATTCTGGAACTGTACAGAGTACACAGAATAGGCTGTTAAACGGCGGTGAAAGACACTGAATGGAATATGTGACTTTAATATTTGAGTTTGAAAACTTAACAGTATTTCTTATAATTCTGCAACTCTGCAGAGTACACAGAATAGGCTGTTAAACGGCGGTGAAAGACACTGAATGGAATATGTGACTTTGATATTTTAGTTTGAAGACTTAACAGTATTTCTTCCTATTCTGCAACTCTGCACAGTACACAGAATGTGCTGCTACACTGCGGCGAAGCACACTGAATGGAATATGTGACTTTGATATTTTAGTTTGAAGACTTAACAGTATTTCTTCCTATTCTGCAACTCTGCACAGTACACAGAATGTGCTGCTAAACTGCGGCGAAGCACACTGAATGGAATATGTGACTTTGATATTTGAGTTTGAAGACTTAACAGTATTTCTTCCTATTCTGCAACTCTGCACAGTACACAGAATGTGCTGCTACACTGCGGCGAAGCACACTGAATGGAATATGTGACTTTGATATTTTAGTTTGAAGACTTAACAGTATTTCTTCCTATTCTGCAACTCTGCACAGTACACAGAATGTGCTGCTAAACTGCGGCGAAGCACACTGAATGGAATATGTGACTTTGATATTTGAGTTTGAAGACTTAACAGTATTTCTTCCTATTCTGCAACTCTGCACAGTACACAGAATGTGCTGCTAAACTGCGGCGAAGCACACTGAATGGAATATGTGACTTTGATATTTTAGTTTGAAGACTTAACAGTATTTCTTCCTATTCTGCAACTCTGCACAGTACTCAGAATGTGCTGCTAAACTGCGGCGACGCACACTGAATGGAATACGTGACTTTGATATTTTAGTTTGAAGACTTAACAGAATGTGCTCTAATCTGCAACTTTGCACACTAAACAGAATGTGCTCTAATCTGCAACTTTGCACACTAAACAGAATGTGCTCTAATCTGCAACTTTGCACACTAAACAGAATGTGCTCTAATCTGCAACTGTGCACACTAAACAGAATGTGCTCTAATCTGCAACTTTGCACACTAAACAGAATATATATATATTTTTTTTTTTTTTTTTGTTTTTTTCCCCCCACACCAAATAACCTGCTGCCCCCACACACAGTAGTCCTAAAAAGGACTTTTGGTTCTTTTTTTTTCACAATTTTTGTTTTTTTCCTCCCTACACTGCCTTTCCCTTCCTATCCTCAGCTCTCCCTGGCTCAGACTGAGCCGAACTCGCTGGTCAGGTGCTATACAGCACCTGACCACGGGTTCTGGCCAGCCAATCAGTGTAATGCCAGCAGCCAACATGGCTGCTGGCATTACACCGATGTCAGAGCCTCCCTGCACGTTTATTGGCTGCGCAGCAGCCGCAAAACGTGCGGGGAGGAGACCCGAACATGGCGGGCGAGCACATGCGGTACTCGTACGAGTACCGCCATGTGCCGAGCAGAGCGATGCTCGAGCCGATCCGAGCATCGGCCGAGCATGCTCGCTCAACACTAGTCCCCTTCTAACGCATTTACTACAACATTTCATCACAGAAATTTTATATTTAGACTAGCAATGTGGGATGGCATTGCCTGTCATGTTATGCAGGGAATAGTTTTTTTTTGTTTTTTTTAAATAAATGTTATGATAGTGAAATATGGCGTAGGCTGTACGTGTCAGAAAGGTACACACAGTGATACACAGACACGTGTGCAAACACACACATATACAGGGGGAGACACAGTGGTAGACAGAGACGCATGCAACACACATACACACACACACATGCACTGACATACACAAACAGTGACACACAGATGCAAAGCAGAACATACATACATACATACAGTGTGAGCAGTGTAAGTAACATACCTCCCAACATTTCAAATGGCCAAAGAGGGACACTTGTGTTTTAGGTGGTGTTACTGGGGGCATGGCTGGTGATGTATTTTAGATGATTTTTAACTTTTTGAGTGCCAGGGGGTAAGCAATGCATTGCATACCCCTCTGGCATTGAAATGGTTAAGTTACTCTTTGTGTAAGTGAATGATTTAGAAGAAGAAGAAATTATTTTTTACACAGACTAATTTATAAGATATATACAGAAGTTTATTGATGTGGAGCAATCTGATACACTTGTATAATCACCACACAGTGTGATGTCCTAAATAGAGGAGCAGAGGGATTTGGGTGTCAAACAGGGATTGTCCCTCCTATACTGTATAGTGCCAGTCCTTATGCACAGACACATGCAGACTGTATACTATACAGCAGAGGTTCTCAATCCATGCCCTCAGTGGCCACTAACAGGCCAGGACTTAGGAATTTCCCTGCTAGAACACAAGTGTGTTGATCAGAGGTTCAGTCGTATTGATTAACTCACCTGTGCTCTTAAAAGGAAATTCTAAACTCCTGGCCTGTAAATAGCCACTGAGAGCACAGTTTTGAGAACCACTGCTATACAGTGCCAGAATATTATAGAGAATTTTTAACCCTTTGAGTACCAGGGGGTAAGCAATGCATTGCATCACCTCTGGCATTGAAATGGTTAAGTTACCCATTCAGTAAGTGAATGATTTAGAAGAAGATGAAAGTATTTTTACACAGACTAATGTAACAAATATATTCGGAAGTTTATACCCACATATCTGTGGGTTTTATTGATATGGAGCAATCTGATACACTGGTATATACACCACACAGTACGATGTCCTAAATAGAGAAGCAGAGGGATTTGGGTCTCATACAGGGACTGTTCATCCTATACTGTATAGTGCCAGTCCTTATACACAGACACATGCAGACTGTATGCTATACAGTGCCAGACCATATATAAATAGTTTGTCATACATGCTATACAGTGAGCTATGTGCAGCATGGAGATGACTGTAGGAACTGGCACCTCTACTTACAGACAGACTAACAAACAATCTGCTCTCTTTCTCTCTCTTTGTGCAATATATGTGCAACCATGTCTCTGCCACTTACCAGCTCAGCTGAAGCCTTGTTCTGCACTGCCTGATCATGTCTCTGCCCTTGTTCCACTTTCCCAGCTTCTCTGTGCTATCTCCCCAGCATCCTGCCTGCTGATTGGTTAGTAATCGGCTCACTTGTAGTAATTGGCAGGGCTCTGCAGGGTCACAGACAGGGAATGAAGAAGCTGCATATGAGTGGTTTATTGTAGCAAGCCCATAACCTTGTATCTATGTGCTGGGAACCCTGATGCATAATACAGAAAGCCAGACCATGGCTTTCCAGCTGTAGCCTGAGCATAGTTCCCATCATCCTCAGCTGCTCAGCGTGCATGTGTGTGTCTCTGTATGAGTGTGTGTTTATGTGTGTATGTGTCTGCCAGTGTGTGGGGGGCATGTGTGTGTGTCTGTGGTGTAGGGGTGAATGGCAGCCATTTTTTTTCAGCCTTAGATAGTGGTGGGCGGGCTGGATAGTGGGGGTGAGCCAAAAATCACACTCCCATTGAATCACCCAATGGGAGCAGTAACTCCTCCTTCCTTCTGCCCCTGGGTGTGTTTTGTCAGGCACAAAGTCTTCTTTTATATATATATAGATATGGTTCTATAGATGTATTAGAGTAGGACTTGCCGTAAAGTGAGATACCATGGCAGGGAGGCAAGCTTATACATGAATTGGTCAGTTTGTGGGATTAAATTCTCACTTTTTTCACTAAGAAAAATATATATATATGCTTACTACAGGGCACACTTATTTACTATGAAATATCATCAATGCACATTACAGGGCACGCATGTTCACTGTATATAGAGGAGCACAAGTTTGACTTTTTTGTTTGTGTTTGCACTTTGGGCTTTGGCCTAATATCTGGGGGCTTGGAGAACCCTCTCATTCCTTGCTGCCATCTATATATTTATCTTTATATTCACATTAACATCCTATTTATTATATGGATATTTTATGGTGAGTTACAGCTGTGAGTTTCCTTTGTATGTTTTCCTCTTATTAGTAGGCAAATCAGGAAGGTCTGATAAAGACTATCTTATCTGGTAGCAGTAAAGCTATAGAATTCTCATTTCACTGGCGTATGAGGCAAAGGTTGAACTTGATGGACCTGTGTCTTTTTTCAACATAATTTACTATGTTACTATGCCATGATGAAAAAGTGACGAGAAATGAAGCAAAACGGTAATATTAGACACAGGGTAGAATATGTTGAAATGTCCAAGACCATAAAGAAGCTCATAAAAGATGAAACACGCAAGTTCAATGTTGAGCTCATCAAAAGGACACTGTAAGAAAATCAAGGACTGAAGAAAGCAAATGAAAAGATGACCACACATAGCAGCCAAATGTTTGCATTAAAGGGATAGTAATACTTGCAAATTACTAATCACCATATTGTAGCTTTGTTAAAAAGAAACGTATTGCCCCCAGTGTCATCTCTCAAACCCTTATGGTCTGAGAGATGATAGCGCTCAAAGTTCCCCCCTCCCTCCCCCTTCTCTGACTGAACGCTGACTGCAGGGGAAGCTGTCGTACGACAATCTTATGTGCATCAGACGGCTCTGCAGCTGAGCCGAGATTGCGTATATAAAAAAGAATGCTTTCACTGAAATAGTCTTCTATGTGTGCTTGGTTTGCAAGCTCACGTAGAAGACCGTTTTAGTGAAAGATTTCTTTTTTATAAACGTGATCTCGGCAATGCTGCAGAGCCGCCTGATGCAAGTAATACCGGATATCCCTGCAGTCAGCGTTCAGTCAGGGGAGGGGGGGACTTTTAGCGCTATCATCTCTCAAACCATAAGGGTTTGAGAGATGACACTGGGGGCAATAGGTTTCTTTTTAACAAAGCTACAATATGGGGATTAGTAATTTGCAAGTATTACTATCCCTTTAAAGCTTGTAGATGGTACAACAGCAAAAACTCATCAAAAATACTACAGCGAGTGGAATAATTTTTATTCAAATCTTTATAAGGATGAGAAGGACAACAATTAAATGCAGTGCTAGAGGCTGAAGCTGAGCCAGAAGTTTTGGCAGAAGAAGTAGAAGCTGCAATAAAATCAATGAAAAATGGCAAAAGCAGCTGGAACTGATAAAGTTACTATTGAAACACTGAAACCCGGAGATGAACTCTTATACTAAGCCCTAGCTAATCTTTTCTCATAATGCCTACTACTCAGCAAAGAGCCTGAAACATGGAAAAATGCAGAAGTCATCCTATTTCACAAAAAAGGTGATAAGACAAATCTAAAAAACTACCAGCCAATAAGCTTGTTGCCAGTGGTCTGCAAGGTTTTCACAAAGGTACTGTCAAGAAGAATGGACACAGTACTTAATGCAGAACAATGTAAGGAACAAGCAGGCTACAGGAGTGGTTTCAGTACAATGAACCACATCTACACAAGTTATAGAGCAACATAATGAATACAACTTTCCATTATGCATAGTCTTCATTGTTCTCATAGGAAGAAGATTGTCCCCTTCTGTTATCTGTCTGGTCTTAAAACCAGATTCCGCATCTGAGAAGAGATGGCTTACACTAGGTAAAAGGGGCGGGAGGGGGAAACTTTGCTTGTGAATATCTCTTAAACCATAAAGGTTTGATTATAGGGCCCTATGCAGATGGATAGCTCTTATTCATTAGTTGGACCATTTTAGTACTTCACTGTATTGTCTAACTTTATTTAAATATTAATATTATGTGCTTTTATAGAAAAATTTGGTCTGTTTTAGGAATCACACCCTCCCTTTTGAATTGAAGTAAGCTGTATATAGCATAAGCATTATAACCAAATATTGACTTTTTTTCAATTTTGTTATGGTTTTTCTTTGTTTTGTGTCTCCCTTTTTATTTCCAACTATAGCTGCTACATCCAACAATTATTGTTGTAATTTGATTGTTATTTAAAAACAAACAAAAAAAAATGAGGTAGTTAATAAAAAGTCTTATTGTTCTCTTGTAAATCTGTGTATAGACTTGTAATGCTGACCCGATCTCCAGTTAATAGCGGGCAGGTACCAATAGTGTAACGGGAGATCGGATCTGCATTACAGATCGTTTCTCATTTTTATTTTTTTGTTTTTATATGTTTTAGCTCTCTAACGGGAGTCGTGCTGCTATTCTGTGATATCACTGTTAACTATATATGTAATGTATGTTATATTTTAGTGAATTATACATAATAAATATTGTATTTATTGGGAAGTGGTATATGATCTGTACATTTTCAGTTTAAATGTTGGTCTAGTGCTCTCCTTTAGTTTCTTTGCGGTAGTATAGTTGTTTTGGGCCTTTTGCACTAGGGTCCATTAGGATTGTACTGACAGACCTCTACCTAAAGAGACAGTAATACTTAGTTTTAACTTTATTTTATTTTGTAGGCATTAACCCCTTAGTGACAGCCGCGTCCACACACGGCTGTCACCTTAACGCCTGTCATACAAAAAAATAAATTGACAAGTGATTACGGAGTCCCCGAACGGCGTGCAGGCGCACGGAGACTCGGACTTCTGGTACTACTTCCAGGACATACCAGGAATGTCCTCTGTCACTAAATGACAGTTTTTGCGGGACGTACCTATTAAGTCCATTGTAGGGAAGGGGTTAAAAAACATGAAGAACGATATAAGTCTTATCTCTCAGTCCTTTATGGTTTGAGAGATATTCACAAGCAAAGTTTCCCCTCCCGCCCCTTTTACCTAGTGTAAGCCATCTCTTCTCAGATGTGGAATGCAGTCCATAGACCAGACAGATAACAGAAGGGGACAATCTTCTTCAAATGAGAACAATGAAAGCCCTGCCCCCGTTTACATGTTTTTCAGGTTTTTCCCTTATCTTAATTAAAGATTGTCCCTCTCTGAAGTCCGCCTGGGCACCTCCCTTCTGATCTGGTTGAACAGTGTTACATCAGTAAAAGGGACGGGAGGGGGATACTTTGTCATTGAATTACTCTTGAACTACAACTCTGACAATTGAAATAACACTCCCCAAAGTCCAAATATTATGATGATTAATAAGAGCTGCTTTTATTATGAAACATTACTATTCCTTTAAAATATATATACATTTTTCTATTTCTCACATCACGGAGTGGGGGCAATAGAGGGCGCCTTGCCCACATGTGGGTCCAATATTTGATGGAGGATTTTATATATATATATATATATATATATACATATATACATATGCTACCAAAGGTTAAGCACTCTCACCAACAGGTAACAATGGGACCGGGTGCTCCAGAAGTGTATACAAACAATAGATAAGCTGTGCACTCGCGGTTTTTACAAAACATTTAAACCAATTTAATGGGAAAAAAATGCAACGTTTCGGTCCTCAGATCGGGACCTTTGTCAAGCAAACATATGTAACAAAACTAAGTATCACATATAAATACAAACAAAGTAATGAGACTCACCACGTGTGAACCCAAACGACCTCCGGTGATGACGTGAGAAGAGACGTGAGAGAGAACAAAAGATACCAGAACCAAAAAACCCATACGACCCAAAAAAAATCCGAATTAGTGCCACCCTGTGTCAAGAAATAGTAAAGACATGTAAATCTCAAAACAATACAAAGCAGTCCCAAAATGTAAAACAGATACAGAACATTGCTAGATTATACACGTATTAGCAATGTGTTATCAACAGAGAGAGTATAAATGGTTATCTCTCTGAGAGAAAACAATTAAAATTATTTTTCTCATTAAGGCCAAGAGGGTTAATTGTGGACAATTCTTTAATCCAAAAACATTCCCTTTGCAATAGTCTTTTTGCGCTATCCCCACCTCGCCTTGAAGCCGGTACATGTTCTATGCCTATAAACCTAAAATGAGTTATTGAATGTCTCTCTGCCAAATAATGTTTGGCCACTGGTTTATCCGACTTGTTATCTCTGAATGCTACTTTTATGGCTGACCGATGCCCAGCCATCCGTTCTCTTAAAGTGCATTCAGTCTTCCCGACGTATGATAATCCGCATGGGCAAGTAAGGAGATAAACCACCCAAGTAGTCGTACATGTAATCCGTTCTTTGATGAAATACTTATTATTAGAACGGGGATGAGTAAAGAAACGACCCGTGGACATAGATCCACATGTTGTACATCCAGTACATCTGTAGCATCCTGGTGGTGCTGATTTAAGCCAGGTTTTTTTATCGCTAATATAGCTATCAACCGGGTCTGTTTTAATCAAAAGATCCCTCAAATTAGGGCCACGTCTGTATCCATATAAGGGACGATTGTGAAAAATCTCAGGAAGCTTTTTATCCTTAATGAGTATATTCCAATTCTTATCGATACATTTCTTAATAGATTTAGTTGCTGTCGTATATTTCATTGAGATTACCATCCTATCCTGATGGGTAATCTCTTTATCTTTAGGTAATCCTTCCTCTTCCAACAGGGCACGATACATTGTTTCAAGTTTTTTCTTTTGATAGCCACGAGCCACAAAACGATCCACCATTTCATTCAATTGTCGCATTTTAGTTGTCTCATCAGAATTATTGCGTATTACTCTTAAAAACTGTGATTTAGGTAAAGAGTTTTTTAAGGCTGGTGGATGAAAACTTGAAAATTGTAACAGAGTATTTCGATCTGTTGCCTTACGAAATAAGCTATATCCAAGCTTCTGATTTTGGACAAAGATTTCTAAATCCAAGAAATGTATTTTATCATGGCCATAGGACAATGTGAATTCTACCGAGGCCTCCAAGGTATTGATGCTATCAACAAAAGATAATAGAGACTCCTCAGAGCCTTGCCATATTAACAGTATGTCGTCAATATAGCGATAATAAAGTTTAATCTGTTGTTGAAACATTGGCAATATCTGGTGAGATTCAAATTTGTACATGAACGCATTGGCGTATGATGGCGCCATGCTTGCACCCATCGATGTACCTGTCAGTTGCATAAAGTATTTACCTTCAAACTGAAAAAAGTTGTTTGTTAGACACAATTCTAGTAAAGCCAGTAAATATTCAACTGGGGGACCATTATAGTTATCAGATATCGCAACGATATCCCGTACTGCATCCAGTCCATCCTTCGTAGGAATAATGGTATAAAGACTTTTTACATCAAGGGTTACAAGCCACATATCATCTCCAAAACAAGGAAACTCGTTTAGAATCTTGATCAATGCCGGAGTATCTTTCAATATTGTTGACAGACCCTGTATAATTGGTTGAAGGTAAAAATCAATGAAAGACCCAATTGGTTGTAACAAACTATCCTTTGCTGAGACAATCGGTCTCATGGGAGGATTGCTCAAGTCTTTATGTATTTTTGGCAACCCATAGAGGATTGGACACTTAGGGTTTTTTACCGTCAAATAATTGCCTATATCTTCTGTTATCCAAGAATTATGTATCCCCAAAGATATGAGGTTTCCAATTTTATTCTGAATAACCTTTGTAGGATCTTTTTCAAGACATTGGTAAACTGTAGAATCCTGTAATTGAGAGCGTAGAGATTTGCTATAGTCCACATAATCCTGGATAACTATAGAGCCTCCTTTATCCGCAGGTCTAATGCAGATAGATTTGTCACCTTGTAGTGTTTTAATAGCATGTCTCTCTTCTTTAGATAAGTTAGGGTGAATCTGGTGATTGGTAACAGATTCATGTAGATCAGCATCCAGCAGCATATTGAAAGTAAGAAGAGTTGGATTCAATGAATCAAAGTCCTTATTGCTTTTTAATTTGAATGGATTAATAGGAGAAGAATTAGATCTCCATGCTAGATTAGAAAAATGTTCTTTAATACACATCGTTCTGTTAATCTTATATCGCTCAACCTGCCATTCGAAATCGTTGAATTTGTGTGTTGGAATAAAAGACAAACCTCTGTTCAAGAGCTTTTCCTCTCCAGGAGTCAAAGAGTGTTTTGATAAATTGTAGACCACACTGGCTACTTGTTCTTTGCCTTTCTGCCCGATCCTTTCGCTCCAATGCTGGTGTCCTTTTTGTCCCCGTCTTGTGTATCTCCTTCTCTTCCATCTGGTGTTGATACCATTGGGGGTTTGGGTGGTTTGCCAGGATCTTGTCCCAAAAAAGGCTGTTTATTTGTGGAGCTTCTTGTAGCCATTTGGGGCTGTTGACTACCACTTGCAGACTCTGCAGGTTCTTCTTCCGAATCTCCAGAACTAACATCAACTGTTTGGAAATCAGGTTTCTTAATTTTACTACGTTGGATTCTTCTCCTGTATCCAAATCGTGTTTTCACCACTTGTCCACTTAACCAGCAATAGACTCTTTTCTCCTCGTAATCTTCTTTCACACGTTGAAGTTTGGCCTTTTTAAACCTCATTAGGTCGGCCCTATGTTTCTCAATCTGGGATTTGAGTTTATATATACTCTCTGCATTATTCTCCGCTTGAAGGGTTATTGCATGATTATGTTCAAATTCATCAATAGATTTACGGACTTTAGACAATTCTTTTCCAACTTCTTCTATAACCAGAAGCATCAGAGAAAAGGAACATTGATCAAGTATTTTAGTCCATTTATTACAGAAATCTTGATTAATCCTGCCGATAGTCGGAATATTTTTTATCCGAAACCCTCGTGGTATTTGTTCTGCTCGGTAGTAGTCTGATAAAAACATACCATGAAGATCAAGATCAGTTTCTTTTTTCTTTAATCGAAGAAGTTCAAAATGTAAATCCTTGATGTTATCAGTTCCTTGTTCATCTTTATATGACTTGCTCCATAGGATATTATCCACTGTATCTTCCAATATGTTGCTAGATGAAAGGGCATCCGGGGTAAGGGAACCCGGTGTACGTTTGATCTCCATAGTTGCACAATATAATAAGTCTCAAATATGTATTCAAAATAGTGGGTGCTTCAACATTCCAATCAGGATATCGTATATGCTACCAAAGGTTAAGCACTCTCAACAACAGGTAACAATGGGACCGGGTGCTCCAGAAGTGTATACAAACAATAGATAAGCTGTGCACTCGCGGTTTTTACAAAACATTTAAACCAATTTAATGGGAAAAAAATGCAACGTTTCGGTCCTCATATCGGGACCTTTGTCAAGCAAACATAATGTTGGGACTGCTTTGTATTGTTTTGAGATTTACATGTCTTTACTATTTCTTGACACAGGGTGGCACTAATTCGGATTTTTTTTGGGTCGTATGGGTTTTTTGGTTCTGGTATCTTTTGTTCTCTCTCACGTCTCTTCTCACGTCATCACCGGAGGTCGTTTGGGTTCACACGTGGTGAGTCTCATTACTTTGTTTGTATTTATATGTGATACTTAGTTTTGTTACATATGTTTGCTTGACAAAGGTCCCGATCTGAGGACCGAAACGTTGCATTTTTTTCCCATTAAATTGGTTTAAATGTTTTGTAAAAACCGCGAGTGCACAGCTTATCTATTGTTTGTATACACTTCTGGAGCACCCGGTCCCATTGTTACCTGTTGGTGAGAGTGCTTAACCTTTGGTAGCATATACGATATCCTGATTGGAATGTTGAAGCACCCACTATTTTGAATACATATTTGAGACTTATTATATTGTGCAACTATGGAGATCAAACGTACACCGGGTTCCCTTACCCCGGATGCCCTTTCATCTAGCAACATATTGGAAGATACAGTGGATAATATCCTATGGAGCAAGTCATATAAAGATGAACAAGGAACTGATAACATCAAGGATTTACATTTTGAACTTCTTCGATTAAAGAAAAAAGAAACTGATCTTGATCTTCATGGTATGTTTTTATCAGACTACTACCGAGCAGAACAAATACCACGAGGGTTTCGGATAAAAAATATTCCGACTATCGGCAGGATTAATCAAGATTTCTGTAATAAATGGACTAAAATACTTGATCAATGTTCCTTTTCTCTGATGCTTCTGGTTATAGAAGAAGTTGGAAAAGAATTGTCTAAAGTCCGTAAATCTATTGATGAATTTGAACATAATCATGCAATAACCCTTCAAGCGGAGAATAATGCAGAGAGTATATATAAACTCAAATCCCAGATTGAGAAACATAGGGCCGACCTAATGAGGTTTAAAAAGGCCAAACTTCAACGTGTGAAAGAAGATTACGAGGAGAAAAGAGTCTATTGCTGGTTAAGTGGACAAGTGGTGAAAACACGATTTGGATACAGGAGAAGAATCCAACGTAGTAAAATTAAGAAACCTGATTTCCAAACAGTTGATGTTAGTTCTGGAGATTCGGAAGAAGAACCTGCAGAGTCTGCAAGTGGTAGTCAACAGCCCCAAATGGCTACAAGAAGCTCCACAAATAAACAGCCTTTTTTGGGACAAGATCCTGGCAAACCACCCAAACCCCCAATGGTATCAACACCAGATGGAAGAGAAGGAGATACACAAGACGGGGACAAAAAGGACGCCAGCATTGGAGCGAAAGGATCGGGCAGAAAGGCAAAGAACAAGTAGCCAGTGTGGTCTACAATTTATCAAAACACTCTTTGACTCCTGGAGAGGAAAAGCTCTTGAACAGAGGTTTGTCTTTTATTCCAACACACAAATTCAACGATTTCGAATGGCAGGTTGAGCGATATAAGATTAACAGAACGATGTGTATTAAAGAACATTTTTCTAATCTAGCATGGAGATCTAATTCTTCTCCTATTAATCCATTCAAATTAAAAAGCAATAAGGACTTTGATTCATTGAATCCAACTCTTCTTACTTTCAATATGCTGCTGGATGCTGATCTACATGAATCTGTTACCAATCACCAGATTCACCCTAACTTATCTAAAGAAGAGAGACATGCTATTAAAACACTACAAGGTGACAAATCTATCTGCATTAGACCTGCGGATAAAGGAGGCTCTATAGTTATCCAGGATTATGTGGACTATAGCAAATCTCTACGCTCTCAATTACAGGATTCTACAGTTTACCAATGTCTTGAAAAAGATCCTACAAAGGTTATTCAGAATAAAATTGGAAACCTCATATCTTTGGGGATACATAATTCTTGGATAACAGAAGATATAGGCAATTACTTGACGGTAAAAAACCCTAAGTGTCCAATCCTCTATGGGTTGCCAAAAATACATAAAGACTTGAGCAATCCTCCCATGAGACCGATTGTCTCAGCAAAGGATAGTTTGTTACAACCAATTGGGTCTTTCATTGATTTTTACCTTCAACCAATTATACAGGGTCTGTCAACAATATTGAAAGATACTCCGGCATTGATCAAGATTCTAAACGAGTTTCCTTGTTTTGGAGATGATATGTGGCTTGTAACCCTTGATGTAAAAAGTCTTTATACCATTATTCCTACGAAGGATGGACTGGATGCAGTACGGGATATCGTTGCGATATCTGATAACTATAATGGTCCCCCAGTTGAATATTTACTGGCTTTACTAGAATTGTGTCTAACAAACAACTTTTTTCAGTTTGAAGGTAAATACTTTATGCAACTGACAGGTACATCGATGGGTGCAAGCATGGCGCCATCATACGCCAATGCGTTCATGTACAAATTTGAATCTCACCAGATATTGCCAATGTTTCAACAACAGATTAAACTTTATTATCGCTATATTGACGACATACTGTTAATATGGCAAGGCTCTGAGGAGTCTCTATTATCTTTTGTTGATAGCATCAATACCTTGGAGGCCTCGGTAGAATTCACATTGTCCTATGGCCATGATAAAATACATTTCTTGGATTTAGAAATCTTTGTCCAAAATCAGAAGCTTGGATATAGCTTATTTCGTAAGGCAACAGATCGAAATACTCTGTTACAATTTTCAAGTTTTCATCCACCAGCCTTAAAAAACTCTTTACCTAAATCACAGTTTTTAAGAGTAATACGCAATAATTCTGATGAGACAACTAAAATGCGACAATTGAATGAAATGGTGGATCGTTTTGTGGCTCGTGGCTATCAAAAGAAAAAACTTGAAACAATGTATCGTGCCCTGTTGGAAGAGGAAGGATTACCTAAAGATAAAGAGATTACCCATCAGGATAGGATGGTAATCTCAATGAAATATACGACAGCAACTAAATCTATTAAGAAATGTATCGATAAGAATTGGAATATACTCATTAAGGATAAAAAGCTTCCTGAGATTTTTCACAATCGTCCCTTATATGGATACAGACGTGGCCCTAATTTGAGGGATCTTTTGATTAAAACAGACCCGGTTGATAGCTATATTAGCGATAAAAAAACCTGGCTTAAATCAGCACCACCAGGATGCTACAGATGTACTGGATGTACAACATGTGGATCTATGTCCACGGGTCGTTTCTTTACTCATCCCCGTTCTAATAATAAGTATTTCATCAAAGAACGGATTACATGTACGACTACTTGGGTGGTTTATCTCCTTACTTGCCCATGCGGATTATCATACGTCGGGAAGACTGAATGCACTTTAAGAGAACGGATGGCTGGGCATCGGTCAGCCATAAAAGTAGCATTCAGAGATAACAAGTCGGATAAACCAGTGGCCAAACATCATTTGGCAGAGAGACATTCAATAACTCATTTTAGGTTTATAGGCATAGAACATGTACCGGCTTCAAGGCGAGGTGGGGATCGCGCAAAAAGACTATTGCAAAGGGAATGTTTTTGGATTAAAGAATTGTCCACAATTAACCCTCTTGGCCTTAATGAGAAAAATAATTTTAATTGTTTTCTCTCAGAGAGATAACCATTTATACTCTCTCTGTTGATAACACATTGCTAATACGTGTATAATCTAGCAATGTTCTGTATCTGTTTTACATTTTGGGACTGCTTTGTATTGTTTTGAGATTTACATGTCTCTACTATTTCTTGACACAGGGTGGCACTAATTCGGATTTTTTTTGGGTCGTATGGGTTTTTTGGTTCTGGTATCTTTTGTTCTCTCTCACGTCTCTTCTCACGTCATCACCGGAGGTCGTTTGGGTTCACACGTGGTGAGTCTCATTACTTTGTTTGTATTTATATGTGATACTTAGTTTTGTTACATATGTTTGCTTGACAAAGGTCCTGATCTGAGGACCGAAACGTTGCATTTTTTTCCCATTAAATTGGTTTAAATGTTTTGTAAAAACCGCGAGTGCACAGCTTATCTATTGATTGTACATATATACATATACATATAAATAAAGGTCTATAAGACAAGCACTCACAGGACTTAAATTGGCAAACAAATTTATTCTAATTCAACGTTTCAGACAGGTAGGGACCTTTCTTATGTATATATTGTGGCTTTGATAAAGCGGCTGATCCGTGAAAAGCAAAAGCCCTTGTTTTACACATACAAATTGTTTATTACATTTTAAATATTTTTATGCAATACATTTTATGATTTATCAATACTTGGATTCTTCTTTGTTTGTTGAGGTGTAGTAGCTGCAGTGATCAGAGATACACTGAGTGGAGACGGTGAGATTTCTCATTGGAGTTCTTTTATGTTTTTTAATTATTGTTACGATTTCATACTATTGGGTGCCCCCTCCCTTTTTTCTTTGTGTTGTTTTTTCCATTTGCAGAGGATGTTAGGAGGAGGAGCAACCTGTTTGATGATTGAACCAAAATACAGTATCCTGGTTCTGGGTCAGGAATATTACCCAAAGCTGCATTCTTCCTGTTTTTCATATAAGTGATTGACAGCCTGTCAATTGTGAGGACACACAAGTGGGCTTTTATAGGTGGTGCTTCACAAAGCAGATCGATGGCACCATGCCAGGGAGATACAAATGTTCAACTCGAGCTCAAATACCCAAACAACATTCACCACGCAAACCGCAGGCAGCGGTGTAGGTAAGGAGTCCCAATCCTTTGTTACAATGTTGCAAGAAGAAAAAGAAATTCCGCACTCGTCGCTACAGAGTTAAAGCCAACTTTTATTGAGGTAGATCAAAACAGACATCACATGGAGATAAACGTCTCACGCGTTTCGCACATATTTTTTTTATGAGGTGGTGGTCATCCTACTTAATGCACTAGGGCACTTCCTTGTGCTCCTCTTGCGTTTATCTTGTAATCCAGGAATGGCACAGGGGTCCGCTGTTCTCATCATGCTTCATCATCTGAGTTCTGTAGGTTCTGACTCTGATAATCTGGGCTTAATTTTGCAAAACCTTTATGTCAAAAACAGTGAGAGTGTAAGTTAACTGGAGAGTTCAGTAGGATGTTTGTGTATGTAACTGAGGCTGATGTACTTAGGAAAAGAAATGCAATGCTGGCGCAAACAAGTGCTTCACCAAAGAAAATAAATACATATTCCAAAAAATGTCCCTTTGATTTACATGTGCCTTTTAACCCTTTGACTACCAGAGGGGTACACAAAGCATTGCTTTGCAATGCATTGCGTACCCTCTTGCACTCAAATGGTTAAACCCTGCATTGCTAGAGAGATCGCCATCAATTTGCTTTTCAATGCATTGGAGACCTTTTTAGCACTCAGTGGGTTAAAAGCCCTATCAAAACCCAAATGATTTGTATTTATTCCCTATGGTGCAGTTAGATTGCCCCAGAATTACACCAATGTTATAGAGTATTAGACTCAACACAATAAAAAACGTAATATGTGAGAAATCTTATTAAAGGGATAGTAATACTTAAAATGTAAAAAATATGTTGTAGGGTTTATCCCCCTGAGTAAAACAAGAGTACTCCCACTGCTGAAAGGTGTTTCATTCAAAAGTTATTAATTTTCAAAGTTAAATTTTTTAGGTGCAATATCATAGTGGCCTGAAATTGTACAGTGGCGCTGTTGCTACACGATCCTATGGACAGCTCTGGTCCTGGGACAATAAATCTCCATAGGATCATGTAGCAACAGCTCCACTGTACAATTTCAGGCCACTGTGATATTGCACCTAAAAAATTCAACTTTGAAAATGAATAACTTTTGAATGAAACACCTTTCAGCAGTGGGAATACTCTTGTTTTACTGAGGGGGATAAACCCTACAACATATTTTTTTTTACATTTTAAGTATTACTATCCCTTTAAAAGCCTGTGATTTGTAGAACTAACATGTGTGATTTTTTTTCCCATAGCAACCTGATTTACTGGTTGGGAGCATAGCTCTATAGACTGCCAGTGTCAGGTTAAAAAAAGTTATTCCCTTACCTTTAGATGTAATTCACAGCATGGGCCAGTCCAGGAAAGTTGTCTGTTAAAGGTAAATAACTTTTCTCTCTCTCTGCCTCTTTCCCTCACCCATTTAAATGTGTTTTTGTTTCTGTTCTCACCCCTGGCCTACACACCTTCCATCTTCTTCTCCTTTCCTCCTACTTTCTATCGCTTCTAGCTGCTCTCGTCCATTATTTGTCCTCCACCCTGCTCCCCTCCATTAGAACTCCTCCTGGCCTGTTTCACTCCCTCCCTTCAGTTTCATATGACTGCCTCTTTCCTTCATTATCCTCCAGCACACTCCTTCTCCTCACCTCTTGTGGTCTGCTTCTCTCCCTTCATCCCAATCACCCCCTTCAAACTCCCCTGACATGTCCCTCCTTTCTATCTCCTTCCACCTATTCCTCTGCAGCTCACTTCCCTTCGCTCACACTTGCTCTCTATCTTTCCTGCCCCTTTTTCTCCCATGCTCCTTTTCCTGCCCCCCTTCCACACCCTGTGCCCCTTGCTTCTGTTACTTTCATTCATTCCAGATCGATTCCAATAGATACATAATTTTTCTCAGATCCTACAATCCATCCACAAAATGAATCACTGATAGTTTTCTTATCCCTAGTCCCTAGAATTCTATGTATCATGGCCAATATTATCTAAACTGCAATACTTTCAGCGTAGCGGTTGGTCTGTATTGTGTGATCATCAAGAAAACACCAAAGTTCACTTTTTAAAACCTTGTTAGATTCTCATGCTGATGCATCAGACCCCGAGGTCCTCTGCAGGTGATCATCCAGAGTATAGTTGTCCTTGAAGACCATATGCACCAATTTCAAAGTATTATCTAATTTACCAACTCTCCATACTACAAATAACCTTTTCTTCACTGCTAAGGACTCAATGGGGGAGATGCACTAATGCATGATAAAGAGGTGATAAAGTGGACATGACCTCTCCAGTGATATCACTTCTCCAATTCCTATATTATTCTATGGAGCCTACACACTAAGATTTCTCCAACATTGAAGATCTTAGTGCATAGTCTCTATAGAATAACATAGGAACTGGAGAAGTGATATCACTGGAAAGGTCTTCTCCTCTTTATCGCCTGTTTATCACACTTTAGAGCATAGCCCCCAATGAGTATTGCACACTAGAAGAAAGAAGCCAGTCGATCTTGCCTTCTCCTTCAGAGTTCCGAAAGTCTACAATAACCTACCTGAAAAAATCTTCTACCAGTCTAAAATCCCTAAATATAGCTTCTTCGTTTTAGGTAAAAACAGCATGACTGTATATATAATATTTTATTTTTGATTTAATCATATATATTATGTATATATATTTGTTTGTTTTGGTTGTGTAAATATGTAGGTCATGTAAATGCTCTCTGGGGCATACATGAAAATGAGAGAATTCTCTGTATAGTCTTCCTGGAGAAACACAATGTAAATAAATAAATAAATACATGCATCATTTGCATAAACTGGAATTAAAGAGTTGAAGCACTGTACTCTGGGGGCATCCGTGGGTCATTAATTAATTATAGTGAAATGTTGTCTCTCATACATTCATTTACAAATCCAGCATTTTGACCCATGTTTATAAAAGCAAACTGGGAACTTGGGGGGGGGGTGCACTAAAGCGTATAAAGAGGTGATAAAGTGGAGATAAATGCTCCAGTGATATCACTTCTCCAGTTACTATCCTATAACATATCCTAGAATGTGTCACTCACTGTGTGCGTAACCGCACTTGAGCAGTGGGGACTCGCAGAACGGGCTGATCCAGAGTGGAGAGCTCCAGATGGCTGAAAGCCTGTCTGTGCTCTCGGCTCTGGGGCAGCAGCGGAGGTGGCTGGGTGACAAACTGTCACCCAGTGCCTCTGCTGCTGCCCCGGAGCCGGGAGCACAGACAGGCTTTCAGCCATCCAGAGCTCCCCGCTCCGGATTAGCCCGTGTATATGGGCTTTGTAACTAGTTTTATTATATGGAGTCAATACACCAAGACAGTGATTCTCAACCAGGGTGCCGTGGCACTTTGGTGTGCCACGGACACCAGCTTAGGGCGCCCAGTGTTTTCTATAAGCACTAACAAAAATGTATTTTTAAATAAAGATTTATAGAAATTGTTATGCACAATATGGTTAGTTATGGTATTATGATTATAAGACCTAATAATACTGTATATTTATGTATTGTACTCTTCATTTTGCCCTTAGATTGAGAACCACTGCACTAAGATTTCTCCAACATGGGACATTTTACTGCAATGGCTCCATAGACTAACATAGGAAATGGAGAAATTATATCACTGGAGAAGCCATCACCTTTTTATCATGCCTTAGTGCATAACCCCCCTGGAGTTATTCTGGAGTAAACCAAATGCACCATGGGGACAAATAAAAATACCTTTTAAATTAAATTAGCTTTTAACCCCTTGAATGCTAGAGAAAGAGATCTCCAATACATTGTGCAGCACTGCATTCAAGACATCTTTAATAAACTCTATTTAAGTGCATGGGAGTATTTTGTCATTTTTATTTGTCCCCGATGGTGCCAATGGTTTACTTCAGAAAAACTCCAGTTTGTTTTTATAAATATGGGTCCTTGTGCTTTAATGAAACTCAATGTTTTGATCAGTTAAAACGAGATTCAGGAAGCCATGTATAACAAACCTCAAACAGGCAGAAGTAAAACACCTAGAAAACAGTGGCATAACTATAGGCATCGCAGGGATCCCACCTGTGACCGGGCCCGGCCGCCCCCTTTGACCCCTCCACCTGGCACCCGCAATCACCCTCCGGTGCTCTAGTAATGCAGAGCGCTGGGAGATAACATCATCGCCCAGTTCTCTGCATTACTAAGAGGACCGTGCGGGAGCTCCAGGGAGGTAGGAGATGGGGGCATTGTGAAGATAGAGGGGCATTGTAGAGGGGGTCAGTGTGGTCGAGGGGGGCCAATGTGTGGTGGTAGTGGGGCCCATGGCATGTCTTGCACCAGGGCCCGGAGGCTTCTAGTTATGCTTCTGCTAGAAAACTGAACATCATTGTAGGTAGACCCCAAAAAGAAATAAGTGTAGTATTTACTAATAGGAAACTTACCAACTTCATTTATCTAAATCAGTGATTCCCAACCCATGCCCTTAGGGTCCATTAAAAGCATATCTGGGAACTTCTTGGTCTGGGCTCCCCGGAGGGGAGACCTGTGGTGCCGCTGAGGGGAGAGAAATGACACGGTTTGCTCAGGGCTTCATCATGAGTGGGGGTGGGACAAAAAAAACAAAACAAATAGCTAGAATAGACTGGGGCAGGAGGAGAAAAGGGTGGGGAGTAGGAGGAACAGGTTGGGACGGAGACAAGTGGGCAGAGTTTCATCAGCAACTCCCCGCATCCGGAGATTCAGACTCTGCCCCAGAGACCCAGTAATGCAGAGTCAAAACCGGAGTCCCCGGGGCAAATCCGGAGAGTTCCCAGCTATGATTAACAGGCCAGGATTTAAAGATTTCCTTGCTAGAACACAGGTGAGTTAATCAGAGCCTAAGTGAGTTTGATTAACTTGCATGTGATCTTCAGAAGGAAATCTTTAAAGGGGATGTGTCACCTATACAATACTTAAGCTAAATAGTTAGGTTATATCAATAATAGCACTAAAAGTGTGTTTATTTTTTAGAATAAAGCTTTGTTTTGTCAAAATTTAATTTATGGGCTGCAGGTACTTCCAGACAGACTGCAGTTACCTGCTTTGTAACCGCAGTCCGTCACTCTGCCCCTGCTCCCCTCCCTGTAGCCAGCCTCCTCCAATGACGGAGGCTTTAGTCTGTAAGCTGGAGCGGTCTCATAGGCAGAGATCGATATCTAGCCAATGAGATCGCACTAGCTTACAGACAGAAGCCTCCGTCATCGGAGGAGGCTGGCTACAGGGAGGGGAGCAGAGGCAGACCAACTGACTGCAGTCTATGCGGAAGTAGCTGCAGCCCTAACATTATAACTAAAATTTTGACAAAACAAAGCTTTTTTTAAAAAATAAACACCCTTTTAGTGCTATTATTGATATAACCTAACTATTTAGCTTAAATCTTGTATAGGTGACACATCCCCTTTAAATCCTGCTTTTAGTGGGCCCTGAGGGCATGGGTTGAGAACTAAACCAAATATTTGAAAATAAGTTAAAAGAATAGTAGCCTTTTCAAACTGATTTTTTTAAATTACTTTTTCTCATCTTCATCAATATTTTGCACTTGTATGTGCATGACATTGTGCTCACTGGATCTGTTTCCATATTGTTTTCTGTCAGACACTCTGATAGCAGGTATCAAGAACCAAATAAGGCAAGCATACTCTGTAGCCAGCAATTACCTACAACCCATAATAGTGAATGGTGAACAAATAAATAAATAAAAAATAAAAATGCATGACTACAAATGTAAATATAGAATTAATAAAACCACAAACCAATGTGATAAAAACATCACATACAGGGCCGGATTTCTCGTAAGGCAGAGTAGGCATCTGTGAGTGGTGCGCCTGTCTTTGGGACCCGATTTTTTTTTATTCATTTGTTTATATATATATATATATATTTTTTTTTTTTTAATTATCCTAACCCCCTACTCAGTCAGGTCTGCGCCTCCTTCAGCATAGACCTGTAGATGCCGAGCTCCCTCGTGAGCTCTTTAGTAATGCAGAGCGCTGAGAGATGACATCATCTCCCAGCGCTCTGCATTACTGAACAGAAGACCGCACGGGAGCTCCAGCAGCTACAGGTCTGTGCCGAAGGAGGCGCAGACTAGTGTTGAGCGAGCACCCCGATGCTCGGGTGTTCGGGTGCTCTGACCGAGCACCCCCTGAGGCTCGAGTGCTCGGCCGAGCACCCGAACCCCATTGCATGAAATGGGAGGACTCGAGCATTACACCAGGCACCCCCTGCTCTGATGAGGGGAGGGTGCCTGGTCAATGCCCCCCTTCATCTCCGCAATGTCCCCCTTCATCTCCGCAATGTCCCCCTTCATCTCCGCAATGTCCCCCTTCATATGTCCCCCTTCATCTCCGCAATGTCCCCCTTCATATGTCCGCCTTCATCTCCGCAATGTCCCCCTTCATATGTCCCCCTTCATCTCCGCAATGTCCCCCTTCATATGTCCCCCTTCATCTCCGCAATGTCCCCCTTCATATGTCCGCCTTCATCTCCGCAATGTCCCCCTTCATATGTCCCCCTTCATCTCCGCAATGTCCCCCTTCATATGTCCGCCTTCATCTCCGCAATGTCCCCCTTCATATGTCCCCCTTCATCTCCGCAATGTCCCCCTTCATATGTCCCCCTTCATCTCCGCAATGTCCCCCTTCATATGTCCGCCTTCATCTCCGCAATGCCCCCTTCATCTCCGCAATGCCCCCTACCTCCAGTCCCTGGTGGTCCAGCTGAGCGTCTGCAAGATCTGTGCCTCCTCCGGTACCTCCTACGAGTACCGCCATGTGCCGAGCAGAGCGATGCTCGAGCCGATCCGAGCATCGGCCGAGCATGCTCGCTCAACACTAGCGCAGACCTGTCCTGCCACACCGCTGGACCACCAGGGAGGAGGTAGGAAAAGGGGATGGCACAACGTGAGGGTAATATGGAGCTGATGGGGGGCAGTGTGAGGGCAAAGTTGAGCTGATGTGAGCAATGTAAGAGCAATATGGAGCTGATGGGGGGCAATAAGGAGCTGATGGCTGGCAATGTGAGGGCAATATGTAGCTGATGGGGGGCAAGTTGTAGCTGATGGGGGCAGTGTGAGGGCAAAGTGGAGCTGATGTGGGCAATGTGAGGGCAATATGGAGCAGATGGGGGGCAATGTGAGCGCAATATTGAGCTGATGGGGGGCAAGTTGTAGCTGATGGGGGGAAGGTTGTAGCTGATGGGGGCAAGGTGGAGATGATAGGGGCAATGAGAGGGCAATATGGAGCTGATGGGGGGCAAGTTGGAGCTGATGGGGGAAATATGGAGCTGATGGAGGGCAATGTGAGGGCAATATGGAGATGATGGGGGCAGTGTGGAGATTAAGAGCATTGTGGAGGTGTCCAGTGGAGATGGCCAATGGGGGGGGGGGGCGCTTCAGATTTCTGTGCCTACTGAGGCTCCTGAGATGTAAATCCGGCCCTGATCACATAGCACAATAAATGTGAGTGTAACCTAGTGAATATTGAAGCATAAGAAATGTAGTGAATGGTTATTGAATCCAAATTCAATTAATAAAGATAACAAAAGTCCTTTAACTTCATTAATATAAATGAATACTTGGAAAAGTACACCTGTGAGTACAATGATGGAGATGAGTCCAAATGAGAGAGAAGATAGAATTATAAATTAATGGATAATGATGACCAGTGCTAAAAACAATGGATCATTACTCCAGATCAGTTCCAGTGTGCTTGTCTCAATTACTGGTCTTGTATATCACCATCAGCCAAAGCATTATAGGAAGAGTAGAATTTTAGAGAATTTGAGGGACATTTAGGTGGAGGAGTAAAGTGAATTGCAAAATTAAAATGGTGTTAAAAATGATTTTGTTAGTTATAAAAGTAGTATCGAAGCATTAAGAGAGCGTAACGCCATGTAGTAGTGTTTTTCGAAAAGTAGTGTTCGGAAGTGTAAGGAAAGTGGCGCAGCAAATTTCTAAAGAAATGTCGCTGTTTGCAACATTTTAGCTTCACAATTATCACCACAATATTAATGCCATGTCTTTCCTGTTCTTATTTGTGGAGTATGAGGGGGTGCTGATAAGTATTGAGCCTTACCCAGAAAAAATTGAGCTTGGAAGCTGCAAATTGCAGGGTGTACTGGCCAATTTGTCTATATTCAATGGCGCAAAAACCACCTATGATTTTAACTTATCTTTATTTTTAAGGTCCAAAGTGAACATGGCAGCACCTCCAGAAAAGTTCCATGTGGGAGAGCATAGGACCATAATCAAGTTCCTGTTTCTCCAAGGGAAGGTGTGAAGCAGATCCATGAAGAAATGTCACAAACTTTGGGTGACAGTGGTCCTTCATATGCAACAGTTAAACGTTGGGTTGTCAATTTCAAAACTGGCCATTTCTGTGTTGAAAGTGAGAAACCCAGTGGAAGGCCTGTTTCTGTCTCTGTGCCTGCAAATGTGAAAGCCATCCATGACAGAATCATGAAGGACTGCCGAATATCAGCCAAACATATTGCTAAATATCTGGGAATATCACGTGAGAGAGTTGGTGCCATTATCCACAACAACTTGGAAATGAGAAAGCTTGCAGCAAAGTGGATCCCAAAACTTTTGACAACCGAACAAAAGAGGAGACGTGTGGAGACATCGGTGGCTGTTTTGGAACATTTTGCAAGAAATGAGTCAGATTTCCTGGACAAACTGGTAACTGGTGATGAGACGTGGATCTACTGTTATGAACCTGAGACAAAGGAACAATCTAAGAAATGGAGGCACAGTGGTACCCCCATGCCAAAGAAGTTACGTGTGCAAAGGTCAGTGCAGAAGCAAATGGCAACAGTTTTTTGGGATCTGCAGGTGGTCTACCTCCAAAAGGGTTCAACCATCAATGCAACATATTACTGTGCTTTATTGACGAAATTGAGGCAAAACATCAAGGAAAAACGTAGAGGAAAGCTCTCCAAAGGTGTCATCCTGTTGCATGACAACGCCTCATCACTCATTGCAGGTGACACAATGGCAAAACTGACCTCCTTAGGCTTTCAAGTGATGCCCCATCCACCCTATTCACCCGACCTGGCTCCTTCTGAGTATCATTTGTTCCCCAATCTCAAAAAACACCTAAAGGGCCAAGGATTTGGGAGTGTTCCGGAGGCAACTAATGCTGCAAATGAATGGTTACACAAGCAGTCGGAAGAATTTTATTTGCAGGGACTTAAGAAGCTGCAGGACAGATGTTGCAAGTACATTGACTTACTGGGTGAATATGTAGAATAGTGTTGCAGTTACAGCTTCCTAGCTCAATTTTTTCTGGGTAAGGTTCAATACTTATCAGCATCCCCTCGTAGTAGCCAAAAGCAAGATACACAAATGTGCGCACAAAAAACGCAAGTGCAAACAAATATAAGTATAAAAAACGCACTATAACGCCACATCTATAAATGTTAGAATTCTTCTTTATAAATATAATGTATCATAATAATGAATAGGGCCACTTTAAGTAAACTTCACAAACAAGGTAGAAGAACACTGTTTATAAATGTTCCTCCTTGATCCAAAGGACACAAAAAAGGAAAGACAAACAAAATAAACACAATACTGAGTGTTGTAAATTTAATATATATATATACCACAACAAACATAAAAGAAACAAAATGCTCATTCACTGTCCCCAGTGTCATCACTCAAGCATTTATGGTTTGAGAGATAACCAATACGCAAAATTCCCCCCTTCCCTGAAGTCAGCATTGTACCTGACTGCAGGGGCTTGCGGCTCAAGGGATATCCAGTCTTATTTCCATCAGGCAGCTCTGCAGCAGAGCTGAGATCGCGTTAGTAAAAAATATTTATTTCACTGAAACGGTCTTCTATGTGTGCTTGGTTTCCAAGCACACGTAGAAAACTGTTTCAGTGTAATAATTATTTTTTACTAACGCGATCTCAGCTCTGCTGCAGAGCTGCCTGATGGAAATAAGAGTGGATATCCCTTGAGTCAGCTACAACGCTGACTTCAGGGAAGGGGAAGGGAGGGGGGAACTTTGCGTATGGTTATCTCTCAAACCATAAAGGTTTGAGAGATGACACTGGGGACAATTCAATTCTTTTTAAAATGGCTACAATTTGGGGATTAGTAATATTTAAGTATTACTATCCCTTTAACTCAAATGGATAAATAGCATCTTGGAGTCCCATAGTCTTATAATAGCCACAATACCGTATCCACATTCACAAGTTTCTTACCATTAGATTTTGCTGTTGTTATCAGATATCTACCATGCCTCAAAGTTTCTGATAGACCAGATGTTGCAGTCTTTAAGCATCCACGAATGCTGCAGTAAATCCCAGCCACCAATCATGGCAACAGCTAGAATACAGGGGTACCAGACAGCAGGTATAATGATACAAAGTAAACAAAGATAACACACAGTATGCAGAGCATTCAGTGCTGCAGGGATACGGTTACATTGTAGCACTATCCTTCTTTCATGGTCGATTGACCAGAAGCTTCCTGAAAAGAGAACTCCAAGTAGTTTACTGTCAGAGACATAGAAGTGTAACAAAAATAGTTGAAGATGGAAAAAATAATAATAACTATAAGCAATTTGACTTTACATATTATTCACTTGCAGAATATGTAATGTCAAAACAAACGGTTACTAACCAATGAACTATCCAATGAATTATTTAGGCAAAGAGTCAGGCTAAGAACAAGAGGTCATCCATTAAGACTAGAGGAAAGGCGCATACGATTAAAACAAAGGCAAGGATTTTTTACAGTAAGGACGATAAATCTATGGAAGTCTTTGCCTCTGGATATTGTACTTGCAGATAATGCAACTGCTTTTAAAAAAGCAATGGATGCCTATCTAGCACAGAACATTATTGAAAATTATGACAAATGGATTCAGTGTAGATAGGTTGTTGATCCAGGGAACTATCTGACTGCCATTTGGAGTCAGGAAGGAATTTTTTTACCCACTTGGGGCTAAATTGGAAATGGCTTCAGATTGCTTTTTTTTGCCTTCTTCTGGATCAACAGGGGTGTTTTTGGCACGGGCTGGACTTGGATGTATCTCTTTTTACAGCCTCATCAACTATGTTACTATGTTAACTATGAAACTATCCCTTTAAGATTCTTGGTGACTTAATTATCCCATTATGTCATATTAACCCTTTAAAGGGATAGTAATACTTAAAATGTAAAAAAAAAATATTTTGTAGGGTTTATCCTCCTGAGTAAAACAAGAGTACTCCCACTGCTGAAAGGTGTTTCATTCAAAAGTTATTAATTTTGAAAGTTGAATTTTTTAGGTGCAATATCACAGTGGCCTGAAATTGTAGAGTGGCGCTGTTGCTACATGATCCTATGGACAGCTCTGGTCCCAGGACCATAAATCTCCATAGGATGGTGTAGCAACAGCGCCACTCTACAATTTCAGGCCACTGTGATATTGCACCTAAAAAATTCAACTTTGAAAATTAATAAAAACCCTTGTTTTACTCAGGGGGATAAACCTTACAACATATTTTTTTTTTTACATTTTAAGTATTACTATCCCTTTAAGTGCCAGAGGGGTAACCAGCTCATCGCAAAGCAATGCATTGGGCACCCCACTGATACTCAAAAAGTTAATTCTCAGTCTACTTTCTTTTTACACATAAACAAAGAAAAACCCTTTAAACTTCGAAATAACAAAAATAAAATTTGTGAGACAAAGGAGGAATGCTGTGGTACACAATCAAGAATTCTAAGTTTCTACATAACAAATAACTGCATTGTGTGGTTGAGCATATCCTTCACATTTTGTGGGTATAGAATTTGTGAAGTACAAACAAAGCTAACTTTTTTTTTTTTATAAACTGTGAAGGACCCTAACTTGGACGGCAAAAGGCATGTTTTTCCTCCACCATCTGGATAGTGTTTGCTGGGTACTGCTTTGGGGAGCTATCCTTATGCTCTGTATAAACTGATGACAACAGACTGAAGGAACAATGCTCCTTTTTGTTCACCAACCTTTCACACAAATAATTTTACTTTGTATTACGCAATATCTTGTAACAGGAAATATTTTAGGGTTGTTTCTGCCAGCTTCTTGAAATTATTGCATATATCTAATTTGTTATTTCTCTAGCTCTTCTTGGACATTAGCTACATTTCACTCACCCTAGCCTTCTTAACTTTCCAGTTCGTTCCCCCAGAGACAATATTCAATGCAACCCATGGTTGTGGATTGTGTCGTATAGAATTCTCGTAGCCTTATTAGTCATGGAGGAAAATGGATCCTTTACAGACAGGGATACCTTTTATTGGCCCAACAAAACAAATTATTCATAGATGTTGTTGTACATGAACTTTCAAGACCACACAAGCCTTTTCTTCAACTGAATTGTGCATTGAGTACAGTGTTGACCTAAATTTAACAAGGTAATTACATTATTTCTGAGAAATCCCATCTCAGCCTTTTTGTTCCAAATCGGAAAAGTCATTGTAATAACATATCATAGCTTCTTGTTCTAAGGTGTTTTAATGTTTAGCTTCCCTCTTGGGATTATAGCATGTAATTGAGCCATACATTTTAAAGACATACTTCTTTCTTGAGATCCCAGTGCCTGTGAATGAACTTGCTATATGCTAAGACTGAATGGTCGACATTGACAAATAAAAGTCCTAAAACACATTAAAACAGTCGTTCTTATAGAGTAATATGAAAGGGCAGTAAAATAGCTGCTTTTAGGACTTTAAATTGTCTTAACCTTATTGAGGGAATACTGATGATCAAACACAGAGGGGGGGAATATTTGTTCTGAATTGAGGAAGTTAAAACGGTGCAATTCTGGAGCAACCCAACCAAAACATAGGGGATACCCCCCCTAAATTCCCATTGACGTTACAGTTACTCCTTCACTGCTAGTGAGGTCTCCAAAGCATTATAAAGCATCAGGGAGAAAAGTCCCATTTAAATGACTATGAGTTGTCAGTTGTCCCCTATGGTAGGGTGACCAGACCTCACCTTTAACCGGGGACACATATGGAAAATACATACTGCAGGGCTTCCTTGATTTCAGTGCAGTCCTGAAATAGGTCTATTTCCTATGTGTCCCTGGTTAAAGTTGAGGTCTGGTCAGCCTACCCTATGGGGTAGTTGGTTTGCTGCAGAATAGTTCCTCTTTGGTGCCCTGAATAAGGAGCTAATAATTCAGTCAAATTTCGACTTGAATCTAGATGTTGACTACAAATATCCCTTTAATATGCACCCTGGATGGACAAATGGCTGCTACAAAGAACAATATTTCCACTGTAAAATATAAGAAATCAAAATACTTGAACTAGTTCAGAGTGCCTAAGAGATGATAACAGATGTCCAATTGAGGAGGATTTACTATGAGGTGTATCCCAATATATATATTTTTTAATTAAAAAAATAAAAACATTCAAGTAATACAACTCTAGCTCTATTTTACAATGTGTGTCAATTAGCAAATGAATCAACTCAAATATGCATATGTGGGCAACCAACCAACTGCTCGATCTCCAGTGTCAAGACAGGCGCCACAGTCGTCAAGACAGTGCGAGAGAGAACATAAAGTGGCGTCCACACTACACTACCTGTATTGAATATTAAAGGGGAACATTCAGCTCTTAAAAAAGTTTTTACCATAAGCTTAGTTATTAAAGTAGTATTTGGAAACGTGTTTTTTTTTAAATTTACATACTTTTAAAAATATTTAATCTTCAGGCGATGCACTTCCACATAGTGATACGCTGAATCTTTGGCACAGCTCTTCATTACTTCCCAGTGCTACTTAAATCTCCTCCCACCTCCCTCACAGCTGCCCCAGAGAGCTCGTGCGAAATGCTTCTATTGTTACAGCAAGCTCCAGTTATCATTATACTGAGCTTGCAACTTCAGTATAATGATAACCGGAGTTTGCTGTAGCGATAGAAGCGATTCACACCACACCGAAGGGAAGCATGAATGTGTTCCTTGGGGCAGCTGGGGGGGGTGAATTAAGTAGCACTGGGAAGTCATTAAGAGCTGCACCGAAGAGCCCAAGGAAACCAGATCTGTATTGTACAACAACGCAAGGGCAACTGAGTCAGGACTCAGACTGACCTTTAAACCCCTCCTCAGGAAGTAGGTAGGATGGGCAGGCTCAGAGGAAGGAAGTAGTTAGGAGGAGACTATAGGAATCATGGCATAAAACAGAGGCCTGCTTCACTCTGAAGCCTCACGCCTGCAGATGACACATGGAATAATGCTGAGCGTCACTGAAGCAGCGGCGCTGGAACCAAGGTAAGCTGTGACAGACAAAAACTATGTCTACTGTATCTCTTAATCTTCACAATACTTTGCAACCCCCTCTGGTCCATAAAGTATTAAGCACGATCATGCACTCTACCTGCTTCAGTTTGGAAAACTTGATTGGGTTGATAAGCCTGAGATAAATATCTCCAAAGCTCATAGGTCTTTCTTTCTTTCTTTTTCTTTCTTTCGAGAAGGTATTTAGGACCCAGAATCCTACACAGCCTCTACCCCTCCACATGTCCCAATTAGCAGGTCCAGCAATCTGTAAAATCCCAGGCTGCAGAGTTTGTAAAGAAAATTGAGTTTGACTTTCTGTGAGTAAGCAGTGCTGAGCAGAGCAGTGCAACAAAGCAGGACTTGAAAATATTGGTTAAACCTGTGCTATTTTTGTTAGTTTAGAACACTGAAGTAGAAAGGGAAACTACTATAAGGAAAGTTAGTGCTCAGGTTGAGCTACGTTTTTGTTTGTAGTGCTGCTTTCATTTTGTTTTGTAAAACACTGCTTGCTGTTTGTGTTTAATGTGATGTCAAAATAAACCTGCAAATCTATATATATAAAACTTCTTATCATCTGTATGTACACTGCACATCTTGTTTTCTACATTGTCTACTTGATTGTTGTATTATCCTTCCAGTATTTTGTGAATTCAGAAATGAACCTGTTATTACTCCTCAAGTCTGCATTCTCATTTCCATACATGTATAATATATAAGATACATGCCTACATTCTTTTATTTTCATTTTTTGTCTTCCACTTTTGCTTTTCTCTATATTTTACTTACATATGGTCAATAGTAGGAGGTAGACAAAGAAGAGTCAGAGACAAATATGGGTCTATGACTGCCAGAAAAAACATGTGGCAGGACAATAAGACAGATGCTAATATAGTAGCTGTAGCACCAACATATTATTTAACAGGATAATTGAACTATAGCACAGTGGACATCATATTGGAAAGTTGCTGGGAATACCTAGTAATCAGGGCTATGGAGCATCATAATAGATCTAAAGAGATTAATAATTTACCAGCCTTCTTAGGGAAATTTGACAGTGCAGCTTGAATGGCATTAGCTCCTAATGACAGTGGCTGCATGTCAGGGTATGCAGGGTATGCAGTGAATGTCTGCACGTCAGGGTATGCAGGGTATGCAGTAAATGTCTGCACGTCAGGGTACACGGGACTTTAATGTCAGTAAGCTACATATTATGTACCATTTCATCTACTCCTTGTATAGTGCATAACATTAAACAAGGCATTGGGGAAAGGACCTCTCTAAAATGCCCATAGACTGCCCATTGTACTCCTCTTGGCACAAGAGATAATTAGTGGAGGAATTCTGGTGAATGTAGCTTAGCAAATTGATGTTGGGCAAACATAAGGGCTGAACATCAATTCCAAAAATCAATTGTCACTTGAATTCTTCAAATGATACTTTCTAGACACGTTTACCAACAATTTAGTTAGGTTAGAAATAGCAGGTTCTGGGTTTTAATCCTTAAATGACGTCCTCCTCCACCAAACAATCACACAAATCCACACCAAGAGGACATGTGCCAGGGCCCATTAAGGGGCTTATCAAGGCTGGTTTAGTAAAAATAATGTCAACTAGTCTGTATTAAACATGCAGATAGTCTCTTCAATGCAGACATGCTGGTTAGAACAGTATCCTGGCCTGTCAAGAAGGTACCGAAGTCTCAATCCTTGCCAGTGCACATCCAATACTTCTTAGACAATCCACTTGTCTTTATTCTTGACATGCACCATTTGAGAGAGAATTTAATTTTGGTCAGGAAATTATTTCTGTTAGTTTTTTCTCAAGGGGGCATGAAACACTTGATTTATCTTTCTGCTAGCAGACAAACTAACTGGAATGCAACCAAATCGTCCTGAACGAAGTGAATAGTCCTAGAAAATAATAGAGGTTAAATGACATTTATTTTAAAGTGTTTGAAAGAAAAACAGCTTCATCACCCACTTTAAGTGGGTGAGGATCTAAATGATAAAGGTCTTTGTGGCTAGCTTTTCCCTGATCTAGGAGAATATTTAAGTTCATATGAGTCTTGCAAAATACTTGAATATGAGCAAAACTGAATTAAATTTTCGAAAGATGGCAAAATAGCACTAGATTCCATTATAGGTGAGAATTGTCACCGGTTTTATAAAGCATTTTCATACCGAGTCTAAAAGAAAATTTGGAGATAAAACTATTGATAAAGTTATCACTTGCAATGGAATTCACCCCATAATTAGTAAAGACTGATTTTGCTAAGCATGTACACATATTCGGTGAGAGGTTATTTTAACGTACTTACATAAATACATAGCTATTACATCATGATATGGTTTGCTTGCTCTAATTTTCAATTGGATTGTGAGCAATATGCAGATAAATACCACCAAAATATTGGTCATACCTTGTTGAAGTAAATTCCAAAACCTTGGTAAGACCTGGAGCCCTGATGAAAGGCACCTCTACCTTGGTATTCCTTGTCTATATAAATGAACAGCTAATAATTACATTTGACATTGTGTGTATGTGATTGTTTCTACTAAGCAAACCAGGATCTACAATTCAAGGTGATATCCTCAAGCATATCATTTATGCAGTATAACACATGAAACTGTGCTGCTTCTCTAGCGTTTGAATGCTGTTCGGCACATATGAAATGTGTCATTTTAGCAAATAAAAAGCTGTACAAATGAATTGTTCAGTGATAGGCTGGAGAACATTGAAAGCTAAATTTAAAGGGATACTAATGGTTGTTTTTAACAAATGTTAATATTGCTGACATTAAAAATAGTAATACAATGAGGTATGCCCCATCTTTCAAACATGTATAGTCTAAAGTTACCCCTCCTGCCCCTTTCATAGACATCAGTGTTCTAGTTGAAAGAAGAAGACCTTGGTCCCGGGACCGGACGGTGGCTCTTCAGCAGAGCCAAAATAGCGTTATATAGAAAGAAATATTTCATTGAAATGGTCTACAGAGTGTGCCTGGTTTGCTATTTTGGCTCTGCTGAAGAGCTGCTGGCCAGTCCCTGGACCAGGGTCTTCTTCTGTCCGCTACAGCGTTGATGTCTATGAAAGGGACTGGAGGGGGGAACTTTAGATGTTACATGTTTGAGAGATGGGTCATACCTCATCACAGGTTTTTTCACCGCCTACAACTATATCACGATCTGGAAGATGATCTCAGTTAAAGGGATAATAATCGTTGTCTTTAACAAATGTCAATATTAACATTTGTTAAAGACAACAGTTATTTTCCCTTTAACTGAGATCATCTTCCAGATCATGATATAGTTGTAGGTGGTGAAAAAGTCTGTGTCATTTGGTTATAATAATCCTTTTAGAAGAACAGAAATCTAATGATAACATACTGTTAAAATCCAGAATGCATTGCTGACCACCAACAAGAACAACTCTGAGTTTTTATGGTTTTCCATACATCAAAATGATCTTAAAAAGGAGAGTCATGACACATTTGTGAGAAATCACGTCAGAGAATGGCATCAGGAACATAAGCTTTTCCTAGAATAACAGAACATTGCTCAGACAAAAAAAGTGTCAGACGGAAGTAGGAAATAATCTCTTATGATGTCTTTTTAAGATGCACAAGAAAACCAGCTTTAAAAATAATCAACCTTTTTTGTTTGACGCAATAGAAGGATGATTCTCAAAATTTAATGTATACCACTCCTTACATGAATAAGAATTAACCTTTCATTCCTGAAAACCATGCCAGAAAGTTAAATCTCACAACAAGTCTTGCCCAGCACTTATGACCAGGGGAGGGCTGACAACATAAGGCCCAGGGGGCAAATACAATTAAGTGGCCCATATCTACTATAGTCCAAGCCCATTGTCCCAGCCCACCCCTGTTTTCTTAATTTTAAAATTGTCCTTAATGCTGTGAATTAAAGCAAGTGATACCACAGAGCTTACTGTTGAAATGGGGCTACATTAGTGATACTACAGTGCTTACAATTTAACCCTGCGAGTGCCAGAGGGGTACACAACACATTGCTTTTTCAATTCGTTGTGTACCCCTCAGGCATTCAAAGGGCTAAGTAAAGATAGAATAATGATGCCATAGAGCTTGCAAGGAAAATGGATTATGCTACTAGTGCAGCTCTGTTTGGATTGTAGCTCTGCGGTATCACTTGCATATAGATTCATTTCATAAGCTCTCTGGTATCACTAGTGGAGCTCCATTTACAGAAGGAAGTGGGAGATTGAGTGAGGCACTGGCCCACTAACCCAGACACATGACCAGCCCAGGGGGCAATTGCCCCCCTGCCCCCCAGGACAGCCCTCCCCTGCTTATGACAGGAAGTAAACAGATATTTAGATTTTTATTGCCAGTCAATATGTATATAATATACTGAGTCCTTTCTAAGATGTGAACCCATACTACAAAAGCTATCTATATTGTTAAATGCTCCCGGTATCAACTGTCATAGCTGGCTTCTGCCACAGATCAATTTAAAGTGTGGAAGGAACGGGAATGGAAAATCTCTTGAGACCGGTTCTGCTGTGATAAAAATTACAGAAGCAGAACTGAAGGCATCTGCTTTCACAATAACAATGTTTTCAGGATCTGGATAAACAAGAACAGGTGCAGAAATAAAAGTTTTTCTAGGAATATACATAGCTGCCTGGCTCCTTTATTCAACAAGGAGGTAAAAGTTTTAAAGCTATTAGCCTCTACTATTAAACACATCCTAAGAAATGTTGGACCCCCTTGACATTTTTAGGAATTGGCCAGTAAATAGCTGCTCCTACAGCAAAACATTCCGCTTTACGTTCTTGTGGTAAAATGCTGCATATCTAGAATTTACTGTTAGATATTAAAATATTTATACTGCAGGGGGACTTCACGCTGAGCGCGGTGGGGTGACTGGGCTCCATTCCTCTGGTCTTGCTCCTCTTTGACGGGAGACTCTAGCACATTATCCTCCCTCCCCCCCCCCCCTTTTTTTTCGCTCTTCTTCTCTTCCCTCCCGTGGGAACCATTCCTATTAACTTCATTATTCTCGAAATAGCTACTCCATCATTGATACCATTCCCTTATACCTTTCCCTTGTCCCACTCTCATTCCACACCTTAGATTATTACAGCTCTAAGCTTCCTGGTATGCACTGGGAGGTTCACTTGTCCTTTTTCATATGTTCTAACCCCTACTATAATGACATTCCAAAGCTTTCCATTCTACTAATTCACACTCATTACTGGCATCTCTTGTCTATTCCCTTCAACATTGTGTTACCTCATGTCTTTAATTCACTTCTCTCAATGTACCTGTATTTTGATACACTGTACTACAAAATGTTTGTTTTTCATCTGTATGATTTACAATATTCAATAAAGTTAAAAAAAAAAATATACTTTAGTGTGATATAAAGATAATGTTCACAGAAAGGGGGATTAGTAAAACAATTCTACCCTAAAACAGGCTCTAGAAACATTTTTTGTTTTGAAATGCTCCTACGGAGAATCTATATACTGAGGCTACCTATGGCCAAAATTTTCCTCCTTAGGATACTTGTGCCAAGGGTAGAACAATAGATGAGTGGATGGGTGTTTTGGAGCATTCATTCCTTTACACTATGTTTTTCTCAAGAAAAAAACTCCCCATAGACAGGACGAAAAATAGTTAAATTAAAGGGATTGTAATACCTATAATAAAGTACAGCTCTGAGTCTTCTTTATTACATTTTTAGCACGTATCTCTATATATCAAAACTAATAGACTAGAATCTCAACAGCAATTGAATCCGAAATGATCCTCCTCCTGCCCCTTTCCCCTTTGTCACTCTACCACTCATGCTGGTCCGGACAGAGTGCGGCAAGGGACAATCTTCAGTGAGCATAAGGAAAATCCTGCCCTCCTTTGTCAAGGGTGGCAGTGTTTTCCTCATACTTACTGAGTGAAGATTGTTCCTCACTGCGATCCGTCCGGTTCCACAACCGGATTCCACAACTGATGGGAGGCGGAATGAAGGGGTGGGAGGGGGATCCTTTTGGATTCAATTGCTGTTGAACTACAAGCCTGTTGTATTGAAATATAGCTCTATGTGGTAAAAATAGAATAAAGAGGACTCGGAGCTGCACTTTATTATAGGTATTTCTATCCCTTTAAATGCAGAGTGATCCCTAACTAAGGATCTGAAAGGAGGAAAACATTTCCGAAATATTGAAAAACACAAAATGTAATGTAATTAAAATATAAATTTAGAAACCAACAGTTGCCAGATTCAGCTATCAAGGACTAAATTTTAACTTTGAAAATATATGAATAAATGTCAGATAAACAACAGTCCATGGCACTCACATATCCATAATCTGTGAATTCACCACTATTTAGTTTTATTGATTAAAAGGGTTACCTAGTCCTTATTCCTTATGATATAATGTATGAATCAAGGTTATGTACCACTGTATATATAACAATATATTTAGCTGGTGAGATAGCTCAGTGCTAAATGTCCTGCAGAGCCTGTTAAAACCTCAAGGTTGCAAGTTTGAATCCAGGCATGGTCAACTCAGTCCTTCATCCCTCTAAGGTCAATAAAGGAGTAATAAAATCTATTATTCAGCTGCCAATCCAGTAAATTCTGAGAGCGTGTGCTATATTAATATCATAAAATAAAATCACAATTTTTCCTCTTAATAAGTCCTAGTGTGCGCTTTTGTTTCGGATCTAGGTTCCAATAACTCTGGTCACACCTTTAAGCTGCACTTAGACAATTTACAAGTTAAATTTTCCATGTTATGGAGTGCCCACCATCTACCTAGTACATATCCTATATAATAATTCGGTAAATCGTGTGTAATGCCGCGACATGCACAGTAGACATTGCTGTGCGTGCTGCAGTCATGCACAGTAGAGACTGCCCGTGCTGCGGCTGATACAGAGCTGGGCGCTCCAAAGTAGCATCCAGCTCTGTATCAGCCGTGGCGCGGGCAGTCTCTACTGCGTGTGACTGCCCCGCGACCGGGTGGCAGTGGCACTGTGGCCCGTGTAACGGGCTGATCAACTAGTATATGTATACTTTCTTGTATTTCATTTTTTATTTTTTGTTAGTGATGTTTTTTAAGGGCACTGACACGTTTTCATTTTTATTTTTGTTGACTTGACACGTTATGCTCACTTAAGTGCGATCTGGCTTCTACCACCCGTCAGACATACTATGTAGCCTTCTGTGTTTGTGAGTGTATATTTGTGTTACTTTGTCTCTATGTTGTAGCTGTATTCAGTTAGTTCCACTCCGCTCAAGACATCGAGACTAATTCTGTGTCATCAGATGCTTTGGTTTTTTTTGGAGCATGCAGAGTGGTACCAAAGGGGTTAATGCTTATTGCGGTTCACGGATGCGTTGCAACACTAATGGTGACGCTGTCGCATTTGCCTTGTGGTCTTTGGCGCAAATTGACAGATGTATTTAAGGTCAGTCTTTTTACTGTTGTTTTGTCTTGAGGAATTCCCCAGGGGGGGTCGAAACGTTGATCTGTCTTCAATAAACATATTGTTTGTTATTTTGAAGTTCCTTGAGTGCTCTTGCTGTTTGATGTGAGTCTATCACATCTGCAAACGCTATATTTAACTATATATCAAGTAGCACCGGGCATTTATTGAGAGATATATACATGTAGTTGTGGAGTGCCCACTTTTACTCTGTTATATATATATATATACTAGCAGTTTGGGACGGCGTTGCCCGTCATGTTATGCAGGAAATGTTTCTTTTTTTTTAAATAAATGTTATGATAGTGAATTATAGCGTAGGGTGTACGTGTCAGAAAGGTACACACAGTGATAGACAGAGACACATGCAACACACACATATACACACACATGCACTGACAACACAAACAGTGACACACAGCTGCAAATCAGAACATAAATACATACAGTGTGAGCAGTGTAAGTAACATACCTCCCAACATTTCATATGGCCAAAGAGGGACACTTGTGTTTTCGGTGGTGTTACTGGGGGCGTGGCTGGTGGTGTATTTTAGAGAATTTTTAACCCCTTGAGTGCCAGGTGGTAAGCAATGCATTGCATCCCCTCTGGCATTGAAATGGTTAAGTTACTCTTTCTGTAAGTGAATGATTTAGAAGAAGATGAAAGTATTTTTTTTACACAGACTAATTTAACAGATATATACAGAAGTTTATTCCCACATTACTGTGGGTTTTATTGATGTGGAGCAATCTGATACACTGGTATATACACCACACAATGTGATCTCCTAAATAGAGGAGCAGAGGGATTTGGGTGTCAAACAGGGACTGTCCCTCCTATACTGTATAGTGCCAGTCCTTATACACAGACACATGCAGACTGTATACTATACAGCAGAGGTTCTCAGCCCATGCCCTCAGTGGCCACTAACAGGCCAGGACTTAGGAATTTCACTGCTAGAACACAAGTGTGTTGATCAGAGGCTCAGTCATATTGATTAACTCACCTGTGCTCTTAAAAGGAAATTCTAAAATCCTGGCCTGTTAATAGCCACTGAGGGCACAGATTGAGAACCACTGCTATACAGTGCCAGACCATTGTAGAGAATTTTTAACCCTTTGAGTGCCAGGGGGTAAGCAATGCATTACATCTCCTCTGGCACTGAAATGGTTAAGTTACTCTTTCTGTAAGTGAATGATTTAGAAGAAGATGAAAGTATTTTTTACACAGACTAATTTAACAGATATATACAGAAGTTTATACCCACATTACCGTGGGTTTTACTGATGTGGAGCAATCTGATACACTTGTACATTAGGCTGACCAGACCTCACCTTTAACCAGTGACACATATGAAAAATGCATACTGCAGGGCTGCTTTGATTTTGGTGCACTCCTGAAATATGCTTATTTCCTATGTGTCCCCGGTTAAAGTTGAGGTCTGGTCAGCCTACTGTATATACACCACACCGTGTGATCTCCTAAATAGAGGAGCAGAGGGATTTGGGTGTCAAACAGGGACTGTCCCTCCTATACTGTATAGTGCCAGTCCTTATACACAGACTGTATACTATACAATGCCAGACCATATATAAATAGTTTGTCATACATGCTATACAGTGAGCTATGTACAGCATGGAGATGATTGCAGGAACTGGCACCTCTACTTACAGACAGACTGACAAACAACCTGCTCTCTTTCTCTCTCTTTGTGCAATATATAAATACAGTCACATCCATGTCTCTGCCATTTACCAGCTCAGCTGAAGCCTTGCTCTGCACTGCCTGATCACCTCTCTGCCGTTGTTTCCACTTTCTCAGCAAGCCAGTATCCTCCTGCTGATTGTTTAGAAATCAGCTCACTTGTAGTAATTAGCAGAGCTGTGTAGGCTCAAAGACAGGGAATGAAGAAGCTGCATAATACAGATTGGACCATGGCCTTCCAGCAGTAGCTTGAACATTGTTCCCATCATCCTCAGCGTGCGTGTGTGTATATGTGTGTATGTGTCTGCTAGTGTGTGTGTGTGTGTGGGAGGGCATGTGCATGTGTCTGTGGTGTAGGAGTGTGTGGCAGCCATTTTTTTTTTCAGCCTTAGATAGTGGCGGGCGGGCTGGATAGTGGGGGCAGGCCAAAAATCACACTCCCACAGAATCACCCAATGGCAGCAGTAATCCTTTTTACTGCCGCCCCTGGGTGTGTTTTGCCAGGCACAAAGTCTTCTTTTATATATATAGATATATATATATATATATATATATATATATAAATAATACATTCTGAGGACAGGTAACCCAGTGGATGTGGTGTAAAAGTGGTAAGTTATAAGTCACAAAGAAAACACCACTCGCATTTCAGTTAATCAATACTCTGTCATGAGCCATCCAATGGATGGTTGCTTAAGAGGACTAGCACTTGATAGTGGACTGTAAAAAGTATGTTCCAAAAAAAGTATGTTCCAACTGTAAGCATAATGAGCCTCATGATAACAGCAGTCCCAGTAGAGTAACATGTTCCTGAACAATTACACTATTCCAGCACACAACAGGCTAATGCTTGAACATAAGTAATGAAGTATCCTACAAAGCTGTTTATCTGCATAGCTACAACTATGTGATATAATATATTAGTCACAAGAATGACAATAATATATAGTTGAAATTAATGAAGTGGCCCAGCAAAAAATGTAGTGGATTCTGCTTATGTGTTTAAAGCTTAAATGTAAGTAAGCAAGCCAAAAAGAGGATTTTAGCCTTACCTGTTAAATCCATATAGGTTATTGGTAACTTTGGGTAGGCGATCCACCCCTTTAAGTAGGCAGGAACAATTCTAGAAGTGAATGCAGGGGTGGAGCCTACTTTCCCTCCTTGGCTGCAGCTATCCAATCAGCTACAGTAAGATTTGAGACACTAATAGTGTTGAGCGAGCATGCTCGGCCGATGCTCGGATCGGCTCGAGCATCGCTCTGCTCGGCACATGGCGGTACTCGTACGAGTACCGCCATGTGCTCGCCCGGCATGTTCGGGTGGCGGGGATCTGTGCCGAAGGAGGCACAGATCTGAAGACGCTCCGCTGGACCACCAGGGACTGGAGGTAGGGGGCATTGCGGAGATGAAGGGGGCATTGCAGAGATGAAGGGGGCATAGCGGAGATGAAGGGGGACATTGCGGAGATGAAGGGGGCATAGCGGAGATGAAGGGGGCATAGCGGAGATGAAGGGGGACATTGTGGAAGGGGGGCATTGCGGAGATGAAGGGGGCATTGCGGAGATGAAGGGGGTATAGCGGAGATGAAGGGGGACATTGCGGAGATGAAGGGGGCATTGCGGAGATGAAGGGGGCATAGCGGAGATGAAGGGGGACATTGCGGAGATGAAGGGGGACATTGCGGAGATGAAGGGGGCATAGCGGAGATGAAGGGGGACATTGCGGAGATGAAGGGGGACATTGTGGAAGAGGGGCATTGTGGAGATGAAGGGGGGCATTGACCAGGCACCCTCCCCTCATCAGAGCAGGGGGTGCCTGGTGTAATGCTCGTGTCGCCCCATTCAATTCAATGGGGCTCGGGTGCTCGGCCGAGCACTCGAGCCTCCGGCGGTGCTCGGTCAGAGCACCCGAGCACCCGAGCATCGGGGTGCTCGCTCAACACTAGACACTAACTATTGATGAAATAGTAAGAAGGGAAAGAAGACTCCTGTGAGCATGAACCCAAAGGACCCCCACGTTCTGCCACAGGAGAACCAAGCATGGTCCCTTGACAGGGTGGGATACCAGAAACCCTTATGGACTAAGAGAAAAGGATTTAACAGGTAAGACTAAAATCCTCTTTTCTCTGTCGTCCAATGTAGCTTACTGGTAACTTTGGGATGTCCAACCATTGAGTTTCCCAGAGACGGGAAGTAAGGCAAGGACCAGGCACAGGGCCCCCAAAGACACCAGAGCATATATGAACCATCAGATAATTGATAGCCCAACAAAAACAAATGAAGTGCCAACGGACACTGAACAGGGGTAACAACACCCCAGGAACTGTTATACTGAACACTGAACTAGAGCCAACAGGGCTCAAAAGTGAAGAAGCACTGAAGAACCTAAGAAGATCCTAGACAGGCAAGACTGCCTCCAGGATCTTCCTCCCAAAGCTGGCATCAGCCGATGCTAGCACGTCAACACAGCAGTGCTTCAAAAAGGTGTGCACAGATGACCAAGTGGCGGCTTTTCACAGCTGATCAGCGGAGGTCTGATTCTTGTAAACCCAAGAAGCCCCAATGGATCTTATAGAATGAGCCGTGACCCAAAAGGGAACAGGCTTTTTCCTTAGCTCGTAAGCCTTGTGAATAGTGGACTTAATCCAAGACACAATGGTTACTTTGGATGCAGGTCTCCCTGCCCTGGGACCCTCAGGGATGACGAACAGAGCATTAGACTGTCGAATGGACTCAGTGCGATGTACATAAATCTTGAGACAATGCACCACGTGGAGATCCCTCTCCTTGTCAGAGGTAGGGTCAGGGCAGAAAGAAGGCACCACAATCTCCTGATTAATGTGGAACTCAGAAACCACCTTCGGGAGAAGCTTCTGCGAAGTGTGAAACACCAAAAAGGGTGGTCTGCAAGACAGAGCATGCAACTGAGCGACACGGCGAACAGACACGATCGCCAGGAGAAAAGCCATTTTCCACGCCAGCAGGCATAGAGGAACAGTAGCCAAGGACTCAAAGGGAGGGCACTGAAGGATGCACAAAACCAAGTTAAGATCCCACTGAGGAGCAGGAGTCTTGAAAACAGGACGAGTATGAGCAACGCCCTGGAAGAAAACCTTGATCAGGAAGAATAGCAATGCGCCTCTGAAAGAAAGCAGAGAGAGCAGAAGTCTGAACCTTAAGGGAACTCAAACTGAGTCCCTTATCCACACCATCCTGCAAGAAGGCCAGGACCGTAGGCAGATCAAAATCCTGAGATAGGTCCCTATCAGCACACCAAGAGAGAAAGGTCGTCCAGACACGATGGTAGGTCTTAGAAGAAACAGGTTTGCGGGCACTAAGCATAGTAGCCACCACACCAGAAGAAAAACCATTCTTCAGTATTGAGGATTCAATTCCTAAGCCATAAAAGCTAGACAATGAACGTCCTCCTTCCACAGGTAACCCTGTAGAAGAAGATCTGGACAGCAAGGGAGCTGGAAGGACTCCGCTACTGATAGATCCAGAAGCTCTGAAAACCAAGCCTGCCGAGGCCAGTATGGAGCAATCAGAATGACTGGACAGCGCTCCAGCCTCAATTTCCTTATCACCCTGTGTAACATGGGAATGGGAGGAAAGATGTAAGCCAGAGGAAATAACCAAGGAATGGACATGGCATCCACCGCTAGTACTAGAGGATCCCTCCAGCGAAAGCAGAACGTCAGAATCTTACTGTTGCGTCTTGTCGCCATCAGGTCAATGCATGGAAGACCCCACCTCTGAACAATGAGGTTGAACACCTCTGGGTGCAGCTCCCACTCTTCGCTGTCCACTGTGTGTCGACTGAGGAAGCCTGCCATGGCGTTGTCTACACTGGGAATGTGAACTGCAGATATGGCAGGAACATGTTCTTTTGTCCAGGACAATATAGCCTTGACCTCTAACCAAGCTGCGAGACTTCTTGTTACACCTTGCGTGTTGATGTAAACTACTGCCATGACGTTGTCGGACTGTTCTCAAACCGGGCAGTCCTCCAGCTGGCATGTCCAGTGGCGAAGGGCATGAAAAATCGCCTGAAGCTCCAACACGTTGATGGGAAGGAGAGATTCCTCCAGAGACCAATGACCCTGAGCATTCAGGTGACCCAGAACCGCTCCCCAGCTGGATAGGCTGGCATCCGTCGTCATCGTGGTCCAGAAAGACACCAGGAAGGGCTTGCCCTTCAGCAGATTGGAGAGGTTGAGCCACCACGACAGGCTCAGTTCCAAATGAAGACGAGGGACACTGACATCTTCAGGAGGTCCAGCTGACCCCTGCACACCTGGATCACAAACCTCTGGAGTTCCCTGGTGTGAGCCATGGCAAACGTGACTGCTTCTATGGTGGAAATGAACTTCCCCACTAGAGAGGACAACTTCTTGGCTGGAACTGGATCATGAATCAGAACAGCAGAAACCCTGTGGGCGATCTGGGGAGCCACCTCGTCCGTGAGAAACACCATGCTCTGCTGAGTGTCGAAGAGAAGGCCCAGGAAGACCAGACGCTGGGACGGTACAAGATCCGACTTGTCCATTGTAAGGATCCACTTGTGATGGGTGAGTGCATGAATGCAGTCCTGAACCTGCTGATGAAGAAGATCAGAAGGGGCTTTCAGAAGCAGGTTGTCCATGCATGGAGTGACTCTGATGCCGTCCTGATGGAGGATGGACACTAAGGCTCCCAGGACACGATTGAAGACTTGAGGCACTGTAGTCAGACCAAAGGGAAGAGCTGAAAACTGAAAATGCCCTTGGTCACAGGCAAATCTGAGATACTGCCGGCTTTCTGGATGAATGGCTATGTGCAGATACATGTTCTGAAGATCCAGAGAAGCAAGGAATTCTCCGGGGAACATGGCAGCAATCATCATCCTTAGGGACTCCTGGTGATAATGAGTCTTGATCACAAAGGAATTGAGATCTTTCAGGTCCAATATCAGGCGACAGCCGCCGTCCTTCTTGGAAACCACAAATAGGTTTGAGTAAAAACCCAAACCCCTGTCCTGAACGGGAACTGGTTCCAGAACTTCCTTGTCCTGAAGGGCCTGGATAGCACTGTCGAACAGACGGCGTTTCTTTACGCCCTGAGGCATGTGAGAAGGGAAAAACCCTTCCGCCACCACCTGCAAAATCCACAGGTCCACCACTGAGTCCTCCCAGACACTGTGGTAGTGACGCAGATGGCCACCCACAGCCGAGTGGGGACCTGGGTTCGGTGAGTCATGCTGAAGAAGGCTTGGAAGCCTTGGGCTTAGTGGAGGCCTTGGGCTTCCATTGTTGTTTGGGCTTGGCGGAGAAATGCGGAGCTGAGGTAACCGTCTGGTTCGCCTGACGTGTCTCAGTCTGGAAGGAACAAAAAAGCCGATGGGCGTCTTCTTCCTAGAGACCATAGACAGAAGAGTACTCTTGCCCCCTGTGGCCTCACTAATCAGATCCTTAAGTTCTGGCCCAAACAGAGAAGTGCCCTGAAAAGGCAACAACAGCAAATCTTTCTTGGAAGCAGTGTCAACAGACCAGATCTTGAGCCAAAGAGCTCGTCTGGCAACCACAGACATGGTGGAAACCCTTGCTACCAAACGGATTGCATCAAACAAGGTATCAGATATGTATAGCTGGACCTCAGAAATGTTGGCAAGTAGCCACAACATATCAACAGTAGGAGCTCCCTGACGGACAGCAAGAGTGAGCTGTTCAGTCCAAACAGCAATGGCCCTATTCACCCAAGCTGCAGCAAACGCCGGATGTAAGGAAGTACCAGTGGTGGAAAAAATGGACTTGATGGAGGCCTCAAGTTTCTTGTCAGTCCAGTCTTTAAGAGTGAATGCATCAGCAACTGGCAAAGCAGTGGACTTAGAAAGCCTAGAAACAGGTGCATCCACCTTGGGGGAGGGAAGGTAGGCTCCACCCCTGCATTCACTTCTAGAATTCTTCCTGCCTACTTAAAGGGGTGGATCGCCTACCCAAAGTTACCAGTAACCTATATTGGAAGACAGAGAAAGTGAAATAAGGGCAAAGAATCTACACAATTTTGTATGGTATAATTCATAGTGATGTACACACATAAATATATTTTATATCTGGCACCGTTTGCTGAGAGAAACAATAAAAAAATTGGTACCTATCTTGGATACTGAGTTTCTATAACTAAAGAACATAGGACGATCTTTGGGAGGAGATCAATTTAGCACATCATCTGACTCCTATATGTAACGCTGTTATTTGGTGAGCAAATATTTATAAGGGGGCCACAACTTAAAATACACTCAACAGAAATACTCTTACAGGGGTCTGTGCCCTTTCTCTTCTTTCTTGTTTTTCAACTGTTGCTTACATGTACCACCGGTGTTCAAAGGGGCTGCGACTTCTATGAGTGTATGAAGAAAGATCCATTGAAATGTATTGTGGACCTATTACCCTAGGACTTTTTATATAATTATATAGTGTAAAAGCTTGTGTACACTGGCCAAAATGCATCACGCAGAACTACACCACCCAGCATTCTATTCGTTCGGGCAGTGTCTACTGTGCATGACTGCACTGGACAAACATACAGCGTTAGAGTAGTTTCCACTGTGCATGACTGCATCCTGCGTTCGGGCAGTCTCTACTGCACGTGACTACATCGGACAAACATACATCTGGCCTTTTATTATTAGTTATGATATTGGTGGATATCTATCTACATTGGGAAATCTATTAAATATTCTTAGTACCCAGTACCCTATAAATATTTTGTAATACTTTTTTACAGTCCCACCTAGACAAGTCATTGTATTTTATTTTCCTGTTTTACTGAGCGCCACAAGTTCTGTTTGTATTGTCAATTTTATTTTTCATCTGCTCTGACTATACTGAATGGCACTGAGCTAAATAATAGGGATGGGCGAAACTTTCCGCCTCAAACTGAAATCGACGAAAAATGGCACTTTCCACTTTGCAAAAAATTTCCCGCAAAAAGTGCAGATTTTCTGTTTTTTTCTGCTTTTTTCACCCATTGAAATTAATGGGAACATAGAAGTTACACACAACACATCCTATATAATAATTCGCTAATTTATGTTTGTCAGTAGCTGTCATGCGCAGTACAGACGGCTGCACACGCTGCAGTCATGTGCGGAGCATGAGCACCCCGCTCCGCTATCAGCTGGGCTGTTCAACTACTTACAAATAATATTTTATTTCCCAAAGGGGCATGAGGGTGCCTGTGTTGGTGGGGTGTGGGGAAAGAATCAGTTGAACAGGGAATGTTTTTGGGGGTTTGTTTACTGGGAATGGGGGCACTTAATAAAAAAGAAATCCTAAATAAAATAAAATAAAAACCATAAGACATGGTATAAAGGGGTCTGAGGAGGGTGCCCGTGTTGGTGAATTAATGAATCATTTGAACAGGGAATTTGTTTTGGGGGGCTTTCCTGGCTCCTATTTAGGGGACAGTTAATAAAAAAATAAATCAATAAAATAAAATAAGACCTTTGCATTTAAAGTGACAGAGACAGGAACCCCCTGACATAAGCTGCCACTGGGGTGCACTGATACTTAACTTAATAGAGTATGTTGTACAAGATGATTTGTTTGATTTGTTGTTAGAAGTAGTGTTGAGCGAGCATGCTCGGCCGAAGCTCGGTTCGGCTCGAGCATCGCTCTGCTCGGCACATGGCGGTACTCGTACGAGTACCGCATGTGCTCGCCCGCCATGTTCGGGTCTCCTCCCCGCACGTTTCGCGGCTGCTGCGCAGCCAATAAACCTGCATGGAGGCTCTGACATCAGTGTAATGCCAGCAGCCATGTTGGCTGCTGGCATTACACTGATTGGCTGGCCAGAACCCGTGATCGGGTGCTGTATAGCACCTGACCAGCGAGTTCGGCTCAGTCTTAGCCAGGGAGAGATGAGGATAGGAAGGGAAAGTCAGTGTAGGGAGAAGAAAAACTATTAAAAAAAAAAAAAAAAGACCCAAAAGTCCTTTTTAGGACTACTGTGTGTGGGGGCAGCAGTTTATTTTGTTTGGGGGGGCAGAGATATAAAAAAAAAAATCTTCATATATTCTGTTCACTGTGCCTAGCCGCAGATTAGCAGCACATTCTGTTTAGTGTGCAAAGTTGCAGATTAGAGCACATTCTGTTCAGTGTGCAAAGTTGCAGATTAGCAGCACATTCTTTTTAGTGTGCAAAGTTGCAGATTAGAGCACATTCTGTTCAGTGTGCAAAGTTGCAGATTAGCAGCACATTCTGTTTACTGTGCAAAGTTTCAGATTAGGAGAACATTCTGTTAAGTGTTCAAACTGTAAAATATCAAAGTCACATATTCCATTCACTGTGCGTAGCCGCAGTTAAGAAGCACATTCTGTTTACTGTGCAAAGTTTCAGATTAGGAGAACATTCTGTTAAGTGTTCAAACTGTAAAATATCAAAGTCACATATTCCATTCACTGTGCGTAGCCGCAGTTAAGAAGCACATTCTGTTTACTGTGCAAAGTTTCAGATTAGGAGAACATTCTGTTAAGTGTTCAAACTGTAAAATATCAAAGTCACATATTCCATTCACTGTGCGTAGCCGCAGTTAAGAAGCACATTCTGTTTACTGTGCAAAGTTTCAGATTAGGAGAACATTCTGTTAAGTGTTCAAACTGTAAAATATCAAAGTCACATATTCCATTCACTGTGCGTAGCCGCAGTTAAGAAGTACATTCTGTTTACTGTGCAAAGTTTCAGATTAGGAGAACATTCTGTTAAGTGTTCAAACTGTAAAATATCAAAGTCACATATTCCATTCACTGTGCGTAGCCGCAGTTAAGAAGCACATTCTGTTTACTGTGCAAAGTTTCAGATTGGAGAACATTCTGTTAAGTGTTCAAACTGTAAAATATCAAAGTCACATATTCCATTCACTGTGCGTAGCCGCAGTTAAGAAGCACATTCTGTTTACTGTGCAAAGTTTCAGATTAGGAGAACATTCTGTTAAGTGTTCAAACTGTAAAATATCAAAGTCACATATTCCATTCACTGTGCGTAGCCGCAGTTAAGAAGCACATTCTGTTTACTGTGCAAAGTTTCAGATTAGGAGAACATTCTGTTAAGTGTTCAAACTGTAAAATATCAAAGTCACATATTCCATTCACTGTGCGTAGCCGCAGTTAAGAAGCACATTCTGTTTACTGTGCAAAGTTTTAGATTAGGAGAACATTCTGTTAAGTGTTCAAACTGTAAAATATCAAAGTCACATATTCCATTCACTGTGCGTAGCCGCAGTTAAGAAGCACATTCTGTTTACTGTGCAAAGTTTCAGATTAGGAGAACATTCTGTTAAGTGTTCAAACTGTAAAATATCAAAGTCACATATTCCATTCACTGTGCGTAGCCGCAGTTAAGAAGCACATTCTGTTTACTGTGCAAAGTTGCAGATATGCAGCACATATTCCGTGTAATATGAAGAAGGCGGGTAAAAAGGGACGGGGAAGTGGACGTGATCCTGATAGTTCAGGGCGCGGGTCAGGACGCGTAGAAACTGTGCCTGGTGCCAGAGCACAAGACAGAAAGACATCCACCATACCTAGCTTCATGTCTCAGTTTACAGGGCGTCGCAGGACATCACTCTCGAGGTCTGACCACTGCGAACAGGTGGTCGGTTGGATGTCAGCTGATACTGCTTCCAGTCGGTTAAGCACCACCCTGTCTTCCACCAAGTCCACTCTCAGTAGCCAAGAGTCTGGTCAACATAATCCTCACCCTGATCATCCTTCCTCCCACCATAGAGGATCTGGTCAAAGAAGTGATCCCACACTGGGATATAGTGAGGAGCTCGTCTCATCACCAATCCTTAATTTGAACCTCTCTCCAAGCACGCTTGCAGAGGAACACGACATCTTGTGCCCTGATTCACAACCTCTAGAGGGTACCCAATCACAAGAAGATGACAGAGGTGAACGGCATTTAAGGTCAAAGGAAGTGGATGATGATGATGATGAGACACAGTTGCCATTAAATCAACCACTATTACTGTCTCAAGACCTTGATGAGGAGGATGATATACAGTTGTCAATGACTGAGTATGTGGTGGGATCAAGACATGAGGAGGATGATCAGAGTGAGGAAGTGGAGGAGGACTTGGTGGACGATGAGGTGACTGACCCCACCTGGGAAGGTGTAGAGCCGAGCGATGACAGCAGTCCTGAGGGTGAGCCATCTGCAGCACCGCAACAGGCTGGAAGAGGCAGTGGTGTGGCTACAGAAAGAAGGCGGACCGCACCAAACCGGCCCGCAAATGTTCCACGGAGCACCCCCTTGCGTAAATCTCCCTTGCCAAGGGGTAGGTGTTCCGCGGTATGGCGTTTTTTTAAGGAAAGTGCAGACGACAAAAGAATTGTAGTTTGCAACCTGTGCAATACCAGAATGAGCCGAGGCATGAACACTAGAAACCTCACCACCACCAGCATGATCCGACACATGGCATCCAAGCACCGTAATAAGTGGGAGGAACGCCCGGATCGCCAATCTGTGTCTGCAGGCCACACCACTGCCTCCTCTTCCCCTGTTTTCGGTGCCGGCCAATCGCCTGTCGAAGGCGCAGGCCCGCATACCTCCCGCCCTGCACCTGTACCATCTGAAGCACCATCAGCGACCACATCCACTTCCCTGTCCCAGCACAGCGTCCAAATGTCGTTACCCCAGGCATTTGAGCGCAAGCGAAAATACCCAGCCACCCACCCACAGGCCATAGCACTAACCTCACACCTTTCCAAATTACTGGCCATCGAAATGCTGCCATTTAGGCTTGTGGAGACTGAGTCCTTCCGCAGCCTGATGGCAGCAGCTGTCCCTCGGTACGCAGTCCCCAGCCGCCACTACTTTTCCCGGTGTGCCGTCCCCGCCTTACACCACCATGTGTCCCGTAACATCACCCGTGCCCTGACCAACGCAGTTACTGGGAAGGTCCACTTAACGACTGACACATGGACAAGTGCTTGTGGCCAGGGACGCTACATTTCCCTGACGGCACATGGGTGAATGTCGTGGAGGCTGGGAGCGACTCGGACCCTGGGATGGCACAGGTGCTACCCACGCCGAGGAATGCGGGCCCTACCTCCATCAGGGTTTCCGCCAGCACCTACGTTATTGGCTCCTCCTCCTCCGTTTCCACCTCCGAATTCTCTGCGCGCAGCGCCACTCACCCATCAGCCGGTAGCTGGAAGCAGTGTAGCACTGCAGTGGGGAAGCGTCAACAGGCCGTGCTGAAGCTGATCTGCCTTGGGGACAAACAGCACACGGCCTCAGAGCTGTTGCAGGGGATTAGTCACCAGACCGAGCAATGGCTCTCGCCACTCAACCTGCAACCAGGCATGGTTGTGTGTGATAATGGGCGTAACTTGGTGGCGGCTTTGGAGCTCGGCAAGCTCACACACGTACCATGCCTAGCGCATGTATTTAATTTAGTGGTTCAGCGATTTCTAAAAACCTACCCCAATTTGCATGATCTCTTGACAAAGGTGCGCCGCGTGTGTGCACATTTCCGTAAGTCATCTACAGCTTCAGCCGGCCTGTTGAAGCTGCAGCAGCGCTTACAATTGCCAGCTCACCAGCTGCTGTGTGACGTGAGCACGCGCTGGAACTCCACCTTCCACATGTTGGCCCGGCTTTGTGAGCAGCAGAGGGCAGTAGTGGAGTACCAGCTGTTACACGGTCGTCGCCTCTCCGTTCAACTTCCTGTAATCAGAAGTGAGGAGTGGGAATGGATGTCAGACCTCTGTGAGGTTTTACGCAATTTTGAGGAATCGACACAGATGGTGAGCGGCGATAACGCTATTATCAGTGTAACCATCCCACTTCTGTGTCTACTGAAACGCTCGCTGCTCACAATTAAAACTGACGCTTTGCATGTGGAAGAGGTGGAAATGCGGGAGGAAGAGCTTACACAAGGTGATAGCCAGAGCACCCTCACTTCGTCTTCTCAGCGACAATTGGAGGAGGCGGAGGAGGATGAGGAGGAAGACACGGTTGCCTCCGCTACAGAGGGTAGCCATGGAACTTTAGTTCCATCTCTTCAGCGTGGGTGGGCAGAAGAGGAGGAAGAGGATGAGGAGATTGAGAGTCATCCTCCTGGTGAGGACAGCGAAATCTTGCCTGTTGGTACTCTGGCACACATGGCTGACTTTATGTTAGGCTGCCTTTCCCGTGACCCACGCGTTATACGCATTTTAAACAACACGGATTACTGGGTGTTCACCCTTCTGGACCCCCGCTACAAAGAGAATTTCTCATCTCTCATTCCTCCAGTGGAGAGGACAAGCAAAATGGTGCAATACCAGAAGGTTCTTGTTGAAAAATTGCTCCAAAATTTTCCATCTGACAACGCTGGCGGCAGAGTACGTGCTACCTTGGCCAACCGAGAAGGGGAGAAAAGGGGAGCACACAGCAGTTCCGACAAAGGCAGGGCAACACTCTCCAAGGCGTGGGACACCTTCATGACACCCCGCCAGCACCCTCACCCTGATGCGCAGCCTAGTGTCACAAGGAGGGAAACGTTTTGGAAGATGGTGAAGGAGTACGTAGCAGACCGTGTCAGCATCCTCAATGATCCCTCTGTGCCTTACAACTACTGGGTGTCCAAGCTGGACACGTGGTATGAACTGGCACTCTACGCCTTGGAGGTGCTGGCCTGCCCTGCCGCCAGCGTTCTGTCTGAGCGGGTATTTAGTGCTGCTGGTGACATCATAACAGATAAGCGTATCCGCCTTTCCACCGAAAATGCTGATAGTTTGACACTTATAAAAATGAACAAGGCCTGGATTTCCCCTGACTTCTCCACTCCACTGGAGGAAAGCCCCGGAGGAACATAAAGTGACTTTATATATGTTATTTACAATGATGGGAATACTCTGTATTCCCATTCACCCCTTCCACCCAAAAAACGGGTATATGGTTGACTCTCTTCCATATACCCTGTGCTATAATTTTTATATAGGGCCAGCTCACCAGCGGGCCCTGTGATATAATTTTTATATAGGGCCAGCTCACCAGCGGGCCCTGTTTGACAATTTTAGTATAGGTCAGCTCACCAGCGGGCCTTCTCATATAATGTTTTATTGGGTCAGCTCTCTAGCGGGCCCTCTCATATAATGTTTTATAGCGTCAGCTCACTAGCGGGCCTTCGCATATAATGTTTAGGATGGTCAGCTCCGCAGCAGACCATCACCCATAATGTTTTAGATGGTCGGCTCAGCGCACGTTTCCCTCTTAATCATGGCCCCAGTTCAGAAAAATCGAGGACATTTTTGGGAGAATTTGCCTCTGCGCACGTTTCCCTCTTAATCATGGCCTCAGTTCAGAAAAATCAAGGAAATTTTTGGGAGAATTTGCCTCTGCGCACGTTTCCCTCTTAATCATGGCCTCAGTTCAGAAAAATCAAGGAAATTTTTGGGAGAATTTGCCTCTGCGCACGTTTCCCTCTTAATCATGGCCTCAGTTCAGAAAAATCAAGGAAATTTTTGGGAGAATTTGCCTCTGCGCACGTTTCCCTCTTAATCATGGCCTCAGTTCAGAAAAATCAAGGAAATTTTTGGGAGAATTTGCCTCTGCGCACGTTTCCCTCTTAATCATGGCCCCAGTTCCGAAAAATCGATGAAATTTTTTGCAGAATTTGCAGATGATATACAAGTAAATATACAGCAAATACTGTTTGGTAACAATTTTTCGCCTAAAGTCGTTTTTATCTTCCTTTTTGTGTGTTTTACGGTCAGTCTGTAAAAATGGTGTACTACGGGCGAAACATCGTTCCCAGCAGCGATGTTGGAGTCCAAGATGCATCCAGACATCCTCCCTATGCTGTCCCTGAACCATTTCTGTGGTGTTTCCATCATTTTCTGCCCTTTTCCTATGGACCAGGCACCCTCCCCTCATCAGAGCAGGGGGTGCCTGGTGTAATGCTCGAGTCCTCCCATTGACTTCAATGGGGCTCGGGTGCTCGGCCGAGCACTCGAGCCTCCGGGGGCGCTCGGTCAGAGCACCCGAACACCCGAGCATTGGGGTGCTCGCTCATCACTAGTTAGAAGCCTTTGTAGGACTTAGACTTATTAGAGACCCAAGCCCTGAAGAAACATTGATTTGTAGGACTTAAGCTTGTTTGGCAGAAGCCCTAAGGAAACACTGATTTGTAGGACTTAGGCTTGTTAGAAACAAACCCCCAAAAATTGTTTATTTTTTTGTAGGACTAGTTTTTATTTATTTATTTATTTTTTTAAAACACAAGCCCTGAGAAAAAAATAAAAATGCCCTACTGGCCTAATGCCAGCAGGTCATGTTGGCCAGTGGCCACTGTCAAATGTCCTCCTGAGTTGCAACTGCTGTTCGTACTGCTGCTGCTGAGTTTTTAAGCAGTAGGATGATTAGGCAGCTGAAAGGGAATGGGATCAACAATAGCAGTAACATGGAAGATTGATGATGAAGGTTCCATTTGCCATGACTAGCTCCAGTGATGCGCCTGAGGCAGTAGCAGCAGAATAAGTAGCCCCCAGTTTTTGTGGACAAAAGAAAAAGTTGGCCATTAAATCTTCTCCACCTTCATCTCCTCCAAAATCATCATGGGTGTGTTGTTATTAGAATATACTTGTTCCCTTGACAGCAGGATCAGTGGGTCTCCTCAGCAACTGCAATGTGCACATTATGTGTGTGGTAAATAACATCTGGGGGCACAACTGTATCCAAACACCATGACACCCGAAACCAAGTACTGCCACTGTCACTGTACCACTTTTCCACACCCGCTAAGGACACATGACAACTTGCTGTCAGTTTAAGAGTAGTGATTAACCCTCCCTGCCACCATCTTAGCATATTCTGCAGGATGGAATCTCCTCAGATGCCGCTTGATGCACTGATTGCGATTCTCCTCCACCACACTGGCATGTGTGGTCAGTGCACCACACAGTGTGCAATGGGTAGAGACAAACTGCCACATCCTAACATCAACAGAGTGGCTATCACTTGGCAGGGGAGTTAATGAATATGGAAGATTGGCAGAAGATGTAGTTACCCTAGAAGGTGATAGCGAGCTAGTTGTTTCACTCGTCCTGGAACTTCCAGTCTCTGTCTGGGTTGTTCTATTCCTCCTCCTCTTTGATCTCCACCTCCCTCTTGTTGCCTTTCTGGTGGGTCAGGGACAGCAAAAGCAGTGCTTGATTTCTGTGGTGGGTGTTTGGCTTTAACATGTTTGGAGTAAATGTCATGGTGTCTGTGTTTCATGTGTGATATGAGGGCACTTGTGCCAAGGTGTGTTCCCTCCTTTCCTCTTTTCACTGACTTGTCACAAATTGTGCACAGTGCCGTTGTTAATGACTGTACTGTGCCTGCCCCAACAGAAAAATAGTCCCACAACCATGATGACTTCAGAGGGAAGGGTAAAGGTGGAGAAGAATGGCTTCTTTCTTTTTGTCATCCACATTCCCCTTCATTGTCTGGTGGATTGTGGGTAAAGAATCAGTTGAACGGGGAATGTTTTTGGGAGGGGTTTACTGGGATTGGGGGGGACAGTTAATAAAAAAAAATAAAAACTAAATGCAATTAAACCCCACCCCATAAGACATGGTATAATTTAACTCGCGTTAGCCCTAACTCCAACATTTGAATGGCTCTTGGCTTCGCTGGTACATTATCCTCTATGGGTGAGATTTTGATGTTTTGGAGACGGGCGATGTGTGTTTCAGAACTGCAGTTATTTCTTAATAGTGGGAACATTTGCATTGCTTACTTGATGTATAAAACCATCGTCGCCAGTTTTTTCTGCCGACGCCAACATTTGGATCGAGTCCTAAAAGTGGTAAGATTGCAGGCATCTTGTCCTTTTATGTTGGACTTGCTGTGGCAGATTCTATAACCCAGCAATTTTAGACACATACATCTTGATGGTTATTGTGTATTGATTGTTGACAATAATTTATATTAAATACTAAAAACATATTCTTTTGCGGTTATTATTTTATGAATGGTATTGTCTAATATGTAGGTGAGTTAAATCCCAATTCACTACTATGTCGCCAGACTAGGGATATAAGATTTTATGTGTTTTGAACCTGAGAGTGGAGGTTCGAGTCAGGCAGCCTAGTGGGTGAGTGTTTTCTAGTATTTCCTGATAATAGCACTGCCTTGTGTATATTTATATTGTATAATGTTGTTTGTCTTCGTGCAGTAACTCAGTGGCTTGAAATTCTACAGTGGTGCTTTTGCTACACAATCCTATGGATAGCTCTGGTCAATTGACCATAAACCTCCATAGGATGGTGTAGCAACAGCGCTACAGGCCATTGAAATACTGCATCTAAAAATATTCAAGTATGATCTGCAATAACATTTGAATAAGACACCTCTCAGCAGTGGGAGCACAGCAACTGTCATGTTCTCTTCCACAGACATGACCATAGCTGGGAATTCTCCAGATTTGCCCTGGAAACTTCTAATTACCGGATCTCTTGGGCAGAGGCTGATTCTCCAGATATGGGGAGTTTCCTCCCACTCCCTGTCAACTTCTTCTCTTTTCCCAGCCTATTCCTCCATTTTTTTGGTATATTTATGAAGCCTTGCCCCCACTCACAGTTAAGTCCCATCTCTTTTTTTGATGCAAATTGAGTCATTAATCTTCCTCAGGGGAGTCCACAAAGCAAAGTTCACAGGTATGGACATGACATCCAGGACTGATTGAAGATGTTGTATCTGGAACCAAGTCACAAGGGCAAAATTCATAGGCGTTCTTAGGATATGATGACCATAATAAGGTAAGTTGGTTGTTATTATGGCAAGTATTATGGCTAAGGATACAATTGATCCTCCCAACATGGTATAAAACTCACTACTTCCAATCTTGAATTACCCCTCAACGAAGCAGGATATTCCAAATTTACTTACAAATTTAGATTCTTTGAAGAGAATGATGAGCTTGCTGGAGTTCATCAGAATACAACAAATTTGGGTGAATGCCTGGACCTGTGGAATCCCCAGAAAAGGGGAAGGCAGCCTTTTACTCTCCAACTGTCAGACACTACAGCATCTATAATTTCAACACAGCTTCTGGCTGGTTGGGGATGATGGGAGTTGTAGTATCAACAGTTGTAGTCCCAACAGCTGCACTTCAAACAACAGGGCCAAATACTGCACCAACATCTCCAACCGCTCACCCTCTGACACCGTGCCACCCATAGCTGCAACCAGTGCAGCCATGGCCGGGGCTACTGAGTGGGAAACTAGGGAACCAAGTTGTCGATAGGCAGCCTCAAAAGATGCTCTGGACAGGGATCCCCCTCCTCCTCATCTTCCAGTGCAAGCTCCCAAAACTGTGTGAACTGAAAGCAAGAAAGTGCATTGGCAGTTACATTCCTATGGCCTGGAACATGCTGTGTGCACACTAAATATTCAGCTGCAAGCACCTAAGCACTAACAACCATGGGAAAACCATGACCAGTTGTGAGGAACCAAAGAACCTGCTAATCTTCTGCACCACCCCCAAATTGTCAGAGAAAAAAACAGGCCTTCTTGTTCAGCAGACATTCCCCCCACAAGTACACCATGAACAAGATGGGAAAGAGCTTGAGGAATACCAAGTTCCTAATTATACCAGAATCTCTGCATGCAGCTGGCCATTGACTGGCACACCATCTCCGTGTGGAAAAGCCTCCAAAATTGCAACTGCCCGCTACATCCGTAAACAACTGCATGTCGTCCACAGGAATATCACCTGACTGGAACAAAAGACCTCCCACTGTGCCAAGAAAGGATTCCCAAACCTGCAAGTCCTCCTTCATGGTTTTGAAACTCTGATGAAATGATGGGATAGCCTTGAAACTCTCAGAAAATGATGGGATAGCCAAGGATACATATGCAAAAAGAGCGACCCCATGGGGAGAATCTGAAAATATGACAGGATCATCCGGACCACGAGTATCGCATTGAGAGCCAACCTACTATCTAACCTTCCTCGATCTCTCACATACCTCTGGGTCCTGGACGGTCCTGCCACAGTTCTAACTTCCAGAAGACAACGCACCTAAATAAATCATTGATATTGTTGTCATTGCTATACCCAAGTCTGGATATGAGTATGTCCTAAACACTCGAACTTATATATACTGAACGAATTAATTGAGTCACCAAAAATAATAAATATAAATATGTAATAAATATAAACAAAAGGCTCAATTCAGGAATTCCTAGTATATCCAGACTGGGGACAGCAAAAACAAAAACAGAACCTATAACAATATAGATCGAATCCATAGGATAATCCCCACCACAAAACCAGGCCCCTCAATCACATAAACCACATAGTAATAACAGTATAAATCCCAAAATAAAAAACTGATACATAAAAATATATATTATGTTATATAAATACAAATTCACAAGAGAGACACAGGCTAGCAAGGACCCCACAGATCATTAGAAAATATGTTCAAGGTCCCATTCGGCATTCAAACCCACTGGTACCCTGGTATCAAGGGTTAGGATCCAAAAGGTGTCCCACTCATTTATGAGCCTAGATAAATCCCCCCCCCAAGGCAATCTAACTCACTCTATGCCAGCAAAATTCAGGCAACCCAAATCTCCTGCATGGGCATCATGAGCATGTCTAGCAACAGCAGAGTCAAGGAGATGTTTCTCTAGTTGATACACATGTTCCTTTATCCTCTGTCTGTGAATTTGTATTTATATGACATAATATAGATTTTTATGTATCAGTTTTTTATTTTGGGATTGATACTGTTATTACTATGTGGTTTATGTGATTGAGGGGCCAGGTTTTGGGCGGAGATTATCCTTTGGATTTGATCTATTTTGTTATAGGTTCTGTTTTTGTTTTTGCTGACCCCAGTCTGGATATACTAGGAATTCCTGAATTAAGCCTTTTGTTTATATTTATTCCATATTTTTATTTATATTTATGATTTTTGGTGACTCAAATTATTAGTTCATGATATATGAGTCCGAGTGTTTAGGACATACTCATATCCAGACTTGGTTATAGCAATGACAATAATATCAATGATTTATTTAGGTGCGTTGTCTTCTGGAAGTTAGAACTGTGGCAGGACCGTCCAGGACCCAGAGGTATGTGCAAGATCCAGGGAGGTTAGATAGTAGGTTGGCTCTCAATGCGATACTCGTGGTCCGGATGATCCTGTCACATTATTATGGGCTGGTGTTAGTATTGCTGCACTTGCTTTCGGATAGGAGGATCTTCCATGTGCTATCGTCAATGTCCAATGAGGTTTTGATTAAGTGGTTTTAAAAATACTTCCTTAATTGATGCATTCAGTCTATGATTAAGCGCATTTCTGCATGAAACATGTCAGACGTTTCTTGGTAGTTTTCTACCTGTTAGGAACATCAGTGTCTCGCTCCCTCTGTCTTTGTAAGTGTGTGTTGTTTTTACGATTTGATACAATAAAGCTTTTTCAAGTTTTCATTGGCCTGAATTGTTTGCCTTTCCTACCCGACGGACGATCAGAAGATTTCAATACTGCTGGATTGTTGAGTGCTACTGTTACCTTTGTTGTTTGAAATGTTCCTGAAGTCCCACTCCCTGAGTAGCAGGGAGCCATGACGCCCCTCAAGCTTGTGATGGGGATCCCAGGAAAAAAAAAAAAAACACCCAGAGTCCCCTCCTAGAAACAAGAAGGCACTGTGGCTGAAAGGATGTGAAGATAAGAATGAAACCCTGGTCTAAGGGTATTAACACCACCTTGAAGAAATAGCAGAGAGCAGGAAGAATGTTGCCTCTCACCGCTCCTCGCTACACTTCAATGGCTGTCAAGATGGCCACGGTGTGGAACTTAAAGACCTGCATCACATCCGGTTGCAAACTTCCCCAGTGCTAACCTATGCAATGGGAAGGAGCCGCAACTGGAATTACAGTTATATGCTTTGTTGGCAACCAGCCTTGCCAAGCCCCTAGTACTCTAGGGCTCCCGTTCTTCAGGTGGGATTCAAAGTTGTGGCTTTGTTTTAACTGGTGTATCATTATAAATGAAAATTGACAGGCTGAACTGAAGTTATTTATCCTCCTGCCTGGACCAATGTCACTTTTTCTTAAGTATCCCTTTTTGTTACTGCAGACATACGCTCTTGGTGTGTGCCTGCAGGCGTCCAGGCATACAGAGCAGCATGAATTCAAATGAAGCACAATTTGCAATTCAATAGCATCCCACTCTTCCTCGTCTTTTGATAAAGAGCTCAGAGAGCATTCTACTGAAGCTCATTCTTAGAAAGTATTAGGCAGGAAGCTGATGCCAATAAAATGGCTAAATAAGGACTCGGCTGTGTTTAAGGCTGTATTTTCACAGCTAAGCATACACCAAAATAATCTATTGAATTTATTCAACTTGATTATCCCACTATTTTTAGATTTCCATCCAGATATAGAAACGCTATAAGACTTAAAGGAGAAATCAGCTCCTCCTAATAATACCCCCACCAACTTACCTTAATATTGACAGAAAATACTAATAACCCCTGTGAATTTTGCCTGTGTGCCTTTATTAAAGAGATATCATCTTCAATCAGCTATGAATGTCATGTCCATGGAGGCAGACATGACAGTTGTTGGCAAACTGAACCAGGAAAAGTGCATGAGTCTGCTTAATTCTTTAAGGCCCAGAGGGGTGTGCAATACATAGCTCCACAACACCTTGGATACCTTTAACACTTTGAGTGCCAGAGAGGTATCCAACACTTTGCAAAGGTCACTCAAAGGTTAAGATTACTATGTGCAGTGAGCAGAGCTTAAGATCGTGTGTTCCTGCTAGCAACTGTCATGTCTGCTTCCATGAACTTGAGAGTCAGTACTGATTGCAGATATAACCACTTGAAACGAATCACAAGTGGGCAATTCATAGGGTCCATTAGTATTTTCTGACCATAGTAAAGTAAGTGGGCTTATTATTTGTAGATTTTACATTTTCGTCTTATGATGCGTACAACTAGTATATATATTAGGGTATCCTTTTAAAAAGTCGCATATAAAATATTGCATGGCTAGCAGCTGCATTAACCATGTCACTGTGTTCAAAATGGCGACATGAGAATCTCACCCTGCATAAAAGTGCAAGGTTCTCAGTTGCTTCTTCATTCACTTTACTGGCTGCATACAACTCTCATCATACTTACTTTGCATGTAAAAAATACTGTACGTCTAGTAATTTGTTCAGTAATTGATCCAGTAATGTGTAAATTATGTATCCAGTACTGTGTAAGGATGTGAGATCTCTTCGTTTGGAGCCAGAACCTCTTCCCAATCTTGAACAGCGCTGCCCCGACTCTCTCTCCTCCGCCCTGTCATTCAGCACAAGCCAGGGGAGGGTGAGCAAGCTATTAGTTAAGTATACTGTATAATCTCGTATCCTATATAATAATTCACTAGGATGTTTGTCAGAAGCCGTCATGCGAGAGTGTGTGCGTTTGGGCAGTCTCTACTACGCATGATTGCATCGTGTGAGTGAGACAACGCAAGACTGCATCGCGTGGACCAGTGAGGTAGCGGCTGCTTAACCCTTTGAGTGCATTGCATACACCTCTGGCACTCAAAGGGTTAACATTACCTGGACCTTGGCCCGTGTACACGGGCTTTTACACTAGTAACATATAAAATAAGCGATGTGATAATGGCTGTATGCAATACACAGAATGGTATCTGAACCATACCAGAGGGAAAGCGTTGTGGCACTGGCACTGAAAGGGTTAATACTAACACAAATATATTTTTTACATATGTTTGTGATTTTGTTTATAATGTCTGTCAAATTATAACAAATTTTTAATCCAGTTTTTCCACAATTTCCATCCACTTTTTTGTTTCAAAATTATACTCAAGCAAATTCCTGTTTTTTTTTTTTGTTTTTTTTTTATTTTACCTCTTTGAATGTCAGAGAGATATCCAACACATTGCGTGGATACCTCTCTGGCACTCAGAAGGTTAAACTAAGAGCTGCACATTTGGCATATCCCAGAATTGTGCCAATTTTCTTTCGAACACAGGGCCCTTAAAGGATAGGATGTGAAAAAGGAATGCAAGGGTTTTTTTTTTTTTATCAACTTTCTATTAAGACATCAGCAAGAGATTACTCTGATATACAATGAAGGTGAGTATATCGATGTTCTCGATGAATGAGAGTGTTTTCCTAGATATCTGGGAGTAGGGAGAGTAGTAATGTAATTTAGGATCTCAGTCTAGATGATAGGTTTTACCCTCATAGGTTATTTAAGGGCAAATGGCTTTTTGTGGGATAGTTAACATAATTTACTAGCCGTGAAATCGATTTACATGGCTCTTGTGAGGTTTCCCTGGCCTGGAGGAAGGGCTGCACTGCTGTCTTTGTTTGAAAGCATCTGTACCACCTACTGCTGAAAATACAGCCTTGACACTTCGTTATCCCTAAACATTCATAGAGAACACACACATATGTATCCATCCATGTCAATGAGATGCATATTGTGGCCATAGTACCAATAGCTTCATTGGTAATACCACAAACAGTGGAGTAAAGAAGATGATCTAATGTCAGATGATTTTAATTTAACCTCTTGAGGACCAGAGGGGTGGACAATACATTTACAATACTCTGCCCACCCTTCTGGTCCTAAGGGGGGTAACAATCAGTTGGATCCCAGATCTGCTCTAGTACTAAGAGGAACTAGATCTAGATCTGCTCTAGTACTAAGAGGAACTAGATTTAAATCTGCTCTAATACTAAGATGAACTAGATCTAGATCTGCTCTAGTACTAAGAGGAACTAGATCTAGATCTGCTCCAGTACTAAGAGGAAATAGATCTAGATCTGCTCTGGTATTAAGATGAACTAGATCTAGATCTGCTCTAGTACTAAGAGGAACTAGATCTACATCTGCTCCAGTACTAAGAGGAACTAGATCTAGATCTGCTCTAGTACTAAGAGGAACTAGATCTACATCTGCTCCAGTACTAAGAGGAACTAGATCTAGATCTGCTCTAGTACTAAGAGGAAATAGATCTAGATCTGCTCCAGTACTAAGAGGAACTAGATCTAGATCTGCTCCAGTACTAAGAGGAACTAGAGCTAGATCTGCTCCAGTATCAAGATGAACTAGATCTAGATCTGCTCCAGTACTAAGAGGAACTAGATCTACATCTGTTCCATTACTAAGAGGAAGTAGATCTAGATCTGCTCTAGTACTAAGAGGAACTAGATCTACATCTGCTCCAGTACTAAGAGGAACTAGAACTACATCTGCTGCAGTACTAAGAGGAACTAGATCTAGATCTGCTCTAGTACTAAGAGGAACTAGATCTACATCTGCTCCAGTACTAAGATGAACTAGATCTAGATCTGCACTAGTACTAAGAGGAACTAGAACTACATCTGCTGCAGTACTAAGAGGAACTAGATCTAGATCTGCTCTAGTACTAAGAGGAACTAGATCTACATCTGCTCCAGTACTAAGAGGAACTAGATCTAGATCTGCTCTAGTACTAAGAGGAACTAGATCTACATCTGCTCCAGTACTAAGAGGAACTAGATCTAGATCTGCACTAGTACTAAGAGGAACTAGAACTACATCTCCTGCAGTACTAAGAGGAGCTAGATCTAGATCTGCTCTAGTACTAAGAGGAACTAGATCTACATCTGCTGCAGTACTAAGAGGGGCTAGATCTAGATCTGCTCTAGTACTAAGAGGAACTAGATCTACATCTGCTCCAGTACTAAGAGGAACTAGATCTAGATCTGCTCTAGTACTAAGATGAACTAAAGCAAGTCTTTGGTAATATAGGGGACATGTAAAAATTCCACAAATTCCCATTGATTGAAATAGGGCTTTTATCCCTATGAGTGTAAAATTAGTCTCCAGAGTAGTACAAAGCAATGAGTTAGACACCTCTTTAGCATTTGAATGGGTAAGAGACCACTTTAAATGAATGGGAATTTTTTGGACCCTATAGTGCAGTTGATTTGTCCCAGAATTGCTCCAGTTCTGTTTAGTACTTCAGCCTCATTGGGGTACAAGCAAAAAGTGGAGCTCTGCAATGCTTTGGAGACTGGGAGACTTCTCTAGAATTCAAGCAGTTAATTTTATAAATATTGTGCTCTAAATGACTCCACGTCTCCCTTTATATATGTAACTGATTGTCATTGATGAACATCATACCTCCCAAGTGTCCCTCTTTGCAACACAAATCTCTCTGCCCCTCTTTCCCACCCTAGTGTCCCTCTTTTTTAGGAGATCACACTGTGTAGTGTGTGTATAAATGTATTCCATTGCACCATAGCAATAAAACTCATATTAATGTGCGTATAAATTGCAGTATATATGTGTATAAATTAGTCTGTATAAATAAAATAATTTGGTCTTATTTAGTGTTGAGCGAGCATGCTCGGCCGATGCTCGGATCGGCTCGAGCATCGCTCTGCTCGGCACATGGCGGTACTCGTACGAGTACCGCATGTGCTCGCCCGCCATGTTCGGGTCTCCTCCCCGCACGTTTTGCGGCTGCTGCGCAGCCAATAAACGTGCAGGGAGGCTCTGACATCGGTGTAATGCCAGCAGCCATGTTGGCTGCTGGCATTACACTGATTGGCTGGCCAGAACCCGTGGTCGGGTGCTGTATAGCACCTGACCATCGAGTTCGGCTCAGTCTGAGCCAGGGAGAGCTGAGGATAGGAAGGGAAAGGCAGTGTAGGGAGGAAAAAAAAAAAATTGTGAAAAAAAAGAACCAAAAGTCCTTTTTAGGACTACTGTGTGTGGGGGCAGCAGGTTATTTTGTGTGGGGGGAAAAAAACAAAAAAAAAAAAAAAAAAAAATATTCTGTTTAGTGTGAAAAGTTGCAGATTAGAGCACATTCTGTTTAGTGTGCACAGTTGCAGATTAGAGCACATTCTGTTTAGTGTGCAAAGTTGCAGATTAGAGCACATTCTGTTTAGTGTGCAAAGTTGCAGATTAGAGCACATTCTGTTTAGTGTGCAAAGTTGCAGATTAGAGCACATTCTGTTAAGTCTTCAAACTAAAATATCAAAGTCACATATTCCATTCAGTGTGCGTCGCCGCAGTTTAGCAGCACATTCTGTGTACTGTGCAGAGTTGCAGAATAGGAAGGAATACTGTTAAGTCTTCAAACTAAAATATCAAAGTCACATATTCCATTCAGTGTGCTTCGCCGCAGTTTAGCAGCACATTCTGTGTACTGTGCAGAGTTGCAGAATAGGAAGAAATACTGTTAAGTTTTCAAACTCAAATATTAAAGTCACATATTCCATTCAGTGTGTGTCACCGCAGTTTAGCAGCCTATTCTGTGTACTCTGAACAGTTGCAGAATAGTAAGAAATACTGTTAAGTTTTCAAACTCAAATATTAAAGTCACATATTCCATTCAGTGTGTATCACCGCCGTTTAGCAGCCTATTCTGTGTACTCTGCAGAGTTGCAGAATAGTAAGAAATACTGTTAAGTTTTCAAACTCAAATATCAAAGTCACATATTCCATTCAGTGTGTATCACCGCCGTTTAGCAGCCTATTCTGTGTACTCTGAACAGTTGCAGAATAGTAAGAAATACTGTTAAGTTTTCAAACTCAAATATTAAAGTCACATATTCCATTCAGTGTGTTTCACCGCCGTTTAGCAGCCTATTCTGTGTACTCTGCACAGTTGCAGAATAGGAAGAAATACTGTTAAGTTTTCAAACTCAAATATTAAAGTCACATATTCCATTCAGTGTGTATCACCGCCGTTTAGCAGCCTATTCTGTGTACTCTGCACAGTTGCAGAATAGTAAGAAATACTGTTAAGTTTTCAAACTCAAATATTAAAGTCACATATTCCATTCAGTGTGTATCACCGCCGTTTAGCAGCCTATTCTGTGTACTCTGCAGAGTTGCAGAATAGTAAGAAATACTGTTAAGTTTTCAAACTCAAATATTAAAGTCACATATTCCATTCAGTGTGTATCACCGCCGTTTAGCAGCCTATTCTGTGTACTCTGCACAGTTGCAGAATAGTAAGAAATACTGTTAAGTTTTCAAACTCAAATATTAAAGTCACATATTCCATTCAGTGTGTTTCACCGCCGTTTAGCAGCCTATTCTGTGTACTCTGCAGAGTTGCAGAATAGTAAGAAATACTGTTAAGTTTTCAAACTCAAATATTAAAGTCACATATTCCATTCAGTGTGTTTCACCGCCGTTTAGCAGCCTATTCTGTGTACTCTGCACAGTTGCAGAATAGTAAGAAATACTGTTAAGTTTTCAAACTCAAATATTAAAGTCACATATTCTGTGTAAGATGAAGAAGGCGGGTAAAAAGGGACGGGGAAGTGGACGTGATCCTGAAAGTTCAGGGCGCGGGTCAGGACGCGGAGAAACTGTGCCTGGTGCCAGAGCACAAGAAAGAAAGACATCCACCATACCTAGCTTCATGTGTAATTTTACAGGGCGTCGCAGGACATCACTCTCGAGGTCCGACCACTGCGAACAGGTGGTCGGTTGGATGACAGCTGATACTGCTTCCAGTCGGTTAAGCACCACCCTGTCTTCCACCAAGTCCACTCTCAGTAGCCAAGAGTCTGGTCAAAATAATCCTCACTCTGATCATCCTTCCTCCCACCATACACGGTCTGGTCAAAGAAGTGATCCCACACTGGGATATAGTGAGGAGCTCGTCTCATCACCAATCCTTCATTTGACCCTCTCTCCAAGCACGCTTGCAGAGGAACATGACATCTTGTGCCCTGATTCACAACCTCTAGAGGCTACCCAATCACAAGAAGATGACAGATGTGAACGGCATTTAAGGTCAAAGGAAGTAGTGGATGATGATGATGATGATGAGACACAGTTGCCATTAAATCAACCACTATTTCCGTCTCAAGACCTTGTTGAGGAGAATGTTATACAGTTGTCAATGACTGAGTATGTGGTGGGATCAAGACTTGAGGAGGATGATCAGAGTGAGGAAGTGGAGGAGGACTTGGTGGACGATGAGGTGACTGACCCCACCTGGGAAGGTGTAGAGCCGAGCGATGTCAGCAGTCCTGAGGGTGAGCCATCTGCAGCACCGCAACAGGCTGGAAGAGGCAGTGGTGTGGCTACAGAAAGAAGGCGGACCGCACCAAACCGGCCCGCAAATGTTCCACGGAGCACCCCCTTGCGTAAATCTACCTTGCCAAGGGGTAGGTGTTCCGCGGTATGGCGTTTTTTTAAGGAAAGTGCGGACGACAAAAGAATTGTAGTTTGCAACCTGTGCCACACCAGAATGAGCCGAGGCATGAACACTAGAAACCTCACCACCACCAGCATGATCCGACACATGGCATCCAAGCACCGTAGTAAGTGGGAGGAACGCCTGGATCGCCCATCTGTGTCTGCAGGCCACACCACTGCCTCCTCTTCCCCTGTTTTCGGTGCCGGCCAATCGCCTGTCGAAGGCGCAGGCCCGCATACCTCCCGCCCTGCACCTGTACCATCTGAAGCACCATCAGCGACCACATCCACTTCCCTGTCCCAGCACAGCGTCCAAATGTCGTTACCCCAGGCATTTGAGCGCAAGAGAAAGTACCCAGCCACCCACCCACAGGCCATAGCACTAACCTCACACCTTTTAAAATTACTGGCCATCGAAATGCTGCCATTTAGGCTTGTGGACACTGAGTCCTTCCGCAGCCTGATGGCAGCAGCTGTCCCTCGGTACGCGGTCCCCAGCCGCCACTACTTTTCCCGGTGTGCCATCCCCGCATTACACCACCATGTGTCCCGTAACATCACCCGTGCCCTGACCAACGCAGTTACTGGGAAGGTCCACTTAACGACTGACACATGGACAAGTGCTTGTGGCCAGGGACGCTACATTTCCCTGACGGCACACTGGGTGAATGTCGTGGAGGCTGGGAGCGACTCGGACCCTGGGATGGCACGGGTGCTACCCACGCCGAGGATTGCGGGCCCTACCTCCATCAGGGTTTCCACCAGCACCTACGTTATTGGCTCCTCCTCCTCCGTTTCCACCTCCGAATTCTCTACACGCAGCGCCACTCCCCCATCAGCCAGTAGCTGGAAGCAGTGTAGCACTGCAGTGGGGAAGCGTCAACAGGCCGTGCTGAAGCTGATCTGCCTTGGGGACAAACAGCACACGGCCTCAGAGCTGTTGCAGGGGATTAGTCACCAGACCGAGCAGTGGCTCTCGCCACTCAACCTCGAACCAGGCATGGTTGTGTGTGATAATGGGCGTAACTTGGTGGCGGCTTTGGAGCTCGGCAAGCTCACACACGTACCATGCCTAGCGCATGTATTTAATTTAGTGGTGCAGCGATTTCTAAAAACCTACCCCAATGTGCATGATCTCTTGACCAAGGTGCGCCGCGTGTGTGCACATTTCCGTAAGTCATCAACAGCTTCAGCCGGCCTGTTGAAGCTGCAGCAGCGCTTACAATTGCCAGCTCACCGGCTGCTGTGTGACGTGAGCACGCGCTGGAACTCCACCTTCCACATGTTGGCCCGGCTTTGTGAGCAGCAGAGGGCAGTAGTGGAGTACCAGCTGTTACACGGTCGTCGCCTCTCCGTTCAACTTCCTGTAATCAGAAGTGAGGAGTGGGAATGGATGTCAGACCTCTGCGAGGTTTTACGCAATTTTGAGGAATCGACACAGATGGTGAGCGGCGATAACGCTATTATCAGTGTAACCATCCCACTTCTGTGTCTACTGAAACGCTCGCTGCTCACAATTAAAACCGACGCTTTGCATGTGGAAGAGGTGGAAATGGGGGAGGAAGAGCTTACACAAGGTGATAGCCAGAGCACCCTCACTTCGTCTTCTCAGCGACAATTGGAGGAGGCGGAGGAGGAGGAGGAGGAGGAGGAGGAGGAGGAAGACACGGTTGCCTCCGCTACAGAGGGTAGCCATGGAACTTTAGTTCCATCTCTTCAGCGTGGGTGGGCAGAAGAGGAGGAAGAGGATGAGGAGATTGAGAGTCATCCTCCTGGTGAGGACAGCGAAATCTTGACTGTTGGTACTCTGGCACACATGGCTGACTTTATGTTAGGCTGCCTTTCCCGTGACCCACGCGTTATACGCATTTTAAACAACACGGATTACTGGGTGTTCACCCTTCTGGACCCCCGCTACAAAGAGAATTTCTCATCTCTCATTCCTCCGGTGGAGAGGACAAGCAAAATGGTGCAATACCAGAAGGTTCTTGTTGAAAAATTGCTCCAAAATTTTCCATCTGACAACGCTGGCGGCAGAGTACGTGCTACCTTGGCCAACCGAGAAGGGGAGAAAAGGGGAGCACACAGCAGTTCCGAGAAAGGCAGGGCAACACTCTCCAAGGCGTGGGACACCTTCATGACACCCCGCCAGCACCCTCACCCTGATGCGCAGCCTAGTGTCACAAGGAGGGAAAAGTTTTGGAAGATGGTGAAGGAGTACGTAGCAGACCGTGTCAGCGTCCTCAATGATCCCTCTGTGCCTTACAACTACTGGGTGTCCAAGCTGGACACGTGGTATGAACTGGCACTCTACGCCTTGGAGGTGCTGGCCTGCCCTGCCGCCAGCGTTCTGTCTGAGCGGGTATTTAGTGCTGCTGGTGGCATCATAACAGATAAGCGTATCCGCCTTTCCACCGACAATGCTGATAGGTTGACACTTATAAAAATGAACAAGGCCTGGATTTCCCCTGACTTCTCCACTCCACTGGAGGAAAGCCCCGGGGGAACATAAACTCACTTTATATATGTTATTTACAATGATGGGAATACTCTGTATTCCCATTCACCCCTTCCACCCAAAAAACGGGTATATGGTTGACTCTTAATCTTCTCATCCTCCTCCTCCTCTTCCATATGCCCTGTGCTATAATTTTTATATAGGGCCAGCTCACCAGCGGGCCCTGTGATATAATTTTTATATAGGGCCAGCTCACCAGCGGGCCCTGTGATATAATTTTTATATAGGGTCAGCTCACCAGCGGGCCCTGTTTGCCAATTTTTATATAGGTCAGCTCACCAGCGGGCCTTCTCATATAATGTTTTATTGGGTCAGCTCTCTAGCGGGCCCTCTCATATAATGTTTTATAGCGTCAGCTCACTAGCGGGCCTTCGCATATAATGTTTAGGATGGTCAGCTCTGCAGCAGACCCTCACCCATAATGTTTTAGATGGTCAGCTCAGCGCACGTTTCCCTCTTAATCATGGCCTCAGTTCAATAAAATCAAGGAAATTTTTGGGAGAATTTGCCTCTGTGCACGTTTCCCTCTTAATCATGGCCTCAGTTCTGAAAATCAAGGAAATTTTTGGGAGAATTTGCCTCTGCGCACGTTTCCCTCTTAATCATGGCCTCACTTCCGAAAATCAAGGAAATTTTTGGGATAATTTGCAGATGATATACAAGTAAATATACAGCAAATATTGTTTGATAACAATTTTTCGCGTAAAGTCGTTTTTATTTTCCTTTTTGTGTGTTTTACGGTCAGTCTGTAAAAATGGCGTACTACGGGCGAAAGATCGTTCCCAGCAGCGATGTTGGAGTCCAAGATGCATCCAGACATCCTCCCTATGCTGTCCCTGAACCATTTCTGTAGTGTTTCCATCTTTTTCTGCCCTTTTCCTATGGACCAGGCACCCTCCCCTCATCAGAGCAGGGGGTGCCTGGTGTAATGCTCGAGTCCTCCCATTGACTTCAATGGGGCTCGGGTGCTCGGCCGAGCACTCGAGCCTCAGGGGGTGCTCGGTCAGAGCACCCGAACACCCGAGCATTGGGGTGCTCGCTCATCACTAGTCTTATTCTAAACCATTTATTCAAGTTACACAAAGAGTTGCCAGTAGGTCATGAAATAACCTAACAATTCTCTGTAATGCCCTGCCCAGCAGTCACGTCCCTAACAAAACCTCCTAAAACACAAAGATTCCTCTTTGGCAATTTGAAATGTTGGGAGTAATGGAACATATACAAAATTGATATAGAAGTAACACAATTTAGTTGGCCTCACTGGGGGACACAAATAAATAATACCCCCAGAAGTCAACCAAAGGGAGTGCCACACAATGCATAGACAATAAAAAATGCACTATATGACCATTATACTTACAACCATCTGGTTACAGCTTGTACATACTAGAGAAACGGCATCTTAGAGGGGATATGATAACACTATATAAATATGTTCAGGGCCCATACAAAATGCTCTCCAAAAGACCTGTTCATTAACAGAACAGTACAAAGGACAAGGGGCCACCCGCTTAGACTTGAGGAAAGGATATTTCATCTACAACAGCGGAAGGGCTTCTTTACAGTAAGGACAATAAAGGTATGGAATTCACTGCCTGAGGAGGTGGTGCTATCGAATACATTAGATGCCTTTAAAAATGGCCTGGATACTTATTTAAAAGAGCAGAACATAGAGGGCTATGTATGTTAGTACTGGGATTAATATTTAATTAGTGCTTGTTTATCCAAGGAGAAATCTGATTGCCATTTGGAATCAAGAAGGAATTTTTTACCCCATTCAAGGCAGAATTTTAAATTGCTATATTGAGGGGGGTTTTGCCTTCTTTTGGATCAACGATGGTAAACAGGAATAGGAAACAGGTTGAACTAGATGGACGCAAGTCTTTTTTCAACCTAAATGACTATGTTACTATGTTACAGCAGTCCAGTAGAGTGCCCTTTTATAAGAAGAATCTTCACAGCTAGTTGAAATCGGTAATGGTTCCAGTGCACAAACTGTAGCAACAAGAAGATGAACAACAGCTCGGAATAGTCTTCTAAGTGTAGTATATTCAATATTTTCACATCGTCACCTGCACCCTGTGCTTTTTAAGAAACGTGTAGAGGAAACAGAAAAATTGGAGGAGCACCTATAGTGTGTTATCCAATATACACTCTGTCAGTTCAAATACATGATAGAAATACACTTACAATATAGTAATGCTAACTGCCAAGCATTCGCTAGCAATCAACTTCAAACACAGGGTACTTTACCTGTCCCTGCTTGGGTACCAATCCTCCTTTCTTCCCGGAGTCCTTCTGTCCGTCATTAACAGGCAATTCCAATTAATTTAAAAGCAAATATTAATACCACAAATATAAAATAAAAAAGTGTGTGGCTGTATTAATAATATGCATTTATTAAGAACAAACAAACAGGCAAAATGGTAATGGAAAGCGTTTCACAGTTCTAGACTGCTTCATCAGCCAATAAATCCTGTACTTAAAATACAAAAGAAACATACTCAAACGGATTGGAGCATAATAATATCGCTACTAAGTATATCCAGCTCTCCTGGTATAAACCCCAGGATGGTTACCACGTGATGTCTCCACCTACACCGATATCCCAAGCAAGGATCAGTATCCACTGGAATATTAGGCTACTACAATTCACAGGATACACCAAATGCCCACCTGTTCCTAACGCTATGAAGAAGTGGGGTACTATATCAAAAATAGGTATAAAAGAGCAATACAAAGGTGTAAACTTAAATATTATATAATAATAATATAAAAAAGCAATATTATAATAAAAACAATGTGTATAATGTATATAACACTACATCAAAAAACTAATGTATACATAATAATGCTCTACACGTTTCGTAATGCAAGTTACTTGGTCAGGAAAAAATGCTACTGTTTTTATTGAGCATAACAAAAATTTCCACTCATTTAATTTGAGCTTTTAACCCTTTGACTGCCAGAGGGGTACGCAACGCATTGCAAAGCAATGTGGTGGGTATCCCTCTGGCACTCAAAGGGTTAACTCGATGAATTCAATAAAGGTACCCTGTGAACTGCTTTGCAAAACATTGGAGATCCCTCTAGCATTCAAGGGGTTAAAATCCCCATCTGGTATAGCTGTTTTTCTCCAGAATTGCTAGAGTTCTTAGTGCATGATGCTCTTGTAGTCGAGAGGACAGGTTGCAGGCAGCCCTGGGAATCAGCAAGCTAGGCAGTGAAGGCATGAGTCAGATGTAGTAAGATGAGTGGTGGAGGTGGCTGTCTCCTTCCTGTCTCCCACTTCACAGACAGGAAGTTGAATCAGAAGCTTGCCTTTTCCAAACTCACATAATTGGATGTCAGTAGCAGTTGGGAAGGCAGCGAAGCATTGGTTAGCTGTAGTAAGATAAGTGGTACAGGTGGCTGTCTCTTTCCTGTCTCCCACTCCACTTACAGTAAGTTGAATCAGAAGCTTACCCCACCCCATCCTCACACAATCGTCTCTCAGCAGAAGAAACAGATATAGGAGACGTGTTCTCTATTCTTTTTGGTTATGGTTGCAGACATCAGCTCATCACTCGTGTCATAATGAGAAACCTGCACCATCCAGTTCATGTGTTCACTCTGGAAAGTGGGCAGCCAGTGAGAAGCACAAATCAGACAGTTGCAGCAGAGTAGGATTAACCCTTTGATTGCCAGTGAAGTATCCAATACATTGCAGTGTCATTTGTTAGATATCTCTCTTGCACTCAGTGTTAAATGTCCCATATCATTCTGGTAGTGTTGAGCGAGCGTGCTCGGCCGATGCTCGGATCGGCTCGAGCATCGCTCTGCTCGGCACATGGCGGTACTCGTCGAGTACCGCCATGTGCTCGCCCGCCATGTTCGGGTGGCGGGGATCTGTGCTGGAAGAGGCACAGATCCGAAGACGCTCCGCTGGACCACCAGGGACTGGAGGTACGGGGGCATTGCGGAGATGAAGGGGGCATTGCGGAGATGAAGGGGGACATTGTGGAAGAGGGGCATAGACTCTATGCCCCTCTTCCACAATGTCCCCCTTCATCTCCGCTATGCCCGTCTTCCACAATGTCCCCCTTCATCTCCGCTATGCCCCTCTTCCACAATGTGCCCCTTCATCTCCGCTATGCCCCTCTTCCACAATGTCCCCCTTCATCTCCTCTATGCCATAGAGGAGATGAAGGGGGACATTGTGGAAGAGGGGCATAGCGGAGATGAAGGGGCACATTGTGGAAGAGGGGCATAGCGGAGATGAAGGGGGACATTGTGGAAGACGGGCATAGCGGAGATGAAGGGGGCATAGCGGAGATGAAGGGGGACATTGCGGAGATGAAGGGGGCATTTGGAGATGAAGGGGGCATAGCGGAGATGAAGGGGGGCATTGACCAGGCACCCTCCCCTCATCAGAGCAGGGGGTGCCTGGTGAAATGCTCGTGTCGCCCCATGCTTTTCAATGGGGCTCGGGTGCTCGGCCGAGCACTCGAGCCTCAGGGGGTGCTCGGTCAGAGCACCCGAGCACCCGAGCATCGGGGTGCTCGCTCAACACTACATTCTGGAGTTTACTTCCCATGATGCCGTGCAGCTGTGCTCTGATCCTGAGGGAGGCCACAGACAGGAGTTGTTCGTTTGAAGCTGTATATGGTTCTAAACACCTTGTCGGATTTTGGGGAAAATGTGACATGCTTTTCCATCAGTAGTAAGCATTGCACTGAACAAGTGCCATAGGGGAAAATAATTGCACAATATGGTGCATTAAAGAAGGTAGGCAGTTTTCTGCTGCAGGCTGAGGCTCTGCCTCTCTTCTTCACTCTATTAGCGAATCAATGATCAAAACTAGAGAAATAGCTCTTTGAAAGTTTATGTCTCTGAATGCTAAACTGGCAAGCCGGATATGCCCCGGCATTTTTGTATGAATGGCAGACTAACAACTTGGCTTTGTCTAAATCCCTCCTCAGCCTTAGTCACTCCACGTGTACATACAGATACTTAACTAGCACAGATCTGAAAATCACACACAAGAAACATACACGCTATGTAGGACGACTATATTCCTTTCTAGCAAGTGAGAAACTAGAAAGAATTACTATCCTGCTTAACAGCCTAGACCAGAGGTTCTCAACCCGTGCCCTCAGTGGCCACTAACAGACCAGGATTTAGGAATTTCCCTGCTAGAATACAAGTGTGTTGATCAGAGGCTCAGTCATATTGATTAACTCACCTGTCCTCTTACAGGAAAATTCTCAAATCCTGGCCTGTTAGTAACCACTGAGGGCACAGGCTGAGAACCATTGGCCTAGACAACCAGGTTGCAGCCACTCTATTGATCCATCTGTTTGAGAACACCTGAAGTTATAGTCATTAACATACAGATGAGTGACCGGGTGTCTCCAACACATTGCAGAGCATTATATGAACTAACGTGCTTACTCTTAATTAAGAGAAGAGTTACCGGGTGTCTCCATCACATTGCAGAGCATTATTGAGCTAAACCTGCCCACTCTTAAATTTATTTGACTACCATTTTACCAAGTAACAACTGCACATGCATCCTATATTATAATTCTCTAAAAAGTTTGTCACGACGCAGTCATGCACAGTAGAGACTGCTCCATTAATTTGTCACACTTTTCCAAATACATTTTTTGCGTTATATTTTTCTGCACGTCACGAAAATCTAAATTTTTCTGCAGCAGGTGTCATCACTTTAAATTAGATATGTCAGATGAGACCTACTGCCCTATATGATTTGTTTGCTTAAAGTGAATAAACATTAATCCTGTTGATAGGCTTATATCAAAGCTGTTTGGCTTATATCAAAGCTGTTTAGTGGCTATTGTAGTTACTTAGTAATCATAATAAACATTGTGATGGACTCGCCACTGCTTCCAATAGGAGCATCATCAGTAAGTGATCTTTACAGTACATTTAACCCCTTAATCCAGAGTGAAGTGTCAAGACTGTCACACAATTCTGTCCTTTATGGAGGAGGGTGGTCCTGACATGTTAAGGGTTAAAACTCACGGTGCATCTCTGGGGGCTCTGTGAACACCGCGTGAAGGCTGTTGCTAACTTCTCCCAGACCAGAGCAGTTTCATTTTGGCCAATCCCAATTGGTCCGCACATGTGATCATTGCTACAGTGGATCACATATATAATGGAATCATATGACAAACATTTGTAATTGTTATCATTGTTACTTTTCTCTGCCTCCCTTCTCCTCACCCAAATTGTGAGGCAGAGACAGACAAAGAAGATCTATTACGCTGTATCTAGCTAAGGTCGTGTAATAAAATTACATCTCCTTTTGATCACTGTAATTCACAACGATCAAGTATTGCAGGTCAACATTTGCTGATCTGTACTGCCTTTTTTTTTTTTTTTTTCATATTTTTTATTTAATTGAATGAATGATTGAATGAATTATATAGTTTGAGTAGTTAGTGTTAAATTAATTATGAACTGGGATTTACGTGGGTTAGGGTGAGGTTTAAGGTTAGGGTTAGGTTTAGGATTAGGGAACAGAAAACTGTATTTACATAGGGAAAATTTACCATTTGAGGTTAGTTTTTTTTCCTGCAATTTAATTTGGCTTTGGTTGGTTATATAGCTTGGATGGGTCTTTGCTTAGTTGGTAAGTAGGTAGAATTAGGCTTTTTGTATAGTAATTAAAAAAATTAAATACATTAAAAAAATTGTGATTTACATAGGTAGTTGTCTAGAGAAATTAGGCGTTAAATAGTTTGGGTTAAGTAGCTAGGTAAGTAATAATGCAGAGTATATATACTGCTGAGGAGTCGTATGCCATTTCTACCCTTTTTTGTCCCTGACATGGAGCTATCTAAAATTTTTACAGAGAGCTATCTAGAAGAACAAAAAGGAGAGCAAAAGGAAGAACCCTTGTTCAATCAAATCAGGATCACGTTCCACCACCAAAAGACACCCCACTCGTGGGTACTCACAAGTGGCTTTTTTCACATATATGAGAAACAGCTAAATGCACAGACTAGGCTAATATCATGCCCCAGTAACATGGTACTGTTCACTATATCAGGCTGCTACTCCTCACTCTCTCCAAGTGGTACAAGTACTCCAAAAGAAAAAAACACATGGGAAAGCACCCGGTAGTGAAATATTTCAGAATTATTGCATTATGAGTAGATAATAATATACTCAAACTTCTCAGTGGTGAGCAGAGGGATGACTGAGAATCAAGCAGATGGGGAGATCTCACCGTCCCACTCACTGGCACACAGTCAGCTTCTCCACTCGCTTTAACACCAAAAACATCCACACTGTTTGGTATCCAAAATATTTAATATACAATATGTCCAGATAAAATATGCAACATAAATGTTGATAAAAATAAATAGTAAAAGGCTATGTGTTTCATGGCACGAGACCATTTTATGAAGCCTCCAACAATAAAAAAAATATATGTGTATATACCATTTGCTTTCTGTGTTGGACTCTGATAGCAGGGACAGTGCAACAATGTTCACAATAGACAATGTAATAAAGACAGTCAAACAATGTAGAAAAACCTGCTACTATAGCATACAGATCACTCAGAGATGCAGAAAGACTGCAACATTTAAAAAATGTTTCATAGTTTCTGACTGAAAATGTCTCTGGAAACAGAAATTCAGTGAGCTCACTGTCAGGGACATGAAAGTTTAACCAATTACTGACCAGCTGTTTTGTACACTGGAGGACCAATGCCATTGCATTCGTTGAGCATGCACATGTGAATGATCACACGTACTTGCTCACCGAGAGTGAGGCTGAAACTGACTGCTCCGGTGTTGGAGCAGTCAGTTTCAGCTCCCGGCATGATCATAGCACGCCGAAAGTTGTGACGGTCCTGGCATGTACATGGCCCTTAAAGGGTTAAGAAAAATAGGTGACAATGAAAAAAATATGAAAATGTTTATTCAGTTTATTTTTTATATGTCTTTTAGTCTACCAGTCATTGCAAGTGACTGTGTAGTTCAAGTCATTGTTGGACAGATGTGACATTCATAACAAGGTTGAGATCCATGGGTTTTCTTTGTCCTATCCTTTTGGTTGGATGAGTATAGTGATTATCTATCTGTACCCCGTCAGTTGTCCTCTTTTAGATCATCAGAATAAAATACTTCTGAATAAGTACACTTTGCTAAAAGAATGGATGTGACTGATTAGAGCAGGGATGTCCAGCCTTTTTTGGCCAAGGGCCATAAAAAATAAACTGACCATAGATGAGGACTGTATAAGTAAGACAAGTTTAATATCAACAAACATTATGGATTTTTAATCACTAACAATATCAATACACAGTTATTTCATGACACTAATAATAATGTTATTACCATTTATTTAGCATCATAAGTGGCCCAAGTTAAAGATAAAGTTTGTTCAGATGCTCTCACCCCATCTTCATCTCTCCCTCTCATAATCTACTCCATCATTTCCTCCTCCTCATGACCTCCTCCGCTATCACAAACTTCTCTCCTCATCACCTCCCCAAATCACATTAATACAATGTAGTACCATATTCTACCCCTCATCACCTACATATTATCTCCATCCCCCATTGTGCCACCTTCTTCCATCATCATCTCCATAATATATCACCTTCATCCCCCACCACACCTTCTCTTCTCCCATCATCTCCCCCATAGCAAACTATTTTCTTTTCATCATCTCCCCCACAGTGCCACATTCTTCCCTCATCATCTCCCCCCATAGCACCAACTTTTTTCCCCCTTAGCGCCACCTTCTCCCCTCATAGGACCACATTCTCCCCTCATTATCTCCCCCATAGCACCACATTCTCTCCTTATCATCCACCCTCTCATGGTACCATCTTCTGTCCTCACCACCATCTCCTTCTATAGCACCATATTCTTCCCTCGTCAACTTGCGGGTCCTCCCTGCTAACATAAATAAAAATAGACAGAAGCTTACATTTCAATGAAACTGGCAGGGTCCTCCTCATACCGACTCAGCTTCTTTTTTGGCACCCATACTGTTGTGACCTCCTTCATGGAATCATTGCAATGTGATTATGTCATCATGTTGCACAACCCCTGGCAGATCTCAGAAGAAAAAAGAAACTGGTTTGGGATATGGGGGACCCCACCTGCTTCTATGAAATGTAAGCTTCAGTCTATTTTATTTATTTTTTGCTGGGAGGACCTGCAAGTCCTCCCTGCACCTTAGTCCAGTCTTGCTGCTAGGAGCCACCACAATTACTGGAATCAACAGGGGCATCATTTTCCCTCATGTGGTGGGACACATTTCAGGCAGGATTGTGCAGCAAGTGGCTCGCGGGCTATAGTTTGAACACTTATGAATTAGAGTGATCAGGAGAGAGAAAATGAAGCATCGTAATGTCCAGTTACTCTACTTTACAATTTTAGACTGTTGCTTACAGCAAAAAAAGAGTATGAAAAATAAGGGACAGGCCGATTCACAGTTACTATACCAATGCAACATAATCAGTAGGGCCTCATGGGCAAGTTCATATAGGGTATTTAAATCCTGTTAAACATAATTTGAAGAGGAAATGAGGGAGGGATCAAAGGCCACCTCTTGGGCATATTTCAATAACATGGGGTGTCTTTACTTTTAACCCTCTCCATCTTACTGAGACTGGAAAGGGGAGATGGAGGAAGATGGTTCCTATCTCCTGACGTTATTTTTCTACCACTCTGGCCTAATGTATTTATATAACTGAGTTTATATATCTGTATATATCTGTAGCAAATGTCATCACAGTGTATTGCTTTGAATTGAGTTGTAGACAGGTTAATCAGGGAAAGTTTATGTGAGATAGCTTAGTACATAAGCCTTGATGTGTTACAGACATCCATAATACACTGACTGTGATCCATGAAACACTCCAAGACCATTATCAGTCATAGCCAGAAAATTACTTACAGTTGTTGCAACTTCACCATGACAAAAAAAATCATGAACTATTAGTTACAAAGCTGTCATTCAAAATCTATTAATCATGATCCAAAAATAGTCAAAGTTCCCAACTGGTTTGTTACAACATATTTATGCATGGCGAGACCAAGCTCAATGTGTCACACATATCTAAATACATTCACTGTCATATTGTTTTGCAGAAGAGCATAATTAAAAATGTCCTGCTATATGAGTGTTACTTAATATGGAATGTGTCATAGCTTAAAATTATTTGCAATCACTGGTTGGAGGGTATTCACAATCACAGGGCTGGATTTATCAATAGGCCAACTAGGCACTTGTCTAGGGTGTCACTCCCACCAAACCGCCCACTTTGGGTCCCACGGAAAGTGCAATCTTACGAGTGCGCTCACCACTCAGCTACCTTGGTTTATATGTGGCTGAACTGCTGCCTTGAGTCGCTTTTCTCACCTCCCTGTTCCTGAAGTCTCGTTGTACGGGTGACGTGAGCACACAGCTGCACACTGCGCTGTCCATCACAACATAACTTGCATGGCTTCTTAAATTCAGCAGGCACCAGCTCTGCACATGCATTTGCAGAGCTTAGCTGTCAATGGCACAAAGCACTGGTCTGAGAGGGAGACCAAGCATCCTCCCCATAAGGCAATACAACTTTAAAGGGATATTAATGTTTCACAGAAACAGCAGCTCCAATTAATCTTCATAGTATTTGGGGGGAGTGTTATTTCAGTACTGTCAGAGTTGTGGTTCAAGAGTAATTGAAGGATAAAGTTTCCCCCTCCTGCCCCTTTTACCTAGTGTAAGCCATCTCTTCTCAAATGTGGAATCTAGTTGCTAGACCAGACAGATAACAGCAGGGGACAGTATTCTTACTGTGAGAACAATGAAAACCCTGCCCCCCTTAACAAGTTTTTCAGCTTTTTCCCTTATCTTAATTGAAGATTGTCCCTCTCTGCAATCTACCTGGACACTCCCTGCTGCTCTGGCTGAGCAGTGCTATATCAGTAGAAGGGGTGGGAGGGGGATACTTTATCATTCAATTGCTCTTGAATTACAACTCTGACAGAATTGAAATAACACTCTCCAAAGTCCAAATACTATGATGATTAATTAGAGCTGTTTTTATTATGAAACATTACTATCCCTTTAAGTGCAGAACAAATGTATGTAATAATGCTTTTCCGTTTAAAAATAATGAAAGTTTAATTACCATTTACAGGCATTGATATTTTATATAAAAAGCATGTATTCCAGCCTATAGACTTTGGGTATTAATATAAATAAGCCAAATAAGATTAGTGGTGATCCAATTTTCTCTCATCCTTTTGCGTGCCAAAGTAGTGGTCAGTGAAATGCCCTACAGTGCGGTGCCTTTCTTTTACTCTCATATCTAACACAGATTATACTAGATTGGCAGTTTTCCCATTTCACCAAATATTTATTATCTTTTACTTATAAAGAGTCTGAAAAGTTGTTGGCACTGTGCAAAATGGGGAAAAAAACAAGTATAGACAGATACCAATGAAGAGAGGGCCATACTCATGAAATCTTACATTCTATAGAAACTAGGGGCAAGTAAACATGGTGGTGGTGAAGGTAATTGGTAGCACTAAACAGCAGAGTGAATGGTTTTTGAAGAGGAAGGAGGTGTAAAGAGGTCATAGTAAAGCCGTCACTAAGGCTGGTGTATTAAGGGCAAATGGAGCAATTATGTACAACCAACTGCACCACAGGAGAAAAATACAAATTATCTTTGATTTAAATTACACTTAAAATGAAGTGTAATGTTTCACAATAAAAGTAGCTCCAATTAATCTCCATAGTATTTGGGCCATGGAGAGTGTTATTTCAATACTGTCAGAGTTGTAGTTCAAAAATAATTGAGTGATAAAATATCCCCCTACCACTCTTTTTACTGAGGTAAACACTGATCACCTCAGAACAGAAAAGTGGTGTCCAGATGGCTTGCAAAAAGGGCCAATCTTCAATTAGCATAAGGGAAAAACCTGTCAAGAAGGGCAAGGTTTTCCTTATGCTCACAGTAAGAAGACTGCCCCTTGCTGTGATCTGACTAGTCCAGGGACCAGATTTCACATCTGAGGGGAGGTGGCTTACACTAGGTAAAAGGGACGGGAGGGGGATACTTTATCATTCAATTACTCTTGAACTACAAATGGGTTAATAGCCCCATTTAAACAATGGAAATTTAAGGAATCATAATTCTCCCTTACAATGCAGATGGTTTGTCCTAGAATTTCCCTTTTGCCTTTATTCCTAAGGCCATGTGGCCCTTGTGTGTATAAAACAATGTTGAGCAATTGCACGGCAAACCAATTAGATCACAGGGGACAAATAAAGAATCCCATTGATTTAAAGGTGGCTTTTAACCCTTTGAATGATATAGGTGTCAAACACTGGAGACTTTTTTTAACATTCAATGCAGGGCAGGTTTAACTCTTTGAGTGGCAGATGGGTGCACAACACACTGCTTTGCAATGCGTTATGCATTCCTCTGGCTCTCAAAGGGTTAAGAACACTTAAGGCCCCAGCAGAACTGTGAAAGGAGGCCCCCAAATATTGGTTAATATTTAGGATCCTCTTAAAAGGATAGTAATGTTTCAAAATAAATGCAGCTCCACTTATTCTTTATAGTTTTTGGGTCATGTAGAGCGGTATTATCATTCTTCAAGATGTGTAGTTCCAGAGTAATTGAATTATAATGTATCCCCCTCCCCTTTTACCTAGTGTAAGCCACCTGCCCTCAGATGTGGAATCTGGTCGCTTGACCAGAAACATTACTATCCCCTTAAGTTTAATTGTGACCTTCCTTTTCTTCCCTTCCTGTTTGTGCAAAAAACAGCCACATGTGTGTATTGTGCAGACAGAACAGCATAAGCCCTCACTGACCATAGAATTAACCCACTTAGTGCCAATCTGAAAACTGAGGGGTATGGTTAGGGGGTGAAGCAAAGGCGAGGCTAGGGGTACCACAGGGTGATGTGCCTAGGGGAGCTTGAGATGGAAATTCAAGCCTGCACAAATGTAGAACAAAGGTGAATTCTGAACAATTAGATTTTTTTTTAGTGCAAAGCAAGCCTTGTATCCACCTTGAGCCTAAGTACAGAGTCCCTGTTGCGCAAAAATGGCCACATTGCTCCAAAGGATGGACCTGGGTATACTGTTTCTCAGTTCACTATTGAAATATCGCCATCTATGTGGCGAGCATGAAATTGCCGAGATCATAATGTCACATAGATAAAAAGGGCAACATCAGAATGTCGTCTGTATCAAAAGGCCAACATACTGATGCTGCAATCTTAAGTGTCGCAAACAAAATAGCACTAAGTACCAATGAAAACTGGACAAGTCTGTGGCTTAACGCTTGTGGCTTAACCCTTTGAGTGCCAAGTATGAAATCCCAATGACCCAGTGTGTATAAAGCTTTTTGTTACAAAATAATGAATGAAAGTATACCTAAATTACGTAGATAATAAAGGTCTCCCAACTGTATGTATTATCCATATAACAGTAAACCTCTATGTGAATGAGAGGTATAGTTTCATTCATCATTTTGTAAGAAAAAGTTTTACGCACACTGGGTCATTACTATAAACTATTTTATTTGCAACACTTAAATTTGCGACATCAGTATGTTGACCTTTTGGTACAAAAGACATTCTGATGTTGATCTTTTGATCTATGCGACATTATGATTTCAGTGTCTTCATGCTTGCCACATAGAGGGTGACATTTCAATAGGATACCCTGTTTCTCTGCACTCAGGTGCCAGCTATTTACCAGCTGGTGAAGAAGAACTAAGCACAAAATGTTTACTCCAACTTCAGTGGTAGCATAAATGTTTTTGTGCCAAACTAATTTCTGCCAAGGTGTTGGTCTCCTACATGCATTAAACATATATAGATGCACAGATTGCAGAGCATACTATTCAGCTCTGAACAGTAACATAATAAGCTAAGGCTTTATGGTCACATTGTGTGAATATGTCTTTGTGGGCAGATATCAAGTCCAACCCTAAGGAGTCAATGAAAAAGAGCTGGAGCTTATGCCACCACTGCTGAAACCAAAGACTGCACAATACAGATCTAGGCAAGAAGTTAGGTTTGCTCCAATTGGAGAAGACTTCCGTAAACATAATAGTTCCCACTTATAACCCACTTTTGCATTCTGTATCATGTTTCCCTTTGATCTTTATTTTGATTTTCTATTGTCCTTGGTTTTCTTAATAATGAATTAAATAAAGTATTGTATTTCCTTACAAGCTCTGTTGATAAGTTTCACTGATCTGTGGTGAAACTTTATATTGTATTTCTTCAAATAAGGTTTACAAATATATTGTGGTACTAGCATGAAAGACTACACGCCCTTGGATAGAAAAGACAAGGCATCTTCCTAAGGGAGGTGTAAGAAAAGCTTCAAAGTATAAATCAAACTAGACATAGGGAGAGTTCATAATGGCACACCTGGTGTGGAAAACCTTTAACAAAAAGCAGGTGATCTCAGAAGCAATGTCATATAACATAACTATGTGTGCGTGTCCTCATATTTACACTTGTTTACTAAACAATATGCTCTGCTTTCTATCTTTTTATATTTAGGAATGAGTGAATATTTTCGCCCAGAAAGAAATTCTGCTGTAATTTCAGTGAAAATGCAATTTTTCTGCTTTTTCTACCACATACTAACCTGCCTCCAGCCTTGAATCAGGGTAGCCACGGAATCACACATACTGACTCCCCAACCTTTTCCCACGGTAGCCATAGAGCCACATATACTGATAAACCAGCTTTGCTCCACTGCCTGGTAGCTGCAGCAATGGCCAATGTGAGGCCCTCCATCTGCTGTCAGACTATAAATCCTCAGTATGCTGGTAGTTGTAGTCTGACAGTAGCTGTTGGGCATCATGTTTCCCAGCACTGCTGTGATGCACAGTCCCATAGGAGCCATAGAATAACACATACTAACCCCCCAGCCCTGTCCCACATTAGCCATTGAACCATGCATAACAAACTCCACCACTCTGTCCCTCAACAGCCACCATAGGAGCCATAGAACAACACATATTAACCCCCAGCACTGTCCCACATTAGCCAGTGAACCATGCATAACAAACTCCACCACTGTGTCCCTCAACAGCCACCATAGGAGCCATAGAAAAACACATATTAACCCCCCAGCACTGTCCCACATTAGCCAGTGAACCATGCATAACAAACTCCACCACTCTGTCCCTCAACAGCCACCATAGGAGCCATAGAACAACACATACTAACACCCCAGCACTGTCCCACATTAGCCAGTGAACCATGCATAACAAACTCCATCCACTCTGTCCCTCAACAGCCATAGACCCACATTTATTGAACTCCCAGCCTTGTCCCATAGTAGGCAAAGACCCATACGTAGTAACCGCCCAAGTCTTGTTCCACAGTAGAGACAGAACCACAATAAACTGACCTCCATCCAGCCTTGTTCCAGTTTACTTATATGTGCAGACCCTCACACCCGATCCTCCTACCTTGTCCCACTGCCCTGATATAACAATGACCTCATATCCTGAGTCTATCACACACCCCAGCTAGAACTTGCAAAGTTCCCAAGGGAAAAACACCACGTAAAAAAACTTGACATACTGCCCATCCCTTTTATAATATATGCAATGGTTATTTTGACTATACTACAAGGTGGGCAGCTGCCCATTGAAAGGAGCATTCCCCCCCTCCACCAGTCAGAAACACCATTTCCCATGTATCAAATTTTGGAACCCTCTGCACCTTCATATCCCCTGTGATCTGTGGCTTACAATAAATTATGCTCACTCAGTGTGTGGAAAATTAGCATTGTATGGCGCTAGAGGTGAAACCTCATTATTTTCTCAAGCCACAATAAGTATAATTGCTTAGCATTTTGTGAGCCTAGGTGTCATCTGAACATTCAATGAATCTGATTTAATTGTTCAAAATTGGTATTTTACATTTAAGTTCTCACTTTTAGCAGTCTGGGGAAAAAGCAATGAAGTTCTTCTTAGCCTCTTAGATACTAGAGGTCACCACTTCATTGAGAAGCAATACACTGGGCTCTCTCTCTAGCACACAAGCTTAAGGGGCCTACTAATTTATATTTGGCCTCAGTTCCACAAGTGATTTAAATCAGCTCTGAATAAATGGCAGGGAGATTCCTACATAAAAGTATATGTAGGTACATTTCAAAGAACACGACACAAAATGTCATACAGGGCTGGATTTATAGCTCAGGCTTCCCTATACAAGGACCCCTAGGCACCCTTAGCTTCTCCAATTGTCACACTCCCATTCCTCACATAACCCCACTTTCAGCACCATCCACTGTTCCCTTTCACAGAAAACAACCTTTTCCTAAAATAAACAAACACAAAGAGAAATCTTTTAACCCCTTGGTTGCTAGACTGATCTCCAACACATTGCTTTTGGAATGCACTGGAGACCTGACAGCTACTGACAGCTGCTGTCAGACTACAACTACCATCATTCTGCGGATTTATAGTCTGGCAGCAGATGGAGGGCCTCAAATTGGCCACTGCTGCAGCTACCAGGCAGTGGAGCAAAGCTGTTTTATCAGTATACATGGCTCTATGGCTACCGTGGGACAAGGCTGGGGAGTCAGTATGTGTGATTCCGTGGCTACCCTGATTCAAGGCTGGAGGCAGGTTTGTATGTGGTAGAAAAAGCAGAAAAATTGCATTTTCACGGAAATTACAGCAGAAAACAGTAGTCAGTAAAAAGGTATTTAAAAACGGTGCAGGGAAAGCGAGATTACAATGGCCCCACCCATTACTCAGAATAGCTGAGGCACCTTTTAAAACTTGCAGCTCTAGGCAATTGCCTAAGGTAACTAATGGTAAATCCACTCCTTCCATGGTACTGAAATCGTTGAAAAATATGGAATGTTTTACTGTATTCATTAGCTACTGCTCTTCTGAGAAAATGACCATTCATTGGTATATGTTGCAGAGGGGACTTGCCCATCATTTTGGAAATGGACTGACCTTTCGGAGGAACCAGTATAATATGTACGTGGAAATTTCACCTCTGTGATGGCACTAGAGAGCTAAAATGTGATGCGTCTGAGAGGGGAATAGCGACAGAACAAGCCACTTGTGCCTTTGTTCGTCCTCAGAGTCTTTCACATTTTGAATCTTCTTAGGGAGTCTCCTTAAGAGTGAATGATAATTCTGACGAAGACCTCGTGATTTCAGTGCCTATGGAAACCAGTTTCACTTCACTGATGAGGCTCAGCAAGGTCAAAATTTATGCCTGGTGTTATCTGATATTCATTTACAGAGGGGGCTTACTCGTCAAATATGTATGTAGAAATTTCTTCTCTGTAATAGCACTAGAGAGCTAAAACATGATGATTCCAAGCAGTGACAAGCTGTAGAACAGGGCAATTGTGCTTTTTGTTCATCCTCAGAGCTTCTCACATTTTGGTATGGTTTTTGAATACTCTTAGGAGTAATACAGTGGGAATGGGGTCAACAAGTGATGCAGGACTAGAACAGGTTCCACTCCAGTAGCAATACTCCTGGTCCTAATTGCAGTGCTGATTCTGAGGCAGTAGTATCAACAGCAGCAACAACATCTGCTGCCAGCAGAGACAGTGAAGGGGAATGTGGAGGACAAGAAGAAAGAGGCCATTCTTCTCCATCTGTTCCCTAACCCTGTCCCCTGAAGTCATGGGGGTGGGACTATATTTATCTTGGGGCAGGCACAGTGCAGTCATCACCAATGGCACTGTGCACAATTGTGACAAGTCAGTGAGAAGGGGAAAGGAGGGAACGCGCCTTGGCACAACAGCCCTGATAACACACATGAAAAACAGACACCATGACATTTTTGTCAAACATGTTAAAGACAAACACCCACCACAGGAATCAAGCACCGCTGTTGCTGAACCCCATGACTCTCCAGAAAGGCAACAAGAGGCGAGGCGGAGATCAAATCAGAGGAATAATAGAGAAACCCAGACAGAGACTGGAAGTTCCATGATGAACGAAACAACTAGCTCACCATTATCTTCTTCCTCTAGGGTAACTACATCTTCTGCCAGTCCACCTCATTCATTGTTACCTCCCCTGCCAAATGATAGCCACTCTGTTGATGTTAGGATGTGGCAGTTTGTCTCCACCCATTGCACACAGTGTGGTGCACTGACCACTCATGCCAGTGTGGTGGAGGAGAATCTCAAGCAGGGCATCAAGCGGCATCTGAGGAGATTCCATCCTGTAGAATATGCTAAGATGGTGGCAGGGAGGGTTCATCATTACTATTAAACTGTCAGCAAGCTGTCATTTGTCCTTAGCGGGGTCTGGTCAACGGGTATAGTGACAGCGGCAGTATTTGGGTTCTCGTGTCATGGTGTTTAGATACAATTGTGCCCCCAGGTGTTATTTACCACACACACACACACACTGTGCACATTGCAGTTGCTGATGAGAGGCACAGTTCTTGCTCTCAAGGGAAAAATGTATATTCTAATAACAGCACACCCATGATTTTGGAGGAGGGGCAGGTGGATTATTGGCCAACGTCTTCTTTTCTCCACATAGAATGGGGGCTACTTATTGTGCTGCTACTGCTTCAGATGCATCACTGGAGCTAGTCGTGGCAAGTGGAACCATCATCATCCATCAACCATGTTATTGCTGTTGTTGATCCCATTCCCTTTCAGCTGTTTAATCAACCTGCTGCTTAAACAACTCAGCAGCAGCAGCAAGAACATCAGTTGCAAATTCCGCATTTGCATCAGGGCATTTGGGAAAGGCCAGTGGCCACTGGCCAACATCACCTGCAGGCACTAGGCCAGTATGGATTTTTTTTTCACTCAGGGTTTTGTGCTTTAAAAAATAGACAATAAAAATCATTGTCCTACAATAAAAAATAAACAATTTTTGGGGGCTTGTTTCTAAAAAGCCTAAGTCATGCAAATCAATGTTTCCTTAGGGCTTGTGACAAACAAGCTTAAGTCCTATGTTTCCTCAGGGCTTGGGCCTCTAACAACAAATCTAACAAAACATCCGCTACAAAATACTCTATCAAGTCAAGTATTAGTCCACCCCAGTGGCAGCTTATGTCAGGGGGTTCCTGTCTCTATCACTTTACATACAAATTTATTATTTTATTTTATTTTTATTAACTGTCCTCCCAATACCACTCAAGAAATCCCCAAAAACAAATTACCTGTTCAACTGATTCATTCCCCAGACTCCACCCACCAACACAGGTACCCTCCTCAGACCCCTTTTATACCATGTCTTATGGGGGAGGGTTTATTTGTATTTAGGATTTATTTTGTATTAACTGCCCCCCAATACCAGTAAACAACCCCCCCCCAAAAAAAACATTACCTGTTCAAATGATTCTTTCCCAACATTCCACCAACACAGGCACCCTCATGCCCCTTTTATACTATGCCTTTGGGAAATCAAAAAATATTTGCTATGTGTTGTGTATAAATGCAATGTTCCCATTAATTTCAATGGAATGAGCTAGGCAAAAAAAGAGGAAAATCAGCGCTTTTCACAGGAAATTAGTCACCAAGCAGGAAGTGCTATTATTCGTGGATTTCAGTTTGAGGCAACATTTTTCGCCCATCTTTAGTTTCGAGTTATGTTACCACCATATCCACCCCCTTTCACTCTGGTCCATGTGCAGTTAGGGGAAGAATTTAAAGAGAGATGAGCACTCCCCTCTGGCACTCAAATCGTTAAAGTCACAGTGTTGCAGAATGAATACTATTTTATTCAAATGCATTTAAATGGCTCCAGCTCTTCTCTCTTTGAATTCCTCAAGTAACTGCACATCCCCTAGGCATTCAAAGATATACCTGACTGCTGGATGCAGGACATTTACCTAGAGATGTCCTTCTGTTGTTAGTTATACATATATACCTCCCTACTCTGTATGATGGACTCCTACCTGGGTAAGTACTTCTGTTATACATATATTCTATATATATAGAAGCAAAAGGAAAAGGCAGCACCAGTGGGACTTTTTATGCAAAAAAATAGAAAATGTTATTGTCAACGTTTCGGTCCATGTTTGGACTGGAACGTTGACAATAAAATTTCCTGTTCCTGTTATTTCCTACGTGGCTTCTCCCCACTGCCCGCACTGATGACAGCCGGGACTGTGTCACATGCGGAGACGCCGTGTGGAGCATGCCGGGGGTTTGTTGGTCTGTTCGAAGGCCAGTGCAAGTTTAAAACTGGCTCCCAAACTGACGAAGAAAATCCCAGCATGCACCATGCAGCGTCTCCGCACGTGACATGGTCCCGGCTGAGTAAAAAGCAGGAGAAGAGAGAGCCAGAAGGAGAAGAAAGAAAGCGATCTAAAAGGAGAAGAGAAACAGTCAAGGGGGGGAGAAAGAGGCACAAGGGGTGAAAAGAGGGTAAAAAAGGGTCACAAGAGATTAAAAAAGAGGGGGGAAAAGAGGCACAAGGGGTGAAAAGAGGGACAAGGGGTGAAAACAGAGAAAAAAAGTACAAGGGGTGAAAAGAGGCACAAGGGGTGAAAGCGGGAAAAAAGGTACAAGGGGTGGAAAGAGGGGAAAAGAGGCACAAGGGGTGAAAACAGGGAAGAAAAAGGCACAAGGGGTAAAAAGAGGGGAAAAATCCTTTACTTCATTTTGCAAGCTGCTGATTCTGAAACTAGCAGTCTTCCTTATACTTTACTATAAGGTAGACAGGTAAAGGGGGAGCTGGAATAGGCTGAATTAATGAATATTGGGGATAGGAAGTTCCCTGGATGGATGAGAGAGAGAGATAGATAGAGAGATGCAGGGGCAAAACTACTAAAAAGGAAGTTAAAAACATGATTATACCCTCAGCATCAGCAACAGATTCCATTTAAAGGGATAGTAATGTTTCATAATAAAAGCAACTCCAATTAATCTTCATAGTATTTGGGCCATGGAGAGTGTTATTTCAATACTGTTACAGTTGTAGTTCAAGAGTAACTGAAAGATAAAGTATCACCTCCCGCCCCTTTTACTGATTTAACAATGCTCACCTCAGAGAAGTAAGGTGGTGTCCAAGTGTTTTGCAGGGAGGGACAATCTTCAATTAACATTAGAGAAAAACCTGTCAAGGGGGGCAGGGTTTTCATTGTTCTCACAATAAGAAGATTGTCCCTTGCTGTGATCTGTCTGGTCTGTGGACCAGATTCCATGTCTGAGGGGAGGTGGCTTACACTAGATAACTACTCTTGAACTACAACTCTGACAGTATTGAAATAACACTCTATATGGCTCAAATACACAGCATGGATGTCCCACCTCCCTGATCCAATCAGTAGTGACAAGAAGGGTTAGGCCGCCACAGACTGATGCAAGACTGCTGTGTCTGGGTAGTGGGATATTAACAATTTTAATGTCAGAGGGATGTATGTCAAGCACATTATAAAACAATGTATTGGACAGCACTCTGGCACTCATGAGAGTTTTGGGCTGCATTATAAATAAAGCAAATATGCTGTTGGTAGCCACAGTACATCAGAGTGAGGGCCACATGCGGTCTGTGGTCCACGTTTGACATGTCTACTTTAGGTGATAAGGTACGTTTAATTTTAACTCTGATTTTAACTTTGATTTTCTAATGCAAAATGAAACTAAAGTTCACCTCCCAAAATTTTAAAGCGGAACTATTCTGAAAAAGGATATACTAGAACTAGAGAGGGTACAGCAAAGAGCAACAAAATTAATTAACGGAATGGAGGACTTGACGTATGAGGAACGACTAGATAAACTTGGTTTATTTACTCTAGAGAAAAGACTACTTAGAGGAGACCTTATCACATTCTACAAATATGTGAGAGGTCAATACAAGGATCTCTGTGGTGAGCTATTTATTTCAAGGCCTGAGCAGATGACCAGGGGACATCCCTTAAGATTAGAGGAAAGGAGGTTTAGACTTCAGCAGAGGAAGGGTTTTTTTTACAGTGAGGTCTGTTAAATTGTGGAGTTCTTTGCTTAAGGAGGTTGTTATGGCAGATACAATGGGTACATTCAAGAGAAAATTAGATACATTTCTTTCCAAAGGGAACATACATAGTTATACTGTTTATTAGTACACAGGTCAGGAAGGTCTGATAAAGACTAACTTATTTGATAGCAGGAAAACTATAAAATTACTGGGCTATGAGGAGAAGGTTGAACTTGATGGACTTGTGTCTTTATTCAACCTAATTTACTATGTTACTATCCCTCCAAATAAAGTGCCCCCAAATAATTATCAATATAGTGGTAAGCATATAAATAATAGTATAATACAGAATAAGTCCAGAGTTATTAAGAAATCCTACTTGATCCAAGGCGAACACGCAGGAATCAGTGCAGACATCTTGCCTTAGAGACATCTGTTCTCCTGTATTGTCCATTCCGGTCTCCTCCAGGATTGGTGAGGAGGACTAGAATTGTACCTTAAGGTAAAGGAAGGGACTGACGGTGCAAGCACTCAGATGCCTTTAAAGCAAGAAGCCTGCCTGTCAGTCTCAGATCAAGTAGGATTTCTCAATAACGCCGGACTTATTCTGTATCATACTATTATTTATATGCTTATCGCTATATCAATAATTATTTTGGGGTCCACTTTATTTGGAGGGATAGTTCTGCTTTAAATATAAATGTACACTACAAAGGATTTCTCTCTTTCTCATCTGTTTTTTCACTCTGTTACCCTGCTAACCTCTCTTATATCTGGACCCAAGGACTAATACAACATAAAAACAAAACAGCCCCATACTAATCTCAAAAAATGTGCTATGTGGAGTTTAGGTTGAGCCAATCATTCTATGTAGTTTGAGCAAAGGTTAAACCCCTGAAGGATCCAATGTGTGTGTGTAAAGGCAGGAATGACTGAGGACAAGACATAATTAGACAAACTAAAAGTTGCATAATGTCTGAGTCTGCAGTTAATGTGGTACTGCTGCTGCGTCATGCATTACTAAATCCCAGATCAGCTTTGTTAAAGGAGAATAGCAACACGCTTACCTTACAATGGTCTGAAACTCATAATGGCTTTGGAGATATCTGTAAAAACTAAGGCGTTAAATATATTACTCCTGCTGATTTGGATTTCCTAACTGGATATCAAAGCACCACTTAAAGGGATAGTAATACTTCGTTTTATCTTTACTTTATTTTGTAGGCATTAAAAAAGATATGAAGAATGATATGTCTTATCTCTCAAACCTTTATGGTTTGAGAGATAGTCACAAGCAAAGTTTCCCCTCCCGCCCCTTTTACCTAGTGTAAGCCAGCTCTTCTCAGATGTGGAATCCAGTCCATAGACCAGACAGATAGCAGCAGGGGACAATATTCTTCCTATGAGAACAATGAAAGCCCTGCCCCCCTTGACAAGTTTTTCAGGTTTTTCCCTTATCTTAATTGAAGATTGTCCCTCTCTGCAGTCTACCTGGGCACCTCTCTCAAAATATTTTATTAGGCAAACAAATAATGCATTTATGACTCGTAAAATCATGATAAAAACAAACAAGTAGGGGCTACCCACAATATCCACATGCTAGATACATAATCCTATATAATAATTTGCTAGGATGTTTGTCAGAAGCAGTCATGTGCAGTAGAGACTGGCTGAACGTACAGAATGCTGGGAGTTCTGTGCTGGGAGCATTCAGTGCTTTCGGGCAGTCTCTACAGCGCATGACTGCGTCGGCATCAGGACGCAGAGCAGGACCGGCCTTTTAACCCTTTGAGTGCCACAGGGGTACGCAACGCATTGCAAAGCAATGTGTTGTATACCCCACTGCCACTCAAAGGGTTAACATCACCTGGTCCTTGGCCCATGTACACGGGCGTTTACACTAGTATGACATAATCAACAAAATATATAAAAAATATAGTGATAAAGTATGTCTGGCCGATACATGCAATCTAATCTCCAACAAGTAGTTTAATTCAATAAAGTTCCAATACTAAATACATAAGAAACCTCCATGAACAGAAAAATACAATAGAAAAGTGCATATACTTATCAAAAACATCCTCAATCAAAGAACAAGCCTGATGGGAGAAAAGGTGCAGGTGGTGGTCATCCCTACATTATGCTAGAAGACCCAATGCTTATCGCCTATAAGGGTCTTGTGGCATAATGTAGGGGTCTTGGTTCTTATGCTACCCTAGAGATCACCAGACCATTAAGTCTATATGGCCCAGTTTTGTTATTTAGCTAGTGCTGGCCCCTCATTTTGTATTTAGCACCTCTATGGATATGACATTCAGGACTAGTTGAAGATGTTAAAAAGGAAAACCCCTGGGCAGTCCCACTGAGAGCTAATATTACTAGTATGAAGTGACATTTTGGCAAATCTCTCTGCATTCTGAGGATTGTGGGATGTTACTAGAAGGCCCAAGAATATGCCAAATCATTTATGTGCATAAGCCCCTGTAGAGCCATGGGTGTATGTAACACACTGTGAAGCAAAGTATTACACACCTCTCTAGTTTTTACAGGTTAAAGGAACAATAACCTCTCCACTTACCTAAATATGTCTACAATAGCTCTTACGAATTTTGCCCTTGCGCCTCTGTACAAGAGATAACATCTCCAGTCAATCCTGGAAATCATGTCCATGGAGGTGGACATGACAGTTGTTGAGTTGGACAGCTTTCCAGCAGTCAGGAGTGGTTGTCTGATCCATGGGTACTGGAATTGTTCTAACCACACCAGCAAATCACAGTGTGGGTGTGGACAGCACCTCTGTGGTGCTCCTCAAAAGTCGGAGGTCTAGGTTGTTGCCTACTCTTCCTAATGGGAAATCTGTCCCTTGGGAAAACACTGAATTCAGATCAGTTCATAAACACAAACAATTGCAGATAATTGTGTCCTAAATTTTTGTAACTTTTAATAGAAAAATAATTTAAAGTGTAGTTTTTCTATCAACCCCTTGAAGACCAGAAGGGTGTTCATGTTGAACACATTACATTTCAGTGTGTTGTACCCCCTCTCTGGTCTTCAAGGGATTAAAGAAGGAGTCTGTATCAGATTCAGTATTATTTCGGAAAAGGGAGTGACGAGATATTTCCTGTTTTTGAAATCTAATCAATTCAAGAAACTAAGCCAAGCAAGTGAATAATCCCCCTGGAATATATACAATATATATTAACACTTTACAGAACTGGGCAAATATTTTGGGCTAAATTTTTCATGTCTAAGGAATTGCATTCTGTTGCAGTGATCCTCAAACATAGGGGGAGATTCAATAAGCGGTGATAAAGTGGAGATGACGTCTCCAGTTTATCACTTCTCCAGTTCTTATATTATTCTATGGAGCATATTCCCTAATATCTCCAAAGTTGAAAAAATCTTAGTGCATAGGCTCCATAGAATTTAACATATGAACTGGAGAAGTGATAAACTGGAGACGTCATCCCCACTAAAAGTGGCGTAACAACGGGGGTAGCAGGGGTCACCCCTGTGACTGGGCCCATCACTCTAGGGGCCCGGCCGCCCCCTGCGACCCCCTGCCCGCCCACAACTAGCAGCAGTCTGTACCTTCTTCTGCACAGACCTCCAGCAGCCGAGTGGCCTCTTCCACGATCTAGTAATGCAGAGCGCTGGGAGATGACATCATCTCCAAGCGCTCTGCATTACTGAAGAGACGACCATGCGGGAGTTCAAGCTGTATACAGGTCTGTGCTAAAGGAGGCACAGACCTCTCCTGCCACACCGCTGGACCACCAGGGAGGTAGGAGCTTGAGGGCAATGTGAGGGGAATGTGTAGATTGGGGGCAATGTGGAGGCAATGTGGAGATTGGAGGGAATGGGGAGACTGGAGGATTGGGGGCAATGTGGAGATTGGGGGCAATGTGGAGAAGGAGGCTATGTGGAGATTGGGGGCAATGTGGGGCAATATGGTGATTGGGGGCAATGTGAAGACTGGGGGCAATGTGGAGAAGGAGACAATGTTGAGACTGGGGACAATGGGGGGCAATGTGGTTGGGGGGCCCATGGCAATTTCTGTACCAAGGCCCGGTGGCTTCTAGTTACACCTCTGTCCACTTTATAACCACTTTATCACCTCTTGTAGTGATGAGCGAGCACCCCAATACTCGGGTGTTCGGGTGCTCTGACCGAGCACCCCCGGAGGCTCGAGTGCTCGGCCGAGCACCCGAGCCCCATTGAAGTCAATGGGAGGACTCGAGCATTACACCAGGCACCCCCTGCTCTGATGAGGGGAGGGTGCCTGGTCCATAGGAAAAGGGCAGAAAATGATGGAAACACCACAGAAATGGTTCAGGGACAGCATAGGGAGGATGTCTGGATGCATCTTGGACTCCAACATCGCTGCTGGGAACGATCTTTCGCCCGTAGTACGCCATTTTTACAGACTGACCGTAAAACACACAAAAAGGAAGATAAAAACGACTTTAGGCGAAAAATTGTTACCAAACAGTATTTGCTGTATATTTACTTGTATATCATCTGCAAATTCTCCCAAAAATTTCCTCGATTTTTCTGAACTGAGGCCATGATTAAGAGGGAAACGTGCGCAGAGGCAAATTCTCCCAAAAATTTCCTTGATTTTTCTGAACTGAGGCCATGATTAAGAGGGAAACGTGCGCAGAGGCAAATTCTCCCAAAAATTTCCTTGATTTTTCTGAACTGAGGCCATGATTAAGAGGGAAACGTGCGCAAAGGCAAATTCTCCCAAAAATTTCCTCGATTTTTCTGAACTGAGGCCATGATTAAGAGGGAAACGTGTGCAAAGGCAAATTCTCCCAAAAATTTCCTCGATTTTTCTGAACTGGGGCCATGATTAAGAGGGAAACGTGCGCTGAGCCGACCATCCAAAACATTATGGGTGAGGGTCTGCTGCGGAGCTGACCATCCTAAACATTATATGCGAAGGCCCGCTAGTGAGCTGACGTTATAAAACATTATATGAGAGGGCCCGCTAGAGAGCTGACCCAATAAAACATTATATGAGAAGGCCCGCTGGTGAGCTGACCTATACAAAAATTGTCAAACAGGGCCCGCTGGTGAGCTGGCCCTATATAAAAATTATATCACAGGGCATATGGAAGAGGAGGAGTAGGATGAGAAGATTAAGAGTCAACCATATAGCCGTTTTTTGGGTGGAAGGGGTGAATGGGAATACAGAGTATTCCCATCATTGTAAATAACATATATAAAGTCACTTTATGTTCCTCCGGGGCTTTCCTCCAGTGGAGTGGAGAAGTCAGGGGAAATCCAGGCCTTGTTCATTTTTATAAGTGTCAACCTATCAGCATTTTCGGTGGAAAGGCGGATACGCTTATCTGTTATGATGCCACCAGCAGCACTAAATACCCGCTCAGACAGAACACTGGCGGCAGGGCAGGCCAGCACCTCCAAGGCGTAGAGTGCCAGTTCATACCACGTGTCCAGCTTGGACACCCAGTAGTTGTAAGGCACAGAGGGATCATTGAGGACGCTGACACGGTCTGCTACGTACTCCTTCACCATCTTCCAAAACTTTTCGCTCCTTGTGACACTAGGCTGCGCATCAGGGTGAGGGTGCTGGCGGGGTGTCATGAAGGTGTCCCATGCCTTGGAGAGTGTTGCCCTGCCTTTGTCGGAACTGCTGTGTGCTCCCCTTTTCTCCCCTTCTCTGTTGGCCAAGGTAGCACGTACTCTGCCGCCAGCGTTGTCAGATGGAAAATTTTGGAGCAATTTTTCAACAAGAACCTTCTGGTATTGCACCATTTTGCTTGTCCTCTCCACCGGAGGAATGAGAGATGAGAAATTCTCTTTGTAGCGGGGGTCCAGAAGGGTGAACACCCAGTAATCCGTGTTGTCTAAAATGCGTATAACGCGTGGGTCACGGGAAAGGCAGCCTAACATAAAGTCAGCCATGTGTGCCAGAGTACCAACAGGCAAGATTTCGCTGTCCTCACCAGGAGGATGACTCTCAATCTCCTCATCCTCTTCCTCCTCTTCTGCCCACCCACGCTGAAGAGATGGAACTAAAGTTCCATGGCTACCCTCTGTAGCGGAGGCAACCGTGTCTTCCTCCTCCTCCTCCTCCTCCTCCGCCTCCTCCAATTGTCGCTGAGAAGACGAAGTGAGGGTGCTCTGGCTATCACCTTGTGTAAGCTCTTCCTCCCCCATTTCCACCTCTTCCACATGCAAAGCGTCGGTTTTAATTGTGAGCAGCGAGCGTTTCAGTAGACACAGAAGTGGGATGGTTACACTGATAATAGCGTTATCGCCGCTCACCATCTGTGTCGATTCCTCAAAATTGCGTAAAACCTCACAGAGGTCTGACATCCATTCCCACTCCTCACTTCTGATTAGAGGAAGTTGAATGGAGAGGCGACGACCGTGTAACAGCTGGTACTCCACTACTGCCCTCTGCTGCTCACAAAGCCGGGCCAACATGTGGAAGGTGGAGTTCCAGCGCGTGCTCACGTCACACAGCAGCCGGTGAGCTGGCAATTGTAAGCGCTGCTGCAGCTTCAACAGGCCGGCTGAAGCTGTAGATGACTTACGGAAATGTGCACACACGCGGCGCACCTTGGTCAAGAGATCATGCAAATTGGGGTAGGTTTTTAGAAATCGCTGAACCACTAAATTAAATACATGCGCTAGGCATGGTACATGTGTGAGCTTGCCGAGCTCCAAAGCCGCCACCAAGTTACGCCCATTATCACACACAACCATGCCTGGTTGCAGGTTGAGTGGCGAGAGCCACTGCTCGGTCTGGTGACTAATCCCCTGCAACAGCTCTGAGGCCGTGTGCTGTTTGTCCCCAAGGCAGATCAGCTTCAGCACGGCCTGTTGACGCTTCCCCACTGCAGTGCTACACTGCTTCCAGCTACCGGCTGATGGGGGAGTGGCGCTGCGCGCAGAGAATTCGGAGGTGGAAACGGAGGAGGAGGAGCCAATAACGTAGGTGCTGGCAGAAACCCTGATGGAGGTAGGGCCCGCAATCCTCGGCGTGGGTAGCACCTGTGCCATCCCAGGGTCCGAGTCGCTCCCAGCCTCCATGACATTCACCCAGTGTGCCGTCAGGGAAATGTAGCGTCCCTGGCCACAAGCACTTGTCCATGTGTCAGTCGTTAAGTGGACCTTCCCAGTAACTGCGTTGGTCAGGGCACGGGTGATGTTACGGGACACATGGTGGTGTAATGCGGGGATGGCACACCGGGAAAAGTAGTGGCGGCTGGGGACCGCGTACCGAGGGACAGCTGCTGCCATCAGGCTGCGGAAGGACTCAGTCTCCACAAGCCTAAATGGCAGCATTTCGATGGCCAGTAATTTGGAAAGGTGTGAGGTTAGTGCTATGGCCTGTGGGTGGGTGGCTGGGTATTTTCGCTTGCGCTCAAATGCCTGGGGTAACGACATTTGGACGCTGCGCTGGGACAGGGAAGTGGATGTGGTCGCTGATGGTGCTTCAGATGGTACAGGTGCAGGGCGGGAGGTATGCGGGCCTGCGCCTTCGACAGGCGATTGGCCGGCACCGAAAACAGGGGAAGAGGAGGCAGTGGTGTGGCCTGCAGACACAGATGGGCGATCCAGGCGTTCCTCCCACTTATTACGGTGCTTGGATGCCATGTGTCGGATCATGCTGGTGGTGGTGAGGTTTCTAGTGTTCATGCCTCGGCTCATTCTGGTGTGCCACAGGTTGCAAACTACAATTCTTTTGTCGTCCGCACTTTCCTTAAAAAAACGCCATACCGCGGAACACCTACCCCTTGGCAAGGGAGATTTACGCAAGGGGGTGCTCCGTGGAACATTTGCGGGCCGGTTTGGTGCGGTCCGCCTTCTTTCTGTAGCCACACCACTGCCTCTTCCAGCCTGTTGCGGTGCTGCAGATGGCTCACCCTCAGGACTGCTGTCATCGCTCGGCTCTACACCTTCCCAGGTGGGGTCAGTCACCTCATCGTCCACCAAGTCCTCCTCCACTTCCTCACTCTGATCATCCTCCTCATGTCTTGATCCCACCACATACTCAGTCATTGACAACTGTATATCATCCTCCTCATCAAGGTCTTGAGACAGTAATAGTGGTTGATTTAATGGCAACTGTGTCTCATCATCATCATCATCCACTTCCTTTGACCTTAAATGCCGTTCACCTCTGTCATCTTCTTGTGATTGGGTACCCTCTAGAGGTTGTGAATCAGGGCACAAGATGTCATGTTCCTCTGCAAGCGTGCTTGGAGAGAGGTTCAAATTAAGGATTGGTGATGAGACGAGCTCCTCACTATATCCCAGTGTGGGATCACTTCTTTGACCAGATCCTCTATGGTGGGAGGAAGGATGATCAGAGTGAGGATTATGTTGACCAGACTCTTGGCTACTGAGAGTGGACTTGGTGGAAGACAGGGTGGTGCTTAACCGACTGGAAGCAGTATCAGCTGACATCCAACCGACCACCTGTTCGCAGTGGTCGGACCTCGAGAGTGATGTCCTGCGACGCCCTGTAAAATGAGACATGAAGCTAGGTATTGTGGATGTCTTTCTGTCTTGTGCTCTGGCACCAGGCACAGTTTCTACGCGTCCTGACCCGCGCCCTGAACTATCAGGATCACGTCCACTTCCCCGTCCCTTTTTACCCGCCTTCTTCATATTACACGGAATATGTGCTGCAAATATGCAACTTTGCACAGTAAACAGAATGTGCTTCTTAACTGCGGCTACGCACAGTGAATGGAATATGTGACTTTGATATTTTACAGTTTGAAGACTTAACAGAATGTTTTCCTATTCTGAAACTTTGCACAGTAAACAGAATTTGCTTCTTAACTGCGGCTACGCACAGTGAATGGAATATGTGACTTTGATATTTTACAGTTTGAAGACTTAACAGAATGTTTTCCTATTCTGAAACTTTGCACAGTAAACAGAATTTGCTTCTTAACTGCGGCGACGCACAGTGAATGGAATATGTGACTTTGATATTTTACAGTTTGAAGACTTAACAGAATGTTTTCCTATTCTGAAACTTTGCACAGTAAACAGAATTTGCTTCTTAACTGCGGCGACGCACAGTGAATGGAATATGTGACGTTGATATTTTACAGTTTGAAGACTTAACAGAATGTTTTCCTATTCTGAAACTTTGCACAGTAAACAGAATTTGCTTCTTAACTGCGGCGACGCACAGTGAATGGAATATGTGACGTTGATATTTTACAGTTTGAAGACTTAACAGAATGTTTTCCTATTCTGAAACTTTGCACAGTAAACAGAATTTGCTTCTTAACTGCGGCGACGCACAGTGAATGGAATATGTGACTTTGATATTTTACAGTTTGAAGACTTAACAGAATGTTTTCCTATTCTGAAACTTTGCACAGTAAACAGAATTTGCTTCTTAACTGCGGCGACGCACAGTGAATGGAATATGTGACTTTGATATTTTACAGTTTGAAGACTTAACAGAATGTTTTCCTATTCTGAAACTTTGCACAGTAAACAGAATTTGCTTCTTAACTGCGGCGACGCACAGTGAATGGAATATGTGACTTTGATATTTTACAGTTTGAAGACTTAACAGAATGTTTTCCTATTCTGAAACTTTGCACAGTAAACAGAATTTGCTTCTTAACTGCGGCTACGCACAGTGAATGGAATATGTGACTTTGATATTTTACAGTTTGAAGACTTAACAGAATGTTTTCCTATTCTGAAACTTTGCACAGTAAACAGAATTTGCTTCTTAACTGCGGCGACGCACAGTGAATGGAATATGTGACTTTGATATTTTACAGTTTGAAGACTTAACAGAATGTTTTCCTATTCTGAAACTTTGCACAGTAAACAGAATTTGCTTCTTAACTGCGGCTACGCACAGTGAATGGAATATGTGACTTTGATATTTTACAGTTTGAAGACTTAACAGAATGTTTTCCTATTCTGAAACTTTGCACAGTAAACAGAATTTGCTTCTTAACTGCGGCGACGCACAGTGAATGGAATATGTGACTTTGATATTTTACAGTTTGAAGACTTAACAGAATGTTTTCCTATTCTGAAACTTTGCACAGTAAACAGAATTTGCTTCTTAAGTGCGGCGACGCACAGTGAATGGAATATGTGACTTTGATATTTTACAGTTTGAAGACTTAACAGAATGTTTTCCTATTCTGAAACTTTGCACAGTAAACAGAATGTGCTGCTAATCTGCAACTTTGCACACTAAACAGAATGTGCTCTAATCTGCAACTTTGCACACTAAAAAGAATGTGCTGCTAATCTGCAACTTTGCACACTGAACAGAATGTGCTCTAATCTGCAACTTTGCACACTAAACAGAATGTGCTCTAATCTGCAACTTTGCACACTAAACAGAATATATGAAGTTTGTTTTTTTTTTTCTCTGCCCCCCCACACAAAATAAACTGCTGCCCCCACACACAGTAGTCCTAAAAAGGACTTTTGGGTCTTTTTTTTTTTTCACAATTGCTTTTCTTCTCCCTACACTGACTTTCCCTTCCTATCCTCATCTCTCCCTGGCTAAGACTGAGCCGAACTCGCTGGTCAGGTGCTATACAGCACCCGATCATGGGTTCTGGCCAGCCAATCAGTGTAATGCCAGCAGCCAACATGGCTGCTGGCATTACACTGATGTCAGAGCCTCCCTGCACGTTTATTGGCTGCGCAGCAGCCGCGAAACGTGCGGGGAGGAGACCCGAACATGGCGGGCGAGCACATGCGGTACTCGTACGAGTACCGCCATGTGCCGAGCAGAGCGATGCTCGAGCCGAACCGAGCTTCGGCCGAGCATGCTCGCTCAACACTACCTCTTAGTGAATCTCCCCTATAGTGTATCCTTTTACTCATTGTTGAAAACAGAATGTACATGTATAGAATGGGAACACTCAGACAGATACAACATTTAGTTGTCAGAATTTAAATTTTCTGTAATTGGATTGAAAAAGTTCTTACTCCATAGTCTATCGATTTTCAGACATATTACAGTTATTTCTCCAACCAATTCTGTCATCTCCGCCAATGGAAAAAAGATTGAGTGGTTGAATCTACTGTCAGTATAAGGTATTTTCAGAAAAACAAATAATTTCTGAGCTGTCACTTTTTTGTCTGATTAATGCCATTTTACACCGACAAAACAACAATGGGCTAAACTTGGAGAAGACAAATTAAAGGCATAGCACTTCTACTGATTAAAGATGTTTTATTCAAAGGTTACTACAGCTCAAACTTGATTTTTTTTAGGTGCAGTATCACAGTGGCCTGAAATTGTACAGGCGCTGTTGCTACATGATGCTATGGAGATTTATGGTCATCTGACCAGAGCTGTCCAAAGGATGGTGTAGCAATGGCGCCATTGTACAATTTCAGGCCACTGAGATATTGCACCTAAAAAAATCAAGTTTGAGCTGTAATAACTTTTGAATAAAACACCTTTCAGCAGTGGAAGTACCCTTGTTTTACTCAGGGGGATAAACACTACAATATATATTTTTTACATATTATTACTATCCCTTTAAAGCAGTATTGGCAGATGAAAGTGAGAAGAGTAGGAGTGTGGCATTAACTGGTAAAAAAAAAGTCTATTTTTCACATTTTAATTTTAAAGACAACATTAACCCCTTCCCGACAATGGACTTACCAGGTACGTCCCACAAATACTGTCACTTAGTGACAGAGGACATACCTGGTAAATCACGGAAGTCATTCGGTAGAATGCCAAAAAACCCACCGTCGTTAAGTGCCGGCCGCGTGCGCACGCAGCCGATCACTAAGGGATTAAAGACATTTTTAACTTGTTTCTTTGAAAATGTTATTTTCAAATGCCAAAATAAAGATAATTTAACATCAGAATTTTTAAAGCCGATATTCATCAAGCTCATCTTACCTTCATTATTAATTCTTTATGACACATTTTCAAATGTGACAGGTTTACTTCTGAAAATATTGTCCTTCTTTTACCACCAGCTTACGATCTGACAATTTTTTCATTCTGATGACTTTTTGAACATTGCGCCCATAGCCTTTTTCATATAAAAGCATGTAAAATAATTACAATATCAGTGTAAGAGTACATACAATACAATTACATGCATTGTCATCATGTATCTTATACATTGTAACATTGTCTGGAATGTTATCTCCGCTAGAAAGTCCAAGAACAGGAGGTGGGAGTGTCTTATAAAGAACACACAAACACACCCACAAAGCCTGATTGGTTAATTGGCTATTGTATACAATAAAGCATGTGAGCTCAAATAATATATTAAAATAAAATGTTTGGATTGCACAGAGACAGACCAGAGACATGGGAACAGTTAATTGTCATGATAGATGTCTATTCTCCAGCACTGAGGAGTAAGCTTTTACTTGTTTTACACTTGAATGTTATCTGATTATTTTATCTTTCCTTCATTGATAAATCTGCAATACAATATCATTGATATTTATGAGAATGGTTAACACTGAAATATATGTTTAAAACATGGGTTATCCATTAACCTATTTATATATTTAATCCAGAAATGCCTTTTCTACTTAACAGTAGTGGCTGTTTAATAAAAAAAGAAATCCTAGTTGCTTGGACATTTCTAACATCTGACCTCCTGCTGTATAACCTACACTAAGTAGGGCTCATACAACAGCTGCTTCCTGTTACAGAGAAAGCAGCTCATATGGCTTCCTGGCTGGCTTTTAAAACTTTCTGCTCTGTAAAACCCTGAGTCATAGAAAGGGTGGCTCCAAGCATGAAGCTGACATGACCTTGAACCTAACAATGGAGTTCAAAGGACATAATAGACTGTCTACTTTAGAATGCTACAAAAATGGAAAGGGGTTAGACAATGGTCTTTTATAAAGGGGTCATTAGATACAGTACCATGGAATGACAAAAATATATATAACGGAGGTGACATTAGACATTTTAGATAAGCAAACGTCTACATATCGGCTCAGAAGGAAACAGTTGGAAACGCAGCATCTTTTTTTTTTTTAACCAACATTTCTAGACTGTGTAACAATTTTCTGCTTTGATTTAAGAAATGGAAGTTTTTTTTATTTTATCACAGTTCTTACCATAAACTAATTTCAGTAACTCACCTATGATAAAATCCAATTACATAATGGAAAAGCTATCCATTGTGATTGTTATAAATCCTTTAGCTATCATAAATCTCAATAATAATTAGATACTCTAAAGAATTACATTACTTTTTAAAATAGTTTTATCATTATTAACATATAAATCATAAAAAAATCATATTTTTAAAACAGAGACAATAACAAACATGTTTTATATTTATAAGATTGTTTCACCCAAACTGTTTTGCTGATACATAGAAAAACAACTCGATAGGCTTTATTCGAACACAGTAATGACAGGAAAGGACTATTTCAACTACATAGCCCGCATACATCACTCAAACAAGTGTAAGCTTGTCTCTTTACAAAAAAATAAAAAATATCTGGTCCCAGATATACTGCTACTTCCGGAAGCACGCCCATAGCTTAGTATAGGTCACACAGAAGCCAACCATGTAGAAAAGAAGCCCCTAAGCACATCAGTCAAGGGCAATTGCTGCTGCTTTGGGCAGCAGTGGGGTTCAAGAGGGGGGCTCCACCTGGTGCATGGAGCCCTCCAAAACACTTTCTACTTTATTTAAGGTAATAGGGACACATTTGTTAGAAAAGGTTATTCATGTCTTATTTATTTATGTCAATGAAGGATGAACCCAGCACACTCAAAATTCTCCCATAAAATCACGTCTTTATTTGAAAAAACACACAGAACACTGAGCTGAAAGCCTTACACGTTTCACACTAGCTGTGCTTAATCATAGACTATAAGTATCTATGATTAAGCACAGCTAGTGCGAAACGCGTAAGACTATTTCATATCAGTGTTCTGTGTGTTTTTTCAAATAAAGAAGTGATTTTATGGGAGAATTTTGAGTGTGGTGTATTCATCCTTCATTGAAGTTTTCTTGATAATTTTGGCTCATTCATCTGCCCAGCACCTTATCTACATTTGATGATTTACATTGGTGAGTGATATACACTGTATATTTTTGCTGGAAATTAGTGCTGCTTCCTCTTTTGATTCTCCTTATTTATTTATGCCTTAACGTGTTTAAGCCACATAGTTATTAAAAAACAATTTAACAAGCTTTTACATTTACTTTAGTGGATTTGGCTTATGATGTAATTAGTGAGCGAATATAAAGGCCCAAGAGAGATTTAAAGAAGAGTAAATATATCAATAACTAACTGCACATTTTTAAGATTTGTAGTACCACTTAGGATTGAGAGGACTAAGATCCCCAGTGCTGAAGATAGTAAGAATAACAATTTTATTTTAGGGAGAAGGCACTTTTATACTTAATTATTTTCAAATCACCAGCATATTTAATTTATTGTGCTTTGCTTTGTCCCTTAGCCCCTTAATAACCAGTGGTCCAGGGAAGTTACCTTCTCTTAATGACCGCTTTGAACTTTGCCGATGCGCCGCACATGTGACTGAGCGGGGGTCTGAGAGAGACCGCTCTGATTTTGAAGAGGTCAATTTCAGACCCTGTTTTTACCTCAGCCCTCCCAGCTGAAGCATTGTAAGTAACAAGTAAGTGGCATGCCAAGACCATCACCGGTCCTTAAGTCATAAAACCGGTGAAGGTCCTGGCATGTCACATGATCCTTAATGGGTTAAAATGTAATTTGTTTAAAGAAGAACTAATACCCCTAGTAATAACCTACTACCTTAATCTGGCCATAAAATCCTAATGGCCACTATGAAATTTGCCCTTGCGCCTTTTTTTCTTGAGATATCATCTTGAATCAGTCCTGGATGTCATGTTATAGAGGCGGACCTGACAGTTGTTGGCATTTTTTTAAAGGGATAGTAATACTTAAAATGTAAAAAAAATTATGTTGTAGGGTTTATCCCCCTGAGTAAAACAAGGGTACTCCCACTGAAAGGTGTTTTATTCAAAAGTTATTACAGCTCAAAGTTGATTTTTAGGTGCAATATCACAGTGGCCTGAAACTGTACAGTGGTGCTGTTGCTACACCATCCTATGGACAGCTCTGGACCCAGGACCACTGTGCAATTTCAGGTCACTGTGATATTGCACCTAAAAAAATTCAAACTTGAGCTGTAATAACTTTTAAATAAAACACTTTTCAGCAGTGGGAGTACCCTTGTTTTACTCAGAGGGATAAGCCCTACAACATGTTTTTTTTACATTTTAAGTATTACTATCCCTTTAAATCGAGGCAGGCAAAGTGCATGAACCTACTTAAAGGGATGTTTCCCTTTGAACAAAGTGGCAATCCTTCTTTATTGTGTATACAACTGACAGATTACATTAGTAATGGTAAATCACTATAAATCCCGTGAAATAATATTATGAATTATCCCCCCTCATGTCCCTCATACTTCCGTTATCCTTCAGGCATCAGAGCTGGAAGCGGATGGCGACGTTCATCAAGGGGAGCAGGGTTTTCCATATACTGAATGGAGGCAGATTGTGCTCTGTAGCTCTGTCTGGTCAAGCGACCTGATTGCAGATCTCAGGAGATGTGGCCTGGTATTGTGAAAAGGGTCATAAGGAGGTAATCCATAATATTATTTCACGTGATATATAATGAATTCAGCATTACTGAAGTAACCTATCAGTTGTATGCTCGATAAAGAAGCATTGCAGCGTTGTTCAAATGGAAATATTACTATCCCTTTAAGTCTTTAAGGTTCAATGGGAAGCACAACTAATTTTGAAGCAATGTGTTCCAAACCCCTCTGGTCCTTACATGGTTAATGGGATAGTAATGATTCACAAAAAAAGCAGCTCTGATTAATCTTAGTATTTGGGCCATGGAGAGCGTTTTTTCAATACTATCCAAATTTGTAGTGCAAGAGTAATTGAATGATAAATTATCTCCTTCCTGCCCCTTTTCCTGCTCTCCTCAGACCAGGAAGACTGTCCGGATGGATCGCAGAGAGGGTCAATCTTCAGTGAGCACAAGTTAAAACCTGTTGAGGGGGGGTTTCCTTATGCTCACAATAAGAAGATTGTACCTTGCTGTGAGCTGTCTGGTCCCAGGACCAGATTTCACATGTGAGGGGAGGCGGCTTACATTAGGTAAAAGGGGTGGAAGGGGGGTACTTTATCATTCAATTTCTCTTGAACAACAATCTGACAGCATTGAAATAACACTCTCCGTGGTCCAAATACTATGAAGATTAACAGGAGCTGCTTTTAGTTTGAAACGTTACTATCCCTTTAAGGTTACTCATGCACAGTGAGCAGAGTTTGAGGTCCTATGTTCCTGCAAGCAACTGTCATCTCCACCTCTGTTGACATAACATTTAGGACTGATTAAAGTTAGTATCTCTGAAAAAAATGACAAGGTCATTAAGGCCATTAAGATTTTCTGTCTATAATAAGGTAGAGTTGTTATTAGGAAATGTTAGAGTGCTTTTAACTCTTTGAGTACCAGAGAGTTATCCAATGTATTGCAATGCGTTGGACACCTCTCTGGCACTCAAAGAGTTAAAACAATTGCTAATTGTTTTTTTCATAGGAAAATTATGTTCTTACTAGTTGAACAGCCTGTGCACACGGGCCACAGTGCCAGACAGCAATGGCGCAGTGCAGTCATTCACAGTAGAGACTGCCCGCACCGCAGCTGGTAACGGTGCAGGATGCTCCGAATTCAGACTGTAGAGAGAGGACTACAGTCTGAATTCAGATTGCCCTACTCCATTATTAGCCGCGGTGCGGGCAGTCTGTACTGAGCATGACTGCAGCGTGCACAGCCATCTGTACTGCTCATGACAGCTTCTGACAAACATACGTTAGCAAATTATTATATAGGATATGGACAACTTTCATGACTAAAACTATGCATGAAACAGTGTTAAAATAAACTGCTGAAATAAGATTAGAACCCTTGCATTATCAACTGTCAGACTCCCTGTCCTAAAATCTGCAAAAAAGTAAAAAAGAAAAGAATAAAATGTATGCATGCAGGACAATCTGCGTGACTGCAGCATTTTGCTCTGCTAAAACCTCACCACATCATCCATGATTCTTTCAGGACGACGCCTATTTTTAACATAATTGTCAGTGCTCAGAGGAAATTAGGTCATTTTGTGAAAATAAAGCAAAAGTAGATAAAAAAAGAAATTGTTTTAATTACAAAATGGGGGGAAACACTTAAGGAGGGAAAAGGACGTGGCAAACATGACTGACGCCGTTTCTGCCGGTCACTGATATGCCTCCTGTGTCCCTACTCCCTAGCTATTAATCATTTAATGGAGAGAATGTGTTCCATAATGCTGTCTGGTCACAGTAACTCTATTTTTCCAAGAACTCTTCAATATAAATTGCTTAATTTCATTCTGGCATATGATCTTACATGCTCCCACGTATTTCTTTGTTTCATTAAATAAATAAAAAATATTGGAGCATGTTTGTGGGACAGTTCCATTGTTTCCTAAGCTTTTAGCAGCACAATATAAAACAATAATTGAGTTGGCTAACCACACACCCAACAGTAGGTAATGACATACTTCTTGTGAACTCCACCAAATAAACTAGTATTCCTATAACAAATAGGATAGGAAACATGAAACTGAGATTCAACAAATGCCTATAATCAGGGCTTAAAATTTGAAGTCCTTTGCTACTAGCCAGACCTGAAAAGTTACTCACCACTGCAAGCCATAACATACCAATCAGGGCTGAATTTCTATTCACCAGGGATAAATTTTCACTCGCCATTGGCTAGTGGCGAGTGGAAATTTTGAGCCCTGCCTATAATCAAATCCCTTTAATAATTACAAAACAGACCAAGGCGAAAAAGTACCAGCTTTTGCCCTTTCACTAATTTCACTAATTATTGGAATATGACCACCTTCACTTCTTCCATATCTCATGGTGATCAATGGAAGATAAAGTAAGAACAATGCCTAAATCTGTAAAACTTTAGTACAATAAAAAAAAGTTAGTTTAAAGTGTTAGTAATGTCCACAAAAAAGTTTTTTGCATTTAGAAGAGCTTAAAAAGCTGAGCTAAATGCAAAAAAAACGTATCTCTCAAACCGCTATGATTAAAGAGATACAGGCATTTAAAGTTTGATCTCTCCTACTGAGAGCTGTAAAGCTGTCAGCAGGAGATCCGTGTTGGCCGACACGGAGGCGCTTGAGCAGAGCCATCCTTGGAATGGTCTAAATGGCCTGGTTTTCAAGCACTCGTTTTAGACCATTCCAATGAAGGGATTCGTGGTAAATAGAGATTGCGGCTCTGCTCAAGCACCTCCGTGTTGGCAGACACGGATCTCCTGCTGACAGCTTTACAGCTGTAACTAGGAGAGATCAAACTTTAAATGCCTTTATCTCTTAAACCATAGCGGTTTGAGAGATACTTTTTTTGTATTTAGCTCAGCTTTTTAAGCTCTTCTAAATGCAAAAAAACTTTTTTTATGAACATTACTAAGACTTCAATAACTTTCTTACAATATTTATACACTACTAGTTGAAAAGCCTATGTACATGAGCCACAGTGCCACCCAGTAGCCTCGTCTGGTGCCTGGAGCCTCTCTGCTCACTGCCCGCTCTGCAGTCATGTGCAGTACAGAGTGCCCGAATGCACCGCTGCTGATACGGAGCGAGGCACTATGAATTCAGACCAAGCAGTCCCAGGAAGCTGCACAGAAAGGACTCCGGTCTGAATTCAGAGTGCCCCACTCCGTAACAGCCATGGCGCGTTTGGGCAGTCTGTACTTCGCATGACTGCAGAGTGGGCCGTCTCTACTGCACGACTGCAGTGCTCACAGTCTCTACTGTGCAAGACGGCTTCAGACAAACATCCTAATGAACTATTATATAGATAAGAAAGTTATTAAACTAACATTTTTATTGTACTAAAGTTGTTAAAATATGTTTAACCCTTTGAATACTAGAGCTGTGTGCCAAGACAGAATCGGACAATCCTCTGTAACTGGTATAGAGGTACTGGGGATGTTTAAAGGGATAGTAATACTTAAAATATTAACAAAAATATGTTGTAGGGTTTATCCCACTGAGTAAAACAAGAGCACTTCCACTGCTGAAAGGTGTTTCCTTCAAAAGTTATTAATTTTCAAAGTTGAATTTTTTTAGGTGCAATATCATAGTGGCCTGAAATTGTACAGTGGCACTGTTGCTACACGATCCTATGGACAGCTCTGGTCCCGGGACCATAAATCTCCATAGGATAGTGTAGCAACAGCGCCACTGTACAATTTCAGGCCACTGTGATATTGCACCTAAAAAATTCAACTTTGAAAATTAATAACTTTTGAATGAAACACCTTTCAGCAGTGGGAGTACTCTTGTTTTACTCATGGGGATAAACCCTATAACATATATATTTTTTACATTTTAAGTATTACGATCCCTTTAAGGACATAGCTTTTTGTGGCTAATAGGGGGAGAGGACCCCCATATCTTACTTCTCAACATAGGAAAAATGTGAGCGAGCATTTATTAAGTGATTTTATTTACATGTGTATCTTATTATATAAAAAGCCAGATGTATGTTTGTCAGATGCAGTCATGCTCAGTAAAGACCGCACAAACTGAACACGCCAAAGTCTGAACACGCCATAGTCCCAGCCTCTCTCCCAGCCCTGCAAGCCCAGTGTCCGCCACGATGTGTAAGGGAGCCCTGGCCCCGGTCGAGCAGTGTCTAGCTAAGCCCGGTGGTGTGAGGTGCGTTCATGAACCCCCTGTTCTGGGTCAAGGCGCACTGCCGCACACACACCCTCTCCTGGTACCTCACGTGCTGCGGTTACTGATGTTGCAGGGACTGACGGGTACACTGCTGTCTTAACCCTTTGAGCGCCAGAGGGGTACGCAATGCATTGCTCTGCAATGCATTGCGTACCCCTCTGGCGCTCAAAGGGTTAACCCATTCAGTGCCATTCACTTTGGCCTGTGTACACAGGCTTTTACACTAGTTTGGAATAAAAGACTACACTTAGATCTACCCATCTCTTTGATTTCCCTGTGCTCTCTCAGTCTTCTTTCCTTGACAAGTGGGGAAGCCAGTTAAAGATATAGCACGCAATTTTGGAAAAATCTACCAGATGGGGGTGGGTGAGGAGGTTATGAGGGAGGAGAGTGCATGATAATTGGTAAAGAGTAGTACTTGATGAATAGAATACCTGGATATGAGGTTATAGATGTAGGAGGCAGCATAGGCGTAAAGGGGTTTTAGGTTAATTTTAGAATTTTGTTCTTGATTGAAGGCTGCTGTGTGTCAGTGTAAAGACTGGCAGAGTGCGTCAGAAAATGTGGAGAGGCTAATGAGATGAACCTGGTAGAAGGATTCAGGACAGACTGGAGAGAATACAGAGAACAATTAATAGGGGGTTACAGTCATTAAGCATTGATATGATAAGGGTGCAAATTATATCCTTGCTGATATATTGTGTAAGACAATACCATAGTAACATAGTTGATGAGGCTGAAAAAAGACATGCATCCATCAAGTCCAGCCCATGCCAAAAACACCCCTGTTGATCCAGAGGAAGGAAAAAAAAAGCTCTCTGAAGCCAGTTCCAATTTAGACACAAATCGGTAAAAAAAATCTTTTGTCTCTCCAAATTGGAGTCAGATAGTTTCCTGGATCAACAACCTATCGGCATTGACACCATCTGTCATAATTGTTAATATTGTTCTGGGCTAGATAGGCATCCATTGTTTTTTTTAAGGAGTTACATTAGCTGCAAGTCCAAACCATATTTTGGATTTGTTGGGAAATGAAAGTAACAAGATTGATCAAGTGATTGATTATGAGCATGTGTTGAGGGCAGAGTAAGACACTGACACCTAGGCAATGGGTCTGGAAGGTCGGGGTGTTAACTGAGATAATGACATTAAGAGATATTTAATATACAGCAGAAGTGGCAAGAGAAAAATATTATGATCTTTGTTTTTGATTTGTACAACTTTAACCCGTTAAGGACCCATGGTTCCACTTAAGGACCCATGACGGTCCTGGACCGTCATGGGTTAAACTCTCCCATCACCACCTCATGGAGCGACGGGAGAGTGTGGGCTGGCTGTAACTAAGCGCTCTGAAAAAGCTGTAAAAGTAGAATGACAGGAACAGTAATTAGGGTAAGGTTTAGAGTTACAAAAAAACAAACAAAAAAAGAGTTTATTTTATTTAAAAATTGATTTTCTATTATTTTAAGTTAGTTTAGATAGGTAGTTGGGTTGGGTAGGTTCAAGGAATATGTGTTTTAGGGTAAGGCTTAGGGTTAGATTTAGGTTTAGGAGTAGCGTAGGAAAAAAACAAAACAAAAAAAAGTTTATTTTATTTAACAATGTATTTATATTATAAGCTAGTTTAGATAAGTAGTTGGGTTGGGTAGGTTCAAGGAATATGTGTGTTAGGGTAAGGCTTAGGGATAGATTTAGGTTTAGGAGCAACATAGGGAAAAAAATAGAAAAATACAAAAAAAATGTATCATAGGAATAGCAACTGCCCCAAGAGCTGCCCTGGCAAATAACCCAAGAGCTGCCCAAAGACCTTTCCAAAGATCAGCCCTAAGAAATGCCCCAAGACCTACCACAAGTACTGCCACTCCTGCTGATGAATGGGTATCATCAGCCAATTTATGCCCACAAATTCCTGAATTCACAGGCAACCCAGGAATTCAAGTTGATGTGGCAGTATTTACCCATGTTCAGTTTTTCTATTTATTTTTGGGGGAAGAAATTTGGGGGGAAATTGTATCTCAGACAAATTTATATGCAGCTGATTATATTGCCAGTAACCCATCAGAGTTAGTTTTCAAGGAAGAAATATGGCAACCCACAGGCCTTTTAGAATTTAAGAAATCCTGGGCCCTAGATCATACTGGACATATAGGATACCCCTATATTCGCCAAAACAATGACCAGGACTAGATACAAAATGATTTTGTGCTTTATGCACTTTAGTGATAATACCCTATGCTTCCCAAAAGAACACCCCCAGTATGACAGACTGTTCAAAATTCACCCCGTAATAAATAATTTACAGGAAAAGTTTGCCCAAGTATATACTCTCCAAAAACACATAAGAATAGATGAATATCTTATGAAATATAAAGGCAGGTTAGGTTTCAAGCAATACATCCCCTCCAAGCGATCCAAATTCAGCATTAAATTTTATAAATTCTGTGAAAGTGCCACAGGCTATACGCAGGCTTTTTGAATTTACGAGGGCAAGGAAAGCCAACTTGACCCTCCTGGTTGCCCCGAATCTCTGGGAACAAATGGGAAAATTGTTTGGGATCTAATTTACCCCTTATTAAATAAAGGATATCATTTATATGTTGACAACTACTACACCAGCCCCTTTTAATTTAAGTCACTTTTTTATTTTGACACTGTAGCCTCTGGCACTGTCAGGTGCAATTGCAGGGAGATGCCCAAAGAACTGGTAGCAAAAAATCTAAAACCCGGGATGTCCTCAGCTTTGTGCCAAGAAGAGCTGCTGGCAGTTAAATTTAAAGACAAAAAAAAGTATGCATGCTTTCCACCATCAAAGACTACAATAAGCACATGGGGGGAGTTGATCTGTGTGATCAACTCATGCAGCCGTACCTCTCCATGCAAAAGTATAGGGCATGGTACAAGAAGGTTGCCATTTACATGATGCAGACTGCAGTATTCAATTCTTTTTTGATTTTCAAATTGACAAACCCCAATCTAAAATTTAGTTTTCTGCAATATCAGCTCCATCTTATTTCACAATTTTTGTTTCAAGGGGCAACAGAAATAACTCCACAAAAACCCGGGGTACTACACTTTATTTATGAAATCCTCCCAAACCCCCAAAAGAAAAATCCACAAAAGCGCTGCAGGGTTTGCTACAGCAAGGGAATACGGAGAGAAACCCCAACTTTCTGTCCTGATTGCCCTTCCAAACCTGGCCTCTGCATGGGTGACTGCTTCAAGCAATACCATGCAGGCACAATGCAGTAGTGCTGTAACATTTATTTTGTTATTTGGCCACTTTTTCCCCCTGAAATATCCTGTTTTTTTATTTTTCAAAACACATCCCTCCTTAGATTTAACACTATCAAAATATAATGGGAAGCAAAGTTTTTTATCATCTCTGATAACGGAAACACACATGTTCCCTACTGGTCCCAGTAGCTCCCCCAAACCTTGACAAACCTATGCATATGGGGCATTACTGTACTCAGATGATGTAACTCACCACTAATGTAAAACACTTAGAAAAATCTGCAAATATCATCTGACTGAAATCCAGAGCAACACTAAAACGTGTGAAGAAATGGTGTTTCTCTGCCTTACTGCAGGTTTTGGGAAGGATTGGTGATAGAGTGGCAGCGAAAAAATTGATGAAATGCAAACAGAATGAAGCCAGGGTTGTCTACTCTTCTACAACATATACTTTTGGGGGTAAAATTAATTGCAGCATTGCCAAACAGTCCGAAATTAGACAAGGCACCAGCTGTAAAAATGGCATGTCTGTAAAAGGAAACTAACATGTTCTACCTGGGGCCAGTAGCTCCCCCAGACCCTGACAAACCTATGCATATGGGGCATTGCCGTACTCAGAAGAAGGTGCCGAACACTAATAAATGCAGTTTATAAAATCTTCACCTATTCTGTGCTTGAAATTCACATCAACATTGAAGTCTAAGTGTGAAAAATGCTGTTTTTTTTTTTTTTTACTTACGTAAACTTACACGAGGGATTGGTGGTAAAATGGCTGTGTACAAAATTTGAAAACACACCTAACATGAAAGCCTGGGGTGTCTACTTTCCAAAAATATACACTTTTTGGGGGAAATCTTAACGTGGAGCACTGTTACACAGCCCAAATGAGAAATGGCACCAGTGACGCTAGCTCTGAAAATTCAAAGTGTGAACCTGGAAACGCGCATGTTCCAATTTGGGCCCTGTAGCTCCCACAAAACCATTAGAAAGCTATGCATATGGGGTATTACCGTACTCAGAAGAAGTTTATAAAATCTTCACGTATTCTGTGCTTGAAATTGACATCAACAATGAAGTCAAAGTGTGAAAAATGCTGACTTTTTTTACTTATGTCAAGTTTTCACAGGATTGGTGGTAAAATGGCTGTGTAAAAAATTTGCAAACACACCTAAAATGAAAGCATGGGGTGTCTACATTCCAAAAATATACACTTTTGGGGGGAAATATTAAAGTGGAGAGCTGTTACACAGCCCCAATTGAGACATGGCACCAGTTAAGCAAGATGTGAAAAATTCAATATTTGTTCAAAACTGGGTCCCGTAGCTCCCCCAAACCTTGAGAAACCTATGCATATGGGTTATTGTCATACTCAGAAAAAGGAGCTGAACACTAATAAATGCGTTTTATAAATCTTCACCTATCCTGTGCTTGAAATCCACATCAACATTGAAATATAAGTGTGAAAACCGCTGAATTTTTTACTTACGTCAACTAAAATTGCTGTGAAAAAAATTTGAAAACACACCTAAAATGAAAGCCTGGGTATCTACATTCCAAAAATATACACTTTTAGGGGGAAATCTTAAAGTGGAGCACTGTTACACAGCCCCAATTGAGACATGGCACCAGTTAAGCAAGATGTGAAAATTCAATTTTAGTTCAAAATTGGGTCCCGTAGCTCCCCCAAACCTTGGGAAACCTATGCATATGGGGTAATGCCGTACTCAGAAGAATGAGCTAAACACTAAACAATGCATTTTTAAAAAAACTTCACCTATCCTGTTCTTGAAATTCACATCAACATTGAAGTCAAAGTGTGAAAAATGCTGATTTTTTTACTTATGTAAAGTTTTAAGAGGGATTGTTGGTAAAATCGCTTTGAAAACATACATAAAATGAAAGCCTGAGGTGTCTACTTTCCAAAAATATAAATTTTTTGGGGGAGATCTTAAAGTGAGATACTGGTACACAGCCCCAAATGAGATATGGCACCAGTGACGCAAGCTGTGAAAATTCGAAGTGTGAAACTGGAAAAGCGCATGTTCCAATTTGGGCCCCGTAGCTCTCACAAACCTTGAGAATCCTATGCATATGGGGTATTGCCGTACTCAGAAGAAGGAGCTGAACACTAAACAATGCATTTTTAAAAATCTTCACCTATCTTGTGCTTGAAATTCACATCAACATTGAAGTCAAAGTGTGAAAAACGCTGATTTTTTTACCTACGACAAATTTTAAGAGGGATTGGTGGTAAAATGGCTATGTAAACAATTTGAAAACATACATAAAATGAAAGCCTGTGGTGTCTACTTTTCAAAAATATACACTTTTTGGGGAAAATCTTAAAGTGGGGTACTGGTACACAGCCCCAAATGAGACATGGCACCAGTGACACAAGCTGTGAAAATTCGAAGTGTGAAACTGGAAAAGCGCATGTTCCAATTTGGGCCCCGTAGCTCCCACAAAGCTAGAGAAACCTATGCATATGTGGTATTGCTGTACTCAGAAGAAGGAACTAAACACCATGCAGTTTTAAAAATGTTCACCTATCATGTGCTTGAAATTCACATCAACATTGAAGTCAAAGTGTGAAAAACGCTGCTTTTTTTACTTACGTCAAGTTTTACGAGGGATTGGTGGTAAAATGGCTATGTAAAAAATTTGAAAACATACATAAAATGAAAGCCTGGGGTGTCTAATTTTTAAAAATATACACTTTTGGGGGAAATCTTAAAGTGGGGTACTGGTACACAGCCCCAAATGAGACATGGCACCAGTGACGCAGTGTGAAACTGGAAACACGCATGTTCCAATTTGAGCCCCATAGCTCCCCCAAGCCTTAAAGGGATAGTAATACTTCGTTTTAACTTTATTTTATTTTGTAGGCATTAAAAAAACACGAAGAATGATATAAGTCGTATCTCTCAAACCTTTATGGTTTATGAGATATTCACAAGCAAAGTTCCCCCCCCGCCCCTTTTACCTAGTGTAAGCCATGTCTTCTCAGATGTGAGTCTGGTTGTATGACAATACAGATAACAGAAGGGGACAATTTTCTTTGTATGAAAACAATGAAAGCCCTTCCCCCCTTGACAAGTTTTTCAGCTTTTTCCATTATCTTAATTGAAGATTGTCCCTCTCTGCAGTCTACCTGGGCATCTCCCTTCTGATGTGGTTGAACAGGGGGGGGATACTTTGTTTGTGAATATCTCTTAAACCATAAAGGTTTCAGAGATAAGACTCGTATCATTCTTCATGTTTTTTTAATGCCTACAAAATAAAATAAAGTTAAAATGAAGTATTACTATCCCTTTAAGAAACCTATGCATATGGAGTATTTCCGTACTCAGAAGAAGGAGCTGAACACTAACCAATGTAATTTTTAAAATGTACAACTATCCCGTGCTTGATATCAACAGTAATATTGAAATGTAAGTGTGAAAACTGCAAAAAAACAAAATATTACCACAATTTTGAAAAATATTTCTGGAAAAATAGCTGCATAAAAAACTCCAAAATTCTCCTGATTATTTACCTTATGTTGTCTAGTTTTCAGAAACATATACCTTTGTGGGACATTTTTGGTTCTGGCACCATCAACTAAGCTATGATGCTCACATGCCAATTGTTGAAAAATTACAGGTTGGAAATAATGATGTCCATATTGTAATATTTACCTTGTAAATGTGATAAAGGGATTGAAATAGTAGGCATATGGGGTACTCTTATATTCAGGAGAAGCAAATGAATATTTTTAGGGGTATTTTTTGTAATGAACTAATAGTATGCAAATCCTGGCTGGAAAATGTAAGCAACATTTTTTTTTATTATTTTTTTGCTGTTTTTTTTCTATTTTAATCAAATTAAATGATGAGGTATTCATATAATTGTAGTATCAAAAGAAAGTCTTACTTGTGCTTAAAAAAACAGTATATAATTTGTGTGGGTGTACAAAAGGAATTAAACAGAAAATATGGTTGAACAACCACATAGTCAAAAAAGTCAAAATTGCTCCAGTCCTTATGTGAAATCCACCTCAGATTTGTGAGGATGAGAAGAATCAAAGTAGTTTAGTGGGAATTGGGTCAAGTGGGCAAGAGGTGAGGTGAGATAATGAAATAATTGTCACTGTTCCCAGGAATAAACCAGGAGTCAGTATGGTAAAGTAAAACAATCTTTTATTAGAATAATTCCAGTAATGCACGTAAACAGATAACACACAGAGGGTGATCAAAGAGGCAAGCACTGTATCAGAAATAGCAGTCCGCCAAGAGATCCATCACACTGTCCGAGACTAGGCCTCAGACCACTGGAGCCTCAAGGTAATTCGGAACACACAAAGGACTAGCACTGACTCAGCCTACAGTCAGTCTAGGAGTCTGATAGAGCCCCAGGTCCGCTCTAGGATGGGTGTCTGTGGAGCGGGGACCAACACACGGAGGAAATAGACAGAGCCCCCTAGTCAGCACCAGAAAGGATAGTCAGCCACAGGTTTGCACCAGATAGGATACCCACTGCAGCGTTGGTATGCTGGAAGTGCAGTGGACAGAGCCCCAAGTCAACATCAGAGTAGGTAGCCAGACAAGTCAGGTCATACATGGAGCGGGTAGTCAGCCAGAGCCACAGGTTTGCACCAGAAAGGATGTCTAAGCCAAATTGGAAGGAGAATGTTCAGAGCCACAGGTCAACACAAGAATGGATGGACAGACAGGCTGGGTCATACACAGTTCAGGTAGTCAGCCAGAACCACAGGTCCGCACCAGATTGGGTGCCCACTACACAATGGAAGCAGGCAAAAGAGTAGTCAGACAGAGCCACAGGTCATCACCAGAATGGATGGTCAGACAAGCCAGGTCACACACAGAGCCCAAGGGAAACAGAACTGTATTGTACAATAACGCAAGGGCAACTGAGTCAGAACTCAGTCTGCCCTTTAAACCCCTCTTCAGGAAGTAGGTAGGAGGAGCAGCTCAGAGGAAGGAAGGAAGTAGGAGGAGACTACAGGAAGCAAACACATAAAACAGATGATGCTGAAACCAAGGTAAGCTGCAACAATAATCTTAGCAATCTCCTCTTTTGTCCTTGGGGTAAAGAAATACAGAAGATATTTATATGTATTTGGTGGCATATTGGATTGTATTAATCTTATTTACATTGATCAGTAGCTGGCAAGATCTTGGAAGGTGTAGGTGATAGATGGGGCCGGAGGTGGGAGGTAGAATGAGGAACTGAAACTAGAGAATATGCATTGTGGGTTGGATGGTGGAGAGGAGATTAGAGAAGTGAAGCAAGAGTTTTTGGCTAAGCTTAATGCATAATTTAAAAAAAAAGTGAATTTTTAGATTACAAATCTGGTTTTGAGTGGGATTTTACGCCATTGACATTCCAGGGAGTGGGTGTACCTTTCGGAAGCCTTGTTCTTTTATTGTGATATGGCTACAGCTGAATGAATCTAGGCATAAGCCATGAAGAGGGCTACTTCGACAAGTGTTGTTGTACAGTAAGATTGCTAAATCAGGGCAGTGAAGGAGGTGATGAGGGAGGAGTAAGTGGAAGAATGTTTTATTTTGTAAATGGATTCAATGCAGCCAAGTAATTTTGTCATTCAGTTCCATTCAATGATACATGGACAATGATGCAAAGTTAAACAACATGAGCAGAATAATTGCTTACCTGTACATTTTTGTGAAACAGATTAAATGTAACTTTAAATACTAACAAATGGACATACAGTGGGGACCTAAGTTTTAATGAAGAGATTGATTATTTCACAAAGAGAAACCTTGACAAGTGCTACGGTCTACTACATGATTGATTTTACATTCATTGACCTAAATAAGGAGACAGATCTAGAGGAGTTAACCTTATTGTGGAGCCTAGATTAATCTACACAGAGAGTTTTACACCTGATTAAAAAAGGACATTTGAAAAAGAAACCTTTTCTCAACTCCATGCAAACTTTTGACTTACATGTATTGCTATGAAGTTTTGGATTTAAGCTCAGCTTAAAATAATTAGAATAATTACATCAGTATAGGTATCTAGGGAGCTGGCACTGTTTAAATTTTAGTATGTCATAGTGGTTCACCAAACAGTCTCTCATCCTACCAAAAGAGCTCACAGTTCAGTCTTAAAGGAGCAGTAAACTTTTTTTATGAAAAAATATATATTATAGGGATTTTCCTATTGAGTAAAATAAGGGTACTCCCACTGCTGAGAGATTTATATTTCCAGAGTTATTACAGTTTAAACCCATGTTTTTTTTACATTAGCAGTGCCCTCTAGTGGTCAAATTCTAATTAGATTCCCTATTAGATTCTAATGGAGAGGAAAGTCAGAAAAGTCAGAGACATACAGTTTTCCATAGAATGTGATAGAAACTGCCTGCCACTTCCTGTCAGTTAGAACTATCAGGAAGTAAACACAGTAAATTCACTTCCTGGTTATTTAAACTGCTATAAATTGTGAATAAAACATCTGACAGCGATGGGAGTGACCTTGTTTTATTCAGAAGGAAATGGCTCTATAAGATATGTGTTTTCATAAAAAAAAGTTTACTACTCCTTTAAGTTTCAACACAATTT